>JALJEV010001437.1:4927500-7380317 GCA_026586105.1 Hylodesmum podocarpum
CTTAACTGAATGACACAAATTTCTTTTACGGCATTTAAATGACTCGGTTGAATACTACAACATTTTTATCACAAAAACATCTTTTAATCTATTTTTTAAAATAAAAGTCAATAATATTTGATGATATTGGTAAAAAAAATTACTACTCATAAAAAAGACTTATAGTATTAAAAAATTTACTAATTTTGTTAAATTTAGGTTCCTAAATTTGTGAGATTTTTTAATAGAATTTATATCGAGTTTAAAGGTTATAATATTGTATGCTAGAAAAGAAAAAAAATTGTGGAACCAAAGTTTGATTGAGCTGGTACTTTTTTTTTTTCTTCTCACTGTATATATTACCTAAGAAAAAAACCCACTACTAAACCTAATGAATTAAAATAAAAGTCAAAAAAATAAAGAAAGATTACTTTTCTTTTCTTTTGTTTTTTTTTTTTTTGCCATTCTCTTCTATTTTTGTTCTAAAATTGAAAAAATAACAAAATGTAAATACAATAAAGAAAGGATCAAAATAGATATTTGTTCTACTCACTAGTTTATTAAATTAATTTATTTTCTTCTGTATTAATATTTATTTAAAGTGAAATAAATTTAAATAGCAACTTATTTAAAGGATTCTCTGTTATTTATTGAAATTTGTCTTTGTTACTTATTATATATATTATTTCATGTTTGAATGTATAATTAACACAGATAAAGTTATCAAAATAAATAAACCTTTCGTGAAATGTTGCTTGAAATTATTTCATTCTATAATACATTTTATTTTATTAGTTCATAAAGTTTTTCTCATTTCTAAATATTACACTCACTCATTGCAATAATCTTTAAAACAATGTTGCAATAATCTTTAAGATGTTTCATCTAGATCATAAATTTGTATCTCATTTTCTCATGCATCGTTGTAAATATTTTATATCATTAAAAAAACCTTTACATATATATATAAAGATTTTTTTAAATGATATAGAATATTTACAACAACATGTGAAGTTTTTTTTAATGATATAGATAGAATATTTACAACAAACTTAAGAAAATGAGATAAGTTTATGTTTAAATGATATAAACTTATATATTTATGACAAAATTTGTATTACAAGTATATTTAAATTAAAATTAAGACATATATAATAATGAATAGAAACTTCTAATAAAATTCTATTTTTATATTTTTCTCTTACTTAAATGATACATATTATATTAGCCATTTTTCTTTTTTCATATGAGGTGAAAAAATCTACGATAAAAGATATTAACTTTTATTGGTTATTGGGTTTAATGTATTTTATTTGATTGCTTTGAGTTTAACTTTTTTTTGTAATAAAAAAATTTCAAGTTATTTTTTAATATTTTTTTTTGTGAAATTAATTTCTCATTAATTATTATTGTGAAATAATTTTATATATATATATATATATGTTGGATTAATCATTCATATGGGTGGAACCTTCTATGAAGGGTAATAAATTTTTTCATTTTAATTTTTTTTATTTTACTTTTCTTTATTTTTCTTTATTTTTTATTTCAATTTTTGTTAAATCAAGATGTTTTAGCATCTTAGTTTTGATAATTACAGAACAGTTTGTTGTGTTAGTAAACTGAAGAATGATCAGACTGAAGCATTAGACGGAATGATCAGACTGAAGCATCAGACTGAAGAGCAGACGAAAGAATGATCAGACGAATCATTCGTTAATGAGCATAGTCAAGATGCACCCTTAAGCACAAACACACAGGATGAAATGTTCAAGTCATCAAGTCTCGAAGCAACCACATCAAATGAAGAACCTTCATTGTTTAAGACAGAAAGCTCATCTCAACTTCAAGTTAAGTGCTCAAGAAGGAAGACTTTGAAGACTAAGTTGAAGACGAAGGAAGGAGACAGACGAATAAATTCAACTCATTTATTTATTCATTCGTCTACATCATTTAATGAAGTTCAGACGGAGTAACTCGCGCCCCAATTTAAATCTAACCGTTACTCGTAAAAGTTTCCAAAGACATAATAGAGATCTGTGCAAAACCCCTACAACACGAAAAGTAACCATTTTTTTGTTGATGCCTCTAATCAAGTCAGAAAAAGCCTGTGCAAACATTAATTATTATGATTGATCTCTGTCACACGTTTGAAGACCCCAAGACAAAGGACTAACGTTCAAATCTTCAGTCTAACGGATACTTCAAGAACCTCTCTATAAAAGGACTTCATTACTTCAAGAGAAGGCTGACGAACTGCATAACAAAGAAATTATATTCAAGCTTAAAGCTCTCAAGCAAAGTTCACTCGCCCTGAACTTAGAATAGAACTCACTGTAAAATCTCCTCTCTGTGCAGAGGATAAACTTATTCTTTCATCTTAAATCCACTTTTGCGGTGTTTTTAGCCTGAGGAGGTTGTGTTTCAAAGAATACATTTGTATTACCCTGAGAAGACTGCGTTCCAAAGAATACCTTGTTTAGCCTGTGGAGGCTGTGTTCAAAGAATACCTTGTTTAGCTTGCAGAGACTGGGTTCAAAGAATACTGGGTTAGCCTGAGAAGGTTGTGTTCAAATAATATCTGTAATTTGTCAAGAGTGGCTGGGTTGAAAGAATGCTCTTAGTGGAACATTGGCGTGTTGCTGGGGAAGTGGATGTAGTCTTGATCAGACGAACAGGTATAAAAATATTGTTGTCTTCTTTATTGATTTATATATTAACTAACATGGGATAATAACTTGAACAGTCTGATAATAAAATCAATCTTAAAGAAGAAAACAATCTTGCTTCTGATCAAGCTTTGAAAACAACAGACGCAAACGCATCGTTTTAGAGAAATTTTTTTTTAAAAAAGTCTACACAATTCAACCCCCCTTCTTGTGTGTTTCTGGCTTTTACAATTTGGTATCATAGCTCAACCTCTAAGGGTTGAGCGCTTAACAGCTTCTAGAGGGAAAGATCTGGGGATAACAAACTCTCAGGCGATGCTCATTGATGAAGGCTCCTCCATGAACACTCCTCAAACTTTCTCTGGAAATGATTACCCTTACTGGGCAGACCGGATGAAGATGTACATTAAGTCTACAAAATATAGACTTTGGAATATCATAATAGAAGGAGACATTCCCCTGACCAAGCCTAAATCAGAGTGGGGAAATGAAGAATATACAATCGCGGAGCTCAACAACAAGGCGCGTTATGCCATAACGTGTGCTCTTTCTAGGACAAAATATAACAGATTTTGTGCCTACAAAACAGCCAAATAGCTTTGGGATGCACTGGAGATCTCTTATAAAGAAATTGAAGATGTCAGACTTAGGAAAGTCGTCACCCTTCAAAGAGAGTACGAAATGTTCTCCATAGAGAAAGGAGAATCAATAGACGAAATGTTTGGAAGATTCCAAACTATTCTGAATGGGCTAGTTGCATTGGAAATTACTTTTTCAAGAGTCCAAAACAACATGAAGATTTTGGACAGCTTACCTGCACCATGGGAAGCTATGTCCACTGTTATATTTGTTACTGTTATATCTGTTAGGAGAAATATGAAGACCCTTACTCTGGATGAACTCATTGGAGCGTTGAGAGTGCATGAAGTTCATTTGTGTAAAAGAGGGAAGCTGAAAATTCAAGAGCTTATTGCTCTATCCAACATTGACGAGCTTGATGGAGAGTCAGAAGATTTAAAAGATCCTTCTGAAGAAGAAATCTCCTTGATGGGAAAAAGATTCAAAAGATTGATGAAGAAGAGGGATCCCAAAAAGATTAAAATAAATAAGAAACAAGTCACTTGGGATGATCTCGATGATGAAAGCTCCGAATCATCTGAGGAAAAGAATGCAAATATCTGTCTCATGGCAAGAAACATATTATCATCTGAGGTAAATATTTTAAATATATCTAGTTCATCCCCATCTTCTCCAGATTCAGAGTCAGAATATGAGGACATGTCATATGATGTTCTTCTTGCTAACTCACATTTTATAGCTCAAGAATATATAAGTTGCAAATCTAAGCTCAAAAAGGTTTTAGAAGAAATTGAAAATCTAAAAGGTATAAATGTCCTAAGAAAAACATATCAAATGAATCATCCTCTTCGTCTGATACTAAAAAGAGTCATCTTCTTCTTAAAATTGAAAATTTAAAAGAAGAAAATGAACTCTTAAAGAAAGATTTAAACAAGTTCACCTTGAGTTCTTCCAAGCTCGAAAATACTTTAAATTATGGAAGATCTTTTCTTAACAAGAGCGAACTTGGTTATAATTATATAACATACGAAAGAAAGTCATATACTAAATCGTCTGTATGTAGAAGCATGCATATTTTTCATTTGAGGTCTCGGAAACAGTCTGAAGGTCATGTAAGAACCTATGACAGAAGGAACCTTACAACTAACAAATTTGGACCCAAGAAAATCTGGATACCAAGATCAAAAATAATTTTTGTTGCAGACAGAAAGAGAAAATGTTTGAAGATGGTACAATTTAGACAATGGATGCATGCAACATGTGATCATCAATATGTCCTTGTTCCAAAACAACATATCATATAAGAGATATACCATCTATGGGTCTTAAGAAGACATATTCACCATACCAGACGGAAGTGCGTCTAAAAGATAAGACGAATCCTCTTCTTCCACTCATCCATATCGAGGCAAAATTTTCAAAGAGTGTGTTAAGTCAAGATGACTTAACATCTTAGTTTTGATAAATACAGAATTGTGCCAATAGATGAAAGAAAGAACATACTGAAGAGCACACTGAAAAAACATCAGACTGATGATCATACTGAAGAGGCATCGACTAAAGAAACATCAGACTAAAGAGCAGACTCAGACTGAAGCATCAGACTAAATGATTAGAATGTATGAACAGACGGAAGAATGATCAGACGGATCATTAATGAGCATAGTCAAGATGCATCCTCAAGCACAGACGCACAAGATGAAGTGTTCAAGTCATCAAGCCTCAAAGCTACATCAGACGAAGAACTTTCATTGTTCAAGATAGAGAGCTCATCTCAACTTCAAGTCAAGTGCTCAAGAAGGAAGACTTTGAAGACTGAAGTTGAAGACGAAGGAAAGAGACAGACGAATGAATTCAACACACTACTCATTTATTTTTTCATTCGTCTACCTCGTTTATAGAAGTTCAGACGGAGTAACTCGCGCCCCAATTCAAATCTAATCGTTACTCGTAGAAGCTTCCAAAGACAGAATAGAGATCTGTGCAAAACCCCTGCAACACAAAAAGCAACCATGCTTTTTGTTGATGTCTCTGATCAAGTCAGAAAAAACCTGTGCAAATATTAATTATTCTGATTGATCTCTGTCACACGTTTGAAGACCCCAAGACAAAGGACTAACGTTCAAATCTTCAGTCTAACAGATACTTCACAGAGCTCTCTATAAAAGGACTTCATTACTTCAAAAGAAGGCTGACGAACTGCATAACAAAGAAATTATATTCAAGCTTTCAGCTCTCAAGCAAAGTTCATTCGCCTTGAAATTAGAATAGAACTCATTGTAAAAACCTCTCTCTGCGTAGAGGTTAAACTTATTCTTTCATCTTTCTAAATCCACTGTTGTGGTGCTCTTAGCCTGTGGAGGTTGTGTTTCAAATAATACATTTGTATTAGCCTGTGGAGGCTGTGTTCAAAGAATACCTTATTTAGCCTGTGGAGGTTGGGTTCAAAGAATACCTGTTTAGCCTGAGAAGGTTGTGCCAAAATAATATATGTATTTAGCTAGGAGTGGCTGGGTTGAAATAATATTCATAGTGGAACCTTAGCGTGTTGCTGGGGAACTGAATGTAGTCTTGATCAAACGAACCAGTATAAAAATATTGTTGTCTTCTTTATTGATTTATCTGTTAACTAACAAGGGATAATAACTTAACAGTCTAATAATAAAATCAATCTGAAGAAAACAATCTTGCGTCTGATCAAGCTTTGAAAACAACAGACGCAAACGCATCGTCTTAGAGAATTTTTTTTAAAATAGTCTACACAATTCAACCTCCCTACTTGTGTGTTTTTGGCTTTTACAGAGTGCAAACCGATCGAATTTTAGAGACTTTTCTGAACATGCATTGGTGTCAAAAATTGAACCCAACTGCATTGAAGAAGTGCATTCAAATATCAGCTGAATGGAGCTAGAAATAAGGTATCAAGAAAGAAAAGCAAGGTGAGTTGCTCATGTATACATCCAACAACAAAAAATATATCATTGACATTAATCTATTCAAGATGTTTTTCAATGAGTCAATACTTTCTTACAAAGAATTTAAACAAATTAATTTTTTTGAAAACTTAGAAATAATTGTTTCATCTAAATAAGTTTTCTCGTTTGTTTAAATTTCTTTCGTCTATCCTTATCGTCTTGAGGCGAAACGCTGCGTCTGTTCTTTGAATATTCAACAGATGCAACGTCATGTTATCTTCTAACATCTCTATTGAATGTACAGGACAAAGCTCTTTAATGCATTACATATGTTTAGCTTTTTAAAGCAAGAGGCACGCTATTCTTAAAATACACCTCATCAAACGGAAGAAAGTAATGAGAGATAAGAAAGCCTTGGAAGCCTCCATGGAAAACCCAGAGGGTGCAAAAGATTTAAGAAAAGATGTTTTTGATGATCGCAACCCAAAGGGGAGAGAAATGAGAAATAAGGACGAGAGAGAAATAAGAATGGAAGAGAAAGGGATTGAAGAAATAAAAAAAAATGTGTACAGCCCAAGGGGAAGAAGAAAAAGAAAGATGCAAAAGTTGAGGGAGAGCAAAATAAAAAAAAATGAAAAGAAAAGATCAGAAGAGATCAGAAGCTGCGGGGAAGCATAATACAAGTGTTCAGTCTAAAAGGAAGTTTAGATGCAAAAGAAGAAAAGAGGATGAAGAATAAGTTGATGGAAGCTTAGAATAGCTCTTTAAATAATTATTCTTCATTATTTTATCTTTCTCTTATTATGTAAGAAATGTTGTGCTCTGATCAATTTTATATCACATTGATGTAATAAATTCAATGAAAGGAGATTTTTAAAGAACATCATCTCGATGTGATTAAAATGTATGATCTGATAAATATTGTGTGTTCGAACTAACATGCTTTATGCAGATTTTAATCTGTTGCTCTTCCAAGTTTAGTCTGATAAAGATCATTTCTCTAGCTCTGGTACATCCTTTTGCTCTATCTCAAGTAGAAGATCAAGAATTTTCTAGTGTGGTCTGTAATCATCAAAAAGGGGGAGATGGTTAAGTCAAGATGTTTTAGCATCTTAGTTTTGATAATTACAGCTGTTGTGCTAGTAGACGGAAGAAAGAGCAAACTGAAGAATGATCAGAAGGAATGATCAGACTGATTGAACAAACTGAAGCATCAGACTGAATGATCAGATTAAAGAGCAGACTTTACGAACAGACGGAAGAATGATCAGACGGATCATTAATGAGCATAGTCAAGATGCACCCTCAAGCACATACGCACAAGATAAAGAAGTGTTCAAGTCATCAAGTCTCGAAGCAACTACATCAGATGAAGAACCTTCATTGTTCAACACAGAGAGCTCATCTCAACTTCAAGTCAAATGCTCAAGAAGGAAGACTGAAGTTGAAGATGAAGAAAGGAGACAGACGAATGAATTCAACTCATTTATTTATTCATTCGTCTACCTCGTTTAATGAAGTTCAGACGGAGTAACTCGCGCCCCAATTCAAATCTAGTCGATACTCGTAGAAGCTTCCAAAAACAGAATAGAGATATGTGCAAAACCCAGTAACACGAGACACAAACACATCGTCTTAGAGAAATTTTTTTTTAACACAGTCTACACAATTCAACCCCCTTCTTGTATGTTTTTGGCTTTTACAAATTTATTTTTCTTTATTTTTTTAAGTAAAATTAAATTGAGTGTAAATACATTGATCATGCAATAATTATTTTTTAGGTTGAGGAGTTAAAAAATTTAAAAGAAATTAAAATTTATTATATATATATATATATATATATATATATATATATATATAAGTTTTAGGCCGAGGGGGTATGTCCCATTTCTGAGAGTGGCTCCGTCGGTGATCATTCCTGTGACAAGGAAGTAATAAAAGAAGTAAAGAAAAAAAATTATGAAACAACTAGTTATTACAGCCTTGGTGGTGGAATCAATAAATAACGAATTGCATGATATTAATGGTTCATCTACTAACAAAATGTAGAAAGAGTTTTTCTTTCTTGTCTCAATACTAACGTTAAATTTCCTTAAACTTATAATCATTATTTAGTCAAATAAAGTGAGTTGTGAATCAATATTGTAAGATGTCAACACTTATGTATAAGAATTCGTTCACAGTGGTAAACTATGGAAAAATTACTTGAAAGTGAGCTTACTTCACTCCATTAAATATATTAATAGTTTAAAAGTTTAATACATTATGTTATTTGTTATATATTGCCATGGAAATTTGTTCTATGTTAGTCCCACCCAAGTCACAATAAGGTTCAAGAAAAGGGTGTATAATTGATTTTGAGGATTTGAAGATTGTTGTTATTGAAGAAATTGTTAACGGATATGGTTCAGTTGCATTAGGCACTAATGACACTGATGCAACATATTTAAGAATGACAGGGTTTACTTATAATTCTAACTATAGTAGTCAATCCTAGATAGCAACTCACCCAAAAGTCAAATGGTGAATTGTGGAATGATCGCTATTCTCATATTATATATATATATATATATATATATAATAAAAAGTCATTGGTACGGAAAAAAAACATTAAGTAAATAACAATGAAAATCAAGGTAAAAAAGTACTTACCTTAAATTCCCTAAAGTCTAAACTAAGTTACTACTAAATTTGTCACTAGAAGAATAAAACAATGTTTTTAATAGGACTATTCATTCTGCATCTTCAAGATTCAAATATTTGCATTCTTCCTCCATATCCTCTGTAGCACCAATTAGGTCTATTTTTTTTTTGTTAATCAGTGTTTGGTTGAAACTGTTAGGCAAAATACTAAGGCAGAAATGACAAAAGTAAAATAAAAGGTATATTGTGTTAAAAGAAAAAAAAATCTCAAATAGAGAAGTTTTGAGCTCTAGTTGTTGAAGAATATTGGTCAAGGCGTCATGATTTAAGAAAAGCTTTTATTAGAAAAATCACAGCAGAAAAGTGAATAAACATTTATTTAGAGATGAGTTTACTATGGAATTACAAAAAATATTGTTGACATGGAGGTTGAAAAACAAAACTTTAAAAATATTGGCCTGTGTAAAATGATCATTAACTTTAGACTTGAATTCACTAATTTTAGAGAATCGTCATATTTATCAATATCAAATTTTCATTCATTTGTTAAAAGAATGTTGCGTTTTCTTTAATAATAAATAATTATGTATAAATTATCTTTGCATTTTTACCTTTGAAAATATTGAAAAAAGTAATTTCTTTTTTACTATAAATAAATTATATAAGTTTTTTTTTATTTTTATTTATCTTGTCTTTTTATGTAAGAGATAAGTAGATATTACATTTTTCATTTGATGAAGTCAAGTCAACATACATAATAAATAGTTTAGTTTAATATTTTAAAGCAACCACTAAAATAGGTACTTATTTTTCATTAAGTTCAATAAATTTCGTCTGTCAATTCATCAGTTTATTTCTCATACTAATTTTCTTCTATCTAATGCATCTAATTATTTTCATTCATCAATTTAATAAACTAAACTCCATCTCATAAACATCATGAAAATTATATTTTTAAAATATTTATAAAATAAATTATAATAATTAAAATTGAAAGTCATAATTTATTTTTAATCATTTAAATTTTAACACTATTGATATATTTAATGAAGTAAAGGAAACTCACCTCTAAGCAATATTTTCATACTTCACCGGCCATCTAGGCAATTAGGTCCACTTAAAACCAGAGTTGTTATGCATAAGTAATTGACATTTTGTTATATTAAATTTAAAATTATTTCATTTGACTCAAGTAATATTATAAGATTCAGAAAATTCAATTTTCGCATTGTGACATGTAAGCATAACTTTATCTACATTTTGTCTACTATGTACTGTGTGACCCATTTGCACCACCAATCCACTATCTTTTTGTCTTCACTAAGAGGTGTAACAACTGGTTGCTATCCTGCGTAAGGTCAACATTTATAGTTCCTTACTATGAATCCCATTTGAATGACTAATGTAACATATATAACAAACTCTACTTATTTTACAGTACTAATTATCATTCTAATGAAAAATTAATTTCACAAGAAAATTTATAAAAGAGAACACTTATAAAATTCTTACAATAAAACTAAACTACAAACAATCAAATGAAATAAATTAAACTCAAAATCAAAGTGGCAATCAATTCTCATTGTTATTAAATGTTAGGAATATGTAGTTTGATTTTAGTTAATACATAATTTTAGTCCCACATCGAATAAACGATGAGGGGATTGTTCTTATTTGTCTATATAAACAACTCCTTGTAAAGCTTCAAAGTGCAGCACAATGTACAACAAAGGAAATATATATTGTGTGCCCGTGGACGTAGGCAATTTATCGAACCATCTTAAATTCTTGAGTTCTCTTTTATTCTCTTCCTTATATTCTTCTTATAGTGTCTTTCTCTTTTATTCTCTTCCTTATATTCTTTTTATAGTGTCTTCCCGTGACTACCCCAATAAGTGGTATCATCTTTTATTCTCTTCCTTATATTCTTTTTATAGTGTCTTCCCATGACTATCCCAATAAGTGGTATCAAAGTCAAACTTTGTGGAGATCTCTTGTATCGAAAGTCTATCTAGCAGGAGTGTCTAGACTGTATGTTCCGTTGATGTGAGCTATCAGAACGGCGATACAAGACTAGGACATATTGATGACAATGTGAAGTTCAAGAATTGTCGCGGCGATGGAAGCTCTAATGGTCATCATTGACAATTGGGGAGGAATGTGACATTGGAAGAAGAGAAGAAAAGAAACAGTGGGAGCTTGTGGACAGGGCAGAAGACCTGTGTCGGTGGACAAGACAGAAGACTCGTCGGTGGACTGGGTAGTGGAGTGGAAGACATTACACTAGGTGGTGATGTAAATCAAACTCCAAGTGGGAGATTGTTAGGAATATGTAATTTAAATTTAGTCAATACATAATTTTAGTCCCACATCGAATAAACGATGAGGGGATTGCTCTTATGTGTCTATATAAACAACTCCTTGTAAAGCTTCAAAGTGTAGTACAGTGTACACAAAAAGAGAATGCATATTATGTGTCCGTGTTCGTGGACGTAGACAATTTGCCGAACTACGTTAAATTCCGAGAGTCCTCTTTTTCTCTGTCTTCCTTATTTTCTTAACATTACATGCCACAGAGCAAATTTTTTACACCTACGTAAGAAAAGAAAAATGACCAATATATAAAATATGAAAATAAAATAATAGAATTTTGTGATAAATTTGTTTTTCTGCGAGTTTCCATGGATTATTATATGTCTTGGCGTATTTATAATGGTTCAAATGCTTGTAGATTTTTATAACCCAAATTTATGGTCAATTTATAACTATAGAATTCATTTCATATGAATTCTCATAATTCATTTTCTGATAGAAAAATTGACATGATTGAATCTTGATTGCAAGAAATTGTTATTCTTAATATAAGGTCATCATATACACAATTATGAAATTGAATTGAATAAAGCCATTGACTTGTATCTTTCCCAACAATATATCAAGTTCATAACATGGGATGAAATAACGACAAATAATTATATCAATACAACATTCATAAAATCCAGTAGTTTATGTATGATAACAGGATCCAGTAACAACATTCACAAACACGTAAGAAAAGAATCTAATTTTTTTATTTTTTTTTTATCTAATTGAAGCAAGGACGTAGGATGCTTCCACTGAAAATATACAAGAAAAGAAGCAATTTTTTCCGAAAGTATAAAGAAATTTTTCAAGATTAAAGTGGAATTGTTGAATGGATATAATATTTATAAATTCTATTAAGAAGTCTCACAGATCGGTAAAACTCCATTCAATAAAAAAATCCATTAAATTGATATATTTCTAAATATTATAAGATTATTTAAAAAAAATAGTAAAAATCTTAAATGAAAACTACTGGAATGTACTAATTTTTAAAAATTCTAACAATCTTGATTGAATATTATAAAAAACATATTATAAAAAAGTTAATTAAATACACAATACTTTTTTATTATAAAAAAATCTTGTCAAATAGTAATTTAATACCCTCCATAATATATTATTGAGCACGTCTAATAGGTTTGAAGATTTCAGAATTTTATGAGTAATTTGACGCCTGAATTTTAAGAATATAAATGCATTAAATATTTATAAAAAAATATTATCATTTATATAGTAATAATATTAAATAATTAAAACAAAACCATCTCATATATTTCTGGCCTCTTATAAAAGGAAAAAAAACTTCAAAATTAGTGAATTATATTGAGAATTACGTAACTTTTAAAATTTTAAAAAAATATTACTATAGTTTAAACAGTTCTTAAAAGGATAACGTGGGAAATATTACTATAGTTTAAACAGTTCTTAAAAGGATAACGTGGGATTTATTCTACTTATTATAACGATGGTTCTCATAAAAAATTAAGCCGTTGATCCCATTAATTTTTATCTGTAACAATCATTACTTATCATCAAACTGAAGACAATTCAATTTCAAATTTTCTCGATTATCACCCAATAATAAAAAAATCTTGCACCACAAGGTATCCATAGTGAAATTAATCGCTATCTTTGGAATATGATTATGAGCTAGAATAAAACCAACACGTACGACTAATCAAAAGCTGCAAATATAGTCGAGAAACTTTGGTGAGATAAGGAAAAGTATAATTTATACACTGTACCCTTTAATTGACCTTGCAAAGTGCTAATATTGATAGCATTGGTTGTGTTGATGCTGAAACAAGAGAGTGATAGGTGCTTATTTTTGGTGTTAGTGGTTGAGTTATTGAGTATACTTAAATCTGGCCAAAAAACAGATACAAGATGGGTAAATATGTTTGTTTGTTGTTGAGTCCACTAAATAATTAATCTTGCTAAGGTCATTTTATTTTTCCTTTAATCTTGCCAAGTTCATTTTTTCCTTTACTCTTTAACTTTAAATATTGGCAGTTGATTATAGTTATACTTAGGAAATATGGAGAAAAACAAACATTGGATTGATAATATGTTGAGTTCTCTTTAGTCCACTAATCTTGCTAAGTTCATTAGTTGAGGAGTTCAAAGTGAGAAATGAATATACAAGCAAAAATAAAATGATATGTCTGTTTGTAAAAGATATTTTGATATATTTTATTATTTATTAAGTTTGTAAAATTATGCTTGACACCTATATTTTCAATTATTATATAGTTTATTTGATATAAATTAATAAAATATATCTTATTTGAAATTTATAGTTTATTTGATATAATATACTTATAATTTAAATTAACCTTAACTTTTTAGATTGAGTCTTGATTTGAATTAAATTCACATTCATATAAGTAATCTTAGTTAAATTTCAAGTATTTTAAATATTTATTTATTTTTTCTTTCATTTTTATCTCTCAATTATTTATTTATTTGTTATGTCACTTATTATTTTTATTTTATCCCAATATACGTTAAGATGTGGTATACTTTTATATCTTTCCTTTAAATTGTTAGTTGTCTAAAAAAAAATGAAAAATATTGTGAAATGGAATTATCATTTTAATTTCGAAAAGGCGTCAAATTTAAAAAATGAAAACTAATAAATACTTTTTAAAGTATAATATATTTTTATTTTGATTTCTAAAATTATTAATCATTATTTTAATTTCTAAATTATATTTTTATTATTTTTATTCAGGTAATTAATCACCTACTCTGATTTATTCTCTTGAATGACAATAAATAATATAATTCATAAATAAAAATAAAATTAAATAATTTTCAAAGACTAAAATAATAAATATATTATATTTTCATAAATTATTTTTATTATATTTTCAAATATTAAAAATTTAGAGACTAAAATAATATTTATTAAAACATTTAAGGTTAAATGTCATTTTCAATTCTTTATAACTAGATATTTTTTTATCTTTTAAGTTTTAAAAAAATTATTTTAATTATTAATATTTTTAAAATATATTATTTAAATATTTTAAGTATTAATTTTTTAAAAATTTGATTTTATATCAAAATTGTTACTAATTTAAATTTTAAAATGCAGTGAAAGAATTCTAATATGTACACCGTCACGATAATAAGTAAGATCTTGTAAAAGTTATCACAGTTTCAAATTAATAATTTTAAATTTTAAATCATAATAATATTAATATAAAATTAAATTTGTAATAAACATTTTAAGACAGTTATGTCCTGTGAGCATAAAATTGACATTAAAAAAAAACACGTTACATCATTAATAGATAGCAATAAAATAATTAATACAATAAAATAATTAATACAATAAAATACTTAAAGTATAGTGCAATTTCCAAGGCACTACGCGGATCTTCGGAGTTAGGTAAGGTTCCTTAAAACGTCAAAATAGGTTTGCGTCACCAATTTTTTTAAAATAAAAAAAATAAAGAAACTGGCCGAGCAAGCAAAAGCAAACAGCAAATTTGAAGCCACGAAGAGGAAAAAAATCGTTAATGCTTCGTTGATTTGATAAGCGTGAGGAAAAAGAAGCAGTGTATGGAGTAAAGAAAAGATAAAAGAAGAAAAAACTACGACCTACCAAAATATAATAATCTAATTTAAAGGTCATAATTTCATTTTTTCTAGAAAAAAAATATAATACTTTTGTTAATAAACACTTTATTCTTTTCCTTTAAACACTTTATTCTTCATGTAATATATTACTTTTATCTAGAAAGAAAATTGTAATTATTTTATAAAATGACAAAAATAGTTATAATGCAAAACATGAAATGTAAAATTTATAAGTTCTGTAAATATTATCTTGTATCCAAAATTTCAGACACTGTAAAAAAATGGTTATAATGCAAAGCATGAAATGTAAAATTTATAAGTTCTGAAAATATTATCTTGTATCTAAAATTTCAGACAAATAAATATACGCGGATATATACTTTTAATCAATGCTTGGCTTATATTTTGATTATATATTATTGATCATCCCCTGGCAATTTTGTTTTATTTTTTAAAAACCTAAATTCATTCCGTGATTTTTAAAATGAATATATTTAAAGACATAAAATAATGTTAAAATCTCATAAAAACACAACGGTTAATATAAATTAACAACAACCCTAATAATAACAATAATAATAATAATAATTATAATTTTTCAAAAATAAGGGATGAATTTGCCTATTAGTATTCACCAAATTTACCTAAAGAAAACGAAGAAGATCCATAGCACGACTGAAGGTAAAGGGGTCCAATACTAGTTTGAAGTTTCTAGACACCAACAACATTTTTGGTGCAAACAAGCAACACTACAGTTGTATGACTCCGGGGAGAAAATGAATAGCATTTTCCGTGAGAGCGTGTTTGACGCAATCACTGTTTAACATCCGCATGAACAAAACGAAATTGCTCACAATGTTTGTCAATTTGAAGAAGAGGACATGTCTTTTCTGCTGCAGAGAATGACAGATGATGAATAATAAGAACGGAAGAAAATTTGATGGGTGATATAGAAGCAACCTGTGTCACAAAGACACATTTTCTGAAGTATTAAAAAGATAAAAAGCATCCCAAATATCAAATAAACAAAACCCCTTTGTCCACTTAGTATTGCAAGTTTTTGCAGGTGTATAGTTGAATAATCTAAAGATTGCTTTACAAGATACTCCTCATTTCAGTGTGTTTGAAGGCATCTATACAATAGCACCATCAGATTAGTTTGTCAATTCTTCTCCTTGAAGAAAAGAATTAGAATCAAGCTTCAACCAATCGAGTAATTTACAAATTATCTATCCTCCCATAATCCCCTCCCCCAGCACACCGAATCAAATTCAAACGATTTGTCGGAGCACAGAAGAAACACAAGATAATTCAAGCAAAGAAAACAATAAAAAGCTATCCACACTATACAATATCAAATACACGTAAAGAATCAACTTCTCCAATCTCACAAATACCTACCAATACATTTCACCTTTACTTTATTCATTATATCAGTAGAAAGTAAAACTCATCCCTTAACATAAAAAGCAGAAAGGGGTAGAGCTACTACAGACTTAAAGTACTACTTACACAGCCTTTTAGAATCCTCACTCTAGAGTTTTAAAACTTTATATAAAACGACAAAAAGCCAAAAAAAAAAAAAAAAAAAAAAAAAAAAAAAATCAAAATTTTACGGGTTTTCAAGGAACACAGCTGCCAAGCCAGACTGCGAACTCTTGGGTTTCATCTCGGGTGGCTTCTGAACCACCAGTTTTGACTCTGACTTTTCATCTTCTTCACAAACCAACGTTTTCAGCGTCTCGTTTTTCTCTTCGTTTTCTTCATCCACAGTACGCGAGCACGTGTAAGGAGAGAACCATTTCGCTCTCACGTATTCCACTTTTCTCCACGGCGGAACGTGCATGCCCCTTTTCTTCAAACTCAGTTTCACAGCCTCAGATGCTATGGCTACGATACTCTGCAACCGTTCGCACGTGCCGACGAATACATAGGGAAGGGTTTGGAGGATCGCTTTGTATGTCTTGGTGGGTCGAGCAATCTCGAATTCTGATCTGAAGTCAACGTCAACCACTACCCTCTCCTTTCCCATTATCACATCAATGTATTCATATTCCCCTGCACAAATTCACATTTCATATAAAAAAGAAATAATTAATTCATCAACAAAACCCTAATTAAAAATTGCAGTTTTACTTGAAAAATTCCTTGTTTGAATTTTCCAAAGAGAGAGGAAGTACCGGCTGGACAGAAAGTTGATTTTTCCCAACGAGATTTGCAGATTGAAGCATCGTATCCGATACCTAACAATCCTTCAGTAATAATCTTTCTACAACTATCGTCTTTGCGTTTACACGTTGCCTTGTTCTGCTCGATTATCTTAGCAGTGTCTGCTAACAAATTCCTTTCATTGACGCTCGCACATGTCACCAAACCCTACGAAATATCACAATAAATCGTAACAAGTTACAGAGCAATCTCTATCTCTAATCAATTCATCAAAAATTCAAAACAAAACATACGATATACACCTTAAGGATTTCTTGCGCTTCAGCTGATGAAGAATAATTGGACTCAGTGTCAGAGCTATCGTCGAAGCTGTTGTAACGGTTACGCGCGAACTTCATCGAAACGGAGTGCTTCTCGTGATTCTCTTCCATGAAATTCTGCACCATTTTCGCTAAACACACCGAACTCGGTTCGAAATCGACGGCGCCGGAATGCGGCTCCTCACCGGCGATCTTCTCCACCGAGGAAGACCGGCGCACGCTGGAGAACTGGCGCTCGAAAAGCCGTTTCAGCCGCGACTTCACCACTGGCTTCAACGGCTCAACCCTAATCCCTTCTTCAGGCAAGTGCGAATCAATCGGCTGAATCTTCATTGTGAAAGGCATGGCAATGATGTTGTTTCAGAACAGTGTTAGTCTCTCTCGAGTATTATCAACTCTCAGAGTCATTCATTTCCGAAGCACGAGCTTAATTTCAAATTCGGAGTCAAAACACAGAAAAATTACTTCACAGCTTAATTAAATCTCTGAAACTCTGCAGAAGCTGAACCAATTTTTTCGATTTCAAAATTCAAGCACACACGCACAACTCTGCAGTAGTTGACTAGAAACCTCAAATTTCAGCTAAATGAGAAAGATATTAGAACAACAACAATAATATAACAAATGTTTATCTCCTATGTGACTTCGGATTATTTATATGAGCTGGAATGAATAACTTTTAAACTCTTTTAAGTAAAATCGCTTTTGCTTAGGGTTTCTACCAGATACAATTGGGGCTTCTAAGCGAGAGATTGTAACACGGTGTGAAATTATTTTCTGGGAATTCGAGATTAGCAGTGGTGGCCGGAGCGTCCATACTCTCCGGCGAGTTGTTTAAATTTTCCGATGAGTTTGCGGCGACGAGGGAAGACGGGAGAGAGAGTATTGATTGTTTGTTTTTTTTGTTTGCGCATGGAGCGGTGAGGGTGGACAGGATAAGGAGCGGATCATAAGGGAAGAGAGTATTTAAAATCAACAAAGGGGAGAGATTGACACGTGTATGTCTACGTGGTGGATTATGATGGTGACTTCCGAAAATGCCCTCGTGATATGTGATCACGACGGTGGCATGGGACGAGACTGAAACAGAAGATAAAAATGCTCATCTTTTTGGAGTGAAAGAGGATTGGAGCGCGTGATAAGGATATGACTATGTTGCCCTTGATATATTTCGAAAGGATAAGGTTATTTGGGACAAAATGAGGTCCAGGAGGGAAATGTGTTAAAGGGTGGTTTTGTCATCTGAATTATCTCTCTTTCAAGGCGACGACTCTGACTGTGGGTGCGTAACTGAAGCATGGAACGGTGGTTAGACTTCACGGACGGATTGACTAAATTAACCCTCTGCCATCATAGTTTTGGTTGGTTTAATGTCAATTTCAAGTTTATGAAGGGCAGTTGCACACTTGCACAGGAAATGCCTTAATGGGGGAGACTTCTTATCACTTTAGTTTAAATACTTTATATTACATAGATTGTACCGGACTCAAAAAAAAAAAAAAATTGGAATTAATGCTGTCAAGAAATTAAAATAAAATAAAAGATTGCACAGGTTAAATTAATTAAAAAACATATTCTTGTTTCAAATTTTATGTATGCAATAAATATCACCCATGTCGTGCAACAGTTTTATAACGTTATTTTGTACGAAATATTATACTATAATAATCATTATGATTATCATATAAAGTCTAATAGTGGAAAAAATAACAACCAATCACCTTGTATGCGTCGTTCTAATTTTCTTATTTGATTTCAAGTTATCCAAACTCTTATTATAAATGAACTTGAGTATCTTTACTCAAAAAGTTAATATTTTAAAATAATTAAGTATAAAATAAAATATTTATGAGAACATGTGTTTAAGTTATGAGATGATACTCTATTTAGCGAGAAAATTCGTATTTAAATTCTATTCGTGTAGGGAAGTTTATTGGATTAGTAATAGTTACAGTATCCCATCTATGTTGAAATTTCAACTTAATGATTCTGGGAGAAATAAATTGGTTTAAATGTAATTTCTTCCTTCTGTTTTTTCAAATAAATATCTTCATTCAATTATTTTTGTCAGACGGGCCGGGGTGAGTCGCCGAGTTCATCCCAAAAAAGGCCTTAAACTCATAGTAAATTAGGACTCACTCCACGCTCAGACCACGCCAAGATGTGACAATTGACATAGACATGACATATCTGTCATCAACAGTACTCCCTCCCTGATATCCCGGGATAAATGCGTGTGACAGCATATCTACATCATCATCACCGGGATTTACGGACCTAACATAATCATAAGATTTCCCCCATAATGCCTATAAAAGGGGACATTAAATTAACAGAAAGATGATTCAATCTCACACACAGAAAACTCATACACCTACAAGAAGGGAACCCACCCTTCCGTCACCTGGATTTTAGAGGGCCGAGTAGAACTCGAGCAGAGCTCGGACACTCCAAAATTCAGTAAGAACATTTGGCGCCCACCGTGGGGCAAGATAATTCCTTATCCCACCACCACAATCTCATTCTCGATCTCTAAAAGCCTTCAGATCACACTTAGGTCTTTTTAGGCTTGATCCAGATGGTTTATACGCGCAACCACTCTAACGCCACGGTGGATTCCGCCGTGGCAGACCTTATACAGTCAAGTATAGATGCTGCCTTGGCGGAGGCACAGGAAAGGATGGAGGCTCGCGTGGAGGCCTTGCGAGTTCATAACCGAGAAACTGAAAGGGCTCTGCAGAATACACAGGCGAGCCTGGCCGTTCTTCAACAACAGAGAGAGGCAGATCTTTTGGAGTTACGAGCTTTGCGATAGAAGAACCAAGAAGCACATGGCAGAGCTCCTCTCGGTCTTAATCAGGATGAGGAACCAAGACATAGGGAGGAGTCTAGATCTAATTCACGCGCTGGCCCCAGTCAACCCCGAAACGCCGAAGAAGATAGGAATGAAAGAGATTCAAAGAACGCGAGAATACGGATTCAGTATTCGGGTTTGGCCAAACACATCCGGCTAGTGCTCATGGTCGAGCTCGCCGCATGTCTCTCGGCGCGCCCCACCAACCTTGGGAGCTCTTGGGACATGTTCCCCACGATCGAGCTCGACCATTCGCGGACATAGGCCCCTCGTGCACCGGGATGGGGTAATGTATGGAATCTCCATCCATTCATCCCGGCTATTCTATCTGCCCGGGTCCCTGAGTCCTGGAGGTGGCCGTCTCAGGATAAGTATGAGGGGACCACAGACCCAGTAACTCATGTACGGGCTTTCCTCACCCAAGCTTCTATGACAGTAGAGGATGATTATGTGCTTTGTCGGATGTTTCCCTCTACTTTGAAGGGGATAGCACTAGATTGGTACTTCTCACTCCCTCCGCTATCAATAGACTCATTTGATTCTCTGTACCATCATTTCCAAGCTCGTTTTGCTGACGCCAAGCCGACACCGACTACATCGTTATCACTTCATCATCTTGTGCAAGGAGAAAAGGAATCCTCAGGACTATATGTCTCGCTTCGCCTTGGCATGCGAATATCCCTGACCTTCATCCCGCTGTAGCACTACACTCCATACAGGCCGGGCTCAACCCCGGCCCCTTCTCGGACTCTCTTTTTGCTGAACCGCCAATTGACATGAACGACCTTCGTTCCCGAGCTGCCCGCTTCATGAGTATAGAGGAAAATTCGGCTGCTAAACGCAGAGCTCGAGAGCAGGGTCTCCCACCCAAGCAAAAGGAGTCCTCTTCTTCTCGTCGGCCAGAGTCAAGGAAGGAACGACGTGCCAATACGTACACCTCATACACCCCTTTGAATGCGTCTCGAGAAAGAATCTTTAGGGAAGCCTGCACACTTGAACTGGTCCAACGCCCTAAGGCTTCGCAGTCTCCCACCAACGCTGATCCGACCAAGCAGTGTGCCTATCACCAAAACACAGGGCACACCACAGAAGATTGTCGTCAAGTGCGAGACTTGATAGAACGACTTGTAAGGTCGGGTGAGTTAAGGAGGTTCGTTCAAGAGAGCGAAGCACCCGAGAAAAGTATTGGGCCGAGTTACAAGACAAGACCCGGGACTCGGAGCGTGATCCCGGGATGGCGAATAAGCGTAGAAACAGAGGTTGGGGTAGAGAATCCGACCAGAACCCGGATAAGGTGAAGGGGACCATCAATACAATTGCTGGAGGATTTGCAGGGGGAGGAGCGACGTCATCATCCCGGAAAAGATACGCGAGAAGCGTTAATCATATAGGGACTCCCAAGAAAAGAATGTTGCCCCCCATCACTTTCTCGACGCCGACAAAGATAGATGACCCCGACCAAACGATCCCATGGTCATCTCGTGTACCATAGCCAACTGGCGGGTGCGCAAAGTGTTGATAGATCAGGGCAGCTCGGCCGATGTGCTATATTGGTCGGTGTTCAAACAGCTCGAGATTCTTGAGTCCATGATCAAGCCATACCCCGAGCCCCTGCTCGGATTTGCTGGAGAACGGGTCCACTCCCGTGGGTACATTGACCTTCTTACCACATTTGGTGGAAGTGATGCCTATAAAACGGTGGAGGTAAGATATATATTGATTGACGCCGATACCTCCTATAACGTCATCATTGGAAGGAGAACCCTGAATCAGTTGGGTGCCATTGTGTCCACCCCTCACATGGCCATGAAGTTCCCTGATGACAAGGGAAAGATAGTCACTGTCAAGGCCGACCCGAAGACAGCTCGAGTATGCTACGCTCGCATTTTAAAGGTCGCGCCTTATTCTATCAAGAAAGAAGAAAGAAGACCGACTTCAAACATTTTCTCTGTCCACAGCAGTACCGATGAACTGTTGGATATGGATCCTAGAGCCGAGTTTGAAGAGGAGCGCCCCTCTTTCGCCGAGCCATTGGAACCAGTACAACTCGGCAAAGAGACCGGTCAGGTAACTAAGGTCGGCACTTCTATGCCGACCTCTTCTCTCCAGAGCGTGATAACCACCTTACATGAAAATGCCGATCTCTTTGCGTGGAAGCCGACCGACATGCCAGGTATTGACCCAAACTTGATGTGTCATAAGCTGTCATTGCTTCCCCATGCTCGGCCTGTAGCACAACGAAAAAGAAAGCTAGGCGAGGAGCGCCGCCTAGTGGTTCAGAAAGAGGTCAGCAAACTTTTGGATGCGGGTTTCATCCGGGAAATTATATACACCACTTGGCTAGCCAATGTGGTGATGGTTAAAAAGTCTAATGGCAAGTGGAGGATGTGCACTGATTATACCGACTTGAATAAAGCCTGCCCCAAGGATACTTATCCATTACCTAGTATAGACCGTTTGGTGGATAGCACAGCCGGGTATGAGACGTTCAGTTTCATAGATGCGTATTCTAGGTACAATCAGATACCAATGTATCCCCCTAATGAGCCGAGCACTGCATTCATGTCCGACACTGCCAATTATTGTTACAAAGTTATGCCTTTCGGTCTTAAGAATGCAGGGGCTACTTATCAGAGATTAATGGATAAGGTCTTCAGCGCTCAGATAGGTCGTAACATGGAGGTCTACGTGGACGACATGGTAGTAAAGTCCAAAACCCATACTCAACACGCCTCCGACCTTAGGGAAATATTCTCCGAGATACGACGACATCAAATCAGGTTGAACCCGGAAAAATGTGCTTTTGGTGTTGGAGGGGTGAAGTTCCTTGGCTTCATGATCTCACAAAGGGGAATAGAGGCCAATCCGGACAAGTGCACGGCCATCACCAACATGCCGAGTCCAACGTGTCTAAAGGACTTAAACCGAATGGTGTCAGCCGCCTGTCTCGGTTTCTACCCAACCTCGCAGAGCGAGCAAGCCCCTCTTCGCATTATTGAAACGAGCAGCCCGCTTTGAATGGAACGAAGAGTGTGCATCCGCGTTTGACAAACTGAAGGCTCAAATAGCCTCACTGCCGACTTTGACCAGCCCTTCGCCCGAGTTGCCTTTGTATGTGTACTTGGCAGTTTCGGAAGTGGCCATCAGCTCGGTCCTAGTCAAAGAAATTGACAGAATACAAACCCCGGTCTACTTCGTGAGTCGAACACTCCAACCGGCCGAAACCAGATACTAAACAGTGGAGAGGCTGGTACTAGCCCTTGTCTTCACCGCTCGTCGTTTGAGGCATTATTTTCGCAGCCATGATGTGATTATAAGGACGGACTACCCTATCAGGCAAATATTACAACGACCCGATCTCGCTGGCCGCATGACGGCTTGGGCCGTGGAGTTGTCCGAGTTCGGCCTGAAGTTTGAACCCTGAGGTCCCATGAAGGCTCAGTTCTTGGCCGAGTTCCTCACTGAGTTACCCGAACTTGGCAACGGTGACCCCACCTGGACCCTGAGAGTTGATGGCTCTTCCAACAAAAAAGGGAGCGGAGCTGGAGTCATTCTTGAAGGACCGGACAATATCATATTGGAGCAAGCGATACGCTTCTCCTTCACAACCTCTAATAATCAAGCCGAGTATGAGGCCCTGCTCGCCGGTCTCAGATTAGCCCGGGATATGGGTGTGCGTCACCTAAAATGCCTAAGTGACTCCCAGCTGGTCACCTCTCAGGTTAAGGACGAGTACCAAGTGAACGAGCCTCTCTTGCGGCAGTATTATCACAGGGTGAAAGGCATGCTCTCCAACTTCGCCAAGTTCGAGATTATCCATGTCCCACGTGAACAAAATGATAGAGTTGACATCTTATCCAAGCTGGCTAGTTCTCGTCAAGGAGGACAGCACCACTCTATCATTCAAGAGATACTCGTCTCTCCGAGCTGGGATAAGGATGAGGTATACTCGGTCAGTACAGAACCGGGCTCGTGGATGACCCCGATCATATCTTACCTCCAAGATAATGTTGTACCCGAAGACAAAAATGAGGCTCAAAAGTTGCGTCGTCAAGCCTCTTATTATATCATGAGGGATCAAGAATTGTTCCGGAGAGGCTTCTCAACTCCTTTGCTCAAATGTTTAACTCCGGAGCAAGCTCAGTATGTGATGGACGAGCTCCATATAGGCATATGCAGCATGCACTCCGGAGCTAGGAACATGGCGGCCGGTTGATTCGAGCGGATACTACCGGCCTACCATGAAAAAAAGACGCCAAGAAATATGTTAAGCGTTGTAAAAAGTGCCAGGAACATGCTCCATTACCAGCAGCTCCGCCGACCGAGCTTCACCTCGTCTCTTCACCTTGGCCCTTTGCCTTGTGGGGAATTGACATTCTCGGACCATTCCCACCTGCACAAAGACAGACTAAGTTTTTGCTCGTGGCCATCGACTACTTCACCAAGTGGATTGAGGCCGAACTGTAGCAACCATTTCGGCAAAACAAGTCAAAAGTTTGTATGGAGGCAAATTGTTTGCGGCATGGTATACCTTATGGGTTGGTTGCGACAATGGAAGACGGTTCCACGAGATTCTACATTCGAGACTTTCCTATCCCAGCTCGGAATTCAACACCGAGCCGCGTCAGTAGAACATCCCCAAACCAATGGGCAAGCTGAAGCAGCCAATAAAGTCATCCTCAGTGGGTTGAAGAAAAAGCTCGACCTCGTAAAGAAAGACTGGGCAGAAGAAATACCAAGTGTGCTGTGGGGATACCATTGCACCCCCAGTCTTCCACCAACGAGACACCATTTCGTCTCACTTATGGTTTTGACGCCATGATCCCGGTAGAGGTGGGTGAACCCTAATGGAGGAGGCTGACCTTTACCCCTTCAGATAATGAGACTGCCCTCAGGGAGGAGCTCGATTTTATTGAAGAAGTACGAGCAGAAGCTAAAGTAAGGGAGTTAGCCACGAAGTTAAGAGCAGCCCGTCGTTATAATTCCCGGGTTAGAGAGCGGTCATTTGTTCCAGGTGACCTCGTATGGAGAAAAACTGGGGACGCCAGACGAGACCGAGCTCATGGCAAGTTGGCGGCTAATTGGGATGGCCCCTTCCGCATCTTTGAGGCCCATCAAAATGGAGCCTACAAGTTACAAGAGATGGGGGGACGCCTAATTCCTAGAACTTGGAACGCTAGCCATTTAAAGCCCTATTTTAGTTAACTTTCTTTCTTTAAATTTATTGTCGGCTTACATATTGTTAAGTTTGTACTCGGATTAGCATTCAATAAAAGGTAATTGCAGCTATCAATTAGATTCTTTACCGTGCTCGGCGGCTACCGAGCTAAAGGAGACATCGCGTCCCTTTACCATTCTTTACCGTGCTCGGCGACTCTGCAAGCTAAAGGAGACATCGCGTCCCTTTACCATTCTTTACCGTGCTCGGCGGCTACCGAGCTAAAGGAGACATCGCGTCCCTTTACCATTCTTTACCGTGCTCGGCGGCTACCGAGCTAAAAGTGACGGCCAGTCCCTTGAGTTAAATCCGTGCTCTGCGTCTACCGAGCTAAAGGCTACCGAATTGCTTAGTTTGTCTATTTGGCTTGGAGTCCATCTGAGACCCGTTGGAGGTCGGTCACATAATTCATTAAAGATCAATCCTAAGACCCGTTGAAGGTCGAATAAGTATACAATAAAGCGGCACAAATAAAAGCAGGACGAGCAATGAAGAAAAAGGTAAAATAAGTAATTGTATTAAAGAAATAAAAAGTATTCGGCCCGAAGACCTTCATTACAACTCAGGACCGACCTGGAGGGCCGGCCACAAAAATAAAAAGTATTTACACTAAGTCTACAAGCTTCCCGTCAACCACATCCTTGAGCTCATCAAAGGAGTCGGGATCAAGAGTGGGAGCCATGAGACATGCTTGGCGAACAGCTCGGTCGAAGCCCGTGTTAAAGGTTGTCACCATGGCATCCTCCATCCTGCCCACGATAGCTTTGAGGTCTTCATTTGACTTCTCAGCTTTCTCAAGCTTGTCCGTGACGACCCCGAGCTCTCCCTGTAGCTGGACAACCTTTAACTCAGCAGATGTAGCCCGGTCCCCGGCAGAAGACACCTTACCTTCAAGCTCTTCTCGGATAGCCTTACTAGTAATGAGCTCTTGCACTAGCTCATCTTTGGCTGTTAGGGCGGCAGCAAGATTCTGCTCGGCCTGCTCCCTCTCCTTCTCGGCCTTCTCCTTATCCGACCTCAGCCTGTCGGCCTCCAATCCGGGTCGCAAACTCAGATTCGCGGAGGGCAGAGGCATTTTCTAACTCTGCCACCCGGTCTTGAAGCTCGGCTGCACGATCAGCCCACCTCTTTGCATGCCGAGTGATGGCCAGCAACCGAGTTAGGAGGACCTCAGCCCCATCCAGGTTTTCCCTAACCCCCACAGCATCCAGCAGAGAGTTGTCATATGAGCTGGGGAAGGGATCTCCGAGTTTCACGTGGTCTCCCCGGAGGGATGAGTCCCAGAGGGATTGCCCGGGAAGGACGTCGGCCATAATCTGCTCAATACGCGGCTCAGTCCCCTCCTTGCTGCACCATGAGGCGCCGAGAGGAAGCTTTGCCGAGGTCTTCACAGAGGGGGCTGGTGCGAGTGATGAAGGAAGTGAAGTTTCTGCCTCTGCTACAACCGAGGTGGTTAATGGAGCCAGAGTCATTGTAGTGGGAGTTAACCCCGGTTGAGAAGCCGGGATAGTTGAAGGAGCCGATATGTCCTCGGCTAGAGGGATGATAGCTAAGGTTGAGGTGTCCTCGGTTCCTTCAACCCTTGCCCTTTTGGGAACTGCAGAGGGGTCCTCTTCCCTCGATCTCTTTGCCGGGATAGTAGAAGTAGTAGGAGGGGCCGAGCTGATCTCTTCGGCCAGAGGAGCCAACTTGAGAGATCCGGAAGACGGAGTAGGACCACCCCGAATTCTTGCACCCGCACGCAAACGGCGAGCTTGAAGGATACGAGTGAGCTCGGTGTTATCTGCCATTAGTCCTGCAATAAAACAAAGAAGACACCATGTTAAAAATGCCAATCAATAATAGGATCAAAGATTTGTTAAAGGTTATTACCTAGGAAGTGCTGGTAAGGATTCTCTTGCCGAGCCGAATGAATCAGAGCTCGGCTGCTCAGGGGCAAAGGGAGGCTGTCTAGAACTTGGATAATATTTCTCGGCGACAAGTCTTCCTTTAAGAAAAGGGCTTTGACGACGTGGTTATTGATTGGGGATAGTTTGAAGAACCTCTCCTTAAAATTCTTGTATGACTCGGTGTAAGGAGTGAGTGGCCCTTTAGCACGGGCACTTCTCAGAGAAGCCCAACCTACCTTGCGGCCGCACCTCAATTGATAATAGTAAAGGAAAACACGAGAGCTCGGCCTAAGGCCGAGCAACTTACATAAAATTTGGAAAGCGCGAAGAAAACCCCAGCTGTTAGGATGAAGTTGACTGGGGGCTACATTTAGAAAAGAAAGCACCTCAGTCTCACAACGGTTCAAAGGAAAGGCTATATCGAATTCCTTAAACATATACTCGTATACCGAGATGGCATACCGACCTCCTACAAGAAATCGACTATGAACCCTCTGATGAGGCTTACATACCCGACACATAACTCCGTCCTCAAAATCCTCTCCTATGATGGCGTACCTATCCACAATGGCTTGAACACTCTCCCTAGTGGTAAGGCAAGAAGCTCGGTTAGATACTTCCGCCAAGAGCCACGAAAAGTCAGGCTCTTCATCGGGAATGGGAACCAAGAGATCGACCCCTCTGGTCGGTCTCTCTACCCCTTCCTCGGCATCACCGGAAAGGGTGTTCCCCTCGTCAGCTACATCTGTAGCGACTTCGACCTCTCTCACTTCAATCTCAACAGGGGAGATTTCGGCGATATGGGCAGATTGTACCTCGGCCCTATCAAGGGGAACCTCGGTAGTGGAAGGAGGTCCCGATCTAAGATCGGTCTCCTTTGTGGATACTTCAATGGAGGACGTCCCCATTGATTCGGGTTCAGAACCCGTGACAGAAGGAAGAAGCTGGCTCTCTACACTACGGGTAGCCGAAGAATGTGAGGAAGAAGACATACCTAGTGAGAAGAGATGGACACGAGATTATGAAAAGAAAACTTGTTGGAGAGGAGGAAAATCCTGAGAGCGAGGGAGAAACGCGAAGGGAACTTCGAGAGAGTTCTGAGAAAATGAAAACTTACAAAGGATAGAGTGAAGAGAGAAATGAAGGGGCAAAGTAATTAGAAAGAGAACAAAAGAGCGTTCAGATTTGCCGGAAGAGTAACGGTCAAGCCCATCACCGCAACGGCCCATTATCCAAACGCGAGGCCCATCCATTGCATTTAATAAAACTTAAATTTTAATAACAATTAATTAAGGGATATTACTCGTCACGGGATTCCTCATTCAAGATTTATACCTGCCGAACGTAACTCATGACCAATAACTTGGACATGAGCTCGGGATATCGATAATGGCCGGGGTGAGTCTAGAGTTCATCCCAGCAAAGGCCGGACAGCTCATAGTAAATTCCGGGCTCACTCCACAGACCCCGGCCAAGATGTGACAATTGACATAGATATGACATATCTATCATCAACAGTACTCCCTCCCTGATATCCCGGGATAAATGCGTGTGACAGCATATCTACATCATCATCACCGGGATTTACGGACCTAACATAATCATAAGATTTCCCCCATAATGCCTATAAAAAGGGACATTAAATTAACAGAAAGATGATTCAATCTCACACACAGAAAACTCATACACCTACAAGAAGGGAACCCACCCTTCCGTCACCTGGATTTTAGAGGGCCGAGTAGAACTCGAGCAGAGCTCGGACACTCCAAAATTCAGTAAGAACATTTTCAATTTTGAGTAATTATTTCTCTATTTTAAAAAAATTAAAATTTTAATCTTTACTTTTTTAATTCAGGCATCTCTGTTATAAAAAATATTGTGATTTAATTTTTCCATCCATATGTATTTTGTTAACCCATGTATAAAAGAGTCTAAGTTAAAATATAACATGATATGGAATATCATGTGTCAGCCAATATTACCTGACACGATAGTCAATTTTGAATATATTTGGCCAATGTACATTAAAACTACAATCCTGAAAATTTTTAGAAATAGAAATATATATATCTGAAATAGTTAAAGAACTAAAATTATGAAATTTTTTAAGATACAGACATTAAACGTTGGGATTAAAAAAAACTAAAAATTAGTGGGATAAAAATGACATTTTAGAAAAATAAAATATTCATGTGTAGTTGTGTTAATGTAAAGCGACGTATAGTGTTAAGTGGGAAGGAGCCTCAAAAATCAACCAGCCTCTGTTTCTTTGCCACTTCTCCGCATCTCTGGACTTTTTTCTGGTGCACCTATTCATGAATTGACAATCACTTTGTAGTTTGTACTAATTTTCTTCGTCGTTTTCATTTTTATAATATATATAATTATCCTTCTCTTTTTCTCGTGTCCTTTGGTATAGGAGTTAATATGGTGTGTTTTTTCGCCCACCCTGAACAGCAAAAGCAAAATTTTAAACCCTGGTTTTTTTTTTTCTTTCGTTATAACAAAAAATAGTCTATGTATTTTGATTTTGAAATGATAGGTGTTAGAAACATAGTCTAATGGAAAACAGGGATGTAATTCTCGTCGACAACCAAGGGCAATACAAAAGATGCAACTAGAAATTAATGAAAGTTGACAATGTTGTCACTCTGACTCAGTAAAATCTAAGACCGGGGAGGAGTTTGAAGACTAGAATATAAATTTTATTTGAACTTGCAACAAAAGATTTGCATTTTTGTTATATTAAATAAATTTCTAATAATTTCTCTCAGATTAATTTTTTACTGTTTCATCAGGTCATGACGAAACGTCAGGGGCAGCACCGGGATGTGGCCCCAAACTTATATATAATAATAATAAAAAAGTAAAATTAATCCTTACATTTTTTTTATTTTAACCTAAAAAAATATTATTACATGAGTAATAAATTTATTTTGAGTATGTTGCCCAGGGGTGGAATAAAATGAAACAAACGGGAACAATAATAACTCATTAAAATTAAAATTTATTTTTCTAATTTTAAAAAAAATATTGTGTGGTCAATTAACTTATAATTATCTTATCTTTACTCAAAAAATAAAAATAAAAGAAAATAAAAATAAAAAAGTAAAAAAAAAAAAAAAAAAATTCGCCATTTTTTAACCTAAATCTTAACTCCACACCGACGTATCAATCACATTACCAACATTAACCTCAATCATACATTCAAACTCTTTCAAAATTTACTTGTATTTTAACTTATTTCTAAAATACTTTCTAATTTTAAAATCTCGTTATTATCATATTACTTAACATAAAAAAGAAAGATACTTACATGTACACTCCATAGGAATGAGTTCTAACATCTGCATTTTCTTAACCCTATCGAGTACTAGATTAATCGGAATTTTCCAGCACCTCGTCTCGTTTAAGAGGGCCAGGACTTGAAAGAACAATTTTTAAGTTGATTAATAATTTTGAATTGATAAATACGTTAGTTAACGTTATTAAAGAATGTTTAAAGTAAAAATATTTGTGTGAAGTTAGGTAGTGAAACTTGATTAACTGAAACAGAAAAGCATAAAGTATTGTAAATATGGAGGCATAAATTTCTTGCTTTTTTGATGAATTGCGAGACTAGGTAACTAGGACTTTAAGAAAGAGTTGGGATCCATTATGAATGTTGAGTGGTGCTGTTAGTCAAGTGCACCATGAAACATATGCTATCTTACCCCGATTATAGTAGCTACTGTGGTGCTTTCTGGAAGACAACAAAATCCTTAGATATATTGATTACCCCTAAAGCATCTTAATGACCATTATAGTCAAAACCGTGTCCTCAATGCCGTTTGTTTGGGTTTTCATTCTTTATAGTAAATACCTGGTATCGTATGAATGTTAATATTCCTCTTATAGTCATGTGGTATTGGTTGCTTTCATTTCAATCAATCAAGGTCACTTTGATATTTTTATTTATGAAACTTGTCGAGGACGATAGCTCACAAATTAATATTAAAATAGTTTTTTGGAACCTCAAAACTATTTTTTTATAATCTTTTAATTTTTAATTCACTGATCAAAAGACACTAATTTTTAAAAGTGATTACACCATAAACCAATTCATATATCTTTAAAAAACTAATACATCTAATTTTCAATTTGAAAATAAAAACTTTCATCGTAAAAGAAATTTAAAAGACTAATGTGACACATTCAGAATTAAATTACAATCAAATTTATGGAAAGTTACATAAAGACTTTGACCCTTATTAATTCTATGACAATGATATATATTAATTTATTTTATAGTTTGATGAAAATAGAGAGGTGTTTGACAATAATAGGAATGAAAAAATCAAAAGAAAAATAGATATATGCTTAATATTATAATTTTATTGTTTTGTTTAAGATAATTTTTCTGTTAAATGAATATAAATGAGATATTTTTAATTTTTGTTTAGGTTTTGTTTAGATAAGTCAATTTGATAGAGTAATTTATTTGTTTTAAACAATTGAATTATTATCAAATCAATTAATTTATTTGTATAAAATATTTTGAAAAATTTAAAATGATGTTATTTTTAATAAGAAATTTAAATTAAGTAAAATTGGAGAATTTAAAATTTTATCTTAAATTGAGAAATTTTAATTTTTTTCATGTCCTTCTCACTTCTATCACAGTTCCTTGAGTAAAATTGAAAATTTTTAAAATAATTAATATTTATTTTTATTTAATATTAAAAATTTAATTTTATAATAAATATTTAAAAATGAAAATTTGAATTTCTTATAAATTGAATTACTTTATTTAAATAAAAAAATTAAAATACAAAAAATTAAATTAATTCATAAAAAAATATAAAATAAAAGTAATTTAAATTAAGATAATTAAAACTTTAGGTATTTAATTTTTTGAAAATTTTAAAATTCTTCATAGGTTACTTGTTTGATTCTTGATTCAGTTAGATTTTAACTACTTAGGGAGTCCATTCTGTGACCACATGGTGGCACAAATTGTGGTGTAAATATAACTTGTGAGACACCTGAAAGTGGTGTCTGTAATTGCCTCACACACGTGAAGTGGTGTTACTCACATTTACGAGACATCTGATGTAGTGCCCTTATTTGTTGAACATGTTAGCTGTGTTGTCCCCTTGCAGAACAAAACCCATTTATATACCTTCTTACCCTAAACTGTTACACTATTTCGGTGTTTCTCCTTGGACCCCTCTTGCATTTAGAGATTTGTTTGTTTCCGTAACTCATTTCAGCTTAATTTGGTAAAAAAATTGTCATTTATGTTGTTGCTGTTTGTTTTTATATATATATAGTTTTTAAGTAATTTAGAATTTAAACGTATTGAACAGACTTATTTGATTTTATGTTTCATTTTTTATATTAGTACTCGATTATGTTTACATAGCATGCATATTGGTTCAAATAGTGTGATTTCACTAATTTATTTTGCAAGATGGTTCCTTTAAATTTTCATCAAGTTAAGTAAAAATCATTTGTGATTTTCTAATGATGTTATTAATTTTGATATAAAATTTTTTTATGTTAGAGTTTTATAAATTTATATATTTATTAGTATATTATTTTTTATGAGATACATTAATTTATTTTATTAATGTTTGCAAGTTGAAAAAAATGAATTACAATTATTTATTTTAATGGGAGGATGTACGAAGATGATATTAATGTTATTTTTGAAAGAATGAAAAATGTTATTTCAAATAAAAAGGGCGTGACATTTGATAATTTGAAAAGAAAGAATTTATTACATATTAAAGTTGGAATGAAATGGACTCTTCAATAACTTCAAAAGATATTTAGTTCTAGAAAAATGTATTTCATAACAAACATGTAATGATAAAAGATTTACAAAATTTGATTAATTAATAGAAATAAGGTAGGATGGATGTAGTAGGTGATTTGGTGTTTTGTAAAAAAAAATAAAATTCTATGATAATAATGTGATATTAATTTAGATATTAGAAAACTAATCCTTGGAAGTTTATACATGAAGTTGGGTTTATTGGTTTTATATGTTAATGAATCGTTTAATAATAAAGATATTAATGGTAATAGTCGTGACAGATGAAAATGATATTCTTGATATTGATTAAATAATTTGATTTAATTATTTTCTATATTAACTCACACAGTGAAAAGGTAAAAATGCATTGGTTAATTATATTTTAAATTAAAATAAATAATTAATTATGAGTTATATATTAACATTTTGTTAATTCAATATATATTTTTAATTTTTGCTGTGTTAATATAATAATAAAATATTTGATAATAAATGTTATTAAATAAAGTAAATACAAAATAAAGTAGCATGAAGATTAAATTGGATAAATATATCATGGATAACAAATACTATAATGAAATTTAAACAGTATATTTTGAACGATTAAATTATAATATTCTATCGTGGAACTAAGTTTATTTTATAAATGTTATTAGATGGAAACAAACTAATTCCATATAAAAATATTGTAATTTAATTATTTTAAATGTGATCTATTTGTATTGAAAGTCTAAGATAGTATGTATTATTTATAATAAATATATTTAAATTTTACTTATAAATAATAATTACTATTTAATAGGACATGTTCAAACACAATAATGGGATGTGTCTTGAATGATGAAATTAGAACTCAAATTCTTTTCACCGATTTCATAACAAATACTATTAAATTCTCCATAATTTTCTCCTTATTTGGCAGAGCAGTCACAATCTGTGACTCAAAATTACAATCCCAAACAAAATCACAATCAGTGCCTCCCCTCTCAACCAATATACAAGTACCATGTGGTCAAACTCAATTACCCCAGTTTGGTAATTTAAATCTATCTAGACTACCGACTCTAAGATATTACATAGTCTACTATTATATGAAATTATCATCAATCTGATAAGTAAGGTGAATACGTAGAATCTCGTGATAAATGTAGAAATTTAATTTGTAAAATTAATCTGTAAATTATGAGAGTTTATTTTTTTTTAAAATAAGAAATTCACCTACACATGAGATTCATTATTTATTAATATTATATATAGGAAATTCATCAATTCTTCTATTTGTACTAATAAAATATGCACTAAAGTTATTAAGTTCTTCTGGAGTACAAGTACAAGAAAGAGCTAAACGGAATAGAGAACAATAAAACAAAATAGATAAAAGATGCAGAGTAAAAACCAATTGAATGAAAATAGAACATTATACGAATCTCATCCATGGAAATGACACGACTACACAAGTATAAACACGAATCCAGTAAGTTAGTAACAATAGTTCACTACTGCGATGGAGATAGCCAACCTTAAATCACCTTGATAGCAACAAAAAAGAAAATAAAGAAAGAAAATGAAAATCGATCATTCACAGCTCAATAACAATCACTTTATGGATCACATGAATAGTCACTTAGGAAAAGGAAACCTAAGACAAAATACTTATTCAACTCAACCGCTTTAAACACATAAGATATTTTCTATTTTTTCCTTAATACCTAAACTTGCAATAAAACCGTAAACTCAAGAATTTACAACAAGTTTAAGAGTTTATTAAAACTTTACTTAAATTTACTAGAAAAAAAATTTACTAGCAAATTAACTCGTTAAAGAACAATAAACTCTTAAACTTATAAAAATTTACGAATTTAACTAAAGAGTAAGACAACCATACTTTAACTCACAATTTATGATACCAAGTCGTTAAAAGATAATTTTTTTAAAAAGTAGCATCACACAAAATAATTCTCTTGTCAGCAGGGAGAAAGTAGGTGAGTTACCTATGTTCATGTTAATTTTTTCTTTTTTAAGTTAAATACGTTTTTGTAATATAAAATGGTTTTATGCTAAGAGGGAAATTTCATAATATAATATAAAGTTTAAATATTTTGAATTAAATATAATTTTTCAATTACTATAAAAATATTTTTACGTTAGTTATTTATTTATATCCATCAAAATAATGCATTAGAATATGAAAACTCTGATCTTAATTTTATCTATCTTGTGTTAAATTCTTAGTTTTTTTTTTTTTTTTTTATATATTTTGAGTGGTTAGAGACACTTGAGATATGAAAACTCTTATCTTATTTTACTCTAATAGTAAATCTTAAATTAGGTTTTTAAATTTTTCTAATTATTATTATTTATTTAATGAAATATACTGATTTCTTTAATTGTGGGAGAATTCTTATATAAAAACCAAATTTATATATATGACATTCTAGATGAAATTTGAAGATTTTTATTCTATTAGATAATATTATATATTATTTTACTGATTACACGTAAATGCACACTAATTAAATCTTAATCCATTAATTTTTACTTTTCCTCTATTTTATATTTCTTTTCTTCTTATAATTGTTAAGTTTTACACTAACTATTTAACTTTTGTGATAATCCAGCAACAATTTTTTTGTTACATTTTTGTGCAGTAAATACTTACAATGAATACAAGTTTCATAGTTGATTATCTTTAATACACATGTTCTGGATGATGTATATGAGTTATTCATTTTGTAAAGAACAATTAAGAGGATTCAAATCATTTATTTATTCTTGCCTCTTATCTCTACAGGTTTGGTATTAATTATCTTCTGTGATATACCTTTGACTTGAGCTATTTGTTGAATTTTTATGAAGGGTCAGGTCTCAGTTTCAAGCTTACATAGATAGAAATTATACATTTTTTTGGGATAAGTATTCTAATCAAGTGACTTTTATTTCTATTTATTTTTCTTTGACTGAAAGGGTTGAAACAGTCCTTTCACTCTTCTTAATATATTTCTTTTACCTAAAAAATATGGGTGCACAATTTTTTAAACCCGTGGCTCGTTGGGGCAAATTGTGAGAAGATGAAAACCGAAAAAATAAACCCTTTTGGTTGGCCCAATACACTATGATTTCAAACAACAGAAAATCACATTCCCCCCTCAAATTTTAATATTTTTTACTTCTTTTCTTTCTAAAATCACTGCAAACAAACAGCAGCTGCTCCAAAAGTTCCTTTAATTGCTTGAAAACCCAACTAAGCATTAATAGCTTCATGATGATGATGGATACTAATAAAGATACTGATACATTTTCCCAAATTACATTATTATTAAGCTTCACCAACCGAAAAGTAATGGGATTTTCTATGAAACTATTATGAAGATATGGAGCAAGAACATAAGAAAAAAAAGAAGGCACTAACGTTGAAGAGTGTTAGACTAGACTTATATGACTATTTAAGTTTTCTTGATTGGAAAAATAAATAATAATATAATATACGAAGAAATACTCTTTTTCTTCTTCTAATTTTTTTATACAAAAATCATAAAATAATGTGAATAAACATTATTAAATAGGACATCACCATTAATATTCACATGTAAGGTTTAGTGCTTGGTTATTTCGTCTAAAGCAAGTTTGGTTTGGCATCAACTTTTACAAATATTTTTTCAACTCAAAATAACTAACAAATTTCTTATCCACGTTCTTGGGTAGATGATAAGATATCAAAGTAACCTTAACAGCACAAAACATTTTCACTTTACCAGAAATTGTGCTGATTTCATACTAATCTCTGTATTCATAACACACAACATGAATATTCACATCAAATTCTGACATACAACACGACATTACGTGCAATTTCCTCACATTATACAACTCACAGTAACAGAACAAAGAAATCATGTTCAAGGGAAATGGACTTTCACCCTATTTATAGCCATCCCTCTTGTCCTGTTCCTCAGCTTCCTTGTTAGCAGCTTGAACAGATTTGAACCACAGAAAAGCCTAATCAAACATTAAAAGAATCATCAATTTCATTAATTTTACTTTCAATTTCTAATGGAAGAATAAATTAATAATTACCGAGGAAGGAAGGCCAGTGAAGACAAAAAAACCAAGCAAGGGAGCATAAAACACGCTGTCCGATGTTAATACTCCGAACACAGGTCTTTGGTTTACGTATTCAAAAATCGAACCCACCTGTCTTACCAAAACATATTTAGTCACAGTTCACAAGAATGAAACAATTAATAATGAAAAAGGAGTTAGTTAGTTATTTCATTACAGCGGCAATTGCGGTGATAGTAGAGGCAAGTAAGTAAGCATAAAACGGAATCTCAAATCCTTGTTGTGAACCGTTTTCATTGGGCTCATTCTGGGCCCACGGAGGTGGTTCATCGGAATCTGCCTTGGCCCACGAAGGGATTTTTTCCTCCGATTTGCTTGATTCAGCAGAACCTTGAGTCACCGCCACAACCATTAACCTACGTGGTGGTGAATTTCTCTTACTCTGATTATACTGAGAAACTGGCAAAATTGTTCTAGTGAGTGACGCATGTTGATTTTGCACAGCATTTGCACACGGCAATGTTACAAAGCTGCCACAGATACTCACTGCCATGAATTTTTATTTTTATTTTTTCTTAATTTTTGTTTCCTAACATATTGCGAATGTGAAATAATTTGAGGTTTAGTTCAGCCAGTGAAATCTTATCCTATGTTTGGGCCTTTAATGGGCCGGTGGGAAGTGAAAATATTAGGTGGGCCTGAAATAAAAAAGTGAAATTATTTTGAAAAGTGAGTTCCCACCTTAGAGTGACCGCGCGCGCGTTGTTTGAGAAATAGGAATTAAAAAAGGGTTTTTAAGACATTGGTTCGTTGTCAAACACATCTAGTACTATTACATTTGTTTTGCTTCTTCTTCTGTTTCTTTTGGGTCTTAGGTTTTTCTCTCTGTGCGCCATGGCGGGAAAAGGTGGAAAGGGGCTTGTGGCTGGAAAAACCACGGCGGCGAACAAGGACAAAGACAAGGATAAGAAGAGGCCTGTTTCTCGTTCATCTCGTGCTGGGATCCAGGTAACCCACTTTCGCTTTTTCTCAGATCTTGTTCTTCTTTGTCAATTTTGGTGGTTTTCAACTGAAAATATCATCAATTGACCGAAATTTGACTAGGTTTTGTGGTCACATGTTTGTTATATGTTTCTGGTCATGTCTTTGTCGTAGAAGTTTGGTCCCGATGCCAGGTTTTGATTTCACCCATGAAGCAATAACCTTTTGTTGTTTGTGTTTTGAATTCTCTCTATTGGTGATAGTAATTGTTTAGAATTGTGCCGGGTTATGTGAATTGAGGTGTTTATTCAGAGATTTTTTTGAGATGTCAATTAAAAAAAAAGTGATTTTTTTTTAGAAGACTGTTAGTTCAAGTGTTAGGAAGTTTGGTTTTCGGATTGTACTATGGATCTAAAAAATTTATTTTTTGGTAACTGGTGCAATTGAGGTCTTTGTTCACCCAGTGAGACTGAGGTATCTTCTAGTTTCAGTCATTTAAATTGGGCATGAAACTTATTCTTGATCTGAATCTTAGCCACTCTTAAGAGTTTATTGTCACTCCTCAACAATGTTTAAGCCATGAAGATGTTTTTCGAAATATATACTTTTGGGAACATTGAGATGATTTGGATTGCTGGAATTGATGCACAGATTTGATGTCTTTGGTTTTGTTCTGTTGACTGTAGGTAGTTACTGTGTTTATTCAGAGGAATTTAAGTGTATTGTTCAAAAAATTTGAACCAACTGGACTCAATTTGAACCAAAACTGTCATCTAATTTTGTTTGTATCTATTTAGCAGCTGTATGATTCTATAGTTCTTCAACACAATGAAGATTTTGTTGGGATTATTGGAACTCTGTGATGGATAGATTTGACTATTTTGGTTTTGTTTTTTTTGGGATATAGTTTCCAGTGGGGCGTATCCACAGGCAGTTGAAGCAAAGGGTGCAAGCCAATGGACGTGTGGGTGCTACTGCTGCTGTGTACTTGGCTTCAATTCTGGAGTATCTGACTGCTGAGGTTCTGGAGCTGGCTGGGAATGCTAGCAAAGATCTGAAGGTTAAGAGGATCACACCAAGGCACTTGCAGCTTGCTATCCGTGGAGATGAAGAGCTTGATACTCTCATCAAAGGGACCATTGCTGGTGGTGGTGTCATTCCCCACATTCACAAGTCCTTGATCAACAAAGCTGCCAAAGAGTGAAGTTGAATGGCCTCTTAGCTTCACATTTTATGTGACTCTTTATTTATCATCATGTAGTGGTAGCCTAGTCTTAGTTAGTGGAGACCTTCTTTGCTCTTTATTAAGAACATATGTTTATGTTATTGTGTAAATGGTCTTTCTCTCGGCTGTTTAAAAACTTGCTTCTTGTGCTAGACTTGGAATTGTAATGCTGTTGGATTTAAAGAGTTCTTTGTTTGTTTTAACTGGTTGGTTATTCAGCTCCCTGACCTGTATCTGTTTTTATTTAGATTACTCTTTTCGGTCTAATTTAATGACAACTTCCAGTGGATAGGATATTGAGTCGATTTTTTATTTGGCTTGTTCATGGTTCGTTGGGTCGGTCAAATTAAGTATACAGATAAAAATATTTGAAAAGATTAAAAGAAATATGTAATATGATCATTTATAAATTATATTTCAATTCAATACAAATTGCCCCCAGCGCTATAATTTATAAATTATATTGCATATGCAAACACTGAAGGTATCTAATTGAGTGTATTTAACTTACACTATAAACTCATATACATGCTAGTATGTAATAATATAATCGATATGCGTATACGATGGCTTAGTGGTGCCTGTATTACTCCAGCTTTTAGGATTGATCTGCATCTTCTCTCGGCTGTTAATTAATTCAGCAACAATTGAACTGTTGAAAGATGAAAACCTTAGAGCGTTTAAATCATACCAACCATGTACATCTTTGTGATGCATTGATTGTGATCCGTTTGCACAGTTGAAAGCCCATTCCCTAGTTCTGAGGTTATGATGACAGGAATAAATAATAATGCTAGGTAACGCAATGTTACGCAAGCAAGAGTACTTTCTGCACTATACATGATCATTTTTCAACAACTAATAAAACGTTGTGGCATGATAAAATCTAAATATCAGTTTGTACTTTATATGGGTTAATAAGCTTGTTTAATGGAGATAATTTTTTTATATAATTTAACTGTACTCACTCTTTCTATTTTGGACTGCATCTAATTTTAATTTCCAAACTTTTATGAATTAAATTAAACAAATTTAATTTATCTGTTAATTTTAAAGTTAAAATCATCAAACTATTATTTTCTACATAAATATTTGAAGGTATAGGACGAATTCAGAGATCTTTCTATATTAAAATTTTACATAGTTTTATGAGATGAAATTTTATGTTTATCTTTTATAAACATTGGATTAGTACGACTCTTACACTGTTGTCACAAAAAAATTAATATTTAATTTATTATGTAATGTTATGTATATAACTAGAGGAAGCCGAGACAAGAAAGCATCTAATACCCTCATCAACTGCCAAGACCGGAATCTAGAGCACAAACTGTGTGAATGTGAACATGCTATTTGTATTTTATACACCCTTTTATTTTGTTCTTATTATATGTGCAAACACCATTCCCTGTTGGTCTCTAACTTGAAACTCACAATATTCACAAATGGATGCAAAGTGTATTAGGCTGAACAATAGTTCAGCTGCACTATGTTCAACTCACAGGAACAAAATCAAACATAAATCAGAACATGGTCCTTGTGTGGTTGCAATGTTCAGAAAACCATCAGACAACATTACAGGAGAAACAAGAAAAAGTAATGCCTACAAGGATAACTTGTTTGATCGGTTAGCAATAAACCATCTATCACAAAGTGTTCAAGCAGCCACAGGTTTGTAGTTCACACCCTTTTGTCAGTTTGTTGTAGTTTATTTTAATGGATAAAAATCTGTCATAGATAGTTTAATTTGTAGGACTTTCTAACAATAAGAGTGGGTATGAAAGCTTGGTTGAGGCAGCTACTGTGGCTAAAGAGAAATTTGACCCAATTCAGCAGCAAGAGGTTATCATTCAAGCTCTTGACAGAGCCTTCCCAAAGCCAATACTTTCATTCGTGAGTTCATTATTCATCATTCTTAGTATAATTTAGAATTTTGATCTTCTTCTAGTGCTCTCGGTCTTGTATTGTGTCTGTCATGACCCTCCTTCTATTTTATTCTTTTTTACTACATGTGTATTTAAATGCTATGTACTGATTTTATATGTCTTCTAAAAATTTTCTTATCAAAGTCAATAAATATGTCATCGATAAACTGTGTAAAATATAAAGAACGGAGGTGCATGAACTTTTTCACGTATAATTGAATATTTGTACCTATAATTTTGAGATTGATCATGTTTTGTTTTTATGATTTGCTGAAAGCATTTTCCTAATCACAGTAACTAGGAAAATTAATGATGGCAACAAATCACGAAAACAAAGTAAGTACTGATATGGTTTATGATCACGAGAATAAAATTACAATTAAGATACAATTAGAATTTTCGTTGTTAACATGACATTATTATTTAGATTATAGAGAAAGGAAACAAATAGACATTCTTGAATCTGCTCTCATTTTTTCCTTCTTCCAATGTAAGAAACTAAGAATTCAGTAATTTAATAAAAAAAAAAATTAGTTTAAACAACTCAATAAAGCATAAGCCATTTAACATCTTGTGGGGAATAGCTGTGCAATTTTGGGAGTTATTCTTTTTTCTATAAAAGTGGCCTCTTTTTCTTTTTTGGTTTATTATATCTCTGCTATTTTGTGTTAAATGTTTTGTTCAAATTCTGTTTTTTGCTTTGCTTTTATTTCTTTTAATAATGCTTGAGCTTTGTAATTTTCAAGAATATATGTTGTTGTATATGAACAATGGCAGATAAAGACAGTGTTACCACCATCTAAACTCGCGAGAGAATATTTTGCCGTTTTCACCACTTTGTTCTTTGCTTGGTTAGTTGGGCCTTCTGAGGTAAACACTACTTTTTTCTTTGTTTTTTCAACCATTGAGACAATAATCTGTACTCATATAGTTTGTATGTATTCGATGTTATTTTTCGTTGTAAACTAAAAGAATCAACATTTTTGACTCTCACGAGGGAGTTCAAGGCAAAGAGGATGTTTTTTTTTTCTCACACTAATTTCTCAAATTGGAACTTGATTAAATTGCCTACGAGATTTATAATAATTGAACATAATATATAATTTATAACATTTCACTCAATCGGTTGAAAATTGATAAACTCTGAATTCAATCTGATACGAATGAAATCTGAAAAAATGATCTAAACAATTAAATGTTAATTGATACTTGGAGATGGAACACGAAAAAGTGTAAATATAACTTATAATATATTCTGATAAAATGATATTATATGTTAACGAAATATTTTAAAGGTTAATCTAACTTATTTCAATTAAAAAGTGTAATTATCTTATATACTTTAAAATGATTAGTTATATTTATTTATTGCACCAGATGAGATAGACAAACCTATATTAATATTAAAGTATTTATATATCATTACTTCTAAATTTTAGGGTATCCTTAGTGGGGGGTAAGTGACGAGTCCAGTGAACAAATGGAGTCCACTCAAGTTTCATGGGTTGACATAATCAAATGATTATTGAAAATGATTTGAATACTGAAAACAGTTAATAAATGGTAATCATTTGGCAACTCAGAAAATAAGGCCACCAAAATTCGATGGGATCGTTTCCCTACCTTACAGAACATAAGAAACAAATAATTTATAAGAAAAATGCAAGAGATTCCTGACCCCATATAACAGAAAAGTGATTAGAATGAGTAAATAAATATTTTCAGTATATAAATTATATTTTAAACTTATAGTAAATAACTTTATATTATGATTTCAATTAATTTTAGAGTACAGATAAATATAAATAGAGAATAGTTTGATGCGATTGTAATTAGAATTAAGTTTTTGACCAGTTGTGGAATCATCTTAAAAAAGAAAAGAACAATAATGTTAATTGAAAGAAGGGGTAAAGTCTCATTCTCCAAATTGTTCCTCACTCTTTAAGTTGTTATTTTAATTTATAATATATGAGTAAATCAATAAATTTAGTCTATGAAAATTGAAGTCATTTGTTGGTTTTTTAACACATTGTCATTGAAACATAAAACACATTTAAGTTTTTTCTCCAATAATTTGTAGTCTATATTCATGCCCATAATCTCAAGGTTTATAATGGCAATATATACAACAAAATAAAAGTAGTTGAAAATAAGTATACTTAAAGATCAAATTGAAAATATTTTTGACATGTACAAAACAAAATCATTTTAGTTGAAAATAAATTAACACAAGAATGGTGCATTATAGGTTTTGCCATTGCTTCTTATTCTAGGCTTCATAAAATGACCTAGCTAGTTGACCATAGTATGGGGAATCCTCTTACTTTCCGACCTATGATTTAAAAATTTATTTAAAAGTTTAACCTCATTAATTTCATCACGAATAGGTGAAAGAATCAGAGGTCAACGGGACAAAGGAAAAAAATGTAGTCTACATCCCAAAATGCAGGTTAGTTTAGTTTACTTTTACTTTTTCATATACATTATGCACATATTTAACAAAAATGGCCCCCAATTCACCCACCTAAGGCACATTCTGGGGACGCACAATCTACTAATATGATTGAGCTTCTCTCCAACATTCTATTCTCTATTCCCATCATGATTATCATCATCACCATCAAATTTATTGTCAATACCAAAATCATGATTATTATATGGAGAATAATAACAATTACAAATTAATGAATCAAGTAAAAGAAAAATTAGTATCATTTTTGAAGTTATCAATTCATATACATACATATCTATTACAATTTTGAGTTATTGTTGGTGTAAATCATTTTAAATATAACTTTTAAATGATTATTGTAAAATTGAACATTCAACCATTTTAATTATATGATAATTCACTTCCTATGGGGTGTCTTCAAATTAAAATTTATGATTTTTATACAAACTTTTTTATTTATTGAATTTATTTAGATAACAATATATGCAGGTTTTTAGAGGAGACAAATTGTGTAGGGATGTGTATTAATCTCTGCAAAATGCCATCTCAAACGTTTATAAAGGACTCTCTGGGCATGTCAGTCAATATGGTCCCCAGTAAGTATCCTCAGCAACAATATTATTGCATTACTTGCATGAGCACAGTTCTCCTTTGGAGGCACTAATTCATTTCAATTAATTTTAATGTTTGAACAAGTTTGTAGAAATTAAAATTTGCATGTAGACTTGTATCATAATTATTTTTTTCTATTTTAAGACGGTTTATTATATTTGTACATGTGATATGAACTTTTTATTTCAAGCATGAAGTGATAAAAGAGAGGTGGGAGTTTTTTTATTAACTAATCATTCCATTCAAAGTTCAGTCACATTTATGATTTCTTTTCCTTTCCAAGAATAAATTCATAATAGTTAAATGTAAGTTATTATCCATAAACTCTTTGTGTAAAGAAAGAGAAAAAACTATACGGAACAGGACAATGCCGAAGAAAAAATATATCTAAGATGATCTATTTGGTACTCCACAAAAAAAAAAAACATGAACCAAAGAAATAAATTTCTTAGTCATGGCCTCTGCAACCCTCCACTAGATTGTGGTGGTTAGCTTCATCATTTCAATGGAGGGCCCCATGCACAAACCACTGATATGCAAATTTGCAAATAAACCCATTCAAGTTAAGGTGAGGCTTTTGAGAAAACCAGAGCACAGATAAATGAAACATATAAATATTACATGTTTTTCATAAACAAGTTACACCAAAGATTATAATAAGCATAGGTCAGACTTCATAGTTCATTGATATAAATATTACATGTTTTTCATAAAGAAGTTACACCCAAGATTACAATAAGTGTAGGTCAGACTTCATAGTTCATTGATAGTGTTATTTTCCATGAATAATTAACTTCTTGATTGTCATGAATGAACCATCTGTCGGCTAAAAGCATTGAAATTGTATCATATTGGCTGGGTCAACGTGTGAATTAGTTGGTGAAATGTACAGGACCTCGTATTGGACAAGGGAAATTTATATTTACGTGGTTAAACAAATCCCACTAACATCTCGTGATCATTATGGATGTGTACATTTTAATTGTTTTATTTAATCTTTTGATTTGCAGATTTTGATGACATGAGTTGTGAGATGATATTTGGACAGGATCCTCCAGCATCTATCGATGATCCAGCACTGAAGCAACCATGCTATAAACTATGTAATTATTTCATACCAATAACATGCTATCAAATATATATTTTTTTATCTACCAAGTTTCACAGTGATTTTAAAAACTTCAAAACTGCATAATTAGAGCTTATTCCAGAAAGTGAAATATAAGTAACATTGTATGGTCATATATCATGCAGGCAAGGCATATAAAAAGCATGAAACGAACTGCCTCACTTAATGCAGAGGGTATGAAGGTACAAATGATTGATTTTAAATGAGAACATCATTCTATGTACCAATCTCTATTAGTTACATGAATATAATTTTGCACAAAGTTAAGATACAAATTTTTAGATATTATTTGTCATGTTTTCTAATTAGAAATGAAATTTGACCTCGATAATTTATTACAACTAAGAAATTGTGTATAAATTTTGTCCTATATTTTTTCCCCTTCTCTAGTGACATTTGACTTTTGTACTAATTACTTTGAAAGAGATCCTTAGAAATTTCTTTAGTATGGAATAAGGATGAAGATTGGATTTAGAATATGGCCTCATCAATTTCCTCAAATAGTGATTTCAAAATCAATTAAATAGTTTCCTATTTGAGGAATAAGTGTGGTTTGACTGAAGATTTGTTGTAGGCTTTCAGGTGAGCATGGATGGAAAAAGAGTGTCTCCCACATTGTAAATGCTGCCAAAGCTTAGACTCATCAGCCATAGTTTCTCTCATTAAGAAAACAACCAAGTGCTCCAACGCACTTCGAACCAATCATTTGCAAGTGGATTTCCATCATTTTACTGCTTTGAAACTTCTTTCTTTTACGTTTTCAATATATATAAGATCAGAGTAGCAGACAGGCCAAAGGTTTATTTGTAGTTGTAGAAATATGTTAATAAGGATTTCTAATATACTCTTTTCACTGCACTTCTATTGTTTATTGAAATTTATTAAAAAATATAATATTTACAAATAGAATTTTATTTATGATTTCATAGTTTCTAACTATTCAACTAATAGAGAGAATAGGATTATTGAAAAAATATGAATGAATCAAACTAAGGGGGTTTTTTGAGTAAATTTTTTTCACAAGATTTTATAAGAGAGAAAAAAAAAACTTATGTATAAATTAAAAATTAACTTTTGAAAAAGTTATCATGAGAGGATTTTTATAAATTAATTTTAGTTTATGATTAAATGTAATTGACTAGTAACAGCATGGTGATGTCCACCTTGCATGAATACCAGAGCCTTGCATCAGAGTGATGTAATTGGCATCAATAGTCTATTGATCCATTCTGTATGGCAAATTAGACATGTGGGATGGAGCTTGCAAAGTGGGGTTATCTGCTTAGAGTGCAAGGTGAAGACAATAATAGTATATTGCCTTCAATTTGTTGTTGGTTATCATGAAATTAGCAATCATGGTATGATCCATGCAGTCAATAAAAGCGATAGAAACATTACAAAACGTGTATTTTTATTGAGATTTTGGGTTTTTTTTTTTTCCAGTAATGATGGATTAATAAGAGTCATAATTTAAAAAGAATAGTTTAAGTGGTAGTTTAAAATAGACACGTATTTTTAAATAGTTTAAGTGGTAGTTTAAAATAGACACGTAGTCATACTAAGAATGGCAGTACGAAGCTTAGAGAAAGTAGAGAAATTTTATTATGACCCGTCACTAATATATCTGTTTTCCAGTTGGTAGCTAATACATAATTTTACGAATCAAAAATTAAATTATGATCATAATTTTTTTAATAAATATTTATAAGAAAATAAAATAAAACAAACTTTTTTATATATGGGATTCAACTTCTATTTTCTCTAAAAACTGAAATGAATAAATTGATTTTGATTATGAAAAGAGTTTGATATATTTTATTTGAGCATCAGAGTTTTTGTAAGCAAATATCATCGCAAAAGAGCCAACATTTGCACTGACGTGCATGATTCCCAGACAAAAACCAACCAAACCCATTCTCTTCAGCACTTACACCATATCTCCTTTGTGCATATAGTCCAAATATCCATCATCGAGCTCTATAATAAACATGAAAATAGTAGAGTAAAAAATTAAGTGAAAATGATCTTTCTTTACTTTGGTTTGAGGTAGTTGGGGTGAAATTCAAAGAAAAAGATTACTGTTAACAAAAAATATGAACACAACCGCCAGTTTCAATTTAAGAAGCACCATTCAAGTTCTGGCACAGATGAACTAACATGATAAAATGCTCGATTTAAAGCTAATGCACAATACTTAACTGACTGAATTCAGAATCAACATCAGAACTCCACTAAGGAAAAATGAACAGATAAGCAGACACAAAGTTCCCAACATATCTCCTTGAAACTCGTCAGAGTGTAAAGCCATTTCAGCTCCAGCTGAAACTAGAGAATTGCGATCAAGTCAGCATGCTACCTACCTTGCCCCAGAATCAGGACTAGCATCTCCATAAGAAACTAAACCCTTTTGTCCTGATGAAGAACTTGATCTAGACCTGCTACGAGATACAGATGTCCTCTTATCATATCGTTTTGGCGGTGTAGCATCAGGAGATCTGGAGCGAGAAGAGCCATTGTCCCTAGAATTGGACTTTGACCTCCCCCTGTCTGGAAATCGTTCACCAGTTCTTGGACCAAGTCGGGCTTTTAATCTGCTGCTTATGGGAGGCCGCCTATCTTCTGGACTAGGACTGCGTCTTGGACTCCGGCTCTGGTCATAGTCTCTAATACGGCCACGCACTGGACTGTGGGACATGCTCCTACTCCGACTTCTTCTGCTTTGGTATCTAAAAATATAGGGATAAGAAGTTAAGCTCATCTATGCATTTTCCTTTTCTATTTCTTTGGTACCAAATTCTGAGAAACAAACACAATGTTATATGCACAAGGTTTGGCATCAATGCTCATAATTTAGGGCTATTTGCTAGAGCTGTTGTGTATTTTTCTCTCACAAAAGCGGAAATACCTCCAAAAATTAGGTTTCTCAAATTAAAAATAGTAGCTTCTTTTTTTTTTTTTTGGGGGGGGGGGGGGTGCAACAATCATAAAGGTAACTAAAAGCACTCACCAAAAAATAATGCAGTTTTAAATTCGGAGGAAATTTATTTTACGTGTGAAATATTTATAATGTCACAATGTGAATAAACAAAAGAAATTCAGTTAAATATCATTAAGAAAATATCCAGTTTATGCATGGAAGGGGAAGTATCAAGGTCTTAACTACATATCGGACTCAAACAAAACATGAGGGAAAAAGAACCTTGGACGACTCCGGCCCCCAGGTGGGCTTCGAAAACGTCGTGGTGGAGAGCGCCCAGAATAACTTCTGTAGTTTGTGTTTCTTCAAACACACATAACAAGTCAGAACAATATTGAACAGTTTTTTAACAATCCAGTTTAACAAAATGATGCAGATAATAAGACAAACCTATCAAAGTTCCTTCTTATATTTCTATCACCATAATGATAATTATGATGAGACTGTTCTGGAGAAGGAGTTCGATATCTGCGTGCAAATGCATAACGCTCAGTAAAGCCTCGTCCTTTTTTAACACGCTTAGGCATGCCATTTGGTGAAGGGCTTTTTGAAAGGCCCTGACCATGTTTAGTGGCAATAGGTTCCGATGATTTTTGGCCAGGACTAGCCAACAAAGCACGCCCTCGGTTTACCTCCCTAGAATCCCTGTTAGGACTTCTTCCAGGACTTGCACCTCTGGATAAATAAGATGTCACACAAACTTAGCACAACAGCAGATGTATTTAAATCCAAAGGTGGAGTTAACATTTTAGTTGAAGAGAAGTTTAAATGGGATTAATAATAATTATTAGATGTAAAGAGAGCTAGAGGCAAAACCTATTTTGATTTGAATCATCTGAATTAGCATGTTTCTTAGCAGGTTTACCAAATTCAGCTTCAGTATCATGCCCATTATTCACAAATGCACCATTTTCTGGAGACAATTCACCTTCTTCGTGTGATTGCTTGTCCACAGTTCTTCCAACCTTGGGATCCATTGTTTGTTCTGGAATAGTTTGACTTTGTCGAGGAAGACTAGAAGATTGCTTTCCTGTGTCTGTAAGCATGAGCCACTATTAGCTTAGACAGCAAAATCAATATATTCATATTCATAAATATCCTGTATCCTTCACTGCCCTCCCCTTCCTCCAACCCCCAAAAGAAAAAAATACCAGAGAACTTGTTGAGGAAAAGGGATAACAGACAGGACATGGGAAATATTGTAATAATTATATAAATAGCACACCTAGATTTCTTTGTGCTTTATTTTCAGCATGTATTTTACGACCCGAGCTGTAACGATCAGCTTTCTCATCGCCAGAACTACTGCCGCTAGAACTAGAGCTATCACTTTCAGTATCACTTGAATCATCAGAACTCCTGAAAATAAGGGAAGTAATTCAATTGAAGACTACTGGAAAAGTAATATTAGAAATAAAGGGGATGCTTAAGGTAAGCTATAATCAGACCGTCTAGACTTGTGTTTTGATCTTCTACTTTTACTGCGCTTGCTCCTCTTTCTCTGCTTTCGTCCAATTCTCTTCTTCTTCCCATGTTTGCGCTCATTTTTCCTACTCTTCTGGTGTTTCCCGTAACTAGAGGAACTAGAATCAGAATCTGATTCAGAATCTGACGCTGAATCTGACTCAGAATCAGATGAATAACTATCACTATCAGATGTTGAGTATCTCCTCCTTCTCTTCCTCGTGTCTTTGAAAGATTTTTTTCTTCTCCCCCGCAATCTTTTGTCAGAATCCAAACTGTCATCAGAAGTTAGGGATTTCCTTGATTTTTTCCTTTTCCCTAAAATGAGAAGCAGTTAATATATTACAAGCAACTACATTTAGCAGTAGATTGATATATTCATCAACATCTATTCCTTATCACAATTCATAAGTACCTTTCTCCTTCTCAACAGTATGTTGAATTTTTGTTTCAGAGACTTCACCACAATCAATAATTTTGACTGGCTGGGTAGGTTTCCCATCAGATGTTCCCACCTGCTCAATTTTCTTCAAAATGTCCATTCCATTGACAACTTTCCCAAAAACAACATGTTTCCTGCAACATCATGTAAAAGACTACAATTAAAAAACATCACCACTTCAACAAAGTAAAGATCATGGATAATGAAAATGTTAAAAAAAAATAAAAAAATACTGCATAGACAACAACAACAATTAAAAGAAACTAAAAAATAACATTAGTAAAAATTATGGCACCCACCAACAAAAACAAGAAATGCATAGACAACGATAGAATCAAAAACAAACAACAAAGTAAAAATTTTAGAGGTCATCAACAAGAACAAGTTGAGGTTGGCTCTTGAATGTATACCCATCAAGATGAGGTTGGCCCTTGAATGTAATAAAGAACTGAGACCCATTTGTGTTAGGACCACTGTTAGCCATAGAAAGAAAGCCAGGTCCATCATGTGTTAATTTGAAATTTTCATCTGCAAGGAAAGAGTAATTGCATGTATAGTCAAATGATAAATCATGAAAACAGTCAACTAAGTGTAAGCAATCTTTGCTTCTTTTTCCTTTTGTATAGAATAGTTAAAATGTGGGTTATGAGCCTAACTCTACCCTACAAAACTGGCTTGTAATGTGAGGTTTGCTCTCCACTTATATACATGCAACAAGTCATATCTCTAGGCGACGTGGGATTTCCAACACATCCCCACACCAAGGACTGGACTTCTTGAGCGTGGAGACTATTCAAACGGATGGTCCAATATCGACCCGACGACGGGTGGTCAAACATCTACAAACAATACTAAGATAAGTTCTGATACCAAGTTAAGATTTGTGAAAGTCTGAATTTTTATTATACAGCAACTCTCTTACATTGAGCTCATTACATACATATATGATACAAGAAAAGGAGAGAGAAGTTGAGAGACAATACAAAGAGTGTAGCAGAATAAAGAGTAGAAGAAAAGCAAAATCTCCTAACAAATCTAATTCTGATTACATGAACAGTGAACTACTGTTCTAACAAGAATAAATAAAACTCCTCTCATAATAGATAAACCTACCTGCGAATTTCCCTCCATATATACTTTCCCCACCTGTGCCTGTAAAGCAGTAAAAGGTTGTTCTTTACAAATCTTTTTCAAAAGAATATAGGAGTAAAAAGGGGAACTACAGATTATATTAGGTAAACAACAGGAACAAAAATCATACCATTACCCCTTGAAAAATCACCACCCTGTGAGGAGACATGAAAAAATTGGTGAATTATTATATTATACATTGAGAATTTGAAACAAATGAACTATATAAAACACTCAAAAAGTTTGCAAGAAATAAGGAAAAAACCAATGGCAAAACTCCAAAACATGCTATTGGAGTGTTGGTACCCTCACCTTACTTCTGCAAAACTTTACAAACATAATTTACTATTTCAAGCGTGCAACCGGCTAACTGTTCACTTAGACATAGTACTCACATGCAAAGAAAAAAATCTGTTACACAGTCATTAGAATAGAGAGGGCAAGCCTTTGCACAACAACAAGGTTGCTGACTGCAGCATTGTGACCTGAAGGGCTGGAGATCATCAGTAGTATTAATAAAACAATCCAGCGACCACTTTGCATATCCTTGGGTAGCTGTTTTATATACCATGGGTCAGCTTTTTTTCCTTTACTTTCCCTTTTCACTTAATTCCCCATCCTTTCTCTCTCTCTCTCTCTCTCTCCATAGACTTTTTACTGACTGTTCATAGCACAGGATCATGGGCACAGTGAGTTTTAATTCGAGAAACAGCCTCTCCACCTGTGGGGGTAAGCCTACATACATCTACCATCCCTAAATCCCACTAGATGGGAGCTTTGTGTGTTGGATCACCCTTTATGACAATCATGAATAGAATAACCATGAAAGGTGACTTACTTGAGCCATAAAACCTCTAATTATTCGATGAAAGCTTGTTCCTTTATAGTGCAAAGGTTTCCCAGTTGATTCTCCAATGCCCTTCTCACCTACACAAAAGACCACACAGTTACAGTAAAAGTAGAGTGCGAAGTTCAAAGAACCAATTACTACGAAAATTATAACATCATCTAGAGCCACATTTTAATAGTTGTTGAAGCAAAAAGTTTAGTATTATTCATAGAATATAAGTCATCTAACACTCGTGGGCTAGAATATATCTGTACCAACTGCAAGAATCTGTACTGCCTGCCATAGGTGAAATACAAATGACTAGTATCTCATGCACACAGACTGTATAAATTTCATATTCAACTAGACAAGTTGACAAAGAAGCAAGATGAACAAGTTCTATGAAGATATTATGCATAAAGATTTTGACATAGCTTTTGCTCTTTCACCCCACGTTTTCTGCACGTATAGCTTAAAATCAGCAGGATTATTTCTTCAACATTTAAGTGCAACTGTGAATCTAGAAAACTTACAAACTTCCTGCACCCCAATCACGCTAGTGTCTACCTTACTGTACCAAACATTCTAGCTGGTCAACAAGATAATCCGCAGTCTCACATTACTCAATACACACAGGAAGTGATGCTCCCCAAGCAACAACCAAAATATTAAACAAAAACGAAAAGAGAATGGCAGTAAAAAACAGTTATTTGAACAATTGAAAGATTTAAATATACCTGTACAAAGTGCTCGAAAATTCTCAGCAGTCTTAGGAACTACACTGGCAAAAAGCTGCACAATTCAAAGAGTTCGAGGCAAACTTCAAATATCCTTTCAAACAGAAAACTAAACAAGCAAATTCCTGATTTGCTCATTACCTGGATAACAATTCTTTCCTGAGGGTCTCCATCAATTGAAACATCTAGAAATACACGAGGATTCTTTTCCAGACCCATCACCGTGCTCAGAAGATGCTTGGTAGATGTAGAAGAAAACGATCAACAATCAGAAGCAAGGTTCCAAGGACGAGTCACAAAGAGTATTCCATCCGGGTGTTCCCCTGTTAAAACAAACAATCATTTTTGTTCATTTGAACACAATGAATTACCAATATATATTTGACAAATGTTACGTTCAGAACAAGTTTCAATGACGAAACGTAAGACCCAATAACCAATTGTAAATCGTTATAACTACATATCCATCAAAGCCAACAAATTATATACTAGTTAAGCTACTAAATATCAACTTACGCACATGCAATGCAACAAAACCCTAAAACCCAAGTTACCATTCAATGTGTAACCAGACTCAAGTTCGTGGCAGTAAAATGTACAAAACCCTAAATCAAAATATTCGTTGGAAATGGCATTTTGAGCCAGAGAGGAGGGAGTAACTATTGAACCAGAGAGTGGAAGGATGATGACTGAAATGAGAAAAGAGGAAGATACTCTAACAAATTTAGAGGGTTACGAATTTTACAGTGATATTAACTGTGCTTACTTGAACGAGAAAGAGAGAGAAAGAGAGAGAAAGTGAGAATAAAGAGAGAGAAACTCACCATGAAATGGAAACGACGGCTCAGACTCAGTGACAAGCGACAACAATGAATAAATGTTGTTCCTCAGCTTGTTCAGAAAGTTAGATGTAGCGCATTGTTCTTGGGCTATGTCCAACGTTATTTGGGCTGTCCACTCCATTCAAGCCCAATTCGTCAGGCCTGTGATTCGACCCAAAAGTTAAAAATTCATCTCAACTTAAATATTTATTATGCTTGGTTTATCCTTTCACTGTTTTGATCTCCACCCTACGAGAAAATTATTAAAAATATAGTTTTAAGACATTTTTAAAATAAAAGCTGAATTTCAAAATAAAATAATTTTTTTTATTATTTTCACAAAAATTTGTAAAACAAAGCCTGAAAATGTTAAAATCGTGATGGCAGAAATATAAATAAAATTAAAATATATTTTCTCAAATTTTAAAATTTTAAAATAAAAACATAAAATTGAGATATTTTAATTTTATTATAATTACACTTGTACCATTGCGTTTTCTTCATTTTTATTTTTAGTTTTCCAAATTTTATGAAAACAATAAAAATGATAATTTTTTATTTTTCAAATTCAATCTTAAATAATTTTTAAAATTACAACCAAATATATATATATATATATCATTTTCTATTTTCAATGAAAATAAAAATAAGAATTAGGTAAACCAAAATTCACGCGAATTATTAAACAATCGAAACCACGACTAAATATATTGAAAATTTATTATTATTATTATTATTACTATTATTATTATTATTATTTTTACAATAAATAGTTTTGATGTCCTAACAATACATCATATTGTCACTGCATTGCAACATACATAATCAAAAGAAATTAATTAATCGATAATTTCCGTCAAATTCATTCTCTTTTCAGGATGTATTCCTAAGTGAATATTTGTGAGAAATTTCGCAGTTACAAAAAATTAAAATTAAATAAGCATTTTAAAATATTCATATAGTTTCCAAAGGTTGAGTAATAAAGTTAAAAACTTCTGAAAATAAATTAAAAAATTTAGTTTATAGTGTAAAACCTTTTAAAATGTCATTTAATCTTTGTATTGACGCATAAATTATTGCAATTTTGATAATGTTTTAAATAATATTTTTAAAAAAATTATACGGATAATTAAACTCGTTTATAAAAGCGACCACGAATGTTCAAATTAAGCGGCTTAAGAGAGTTGAACTTATTGCTACGCCAATGACTTAGCAATAGGGCATTTTTCTTGTTCTGGAAATTTATAAGGAGCGAGTCAGGGGTAATAAATTCGTTCAAAATTCAATACGCGTACTCATAGAATGTTATTCGGTTGAAATTATAGTCTACACGTGTAAATTGTCATGCAATTAAACTATAGACTTTGAGGATTATCTTTTTCCGAGAAAATTATAAGCTTGGAGTCTCGTTTTCATTGACTTTGGGGATATGCATTATTGCCTTATAGGAATCAAACTTAACGTCTTAATTGAAAACTCCCTTTCACAGGAAAAGTTCATACCCTTTGAATTGTAATTTCTCCAATGATCATCTTTGACTATTTGAACAAGAATTGGCTACATCACATTGCACATCTATATATATAATAAGCAAACACTGAAGCAGGCTCAAACAAGATAATTGTGTAATTAACACATTGTTCATTGAGAATTTCTCTTTGCTTTTCTGCTTTAGTTGATACATATAACAAGTAATGGCAGGTGCACTCAATGGAGATCAAATTGCTGAATTCTACGAAGCCTTTCGCCTCATTGACAAGGACTCTGATGGTGTGTGTTAATTTATTTTTTTTTATGTGAAAAGTTTTTTTTTTTTAGTTAATTGATTTTAACTTGTTGGTGATGTATAGGATTCATTACCGTGGATGAATTGACAACCGTTATCCGATCATTAGAGGGGAATCCTACAAAAGAAGAAATCCAAGACATGATTAGTGAAGTCGATATTGATGGGAATGGAAGTATAGATTTTGAAGAGTTTTTGAATATTATGAGCAGAAAACTGAAGGTAAGATACAGAACTAGTCATCATATTAAAAGTTAGAAGTGATGTTTTATGTTTGAGGCTAATGATCATGTTACTGTTAAAAAAAAATTTAGGAAAATTTGGCTGAAGAGTTGAAAGAAGCGTTTAAAGTATTTGATAGAGATCAAAATGGGTACATATCTGCCACCGAGGTAAATTAACATACTTGAAAAACAAAAAATCTCTGCTAAAGTGAACTCATTCATTCAGTTATTTATTTGTTTATTTCTTGATGTTTTACAGCTAAAGCACGTAATGATGAATTTGGGAGAGAGGCTGACAGATGAAGAGGCAGAACAAATGATTAGAGAAGCTGATGTGGATGGAGATGGTCAAGTTAGCTTTGAAGAATTTGCAAGGATTATGATGTTGAAATGATCTTATTTTTAAAGAAAACTATTGTTTTTTTCTTTTCTAAAGTACAATAGTAAAAATGAAGTTAGAACTTAACAACTCATGAAAATTACGTAAATTCCACCACGTGACGGGTCATATAGTAACTAGTTATTACCTTTATTTCTTTGTACAATGACTAGTGTGCGCTGAAATGTTGATGCACAGTTTCTTTATTAATGAATAGCTAGAGTGCTTTTGAATGTCTAATGTTTGACGGTAAATTATTTAACTAGTACCTCTTTTTCAGTGTTAAATTATTTTGTTTTAATAAAAAAATTATATTCACGATTATGATTCCAAATCAATATCTGTCATAAATAAAATATCGGATATTAAATATATATAAATTTAACAAATGTTACAAGTTATTAAAAATTAAATAACTGAACAATTTTCAAACAAAAATGTAGCATTTTCCAATGAACAGCTGAAATTTGCTCTGCATTTACCTTCACTTTCATTCACTCATCTGATTTTCAACTTCTTCCATCAAAAAACCAAAAACCCAAAAACCCTAACCAACACTAACGATGGACGCATCCACTCCCGAAAATGTGGACGATTACTCACCTTCTTCAACTGTCATCAATTTCGACCGCCCCGTCCCCCTCCTTCGGGGACCGTTACCGGCGAGTAACTCCGACGACACGTCGTTTGGTTCGCACGTGCTGGCTTTCCGAGACACGCGCGCGTGGGCGTCGGCATTCACCTTGTGCGAGCGGAAAATCGTGGAGCAGTGCGAGGAAGGGGCGAGGATCGGTTGCGCCGTGAGCGCTTCGAGGAATTGCAAGCCTCCATGGTGGAAGGCTCTGCGGGGTCCCACACTCTCCGATTTGAAGGAGCGTGAGGAGTGCGAGGTGCGTGAGATGGCGGAGTGTGTTGCGGCGGCGAAGGAGAAGTGTATTGGTTTTGCCAGAGATAAATGTTTGGTTCCCTTTAGGGATGCGAGGGTTAGGGTTGGAAATGGGAAAAGGTTCTTGAGTTCCAAGGATGCTGTGAAATTGATTGGTTTGGCGTCGATGCCGGAGAGTGAGAGGAGCTTGTGGTTGATTAATCAAGTGGGTCTCGTTGGTGGTGATTTGGGTGTGACCAATTGCAGAGCTAGCGAATTAGTAGGCGTTGATTATTATGTGCAGTACGTTTTGGGGGTGCAGCAACATGACACTGGAAACTGAGCTCAATTTTTCCCCTTGATACTGGAGGTAGCATTTTGGAATTTCAATGCTTGTGTTTGAACTGATTGGCTCAGCGGGTTGGTATGTCATACAGGTAGAATAAAGTAGTAACTAACCCTGTTTGGTTAAGCTTTACTGTAAGAACTTATATGAGAAAACAAAATGAAATGAGTTTTTTCCATAAGCTGAAATTGGCTTGTAGAGAATTCATAGTAAGCTTTTTGGAGAAGCTAAATGTAAACTGTAAAGTTTGTTGGTTTGTATGTTCTAAAAGAAATCAAGGGATCCCTTTTGCCTTTGAGCTTTGTAGATGTGCTGTACGCAGCTATTTAATTTTAAAGACTAGTGTGTGCGATTTGCATGCATGTATGTTTGGGTTGCAAATGTCATTGAAAGTTGGAAATGTAAAATCTACGATTTCTGAGCTTGGTTATTCTATGTTGATGACAAACACATTTTAATTGCATGATCAAACACGGGAACTGGATCCCAGAATTTATTGTCAAATCTTATCCTTCTTTGTGAAAATTACCCATGTGTGGATTACTATTATTTGTATAAATTCGTGTCACAAAATGGGTTGTACTGTCTCTCATAGCCAATTGTATGTATTTGTGATTGGGTCATGAATCATGAGCACTAGAAAATAGGAATCGTATGGCAACTATATTAACTGATGATGCTATTCACCTGTCTTGGCATTATTATGCCTGAAAGTGTTAACTGTATTGGTGGAGACTAAGAGTGATTTGACGCCTCAAATAGTTTTTACGGAGGTAAATTTGTGCAACTCCTTGGCATTTGTTAATTATTACTGTCAAAATCTAATGAGTAATGAGCTCTGCTGTGGTAATTAATTTTCATTTCTTCAATTGACAAGTTAGCTGTGCACATATCCAAAGTTGCTAGTTTGTTATGAAACTTGAACAGGCAATGCCTATCCATCCTCTACCCTTGTTCTTACTTGAAACCAGACAAAAGAATAAACTTGAATAACTTGTGTTGATTCAGTTGACTTAGGCAATGCTCTGTGGTACTATTGTCACGTGGAAAAATTTAGCCAGCTAATCACACACAGTGGTTTCCAAAAGAATCAGATGATTTGCGCCAAAAAATGTGACTTTGTTTTTTCACTATGGAGCCTTAAGCTGCTCCAGAGAGCACTTAGTGTTGAAGGTTGAACAGAATTTGAATTTTGGAGTAAATAAAAGGGTATAATAGCAATGAAAATAAATGCAGGATAAATAAGAAGAGTTTGATTGATTAAGTGTTAAAATAAGTTCAAGCCCTATTTATATTGCTATGTACTCTATTACCATGTCTACCACCTGTTGTGACTTAGTAATTGCTTCCAACTGTGACTAATCACTCTGTGAACTAATTTTAGCATTAGTTCAGCTAATCTGCAGTTATATTCAACTATTTTATGAATGATCAGCTAATTCATCTGGTGACCACCTGACCTAGTGCTTCCTAAAACCAAGCCATGATTTTATATTTTCTTTGCCCTAGCAGCGTCAACCAACTGTATCTTTTCCATTTGAAAACAAAAAAAATCCATGGCTTCCTATTTTGAGGGTAGCATGTCCTTCAACCGTTACTCTCCTTCCTTTGTTTTCTTTCATGCTGACCTTCCCCATCTTTATCTGATCTTCCCCTAGGCTAATGCCTTAAATAGTCAGATCTCCTATTAGCTGATGTCAATCAACAGATGCTTTGATAGCTAATGGTATAACAGCTGGCTTTCCCACAGCTAATGCTTGATACTCCATTAGTTGATGCTTGAATCAGCTGACGCTACTGCTCCAGCTAAAGATTGGATATCTTTTCTGTCCATTGTACCTAGTTAAACTTAAAACAATTATTCCTATTTATAAGGAAGGGTAGTTCATAAACCTTCTCCTTTTGCTTTGTCAAGTACATCTTCTCTTGGATCCGTGGACTGATAATCCTTTGCAATGGTTGATTTGGCAGGTTGTTCCGCAATTGTCATGTCCAATTGCACTGTTTACGTATTACAATCCAATACTGAAGTGTGGTACTGAGTTTTATGTCCACCATATAAGACAGTGGCGTACATGGTAAGGCTCTAAACAGATAATGATTTGCTCAATAGCTTGGTGTTAGACTGTGCCTACTGTTCTTGGTACTATTTTTTATACTAGTTCTATGATAAAGCAATGCTGTAAAATGCTTAGACAAGATAAGGAAGCAGTTCCAAATACTTACACCATGTACTATATTTAATGTTAGATATTTTAGTTTTGCTAATTTAAATCTTTATCATTTTAAAAGAAAATGTCTCTTCATTCTCCTGCCTAGTCCTGGTTAAAGCTTTAATATCATCTTCACTCACACAGAAAATTATGAAATAAGATCTTGTTTGTATTTTGTCCCTTTCTCCTGTAGTTTGGTAATGAGTTTAATACTCTTTTCTTTGCTATGTGTTCAGGGCTTCTAGTCCTGGATGTCCCTCTGGAGGAGATGGAACCTTTAAGAGTAGAAGCTAAGAAAAATGAAATTGAACTGGTTTGCTTGCTTTTAGAATGATCCCATGCTTTAGTTCAGATTTCGAATAAATAATCGTTATACTGTTGCTCAAAATGATAGAAAAGTAGTGGTAAACCTCTTTTTTTTATGATATAATTATTTATATATGAAATCCACAAGTGTGACAAAGGAGACATGGTGGTGATTGTGGAGAATGGAGTTTTGTCATGATTTCTGTTCTATTGCATTATACTTTTTGCAATATTATATAAATTTGTTAGTATATATTGGTCTATATTTCGTAATGTTTTCTTTTTAATTCTGTTCAGGTAAGTTAATCTGTGTGTGTGTTTATATCTAGCTGATTTGTTATATTTGCTTCTTTGATACCACTAAGTTACTCCTCACAGCACCCACCACTCCCACAGACTGAATGAAAACCATTGTTGATGCAGCGGAAGGACTTGTGTATCTTGTAAGATCTTCTTTCAACCTTAACAACTTCTGGTTTTGGCTCCTCTTAGTTCTCATATAGTTGCATTGATTTTTACCAGCTACAGTCTTTATTTAGAGCTTCTTTTTTTTTAAAATTTTCTATATAATTTTCTTTCTCACTATTTTAAAGAACATGTACAGAATCAATTATGTGCTTATTTGAATTCCATTTCTTTCCAAACAGTTTATTAGTGTACTATGTGGATTAGAAGTTAGCTATTCACCAACTTGCTGCCATCCTGATATTAAAAACCTTTCTGCTCATGCTTTTAAGCTGATGAAATCAGAATAAATTTTAGCTTTTTCTTTTTTTTATTTAGCTATTGAAAGGCATGTTCCAAGAACTTTGGATTCATTGTTATTGCCTTTTCTGCAAATATACCTGTGTCAAAGGTTAAATGCCAATGGCTTTAGTTATGTGTCTTTATTTTATTAACTTTTTTTATGCACTCCAAGGAGACAAAACTATTTGTTTGTTCTGAGTTGGTACAGTTACCTGTGACAATATTTGTCTTCGTTCTATTTGTGTGGTTTAAGGTGTGTTTGGGACAGCTGGAAAAATTAAATTATTTTAATAATCAATTATATACAATCTATTGTTGTTATGATTATTAAAAACTCTTTTTTTCCGGAAAAACAGCTGAAATGCTAATAATCCAGCTTTCCCAAACATGCTCAATGGAAGTTTGGTGTTTCCTTATAATTTTAGATTTGCTTTTTATAATTCTTTTTTTAAGTTGTTCAAGTTTGGTCATATTACTGTGTGGAAGTTTCCAAAGATTTGATTTTGATATTCTTTGTGACTAGAGCTTGGGAAAGGCATGATTTTTAAAACATATTATTTAGTTCACGTGTCAAATTAGGTTTAAAAGTGGACAGTGATAACAAGTCACTTCGGTCCCAATTGTTCTGGAAATAGGATACTGTTGAACGTGTTTGGCTGATTTTTTTTTTTTTTTTTTTCTATTAGTTTATTTTGACTAAGTCTTTAGTAACTGCTGTAGTCATGGGTACTTGTTTTTGTTAGTGGCTTAACTGTAGGAAGATAGATATTATTTTCAGTTACAGATTTAGTATTTAAAAGTTAGATTATTATTCAATAAAATTATCTAATTCCTTCAGTCTGAGTGTTTTTACGTTTTATCACCAACAAATTGGTATCAAGAGCTTTCTTCTAAGAGGGACCTGTGAGAGTAACCAGAAAAAAAAAAAACCCACCATAACAGCCTAGACACCTTGCTTCAATTCATCAAGCAGATGGATTCTGAAACTCCCTACACAGCTCTAGCACCACCTGTGTTTGATGGTGATAATTATCACATCTGGGCAGCAAGAATGGAGGCACACCTAGAGGCAAATGATCTTTGGGAAGCAGTTGAGGAGGACTATGAAGTTCTTCCCTTACCGACCAATCCAACCATGGTTCAGATTAAAAATCACAAGGAGAGGAAAACAAGAAAGTCAAAGGAAAAAGCTACTTTGTTTGCTGCTGTCTGCTATCCAAGGATGATGGAACAGAACAAGTGGATTAAACACTCTACAGAATTTTAATTGGCTGCTTAATGTATCTCACAGCAACCAGACTAGATATCCTATATGCTGTAAATGTATTATCAAGATTCATGAATCAGGCAAGAGAACCTCATTTCAAAGCAGCAAAAAGAGTGCTAAGGTATGTTAAGGGGACCTTAAATTATGGTGTTAAATTCAGTCAATCACATAACTTCAAACTGCAAGGTTACTCTTATAGTGATTGGGCTGGATCTCTGACATGAAAAGTACTTCATGCTATTGTTTTAGCTTTGGGTCTGGGATCTTCTCCTGGTGTTCCAAGAAGCAAGAAATTGTAGCACAGTCAACTGCTGAAGCAGAATTTATAGCTGCCACAACAGCTGTTAATCAAGCCTTATGGTTGAGAAAAATACTAATTGACTTGCATTTGGAGCAAACAACAACTACAGAAGTAATGGTGGATAATCAGGCAGTTATTGCTATCTCAAAAAATCCAGTCTTTCATGGAAAGACAAAACACTTTAGCATAAAACTATTTTTCCTTAGACATGTGCAGAGAGAAGGTGTTGTTTGCTTGAAATACTGCAAGACTGAAGACTAGTTGTTAGATATCTTCACCAAAGCTCTTCCAAGAAGCAGGGTTGAGTTGCTAAGAGAGAAGCTTGGAGTTGTCAATCACTGATGCTAAGAGAGAAGCTTGGAGTTGTCAATCACTGATACAAAAGGAGTATTGAACGTGTATCACTGATTTGTTTTTTATTTTTTTTCTACTAGTTTATTTTGACTAAGTCTTTAGTAACGGTTGTAGTCATGTGTATTTATTTATGTTAGTGGCTTAAGTTTAGGAAGATAGATATTATTTTCAGTTATAGATTTTGTATTTAAAAGTCAGATTATTATTCATTTTTGTTAGTGGCTTAAGTTTAGGAAGATAGATATTATTTTCAGTTATAGATTTTGTATTTAAAAGTCAGATTATTATTCAATAAAATTATCCCATTCCTTCAGTCCGAGTGTTTTTTACGTTTTACCACCAACAAACTGTCACATTGTCTATGCTGGAATTGATTTTCAGAAGGTATGAGGCATTTTCAACTGTGTGTTTCCGTATTTCATATACAGCATTTAAGTTTTACATATACATCAGGTGATTTTCGCTTCTCATTTCATATATTAGTAAAACCATTGAGCATATGGGATATTAACTTTTTTCCTCCTGATCTACACAACATGTAGAAAGAAGCTGGTGTTCCTAAAAAAATTATTGATTACATCCCTGGTTTGAGTAAGAACTTATTTCCCAATCTGAGTTTAATACCTTGGCAATGATTGTTGTTTGTTACCTGTGGAAAAAAGTATGCATTACCTGCCTTTGAAGGTAGCATGTTCTGTCCATCTTTTTCTTATCTTTTTTAGGTTTTGCTAATTTCTTCTATGACGAGATGTCCACGTCCTTTTCAAGATCTTAAGCATGATGCCTAACCTTTTTGGCACTTAATGCTGATGGCATCTCACTACTTAACTTCTTCATTGTCTCATATTTGTCATCGTTTCAGTGTTGTCATTATTGCACATGTAGGTCCTGTTATATATGATCTAGGACACAAGTGCTATGTGTGAAAGTTATTTGGGCAAAAGAAGGGATCTCTCTTTATTCAATTCAAAATAAACCACACCTTCCTGCTAACCCTGAAATTCTAGGAGTAAGGATGAGAAAGTTCTCAGGAGAACGCATCCCCTTCCTTCAATTCTTCTAAACATGGATTAGGTCACTTTTTCTCTACCTGTCTTGTCCCTACCTCCCCATCCAACATGGCTTAATAGATAAGATTTTCAACTGGGATGTTGTGAAAAAATCAATGCATAATGTCTTTATGAGTGATACGAGTTATTTTTGCGCTCTTTGATAATTTCATGATTAATGTTTTGTTGAATCACGGAATGCAAATACAGGAGAGGCTGGATGGACTCCGGATCAGTGGGGTCATTCACGATTCAGAAGTTTAAATGTTTCTACTGACAATGATACTAATCAGAAACATTTGTCTGTGTTTATGCGTTCACTTCTAAAGGCAAGTTGCTTAGATGTTCTTCACCTTGACTTTAATTTCCATTCATTTAACTTTGTATAATTTCCATTGAAACACTGCAAATTATACAAGAGCATTCATGAGAACAGAATAATTACATGGTTGACAAATTAATTTTTATAATCTGAGTGTCTCTCTAAGCAGTCAATGCATGAGCATGCCGATGCTTGGCCATTCAAGGAACCATTTGATGCACGGGATGTTCCTGATTATTATGACATCATCAAGGATCCAATGGGTAAGAATGATCTGTAGAATTCATGTTAAATTCATACAAACCATGAAATGTCTTATTATTTAATGTCTACTATATGTTGATATTGTGAGTGCAGATTTGAAGACAATGTCTAAGAGGGTGGAGTCAGAGCAATATTATGTCACATTTGAGATGTTTGTTGCAGATGTCAGAAGAATGTTTGCGAATGCACGCACCTATAATTCTCCAGAAACCATTTATTACAAATGTGCTGCAAGGCATGTGCCCATCTTTCAACCTCTTAGGTTAACCATTTTTCTTTCCTGTGATGTTACTTATATTGGTAAATTCTTTTGCAGGTTAGAATCTCACTTTCAAAGCAAAGTGCAAGCGGGCCTCCAGTCTGGTTCCAAAATTCAATAGGGCAACTTCAGTAGACACGAAGATGTTATTTATGCATGCGATGTGTTATTCATGTAACAACTTATTCTGTAGGCATTGTTGTACATTTTGTTGCAGAAATAACATTTCTATGTATATAGTTAATCATTTTCATAGTTATGTCACAAACTATAATTATTATTTCATTGTAATTGTTACTTTAGCCAATGCCATCTAGCGTAGCTGCATGAATTGCGCTATCCGTTAGTCTCGTGTTTAGGCAATTAGTTGGTTTGATCCATATCATCAATTTTAATGTGAAATAAACCTAGGTGATAGGCTGGTTGTTAGTATAGTCACTATAATTGTTTTTCTCATCTTCATTGAAACTTTTCAGTAGAAAAATAACTTAGTCTCGATCCCATTGTTCTTTTGTAATTATTGATATTATGGGAATTTGAATTTTTAATGTATTCAATACATTATGTCTTGTTTTATTACAATGCATGAATGTTAAAGTACGAATACATGATGCTTGTTTGTTTAAATCATCAGGTCAATTAAATGATATGTAGTTTTGTTATAAAGGGTAATTATTTCAAAATATACGACTTCAACTGTGACTGAGATCTAAAATGTTTTGTGGTAATGGATTGAGATATCTAAAACGCTAGTGTAACATTTCAACTGTGATGGATTGTGACGGATAAAGAGTTAACAAAAAATTGAAAAACTAAGTTTGTATAAGAATGTCTTGACACTTTTTGCAGTGATCTAAAAAATATTATAAATAGATATTTAAAAATAAACTAAGGTAAAATGGTCTTGCATTCAAGGTCCTTGTGTGAAGTTTCTGGGAATTACGATGAAATTGAATACAAAATTAATCTATTAAAGTTGAGTTAGTGATGAAAAGTTTACATGAAGTTTTAATATTTAGAATAGTGTTAGAATACTCAAAAAGGACAATGGGTCCAAACTTGCTGGACACCAGGGTCTATCGTGAACTATAAGATTGCAGCAGCCTGTTGTCCCTCGCCGTTTGAGCCCTGAGGTGTTTGGTGCTCTCTGTGAATCCAGCCCCACGCTTGAACCAAGACGCTCATGCCTTCGCACAGACCCCATAACCCAGGGTTAAACTTGGAGTGGACCAAACCAGCATTTGCAACTACAGACACCATCGACCCAGTCCCAGAAGTTGAGAGATTACCCTTTTGCCCCCGCTTGGGTCATAAGTTGGCGCTACCCAACTCGGCGAGCGAGCAAGTAAGCTTGTCACAAGATTTATAAACCATTTGTTGTTTAATATGTTAGCCAATGTGGGACTTATAACAATCAGAGTCTTATAACTCTGTTTGAAAAACGAAAATTCCGACCGTGCTAAAGACGCCGGAGGTGGTGGAACCGGAGTTACCGCCGCCGTGGGATCTGTTGCTGGGATTGTGGTTAAGGACGATGCCAGGTAAGCACTTTTGTCCGATTCATGCATTTGTATATTATGTTTCGATATTAATTCATTTGTTGAATAATAGGGATGTTTACTTTCTTGTCAATGGCTATAATTATTTGGTTCAGTAATGCAATGTGATAGTTTCATTTCAGTGTTTTACACTTTTGTCAATGAATTCTCACAAGAGAAATGCTAACAATACACTCTTGAATACGCAGTCACGACTATTGGCTGAAATGTACTGAAAATCACAAAATTTTGTGGACCTCAACTTTTATATAACGAGTGAATATTATTGGTTTTAAATAAATTTTAATCAATGATGGTGCATGTCTCAGTACAAGTGTGTTAGATTTGAGTTCTGAGTCCTGGGTATATGTATCTGCTTTAAATACTCGAGGGAAAGTTTTATTGCTCATAGAGGTATTACCCAGCTCGAAGAAGATTGTATTGAGTTGGGGGATACCTGTGGTCTCTACAAACTATTTTGATGTGATAAGTGTTTATGGTTGTGACTGTGTTTGTGGAAATTTTTTTAGGAGGAAGCATGAAGGCTCAAATTCGTTTGCCTTTCGAATGATGGTGTTGATGAACATATGGTTTGGTATGTGTTTTTCTTTTTTCTTCGACATTTTTTGTGTTAACATCTCTTTAAAATTTGTGCTGCCCTGTCTGCGTCACTGATATCCATATTAGCATATCTGCAAATAACATAGGGTATGTTTGGCTAGTCCAAATTGGTAAGCTTATAGTAGATAGCTTGTAGCATTGAAGTTCCTTTTGACCAAAGTAGAGGTTTTCAGGAATGACCTTTCTCTCATTAACATTAGGCTTTGAGTTTATAGCTTATAATATGACTTATTTCTTTACTTTCATGTTTACCTATGCTGCCTCTGTCCTCTTACAAATAAAACATAAAACCCCTCACCCCTAATCACATTAAAATATAATTAAATGGATCTTGAATTTTTATTTCAATTGTTATGCTATTATACTATACACCGTGTCATTTTATTTTCATGATATTATTCTATTTAATAAAATTATTTTAAATGAAAATAAAATTAAAACATAGACAAATAATTTGAAATTTAAAATAAATTAAAGTATTTAAAGTAATAACTATTTTAAAACAAACCTGCAATTTTATTTTTCAGGTCAAAAGCTTGGTAAATTTTATAAGTAGCAAGATGATCATTAATTTGTTATTTGTTCCTTAGGTTGATTGGACCGAAGAATATATTTACTAGACAACTGAAGAATATATTTGCTAGATAATGGGTTAACAAAAAATTTGAAAAACTAAGTTTGTATAATGAATGTCTTGACACTCTTTGCAGTGATCTATAAATCATTATAAATAGATATCCAAAAATAAGCTGAGGTAAACTTGGATTCAAGATCATTGTGTGAAGTTTCTGGGAATTATGATGAAATCAAATTAAAAAATAATATATTAAAGTTGAGCTGTGATGAAAAGTTTACAAAAAATTTTATTATTATTATTACTATAATTATTATTATTATTGTGTTCGAGTTTTTTGCTTTTCTGGTTTAGACCGTATTCACATCTGTAGTTAGCCATACCCTGCTTACATTTCAATGGAAAAATATCACCCAAAAAATAATTATGTATGTGGTGTGGTTTTCAGGCCCAACCAAAAACATAAAACAAGAATAATTAAAAAAGGGTAATGGTCTAAACTTGCTGGACCCAGGTCGGTGGTGAATTGTAGATTGCAACAGCCTATTGTCCCCTCGCCGTTAGAGCCTGCGGTGTTCGGCGCTCTGTGAATCCAGCCCCACGCCCAAGACGCTCATGCCTTCGCACAGGCCCCGTAACCCAGCCTCTAAACTTCGTTGGAGTGGCAAGCCAGCATTTGCAACTTACAGCCCAACCCTCGGCCTAGGCCCAGGCCCAAGCCCAGAAGCAATAGCATTACCCTTTTGCCCCCGCTTGGGTCACAAGTTGGCGCTACACAACTCGGCGAGCATTCATGCCTGTCACAAGACTTATAAAGGATTTGTTGGTTAATATGTTAGCCGATGTGGAACTTATAGGTTTCTGATTTTCAATAGGTAATTCTGTACTGAAGACAAACAAGTTATATCCTACACTAGGTTATTCTGTAATTGGATTTCTGCTGGCTGGAGGGAGCAATGTTGACTTGCGAAGAAAGACAAACTATTTTATTGTAAACTTAGTATGTCATTTCCATTGTTCTTCCGGTAGCATAAACTTTGTTTTTGCTTGAGTAATTTCAAATTGTGATAATATATGACAATTATTAAGGTAATACAGTGATCACTTTGAGATGTTGAATAAATTTCAATGTCTATATCTCTTGGTAATGCTTGTATCAGCCCAATTGCACAGTTCATGGTCCTTACAACATTGCATAGCTCTGTCTGCATATTAATCATATTTATTGAGGAAACTGTAACAAAACCAAGTATATTCTTGTGTTTAATACAATCTAATCTAGTGATTGCCTTATTACAATTTTTGTGAATTATTTAATTCATTAAATAAGAGTTTTAAAATGTATACTAGATTTTTTTTCCTGAACAGTTCTATTAAACAAGTTCCCCTTGTTATCATTGAGTGTTATTTCTTCTTTTCTTTATAATCACAAATCCTTTTTATGTTAAATTTGTAGGAGCCATAAGTCTGTAATGGTTATAAGGCGTAATCACGTTGTTGGAGGCATTACATATCGCCCATATTCTAGGTAATAATTTGTCTCCTTGTCTTTTCCTTCAGATTCTGGAAGTTTGTCTTATGTCTCAAATTTTTTATTTATAATGTAATTTTTTCCATAAGCTGAAATTAGCTTGTACAGAAGTCAAAGTAAGATTTTTTGAGAAGCTAAATGTAAACGGTAAAGTTTGTTGGTTTGTATGTTCTAAAAGAAATCAAGGGATCCCTTTTGCCTTTGAGCTTTGTAGATGTGTTGTACGCAGCTATTTAATTTTAAAGACTAGTGTGTGCGATTTGCATGCATGTATGTTTGGGTTGCAAATGTCATTGAAAGTTGGAAATGTAAAATCTACGATTTCTGAACTTGGTTATTCTATGTTGATGACAGACACATTTTAATTGCAAGATCAAACATGGGAACTGGATCCCAGAATTTATTGTCAAATCTTATCCTTCTTTGTGAAAATTACCTATGTGTGGATTACTATTATTTGTATAAATTTAAGCCCTATTTATATTGCTATGTACTCTATTACCCATGTCTACCACCTGTCGTGACTTGGTAATTGCTTCCAACTGTGACTAATCACTCTGTTAACTAATTTTAGCATTAGTTCAGCTAATCTGCAGTTATATTCAGCTATTTTATGAATGATCAGCTAATTCATCTGGTTACCATTCCTCCTTCCTTTGTTTTCTTTCACATTGACCTTGCCCATCTTCATCTGATCTTCCCATAGGCTTATGCCTTATACTGTCAGTTCTCCTATTAGCTGATGTCAATCAACAGATGCTTTGATAGCTAATGGTATAACGGCTGACTTTCCCACTGCTAATGCTTGATACTCCATTAGTTGATGCTTGAATCAGCTGACGCTACTGCTCCTGCTAATGATTGGATATCTTTTCTGTCCATTGTACCTTGTTAAACTTAAAACAATTATTCCTATTTATAAGGAAGGGTAGTTCAGAAACCTTCTCCTTTTGCTTTGTTAAGTCCATCTTTTCTTGGATCCGTGGGCTGATAATCCTTTGCAATGGTTGAGTTGGCAGGTTGTTCCGCAATTGTCATGTCCAATTGCACTGTTTACGTATTACAATCCAATACTGAAGTGTGGTACTGAGTTTTATGTCCACCATAAAAGACAGTGGCGTACATGGTAAGACTCTAAACAGATAATGATTTGCTCAATAGCTTGGTATTAGACTGTGCCTACTGTTCTTGATACTATTTTCTATACTAGTTCTATGATAAAGCAATTCTGTAAAATGCTTAGACAAAATAAGTAAGCAGTTCCCAATACTTAAACCTTCAACTGTGACTGAGATCTAATGTTTTGTGGTAATGGATTGAGGTATCTAAAACGATTGTGTAACGCTGTGATGGATTGTGACGGATAAATGGTTAACAAAAAATTTGAAAAACTAAGTTTGTATTATAAATGTCTTGACTCTTGACACTCTTTGCAGTGATCAATGAATCATTATAAATAGATATCCAAAAATAAGCTAAGGTAAACTTGGATTCAAGACCATTTGTGTGAAGTTTTTGGGAATTATGATGAAATCAAATTCAAAAATAATATATTAAAGTTGAGCTGTGATGAAAAGTTTACAAAAAGTTTTAGCTTTAAATTTTATTATTATTACTATAATTATTATTATTGTGTTACGAGTTTTGTCATATCCTGCTTACATTTCAATGGAAAAATATCACCCATAAGTTTTCAAGCCCAACCAAAAACATATAACAAGAATAACTTAAAAAAGGGTAATGGTCCAGACATGCTGGACCCAGGTCGGTGGTGAATTGTAGATTGCAACAGCCTATTGTCCCTCGCCGTTAGAGGCTGAGATGTTCGGCGCTCTGTGAATCCAGCCCCACGCCCAAGACGCTCATGCCTTCACACACAGGCCCCGTATAACCCAGCCTCTAAACTTGGAGTGGCAAGCCAGCATTTGCAACTTACAGCCCCAACCCTCGGCCTAGGCCCAGGCCCAGGCCCAAGCCCAGAAGCTGTAGCATTACCCTTTTGCCCCCGCTTGGGTCACAAGTTGGCGCTACACAACTCGGCGAGCATTCATGCCTGTCACAAGACTTATAAAGGATTTGTTGTTTAATGTGTTAGCCGATGTGGAACTTATAGGTTTCTGATTTTCAACGTATTGGAGTGAAGACAAACAAGTTATATCCTACACTAGGTTATAACGCGACGACGGTTCCTGAGTGCGCCGGCAGCGGCGGAAGCACCTTGCGACGGCGTTATCCCCGCCGAGAATCATCACGGAGAAGTTTCCAATCAACCGCTGAATTTTGCTCTACATCCACCTTCACTTTCATTTTCATTTTTGCTTCTCTGCACTAATCTGATTTTCAACTTTTCCCATCAAATGGGTCTCGTTGGTGGTCATTTGGGTGTGACCAATTGCAGAGCTAGCGAATTGGTAGGCTTTGATTATTATGTGCAGTGCGTTTTGGGGGTCCAGCAACATGGCACTGCAAACTGAGCTCAATTTTGTCCCTCATATTGGAGGTAGCATTTTGATATTATATGAGAAAACAAAATGAAATGAGTTTTTTCCATAAGCTGAAATTAGCTTGTACAGAAATCAAAGTAAGTTTTTTTGAGAAGCTAAATGTAAATTGTAAAGTTTTTTTGTATGTTCTAAAAGAAATCAAGGAATCCCTTTTGCCTTTGAGCTTTGTAGATGTGTTGTAAGCAGCTATTTAATTTTAAAGACTAGTGTGTACGATTTGCATGCATGTATGTTTGGGTTGCAAATGTCATTGAAAGTTGGAAATGTAAAATCTAGGATTACTGAACTTGTTTATTCTATGTTGTTGACAAACACATTTTAATTGCAAGATCAAACATGGGAACTGGATCCCAGAATTTATTGTCAAATCTTATCCTTCTTTGTGAGAATTACCTATGTGTGGATTACTATTATTTGTATGAATTGGTGTCACACAATGAGTGGTACTGTCTCTCATAGCCAATTGTTTGTATTTGTGATTGGGTCACGAATCATGAGCTCTAGAAAATAGGAATCGTATGGCAACTATGTTAACTGATGATGCTATTCACTGGTCTTGGCATTGTTATGCCTGAAAGTGTCAACTGTATTGGTGGAGACTTAAAGAGTGATTTGATGTCTCACATAGAGTATTAGCATAATATTGACTGAGCATAACTTTTAAGTTTCATTGTCGCAATGCACTATTTTCAGAAGCCTGTTGCTTGGCAGTAATTTATTCCTTCTTTGATAGGTACAGAAGTTATCAGAATTGGCATTTCGCAGAGCTTAGGGGAATCACGTATCCAGGTATTGCTTTTTTGAATTATGTTCTGACTATCATTTTATTAGGAAGTTACATACTGGTTGGGTTTGTGTAGTTGCATGACAACATAAAAAAAATTATAGTCCCATCTACTTGAACGTTTAATGAGGGAAAATGTACAGAGGGATTGTGCTGGAGTCTAATTTATTTTAATCTGAAATTTTTATCCGTTAAGTAATTCCTTCTTAACATGCTGTGTTATTGTTTTTCTATTTGGCCAACATTTTACCTTGCTCTGTGGAAGCCTGACCTTATGTAATGCTTACGTTTCTCATGTATTTATTTTGTTTTCTCTTGCATGATTGATTGTTAATGTTGAATGAGATTTTAAAGGTAATATTAACAATTTATTCGTGTTTATGTGTAAACCAACTAGGCAGATTAAAGGTTAAATATTTTTAGTGTGCATATTCAGATCAACCTGCTCTATGGTTTTTTTGATTGAGTTTGGAATCAAGTTATTGTTAGTTTAGTGGACATTCTGCATTGATAAGCATTACTAGTGTCCTTGGTTCAGAGTTCAGACATATTATGAGATGTGTGATGCATTATATTTTATATTTATTAGTAATTATTGATACTCTGGTACTATATATGGTTTGTCCTATCCTCTGCATCTGATGTCTACTGATCGGCCCTATGGTAACTTTAATTGAGAAGTTAAACAAATTAATTGTTCCTTCTAGCTACTTCGGAATAGCTCGGGTAATAAGAGAGAAATGGGGTTAGAAGTCATACGGTAATTCATCAATGATGCTTCCTGATATGGGTAGAATAGTATGTTGGTGAAAGATGTCCTGATGTCTTTTTTTCCCAGGGTTATATGGGCCAAATCTCTTTTGAACGTTTTGGCTCACTAGAGTTGTAAGCCAGAACAAAATTTAAACACTTGGCAGTTTCACTTGCCAAACGAGAATGTTAGTCTTAGACTTCTGGATATGACTGGAGTCTATTTCTATCGACCATTCTCCATAAAGTCATTTATTCTCCTCTCCCTCTAGACTCTAATAGCAATTTGCAAATGTGGCCATTACAACATGTTATTTTCCAATACCTTATTGTGGGGCATTTGGTTGTGAAATATTTTATCATATTTGTGAATTTATATATAGGAATGTTTGTACTCCAATATTTGGTACAAAATTCCAAATTAAATTTGCATATAAAAAAATCTTAAAGAATGATTCATTAAATTACATTTAATAATGTTAGGCTGTCAGATAAGACTGTAACTTTGCAACACTAGGACTATATTGGATTTTCCATTTTATAACTTATTTCTTCACTCTATCTTGAGCTTCAAACAAGGGGAGGGAAGAGAGTTACTCTCCTTTATTTACTTAAACATCCAATTAAGAGGAAGTAACTCTCACCCGAAAACTTCCAAACATAGATTCTGTGAAACATCTTGATATTTTTATTTTTTACAAGGCATCAAATTAACATTTTACCATGCAATGTTTATTTCTATGCTAACTGTTGAGATCATATACAGTTGTTTCTTGGTGCTACAAAAGGGGCCCTTAAGCAAAATATTTTCTGATTTTATGTAATCTCCAGGATTAGCATCTAAGATGGTAATTTCAGGATTAGCTAAGAATTGTCTAAAGGTACACCTTTGTTATAGCGCAGTAGACTTTACTACCTAAATTAGGCGGAAACAAATCTGTTTCCTTAAACTTCAAGTGTGTTACAGTACTAGACCTTAGACTGTGTGAAAATGAAAATATGGTAAATGGTTTTGATTAGTCAACTAGTGTGGCACCCATGTTGGATGAGCCCAGGCTATATTCCCCAAGGTACTGATATCTATTTAAGGGGCTAATCTTTACTAACATATGTTTTTCCATACGCACTGACTAGGGATCAAACCCTTGACTAGACAAGATTATCTGTCAACCATGTCATAAGTTATCACATTTTTCTGATATTAACCATTTATTCATACAAATATTTTCCTTATAATGAATTGGTCGCATTCTATTAAAACTAAGAGTGCAAAAAAGTACTGAAGTGTAAATGAGAAGTTTTTATTCCAAGAGACATAGAAAAATAATGGTGCAAAAATTTCCACAGAAATTTGGTGCAAAAGCTAGTGGTGGAAAAAATTTCATGTAGAAAAACTCGTGACAGTTTAGTAGAAGGTTTTGGTTGGTTAGTTCTTTCAGGGCTTATGCATTGCTCCATTTTGATTTTTCCCGTGGCCTTAAATGCTTCCACTAACAATTGTAACTTGTTAAGACTAGTCGTAGCAGATGTAGTGTGTATTATTAAAAGTATAATTACAATTTCCTCCCACCTTGGGGCATCCTAACTTGACTCACGACCCGTGCAAACCAACAAAAAAACCTAATAATTATGTTTGTCACTTATTGATTTTTGCTTTATATTTGAATTTTCTCTTATTTTCTTGCCCCTTCAATTACACTCATAGTTCAATGGGGTTTTTTCAATCACTTTTCTCTTGAGATGAGTGGTGAACATTGGTTAGGATTTTTCCACTTTTCTTCAATTGATTAGGCAAACTGAATCAAATCAATTAAATTAGTTATCACTTTATGAATTTGATGACTCAAGAAGTTAGTTTTATTATGCTTTAAGTCTTGATAATCATTTTCGGCTAATCATTATTTTTTAGGATATTACGGTTCATTCAACAAATGAATGATAACTGATAAGTCTTTTTTTGTTTGATGAGAGTTATTTTGAGGATTTTTTTCACCACACATTTGTACTTTTCATTTGTGTATGCATATTTTTTTACAAGAATGAGACGAGTAAATAAAAGCATACACACATTGTACAGGACCATTTTTACGAGAATAAGACTGGTGAATCTATCACGGCTTATTTATTTATTTGATGAAAATTCTTACTTTATTTGTTTTATGAAGGCTTTTTTAATGAATTTTCATCATAAAATTTATACATTATTTTAAGAGTCCTGTTTTTTTTTTCTTTTTTTAAAAAAAGAAAAAAAAACTCATGATTTATCTTTTTTAATCGTGTAACTTGCGTCGAAGATTCAGAATGGGTCAAGTCTTAAATAGGAGTTGATGGTCTATCCCATTTGATAAAAGGTTAGGTTTAAATTTTTAAAAATATATATTTATTTAAATAGGACATTTTTAGGCTTTTAAAAAAGTCAGTTAAACTTTTGTTTATTCATTAAAAGAATATTTTACGCCAATGAAAAAGTATAATGTTCTGTTATTTTTTTAGTGAATTTAATTGGATGCATTAAAAATATATTTTTTAGCTTATTTTCTCATGCGGTGTATGCATAATTAGAATTTAGAATAGAAAACTCATTTTTTAAGTAATTTTATCAATAAAGTCATTTGGTTTATTTTACGAACAATATTTGATATGATTTTAAAATGCACTAATATAAATTAGACGTTTAAATAGATTAAGAGGTCATACTAGACATTTTAAAGGTTAACTAGGTTAAAAAAAAAAAAAAAATCTCTGATAAACTAATAGGTTAAATTAAATCTTAATTTCATAAAACAAGTCAAACTTATTTTTATGCAAAGTCTGCCTGATGTTATGTGTACCATATAACAATATGTACTCATGAAGTGTATTATGAGAATTTAGAAATAAGATGGGAATAAAGTTAAGTAAATTAGTTGCATATCAAGTGTAGAAACAAAAATACATCAATATGGTTGTTAAGTGTATTTAAGCAGACAATCGATACATTTTGGATTTATGTTGAATTGTTCAAAATGAGGTTTGAATACTAGTTAGGGTGATTTTAAGTGAAGACTAACTCATTTGATGACAGGATAGGATGAATGAGTTGTTATAAATCTTTTTATTTTCTTGCTGAATTTAACATAATAAAGGAAGAGGGGGAGGAGAGAGAATAATTTTTTTTTAATGTTAAAATTTTTCATTTTCTTATTTTATGGTTGTCACTTTCTCATTTCTATTTAATTAGGTGTCAAAATTTTCATTTATTGATTGTATCCAAAGATGATGTGTTAGGTTGTCCCCATGGAAGACTTTCTCTTGTCTAACAATAAATTTATCAAACTTAATTCTTAATTTATTATCATCTCTTATAAATAATCCTTAATTTAATGTATAATTACATAGTATGTCTTTTAAATAATTTTTAAAGGTAAATTCAACTGCGGGGTTCTTAAATCAACGGCTGTTGCTGACATCATTATCATATAAATTAATCAACAGTTAATGCATAAATATATTTTTATATTAATTTTAAATCAAAATTTTAAAAATATAACTAAAAAAATAAAAACGTTAATTTGTCATCAAACCAACCAACAACATACTACAATAATCACCATCTTTAAACTACTTTAGTTGTATGCGTAGTTTATGAAACATTAAAATTCATGAATGTAATATTTACACTGTAATGTTGGATTGCATGGTATGATTTTTAAATGAGCATAGTATGAATTTTAATATTTTAGAGATGAATATTTATTTAGTTTCTAACACATTTTAAGATTATTTAAAAGAGAGAAAGTAATATTTTAAAATGATAGATTACTCAATATTTTATAGTGTAGAAAACAAAGAAAGGGTCATTTATTTATTGGGCCTGACTAAGTTGGAAGGTGCTGGGAAGTTGTAGTGATGGGCACCAAAGGATTTCATATGCTTGTCAGAATCCAGTATTTGTTAATTTCTGCTTGACAATTCAAAATGTCTTTATCACGAAATTTCGTGGTAGTTTCCATACAACAATCGGTCGTATAATATACTGCAATATAGTGGAAAAGTCCACAAAATTTCAATAGCTAAGTTACTAGGTAATTTGATTAGTCAACAATGACAATTCATCATAATCGAAGTACAAAACATGTTATATGACTAACCTCTCTCCATCGATGTTAACTTTGTGTAAACGCACTTTTCTTCTCTTTAGTTGTGCAGTAAGTGTAGAATTTAATCAACTTTTTTTTGTCTCATCTTCCAGTCTTTTTCATACCTACCCTCCATTATAGTTTGTCATCTTTGGAAAGTAGGATTGAAAATGGCTAAAGTGTAAATTTTTTCCTCTTTCAAATATGTAATTTTATTCTATCTTTTTCCAATTTGGTCATCTAGTCCATCTAATTTTATAAAATTTACAGTTTTAGTCTTTTTTAATTTAGACTTTTAATCTTTTTATTCTGAAAATTTTCAATTTTAGTCATTTCATTCATATGAAACATTTATTGTTAAGTATAATTTATTGACGTCAGTGTAAAAAATCCGAATTAAAATATAAGCGCGTCATGTCCTGGTTAATGCTACCTAACTTTACAGTTAATATTTGACAATTGTACTCCAATACTAAAATTGTAAATTTTTGAAAATAGAAGGACTAAATATTAAAATTAAAAAGAGACAGACTAAAGTCACATGATATAGTATTTGAGTGACTTTGGTTAATTTTTAACTCTAAAATCCATTTTTAACTCATTTATTAAATTCTTTAATTATTTAAAAAACATTGCATCAACACTTTTTATATATTATATTAAGACAAGAGAGGTAATTATAAATATAAAAAAATAATAAGAAATATATGTACAATTACCTGAAATTTTAGAAGTGTCATTGTAATTTTCTTTTATTAAATACTTTGAAGTTAGTTGTTGTTCAATTTCCTATACTATTTCCTACATCAATTTGGTCTTTAATTTTTCTGCAAGGCATTGTATTTTAATAATTGACATTAAAAAAAGACTAATAAGAATAATTTGGTCTCCGTCCGATTTCGATGGTGTGAAACAAGCCGCAAATTTTGATGGTCGTACAGAATGTGGATTTTAAAGAAGTCCCAATGAATAGAATAATTTATTTTAATAAAAAAATATAGAATAATTTATGGGTTAAAATAGTCGTACAGAATGTGGATGTTAAAGAAGTCCAAACATACTTTAAAACTAGTTGTTAGGACTAGTAGATCTGCTTTCAAGTTACAAAATGTGAGGACTAAATTATTCCCTCTGTCTTTTGCATTTGTTGTGTTAACGGTTTTTTTTTTTTTTTTTTTGGTATAATAAAATAAGAACTCTGTAAAATTTATTGTTTAAAATATATGCAGGAAAAGATTTGCCAACTCATGCTAGTGATTAAGTGTTATTTTACCTCCTTAATTAATTATTTTCCCACTTATTGAGAAACAATTTTGATTCATATGAATTTGTTGATCACTTTCAGGCTCGGTTATTTGCAATGAAGTATTATATCTATCTAGTTTACAACATCAAGACTGAATAATGAAGGAAATGATATTAGACTATTAATAGTTGAAGGGATGCCTTGTAGCAAACGAAAAAACAAATTAGAAATATTAAACACCGTTGAGTCTTTGTTTTCCAAGTCATTTAAGAACAAAAAATATAATAAATTGTGGAGCAGCCGAAATTGGGATAGTAATTTTATACTTGTATGGATGCATATTCCAAGCAAAATCCATGTCCGGCCAGTACGGCAAGTCATTACTCGGAGTTTTTGAGAAACATCATAGTAATGGTTACAAAAACTAAAAGAACCTTAGAATCACATTTGGAGGCATCTATCAGTACTAGACTTAGCAAGAAAGGACAGTTATATGATGTTACATTAGCCAGACCAAGTCAACAGAGACGACTTACTAGACAGTAACCTTAAATCAATTTGTTGTGGTAGTTTCCTATTCTCAAGTAAGTAGTTTTCTTTCCATGCCAAAGCTCATTGTGTCTCAATTGAGTGCATATTTGTGTCCTCATTAATAACTCTTGCAAGTCTTCCCGCAGTTTTAAGAGACTAAGAGAGAGAGAGAGAAGTGTTCCCACTATTTTGGAACTTGCATTGACTAACAATAGAGATTATGTCGGTTTCAAGAAAATGGAATTAATAGAGTTTTCCTTAAAAAATTTAAAAATATGTAAATTGTAAATAAATGTAAAAGAGATTTTACTCTTAAGGAACTGATTAAGGTTATAAAAAAAAAAAAAGAGAATTTTTTTTTTTTTTTTTATTACGAAACATAAAATTTGACAACATTAAAATACTAGTTTGCAAGATCCTTTACATTTTAATATACAAATAATCTTTCACATTCGCCACTTGTGCTGTTTTTATTATAAAATTGAGAATTCCTCCAGGTACACGAAACTGATCTATATTCATTATAAGTTTGATTTATCAAGATAAACATGAACAAGTATTGATGGTTTCGCTAGCTCAGTCGTGAATGAACTATATAAGTTGAGGAATTCTTGTTCTATACAACACTGGTGTTTAAATGTGAATTTGTATCAAAGAACCAACTTTCTACTGAGAAATATTTAGCCTTGTACGACAAGATTGTGTATAAAGCGTGACTTTTATGTGTTTGACTAAACTGGACTTAAAAAAAAAAAAGACAGTTGTTTCTTTGCATATATATAGGAAGGTACCCGGAAATTATCCCTATGGACCCTCCTGCACGAAATATCATCATATATTTATTATATATAGATAGCAAATATTGAAATACGCAGAATGAAGTTCTTTCCTAGACATATTTTTTAAAGTTAACTGGTTCTGATTTTATCTCAAAACCAGTAAGTATGTCGAGCAGCCAAAATCTGAAATATGATGGTAGCTCATTTCTCATTGACATAACCACCACTGTTAATTACACCATCAACACAGCTAAAAGAAGATGGCGTTTTGCTTATACAGCGATTTATTCAAGAAGGGTCATGCTTGCCTTGGCCAAAGAAGTCATATCTAAGAGAAATTCAAACAGCCATCCCTACTCTAAACTCTTTCAAACTCAGTCTTCAACTTCTAGCACTCTTGATATAATTGAGCCTCTCATTCCTCATCATGGAACTAATGATTATTCATTGGTTCCTGATGTTGACAAAACCAGACTTGCCAGTATGGTAAAGGACAAAAATTTGTTAGCCTTTACTGAGTTTGGAGGAGTTGAAGGTGTTGCAAATATTCTTGGAACCATTCCAACAAAGGGAATCACTGGCAGCGATTATGACATCGCCAAACGCCGTGAATTATTTGGTTCAAATACTTACCAGAGGCCACCACCAAAAGTCTTCATAAGCTTTGTGGTGGAAGCTTTCAATGACACCACAATTCTGATCCTTCTTGTTTGTGCTGGCCTTTCCCTTGGCTTTGGCATAAAAGAAAATGGGCCAGGGGAAGGTTGGTATGAAGGAGGGAGTATATTTGTAGCAGTGTTTCTTGTAGTGGTTGTCACTGCACTCAGCAACTTCAGACAAGAGAGACAGTTTGAGAAACTGTCTAAGATAAGCAACGATATCAAAGTTGAAGTTGTGAGAAATGGAAGGCCACAACAAATATCCATCTTTGATGTTCTTGTGGGAGATATTGCATCCCTTAAGATTGGTGATCAAATTCCAGCTGATGGAGTGTTCTTAAGTGGCCATTCTTTGCAAGTGGATGAATCAAGTATGACAGGTGAGAGCGACCACGTAGAAATTGAGCCTTTAAAGAGCCCATTTTTGTTGTCTGGTGCAAAAGTTGTAGATGGCTATGCTCAGATGCTTGTTACATCTGTGGGTACTAACACAGCATGGGGTGAAATGATGAGCTCAATATCACGAGACACCAACGAAAGGACACCATTGCAGGCTCGCCTTGACAAGTTAACCACTTCTATTGGAAAGGTAGGCCTTACAGTGGCTTTTCTTGTTCTCATAGTCTTGTTAATTCGTTATTTCACTGGTAATACGGAAGACAAGGAAGGGTATAAGAAGTTCCAAGGGAGTAAAACCGATGTAAATGATGTTTTCAATGCAGTTGTACGTATTGTTGCAGTTGCAGTCACTATCGTGGTGGTGGCAATCCCTGAGGGTCTGCCATTGGCTGTGACTCTCACACTAGCATACTCTATGAAAAGAATGATGGCAGACCAAGCAATGGTTAGGAAACTTTCCGCTTGTGAAACCATGGGGTCTGCAACTGTTATTTGCACAGATAAAACTGGTACCTTAACTTTGAATCAAATGAGAGTTACTAAGTTTTGGCTTGGCCTAGAAAATGTTATGGAAAACTTTTCCAATGCAATGCCTCCTAATGTTCTTGAGTTATTCCACCAAGGAGTTGGTCTCAACACAACTGGTAGTATTTATAAGCCTTCACAAGAAGCTGAACCTGAAATTTCTGGTAGCCCAACAGAGAAAGCTATACTCTTGTGGGCGGTATCAGATTTAGGCATGGACATGGATGAACTGAAGCGCACAAATAAAGTTCTCCATGTTGAAACATTTAACTCGGAGAAGAAACGAAGTGGCGTTGCAATAAAGAAGGAGACCAACAACACAGTCCATGTGCATTGGAAAGGTGCTGCAGAGATTATACTTGCAATGTGTGATAAGTACGTTGACAATAACGGCAAAGAGAAGTCCCTTGACGAAGAACGAAGTAAACTTGAGAAGATAATTCAAGGCATGGCTGCTAGTAGCCTACGATGTATTGCTTTTGCTCACATGCAGATTTCAGAAGATATTGATTATAACGATAAGGAGAAAGCGCATCAAATTCTTAGAAAAGATGGGTTGACCTTGTTAGGCCTAATTGGCCTTAAGGATCCATGCCGACCTGACGTCAAGAAGGCTGTGGAAACTTGCAAACGTGCAGGAGTTAGTATCAAGATGATCACTGGAGATAACATATTCACTGCAAAGGCAATAGCAACAGAATGTGGAATATTAGACCTTGATGGCCATGTGAATGAAGGAGAAGTGGTAGAAGGTGTGGAATTCAGGAACTACACAGAGGAAGATAGAATGGAGAAAGTTGAAAAGATCCGTGTGATGGCAAGATCATCTCCTTTGGACAAACTTTTGATGGTGCAATGCTTGAAAAAGAAAGGTCATGTTGTTGCAGTCACAGGAGATGGCACAAATGATGCGCCTGCTCTCAAAGAAGCTGATATTGGACTCTCTATGGGAATCCAAGGAACTGAGGTTGCCAAGGAGAGTTCCGACATTGTCATCTTAGACGACAACTTCAATTCCGTTGCCACTGTTTTAAGGTGGGGGCGATGTGTTTATAACAACATCCAGAAATTCATTCAGTTTCAACTAACAGTGAATGTTGCAGCTCTAGTGATCAATTTTATAGCCGCAGTTTCTTCTGGAGATGTTCCCTTAACAACAGTTCAACTATTATGGGTAAATCTCATTATGGATACTCTAGGAGCTTTGGCACTGGCTACAGAAAGGCCTACAAAGGAGTTAATGGAGAAAAGGCCAGTGGGTAGAACTGAGCCTCTTATTACTAGTATTATGTGGAGAAACCTTTTAGTTCAAGCTCTATATCAGATTGCTGTCCTCTTGGTTTTACAATTCAATGGAAAGTCAATCTTCAATGTAAATGGGAAGGTGAAGGATACTCTTATTTTTAATACTTTTGTTCTCTGCCAAGTTTTCAACGAGTTCAACTCTAGAAGTATGGAGAAACTCAATGTATTCAAAGGCATTCACACAAACCACTTGTTTCTTGGAATTGTGGCTATAACTCTTGTTCTTCAAGTTGTGATGGTGGAACTCCTAAGGAAGTTTGCTGATACAGAGAGATTAACATGGGAGCAATGGGGAATTTGTATTGCAATTGCGGCTGTGTCATGGCCAATTGCTTGGTTAACTAAGCTCGTACCTGTTTCTGATCAACCGTTCTTCGGCCAAGTTAAGTGGGTAAAATTATTGGTCTTCAAGATTAAGCATTTATTTAATATTACCTCGTCACACGTTTGAGGTACCTTCAATTCCATGCGTCTTGAAAACTTGAGGTATTCGAGTATATGATGTATGGAAATTCAAGACCGTTTATGGTTAAAATATAAAAGATCTTGTATTTCCATATATCTTGTACTTAAATATCATATTTAGGTGTTCAAGATGTTTGGAATTTTAGCAAACACCTCCTTTTATTTATGGTAGGTATTGTGGGTAGGAACAATATTTGAAAAGTCCTAGTAGTGTGCAAGTATAATAATAGTAACAACCCGTCTATAAAATGAGGATTTGGGGTAGGGGGAATTAGGATAGAGGTTATATATTCATGTTCACATGTTGACACTGTACCAAACAAAGTATAAAATCTATTTGGATTGTAAGACCTTAAAATTGGTATTAGCTTGCATGCATTCTTCACAAGCCTCTGAATAATGACTGTCATTTGATTTGTTCTCTAGCTTGTTACTGATATTGTCTGATATGCTATCATTCTTGCTTACATTTACTGTCTGAGCTGAGGGTTAAGGATAGAAATTGCTATGCTATGCTATGTTGAGCCTCATACTTACATAAAAGTCCAGACCATAGGAGAACCCAAAAGAAAGAAGAAACAGATTTCCAATGAGCATGTCGTTGATATTTGATCTAAGCTCAGATCAAATTTCATGTGATTAAATAGCACTCTCTTCTGATGTTATTACTAACCAAGCTATATGAAATTTGTGACTGTTGCTTCATTATCCAATGTTGGACATTGCTCTGCACCTATGCCAAGATTTTTACTATTAGATATCCATACTGTGTTGACATGATTGGAAGATTATTCTTTCTGTTACACCTCAAACTAACACTTACAAATGAAATGTTTCTTTCTTTCAGTAATAAAATATAGTTTCAAACTGGCTGATATATTTAAGAAAATTTCATAGTTGTTTCCCACAAATCCACATTCTCGACAGCACGATGAGGCGGGTCAACGTGAAAGAAAATACCAGGAAACTCGTTTGTTTCTTTTTCTTTTCTCTTTAATTCTTCAGAAATGAATATAGCATAAGGTTTAACGTGCTGAATCTGTGCAACAAAGCGACACATAGGAGGCTAGGACTAAATCAATCCATAGTTGTGAGAAATATGATTATTTAATGATGAAAACTAATCAGAAGATGGTGCAGCTTAAATACACGTAAAAATATTATAATGAAAAAGCCTACAAGCTACAAGGTACTGTGATTAAAGCATGACAGAGGATTACCACTATCAACAATTACCATGCAGTAGTTCTTCCTATGCTAATTAGGATGTAAATTTGCTTAATCTGTTATTTGTTTTGGGGTAAATAAATATGATTTTTTATACCATTATGTATCAATTTTGTTTTTAAATTTTAAAAGTTTCATTTTCCTAACTTTGAGCTTTGTAGCGTTTTATTTTTTTTTAAAATTTTATCAAAATTGTGTGATGTCCTTTACTTTTTAAGTGACGTAATGATAAGATTTTTAAAAAATTTATGATGCATTAAATTTTAAAATGATTCCATCATATAGTGTTAAGTTTAAAAAGACATACATGATAATATTAAGATGATTTATAATGATTTACTCGTGATAAAAGATAACTGTTATTTTTTAATTACATTGTCAAAAATACAAAAGATAGACTATTCAGCAAATAGTAAATATTTGAAAAAGTAGATGATCTATGTCTTAATTTGTTTTGTCAATTTGACAATGGATTTATTTGATTAAGATGGACTAAACATGATATATATTAATTTATGTTATTATCAGAATGGGATTTGGGGTGCTGACAGTCCTAAGTCTTTGGGTTGAAGTTTGATTGGGTTCTGTTAGGGTAAATTATAAGGGGATGTACTTGCAAAGATATTTCGATACTTAAAAAAGGATGTAAATGGATAAAATAAATTATATGAACTAAAGTACTTATTGAAAGAGTGTGAGAGACAATTATTTTGACATCTGAATCCCAATATCAGGTAATGATGAGATGAAAAGGGTATTGGTAATACGATAGTTGAGGATCACACATTGGTCCCTTATTAGCCGAACTTCTCAAAAGGTTTTCTCTTTCTTAACTTATGTTAGTAGTATAGATATCATAATTTTGATACTAATTTCATAATTTGAGTTGCATTAAGTTGAATCATAATTTTATGTTAATTTCATAATTATTTTTTTTAAAATATCATTTGGATTTAATAAACTAATATCCTAATATGTTTATGTGAATGCTATTGTTAGTTATGTATATTTTTAAAAAAATTTGATGGAACAAAACGAAACTGTTTAAAAATTTAATATAAAAAATAAATTTTAAAATTTTTTAACAAACATGTTATCATCTCACTCAACAAGTAACAGATAAATCACATAACTTTATTTAAAGTTTAATGTTTTCTTAAAATGAATAAAGTAACATTTTTAAAAACTTAGGAACATTTATTTCATGAATATAATTACACTCCTGGAAATCATATTCTTTCAGATTATAATTCCTGAAAATATCATTTTCATTAAGGATATATGGTAACAATTTATTATTTCTTGGAATAATTTTGAATATACTTTGATTTAAAATAAAAAAAATCAAAATAAATAATAATGAGTTAAAATAGATGAAAATATGATGAAATTTTTTATTTTTAAGTGAAATATAGGATTAGCGCTAATTTAGACGAGAATGAAAAATGAACCTCAACATTTTATATTTTTAGAAATTATCTATTTCTGTACATATTTTTCTAAAACTTGTATCAAATATAGAAATGTTCCCTCGAAGCATTAAAAGGGAACTTTTTAAATTTATTATAATAATTTGAGATTAGGTTCTCCGTGTCTTGATCTGGGCTGGGTTTTACTTATTTCTTTTCGGTTTAATTATTTTTTACCCTTTGAATGTTTTTTTATGTTAGTTCTTATCATTTATAGGAGGCTAGTTTAGTCCGTTTGGTTTATTTTTTTTCTCTTTTAAATCCCTTTTATAATAGTGGTATCAAAATTTTAATGGTGGGGATTAAAGCCAAAAAAAATATAAAACATAACTATTTAAATGATCACTTACTAGTTATGAAATTATAAAGACAAAAAATAATTAAATTTTAAATTTAAATTGACAATTTTGTAATATATATTAATAAATATTTCATTTTTTTGTTATTTGTCATTTATTGTTACTTAAAAATTAATTTAATATAAATAGTGTTTATAAAATTTCTTTTTAAATACTATTATCTATAAAATATATTTTAAAATAATAAAATTAAAAAATAAAATTAACATTTTTATGTATATAATAATTTTTTATTTAACTGTGTCTTTATATAATTAATTATTTTAAAATTCCATCATTTATGTAATTTTTATTAATGTCCAATTTTTAAGAATATAAAGTTTAATACCAAAGATGTCCTCAGGGAAGTTTTTCGGATGGTATGCCTCTAAGAATTTTTGATTATTTTTCATTTTAAACACGAGTTATTAGATGGATAAGAAATGAGAATGATGAGAAACACGATAAAGTGTGATAAAAGAATATGTGAGTAATGATATATAAAAGATAAAAAAAAATATTAACATATAAGTGTATTGTAAAGATGAAAAATATAAGAAAGTGTTGAATTGTATTTATTAAAAAAAAGTTTTAAGTATTTATAATTATTTTTGAAAATTGAGATCGTTAAGATTTAGATGTAAGACTCAACAGATGGAATTTCAAGGGTAGAACGAAATAAGAAAAAACATAACCCAAGTTAGCTATTAGATAAATAAGAAAGATAACACAAAGATTTATATTGATTTATTTATAAAAAATTATGTTTAGTTTCTTGATAGATGTTAGTTTTCACTATATCAAAGTGAAAAGAATATAATATTGTTTGACTCCAGCCACTTCCGAAACCCAAAAAATCTTCAAAAATAAGTTATTCAAGCTAACACAACTCAAGTATTGTTTGGACTCAACCTCTTCAAGCTAACAACTCCAAATATTTTTTGGACTCATGCTCTTCGAACTAATGAGCATCCTCTTCAAGTTAACAATGTTGGGAAACTTTGAGTTAAAGATGAAACTAAGAGCATAAACACAGAAAAGATTTTAATGACTTGATTTTATTAACATCAACTTTGGCTTAAATAGCCATCAGTATATAATTGTAACTAAAATCAGAAAGCAGCCCACTCATCAAAAATGAAACACAGAAAAGAGATTTGAATGATTTGATTTTATTAACGTCAACTTTGGCTTAAATAGCCATCAGTACATAATCATAACTGAAACCAGAAAGCAACACACTCAGCAAAAATAAAACTGGCTTAAATAGCAATCAGTACATAATTGTAACTGAAACCAGAAAGCAACCCACTCAGCAAAAATAAAGCTAAATTGTAACAGAAACTTTAAATAATTCAAATGCACGTAAATGCACATTATTCTAATAAATAAACTGCAGTAACCTCTTCCTTCCTCCCCTTAAACTAAATGTTGTGAAACATTTGGTTTATACTAAAATTTCACATACTCCTAGCAGCTTTCGAAGCTTTTGAAAGACTTTAAGCTTTAATGGTTTGGTCATTATGTCTGCCACTTGATTCTGACTACCACAATGAACTAATTCAATTGTACCCTCTTTGTTCTCATCACTTGTCACGAATGAAACCAAGTTCTTTATGGTTATGGATCGTCCGAGACCATGCTTGGTGAAGTTTTTGGCAAAAGGAAAGGAGAAGAAGCAATTGTCTGCCCCAAGACCTTCAAGTACGTAAGGCACATTGCTAAGCGTCTAACCACTGCTACTTACAACTATTTGAAAGCTGTTCAAGCTCAAACACCAAAGCCTATCAATCCTAAAATGCTAAGGATGATAGAGGAACATGAAGTTACCTCAGCTTATTGCTCAGGGACCACATTTGATGGTGAGTCTGTCACTTGTGGAAGAGTCTACCCTGGTGGAGCATACACCTATACCCTTCCTCCTCATGAGCCTCAACATCTCCAACTTGTGGCCTTCAACAATAGCTACTCTTGGCAATGAAACAAAAGTTTCAGCTCTCGAATAGAGTTGCCTTTGTTCTCATTGCGTCTGAAGGGAACCCAAGTTGAGCCAATCACAGAGGAAGTGAATTCTGATATAGACGAACTTCAACCTTCTTATGAGCCTCAACAGACTGTGCCTCAATCACCTGAATCATCATCTGAAATTCTGCTGAAAAGTATAATGCTTTGAAGCGTAAGTATGATGCCTTAGAGAAGAATTGTGAGCACTTGAAGAAGAAGAACAAGGAGCTTGAGGAGAATCAAGTGTCTATAACCGCTGAGATGCAGCAACTGCAAAGCATTGTCATGAGTCTTATACAACATCAACCTCAACCTCCACCATCATAGTATTGATGATTCTTAGCCCAAGGGGGAGAATAATTTAAGGGAAGGTTATGCTAAGGGGGAGTTCTGGTAAGCTTTTGGTAAGATTTGAACAAGAAGAGAAGAGCATCGTCTGAGGGGAAGCCAAAGACGAATGAAGGATGGAAACTTTGTAACTTAGTTTATTTTTTTTATTCTGTTTTTGCTCTGATAAATTTTAGAATACTCTGATTCTATTTGTTTACTTGATTGAATGCTTTGACCATTTGTAATTCTTTACTCTGTGTAAACCTTGTAATTTGTACAAACGGATTACATCATATTGATGTAACAATTCTTATAAAGAGGTATATTCAGAGAACATCGTCTTGATGTAATTCTGGCTTGTTATAACTGTTATTTGTCTAACTTTGTCTTTTGCAGATGCCTTCTTAAATGTTATTTATGTATGGTCTGTAATCATCAAAAAGGGGATATTGTTAGATCAAGATTATTAACGTCTCAAGTTTTGATTAAAAATTACAAGACAGACAGAACATATCAGACGGAAGCATTGCAAGCAAAGTCAGACTGGACAAGCACAAACGAAAGATGACCCCTCAAAGTTGAAGTCATTCGTCTATCTCAAAGCCAAGTCTTCAGATGGAAGATAAGACGATACTCTTCAGACGAAGCATTCAAGGCAACTTCTAAGACTGAAGAAGTACAAGGAAGTGAAGCTCAAACGGAGTAACTCGCGCCAATTTCAAAATCCAAGTGTTACTCTCAAGTGTTTCCAAGATCAATATGGGGATTCGAGATAACCTCTTCAACACGAAAAGGCTACACCCTTTTTGTGAAGATCTCTGTACAAGTCAGAAAAAGTTTCTGAGTGCGCCATCAAATCCGTTGTGCAAGTCATCATTTCATTGATTGCACTCTGACACCTTTTTGAGGACTTCACTTGGAAAGCTCAATGACATTCTTCATGTCTCTAACAGATCTTTGAAGACTTGCCTATAAAAGGACTTCACTTCCTCAAGTTTCATTTGGCGAACACGCTACAATTGCTAAGACTTTGTGATTTCGCTCACTGCAATCTTTGCACTTCATTGTATACCCCTATCTACGAAGAGGAACTTTTATTTCTAGAAAACTCTTTAAATCCACTTGTGTGATACTTTAGCTTGAACACACTTCAAAGAATACCTTTATTTAGCCTGAAGAGGCTGAGTTTCAAAGAATACCTTATTGTTTAGCCTGAGAAGGCTGTGTTCAAAGAATATCTTGTATTAGCCAAAAGTGACTGGGTTCAAACAATACTTGTAACCATTTCACGGTTTGTAGTGAAAACTCGTAGTTTGTGGGGTAACTGGACGTAGTCTTGAATAGACGAACCAATATAAAAATAACTGTGTTTATTTTCCTTGAGCTTGTGACTAACGGGGATAACCAAAGCATAACGTTTGTCCTTAAAATCAATCTTTAAAGATAAGAACTGTTTCGTCTGACTCTGTTTGAACCAACAAACGAAAGGATTAAATTTTTAATTAACACAATTCAACCCCCCTTCTTGTTACACTTTTCATTACAGTAAAAATTAAATCATCAACATAAACACTTACAATTATGATTTTTCCTTCTCCATTGCTCTTTGTGAATAATGTTTGCTCACTGTCACATTGTTGAAATCCTTCACCAATGAAATGTGCTTCAATTCGGCTGAACCAAGCTCGTGGAGCTTGTTTTAGTCCATACAAGGCTTTGTGTAACTTGTAGACTAAATGTTCTCTACCCTTCTTCTCATATCCTCTTGGCTGATCCACATAAACATCTTCACTCAGCTTACAATGAAGAAAAGCTGACTTGACATCCAGCTGAAAAATTGCCCAGTTCTTTTGTGCGGCTAGAGCAATGATCATCCTTACTGTATCCATACTTGCCACTAGTGCAAAAACTTCTGTATAGTCCACTCCATACTTCTGAGAGTATCCTTTAGCGCAACTAAACGAGCCTTGTATTTATCAATCTTTCCACACTCGTTGTATTTGGTTTTATAAACCCATTTGACTCTCCTATTCTTTTGGCCCCAGGTGGCAGCTCAGTGAGTGTCCATGTTTGGTTTCTTTCAATGGATTTGTGTAAAAGATAAAACACAAGAACGGGGGTTGAATTGTGTTAAATAAAAATTTAATTCCTTTCGTCTGTTGGTTTTAAACAGAGTCAGGCGAAACTGTAAAGTACAAAAACACACAAGAAGGGGGGTTGAATTGTGTAGACTGTTTTAAAAAATTTTTCTCTAAGACGATGCGTTTGCGTCTGCTGTTTTTAAAGCTTGATCAGACGCAAGATTGTTTTCTTCTTAAGATTGATTTTATTATCAGACTGTTCAAGTTATTATCCCATGTTAGTTAACGGATAAATCAATAAAGAAGACAACAATATTTTATACTAGTTCGTCTGATCAAGACTACATCCAGTTATTGGTCCCTATGTGTGAATCTAGAGGGGGGGGTGAATAGATTCTTGTTAAACTTTACCCCAAATTCGCGTGTTTCTAATTCCTTTTAATTCAACCGAAAGCTAATCTTGATTACCTATCAATTACCTTTCAATTACAGATTCAATTACAAGTTCAATTACTGATTCTATTCCTAAACCAATTAATGAGTTGATTATCAATGCAGTTTCCAAATACAAAGCAGAATATGATCAATAACAATATAGTGAAAAAGCGTAAAGAGAGTAAGGAAGAAGATGAGTGCAATGATGTATCTTGGTTCGGCCAACCAGCGCCTACGTCGTCCCAACCCAACAATCATTTGCGATTGACTTTCCACTATCAAATGATTCCTTTTGTATCCTTTTACATTCACTCTGCAACAAGCAATACAAACAAAGAAATCAAAACACCAAAACTGTTCTTCAACTGAAGAAACAGAACTTCCAGCACCTTGGCACCTCCAAGATCAAAACTTTGAGAATCACTTCTCAAACACAATGCTCTATCTAGAGAGACCTCTCTCCTAGAGCAACAACCGGAGAATTGGAAAATACAAAGATCAGTAAAGAATACACCTCAAGTGCGAGAATCGATCACAAATGAACACTATGAAATCCACCCAATCACGGGAATGAATCAAGTTTCCCTTTTTCTTTGAAAACCTTGATGAACTCTATGTAAAGAGCATATGAAAGTGTTCAAGAAGCTAGGTTTTCAGCCACTTCATATGTTTCATCAGGATTATACTTATAGAACCAATTTGGAGGAAGAAAACGTGCAAATCGACTCTACAACGGTCAATGTAATTGATCCCAAATGCATGTAATCGATTACACTAGCCGTTAGAGCCTCCAAACTGATTTTTCCAGGCATGTAATCGATTACCACGAGCATGTAATCGATTACATTGAAAAGGGAAACCGAAACAAAGTGAATTTCAAACCATGTAATCGATTACATTGGAGATGTAATCGATTACATCAATGAGACCAAGCCATGTAATCGATTACATCAACCATGTAATCGATTAGAGAACAAAAATAATGTAATCGATTACATACACCATGTAATCGATTACACGAAAGAGGAAAACAAATGTAATCGATTACATCACCCCTGTAATAGATTACATCAGTGAAAAATAGATTTCCGGGTTTTCAAAACCTGTTTTTCACATAGGGAAATCAAACATTAGTCACATGATCATCCATACTCAAGTTTTAACCATTCTCGGGGCCTCAAACAAAGAACTCAACACATTCATGCCTAAACTCAACAAACAATACATGGATCAATCCTAATTACACTTCATCTATGGAAAACCGAAAATACATTTATCAAAACCAAAACCACTAAGAGAGTCATAAGCGTATCTACAAGTTTTAGGTCCAACAATCTCCCCTTTTTGGTTTTGATGTACCAAATCATAGTTGAGGTTTTCCTAGAGTTTTAGGATATGTGTTGTTCTTTGACATACCTGCATATGTTAGAATTTTCGAGAAAATACAATATGCATATGCACTACTAATCAATCATTCATTCAAATATGTATGACATGATTCAATCACAATTTTATAGATCAAGACCAATGAATCATAACAGAATCTCAAAGCAAATTTTATTCAATATCCAAAAGCAATAACATAGTTGATTTTCAATAAAACAGTAAAAACATAACTTCAAATCACTAATCAATACTAGAAGCCTATCAAAGCTAATCTCAACTCTCAACTCTCCCTATCTAGGATAACCTAACTATTCTCCCCTATTTGGTATATCAAACCAAAAAGAGAGATACGAGAGAGGGGGTCACTGATCATCACCATCATCATCATCTTGGTTGAGGCGCTCCATGATGGATTCCATCAAGGACTTCATGTCAAGGAAATGCAGATTTTGATTCCTTTCCAATTCTTTAATCTGCTTTCCCGGATCATCTTGGCGCTTATCCATCTCATCCGACCTATCAATGACAATGGACTCAAATATAGACTTAGGGATGTACTCCAAATTTCTTTGAATCCCCATCATCATCGAAGGAGGATGTTCTTGGTTGTGGTTGTTCTTGTTGTTGTTGTTGTTGTGGTTGTGGTTGGTCTTGTTGTTGTTGTTGAATTTCTTCTCTAGATATCCAAACCTTTCCATTGTCTTGGTCAACCTCATCTTTTTCAAGATCATATCACCAAGAACATGGATATCACGACCAATTCTCTGTGCTCATTGGAGACATCCACTTGACACTTTGCTCGAACACGTGAGATAAACAAACCATATGGACATTTGAATTCATGAAATTTCTTTACCTTGGTCATGTTGTCCATGACAACATGACCCCAATCAATCAATTCCATTTTTCAGGGACCATCAAAATCATATCTTCTTCCATGAGCTGTGCATGATTGGTACCCCTAGCGACCAAAACCCAAACATATTGTATAATGAAGAAGACGGTCGTCAATGTTGAGACCACCAATACCAAAAGTCTTCCTCATACCTCGTTCTCTCCTTGCTGTCATTTCAGCCTCCCAAACCTCTGGATTTTTCAACATGCTCATATAAAAAGCATCCTTCTGTAGTTCAATGCCTTCCTCTGCCAGATTTTCCATAGTAGGGACTATACCCTCATTCGTTATTCCACCAAGATTGAAGAATATGTCGAAGTCGAACAATGGATACTCCTTTAACTTCGGACATAACTCTTCCGAGTTAGGGTGATATTTCGGATTAGAGTAGAACACCCTTACCAAATCGGGGTAAATGAAACCCCTCAGCCCAACAAATTTCTCCAAGTTCTGATCTCGGAGCATGGAGTGAAAGGTAAATCCTTCATGGTCTAGCCATCTTAAGTCCACAATCTTTGGGGGTACGAGTTCCCTGTTTGCGAAATCAGTGAAGAAACGAGTTTCTTGTTCCTTCGTGGTGAACCATGGGTTGTGATGCACAGATTCTTCAGAAGCCTTCCTTTTGGAAGAGGTTTCTTGTCTCTTCTTGGTACGTCTTTCCTCTTGCTCCACTCTTCTAGGATCACTGCTGTTTGATTTCTTTAAGTTGGGACACTCCGATCTGTAGTGTCCAGCCTTGCCACATTCATAGCATGTGACCTTTGAAGATGAGGCTTTTCTAGCATTATTAAACCTCTTCTTGTTGTTGTTCTTCCTCATGAACTTCTTGAATTTTCTTACCATGAGGTTCATGTTTTCTTGCTCAGACTCATTTCCACAGCTTGATGATGCATCACTATCACTAGCTGTGTCCTCCATTTTGAGTGCTAAACTCTTGGCTTTCTTATCTTTCTGCTCTTCATCAGCAATTCGAGACATGTCCATCTCGTATTCTCTCAACTTACCAAACAACTCAGCACTTGTTATCAAGGCCAAGTCCTTGGATTCAGTAATTGCTGTGACTGTTGGTTGCCACTTTCTGCTTAAAGACTTCTGCACCTTCACGTTGACTTCTTCTTCAACGAATACTTTGCCAAGTCCTTTTAGATGATTCACAATGTGTGTGAATCGTTTCTGCATGTCCATAATGGACTCACCTTGTGCCATTCTGAACATTTCATACTCTTGGATGAGTGTGTTCTTTCTAGCTCTTCTCACCTCAGGAGTACCTTCATGAGTCACCATGATAAGATCCCATGCCTCTTTCGCTGTTGTACAAGCTGAAATTCTAAAGAATTCATCAGAGTTTAATGCGGAATGTATTATATTTAAAGCTTTAGCATCATTTTCAGCTCTCCTAATTTCTTCAGGTTCCCATTTCTCAAATGGTTTTTCAACCTCATTTCCATCTACTGTGTGTGTTGGAACCTTGTAATCAGTTACTACAGCTTGCCAGATGTTTCTATTTACAGACTCCATAAAAATTTTCATTCTAACTTTCCAGAAGGGATAGTTATCTCCACAAAACAGAGGAGGTCTATTAATAGAGGCACCTTCAACAAATGGTAATTGATGCATCACTATCATCAGTCTGTGCTCTTCAGTTTGTTCTTTCAGTCTGTTCTCTTCAGTCTGATCCTTATATCTGTTCTCTTTAGTATGTTCCTTCAGTCTGTTCCTTCAGTCTGCTCTCTTCAGTCTGTTCCTTCAGTCTGCTGGCACAACAGACGTTATGTAATTATCAAAACTAAGATATTAAGTCATCTTGACTTAACAGAAACAGTGATTATCTTTAAAGATTGATTTTAAGGACAAACGTTATACTTTGATTATCTCCGTTAGTCACAAGTTCAAAGAAGATAAACACAATTATTTTTATACTAGTTCGTTTATTTAAGACTACGTCTAGTTACCCAACAACTACTGGATTTTCACTACAAAACGTGAAATGGTTACAAGTATTGTTTGAACCCAGCCACTTTTGGCTATTACAAGATATTCTTTGAACACAACTTTCCCAGGCTAAACAACAAGGTATTCTTTGCAACCCAGCCTCCTCAGGCTAAATCACCAAACAAGTGGATTTATAAGATTTTCTATGAAAGAAAAGTTCCTCTTCGCAAAGAGGGATATACAATTAAGAGCAAAAGTAGCAGTGAGCGAAAGCACAATGTCTTAGCAATATAAGCGTGTTCGCCAACTGAAACTTGAAGGAGTGAAGTCCTTTTATAGGTAACAGTTTCATATGTCCGTTAGAAACAGAAGAAAGCCATTGAGCTTTTCCAAGTGCAGTCCAAAAAAGGTGTCAGAGTGCAATCAAGTGATAAGATAACGCGTGCAGCGGATTTGATGGCGTGCTCAATCCTTTTTCTGACTTGTACAAAGATTTCCCAGGAAAAGGGCGAAGCCTTTTCGTGTTGCATATGAAAGCTCAAATTCTCATACTGATCTTGGAAGCAGTTATGAGTAACTTAAAAGATTTGAACTTGGCGCGAGTTACTCCGTCTGAACTTCACTTCCTTGGCAGACGATGTGAATCTTCAGTCTTAAGGATGGCTTGTAAGCTTCATCTAAAGAATATCGTCTATCATTCTGTCTGATGATGTGGCCTTGAGACAGACGAATGACTTCAATTTTGAGGGGTCATCTTCCGTCTGTGCTTGTTTAGTCTGACTTTGCTTGTAATGCTTCCTTCTGATATGTTCCGTTTGTCTTGTAATTAATCAAAACTTAGAGATGTTAATCATCCTGATCTAACAATCTCCCCCTTTTTGATGATTACAGACCATACACGTAACTTTTTCAAAAGAGCATATGCATAAGACAAAGTTAGCTAAAACATAGTTATAACAAGCAACCAAAATTACATTAAGACGATGTTCTCTGAATATTTCTCTTTTTAAGATTTGTTACATCAATGTGATGTAATCCATTTACAATTTACATGGTTTAGAGAAAACAGTAAATAATCAGAACAAATTGGTACACAAGTTCAGAGCTATATATAAAAAAAATCAGAGCAAAAACAATAAAGAATACATATATAATGTCTTCATCCTTCATTCGTCTCTGGCTCCCCCTCAGACGATGCTCTTCAATAAGCTCTAAGACTTACCATGCTCCCCTTAGCATAACCTTCTCCTCAAATTATTCTCCCCCTTGGGCTGAGAATCATCAAAATTAAGATGGTGGAGGCTATGGTTGATGCTTTAAAAGACCCTTCACAATGTTCTGTAGCTGCTGCATCTCAGCGGTTATAGATACTTGATTTTCTTTAAGCTCCTTGTTTTTCTTCTTCAAATGTTCATAATTTTCCTCAAAACCATCATATTTGTGCTTCAAAGCATTATACTTATTAGCAAAATTTACAGATGATTGAGGTTCCTCATCGGACTCTATTTCCTCTATAATAGACTCCACTTGAGTCTCCTTTAGACGCAAAGTGAATAATGGAAGCTCCACACGAGAGCTGAAGTTTTCTTTCCATTGCCAAGAGTATGTTTTGTTGAAGGTTGTGAGTTGGAGATATTGAGGCTCATGAGGTGTAAGAGTGTAGGCATAAGCTCCTCCAGGATAGATTTTACCACAGGTGACAGACTCTTCATCAAAAAAGGTCCCTGAGCAAAAAGTTGATGTAGCTTCATGTTCCTCTATCATCCTTTGGATCTTAGGATTAACAGGCTTTGAGGCTTAAGCTTGAACAACCTTGAGATGATTGTATGCAGCAGACGGAAGTCACTTGGCAATGTGCCTTGCGAACTTGAAATGCTTGGGGGCAGACAGTAGCTTCTTCTCCTTTCCTTTGGCCAAAAACTTAACCAAGCATGGTCTTATACGACCCATGACAATAAAATACTTGGTTTCATTAGTGACCAATGATGAGAACTGAGATCCCATCATGAAGGGATAGTACTTGAGTTCTTTCCTTGCTCTTCTTTGGATCAGATGAAAGGAGGCTAGCCTACCTTTCTTTTCTCTTTTATAAGCATTAGTCATTGCTCTGAAGGCAATGCTATAGTCTTCTGGTAAAGAGTGAGTGAAGTCTTCAGGGTCTTCACATTCATCAACGAGGAGGGAGTAGCGCGGACGAGTCCTTGGACAATGTGGTCTTGTCCATGGAAGGACAATTTCTAGAGTATGGCCTAGTCCCACATACTCTGTTTGGTTCATAGGAATTGTGAAGGTGAATGGATCATGACTATCAATGGCATTCAAATGCCAATGATCACAGTCTCTTGGCTCAAAGACTTTGGAGATAGCGTCTCCATATCTGCAATGGTGAAATTCAAGTGCATTAAACTCATTTTGAACCTTCCATTTGATGTACTCTATGAATGGAATGTGCGGTTCATAGCCAAGTGCTGGTCCTTCAATCGACAACCCAGCAAGATGATCCTTTGTTGGTCCCTATGTTGAATCTAGAGGGGGGGGGGTGAATAGATTCTAGTTCCCTATGTTCAAATTTTATCTTTTCTCACTTTCTTTTCCGATTCAATTTTATCTATGTTACAAATAACAGTTCAGAGATTTAGCAGCGGACATAGAAAGAAATTTTAAAGCGAGAAATACAGAGAAAGATAAAAGATAAGGTAGAGAGAATGCTTGGACAGAGATTTATCCTGGTTCGGCGTTCGGCCTACGTCCAGTCCCAACCCAACAACTGTTGCGATCGGTTTTTTCACTATAATGATTCCTTGTGTCTAATACAAACACACTGCACAAACACAAATAAAATCAAAATAACCAAAACATATGTTCTTCTCCTAAGAGCATATCTCTCTAATTCTTGAATCCTTCAAGAATCACCTTTGAGAGCACCTCTCTCAAATTCCTTAACTCTTCTTCTAGAGAACAACTTTCTCTTAAGAGTCTTGAACAAAAACGAAATATAAAAACAAGATAAAGATCAGTAAAGATTACACCTGTTGTGTATGATCTGATCAAGATTATAACCAATGTATTCAATCCTTCACACACTCTTCATCTCTAGAGAAAATCTTTTGAAATCTTGAAGAGAATTCTTAAAACTTGTGTTCTTTGTAAAAACAGTTTTTCGCTCTTCCTTTCTTCTTGAAAAAACTCAAAGATTTCTCTTGTTTTAAAATCAATTCAAAGAGGTTTCAATTTAAAGCAGTTCAAAAGCTTTTCGAGATGAATTCTGGTGTGGTAATCGATTACTAGAATGTGGTAATCGATTACTCTAGAGAGATTTTGCCTTTTCTATTATTCAAAGCACGAAGTAATCGATTACTAGGATGTGGTAATCGATTACTCGAAGTGTTTGGGCTTCCCGATTTCTCAAACTGTTGGTAGTCGATTACTGATATATGGTAATCGATTACTTCAGCTTAAAAACATTTTAAACAACAATTTTCAACTTTTCAAATCAAAATAGGGTTCCCAAACTTGCTCTATCTTGATTTTCAGAGTAGATTCAACTTCTCTGTGAAGTGAGATTGAATAAAAACCACACTCAAAGCCTATTCTAAAACAATCAATACAATTAAACTCCTATTTACAATCTATCATTAAAATCAAGATTACAAGTAGATCAAAACTAAAAACAAGAGACGACTTCTTCAGCTTCAAGTCCAACAATCTCCCCCTTTTTGGTTTTGATGTACCAAATCATAGTGTAGTTGAGAATCTAATGAAGGAAAACGACTTTGATGTGTCCTGCAATGTTAGTATCTCTTTTTTTTTTTCATACAACTTATAGATAATATACAATCCATATCACTTTTCAATTTACAGAAATATTATGGCATCTAAGTAATCAATTGCAAAGAAATTAAATCTAGTGCTATTACTGTAATCCATAATTGTTTAAATTTTAATGATCTACTCCCCCTAAGTAAAATACTTAAGAAATTACAGATTCAAACAGTTCAAAAATAATTCAAATAACATCAATTGAAAACATGAATGAAAACATATAATAATAACTATACTTCTACTACTCCCCCTATTTGGTATATCAAATAAGATTATGAGAGGTAGAGTTGAAGTTACTAATTTGAGTCATCTTGGTTGAGTCTTTCCATAATTGTCTCCATCAGATCCTTCATCTCTAGGAAGTGTAAGTCTTGACGCTTTCCTAGATCATCTATCCTTTTGTTGACAGTTTCTTCTAATTCATCCAATCTGTCAATCATGATGGATTCAAATCGAGATTTTGGAATGTACTCTCCAGATGCAAGGTTGTCTTCATCTTCATCTTCATTTTGTGCTCCTTCTGGATCTTCTTGTGGATTTGCTTGTTGTTCTTCTCTGGTGATCCATCATGCATCAGTTTTGATCAGCCTCATCATCTTCAAGGCCCTGTCACTGATCATGTGGACATCTTTGACTAATTCTCTGGATTCATCAGTTGTATCAATCTGAAAAATTTCAATTAGTCTAGAAATAAATAGAGAATATGGACATTTATTATCTAAAAGTCTTCTAGTCTTCAGCATGTTGTCCATTATGATGTGAGTCCAATCCACATGAATTCCATTCTTCAGTGCTGCCATGAGTATCATGTCATCTTCACTGATTTGTGCATGATTTGCTTCTCTTGCGGCTAAGATCCAGCAAATGGTGTAATGTAGTAGCCTATCATCAGCATTTAGGCCTCCTATGTTGTATGTCACCTTTTCGCCTTGTGATCTCCTTGAATTCCTTTCGTCTTCCCAATTCTGTGGGTTCCTCAGCATGCTCATGTAGAAGGTGTCCATTTGCAGATCAAATCCTTTCTCTCGGAGTTTGTCTACATGTGTCATGATTCCTTCTTTCCTGATACCAGCAATTTGAAGAAAATGTGCAGGGGTTAAGGTTATTTTAATACCCTTAATTTCAGAACTTATAGTCATTCGTTCCATGTTTGGTTTGAGATTTGAATAGAAAACTCAAACCAAATCCGGGTAGATAAAGCCTTTCATTCCCACAAATCTCTCCAAATGTTGTTGCCTCAGGTAGGTTTGGAAAGTAAAACTCTGGCTATCTAGCCATTGTAGGTCTAGAATCTTTGGCGGAACAAGACCTTTATTTGCGAAATCCAGATTGAATCTTGTTTCTTGTCCTTTGGTAGTGAACCAACGATTGACCGCAGATTCAGGTGGACGAGGTTGAGCTATTTCCGGTTGAGCCGGTGAAGTAGGTTTCTTCCTTTTGGAGGATTCTCTTACCTTCTTCTTGCCTTTTATCTCTTCTTGAGAGAATCTATTGGCTCTCATCTTGATTCTTTTTCCCTTTCCTTGTTCTTCCATGGTTGCTGAGAGAGAGAGAGAGGGGGAGTGATTTCTTAGGGTTTTGGAGGAAGAAGACGAATAGTGAAATTGTAGGGTTTCACCTGCACTTCTTATAAGAGAGAAAAAGCCCAAGAAATTAGTTCAAGAACGAGGTAATAGATTACCAGCAGTTGGAAATCGATTATCTCAGTTCCTTATATAGAGAGAAGAAGAAAATCAAGAAAAATAGTCATGGTAATCGATTACTTCATTCTGGTAATCGATTACTCCAGAGGAATTTTCAAAAACTTAAAAATCTGGTTTCTGTGGTAATCGATTACGGGATCGTGGTAATCGACTACTACAGTGCCAAATCCTTCTCAGAATGAAATTGATTCGAAGTAATCAATTATATTTCTTTGGTAATCGATTATTTCTATCAGAAAAAGGTTTTCTTTGAAAAATTTTCACAAAAACAATTTTATGGATGAGTGTAATCAAGTAGAAGGGTTTAGTTTAGATGTTCCTCACTCAAAATGTCGAGGTTTGACCTAAGTTTGTAAAACCTTTCTTTTGGTAATGCCTTGGTAAAAATATCTGCTAACTAATTTTCTGTATCTATGAATTCGATGTCACAATCTCCTTTTTCGACGTGGTCTCTGATGAAATGATGTCTGACTTCAATGTGTTTTGTTCTTGAGTGCAGTACAGGATTTCTTGTGATACTTATAGCGCTTGTGTTGTCGCATTTCAAGGGATTGTGATCTATCTTTAGCCCGAAATCTTCTAGTTGGTGCTTCAACCAAATTGCTTGAGCACAACAGTTTCCTGCAGCTACATATTCAGCTTCTGCAGTTGACAGTGCTACACAGGCTTGTTTCCTGCTATGCCAAGATATTAAGCATTCTCCAAAAATGTGACATGTGCCACTAGTGCTTTTCCTATCTGTTTTGCTACCTGCAAAATCAGAGTCACTGAAACCAACAAGTAATGGTGAGGTTCCTTTTGGATACCACAACCCACAACTTATAGTTCCTTTTAGGTATTTAAGAATCTTCTTTACTGTTAGCCAATGAGATTGCTTAGGTGTAGATTGAAATCTAGCACATAAACATACAGCGTACATAATATCAGGTCTACTGGCTGTAAGATATAGTAAAGATCCTATAACACCTCTGTATAAGGTAGTATCAACTTCATGACCTGCTTCATCAATCTCAAGATAAATGTTAGTAGAAATAGGTATATTTGACACTTTACAGTTAATCATATCATATTTCTTGAGTAGTTCTTTAGTGTACTTAGCCTGGTGAATGAACGTGCCACCATCCATTTGTTTGATCTGGAGTCCTAGAAAGAAACTTAGTTCTCCTATCATGGACATGTCAAATTCTTTCTGCATATTGCTCACAAACTCTTCACAAAGTTGTTGGTTAGATGATCCAAAGATAATGTCATCAACATAAATTTGAACCAATAGAATGTAGTTAGATTTGTTCTTAATAAACAAAGTCTTGTCTACTTTACCTCTGTGGAATCCTTTTGATATGAGAAACTTACTCAATCTATCATACCATTGTCTGGGGGCTTGCTTCAACCCATATAAGGCTTTATGAAGTTTGTAAACATGTGTAGGCCAAGTAGTGTCTGTGAAACCTGGTGGTTGTGCTACATAGACTTCTTCATTTATGTACCCATTTAGGAATGTACTTTTTACATCCATTTGGAATAACTTGAAGTTGTTGATGCATGCATAAGCTAGGAGTAGTCTTACTGCTTCAAGTCTTGCAACAGGGGCAAAGGTTTCCTCAAAGTCAATTCCTTCCTGTTGATTGTAGCCTTTTGCCACATGCCTTGCTTTGTTTCTGACCACAACTCCATCTTCACTCAGTTTATTTTTGAATACCCATTTTGTGCCAATTATATTCATGTTGCCTTTGTCTAGAACAAGTTCCCAAACTCCATTTCTTCTGAACTGGTTAAGTTCTTCTTGCATAGCCATGATCCAAAATTCATTGCTCAAGGCTTCTTCTATGCTGGAGGGTTCAACCAATGATACAAAAGCAGTATTATAGCAAAATAGATTCTGTGAGGATCTGGTAGTTACCCCCTTGTGAATGTCACCAATGACATTGTCAAGTGATAGGTTCCTAGGTGTCCTCCATTCTTTTGCTTGATCAGACATTGGGGTTGTTTGAGTTTGTTGATGCATATGGTCAACTTCTATGCTTTCTTCACCTGTTTCATCATCATTACGTAGCAAGCTTTCCTTTTGGAAAGTGTTAGTTTCATCAAATCTAATATGGACAGATTCTTCAATGCACATTATTCTTTTGTTAAAGATCCTATATGCTTTACTTGTATTTGAATAACCAAGGAAAATGGCTTCATCAGCCTTTGTATCAAATTTTTCCTTTGTTGTTGTCTCCATATACAACTGATCCAGTTTCTCTTGGTGTAAAGGTGCTAAGATTTCTTCTATCACCTGTCATATGCCTTGATCAGCCACTGTCTAAGTACCATATTGAGTTTCTGCTGTTTAGGCATTCCTGCAAGAGAAAAAGAACTTATTTTGCGATTGGTACCCAACTTCTCTTGGGTCCATGCAAGTTAGTGCTACAGTTTTCTTTCTTAACCCATCTATATTTACCACTGGAAATACTTTTCTTTCTAATCATGCAATTAAAAGATTTATGTCCAGATTTCATGCAGTAGGTGCAAGTGAAATTAGCATGTTTAGAGTTTCCAGATTTCATGTTATCATGCCTTCTTATGTGAACATAGTTTGTAGGGGTGTTGAGTTCTTTTCTTAGATTTGAAATATCATTTTCTAAATCACATACTTTCTGTTTTAACAAGGATATTTGCTTTTTCAAAACTATGTTTTCTTTTTCAAATGTTTCAACTTGATTGTAAAGCTCAAAAAGCAGAATGTAGTTCATCATATTCATCCATGGTAGAGTTTGTATCACTTACCTCACTGGATGATTTGACCATTAAGCACAAATTTGCTTCCTCATTTTCACTTTCAGATGTTGAGGATGTAAAGCCTTCATCCCAAGCTATGTAGGCTTTCTTTTTCTTCTTTTCTTTTCTGATATTTCTTTCACTTTCAGATTTTCTTACTTCAGTGTTGTTGCTTCTTTTCAGGCTTGGACAATCTGATCTATAGTGCCCAATCTTTCCACATTCATAGCATGTTACTTTGACTGAAGTGTTGTCTTGCTTCTTGACTCCTTTTCTTGGTTGACTAAATTTCTTATTAGAATTGTTCTTCATGAATTTTCTGAACTTCTTCACCATCAAGTTCACTTGGTCTTCCTGTGAGTCATTTCCGTCTTCAGAGGATTCAGATTCTGTTTCAGTATGCTCCATTTTGAGAGCAATTCCTTTGGCTCTTTTGTCTTTCTGTTCCTCATCTGTCATGCGAGTCATATCCATTTCATACTCTCTAAGTTTGCCAAACAGTTCAGCACTGGTAATAGCAGCAAAGTTCTTTGATTCAGTTATGGCTGTCACAGTAGGTTGCCAAGTCCTTTGAGATGGTTGATGATGTGTGTGAATCTCTTCTGCATTTCCATTATTGATTCTCCTTGGGACATTCTAAATGTTTCATATTCTTGAATGAGTGTGTTCTTTCTGGCTCTCCTGACTTCCGCAGTACCTTCATGAGTTACCATGATAAGCTCCCATGCTTCTTTTGTCATGTCTGAGCGAGAAATTCTAAAAAACTCATCAGAATTCAGGGCAGAGTGTATAATGTTCAAAGCTTTAGCATCGTTTTCAGCCCTCTTAATCTCATCTATATCCCAATCCTCAAAAGGTTTTTCTATTTCATTTCCATTTTCTATTTTCATTGGAACTCTGTACTCATTTACCACAGCTTGCCAGATGCTTCTATGAATAGATTTCATAAAGATTTTCATGCGAACTTTCCAGAATGGATAGTTATCACCGCAGAACAATGGAGGTCTATTTATAGAAGCTCCTTCAGCTAAGGGTAAAAGATTACAAGCCATCACAGGGAACTATGTAGGATTACTAGATTGATTTACTAGTTAAAGCTCTTATACCAATTGTTGGTCCCTATGTTGAATCTAGAGGGGGGTGAATAGATTCTAGTTCCCTATGTTCAAGTTTTATCTTTTATCACTTTCTTTCACGATTCAATTTTATCTATGTTACAAATAACAGTTCAAAGATTTAGCAACGGACATAGAAAGAAATTGTAAAGCGAGAAATACAGAGAAAGATAAGAGATAAGGTAGAGAGAAAGCTTGGACAGAGATTTATCCTGGTTCGGCGTTCGGCCTACGTCCAGTCCCAACCCAACAACAGTTGCGATCGGTTTTTCCACTATAATGATTCCTTGTGTCTAATACAAACACACTGCACAAACATAAACAAAATCAAAATAACCAAAACATATGTTCTTCTCCTAAGAACATATCTCTCTAATTCATGAATCCTTCACGAATCACCTTTGAGAGCACCTCTCTCAAATTCCTTAACTCTTCTTCTAGAGAACAACTTTCTCTTAAGAGTCTTGAACAAAAACGAAATATAAAAACAAGATAAAGATCAGTAAAGATTACACCTGTTGTGTATGATCTGATCAAGATTATAACCAATGTATTCAATCCTTCACACACTCTTCATCTCTAGAGAAAATCTTTTGAAATCTTGAAGAGAATTCTTAAAACTTGTGTTCTTTGTAAAAACAGTTTTTCGCTCTTTCTTTCTTCTTGAAAAAACTCAAAGATTTATCTTGTTTTAAAATCAATTCAAAGAGGTTTCAATTTAAAGCAGTTCAAAAGCTTTTTAAGATGAATTCTGGTGTGGTAATCGATTGCTAGAATGTGGTAATCGATTACTCTAGAGAGATTTTGCCTTCTCTGTTATCTCAAGCACGAAGTAATCGATTACTAGGATGTGGTAATCGATTACTCCAGAGTGTTTTGGGCTTCCCTGATTTCTCAAACTGTTGGTAGTCGATTACTGATATATGGTAATCGATTACTTCAGCTTAAAAACATTTTAAACAACAGTTTTCAACGTTTCAAATCAAAATAGGATTCCCAAACTTGCTCTAGCTTGATTTTCAGAGTAGATTCAACTTCTCTGTGAAGTGAGATTGAATAAAAATCACACTCAAAGCTTATTCTAAAACAATCAATACAATTAAGCTCCTATTTACAATCTATCATTAAAATCAAGATTACAAGTAGATCAAAACTAAAAACAAGAGACGACTTCTTCAGCTTCAAGTCCAACATCCTTATAAGCAGCAATGTTCTCCAAACCCTTGATGTTGAGTTGAGCCAACTCATCCCAAGGCAGACGCTTCAGCCAATCGCGTTGCTTTTCAGGGGAATATTTTACATCATCTTTAATGTCCACTGGCTTCAAGGGTTGGTGATAAATGATGGGATTGACAAATCTCCCAAGTTAGAATCCCTTCCTTCCCTCTATAACGGTAAGGGTTCTTCAACTCGATGTAGGAAGTGTCTTTTATAAAGCAGTCGTCATTGTCTGCATAGTAACCATCAGTTTCAGACTCAGACGGTTCTCCATCACTAAGATCAGAGACATCTTCAACCTGATCTTTCACCAACCAATCTGGCTTGATTGGTCTCTCTGCACAAGAGCTTTCAGCAAATCTCTTCATGACTAATTCGTTGAGAAACGAATAGTCTATCTTGTGCTTTTGTGGGAGATGTTCAGGATTCAACAGCTCAACATGGATTCTCACCACAGGTACCACTTGCCTTATAATATTAACATATTTTTCATCAGACGAAGAACATGTATCAATATCAATAATTTCAACAGACGGAATTTCTATCGTCTGTGAGTAAGAGGTTTCTTCAAACGTAACTTCTACCATCTGAAGACAAGTCACTTCCTCAGACGCAGCTGGCATCGTCTGAACACAGGCAGCATTCAGAGGAGACGCAACAATAGGATCAATGCTAACATTCCTATGTTCTTCTTGGAGTGAAGGTTCAGAAACCTCCATAGTTGGAGCCTCTTCATTTAGCATGGTCTCCAATTCCTCTGCTAATTGAGCACTATCCTTCTAGATCTGGGCAGTTTTTTCACTGTTCATGTCCTCTGAAGTTGCTGGAGTAGGAGCAGCCTCAGACGATCCAATGTCTCTAATGTTTTCTTGGAACAAACGTTCCCTTTCAGCTTCAAACAGCATAGAGACTTTTCTAGCCTCTTTCATTTGCTTAGCTTCGTCTGTCTCTCCAACAATGACAGACACAAGCCTCTGTTTCTGCTTCATCTTCTCTTTGCCTTTGGCAGCTTTCTGTAGAGCAATCTCCCTTGCTTTAGCTTTCTCTTCAGCTACCTGCCTTTGTTTTTCTTCGTCTGTCATAATTCTAACAGATGATGCAACCTCAGATGCTTTTCTTACCCCTTCATCTTCACTAGGGGAGACTTTTTTTTCTTGCGTCTTAGACACAACATGTTTTATTTTAATGTTCCTTTTTCTTTTTCTTTTTCTGAGGGGTTCAACAACAACATCCTCAAAAGGAACTTCTGCAACAGTGACAGGAGGTGGAGACGATGAGATTGGTGTTTAGGTTTGTGTTTGGGCTTGTGTTTGGGTTTCAGAGTCACTTGGTTTTGCGCGCTTGATGCGAGCTCTGTGAGGGAGATCATGGGTCATAGGAGAGAGTGGTTCTTCTTCTCCACTCCTAAAAAGAAGAAAGCTTGAGGGCAGACTCATCTTCGCAAAGGTGCTCCCTTTAACTTCAACTCCTTCTTTGTGCCACACTACTCCAGTGACATCAAAGACTTGGTTCACAATGATTTGGGAGAAGAGAGTAGCATAAGGAATGCTGCTCTTCCTTCGAATATTTCTATTCTTCAAGGCACTCACCCAATGGTCAAGAATAATGTGAGGAAGGCTTATCTTCACTTTCCTAAGACAGTAGAACATGCAGAAACGGTCTCGAAGACTCACGTTGTCCTTTGAGTCTGTTCGAGGAGTGAAGATGTTGTAGAGGAGGTTGTGAATAACTCTGCATGTTGGGAGGAGATTCCCAGATCTCAAGAACTTGGGATCATCAGGATTGCGAGCCTTTCCATAGAGCATATTATCAACATCCTCTTCAGACTTAATCTTCATCCAGTCTGCACTGTAGAAGCGACCTTCAGCCTTACACTTCCCTGTTTTAGCAATAGTTTCAGTAGTGATGATGTACTGTTTGTTGTCAATGGTATCAATAATACCATCATCAAATTCTTTAGCGTCACTCCAGAACTCAGCATATGCCTCCATCAGCCATGGACTTTTCCACTCAGCAAAGTCCATCCATCCAGAGTGAGTCAGTATCCTCACCACTCGATTTGATACTCCTTCAAGAGTGGATTTGACAACCCACTTGCTAGGCAAGAAGAGATCTTGCGCGAAGAAGGTCTCTTCAGAAGTCTTAGATTTCTTGGCGGCCATTTCTAGTTTTGAAAAGTAGAGAAATATTGTGAGTATAAAATTTTTAGAGAAGTTAGGATTCATAGAATATTGAATACTGTAAAGAATAAAAGAGTGAAGTTTGCAGTATTTATAGTCAAAGGGTAAAAACGGTTATAATTCAACAGACGAAAGAATTGAGACCGTCCCTGATTTGACGTTACCTCATGATTGTCTTTTTAATGATTGATTTGACTTTTATAATTTATTGCGTGTGCTTCTCAACGTCCTAGAATAGAGCAATAAATGACAGACACATTTAATGTTGCATTTATTGTGTCCCTGCACACTTAACTTTAAATTAATTAAATAATAACCTTGTGTCTGTTGAATTTTCTCAGATTGATTCAACTTGATCAGACACAATGTTTCGTCTTAACACGAATATAATCAGATGAAATGAATAGACAAAAGATATAGACAAAATAACTTAATCTATTAAAGAAACAATTCCCAAATTTTCTTTAATGAAATTAAAGCGAGTTTCGTGTAAAGCCTTTGTGAAAATATCTGCCCATTGAAAATTAGTTTGAACAAACTGTATATCAAAAATACCTTTTTGAACATAATCTCTTATAAAATGAAATTTTATTTCAATATGTTTGGCTTTTGAATGTTGAATAGGGTTTTTGCTGAGATTAATTGCACTTGTATTATCACAAAATACTGGTATTTGGGTCTCAAACATGGAGAAATCCTCAAGTTGATGTTTTACCCAAAGAAGTTGTGAACAACATCCAGCTGCAGTGATATACTCCGCTTCAGTGGTTGATAGTACAATGGAGTTTTGTTTCTTGCTTGACCAAGAAATGAGTGATGTGCCAAGAAATTGACAGCCATCACTCGTGTTTTTCCTCTCCACTTTATCCCCAGCATAATCAGCATCACAATAGCCACTAAGACTGAAATCACTATTGTAAAGAACAAATCACAAGAAAGGGGGGTTGAATTGTGATTTTAATAAAATTTTCTCCTATCATCTGTTGTTTTAAAACCAGTACAGACGATGCAAATTTATCTTGAAAGATTGATTTTAATAAATTAAGTTATTCTTTAATTATCCCCGTTAGTCACAAGATAAAATCAAGGAAATACAACTATTTTTATACTGGTTCGTCTATACAAGACTACGTCTAGTTACCCAGCAAAAACTGAGTTTTCACTATCAACCGTGAAAAGGTTACAAGTATTGTTTGAACCTAGCCACTTCTGGCTAATACAAGATATTCTTTAATCACAGCTTTCCCAGACTAACCAACCAAGTATTCTTTGAAACACAGCCTCTTCAGGCTAAAGAAAGTTATTCTTTGTAAACACAACCTCCTCAGGATAAAGTACCACACAAGTGGATTTAGAGAAGTTTATGAAAAATTTAAGATTTCCTCTTCGTAGAGAGGGTTTTTACAATGAAGAATATATTCAAGAGCGAATACAAATAATCAGCTTTTTGTAGCGTTTTCGCCAGCTTGAAATGGTGAAGAGAAGTCCTTTATATAGACAGCATTCTTGGAGAGATCCGTTAGACTCAAAGTCTTGACCGTTGTTCTATTCTTGAAGCTTTCCCATCAGTGGCAGAGATCAATCAGAATAATTAATGTTTCACAGCGGAGTCAGCGCATGTTCAGTACCTTTTTCTGTCTTGATCAGTTTGGATAACAAAAACGTGATATGCTTTTCATGTTACAGAGGTCTTCCACGAGTAACGACTAGATTTAAATTTTTGCACGAGTTACCTCGTCTGTCTTCATCTTCAATGTCGTCTATCTTCACCTTACTTCTTGTAGACGATGGGTCTTTGACAAAGTAGAAGAACTTTAACAGATAAAACTCTAAGATAGTGTTGTCTACCATCATTATTGCATCCTTTGAGAAGAATATGGGATAAGATATTTCAGATTGAGGAGTCACCTTTCGTCTATGGTCCTTAATCGTTTGTACTTGCTTCATCTGTACGTATCGTCTATCTTCTAATTATCAAAACTTAAGAATGTTAATCATCTTGATCTAACAACTATTTTTCTTATAAAATAGAGAGAGATTAATGGTTCCAATAAGATATCTCAAAATACGCTTTATAGCTTGTAAATGAGATTCTCTAAGGTCAGATTGAAAACGTGGACAAAGATAGACACTAAACATGATGTCAGGTCTACTTGCAGTAAGATAGAGTAGAGAACCAATCATATCTCTGTGTACCGTCTGATCAACGGTCTTACCTGACTCATCTTTGTTGAGGCTAGCACCAGACGAATGCATTGGTGTCTTCATGGACTTAGCATTCTCCATCTTGAACTTCTTGAGAAGCTCCTTTGTGTACTTTTGTTGGTGAATGTAGATACCTTGTATCGTCTGTTTGATTTAAAGTCCTAGGAAGAACTTTAATTCTCCCATCATACTCATCTCAAACTCATCCTGCATTAACTTAGAGAAACTCTTGCACAAGGATTTGTTAGTTGCTCCAAACACAATATCGTCTACATAGATTTGAACAATAATAAAGTCTTTGAAACACTTTTTCTTAAAAAGAGTTGTATCAACCTTTCCTCTTGAAAAACCATTTTTAAGAAGAAAAGAACTTAGTCTGTCATACCAAGCTCTAGGAGCTTGTTTAAGACCATAAATTGCTTTCTTCAATTTGAAAACATGATCTAGTTGAGATTGACTCTCAAAACCAAGAGGTTGTTTGACATACACTTATTCAATAAAGCCATTTAGAAATGCACTTTTCACATCCATTTGATATAAGACAATATTCTTGTGAGCAGCAAAAGCAAGTAAAATTCTAATTGTTTCTAATCTAGCTACAAGTGCAAAGGTTTCAGTGAAGTCAATACCTTTTTGTTGGTTATAGCCTTGAGCTACTAACCTGGCCTTGTTCCTTACCACTTTTCTAGCTTCATTAAGCTTGTTTCTGAACACTCATCTTGTTCCAATGATGCTTTTGTTCCTTGGTCTTTCCACTAGCGTTCATACATCATTCCTTATGAACCGGTTTAGCTTTTCTTCCATAGCTAAAATCCTGTCATTTTCTTGTAGAGCCTCTTCAATATCTTTGGGCTCTATATTAGATACAAGAGCATATCCTGAAACATCTCTCAGTCTTGACCTTGTTTAAACTTCGTGATGTCTGTCTCAAATGATCAGATCTTCGGTGTGGTTTGAGGCGAACCTCCAAGTTCTGACAGGAGCATGATCATCTTGGTGTTGAGGGACAGACGAAGAGGGTTCGTCTGTGCTGGGAGATGTTCTTGCGTCTGCTCTTGCGTTTGTGCTGTGTTGGACAGACGGATCAACTTCATGACCAGAAGGAGTTATCTGCAAATTGTCAAACATATTTTCCAGGTCTGATATTTCTTTATCAACCTTTGAGTTATCTTGGAATTTCACATGAATAGATTCCTTTACAACTTGCATCTTAGAGTTAAAAACTCTATAAGCTTTAGAAGTATTAGAGTATCCAAGTAAAAATCTCTACACCACCTTTGAATCAAACTTGCCAAGTTGATCCTTAGTATTCAAAATAAAACACTCACATCCAAAAGGATGGAAGTAAGAAATGTTGGGTCTTCTTCCTTTCCATAGTTCATATGGAGTCTTATTCAATATTAGTCTTATCAATATTTTGTTTTGAATATAGCAGGAAGTATTAATTGCTTCTGCCCAATAATATTTTGGGAGAGAGCTTTCATGCAACAAAGTTCTAGCCATTTCTTGTAAGTTACGATTTTTCCTTTCCGCAACCCCATTTTGTTGAGGAGTTCTTGGAGACGAAAAATTGTGAAAGATACCATTTTCAAAACAATAGGCGTTGAACTCAGAATTTTCAAATTCTGTTCCATGATCACTCCTAACAGACGCAATACATATTCCTTTTTCTTTTTGAACGCGTTTGCAGAATATTTCAAAGACACTAAATGACTCATGTTTATGGGCTAGGAAGTATACCCATGTGAATCTAGTATAGTCATCCACAATTACAAATCCATATCTCTTCCCCCAAGACTTTCAGTCTGTGTAGGTCCAAAAAGATCAATATGTAACAATTCTAATGGTCTTGTCGTGGAAATAACATTTTTAGATTTAAAAGAAGCTTTAAGTTGTTTCCCATGCTAACAAGATTCACATAGACGATTGAATTTCTAAGATATTTTTGGCAAACCTTTCACAAGATCCTTTTTAGAAATTTTCGAAATATACTTGAGACTTAAATGTTCAAGCTTTTTTGCCAAATATCTCGTTCATCGTCTGCTGAAATTAAACATGTTACATTCTGATCACTAAGGTCAGAAAGGCAAACCTTATAGAGATTATTCTTTATTTTCCCAACAAATAAAATGGATTTGTCCTTGTTCTTGACTATACACTCATCACTGTTGAAGGCTACTTCATATCCACTATCACAAAATTGACTTGTGCTCAGTAGATTGAAATTGAGACCTTTAACATAAGACACATTTTGGATAAGAGGATTGGGTGTCTTACCAATAGTCCCAATACCTAGGATTTTACTTTTCCTTAAACCATAAGATACAGACCCTTTACTTGGTCTGAGATCTTGGAATATAGATAAGTCTCCCGTTGTGAGCATCCACTGTCCAGGTACCAGCTTGAAATCTTCTATCTTCCTATTAAGGATATCTGCAACAGGAATAATGAGTGACTTTGGTACCCAAATCTTTTTGGGTCCTCCTTTGTTAGTAGAAGAATGTTTCTTTTTGTTCAAGGTTTTTGTATTTTTCTTATAATCATTTGGAACCTTGTTGTAACTTTTGTTCTTCTTTTGAGTAGACGAAACAAATTTTGTCTTCTTTTGTTCTTCTTTTGAGTAGACGAAACAAATTTTGTCTTCTTTTCATTCGCCTGCTCAACATAACCTAGTCCACTTTTATCAGACGGAGCCCTCCCATATTTTAAAATGCTTTCAAGCATGGAGGATCCTTTTGTGAACTTAGTTAAGTCTTTGAGTAAAGAATCATTCTCTTTCTTTAATCTTTCAATTTCAAGAATTAAAATGTTCTTTTCAGATTCAGATGATACTTCATTTGATACTTCCTTTTTAAGCAACTCCTTTTCATATCTCAAAGTAGCATTTTCTTCCAAAGTTTGTTTTAACTTTGCTTTGCATACTTGGTATTGCTCAACAATAAAATGTGAGTTTTCTAAAAGAGTATCATATGACATCTCTTCTGATTCGGTTTCAGACTCAGATGAAGAGGATGAGATAGAAGAGTCATTTACCTCAGAGGAAGCATTGTCTCCAGCCATGAGACAAATGTTAGCATTTTCTTCTACCTCTGTGGATTCGTCTGAGTTGTTGTTGTCAAGGTCTTCCCACGTCAGCAAGCTCTATATGCAACACGAAAAGGCTTCGCCCTTTTCCTGGGAAATCTCTATACAAGTTAGAAAAAAGACTGAGCACGCCATCAAATTCGCTGCACACGTTTCTTATCACTTGATTACACTCTGACACCTTTTTGGACTGCACTTGGAAAAGCTCAACAGCTTTCTTCTGTTTCTAACGGACATATGAAGTTGTTGCCTATAAAAGGACTTCACTCCTTCAAGTTTCAGTTGGCGAACACGCTTATATTGCTAAGACATTGTGCTTTCGCTCACTGCTACTTTTGCTCTTAATTGTATATCCCTCTCTGCGAAGAGGAACTTTTCTTTCATAGAAAATCTTGTAAATCCACTTGTTTGGTGCTTTAGCCTGAGGAGGCTGGGTTGCAAAGAATACCTTCTTGTTTAGCCTGGGAAAGTTGTGTTCAAAGAATATCTTGTAATAGCCAGAAGTGACTGAGTTCAAACAATACTTGTAACCATTTCACGTTTTGTAGTGAAAACTCAGTAGTTGTTGGGTAACTGGACGTAGTCTTGAATAAACGAACTAGTATAAAAATAACTGTGTTTATCTTCTTTGAACTTGTGACTAACGGAGATAATCAAAGTATAACATCTGTCCTTAAAATCAATCTTTAAAGATAATCACTGTTTCTGTTAAGTCAAGATGACTTAATATCTTAGTTTTGATAATTACATAATGTCTGTTATGCCAGCATACTGAAGGAACAGACTGAACAGAGCAGACTGAAGGAACAGACTGAAGAGAGCAAACTAAAGGAACATACTGAAGAGAACAGATATAAGGATCAGACTGAAGAGAGCAGACTAAAGGAACAAACTGAAGAGCACAGACTGATGATAGACTGAAGAAGCATCAGACTGAATGATCAGACTGAAGCATCAGACTGAAGAGCAGACGGAAGAATGATCAAACGAATCATTAATGAGCATAGTCAAGATGCACCCTCAAGCACAGACGCACAAGATGAAGTGTTCAAGTCATCAAGCCTCAAAGCTACATCAGACGAAGAACCTTCATTGTTCAAGACAGAGAGCCCATCTCAACTTCAAGTCAAGTGCTCAAGAAGGAAGACTTTGAAGACTGAAGTTGAAGACGAATGAAGGAGACAGACGAATGAATTCAACACACAACCCATTCATTTATTCATTTGTCTACCTCGTTTAATGAAGTTCAGACGGAGTAACTCGCGCCCCAATTCAAATCTAACCGTTACTCGTAGAAGCTTCCAAAGACAGAATAAAGATTTGTGCAAAACCCTTGCAACACAAAAAGCAACCATGCTTTTTGTTGATGTCTCTGATCAAGTCAGAAAAAGCCTGTGCAAACATTAATTATTCTGATTGATCTCTGTCACACGTGTGAAGACCCCAAGACAAAGGACCAACGTTCAAATCTTCAGTCTAACGAATACTTCACAAAGCTCTCTATAAAAGGACTTCATTACTTCAAGAGAAGATTGGCGAACTGCATAACAAAGAAATTATATTCAAGCTTCAAGCTCTCAAGCAAAGTTCACTCGTCCTGAACTTAGAATAGATCTCATTGTAAAACCCCTCTCTGCGTAAAGGTTTAACTTATTCTTTCATCTTCCTAAATCCACTGTTGTGGTGCTCTTAGCCTGGAGGAGCTGTGTTACAAAGAATACCTTTGTATTAGCCTGTGGAGGCTGTGTTCAAAGAATACCTTGTTTAGCCTGTGGAGGCTGGGTTCAAAGAATACTTGTTTAGCCTGAGAAGGTTGTGCCCAAATAATATTTGTATTTAGACAGGAGTGGTTAGGTTCAAAGAATACTCATAGTGGAACCTTAGCGTGTTGCTGGGGAACTGGATGTAGTCTTCAATTTTGAGGGGTCATCTTCCGTCTGTGCTTGTTTAGTCTGACTTTGCTTGTAATGCTTCCTTCTGATATGTTCTGTCTGTCTTGTAATTAATCAAAACTTAGAGACGTTAATCATCTTGATCTAACAATTTGATTTCATTGTCTATGGCCTCTCCCTAGTTTGCACTCTTTCGCTTCTTCAAAAAACAAGAGATCAGTTGACTCCACGAATGTCATATGCATTTCATCTTCAAAGAGAGTTTCACCATTAACATAATCACTCATCCATGTCGTAGGTTGCCTTTCACGAGATTGTCGCAACTCCCTTACTTCCTCCTCACCCTCACTAAATTCATCTTCTTCATCTCTTACCACTCCATCAATTATTTCTGTATTCTCATTCTCATTCTCCTTTCTTCAATCTCACCATCACCATCACTTCATTCTAAATCTACTGCTGTTTTGATATTTTTACAACTCACATCCCAATCCCACTGCTTCTCTTCTTCAAAAATTACATCTCTACTCATAACAACTCTCTTAGCTACAGGGTTGAATAAACTGTAACTTTTCGATTCCTCATTAACTCCCAATAACACAGTAATGCTTCTATTATCAAGCTTAGTCCTCTTTTCTTCTGGAACGTGAACATGTGTTATGCAACCAAATACCCGAAAATGATCTACTAATGGTTTCACTCCACTCCAGGCCTCCTCTGGTGTAACATCTTTTACTGCCAACGTAGGGCACCTGTTTAGGACATAAATTGTCCAGTTTACTGCCTCTGGCCAAAAAGACTTGAGAACATTTTCTTCAGATAACATGGAACGAACCATGTTCATCACAATCCTATTTTTTCTTTCAGCGACACCATTTTGTTGTGGCGTATAAGGAATGGTCAGTTTCCTCTTGATCCCACTTTGTTTACAAAAGTCATTGAATTCTTTTGAATTGAATTCTCCTCCTCTGTCGGTGTGGAGACACTTAACAAATAACCATGTTTCTTTTTCAACCATAGTCTTGAAGCATTTAAAAAAACTTAAAGTCTCTAACTTTTCTTTTAAGAAGTACACCCAGGCTTTTCTACTATAATCGTCAATGAATAACAAAATATACCTCTTGTTTCTATTAGATGTAGGAGTGATTGAGCCACATATATCTGTATGAATAAGGTCTAATTTCTGAGTGGCTCTCCAAGTACTCTTTTTTGGAATAGGATCACAATGTTGCTTCCCATTGATGTAATCAATGCATGTCACACTCAAGTCAGAGAATTGAGGAAGTCCATGTACCATGTTTTTGTTCAACAAGGTTTTTAGTCCCTTGTAACTCAGATGACCATACCTCCGATGCCAAAGATGAAACAAATTTTGAGTTTGTGTGTGAAGGCATTGGTCATGTAGCATTTCAGAAGAAGTTTGAGACTGAGGTAGCACTATAAACATCCGATTGACGCTCATGTTGGCTTGAATTATTAAACCCTTCACTAGATGAAATATTTTATACATTCCTCCCTTGATCAGAATGGTCAAGCCTCGTTCTTGCAACTGTCCTATGCTTAAGAGATTACTTTTAGCAGACCTCAGCAACAACATGATTAACTCCATTTAGCAACATCTTCACAGTTCCCTTTCCCATCACATTCATCTTACTATTGTTTCCCAGTTTTACCGAGTGGCAAAAACTCTCATCGAGATCATGAAACATATTTCGATTACCACACATGTGACTTGAACACCTTGAATCAAGAAACCACGCATCTTCTTTATTGACTGGATGCAACTTTATATAAGATATCAAAAACATTTCTTCTTCCTCGTCAAATTATGCATAATTTGCTTCTTTGTTCCTGGAAGGACATTCATACTGAAAATGTCCCAGTTGATGACAACGGTAACACTCTATTGTTGCCTTGTTGAAGATTGTTTGACCTCTTCCTCTTCCTCTTACTCTATAGGTACCACGACCACGACCTCTTCCTCTTTCAAACGTTACTTTCAGAGCCTGCTTCTCACCATTTCGGCGGTGAAACTTCTGTTCATGCATTATTAATGAGCTTTGTAACTCATCAACAGTAAGAGCATCAATGTCTTTTGACTCTTCAATAGAACATACAACATAGTTGAATTTTTCTGTTAGAGAGCGTAGAATCTTTTCAACCACTTTAACATCCTGCATGTCTTCTCCATAAAGTCTCATTTTGTTGGCCACTGTCATAACCCTAGAGAAGTACTATGTTACTCCTTCACTGGATCGCATCTCAAGAGTTTCAAATTCTTTGCGAAGAACTTGAAGATGAGACCTCTTGACCCTGTCATTGCCTTCAAATTTCTTCTTCATGTCATCCCATATATCTTTGGCAGTGTCTTTCTTGAGGATGGTGTCCAGAACAGTCCGGTCGATGGCCTAGAAGAGATAATTCTTCACTTTCAGATCCTTCAATTTCATCTCATCAGTCTTCTCTTGTTGTGTCTCAGTTTGCGTCGATGCATTTGGGGGCTCAACATAGTCGTGCTCCACCAGCTCCCAATATTCCTTAGATCGTAGAAAATTTATTTTCCATTAGCATGCTCCAGTGGTCATAATGACCATTAAAGCGAGGAATGGTTGGTTGAACAAAACTCCCTTTTGAAGTCATCTTCTGTGGTGTTAACAATAGTTTCAAGTACTGATTGGATTAGACCCAATGGAGGCTCTAATACCAGATTGTTGGGAAATTTTGAGTTAAAGATGAAACTAAGAGCAGAAACACAGAAAAGAGATTTGAATGACTTGATTTTATTAACATCAACTTTGGCTTAAATAGCCATCAGTACATAATTATAACTGAAACCATAAAGTAACTCATTCAGCAAAAATAAAACTGGTTTAAATAGTACTCAGTACAAAATTGTAACTGAAACCAGAAAGCAACCCACTCAGCAAAAATAAAGCTAAATTGTAACAAAAACTTTAAATAATTCAAATGCACGTAAATGCACATTATTCTAACAAATAAAGTGTAGTAACCTCTTCAAACAAAGGGTTTGTCTGACTTGATGAAAGTTCAACCTTCACATATAGATAGATTTACAATTAAGTTCAATCTAAGGCTATACAGAAGAAAGAAGATTTTTAAGATAACAAAGCTTCTTGTTCTTAAGATGCAATGTTTTTGTTAACCTCGAATCTTCAAATTTTAATCTTTTATATATAAAATGGTATTAGGTAGTCGTTAGATTGAACAACTTCAAACTTTTATCTCATTCTGATTCAAGCAGCTCAACGTTTTTTTCATTAAACTTTTATATTCTTAAGATGCATGTTTTTGCTAACTTCAAACTTTCAAATTTTAGCTATTTATATAGAAAATAGTTTGAGGTAGTCGTTAGCCTTAATAACTTTAAACTTTTATGCAAATAGCTCAACGTTCTTTTGCATTAAATGCAGGATGCGTCTGTCAACATTCATGCTGAAAATAGTTTCTAATATAAAGTTTAAAACTGAAAAACAATTTTGCTTTATACAATAAATTTTTGTGTCAAATATATCATCTTTGACTATGTTCAACTTTTGAAAAAATTTAATTGACATCCTTTGATTTGAACATATTAGACACATACTCTAACTTATAATGACTATGTAAGAGAGATGGAATGGTTAGAATTTGAGAGTACCAAGTTAAAAAGTTAATAATGATACTTATCTTTTTTATCAGGAGTACATGTGCTACTTTGTTAATTTATCTTGATTTTATTTGTTGATCATCTTTGTGAGGCAAGACTTCTTCTGATAAACTTAAATCCTTATTTATATTCAGACTTTTATTAATATATTATAGTTTCAAAATTCAAGAGATATAATTTGTCATTAAACAAATTTGATTTAGTATTATTTTACAACTGAATATTTATATATTGTAAATAAATTGTTTAGAAAATTCAAATAATTTAATTTTTTATACCAAACATGATATTGTACTAAGAATTATATATGATAGTATCTATAATATATAAAATATAAGAATACTTTTTATTACTAACTCACTGAGTTGCGTATAGAAAATTGGTTAAAAATATCTCCTTTTAGAATTTAAAATTATATATTAGATGAGTTTATTTATATCATATAATTTTAATATTTATGATATGTTTTAATATGACTATGTAAATGAATCTAAGATTTTTTTATTTAAAACTAAGATTTAATTATATTTTCAATAGTTGCAGTTTTAGAAAAATTTCCTTTCAATCCTCATAATATGTTAAATATAGTCATTTTAATTTCTATAATTTATATTTTTTTCTTTAGTTCCTGCCACTAACGGCCTTATCAATTTCAAAGAAAGAGTTCAATTAATCACTGACAAACTAGAGAGACTAAAATGGAAATTTGGTAAAATTATAGGGATGAAAAATTGATTAAACCATTTTTTTTATTTCTTATAAGTTTTTTAAAAGTCTTAATACGAACTGTTTTATTTTTTTACAAAAGTACGAGCTCATTCTTTATATTTGTTTGATTTTTACTCTCCTAAACACTCTCTTATCTTAGTCAACTTTTTTTCCTTTGCAAAATATTTTTATTTATTGTTATTATTCAAGTAGGTTGGTCCACCAACTGGTCATAAAATAAAAGATAAACGCACTTTTATTTTTTAAAAATTTAAATGTTCTTTTCTTTCAATTTTAAAAAGTTTTATTTATATCTTTTATATTTTCAAAATATATCATTTTATTATTTTATGTATTTTTTCATTAAAAATGTGATTTCCTACTTTTTTTACATATAGTCAGAACTAAAACTTGTCCCTATTTTATATTAATAATTTAAAATTTAAATAACTAATAACATTGATGTGATATTAATGTTTTAATAAGAAAATATTTAAAAGATTAAAATGATACATATAAAAATATAAAAGATGAAGAATAATTTTTTAAACTTGCAAGATTGAAATAGAAAATATTCAAACTTAAATAATTAAAAATTAATTTAGCCTAAAACAAAAAATCTTGATCATTAGTTTATATCTGAATGATGAAAACAAAAATAAAATACACATAATTATTTTAGGTAGTGGTATGACAGTTTACTAGTTTATAACTTGGTCATTCATACATAGACATTGAAATTTGTAGCATTTATTTCTCACAATAACCTATTGTGTACATCATAAACTAATTATAAAGAGGACAATTGTATACTTAGGTACATATATAATAAAGAGGACAAGTGGATGCAAGGTGATATATATCTCAAAAGCTCCAACAGTACATGGACGCTGGAGATCTTGTTGCTCAAAACTCTAACATTCATATCTTATATCATGCGTTCAAGATTCCCAACATTTATAATTAGACACACAACAAGGTTAAAAACAAAATGCAAATTCAGATTTGGAATAATGTAGTGAACGGAGCATTATAGATTAGAAATATAGAAGAGAATAAAGGATATGAATAGAGTGAGAGTAGTTGAGTAAAGCTTTTCTATGATCATATAATTAATTGGTAGTTTAAGAACCCGAAAAGGTAATAAATTAATTAAACGTGATGTCCTTAAACAAAATAAAATAATAGAATGTTGTTATCATGTAGGACATGTGGCCGTGGTCCAAAGTAAGACAATTTGAAATATTATGATGCTCCACCGATCCATCAAAGTCTTTGAGTAGTTCTAAGTGATCTTCTCTTAGAGTTTACATCAATCAAAGTAAAAGTGCCAACCACTATGTTTATGGGGGACCATTTCGATGGCTTCCTACAAATGCAACACAAAAAAGAAAGGCATCTCAACTTAAACATATTCATGTTGGGAAGAGAGGAAAATCAATTAAAAAATTTAAAGTCATGTGAGTACTTTTGTTTTTTCTTGCACACGCCATTAGTTTTTCAATTGGACTCAGTTTCCTAGTTTTTCTCTCTTGGTATGTTTTATCAACTTCTCCTCTAGAGAACAAAATAATATATATACACTTTTCCAAAAACTAAAATTAATTTTTTTATTAACTAATTTATAAAAATCTTAACATTTATCTTTTCTAAAAGATACAATAGTTTTATAAATTAATGAAAATTTTAACTTTTAGATTGATAAATTTTAATTTATTTTTCTTCAAAAAAAAATTCTTTGATGGAAAACATACCAACATGTCATTTGTTTACCCCTTTCTTCCCAAGAATATCTTAAAACTAAGCTCTAGTTATTGAAAGGATATGGATTTCATTGAATTTATTAAACAAATGCTCGAATTATTGAAAAGGGAATTAAAGGAAAAAAGAGTAATGGTACACATGTCAAAGAATTAAGCTTTGTTGGTCCAATTTTTAATTTGACTCAAAAGACATGATAACACGGCCCAAGGTGACAATTGGAGAAGAGATAAATATTTTCTTGTCACAAAACAGAGTTTGGAGACAACATAAATTTTAAATTAAATAAATAATCTATTATCACATGCATCCATCCTCCTTGATCTAACATTATATATGGTGTTCATTGCACATTAAAATTTAAAAGCAAATATTAGGAGTCATGTCTAATTCACCAAACAGATGGGGTGGAACAGCTTTTGACAAATGGAGAAGGTATTACCCTGACCGGGAAACGAACCATGTTAACATGTGTATTGCTTTTTATTTAGGTTTTTGTTATATCGACATTCGATCTGTATTATTCATTGTTGGTTCCATCTCTTGGTCATAGATGTGTAGGCAGTGATTTACTACAGATAAATACATTTTTGCTATGATATTTAATGCTAAAATTTTGTTTAAAATCATTAAATTAGAAATGAGACTAATTGTATTTACAGTATAATGCGATTGTGTATTATAATACCTTAAATTTTTAAGTGCATGTAACTAAGTCTGGACTAGATTGATAGTAATACAATGTTGATAAAAAAACAAAATACAAATATTATCACGCAATTATATATAATTATGCATCTTAAATTTCATAAAATTTTCAAAAATTTATGTTAAAAACCATCACAAACTGTTCATTAAACTCATTGTTAATTTCCATCAAACTTCTTAGGAGTGTACTTGTAAAATTTTCGGATCAATATCAATTCTAAAACAAATTGACACGTTTACATAGGAACCACAGTCGTGCTGACTGTGCACTTGTGATAACTGATAAGTATAAGTAACCAAAAGATATATACGTGATATGTGAGATATCTGGTTGAATTACAACTTTAGAACACGAAAATTTGCATGGAGGATGTAATTTGGCGTAACTTAATTTCACCATGTCACCATGTACTTGATCTTCAACACCATTTACCATTTATCCAACCATGAATAACACCATGTCCTTTCATCACAAACATGTCATCGATGGTGTTCACCCTCAATATGTTGTCATCGTCATTCAGCCATGCATATAACCTCGCCACACAACTACATCCTTTCTTTAGTTCCTTGCAATATAAATAGCTACTACCACCAAAATCATTACAACAATTTCACCATATATATAAACCACAGATCTTTTTCATTATTTCCTTCAACTCATTCTCCGCAAACCAAGACAACCATAGCCTCCATTTATGGCATAGAAACTAATCAAACTTCATGAGCAACCACTTACCACCATAGTAGCCAGCTATCAACCTTCCAAAGTTAACTAACAAATTAATGTTAACTAAAATATACAATAAAAAGAAAAGAAATTTCATTTGCTTACTTGCCTAGCTAATGCCAAAAGAAGAAAGACCACACAACTTTTTGAACATCAGACAGAAAGCAATATATAATTTCTATCTATAACGTATACCATTAACAATTCATCTTTTAAATCAAAAGTCGTGTATATGATTATTGATAAGATTTCTACATGAAGTTGTAGTATTATTTTAATTTTTAATTAAGATTCCATCATTTTAATCTATAACGTCACCGATTAATCTTACAAATAATTTATATAATACTATTAAGTCTTGTATAAAACACTAGTTATCAATTTGTATCATTATTAAAAAAATAAAATAACACTTCTATCTTTCTTCATGACCAAAAGATTTCGACAGGTACCACAATGGTTAATACAATGAATTTTTAATAGCCTGGATCAACGTGAGTATTCCCTTTGCGTCTGGATGTTAATCAATACATTTGTTCATTCTAATCTCAGTAACTAATTTACAAGTTGTAGGTCACAAACCACACCTTCTCAGACGAAAATTAAGTGTACTTGGTAACCAAACTTCTAAACCATCTAACTTTCCAATTACAATCATTAATACAAAGCTGAAACTAAAACATTGGCAACTGAAAGCACAGAAAAAAAAAACATGCAACAAGGATACTAATTTATCTAAGGCATCACTGTTATGAACCTCAACAAAAATGTTTTGCAATATATTTTAGCAGTTCAATGAGAAATATATACAGTTAAATCACTTAGAAAAGCATATATTAAAGATACAAAACATTGTTCATGTCTTTTAAATGCCAGATACACTATGACTACATAGCACCATACATTGCTATTTAATTATTAAAATATTAAAGAGACTCTAGGGTTCAGAAATTCAAGCCAATCTAAAGAAAGGACACCTTACTTGTTCCCAATGATATAATATGGGATACTTAAATCACAAGGGCATATCCCTTTGGTTGTAGGAACCCTAATTAAGTAAAGATAAGGAGCAATCTACGGCCTTCAAATCAAAAGTTTGGTCCACATGACACAGTGAAACCAATTAGGTGAAAGAACAAGCGAAAAGTAAAAGACAAAAAAGCAAGTATAAGGGAAAAGTTCATATAACGCACGCCTGCCAGAATAGAAACTCAGAAAAAAAGGAATATACGATGCTAACAGTGAATCTTGTTATGCTAACACATACCTTTTACTTTTAAGCTTGTGTTGTGTTGTTGAAGGATCTAGAGCTGGGTCCCCAAATAGGAAGGAGTGAGGCTGTCACAGCATGACCTAGTCAGGGTTAACACTCTTCAGCTCTCTAACCAAAGCTAGATCATGCTGGCAGCTTCACTTTTTCCTTTGTGAACTTGTAATAATCACAACAGTGTTTGTTACGTCTCAACTCCACTCTCTGCAGGTGCATACATGAATCCTCAAAACAAGAAAAACAAACATTGCAACACACTTAAAGAAAGTGGACACAACAAATACTTGAAAGTGTTAAGAAAAATGTAGATACAAGGATCATGTTGGAGAATTATTTTAACCTAATTTTTATAAAATAAAATAAAAGGATTAAGAAGGAAGAGAAGGAAAAAGGGATGACAGTAGAAATTAAGAATAAGAAAAGTATTAGCCATGTTGATTACATTTTAGTAAATTGGTTAAGATTAAAGGGGGAATGAAATTGGGTCAAGAAAGGAAAAACAAAAGTTGAAGAAGTATGTTGCAATGAGTATGAGAGTACAAGGGAAGATGCTGAATAGGTAGAATATATATAGAGTAAGAGATGTAAGAGAGGTAGATAGAGTAATAAAAAGGGAAGAGGGTTGAAATCATAAAGAGATATGGAATCGATCCCACCTTGTGTAACAGTGAATTAAAGGAAGGTTCATACATGCACAGTATAGTCAAGGAAGAGGGAATTGAAAGGCACAGAGACACAGCTAAGGAAGCTAAAAAGGAAGGAGGGAGGAGCAGACGCATGATGATTGATGAGGAGGAGTTGTCTTAGGTACCTATATAGGCTCAGAGATTAACCACTAGCTACCTATTAGGGCGATATGCCAGAGGATCCTTTCTCTACTTCACACTTTCAATTAATATATCTTACTTTCTCAGATCTTGTTTATCAAAAATAAAATCAATTTTTTTCTTTCCTAAATATGAAACAAAATCTATGTTGATTATTAAATTTTATTTTTTATTAATTAACTGCAAGATTTATTAATGATTTATGTGTATTCTTTTGTGAAAATGGATTCATTTATTCAACTGTATCAATAAAATATTATATTTATTGTTTGAAAATTATTTTTTGAAAAATAATTATCTTTTGAATAATTTAATATTATAATAAAATTGAAATTTATAATAAATTAATTAAAACAAAAACGAGGACCATATAATATTAGAAAAGAGATAAGTATGAATATATTAAAAAAATTATTTATTATATATTATTTATGTAAAATTTTATATAATCATTTTACTCAAAATTGCATTAAATATAACTTTCAAATATTTATATAAATATCAAAATTCGTGCTATATATAATAATTCGTAATTAATTAATTATATTAAATATTTTATACTGTGAATCAATTAAATCCTGTATTAAATCTTACTAATATGTTATTGCAATTAAAATTGGGTTTTGAATCTTCAAAGTGAAAAGAACTTGATCGGAACTAGAGTTCAATCTTACTAATTAAAAGTTGAGGTGTTGTGTAGTTTATTATCAACATCATAATTTACTTATATAACATAATAATAAACAATACATTAAATAATAAAACAAATTAGATTAATTTTTTTTTGAAGATTGTTTGAATTTCTTTCAACGCACTTTTTTTTATCTGTACATTAAGTTTTAAATTTTTTTAAATGCATTAAGAATCTTTATATATTATACTAAACTTTTTAATTATTTAAAAGATATTACACCATATATTATTATGAACCAAAGAATATAGTAAATGTTAAAAGAAATAAGAAATATTCCATGAGTATAACTGAAGAATCTATATCTTAATAAAATATATCTTTAAGGAGAAAAAATATTAACTGTAATCAGTTAAATTTCAACCATATGCATGAAATTGTAATCAATTAAGTTCCAATCTTTAAGGTTACGTTCCATTTTAGTTTTTTTTTTTTTCTGAAAATGCTAAGATAGTGAATGATTGTCTCCTTTACTCATATGCATGAAATTGAGTCTCTTTGACTCGAATGAAGATTTGTTGGAATGTCTCTTTTTTTATGATGAGATGAAACCATCTCTATTTGACATGCGCCCAAGATTCAACTTGATTTTTTTTTGGTATTTGATCTCTCTCATGTGTAAAATCTTGTGAGGCTATTGATAATAGCCGTAGACAAGATTAATTTTTAAGCTAGTGAGTCAAAAAATACCCATGAGATAAAGAAAAAACCCACATAGGAAGAAAATAGAGAGAGACAATTTTGAGTGTGTTGTGAAAAAAAATAAAAAATGCATGAGGTTCGTCATGCTGAAAATCACTTATTTAAGAACGTGGTCGGTCACGATGACAACCTAGATGTGTGCCGCCAACACTTTTGTAATGAAAATTTATATCAATGGTTTAAACTCAATATATGTATATATAAATTAATTTTTTACAAAAATTAAAAGTAGAAAACGTTATATTATGAAAACAATAAAATATACATTTATCTGTTTGTTTTTTTACAATACACAGTTCAGTGTCTGTGTGCGTTATTAGGTTGTGGTATAATGATGAGAAAAGCAAAGATAGGGTTGCTCTCAAAAAATTGAATTTGCACTGTGAGGAGGGACAAAAAGTTACAGGCCCTACAATTATTGGGTTTCGGAGCAAAAAAAAAGAAGGGGGCTTGTTTAGAATTTCCATGCGTATGTTTTTATTTGATTTCCTCAATCCTCTCTCTCTCTCTTCATTGCACAAGTGTGGGTGTGATCATCCTCTCTTGTCAATTCAATGTAACCTTCCCAGTTCCCAGCCATCGAGAAAAAAAGACCACCACAACAAATACACCTCCTTTTCCTTTTGTACCGTCATCATCACATTTCAATTTCAATCAATTTCTAGGGGTCAACCACCCACATACACTATACCACTTCAATTATCATTTTCATTATCATAATATACAATCTACCCTTTTCTAATTACAAGGTTCATATATTATTTAATTAGTTTATTACAACATAATCAAATAATTTAATTAATATTTTTAATATTTATACAGTTATATATTTTGTCTTGTAAGAGAGAGAATATGTAGCATGGATGTAACAAGATATGGATGACTCATTATTTATTGGTAATTGGTTAGGGTCTAATCCTGCGGTGAATTTCAGTGACCCTTTGCATGCGTTGTAAAGGTTAGAGATTTTTCGACAGCTAAGTTCTGTGGTGTCTGATTCGTGCTAAGTTGTTAGTGTAGCCTGCTTCGTAGGCCTGTAACATATGGACAACCCAATTAAATTATCACTTGCATGCGTCCCAGATCCGAATTAATTACTTATATTCATTTTCTTATCATTAAGCTTCAATTAGCATCTTATACATTATCACTCACTATCAAAATATATGATTATTGATTAATTTATTAACTTGGTATGCATAAATATTTCTTGTTACAGAAAGATTCGGACCATCTTTATGTTCATGGCCAACTGAAACAACATGGCAGAAGCTTAATTAATTAATGATTAATAATATTTTGAAAACCATTGCATCTTTATGGTTATTAGTATTTTATAAATATTTGTCATCAATTAGATATTTTTCCTAACAAGGATGTGATTATGCTAGCTTCTTTAAATAAGAACTTGATCTTAATTATATAAAATATTTACAAAATTAATCGAAGCTTAATTTTTTGACTACACGTGAATAAAAAAGCTTTCATAACTTGTTTAAAATAAATTTATTAAATTTAATAAATTTTTAAATCATTTTAGACTGCAGAGTAAATAATAGTTAAATTCATAAATTAAACTCTAAAACTTGTATACCATAGTCTCCCACTCCCTCTAGTCCTAAACCAAATGATACTGGATATATACACTTAAAATGAACAATATCATTTTACAAATGTAGATAAACATCTCATGACAAGTTAAACAACATTTGTATGCCCCTTGGTCAATGCTCAGAGGAAGAAATAATTAATTATTTGATTATGGAGAGATTACAAATGTAAGTGAGAAAAAAAAAAAAATTAATCAAAGGGGTTCTATTAGATTAATCCATTATAAAGCCTACACTCGGTTGTAAGCAAATGATTTGCTGAAGAGGCGTCTAATGTATACCACTTGTAATAAACTTGTAACAGCGAATAGAACATACTCCAAGATTGTGTATAGCACAACACGTTTTCTGGTGCTTTCATTTGCTGTCATTGCAAAATTTAACACATCAAATGAATTAATCAAAAAAATATTACACCCAGATGCATACATCAATATAAGTATACATAAAAATGATTTTTGCTAAATTTTATCTTAAGACTAATTAAGATTAAGTAAACTTGTCTAAAGCATTTTAACATTTCACCCAATTAGAATTTTGTTCTTTTAAAATATTGTTTCACCGCAACAAAGTTACAACAACACAAAACTAGTGAGAATAACTTACTGCGTCGATGTCTAGCATCACGTGCTTTCAAGTACTTTTGTTCTGTTATAATAGACTCAAGTGCTTCTCTCAACTCAGCAATCTTCACATTAACAGGATCCAAATGTTCTGAACCCAAAAGCAAAACTTGAGTGAATAAACTCATTGAAAAATTAAGATACCTATATTCATGCATGCTAATAATAACGTCAACATATAATAATTGATTTATAGTACTATAACATTAGTAAAATACTAAAAATGATTTAGCTAACTCAATTACAATGAGACACTAATTAAAATCAAATTGGTACAAACCATCTTTGGCTAAGTCATGTTCGTTTGGGATGTGACCAACGTGAATGTAGAAAGACACAGTTTCTGGCGTTGAAGCAGGGTTGTGAAAGCAAAACTTATATATTCCTTGTTGTGGGGCTCTGAACTGAAATTTGTCCCCTGAAGTTCCCTTCAAAGCTGTCACAATACTCCCTCCGGGAGATGTCACCTACATGTTATTATAGATTAAAATTTTCATTGCCTAAAATAACAACAAAATTAAAATCTAAAAATTTTGAACCATAAAAAACACGACACACACAAAATTTGTACATACATATGATTAATAATTATTGTAATTAATGTGATTTATCTTACAGTGAAATCAATTCCGGGATGATCAGAGCTCCAAAAAATATCATAGTCAATGACTACAAAATTGCCGGAAACAGTGTCACCATCATGTAGAACGTGCTCTGATACACATTCCGCATCGTATAAACTGATTGAGAGAGCAAAGCCGTGACAAATTATGAAACCAATGAAAGAGATGACAATAGTGTAAATCTTTGAAAACCAACCCATTACTCACTTTCATATGATTGTTAATGTTTGATTCACTTAATTTTCTGGCATAGAATAACCTAGATCTCTCTTTGCTATATGCCAAGAATTATGCATCAAGTTGGAACTTTTGATGGCTTTAAATCTGGATAAGTAGTTTAACGGGTCATTACTTCTATCTATAGAGTCGCTTTATGAAACAAATGTTGACCATACCCCCCATCCCCATCGTGATTTTTAATTAAAAAAAAAATTGGTATTTATTGATTTGTTAATGATTATTCTAAGGACATGTTAGTAGAAGAAATTTAAGTTATTATGTGATATAACTTATTTTTCCATTTTTCTGTGTTATTTTGAGTTAAATTTATCATATCAATACAATCATTAAATTAATTTTTTTTTAATATTCTAATTAAGTTTTCTTTCCTCCTTTTATGAATTCTGTCTTTTCCTCTCTCCTTTTTTTTTCTCTATTTTCCAATACTGGTGCAAACCCAGAATAAAAACTCTTTTTTTCTGTAAGCATTCACTACTTGGGCTTTTTTGTTTTGGTCCATATCATTTGTGAATGTTTACTGTCCAAATTTATTAGTTCAACTTTTGGGCTTAGATCAACAGCTGGATAAATTGGGCTTCCTCTCTTTGGCCCAATTAAAACAGTACCGTTGCCATTCAACTTTATGGAACAAAAATGTCCATATACTTTTGGTATACATTCTCCAATGTTACATTACTATTTTTAGGATGAAATAAAATTGATTTTTTATTCCTTTACTTGCATGCCATTTTCTAAATTATTTCTGTACTTAATTGGTTAATCAATGTTGATCTCTTGATGAATTGAAGTTGAGCTTCAACATTTATAATGACTTTAGAAGTATGTATTTCTCCTTATTGGAATTTTGGTTAATAAGCTAGTGAATTCATTTGTCCACGTAGTTCATAAAATGTTTAATATGGTTAAAAAAAAGTGAACAACAATCGTTGATCACTATTCCAATTTTTGTCCTCACTTGGTAAAATACTGGCCCTTCTGTTTTCATCCCTATTTCAGTGAAACACTGTCAGTGCTGAAATAATGATTTGAGATAAAAATTTTTGAATATGCCGTGCGTGGAAAATCCTCGACCATGCCCTTCTTCCAATTCTGATGTTGTGACTATTGCCATTTTGATAATTCGATTTATATACATTCTTGCATATTAATGTTTCACTTGGTAATTTGTTATATGAAACAAAGTTTGCTTTAAAATCTATTTTATACTATGTGACTGAAACTAAACACAAAAACAGTACTATGAGCACAAGGTAGCTATTTTAAGTTTTGATTGCCGCTTATATCTAACCATGAAAAAAAAAAATAGTGACGCCAGAGTCTCATAGATTGGTTCTCATCTGTGCCATATTTGTATAACAAGAATTTTGTTATTTATTTAAGCCATAATATGCATTTCATCTCACATTCTTTTAATTTCAACTTCTCTTTTGGCATTTTGTGCTTCATTATGTTTACATCTCCTTTTGTACTCCTAACCTTACCGTTTATGACATATTCATACATATGTGTCATTTTCAATCTGTACTCAAATTCATTGTGTTTTTCTGACCAAGCAAGCTGTTTATGCTTTCTTGTATGAACTGGTTTAGACAATTTTGAACTGTATTGTTGCCTTTTTTTTCTCCTGAGAGGGACAGATTACCTCAATGTATACTTTGACAATGGCATATTTCCTTTTCCAGTTTATCTATCATGTCATCATTTCAGTGCACGAATCTCTGCCTTGGTTGCTCTGCATGTGTATTGAGACTTTAGTTTCTCTTTCATACATGACAAAGAATATTAAGATTGTTTTAGTTTTCAACTAAATACACAGCTATATATAAATTGTGTAAACCAAGAAAGACAAAAGGAAAAGCTAACCAAAGTTGATTACATTAGATATTGAATTATGAAAATATTGTTTCTTTTTCCTTTCGTTTTTTCCCTTTTTTTCATGAATGCTGCAGGAATTTAATAAAGTAAATTTGTAGGAGCAAATCAGAAAACTAGAAGCTGAGGATCAGATCATGGTTAGTGAAGTATAGAAGAATTGCCCCACCAGGTATCTCCGGAGAGCAAATTGATGCATATTTGAAATTGGAAGCTTTTCTTTCTGGCTTGTACTTTTTTATTTGTCAGTGTTTACAGTTCAGTAGATGACTACTACTACTAATAAACAGTGTTGTAAAGTTAATTTAAATTGTAAACACGTTATATGATTAATGCATTGAATTAAATGTAACTTCGACATATTGAAATTTTAAGGAATTGATATTTTTTAGTATCAACTACCAAGATTCATGTTTCCTTACTAAGTTACAAAATTGTCATTTCGGATTAGTTAAACTTGTTTATTGTACCAAACTGATGAACCGTGTTTGCAAATAAAGTTTTTTCCTTGAAATCTTGATGTTTAAAAAAAAGGTTGGAGACAAATGTCAAAGTAATGTTGTCTGTTTCATGCCAGGACTAGATCAGTGACCTCACAGACCTGTTTTAGTTTATCAAGTGCGACAAAATATTGGTAGCAACTCTTATTAATAGAGTGAAACCAATATTCATCAACTTTGTTAATAACTAATTTAATGTAGAAATTGATAAGCCATCTTTACTGGAATCTCTCCTTCCAACTATGTGACTCATTATTTTGCTCTTATTTTTTTTGGTCGAATTAGAGATTTACTTAATTTGGTTAATATAGTAAGGAATCATAATGGTTAGAAACATTCTAATTAAGTTAAAGCCTAATTAATTATCATATCATAGAATAAAATTAATCAATAAATGACGATCATCTAAAAACTAGACAAAAACAAAAACCTATGAAAATCATCACAAAACTATTTAGACCTAAGACCCATTCTATGGCATACATTATTAGACTATGAAAGAAATATCTTGCACTGTACTTGTCATATTTGTGAAGTGGGTGGGATTTGCATTGGAAGAAAGAAGCAGGGAAAATAAAGTTATGGCAATAGTAATTATTAGGATTAGAAAAGAAAAGGGAAATGAAATAGGGATAGTTGAAATGTGATTTGTTAGTGGAAGATGACATATGCAATGCAAGAAGGGAAGAAGGAAAAAGAAGAGGCTTTTGATTTGTCTCTTTGTAGAGCAGAGGGATATGAAAAGAAGCAGTTATTTTAGTAGGCAAATGGGATATATTGTACCTTAACCCTGCAACTTATATGTATCCTTTCTAAAAGCTTGGATATATATACAATAAAACCCACCTCCAATCTCCTTTTGTTAATCCCCATGCTCTTTTCCCTTCCTCACTCTTGCACTGAACATACTGAATTTTAATGACTACAAACTTTTTCCATTCTTTTTGTTAGCCTAGGTTAGATCACTCAGATTGTGAAACCGTTACTTTAATGCCTTTTTTTTTTTAAAACAATTTCTACAAATTATATATGAATCATAAGTTTTGCTTGTTATTTTTTTTTTTTAATGATAAAATTGGTACTAATTGTATATCATAAAAACCAATCATCAATTTTGTCAGGACTTTAAATACATATAACGAGTATTTTTCTCTTATGATAGTCTTTCATATCCAAATTGATCAAAGCTTGATCTTTGAATCACTTGATTGAAGTAATTGCATCATGTTTAATTACAATTACAATGTTGAAGTGCATTTGTAATGAGTTGGCCATAAAAGGCTGCAATTTGCACAGAATTTGATAAAGGTGGCTGGGAATTGTGATTCAGAAATTTCAAAGCTCCATTGAGCAACCGTTGACATTTATCTTTCCCTTTATTTATTTTTCTCTTCTTTTTCTTTTTTCCTTTTACTTGAGTACCTTCTATGTGTCACGGACCACCATCACACTCTGCACAAATACACAGACATATAGACCTTAAGTAGTATACCTTTCTTCAACTCACGCTTATAATGCAGGTTTTAATTTTGAGCCTCCTTTGCTCCTCTTTAGAAAAGGCTCCAATTCTTCGAAACTATCCATTTTTTTCCTAAAGAAAAAGCCACGAGGAAAAGAATTTCTAGGAGTTTGGTTAATGCTTTGGGCAACAAGATGTGCCCACTGTTCCTATATTAGCTAAACCATAGTTTGTTATAGGACTTTGCACCCACCTTGTGTACATAGAAACTAGTTCTTTATAAGATGTGTTATTATTAGTTTTGTTGCATTATCTTTGAATATTTTCCACCCTTAAATTAGTTTAGTGGACCCATATATATAGATAGGTCCTATATGGTTTTTACTACATGCATTGGACAGTGACTGTATTATTATCTATATAATGCCTTTACAGCCTAAAAAACTCACGGGCTGAGATTTGAAATTTACAGTTGTTTTGATTCGTATAATTCACAAAAGTAACATGAAATAATAATGGGAAGCATGACCCTTGTGGAGACAAGTCTTCTTACATGGCATAGATAGAGACAAAAGATGTGAATGTGAACATCTGGCACTATGCTGCCAAATCCAAAATGGCGTCACTTTTTTAACTAATCTTCATTATTTGCCATCCAGATACACACTAACACGCGCACTATACCTTATCTTATTGTTCTAACACAACATAAATATTTTAAGTTAGAACTTCAAAAGATGTAACGTCCTTTCTAAATACATTGCGAAGGACTTACCCGTGATACCATGCCAGAAGTGTAAATAGTTAACCTGGGTTACATCATCTACTCAGTTATCTTTTCATGATGTTCTTGTACCACACACAAAAGACAAACACTAGTGTAAGATTAATACGTTAAACACAATTTAATAAATCACTGTAAAGAAAAAGTGTTTACTAACTACACAAGAGATAATATTTCTTTTTCTGTGTTTTTGGTAAAAATTATTTCATAAGCTAGTTAGAGTATATAAGCTATAAGTCAGAAGGTTAAAAACTGAAAGCTTCTAAATTTAGCTAATTGAATTGAACTTGTATATATAATTTATTTAAATTTGAGTATTAATTCCCTCCAACAAAGATTGAATTAAATATTTACATTTTTAATATATATTTTTCTATTATTTTTAATAAAGAACATAAAAAGAAGGAAGATATATAATTCTTTTATTAACAAATATTAATTATTAATTTATTTAATTAATAGAGAATTTAAATATACGACTTTCTTCTCTTTCACCTTTTATTTTTAAATACATTTCTACTCCATAATAAATGAATAGAGTGTGGCTGTGATGGATGATAGAACATGTATTCCTGGAACCATTGTCGTGATGTTGTGCAAGTACAATGGATTGAACTTTTAGTACATAGGGAATTTCTTGAAAAATAGACAAAGTTATTCACAATTAATAATAAATATAATAATAATTTATTGTAATAATAAATATAGTACAGTATTTATACATATGATGTCCCTTCACGTGATGTATATAATTGTGTTCTAGGAATACATAATTGCATGTATTCTTAATTTTCAAGTAAAATACTCTAATTATGCTCAATTTGAACAATACGACCATTTCAATTATTCTATTTACGTATCCACCTTTGATGACAATGAGATAGAATATGTCTGATTTGTTCTTTACAAAGCATACCGGTGACACATTTGCACAGATAAATTGTAAGGACCTCAATATTTGTTAATTGTCTTATCTTAGTTAGATGATAAGACATCTAATCATACTGCACAATATGTGATATATTATTAATAATAAGCTAATAATATTGTGATAATTAAAATTATAAAAATATGAAATACACTTATTCATAGTCTACCTAAAATAATCCAAATAAACTTGATAGCATTAGATAAAAGGCTGACAACCTTCAAGTGTCAAGACCACTTACATGTTCACGATGTGCAAATATCCATGTATAAAGTTAATGATAAATTTTTTTATTAATTGGTTGTTCAATGCGTTTAATATGATCCACAGCACCAATTATCCACCGATATCAATTTGTGTTAGATCAACAGAACGATCTAAAGTTTATTGCAACCTGACCAGAATGGTCAATTTCTAATTGTAAGTGCTAGCTGTTTCCAAATTTTTCAACATAAGAAGATATATCAAATGAACACAAGATGAGTGCTCATGCATGTTGTGCAATGTTAATATCATGTGCATTATTTGTGTTGAAGCAAAAGGCCTATTTGGAGAATAAAGCAATAATAGAGAAAATAACAACACCGAGATTTAACGTGGTTCAGCAATTTGCCTACGTCCACGGCTAGAGAGCAACAATAATAATTCACTATGTCACCGAAGAATTACAAGCTCACTAAGTGTTTCACTCACAACCCAAAACTCAATTACACCCAAGATCACTCTATCTCAAATCTCTCTTAAACTCACAACTCTTCCTCCCACTACTAGAACTCTTTTTTCTCGTTCTTAGAACAAGAGAATAAAGAGAAAGAATAAGAAGAGAGAACACAACCTAGAGTTTCTTTCTTTGTTGGTGTGTGTTGGTGTGTTTTGCAAGCATCGAATGGAGTTCTATATATAGATGCAAAACTTAGTCTCTCTCACTTTTCCATACAATGTGGGACTAATGCATCTTCTTACATATATTCCTAACACCACTAGTGTTCTTGTTTCTATGTCTTTTAGCCACAATTCATCACAAATCTCCACCTTGGCTGAAAGACTTCCATAGCTTTCCTCTTGCTGCTCTCCCTCTTTAAGGTTTAATTATTGGACACATTAATCAAGTCCAGGCAATGTCTGAACTTGATTGTTGTAACTGGTTTCGTCATCATGTCTGCCGGATTTTCTGTTGTGGGTATCTTCTCAACTCTAACAGTTTCTCTTTCCACGATATCTCTGATAAAGTGCATTCTGACGTCAATATGCTTAGTTCTTTCATGATACATAGCATTTTTAGTCAGATGTATAGCACTTTGACTATCGCAGTAGATAGTTGTTTCTACCAGTTGTATACCCAATTCTTCAATTAATCCTCTCACCCAAATAGCTTCTTTTACAGCTTCTGTTGTTGCGATGTACTCTGCTTCAGTTGTAGACAAGGCAACAATCGATTGTAGCGTTGCTTTCCAACTAATAGTACAGCCGCACAATGTAAAGACATACCCAGTGAGTGATCTTCGCTTATCCAGATCTCCGGCATAGTCTGAGTCCACATATCCGACAACACTTCTCGTGGTGTCATTCTGTTTCTTGTAGACCAAACCAACATCAATAGTACCCTTTAAGTAACGCAAAATCCATTTCACAGCTTGCCAATGGATTTTTCCTAGATTTCCCATATATCTACTCACCACACTCACAGCTTGAGAAATATCAGACCTAGTGCATACCATAGCATACATGAGACTACCAACTGCACTAGCATATGGAACATGAGACATGTGCTCCACCTCCTCCTCAATTTTCGGTGATAATGCTGCTGAAAGTTTGAAATGAACTGCTAATGGAGTATTGACAGGTTTTGAGCTTTGCATTCCAAAGCGCTCTAACACCTTCTCGATGTATTTCTTTTGTGATAGAAAGAGCATCCCTGCTTTTCTATCTCTGTGAATCTCCATTCCTAGAATTTTCTTTGCAGCTCCTAAATCTTTCATTTCAAACTCTGAACTCAATTGAGCTTTCAAGTTTTTTATCTCAGACATGTTCTTACAGGCAATCAACATGTCATCCACATAGAGGAGTAGATAAATGAACGACCCATCTCTGAGTTTTTGGTAGTACACACAATTATCATGCTTACTTCTACAGTAGCCATTTTCAAGCATGAAGGTGTCAAACCGCTTGTACCACTGTCTAGGAGACTGTTTAAGGCCATACAGAGATTTCTTCAATCGGCAAACATGATCTTCCTTCCCTTGGATTTCAAACCCCTCAGGCTGCTTCATATAGATTTGTTCTTCCAGCTCGCCATGCAAGAATGCCGTCTTGACATCTAGTTGCTCGAGTTCTAGATCAAATTGAGCTACGATGGCAAGTAGGATGCGAATTGAGCTATGTTTTACCACAGGAGAGAAGACTTCATTGAAATCAATACCTTCTCTTTGTGTAAAACCTTTAGCTACCAATCGCGCTTTGAATCTTGCATCTTCTACTCCAGGGATTCCTTCCTTCTTCTTGAAGACCCATTTGCATCCAACAATCTTTTGAGCCTTCGGCCTTTCAACAAGAACCCAGGTATGATTCTTATGAAGTGATTCAATTTCTTCTGTCATTGCAGCAATCCAATGAACAGTTTCTTTGCTATTGATAGCTTCATGGTATGATTGAGGCTCACAACTGTCGATATTATCAGCGACATTTAAAGCATATGCTACTAGATCAGCATAGCCATACCTAGAAGGAGGTTTTATCTCTCTTCTTTGCCTATCTCTAGCCAACTGATAATGCTGCAAATGCTGTGTATCTGAACCCTCGGGTGGGATTTGCTTTTCTTCTTCTTGAACTTGATCCAACGAGGTTTCTTTGGGAGACTCCATCTCAAGCTCCACCTTCTTTGAGATATTAGGATCTTTGTTTTCATTTGATGACTCTTTATGAGGCTTTAGCATTTCAGCTTCATTAAAAGTAACATCCCTGCTAATAATGCATTTTCTTTTCTCTGGCCACCATAACTTATATCCTTTCACACCATCAGGATATCCAAGAAAAATGCATTTCAATGCTCTCACATCAAGTTTTCCTTCTTTGATATGAGCATATGCAGGACAACCAAATATCCTTAAATTTTCATAATTTGCAGGAGCACCCGACCACATCTCTTCTGGAGTTTTGAAACCAATGGTTGTTGATGGACATCTGTTGATCAAGTAACTAGCCGTATTAACAGCTTCAGCCCAAAATGCTTTTGGTAATCCAGCATTTGACAGCATACATCTCGTTCTTTCAAGTAGGGTTCTGTTCATTCGTTCTGCAAGTCCATTTTGTTGTGGAGTGTGCCTCACTGTGTGGTGTCTGGCAATACCATGATCCTTGTAAAACTTTTCGAATTCACCGCTACAGAATTCTAAACCATTGTCAGTTCTCAGTCGCTTGATCTGCTTTCCAGTCTGCTTTTCGATCAAGGCTTTCCATTGCTTGAACTTGACAAATACTTCATTTTTGTTTTTCAAAATGAAGATCCAAACCTTCCTTGAATAATCATCAATGAAGGTTAACATATATCTATAACGCCCGTTATTTTTCAATTGCTGAATTATTTTCTTTTTTATCCATTTATTATTATTATTTGAAAATGTTTCCCTTCATTTAGATTTCTTTAAATAAAATCTTAAAATAATTTTCCTTGCTAACAAAAACGTCACCAAAATAAAACACATCACATAGATCATATCGTAACCATACATCAAAAGTTATTTACAAAACGTCACATAAGTACGTAATATTATAAAATACACATTATTCACAAAAATCCTCATGTTAGCTATCCTTCCTTCATATCTCCAAATAGAATTATCCTGTTAATCTGCTCCCCCAAATAAAATTTAAGATCATCACAGGTGTCAAACCACAGACACAAACACGCAAGGGTAAGTTTCAAAATTTAAATAACAATACATAGCATATAAAAATATCAATAATAATACATATCATATAAAAATATTAATATGATACATATCATAATCAAATAAATAAAGAATGAATTATGACTTAAATGAAATTTCTACATGATGCATGCTCCAACCTTAACTCAAAAATATGCAATGTGGTACCATCTCGATAATACGACATCATCATCGTAAAACTTACCGACCAGTTGGGATTTCACGGTGGTGCACGGAATCTCATAAACAATCATGTGATCATCATGAATTAAATGAATTCTCACTATAAAAATCCCCCAAGTCTGGCATCCCACCTAGACGCACGGATTAAGTTATTATCTGCACCTCTAACCGAGGCCACCTCTTTTGAGGCATGCATGAATGAATGAAAACTTATCTCCCTTTCTAAAAATCTCATTTAAAACAGCACCAACTCATTGATATTACACATCCACTCCATCATTATATTTTACGTTGTGGATTAATAATTTATAGTATAATAGTCATAGTTTTTATCACAATTCTCAACGTGCATATCATAGGTAATTAATCACAATCTCAATCATCATCCAAGTTCAAAGAAAAGGTAAACATGCATAATCCAAGTCATGATCCAAATACACATCCAAAATCATTCAAGTTCAAATCAAAGATCATCCAAATTCAAAGTATAGAAAAATTAATTGTTGTAATATTATATCAATAACTAAAATTATGAAATCGTAAAGGTGGCAGAGCCTCCTAGTTAGATCTCATAATTTTAAAATCACAAATTATCATTTGAAATATAAACAAATGAAAGCGGAAATATTTAAATATAAAGATATAAATATGCAGTATTATAAACGAAATCTGGACTAGCTTAGTTGGTTAAGACATGACTGGAAACACCAAGGTCTTGGGTTCAAGTCATGCTCACTTCAATTTTAGTTACATATATATATATACATATTTTTTTTTTTTATATTTGAAAATTTAAGTAAATTGCAACTTCTCTTACAATTCTTATTACTTTAAAACTTCAATAATAATTATAAGTTCATAAATTTTAGAACACAAATATTTTGAGATTATTCTAGAATTTTTAGAAAATTGAAAACTTAATTAAATTGAAAACTTAAAATAATTTAGAAACTTCCCTCACCTTGATTTCTTTTGGCTACTCTTTTGGAAGACTTTGAGAAAGCTTTTGAAGGTTGAAAGAAGGTTGATTCTACTCTCAAAGTTAAATGAAATAGGTTTTTGGTGAATTTAGAAAAATTTGGAATTTTAGCAAAATAAGCTTATGGTTTTGGGAAAATTGGAAAAACTAAGATTTTGGTGTTTTGGTGCAAATGAATTCATGGCTGAAGTGTTCTCAAATGGTTTCTATTTATAGATGAAATAAAATTTAAAATATTATTAGTGGTAAAATTTAATATACTTAGTGGTTTTTCCATAAACAATTAATTATAATTCTTTTTCTTTTTAGTGCTCCATTAATCAAATTGGTGCTAACACCACTAACTTAGTGCATCTTTTCATCATTCATGACATATTGCACTTGTTCAGAATTTTCTAACTTTTATTTATATATATATATATATTTTTTATTATTATTTTATTATTTTATTATTATTTTTTTTTTAATTTTTTTTTTTTTAATTCCATTATTCAAATATCATGTATGATTATTCCATAATTAATACTAAATTATAAAGAATCTAAAAATTATTTTTCTCTATTTTTCAGGTTCACATATTTCGCTCGTACTTATTATATACCTTTTATTTTTAAAATTTATCAAATAAACTTATTAGCTCAGTTGGTAAAAGCATTCTACTTCTAACCTGAAGGTTGCAGGTTCGAGTCTTGCATGTGACATTTTAATTTTAAAATTTTTTAAACAATAAACTAGTACTTAATATATATCTTATATTTTATAAAAGTATCAAATAAATGTAGTAGCTTAGTTGGTTAAAGTGGTGGCTTAATAACTTGCATGTTACAGGTTCGAATCCTGCATGAGTCATTTTAAGTTTATTTTATTTTTTTTTATTTTATATTATTTTTATTTATTTATTATTATTTTTTATTATTATTTTTTTTTTATTTTTATTTTTATTTTATTTATTTCTTAAAATATTTCTCAAATCAAATATAAAATAAGATTTCTTAATAATAATATAATTAAAACAATAAATTTTCAGTAATTCGAAATATAAAATAATATTTGAAACATCAAATAGTAATAAAAATGTCAAACCACAAATTTATTTTTTTATTACATTTTTATTTAGAAATGTAATCATAATTTTCTCAAATTACGTAATAATATTGCTACCCAATGATAAATTATTTTTGAATTACATTTTCTGTCTAATCAAATTATAACAGTAAATAGTTAATATGTACATTTTTATAGAATTTTTAGTAAATGTTTTAACTACGAAATTATTTATGAAAATTAATTTTGAGGGTGTTACAATATCTGCCACCACCGTGAGAAGGTACTTGAGAAGGACCCCACAAGTCAGAATGTATATAATCCAACGTGCCTTTTGTTCGATGAACTGCAGTGTTGAATTTTATCCGACACTGTTTTCCGAATACACAGTGTTCACAGAAATCCAACTTCCCAATTTGTTGACCACAGAGTAATCCTTGTTTGCTCAACTCTGTTAGACCTCTCTCACTGACATGCCCCATTCGTAAATGCCATAACTTGGTGACATCAGAATCAGCTGTTGAGGAGACAGCAGCAGTACCCGTAATTGTGCTTCCTTGTAGCACGTAGAGACTATTCTCTTTCTTTACTTTCATCACGGTAAGAGCGCCTCTAGATATTCTTATAGCTCCACCTTCACCTTTGTAGCTATAACCTTTTGAATCTAGTGTTCCCAAGGAAATCAGATTTTTCTTTAATTCTGGAACATGCCTTACATCCGTCAATGTCCTCACGATTCCATCGAACATCTTGATTCTAATTGTGCCGATGCCCACGACCTTACAGGAAGCATTATTTCCCATAAGGACCTTGCCCCCATCTAAGGGTTGGTAAGTGGAAAACCAATCCTTATTGGGACACATGTGATATGAACATCCAGAATCAAGTATCCACTCATCTTTTGAGTCATGTTCGAGATTTGTAAGTGCATCGCACTATCGTAGCTATCTCTTCTGTGCATCTCAGATTCATAGATCTTCTCCTTGCCTTTGCGCTCCGGGCAATTCTTTCTTATATGTCCTTCTTTGTGGCAGTGGAAACATTTGAATTTTCTAGGTTTCGTCTTGGATTTTGACCTAAATATTCCTCTTCCACTATTTTGATTTCGTCTCTCTCCTCTTCCTCTAACAAAGAGACTTTCACCTGAGCCTTCAGATTTTGAATCCGCTACTCTTTTCTTTAGTTCTTTCGAGTGCAACGCAGCTTTGACTTCCTCTAGGGTGAGATCCTCTCGCCCATACATCATGGTGTCAATAAAGTGCTCGTAAGAACTCGGAAGGGAACATAATAGAAGAATTGTTTGATCTTCATCGTCAATTTTAACATCGATATTCTTTAGATCAAGAATAACTTTGTTAAATTCATCCAAGTGCTCTTTTATGGGTTTTCCTTCCACCATTTGAAGAGTATATATTCTTTTCTTCAAATAGAGTCTATTGGTGAGTGACTTCGTCATATACGGGCTTTCCGACCGGCCATAACGGAAAGCATTTGTATTTTCTTCGACACTTCTCGTAGAACTTCATCTCCCAAGCATAACAAAATTGCACTGTGTGCTTTCTCCAAGATGTCATTTTTCTCGTTGTCGGTTAGACTTTGTGGCAGCTTGTCTCTACCTTCCAAGGCTTTGCCCAAGCCTTGATGAACTAGTAGAGCTTTCATCTTCAACCGCCAAAGACTAAAATCATTTTCTCCATTGAATTTCTCCAAATCAAATTTAGCACTCGTCATGATGACTGTATACGTGAATAGTGTCGTATATATGAACAGTGTCGTATGCTGGAATAGTGACCGTAGTCCGTGAATAGTACACCAGGTAAGTTCCCAGGAAAGAGAGGTGGCTCACTAATGGACGCACTTAAGCCAGAACTTTCCTAGACATGCACTTTCACACTACCACACTTTTCAAGCAACAAGAATAATTCTTTTCTGATGTGGAAGATCAGACAATACTGCAACCACAGAGCATACTAACAATTTTCTTGGCACTTAGTATCCGAGAGCTATGAGAGCTCTGATACCAGTTTGTTGAAGCAAAAGGCCCATTTGGAGAATAAAGCAATAATAGAGAAAATAACAACACCGAGATTTAACGTGGTTCAGCAATTTGCCTACGTCCACGGCTAGAGAGCAACAATAATAATTCACTATGTCACCGAAGAATTACAAACTCACTAAGTGTTTCACTCACAACCCAAAACCCAATTACACCCAAGATCACTCTATCTCAAATCTCTCTTAAACTCACAACTCTTCCTCCCACTACTAGAACTCTTTTTTCTCGTTCTTAGAACAAGAGAATAAAGAGAAAGAATAAGAAGAGAGAACACAACCTAGAGTTTCTTTCTTTGTTGGTGTGTGTTGGTGTGTTTTGCAAGCATCGAATGGAGTTCTATATATAGATGCAAAACTTAGTCTCTCTCACTTTTCTATACAATGTGGGACTAATGCATCTTCTTACATATATTCCTAACACCACTAGTGTTCTTGTTTCTATGTCTTTTAGCCACAATTCATCACAATTTGGAACTTATACAATGTCTTGTAGGTTTCATAAGAATTGCCAAAATTATGATAAATAACAACATTTTCTAGTGTGATCGTTACTTCATTGTAAGAAAAATAAAATGTGTGAATTCAATCCTCCAGCGTTTAACAAATAATTATTTATTTCTATTCTACTAAACACTCGTAACATAACCAAAACCAGCTAGATTAATTAACTATCTAACTTGGTAATCTAGATTTTCCATATTGTTAAGCACCTAAACCGAATGATGTCTAATAGACAACCCTTTGTCATTCCATATATTATTAGAAATATGACTTTCTTGTCATCACAATAATAATTTATCTAATGGGTTGAATATTTACCATTTTGACAAAAATTATAAACGCGTAAAATAAATATAATAATTTACATAAACATGATACTTATTAAAGTAACACAATATCTATGAAAGGAAATTTTAAAGAATATATTAAAATTAGACCTTACAAACCAAAGATGACAAAAGTGTCTGCAACGGTGGAACATCACGGAGATAGGGGTTACGCAATTACCTTAAAAAATATAAGGAAAAAAATGAACATATTGTCACACCTACGTTGAACCTCAATGATTTTGCCTACCGGTCATTATCTAAATCATATAAAGATTTTACAATTGTCAAACCATGCAAAGTCGGACATCCCATGCGATTCCCTTTTGTTTTTTTGCTGCATTCCATAATCGTGGATCCTTTACTATTATTAGAATTAAATCATTATCCTTGTACATTTTTACTAAAAAAATGCACACAACCAAATCGTAAGGGTGTTACGATTTATATCATTAAAATTGCTCCCCACCTATATATGATTGACCTTACTTTGATAAGAATTTTAAAAGTTACCACATTTTAGTAATTTTGAAACCCAATTACCTAAAACTTCATGCATTAATTGAAGTTCTTGTCGGTTTTATAGTAGTACTCCTTATTTCAACATTCCGTCAATAAAATAAATAATTAGTTTTTTACATACATGTAACACAACACGCACAAATAATAGTGTATAAAGCAGGATAAAATGTTTCAACATATATATGTATTATCTCGACATAAGTGCAAATTCACTCAATGTCTTCTTTACAAATTAAACTCTAATATGGGTATGTTAATTTAAATTTTATTTACGATGGATCTATTTTCTGATGAAGTGTTGATGGGAAATGCGAGTTAAGGGTGCAGTGTTATTTGTTTCTTAGGGAGTTAGGGATGTGGTGGTATCATACACAATTTTTTCAAGGGATCAAGAGTTAGGTGGTATTACCCACATTTTACAAGCTATTGAACTATTCCAACCACTAAACCAACATATTGTGTAAGTATTGTGTATGACATTATTAAATTTTATATCATGTATAGTATTTTAACTTATGAAAATGATCGTTTAATATGAAAAAATTTCTAAAGTTCACATATTCTTAATTATTTATAAAAATACATGACTATAAATGTTTTTTTTTCAATTAATGTTTAAATATTTGACAGATAACTTTTAACTTTATATTATCTAAATTGGCGGTGTAAGTATTTTTATCTCTTTATCATGTTTTTACCTTAAAACTTATTTTATTATCCCAAAATGATTTGAAAATAAAATATATTAAAAAAATTAATAAAATTATTATTATTTTAAGCTATCACCTTTTTAAAAATTATTTTAATTTCAAAACTAATTATCTATTACATACAAACAACAGAGTAACATGCATCGATTCAACTGAACCATCCACGAGAAATTGTTTACGCTTTATACGTTCCGTAGTCTTTTGCTCTCCTTTTGTTACACTATTGCGAGGAGAAAGCACACAGGTAAAACATCCTCGGAGTTACAAGGAAAGTTGATAATTAATTTTAAAATTAAAATATTTTTAAATTGATAATGTTCTTTTAAAAATAGAAATAATTGTCATAATGTAAAATTTATTATTAATATACATGCTAACGGGAATAACATCACACCTTCGACTCTCTAGAAAAACATTTGTACCACTAATGGGAATACAGTCACACCTGTAATCTCTTCTGAAAAACGGGTACCCTATAAATGGGAATTATACCAAACCCCTAACCCAGCAATTCCCACCAATATCTCTTAGAAAATAGACTCCAAAAGTAAATAAAATTTAAACAGACTCATATTGATATTTTAATTTTTTTTTATCAAAATCTTATTATTTTTTCTAAGTTAGCCTTATCTCTTAATAATAAATTTAAATTTAAAAAAATGAAATTTTATAATTATAATAATTTATATTAGAACTAAACTTATAATTTCATAGTAATTTATATTAAATTTTAACCTAACACCCTGATTAAATCCTAATCTGGCCGAGCATGATAACAATTCACTTATTCATTTTCAACTGTACGTAAAGTACCTTTTCCTCTTTTTCAAAGAATAAACAAGTACGACTTAAATAATTTCCCCCCTCGATTTTAGGTCTTTGTATTCTATTCTTATGTTTTACTCTAGCATTTTAAAAATAGCATATTTTTTATTTCTAATTTATGATCATTTTGTGTGACCTGATACGAAACAAAAATAGATTATTTATAAATTATAAAGATTAAAAAAATTACTTTTTTATTTAAGAGATAAAAAATAAACTTAACCCAAATTTAAAAGGTTAAGAAGATATTGAAGCCTGAACATATTTAGAAAATATTAACACTTCATGTTTTTGATGTATAGGTAGAAGGAAGATATGTGATGGAAAATAAAGAATTAAATGGAAAAAAAATTACATTGAAAATGAGAGGAATGATAATTGAGTATATATAAACCATTATTCCAAGATAAATCTTTAACATGAAAAGACTTGGGTCCTAATTAATGTATTAATTCCAAGATAATACAATTAATTATGTGATGGAATGAACATAGTGATGAAACTAGTGTGATGAATATAGCTCAAACTGAAATATGAAAAGCTGTAGAGATAAAGATAGGACATAGGTAAAGAAAACAAAAAAAGACTAATAATGATTTTATTGCATGTGAATTTTTTGCTGTTGCATACTGACAAGAAAGGCCACCATCTTAGCTCCTCTTCACTCCATCAACCCAACAACACATACATGCATCCACATCAAAACAAGGGTCCCCGACCCTAATATGGCATTCAAAAATTATATATCTTTATAACAAGGTCTTAAAACTAAACCACAATAATGATTAACGATTCACGAGTCAAGGGTCAAGGGTCAGAGTTTGACAAACTATGTTGCCTATTTTACCCTCCTGACATGGAATTATTCTCTGGTTTGTGTCAACAATTCCCCCACGTCTCGGGGGCAGTGGTTGTCCCAAGAAAACCAAATGCTTGTTCTGGTTTCAAAAGCGCGTGGTGGTGATGTTGACGGTACTCTACGCCTCCCGTGAACGTTAACATATCCTTGACATTGCTGCTAACGCCGTCAACTCCGCCGTTAGCGTGTCCCGTGAGTCCCAGAAAATCCCTTGTGAGACTCTCACTCTTCACTAGGCTCCGACTGGGGAACCCTCTTGTATTATTATTGTTATCTGGTAGGACTGAGTCGAATTGACTCAGTGTTCCAAACTCGGTGAGTTGGGTCACGTGAGTGATTACACGGTGTGGCCCAACAACAGGGCCTGGGCCCGTGATGGCAGCGGCTCCGACGGTTGCAGCCTTTTGAAGCAAGGCAGTGGCTGACATGTACGCTGATGTGGAAGCAGCGTTGGGGGATGGTGCTTGCGTTGCCACGTGGAGGTTTCCGAAGGGTGAGGTTATCATAGCCTTGTTGTTGTCGAGAGGTTGGTCTTGGTGTTGTTGTTGTTGGAGAAGTGAAGAGAGAGTGGGATTGTTGAAAGTTTGAGATATTTCTGGCTTGATGTGGAACGAAGAAGCTGCTGCAAAGTTGTTGCTAGGGTTAGGGTTTTCTTGAGAGGACTCCCATTGATTGAAACTGGTTATTGGTTGTTGGGTTTGGAAAAGTAAGAGAGATTGGAATGGGTTTGTGTTGGTCATGGCCGTGGCCGTGGCCGTGGCGGCAGCTAATTGGTTTGCTGATAGTCTTGCACTTTCTTCCGCCAATGCATCACAGAATGCCCTATGAGTTATGAAGCTGTCCTTCCTGCGTTTTTCACAATATAAAACATTATAATCTGTATAAACAACAAGATTATTGAGAAAGAACAAAGTTATAAAATGATTAAGTAAAGTGTATTCGTCTCCACAATCTAATTCCGTCTGTCTACTAAGAAGGAAGAATGAATTGTGATAAATTATTTTGTCAAGAGTTTTAGTATACATTATTTATAATTAGATAATAACTAGCTAATTGTTTTGCATGTATTTCTAAGCTAAATTTTTAAAATATATTAAATTGAATTAACATGGAAAATAGTATTTATCATTAATTGGGTTAAATTGTTATTTTGTATGAGAAGAAAGCACTAGAGAAAGAAAAGAAAAGAAAAAAATATATGACTAAATTAATAAGAACAATTACAAAATATAAACTATATATGTATTAATCATATGAATTAGTTTTATATTGTTATTAGTTATATTTATAATGTATCTATTAGAAGTTTGTTAATTTTTATATCAACATATCACTTTAAACATATTGCATTATTAGTTTTGGATTGTATTTGAAAGTGAGGAATGTGAATGTGAATGGTGGAGTTCATGTTAATTTTTTTGGTACAACAGCAGAATAAACAAATAATTAAATGCGGGGTAGTACTTTATTTGAGGAAATATATTAACTAACTACGTGATTGGAGCATGGAGTAGAGTGTCCCGTTTGCAAAAAGGTGTGGGCAATGATGCATGGGAGGGCGAGTATACAGGAAATGAAGTGTCAAAGGGTTGGACCAAACTAGATACACTACCATGCATATCGTCATTGGCTCAAATTTAAAGTAAGAGAGAGAAATGGTTATGTACTCATGGTCACACACTTACGCTTTTGTGCATGCAGAAATTAATACACAGATTATGACCATATATTGGCTCATAGTGTGATGCCCCATTGCTTATTAGTGATGCTTATATTGCTATGATATCAAAAGCCTTTGGAAGCTAGTGCTCATGCAAGACACAAAATATGGAATTGAAGTCCATCTCATGTAAATGTTTCACTGACGAACCTAGAACAAAGAAAGCAACTTGGCATATCTGATATTCTTGCAGATTTATCAGGTTTCACAATGATGAAAATTTGAGAGAAACAATGCACTGCATTCTCAATAAAACAAAATTAAGAGAAGGAGAAAGTCAGAAATCATCACCAATTATGTCTTTTTATATTTGTTTTTTTAGTAGACAAAAATAAATCTCCATCATCATTTTCTCAGCATGCAGCCACTTGCACAGGCGTAAATGTACATGCATTAAGAGGGAAAGAGAAATTACAAGTATTCTAGAAGACAATTGAGCACTATCTGACACAATGAAATTATTTTGGTATAGTCTTAAAAACTATGAAGTGAAGATTTAAACTTTTTCACGGAGGTAATAATGCACATACACCTTCATGTTTGCATGCATCACATGTTTGCTTTCAATTTTTTTAAAATAATTAAATATCAAAAACTTCTATTGAGTCACAGGCTATACAGTAGATAAAACAAAAGATGCGTGAATGGTGTGTTTTATTTATTTTGTTTGTCATTGCCGCATATTCATTTGGCAGTTTTAGGATTCAGATATTAGTGTGGTTTTGATCTCTTTGCAATGTGTTGTCCCATTTTTGTGCTACTTGTCATTGCCATTCTTATATTCCATGGCTAGTGATTACCATTCTTATGTAAATCCAAAAATCCACTGAAAAATAGATTATTAAAGAGAATCCTCCTGGTAAATTATGAAACGTTTTTTTTTTAAAAAAAAAATGGGTGCTTGTATTATGTAAACTAATGAATGAAGCAAAAGAAAATGTAACAAAACCATCAAATTAAAGAAAATATCAGTGAAGGAAGGGTAAGGCTGAATGGATTTCAGTAATAAAACATTAATTAAAACAAAAATATGAACATTTTGGAAGAGATTGTAACAAGTTATTAATAATTACCTGGAAAAAAGTGTTCCACAGTCACATCTATATTCTCTAGTACCACAGGTTTTAGAGTGAGCTTTCCAATCTGACTGAACAGCATATATCTTTGAGCACTTTTCACATTTCCACTTCTTCTCTCCATGCTTTCTGCAGAAATGTTTCTTGATTCCTGTAAGATCCCCAAGTGCCCTTGAGGGGTTGTGGTGAACACATGAAGGTTCAGGGCAAACGTAGGCTTTCTTTTTCACCTCTTTGCCGTTCCTTTGCTTCAGCTTCCATGGGAGGTTATGCCCCCTCCTATGGAGCTGCAGATTCTGATCTCTCTGAAAACCCTTATGGCAGATCTCACACACAAATCTATTAGTCGCCAAAAGGGTCTTCGGAGATAATGCTATGACTTCAGCATCTGGGTCTGAAATCAAATATACACCATCAATATTTACACCAACCCACTGAAGAATACACATTTTCTCATCTAAAAATTAAGGTGAATTCTTTTTTTTATTAGTTTTTTTTAGAAAGATTAGTGGAAGAATTCGAAATTGCCAAAGAAAAGAAAAGTATTCCATCTCAATCACAACATCACTATTATATCTTCTTAGGTGAGTTAAGTAGGACATTCAAAATAACATTTCGAATGGTACTTACGTATCGTATCAGTGAGAAATAGTAAAATTTCTAGTAGTGATCAGAAATAAAATTGATGTCTAAAATATGAGTCTAATTCTTAGAAACTAGAGACCAATCAATTGTAAAATAATGAAGTGTACCGGGATTTCCAGGGAGGCTTCTCTTTTTCTTGATCTTTAGAGGTTGTTGAGGAGAAATGTTTGAGACCCCATGATTGAGTCCTCCAAAGTGCTGAACTTTTGAACCAGAAGAAACACTGGCATCTTCGGACAAAGAAGTTGAATTGGAAATAGCGGTGGGAAACATATTTGAAGGAAAACTCCAACAGGGTGGGAATGAAAAAGGAGAAAAAAAAAGTGAGATACGATGTTAATATTAATAATGTTCTCTTGTCTCGGCTTATTTGTTTGTTTTCTAAATCCTAGCTATATACTATTTTAGTTCCACAAGTTGCCTTTAATTGCACCTCGGAACAGACCAAGAAGATGAAGCTATAGCTACAAGTGCAAAAATTGTAAGGGGCAGGGTTTGCTATAGCTAGTGGAGACTGTGTTGTAGGTGGCAGCAGAGACACGTAGAAAGAGAAAGGCATAAAATTGATTCTTCACTTTGTGGTAAAAAGAAAGCTAAATTAATCTCGTGAAGAGAGGGATATGATGATGGTGTTGTGGGGATGGAGGGTTATTTTCCAGGTCGCTATCTAACTAAGCCATGGATTGCTTGTCTGAGCAACTCTGCACAACTATTTCAGACACATCTCTCTTTTTTATCTCTTTCTCTGGAATTGATCAAGAGAATCCAGCATGCAATCAAAAGCACAAGATATTTAATTTGCTCTGTATAATCTCAGTTGCCAAATAGGAGTTTGCATCTTTTTTTCTCTTCTCTTATAGAAAAAGACTATTTGGGCATACAAAAAGAGGGAAGAGAAAATAATAGAGGAGAAGAAATGGTGATGATGACAGTGGCAGACTATGGAATAGGTCACAAAATGTAAAACACGTCGAAAATAATTGTTACATATTATATAATAAAAATGAGGAAAAACTTAGGGAATAAAATGCAAGGTAGTGGAAATCTGGAGAGAGAAAGTTGGAGTGGCACTGTGGCAGCGAAAATACTGGAAAATATCATCACTCATGCCATTGCTTGCCAAAATTTCATCTTCCATTCAACACTTTAATTTTCATATCTAATAACTATGGTTTTATTCTCTTAATAAATTAGACAAAAATTTAAACATAACTTCTAAAGTAATATTTTTTGAGTTCAATTATATTTTCGCATCTTGAATTTAATTTCTATGTACCACTTTTTATCTTACTAATTTATTAGAGATTATGGTTAATGTAAATTTTAAAATATTAGTTAGGTACTATAGTTAAAAGTTCATAAAGCATATATTATGCATTGTAATTTGGTATTAGATTATTAGATGATTGTGTAAAATTGTTTTGCATTGTTAATGTATATTATTTAACATTTTTCAAATTATAATTATTTTAATTTTAACAATTTAATAAATGTATAATAATTTATGATTTGAATAATAATATAAACTTATACACTGACTTTGCATTTTGATTCATTTCTATATTTAAATTAAATAAATTAAATTTTCTTTTTTTAGAATGTAATTTTTTATTCTTTGTATTTATGATAATTGTATAATATTTTTATTTCTAAATATTATATTGTCTATTTTATTTACATTTTCTCCATCTATTTATTATGAAATATTATTATGGAGTTTTTAGTACTAATAGTAAAGTAATTCTTCTCTTGCACTGGTGTTAAGATTAAAATGTATAAAATTTTAATATTACTAGAATTTTTTAATGATTTATTCTACAAGACTATCTCTCAAATCAGGATGGTTGTTATTTATGAAATGAAAAGTTCACTTTTTTTTATTTAAGAAGGATGAGAATGGTGTATTGAAAAATATCGTGAAAATACTATTCTGATTAAGGTTAATTTGAGATGGACTCTGATGATATGGGTGTGCTTTTCTTTTGTTAGGTAATAGCTGGGTAAGACACCCAAATCCCAAAAGCAGAATGATGTAATGAAAGAAACAGACATGTATTAATATTGTTATCAACAGGCTCACGAGTCATGAGTAATGAGATTGACAAGCTTTCGCAAAATTGTTTGGATAAAAATTTGTATTAAGAAACTATAAAAGCTTGTGAAAGGTGATTTGTGAGGGATAACCCCACAACTTAAATGATTGATTCATTGATTGACGTTTAGTTTAATTTATGAAAAGTATTCAGTAGATAATTGCAATAAGCAGACTATTAGACAACTAATTATAATATGTGAGGAGAAAGAAATCCGGATACATATAAAGTGTGAAGAGAGAGAAATATGTAGATATTCTGTGAGTGAGTTGACTGGTTGGCTGCATATTACAGTTATTAGCGTAATAAAGTTGGTAATTTATATACACTACATGTAATCAAGCCATTATCATAGTACGATCTATACTTTTTTTCTTTCAATTTGTTAAATGAAGTTATTCAAAAGTTAAGTTAGCATAAAAATCGGTTAAACTATATTACTTAATTATTTATACATTCCAATTGAGTTCTCACATGCTTGAATATTTTCAATGACCAACAATAATTCACGAGTCATCAAGATAGCTTGTTCCCTGGGTCATTCGTACACACTTTCCCTAAGAATATCATCTTGTTCGTGGAATTTTATACCAAATAATTGTTTGTCACTATATTCTTAAGGATTGAACGTCCCTCTTATATATTTGTACCATTCCCTCAACAAGTAGTGTGTAGAGAAAGTGCTCAACCAAGGAAACCCCCCATCACTAACAAGAGAATTTGCAAAATGTCTCTTTTCTTTTACTACCTTTTTTGAATCTCTCTTTATTCCAAACCGAAATCTAAAGCTATGGAAGGATATATAGCACATAATAAACTACCCATTTTACCCATTTCATTGACTAAAATGATAAGGTTTGCATACTTTAGGGGCTATAATATATGCGTGGGCTACTACCGTAGAAGCAACTATGCCAGCCAAAAACAATTCCCATAAACGAAAACCTTAGGCGTGTAAGAAATAGGACCCATCACGAATTAGACCTTTGCGACTATGCATATCCAGTTTCAGATTTGTTCTTGTATTTATCCTTTGGAATCCTATGTGGGTTCTTTTTATCCAAGCTTTTGGAATATATAGGAATTAGGATTAGATTTCATTTTTTCTCTTTAGTTTGTTCCTTCGAGGCATTATTACAAGGTGATGTTTTTGCTTAAAACATTCACTTTAATATCATGATCAAGTGATTGTACGTGTCATTTAGTTTTGAATTAGGATTCATTAATTAAAGAATAGTCTACCTAACTCGTGTATTGATTTATCATAGTTTTGACTAGTGATATATACGAGAACTCTTTCAAAGTTGGTCTACTGAGTTGCATTAATTTCTACCCCAAAAATCATGCAGGGAATTGACAAATTAATTGACGTGGAAGTTAGTTAATTAACGTAATATGATGAGAACTCTGACACGTTAGTTAATTAACGTCATTTTGTTGAGAATTCTGAGTACTCTTTTGAAGATAATGATGGCTCATGAATGGATGCATGTCTTTTGTTTTCACTACTTAACAAGGTGTGCTATACCTAAAAAGGGAGATTTTTTCCTGTTTTTAGATGTAATAAGAAATCCAATCCATTAAAAAACTTTGATTAATTAGGAGATGTCAGAGATAGTAATATTGATGAATGAATGATATAAATGAGTTTTCTTTTAATTACATTTGTGTGGAAATAAGACTAGCTTGAATATCATTCTATTTTGTCCATGATTATTCGATAATGTATAATTATTTAAATATTTTCTTGTACAAATATATTTTTAATTTTAGTTTTATTTAAATTAATTATTCATTAAAAACATTATTTATATAATTTAAATAATTTTATTTTTTAAAATATAAAAATATTATACACTTATATCATTGGAGAAAAATTACAAGTATAATTTTAGAAAAAAATGATAAAAATAATTTTTAAAAAATGATTAAAATTATAATTTTATATAATTCTTTAATTCATAAATCTATTATCATATTTATAATATCTATTTTTTAAATTCGTGAACAATTCATTAATTACTTGTTACTTTTTAGTTATGTTATTTATTTTTTAAAAAAAAATCCAGAAGGGAAACTGCAAAAGTAAAAATCAAATTCAAATCCTAATTTCACGTGATGATCCACAAGTTTGAACTGGTAAGTCAACTCAACATTACCATACATGCATGTATTGTCAATTCTATGAAATATTGGATCAAACGCAATCCATATAATCTACATAATCCACATAGTATATGTGTGTATGCATTAACTATAGAAGGAAAATGCCAGTTGAATTTATAAACAGCATCTTAATAATTAAGATGAGACTATCTAATTAACTTAGACATCATACATAGATTTACAAGGTTATGTTAAGATTTTATTTTAAAATTAATTGGCACTAATTAAGGTTATACGAAATATATAAGTACCCAATTAAGATTTTCAACATATAAATTTGCAATTAAAGTTAATTTGTACATATATACATTCTCATTATATTCCACGATTTAAACTTAATTTAGTATATCAACACATTGAAAGCTGGTTTAGAAATCAAATCTTGACTTATAGATACAGAATAAACTAGATCAGGAAAATAATACTCACATTATGTATATTTAAAGTCCCTAATAAAATACGTTACTATTATCTTTAAAACAAAGATTAAAAATATATGGATAATTTAGTCACAGTACAATCAATTCTATCAACTTTAAAACAAATGGTACCAAGTGATGGTATATTACTCATACGAGAGATGTATTAAAACAAAATTTTAAAAATCCCATAGAGTCTAGGGTAACAATGTAAGATGAAAAATACAATCACCACAATTCTAAATAACAGGTTATAAAATGTAAAAAAAAATATATATATATATATATATATATATATAAAATATGAAAAGAGAAATATATATATTATGTGAGAGAATTAACTACGTATTACACTTGATTATGAAATAAAATTGATATAAAATAATAACATAAAATTTAAAAAAATATATATATATATATATATATATTTTATAAATAAATTGATTAATCACATATTATAAATTCACGGTGAATTGCATTTTAATATAATTCTAAAAAGTACGTGAAATTGGAGTGGTTTATGTGTAGTTGTCTGCAACATTGTGCGGAGAAAGAGAGAGAAGGTGTGGAATCTTGATTGTTGATGAGTGGAAAGGAATATATTAGCGGGCCATACATGATTCACGGGTGCTTCATCTATTTCTAGATTTTTTTTATCTACAGTCAAGAAATTCTTAAGATATTACAATTAAACCTTCAATTCTTCACCTGAGCATTTAGGATTTTCTCCTAAAAATTCTTTGATTTTTCTAGATTTTTTTTCCTCTAAAAAGAAATACAGGTCAACTTGATCAGTCACTAGTTTATTAGGTGGAAAGGATGTCTATGATTATTAGAGTCTATTTAATTCATTAAAAATTAAGCTATTGTATAACATAAATTAAACAAATAAAATAAGACAAAAATTTAATTTTTTTGTTAGTAAAAAAAACCATTAAACAAAAGTTGTGTAGTGTACAAAGTTTCAAAAGAGATATGTACTATCATTTCTCTTTTCATCAAGTTATTTTATTTGAATTTTAATTGTCTACTAGTTTTTGGAAAAAAGAAATTATGTGATTATTTTGAATTAACATTATCTACTACACACAGTAATTTTATTATGTCATATATATTCAACTGTCTTTATTTACATATATTCTGAACTTTGAATTGGTATGTAATATATAATAATTTTATAAACTATATAAAATATTATATTAAACAAGATATTTAGTAAATTTAATATTATTTTACTTATATTATCTATTATTCATCGAACACTAATAAAAATATCACGAAACTCAACTAGTTATTCTGTTCTCTTTATTCTATTTAATATTATAATTTTTTAGAAAATTAAGAGGATGTTAGAGTGGTTAACTATAAGCACTAGGGAGGCAATCACAAGTTAGCAACTTGTTGAGGTTATCTTCATCCATTTATTCTATTTTTTTCTTCAAGAATTCAAGGTTATCTCCATGGATTTGTAACTCATACGTAGACATGTTTAAGGCCCAAAAGGTAAGTGGCTATCTGTAAATATATGGGCCTCTTATTCGGACAATAAAGCCCATTTGCAACGAATGCACTCACTTCCCCGTATGCATGCCCAAGCATGTATCATGTATGTAATATAAGGATGCATCCTATCCTTTCGTCCTTATTTTTTTAAAAACATATGTAAATTTTAATATTTTCATTAAAAATATTAATCGAATTATCATCAATATAATTGCATATGAAGGTTAAAAAAATACATAAAGTGTTAATGTGTTATACGTATACACATGTCAAATACTATATATATATATATATGAACGTGCACTTAGCATATTTCTATATGTATTTTATATTTATTTTTGGTCAAATCCCAAGTTTAATTCTTCTCCAAAACATGTAGTTCATCCAAATGTGTCAACCAGTCCATTCGATCAGTGTGATGACTAATAAACAGTATACTGCAACATAAATTTGTGTGGTTTTCATTGTAAGAAATCGGGGAATATTCGTATGGTCCAAATTTTTTTTGTCAACTTTATTTAATTATTCTGCCACGTATCACTATTTAACGGATATAGTGTTATGCACTCTGCATATTAAATTTTCTCCACACAAATACAGAACTAATTTACGTACAGAATGAATATTTGCTTTTTTCTTAATTTTATTCTCCCAAACATATCCATTTTAATACGCAAAATTAAATGTGGTGTGGGATTAACATCAACATATAGTCTAATTTCGTACAAGTCCCACCTAGGAGAAAAGTCATTGTTCACAAATCAAGGTTTAGGACTTATTTGTGTGAATTTCTTTGGAAAAGTTTTTGGAAAAGATTACACTAAATTGAAAAAAATTACTATTCAAGTTAAAATTAATTTTTTGTTAATTAGTTTATAGATTTTTTAAAAAAAATTTCAAAAAATATGAAATTTTTCTTAAATTAGCTAATAAAAAAATATTTTAATTTTTAAAAAAATTAATTCATTTTTCTTCTTATATTGTAATCCTTGTAAGAGAAAAACACCCAATATATCCTTAATCCGAGTCCCTGTTATTGATTTAATGTCAAGAAGAAATCACAGAAGCAAGAGGGACCAACATACGTTAACGGGTTACATAATAGAAATCCATACAGAGATTACATAGTACTAACACACGAAAATCAATACTCATAATATCAAAAGGTTTCTTAATTAATTTTTCATATACTTAAATAATATTATGATGTGCGTAATTGGCAAGACCCTCTGTATACCAGCTAACACTCTTGAGGCCACCTGTGTCAAAAAAAAAAAAAAAAAGTATATAGCATATATACCTTATAAAAAGATTCCAATATTTCAATGACTTTATCACTGCTTTTAGGAGGGATATTTAATTGTTAATGATTCACATGAATGAAATAACCATTTGCCATAGTAATAAGAGAAAATATTGAAGGAGCAAGGGAAACAATAAAGGTGAAAGTTTTATGTCTCTTCCTATTCTACTATGGTGAACTACACATTATTCAGTTTTCCCATTGTATTCTCACCAAATACAAACATCAATCTTTGCTGCTTATGTTTGTGAATCTTAAGATAATCACGTGTTCTAAAAATGACTGGCTAACCTGGATACGAGTTAATGGCTTACAAGTTTGAAAATTATATCAGAAGATAAAATAGACTTAGGACCAATGTGACTTAAAATAATACATTTTTAAAATTTCTCTGTGTGACTTTTTAAGTGCCAGTAATGAATTCTTTGAAACTTCGTTTACAATACTTTTTACTTTCATTATTTATCTTCCATTTACATTTTAAATTGTTCTGAGGTGAACAACTCATTTCACAGAGAAAAGTGAACAACTCATTTCACAGAGAAAAGTGAACAGAGAAACATTAGGATTAATCTAATTGTAGGAGGTAGAATGATATACCTAAAACATTACATTTAACATTTATTGCTATCATTGTAAAAATAAAGAAATAAAAATAAATAATCTCCATACATTGTTGATATTAGTACATATGTAACAAATCATACATGTATATATGTTTGATTAATTTCCACTTGTGGCTGGCTTAGATAACCCCATCTGGAAAATAAAGGAACATTTTCAACATATACGTAGGTATTATTATTTTAGAAGATTTTTTAGTCAAGAATTTAGATTGAAAATAGATCCTCTCCGATAATCAATTAAGGGTAAGAATGAAAAGATCTAAATAATGAAAAAAAATCCGAAAATTGGCAATTCACTTTTAGAACCCTATGATTTCATAGCCTAACTTTAAAGAGGGGACTGCAACAAGAATCAAGCAGTAGGAGGGGACTACGTAGCTAAAAATGTTCAGTTTCGTTATTTGATCATGTCCTAGACTCTTGACACGTTTCGTCTTTAAAGACTAGGAGAGCCCTGCAAATGTTTTTTGTTCTTAAGTTTAATTGAGAACGAACACCCCAAAACGTGGAGATACCTAACAACATTGTCCACATGTAATGTAACATCATGAAATACGTCGAAGGTTCGTGGCCTCATTTTTTTTTTCTGGCCACATGATAAAGTTGTCCAAACAATGAAAAGGTAGCAAGGGAAAAAAATCAAACCGACAAAGTTAACCACCAAGTGGCTCTTGATTCAAAAGCAACAATCAGTTATGATTCTTGGAGATCAGCTACTTCATATCCATTCTACATCTTCTGAATAATCTACATTTGTTAAGGTAATATCATCAAAAACAACTTTATACATAGAACAAGTAGAGACAATATAGCTAGCTAGGTTGATAATTAAGATGCATCATTACAAGGGGGGGTTTGAGTGGTTTGAAACTTGAAAAGAACAAGACATAAAATTGAACCTTTGAGTAAATAAAGATTGCTATCACTACCAAAGATTCTTGTCCAAGCAACAGCTGCAACCTACCTAATAATCAAACATAGAGAAAAGTGAGAAATTTTTAGGTTCTTTAAAGTGTTACAAAAGCACACCATCATCATCATCATCATCATCATCATATAATGGGGGGTTAGAAACATCAAAAAGTAAATCATTTCCACATGAGTGCCTCCTCTCTGGTCAAAACTCGCACTAATTGAACCTAGCGAACCAAATGAAGAAGGTTAATCACTTAGTGCATGTTTGGTTATCTTTGGAAACTCCCTTTTGCACTTTCCAGTATACTTTCTCTCATTCCAATGCTTCAAAGGTGTAAGCGAAAAAAAACTGATTTTCAGTTTAGTTGAGAAGTTGGGATGTGATTTCATTTAGGACTTGAACCTAAGCAACCAAATCGATTGGCCAACACATTAACATCTTCTTCATCTTGTCCTTGACAAGTTGGAATGTCCAATTCACCCTCAAAACCTTCACTAAACAATTCTTCCCAAAACCCTTCATCAAGTTCTTTATCTAACCTCTCTTTTGATTCCATTGCCTGATGATCCTCCTCCTCTTGTTCCCTCCTACTACCCCTACCATAACCTTGCATCTCCATAGCAAGCACTTCCAACTCTGACACTTCAAATTCATATTCTCCAAACACAAGAGGCTCAACTTTAACACTGCTTGATTCTCCAACCCCATTAGGCCCTTGCTCAATTGGCCTTCTCCTCTTCTTTGACATGGCCTCTTCAAGCTTCTTCCTTTTCTCCTTCTGCTGAAGTAACTGGTGAATGAATGTGGGATTCTTCAAAGCTCTAGCCAAGAAAGCCATCATTTGTTGCTGCTTAATTTCCGTTCCTCTCAATCTCTCTTCCATTGCATCAAGGTAGGATCTTGTATTCTGTTGCTGCTGTCTAAGCCTCACAAGCTCCATCATCAACACTTGCTTGTCACGCCTCAACCGATCAACCTCTTCATCAAGTCCGAACCGGCCTACTTCAACACAATGACCTTGTGCTTGTTGAGAAGAAGAAGAAGAAGAAGAAGAAGGTTGAGAAGGATTCTTCCTTCTCCTTATATTTGCCAACAAGTGTCTATGCCCTTTAAGGAATCCCTCATTTGCAAACTCCCACCTATCTGGATCAATTTTTCTAAAACCCTGTGAAATTTAACCCCATGTTTAGTTCCAAAATCCGAAACCTCAACACTCAATAAAATTGGGACCATAGCTGCTATAATTATGATAGGAAATGGACAAAGTGGTTGAACGTGATGCCAAACTGTACTACTGGCCACAGCAGGAAACAGATGGGATAGGAGAAAAGAAAAATCTTGAAGTCTAGAACAATCCACAAAACAACATGTGACTTTCAATATTTAAATAGTACAACACCATATATAAATTTTATTAGTTTCAGTAATAAAACATAAAGACTTACCACTGTGAATATGAGGAAAGAAAATATAAAGTGATAGAATACTGAAATTATATGCCATTACAAAAGCCAAAAGAAAAAAGAGAAAGAATTTATTTTCCTTCATAGAAAACATGGGATTCTTTCTCAATTGGACTGCTAATTCTCTTTGCAAGTAAAATCAAAATGACTAGACTTAGATGCAGTTATGAAAGTACTTCTAGTTCTAGTATAATTTTTCAATCAAAATTGAAATTCCATCTCATTAATTTGTATAAAGAAAATTTTTATTAAGACAAAGTAAATGATTGAATTAAAACTCCAATTTTAATCCGAGAATAGTATTATCAAATTACTATAAGTGTCTTTATGTTTTGTCTGAACATTAATCCCATAAAATTGAGAATGATTACAGACAAAACAAGTAAACAAGATTGTGGTGAAGAGAGTGCTTACATAGGTATTTAGTTGTCTGACAAAGCTTGAGAAATTGTTGTGTTTGAAGTATCTTGGAAGAAGGTCTCTGGAGAAAGTGTGTGGATCCCAAACCACAAAGCTAGCACCACCTCTGTTCCACGAAACTATGTGGCTAGTGGTTGGGTCCTCCACTGCATCATAAGTCTTGGTCAGAAATGGGGGTGGCCCTATTTCGTGAAGCCCATCCATTGGCCTCGGAGGAGCAACAATCACTGATTCATCAACTCCTCCAATTGGCGACAACAATGACGACGACGGTGGTGATTCCATATACTCTTCTTTCACAGGGTATAGATAATTCATTTTTGAAAAATGAACGAATTTGTTGGGTTATGATTCCAAATCACTCCTTTAGTGATTACTATCTTGGAGGTTTCTTCATGTGTTGAAACTTAGCATAGTAGGACTTGTCACAAAACACAGGAGAAAATTGCACAAAAATAAGTTAAAAAAAAAAAATTGAAACAGAGGAGTGTGAAGAAGGGGGAATAAAAAACAGAGCGAAACAGGGTATAATGCAGCGTGAACAGAATGGAATTCAGTGAAAGGGTTTGGGTTAGTTATGAGTGAAAGTGTGCAACGTGGAGAAAAAGTAAAGCTTTGGAGTTAGGCCTTTCTCAAAGAAGAATGCAGGGGACTCTGTTTCCTTGTTTGGAAAGTCGTTTAAGTAGTTAAAAAACAGAATGAAGGGTTTGTCATAACTCCTACCAATCTACGAAGAAAGCTACCCAATACAAGTGTTCTAAGAGTTATGTGGAAGGATAATAAAATGGAGTGTACTATAAACAAGTATAACTTGTGTGTAATAAAATAATGAAAGAAATAATAAGAACATTCTAGACATCTTGGTAGCAATAGTATGTTATTTTATTTAATATTTAATTATTTAATCATTTTTCGAAAATAACAAGTGGATGAGAGAGTGTGAGGCTTGGAAAGTTCTCGAAGTTACAGAGTCAAATGTCTATGGTGTGGTGGTGGGGGATGTCTGATTTTTTAATGCTGTGGGATTCACCTGTTGGGAGATAGTGAGTGGTTTTAGTTGGTATAATGATATTTTTTTAATATATGATTCTAAATGGAGGCAAATTCGACCCACTTTCCTCAATCATATGGTAACATATGTAAGAACTTGTTTAGGTCATTAAAATTAAAACATTCAAAACCACAAAGAATTTATGGAATGAGATTCTAGAAGTAGATTGATCAAGAAATACAGGATTTGTTGTCAGAATAATATTTGAGTGTAATTTTTTTTTAATATGTGATATCTCATTGGTCGATGGAGGAAAGCTTAACTCTGCCACTAAATCCGACAAAAAAAACCTTGGCCTAGTATTTCCGTACAAAAAAATCTAATGTCACCTCTGCTGCTTACTTTTTGTGGGGCAAAATATTTCATGGTCAATAATACCAAGTTGTTTGTTAATTTTTTAATATAATTTTAAATACGTTTATATAAAAACAGAAAATAGGGAAAATGATTATATTTAATATTGTATATGATGTCAAGTTTTTATGTTTAATAATAAAATTGTTTGTTTTGGAAAGAAAAACATGGTTAGATATTTTAATGTACAAAAAGAAAAAGAAGTGAAAGAGTGAATTTTTATTCTTTCTCGTATATATTATAAATAATAATTACAACAAGAAAATAAATAACAAAATATTATATATTTAAAAAGTGATGACATATTCCCTGTTTTTTTAAGGAAGTGTTGCTTTTTTTTTTATTTATTCCTTGGAATCATAAATTATGGACTTCATGATTCCTAAAAATAATTAAAATTTATTTGATTAATTATAAACATTCTTAAAAACATGTATATATTTTATCATGAATTGAGAATTCTCATATTTCGTTTCAATAGATTTTTCGTAAGTATTTTTTTGGGATATGGTGATTAACTTTATCAAAGATTTTAAATGCATTTAATATAATATGATTATTCTCATTCAACATAAATTATTCTATATTTAAACTGATGAAGATTGGATTGTTAATCATTTAATTAACAGGCACATATTGTTAATAATTATGTTAACAAGTATGGATTTTTTTGTCAAGTATATTTGTGTTTTTTTTTTAAAAAAAAAAAAGAAAATATACCTTTAGTGAAATAACTGGATTAAATAAACTTCTTAATTTAGAATTTATTATTAAAAGTTTAATAGACGTTGACATGATGTGATGTTGATGAACAAATGAAATAGAATTGAGTTAAATTTGATTATATTTAAAATATTTGATCACCTAATGGCTGATAATTCATCTAGTTTATTTGAAGTTTTTTTCCTATTGTTATATAAAACTTAACGATGTTAAAAATAGCAGGTATGAGGCTGAAATAGTGCATACGTAGTGTTATGTGATATTGATATATGAATATTATCTTTTGGTTTCTACTTCTTTTTAAGTCCTTTTACATCAACTAATTCTTATTAACTCTATATCGCTCCTTACAGTGACAATGACTTGTTGCATCATTCTAATTTTGCTTCATCAAATACTTGAAAACATAAAATTTGTCATTTAGTTTATTTTTTATATCACATAATAATTCTGTCATATACTCACCAAAAATCGTTTCTAGATGCGACGTGTGGCAGAAAATTTTTTACTTTCAAATTTCTAAGAATTTAAAACAAATATTATTTAATGAGTGTGAGAACAAGGATACTAAAATAGTATCAAAGGTTTATAAAAAGTGAGAATAAGATAATAAGAATAAAAATGAAAAAATAACAACTTATAAAGCTTAAATGCTATTATGAGATAGTGAGTGACGGATGGCGGGTTTTTTTTTAATTGATTATATATATATATATATATATATATATATATATATATATATATAATGTAAAATATTTTAAAAAATTATGAAAATATGGAGGACCCTTAAATTAAAATAATTATTTTCCATAATTTTTATGTTGAAATATTTTTATAAAGAATGACTATAAATAAAAAATTAAGATATTATCTTATATTACTACATGACAATTAAAAATATTATCTTTCTCGTTGCGATCATGATTATAAATAATTTTATCAAAATTTAATTAATTTTTTTTTTGTAAATACCTCATTTCAGATATTCTTGTATACTATTAAGAGATTATACAAATTCATTAACATACTGAAAATTCTTCTAGAAAGTAAACTGAATACACTTGAACTTGAGATTACTCTTCCCTCTTTTCATTAATTTTGAGGATATTCTTATTGAATTATTAGCTCCATAAAATATATAAATTCTATCTTATCATTTTAATTATGATATAATATATTATAACTATGTATGATATAATATATTATAATAATGTGTTTATAAAAATTATATATATGAGAATTAATTATTATTTTATTCCCTTTTTTTTTAGAAAAATACCTTTTTTTACCGTAGGTAATAACCCTCCATCATCTATTATATAACATTAATAAAATTGACATGTAAAGGAACGAAAAATACAACTTTATATAAATATGATTATTTTTATATCTATATTTATAGATAATTATATATAATTTTGTATTATTGTCATTATATATAATTTATAAATTTAAATATATAAATATTGTTATTTATTTTAAGTCTCCAGCATAATTAATCAAGATATGTCATAGGAAATAGTGTTTAAAAAGTGAAATTATACTTTTGGCTTGTACTTATTTAGATTATTTAAGTTGCTCCATTGTTTTTAAAATTTTTAATTTGATTCTTTAATTTTAAAATAGTATATTTTAAAATAGATACAACGTTCTCATTTCTAAAAGTCGTAGCTAATGAATGGTGGTTTACACCGTACTATAATTTCTTAATACAATATTATTATTTAATAAGTGACACTAATTAAGAATGGATTTTCAGTAGTTGTTTAAAACTGCCGCTAATTGTAATTCCTAACTATGTCAACCTCAATTGGATAAAAAGAGTGACAATATTGTATTGATTTTTAAAATTAAGGATAAAAATATAATTTAACTTTTTTAAAAGTGTTCTACAAGCCTTCAAACTAACTAGCAAAATAAATTATAATTTATTTATCTTGACAAACACAGTCTAAACCATAAAAGTAATGTAATCTTTTTAAATAGCTATACAATAGTGTGTATATATATAATTCAACCTTTTAACCATTATGTATAATTATATAAATATGGATATTTTCTCAAATCAAAATTGTTTGTATAAATTTCTTTGGAATAATTCTTATGATAAGACAATAATGAAATATATTTTTTTAAAAATCAAATTTAATTTTTTATTAACTGATTTGCAAATTTATCTTTTGATTTTAATAAAAAAAATATGAATCTTTTTATTAGTTAATCAATTTAAATTTTTAAATAAGTAAATTTTATTTTATAATTTTTTCTTCTTATAGATTCTTAATAAAAAAACATGGCATCTACTATTATATTGTTAATTGATATATGCACAGTGTTTGAAAGCAGAAGACATGACTGTAGGCAAAGAATGGAACATGAATCATGTAATTTGTTGGCAAGCAAAGTAGTGTGTCACGCCATCAAAACTCAAACCTATTCATCTCCATATCCATTCCCTCGACTTTAGTGAGTGACTGAATCACCACCATACTTCATATCACAACTCTAGAACCTTCTTCACCACAAAAATCTCCAACCTCTATTTCTTTATTCTAAAACTACCTAGCAGTATCACCCCTTTTAATATATCAATTAATTAATTCATTGTGAATCATATCACCATTTTTTATTCAATATAATAATACTATAAGCTCTTGTAATATATTGTCAAGATGCTGTGTGCAGACTATCCTAACGACACGTAGTAAGAAAAATCTATATTAATTAAATATCATCCCACGAATGTTCTACAACGTTCTAGAAGTTACTATAAGCTATATCTAGTTAAAAAGGCAAGATCCTTTGACCAAAACATATGAAACATCTTGTCACAACAGTATTTCTTAAAATTAAAGACAATAGAATTCTAGTAAATGACATAATATTAAATATAGATATTTTCTTAATTGAGGAACACCTGTTTTGGATTAATAGAATTATTATATTCTCATCTCTGCTATTAATCCACGTTTTTTTTTTCTCATGTTATAGTCTGTGGTGAGATATTTAATACGTCATATTAACTAATCTTAATTAATATTCTTCCTATATTGTTATTAAATATGAATCTCATTATTTTTATTATACTTTAATTTAAATATTATTTGTTTATTTATTTTACTCCAACGTACAAACCCTTAGTGTTTATTTATTTTTTCTTCGGATAAGCCAGGAAATAATGGGAAAAAAAAAGCATTAATTTATTGGGCATTACAGAGTATAGTGAGTCTACTCCATATCCATGTCATTGGGATGTGAGCGAGCGAGTGAGTGAGTGACTCAGCCATGTGGAATTCCGAGTTATTCCAACTATAATATGTCTCTGCAACTAGCATTTGTTTAACCTAATTCCTTAATATATAATATTACTTTGTGCCCCAATAAAAAAATAACATGGTGTTCTTGGTACGTTCTTGTTCTTACACGATATGAAGCTAGTATTATTATAATATGGAGATGCTGTGGATATGATATCTTAATGACACGTAACAAGAAAAATCTATTAATATTAATTATGAAAATAAATCCAATGAATGTTCTCGAAGCTACGAGATTTTGTATTACCAACATGTACTTTTAATTTGGTAGGGTTTTTATGTTACATTATTGGTGGTGATCTATGTTTCTTTCCTCCTTTGAAATGATAGTTTGTGTTTTCTTTTGTTTCTTGGGAACATGTTCCCAACCTATTGGAGACAATTTGCTCATATTATGGAATTAAAAGTTCATATGCTGGTTAACATAACTTTTTTATTCATTTGATTTAAAATAATTAATAAAACCATTCATACAGTGTAATTTATTTATTTTTTTGCTTTTTTTAATATTTTATACGAATTTTATCGTATTACTAAGTACGTTGCATTACCTTATTCGTCTTATTATACCTTATACAGTTATTCGTCTCATTATAAGTATTTTCTTGAATATTAATATAAATATAAAAATTAATAAATAAATAAAATTTATTTCTTGAACCGGTATACGTTTCTAAGGAAGTGCATTTATCATTGCTTTTGTCATCACTTTTTTTCGTTAAAACCTAATTAAAATCTTACCTCTTACATTATATTAAATTTGTTCACATTTTTATTGATTTAATTATAATTTATTTTTATGTTATAAGATAAATAATTTCATCATGTTATAATTATATCTGACTTGATTTTAATAATTTTTTTTATTTTATAATTATATATATTATGTATTTTTAAAATATATATTTAATTATTATCAATGAAATATGGTTCAATCGCAACAAAATCAATAAACTGTAACCACTCCCTGCGCGATGAATTATTTAATGTTTTTGGTTTTCAAGAGTAATGGTTGATATAAAAAAACTATGAAGCACAATTGAATCTTAAAAGAGAAAGTTCAACGGGTACGTATTGTAGGCATAATTTTTTTTTATACTACAAATCAATTGTAAATCACGTTTAATATGATTTTAAATTGATATTAAAGTTAATAGATTTAATGTGTATGATAACTTAACATATCATATATAATCAAAGAAGATTATCTCGATCAGTTATTTAGATAAGTAAATATTAATATTTATATAGATCAATTTACTTCTTTTATATTATTTTTTCATACATACTAATTAGAATTGGAACCTTGATTTCAGACTTTAAAGACTTGAGTGCACTACTCAGATTAATAATTTGTTCATGTATGATAGTTTGTGATAGAATCATATGCCTACTTTTAATATTGAAGAGTTTCTTATTTTTTTATGATATTTTCCTATTCAAGATGTTTTTGCATGCGATGTCAATTTTTTCCACGAAAATGCTTTTGAATCCTTGATCTAATCAGTCATGGTAGGACAGGCAAAACTATTTGGTAATGGCAATTATTTGCTCGATCATCCATAGATAATTGCTTAGCCTAGCTAGTGGGTCATGCAAAATATTCAGCTGTACTTTAGTGTTAAAACTTAGTAAAGCTTAACTGTGCATGCTTTTCATTTTTATTAAAGTTAATGTGTAATTTTAATCTTTTAACATTTTTTTTAAAGAAATTTAATCTCCTTGGAATTTATTATTATTATAATTAAGTCTCTTCATTGTTTTTCTTTGTTTAAAACTCTCAAATTTATATTTTCCACTCAAAATATTCACAAATTAAACTAGTCAACTTATTTTAAAATATCAAATTTCACTAATAAAATAAAACCACTACAAATTTTCCTCCTCTTTAATTGTATCTATTTTAAATTTTAGTTTCTATACGTGAAAATTATGAATTTTAATTTCTGAATAGTTTTGCTTTTATAACTATTTATTACCGCCAAAAATTTTTATAACAATTTCATACCATTACAAAGTATTCTCTAAAAGACTAATACTAGTAATGACGATCAAAATGTAATTTTTATGCACGTGTAGAAATCAAAACTTTCAATCTTCTTATATGCATCCTAAAGTTAAAAATGAAGCCAATTGTATGGACCCAAATGAATCTTTTCTCTTAACTTCTTACATAGCGATAGTGAAATAAGTGTTATTTTAGAATAAACTGCAAACTACTACCACTTATTAAAGGCTATGTGATATAGTAAATAAACATTTTCATATATTGCCTTGGATACCATTTTAATGTAGAAACAAAAGGGAAATAGTAAACAACATATTTGGCACTCATAATATTAAATATACCCCAAAAAATCAACATTAACAATTACAAAATTGGGACCACTTCCCCGGGGCAAAAGAATAGTAATAATTCACAATTACACATGTTCATTACTATAGACAGGACAATAATTTAACTATATTTTCTATGTTACAAATTTGGTTTTCATGATTCAGCTGATGGTAGTGGTTACTCCAGTCCAGTTTCCACTCTTCATGGTATAGCTGGAACTTTCCAGTGCAGCCAAGTTTTCTTTACAATGTGCAATGCCATCCAGCCAAGTCACACATGTTTTTGAGTTATGGCTCGTGGCTATTAACTCTACTGTGAAGTTCCAACATTTCTTGGTGATTAGGGTCCACTGAGAGGGCGGCACGGCAGTCTCTTAGAGCACCTAAGACATCCTCTTTATGTTCATGGAATGCTGCTCGTAGATGTAAGAGGTGCAAATCAGCTTTAAATGCAATAGCTCTAGAGAGTTCTGCAATGGCTTCCTCTTCCTTGTGGTTGTCCATCAATACTGCAACCATAAGCAGTTTTAAGTGTTTGACAATAAAGAATATAATTTGCTATAGCAGTAGCAACCCCAAACAGACAATAATAATCGATAACATACGTTATTTTGAAATTTTAATGTACAAATACAAACCACTAATGGTGTGAACTTTTATAACATCAGAAAATCTACTTAAAAAGTGCTTCAAAACTGGAATCACTGTTTTTATAAAATGTTAGCAGCAGACACTCTTTAAAATATTGTTTCAAATATACTTTATCATTGGCAGAAATTTATTATAACTCATGAAATGATGTGGATCCCACTAACTATTTAATGAGTCTTACTCATTAAGTGAAAATATTTGTCAATAAAATGAGCAAGAAATTATTTTACATGGATCTTAAAACAGGCCAGTTAAAACAGTCTAGGAGCTAAGCCATCAAAGATAGGCACGATATATGCTAAATATTCCATGTTTGGCTTTATAACACTTGGTATTGCACCAAGAGCACATGATTATTCACATGTACATGCATACATCTACTCAAGCAATGCCATGGAATATGTTGAATTTCAATAGAAGCTAGCAAAACAAGTCCAGATTTTTATGTATTTGTTATATTTAGGCATTGTGATTTATGAGGACATCAGTTCGGCAAAATACTTACCGGCAGCACGATACCTATAAGGATACACCCGAAGTGGATCTAATCTAGTGACCATCTCCAAATCTGCCTTTGCTTGTTCACGATCACAGTACTCAGACCTCTTCTCATAAGCAGATGCATTGTTTTTTGCCTTCTTAATAAGTTCTGTCATTTCTCTATAAGCAGCAGCCTTGTCATTTTTAAGACAATGAACACGAGCAAGACCATGATGAGCTCGGGTGTGTCGGATTTTAAGGGCATTGATATAACAATCAGCAGCCAAGTCCAATTTACCACAGTCAACATAAACACTACCAAGGTTGTTCAGTGCCTGGAAAATTAAATGGAATTATAGGTTATTTATGTCCATAGTTACAGAAATATATGAATATTATAAATTATAACAGAGTATAATAGCTGAAAACTTCTATGTGTTTTTGAGCTCAGCTCAAACAACAAAGCCTCAAAATTAATCTTCTGGACTTTTAAGAGTAACCAAAAGTTACAAAGTCAGACCTTGCTGGGGGCAGCCAATGCCATGACACATTGGCTCCAACACAGAATTCAGACAAAGGAGTGCTAATAGATAACCAAAGTGGGTTTCAGTCGATAGCTAAGTTCATTGGAAGCCTTTTGGCAAAAGATGTGAATTGGGATGGAAGAAGGCATCGTTAGAGGAATTTGTTATGTGAATTCGATAGTTTGTGTGTGAAAGAAGAATTTCTTTAAGAAGGGGAGAACCTTGGAGACCTTTCTCTCTCTCCTACTCTCTATCACAAAATAAAATTGTTCATTTCTTTTCAGTTGTTTCTAATGTTTTTATTAATTTCTATTTACTATCCATTTCTCTTCTCTCAGTTCCTAACAAGTGGTGAAATAGTTTTGCAAAAGTAGTACAATAGAACCATACCTGACCTTTGCGCAGATTATCTGAAGGACACTTCAAGGCATCTTCTAGAAGAGAAATAACAGTTGATGAACATGATGGATCTATACTAGAATCAGCCAATGCGTATGCCTTCAGGAAAAAGGCCTCAAAAGATCTTTTGATACTGATAGACTCTTCAGCTTTCCGGAGCCCTTCCTCATAATGACCTGTATCATATAAAATCCACCCCTCATATACAAGCCGTTCATGCTCACTTGATGCATGATGCCGAGCTAACTGTAAACTCCGCATAGCAGCCTCAGGACAGCTCAACCTAAGACAAATAGATACATCAGATTTATAGATTCTTTAGCATATAAAATTCAGTCCCTATATAGACAAATAAAGACCGTAAATCCAGAAATCTTCCTTTCTAGATACAATTTGACAAAGTTAACTGGTATTTCAAAGTAAAATATTGTTTTGTGGACTTGTCCTTTGTGCTCGAGTTTAATGTCACAAATGTGCAACTTCTTTAAAAAAGAATTCCAAGAGAATGTAACCGGCAGATCAAAAGTAGCTATCATTGACCTGTCCTTTAGTTATGAAACTTAGAATGTGATTAAATATCGTGAAAATAAAAATCTAGTACCACATTAGATTCCTAATACACATGACAGTATGTTACGTTCAAGACTGTGAATACTTAATGACAGTTACCAAATATCTGTGACATTGTTTGGGGCAGGGGAGGGAGTTACAATATTGAGGTTTGGACCTACTATGACCTCCTGCAAAACTAAGTCCTTGACCACTGACTCACTCCTAGTGGCTTCCAACAGTTCATAACATACCTCAGGAGAAGCAATGACTGTCTGAAGTATAGAACACCTTTTGCTGCATCAGATTCAAGCATCTGGTAGATAACAGACAGAGACCCAATATCATCAACTGCAGACCAACAGTCATATAACCGTGCCCAACAATCTGCAGTTGTCCAACGTTCAACATGCTCACGCACAAGAGTACAGAGTTGGGAAGCAGCAACACGCCCCTCAAACATTCTATAATCTGAACGCAAGGTAAGAATTGTTTGAACATCACATAGAGCTGCTTTGTAGTCTTCAAGAGACAGATGGATAAAAAATCTTATTTCCAAGCATTCTAGTGAAAGTTTGAACCCAAGAATCCGATTGATTTCTGCAAGTGCAGCTTGAGCATTCTGCGTCCTCATTAAAGTAACAGCCCTGTACATGTAAGGATATATAAGAGTAGGATCCAGATTAGTTGCTTTTTCAAGGTCCTCCCACCTTTTGTCACTGTCACGGTATAGTGATCTTTCCTGATACATCCATCCAATTGGAGCAACAGATGAAATGACTGAGCTGAGCTTCTCATAAGATAAAAGCTTGTCACCCTTTATGTAGTCAAGTCTAGCTAAACCTGCCACAGAATATATATGGCCTGCATTTACAGCCCCTTCAAAAAGAAAACGTGCTTCATCATATTCTTTCCTTAAGAGTCTTGCACATCCCAATTGATGTAAAGCCAGCAGCCTCTGCTTGTCATTCTCAGCAAACTCAACTAACCGTTCCAGGATATGAACAGTTGTGTCTGAACTAGAATTAAGGTTCATAGAAACTTCACTTAAGAAACAGAAAAGTGCAAATATACCTGGCCCAACCATGACTGCTAGCTGCTGCTTATTAGAATGAACAAATATCTCCACCACCCGATTGTCATTCAAACAACTTGGAAGATCACGCAAAAGGAATTGTAAACAAGATGCAGCAAGGACAGTTGAATGCTCATCAAGAGCATATTCCATGAGCTCCACAGCATCTTCTTTGGAGGAAACTAAAGACGCAAGTCTTCTATCGCAAGCATCTTTAAGTCTTTCACAACAATACTTGTTTGCAAAAACTAATATCTCCAACAAAAGATTTGGAGGGACTTCACTTAAACTGCCAGACAAACTGAAATCACTTATTGCCCTCATACCTGAAGAAGATATGTTGTTTTCAGACAAATCTATACTATCAGAGAGTGATTCACTGAAATACCCCTTTAGCATTGCATTAAACGGTGCCGAAAGTTCTGAAATCTTTTGTCTATCACAAATTATCTTTTCATTTCCAATCGTAAAAGTAACACTATGCGAAATGTGGTTCTCACTGATCACTCTCACCTCAGAACTTAAGTTTACATCAAATGAAAGATGAGACGCTATATCTACAGGCTCAAACTCCTTTGCACATTTACCACAATTTGCAAGCAAGTCAGCTATTAGCTCTTCCTCTTGCTTCTCATATTTCAACCAAGCCCCAAATATAATCTTCTCATGAACAGTGTGGGCTCTCTGCCATGCTCCCTGGAGGCTTCTACGCATCAATTTAACTTCTCCAAGGCCCCGAAAGACCTGGTATTGCAACAAAAACAGATTTGACCGCTCTTGCGGTGGACAAGACTCAAGCTCTTCATGGATTTGAGCTAAAACTTCCACATAATCATCAGGCTTAAAGAAAGGCAGTATAGCTGGCTGTGGAACCTTGATCAGAGATTCTCTATAACATAGAACAACAAACACCACACCACACCAAAAAGTTAAAAGAATAAATAAATAAAAGACACCTAACTAATTTGGCAAAAGGCTAAGCTTGAGATTGAAACAAAGCATCAATTCAAAGAGAGATACTCACATTGAAGCAGATGAAGGGTGTGATGACAACTTGGGAAGTTTCCCCCTTTCAATTTGAAACCAAGACTGAGGATTCAGAGCATTTGGGTGTGCCTCTTTGCAGGATTCAGCAGGGAAAAAACTCCTCATGGGGCATAAGAGATGAAACAACTCTCGGATCTCTACAACACCACTTCAAAATCCAAACTTTACAAATTGGGGGCACATTCCATTACCAACAAACACAATAGTCAATCTCAAGCTAAAGATTTGGTGCAACCAACCAACAAGCAATAGAATATAACAAAAAATTTAATTTAATTTAATTATTATTATTATTATTATTATTATTATTATTATTATTATTATTATTATTATTATTATTATTATTATTATTATTATAATATGCCTAGTCTCTTGAGTTCAGCATAAAAAGAAAAACACACCCTACTACAATGGCTAGGGAAGATCTCAAGCAGAAAAGTGCAACTCACCGAATCAGCTCAGAAGATGCAACCAAAAAATTGATAGAGAGAGTTCAACTGTGAATTGAATCTGCAGACGAAAATCAAATTGAAAAATTGGGACTTTAACTAACTTGATTTAAAAATAAAATAAAAAAATTATCCTTTTTGTTTGGTGATAGGGAAAGTATCTCACTTTCCTTCCCCTGGAGACAGACCATACAAATTACGGCCACTGTTGCTTCACACTTCAAAACCTTTTCTTCCAAGTTGAAACTCCTCACACCATTGTTCTTTATTTTTTAAAATAACTGTAATTATTATCATAATTATTGTAATAATAATAATAACAATTACTGCACTTTATTTTTAAAGCTTTCTTTTCACGATATTGTAAATAGTTTGACTTACTTTAAATATGAAACAAATTAAGTCAAATAAACAGTTACATCAAAAACTATACTTGACTCCTAAAGCAGTTTTTCTTAAAACATCTAATAGGAAAATGCATGTGGAACATATAATGTTATATTTTATTATTTTTAGTGTAATTTAAAAATAATTAATTGTTTGATTATCGTCGACCTTTCGTTTTCTCTAAGAATGTGAACAGAGTGATGCCTACGAAATAATTTTTGATAGGATAAAACTTAGGATGTGGTTTGGAAATGCATAATTGCATATGACAAATGCATACAATTGATAGTTGTTCTTTAAAAAAAAACAATTTCTATTATGAAAATAAATTTATGTTTATTTTATTTTATTCTAAAAATCCCTACTGTGATTAGAAAGAATAACATCATTTTCGTAATATTTTCTAAGTATTATTTAATATGTTCATTTTTAATTATTAAGTATGATGTAAATTTTATCATATAAATAGCATTATCTGAATTAAGAAAGATAGAAAATGATAACGTGCAAAAGATGAACACCAACCACATAATTACACTATCAGATAAGAATAAGAAAAATGTGATAGAATATCCATTTAATCAGGATTTGTCACTTTGGCGACACGTTGTGATGCGTGGCAGTTCATGCACGAAGAGCTATTTAGTATTTTAATACTTATTCAATAAGAAAAATACTAATTTAGAATAATATTTTTATATTACTTTCTTGTGTATTATTTATACATCTTATAATAATAAAACCTAAATATATAAAATATTATTATATGAATTTCTATATAATAGATATCTATGTCTCTCTATATATATTTATTTATTTACATTAGTAAAAATAAGTTGCTTGTTAAAATATTTTTTATTATTTTATTATAGTCTTTTTACACCTTTATTAGCACTTTAGTGGGTGTAATGTACAATAAATTTACTTTATTCAATTATTATTTATAATAAATAAATATTTTTAATATATGAATCATATTATATTTTAAATTTATAATGTATGCCGAAGGGTTAATAAAAAATTTGAAAAACTAAGAGTTTAGTATAATGAATGTCTTACTTAGTCTTTTAGTCAATGATAAAAAGATTCCATAAAAGTTTTAGATTTAAATTTTAGTAATATATTAAACATTAGAGAAGTCGAAAAAGGTTAATGGTCCAAACTTGTGGGACACCCGGGTCTCTTGTGGACTGTAGATTGCAGCAGCCTGTAATCCCTCCACCGTTAGGAGGCTGAGGTGTTCGCTGCTCTGTGAAACCAGCCTCACGCTGTGCCCTCATGTCTAGGAACCAAGAGGTCCATGCCTTCGCACAGGCCCCGTAGCTCTACTCCGAACTTGGAGTGGGCAGGCCAGCCATTGCAACCTCAGCCCCACCACGGCTAGTCCCAAATGCTGTCCCCATTACCCTGATGCCCCCACTAAGGTCACAAGTTGGCGCTACTCAACTCGGCGATCATATCTGCCTGTCACAAGATTTATAAAGGATTTGTTGTTAAATATGTTAGCCGATGTGGAACTTATATCTACAAGAGGAGTCAAAGAATTGAAGTTTTATTCTTATACATTTCTCACCGCGTAATTTTAATACTAATATATTATATATAGTTTTATGATTTTCAACGTATTGAAGTGAAGACAAACAAGTTATATCCTACACTAGGTTATTCTGTAGTTGCATTTCTGCTGGGTGGAGAGAGCAATGTTGACTTGCGAAGGAAGACAAACTATCTTATTGTAAACTTAGTATGTCATTTCCATTGTTCTTCTGTTTGCATAACCTTTGTTTTTGCTTGAGTAATTTCAAATTGTGATAATATATGAAAATTATTAAGGTAATACAGTGATCACTTTGAAATGTTGAATAAATTTCCATGTCTATAGCTCTTGGTAATGCTTGTATCGGCCCAATTGCACAGCTCATGGTCCTTACAACATTGCATAGCGCATGTCTGCATAAGAATCATATTTACGAGGAAACTGTAACAAAACCAGTATATTGTTGTGTTTAATACAATCTTGGGATTTTCTTGTTACAATAAATCTTCCGCTGCCTCCTCCATGAACTTGGAATCTCATGTTATGGTTGAAAAGTCTAATGCTATATTGTTTTTATTAAGGTTGTAAATATGATAAGGTTTCTGGTTTGATAGTTTCAATAAACCTGTTTCCGCAGTATTGGAGATTGCCTCTCCGAAGATCATCCTTGCACGAGTGAAGTACCTCTTCTTAAGTGAATCTGTGGCTTCTGTGAGATTCTAAGCTCTCTTTTTTTTTTCAGTTTGATTTTCTCCCCCTAAGATGTGCATTGTCCCTATTTATTTTATGTTAACATTTTACTTCATAACCTTTTGAGTTCAACGGTGATGAATATTGGCTTTATCGTGATCATTTTAATAACTAGGCAAAAAAAATGCTCTAAATAAAGTCTTTAGCTGGTCAAAATCAATGCAGCTATATGAGAACTAATTAAGAGGAGCCAAAAACAGAAGTTGTTAAGGTTGAAAGAAGATCTTACAAGATACACAAATCCTCCCGCTGCCTCAACAATGGCTTTCATTCAGTCTGTGGGAGTGGTGGGTGCTGTGAGGAGTACCTTAATGATATCAAAGAAGCAAATATACCAAATCAGCTAGATATAAACACACACACAGATTAACTTACCTGAACAGAATTAAAAAGAAAACATTACGAAATATAAACCAATATATACTAACAAATTTATATAATATTGCAAAAAGTATAATGCATTAGAACAGAAATCATGACAAAACTCCATTCTCCACAATCACCACCATATCTCCTTTGTCACACTTGTGGATTTCATACATAAATAATTATATAATAAAAAAAGAAAAAAGGTGTACAACTACTTTTCTATCATCTTGAGCAACAGTATAAAGATTATTTATTCGAAATCTGAACTAAAGCATGGGATCATTCTAAAAGCAAGCAAACCAGTTCAGTTCCATTTTTCTTAGCTTCTACCCTTAAAGTTTCCATCTCCTCCAGAGGGACATCCGGGACTAGAAGCCCTGAACACATGGCAAAGAAAAGAGTGTTAACCTCATTACCAAACTACAGGAGAAAGGGACAAAATACAAACAAGATCTTATTTCATAATTTTCCGTGTGAGTGAAGATGATATTAAAGCTTTAACCCTAGGCAGGAGAATGAAGAGACATTTTCTTTTATAATGATAAAGATTTAAAATAGCAAAACTCAAATATCTAACATTAAATATAGTACATAGTGTAAGTATTTGGAACTGCTTCAAGCATTTTACAGCATTGCTTTATCATAGAACTAGAATAGAAAATACTATCAAGAACAGCAGGCACAGTCTAATACCAAGCTATTGAACAAATCATTATCTGTTTAGAGTCTTACCATGTACGCCACTGTCTTTTATGGTGGACATAAAACTAAGTACCACACTTCAGTATTGGATTGTAATACGTAAACAGTACAATTGGACATGACAATTCTGGAACAACCTGCCTAATCAACCATTGACAAAGCAAAAAGTATTTTTAAATAAGGTATTATGATATTTTAAAATATTTTTAGTGATAATATTGTAAGTGATTAATAGAGCATATTGAAATGTGTCATACACTAATATTCTTAAACAATTAATAATTACTAGTGTTTTTAAAAAATACTTATTTGGTACTTCTTTTTAATTATTTATCCATTTGGAATGATTGGTTTGACCATAGTATTAACTGAAAAAGTATTTAATAAAAATAGATAGTATGTATTCATGTTTTTTATACAGTAAGTATGTATTTATATTAAAAATATAAACAATCTTTTAATAGTTTTATGCCAAATTATCCTATTATAAAAGTATGTCAAATTACATTTTTTAATAGAACCGAAATTAATATTGTTGACACTAGAGAAAGTACTGTGAACTGGACTTAGGATTTTTATTCCTCCTTTTGCATTCTCTTTCCACCTCTTCCTTTATGGCCACAACCTCAACATAAAAAAAAAAAAAAAAAAAAAAAAAAAGAAAGAAAGTGAAACCATTGTTTTTCATTTTCCTAAGTATTTATTTCTTTTTAACAATCTCTTAGTGTTGTTTATTAACAGCATAAAAAATTCTACCTTAGTTTGCACTCTACCTTAATTTATTTTTGTCCCTCCTTTTTTTTTCTTAATCGTAATAATTAGTTGCTTCTTGGCAGTACCTTTAAAAGAAAAATAATAATTTCACTGCCCTTGTAATCTCTTGACGCCTTTTATTTCATATTAAGTTGCATCTATTCAGGGCAGTACTTCCATTATTACTTGAAATTCTTGATAAATCCTTGAAATTCTTGAAAAAAGAAAACTTAATGCCCCTTTAACTTGTTTCGTGTTGGATTTTATTTCATGTTCCATGTAAAGGTTGAAGTGAAAGTGACTATATATGTTTTGATGTTAGACATCCATTGTGTTGATTGTTTCGTCTTGATAAAGTAAATCTGAATTAAATAAATTAATTTAGATATTTTGTCTGTTTAAGTTGGATTTGAACTAATAATTCAATTTAATTCATCATTTTAAAAATCTACTGAATTTTAACTAAGCTCGTTTAGTATTAAAAAAAACAAACTTTTAATTATTTTATTTTATATTTTATATTTGATATTATATTAGTAATATTTTAGAAATATATTAATAAATGATGGTTATGTATGTATACATAATTAAAGAAGACAACAATAAAAATAAAATAGTAGTAAAGTAGTTGGGAAAGAATAAGAAAAGTGACGTATGAAGGTTGTAGAAGAGTTGAGTGGTGGAAAGGCCTAGAGCATTATAGATGTTACTCTTTCCCTCTCTTGAAGCCTAAGAATATGTTCCTGTTCTAACTATAAAACTAAACAAACACTCACCAAAACATCATAAACATTATAAAAGAAGAAAGAAAAACAAAACATGTTCATGAAAAGAGATGACGTGGAAACCGGTGGAGGTGGTGGGGCCCTCTATCCGACCATGTTAGAGAATCCTCAACTACGTTGGTCATTCATAAGGAAGGTATACTCCATAATCACCATTCAGTTACTCATAACCATCGCCGTCGCCGCCACCGTCGTGTTCGTTCGTCCTATCTCTCACTTCTTTGTTTCTTCAACCCCAGGCTTGGTTCTTTACATCATCCTCATCTTCGTTCCCTTCATAAGTACGTTTCCTCTTTACTTGTTTTTCTTTTCCTTTCTAATCATTGTTTTAACTTTCTAACTTAATGTAATTTTGCAGCGTTGTGCCCGCTTTATTATTACCATCAGAGACACCCTCTTAATTACTTCCTCCTCTTCGTTTTCACCGTCACGTTAGCTTTCTCCGTTGGATTGACTTGTGCCTTTACTAGCGGTATCGTCTCAAAATTCTCTCTTTTTTGCATTTATCATTTGTTTTATTGGGGAGGTGGAAAAGTTTTCGAAACTATTTCTTCTTCTGCAAGTTTTAGTGTTTTTCTTTCTGTTTCTTGTTTTGGCCTGTGAATGATTTCATCTTTTGTGAGGATTGTCAATTTTGTTTTCTTATGAGGTTGGAAACATGATACAGGGAAAATTATTCTAGAGTCTGTGATATTGACTACAGTGGTGGTGGTTAGCTTGACTCTCTACACATTTTGGGCTGCAAAAAGAGGCCATGATTTCAACTTTTTGGGCCCCTTCTTGTTTGGAGCTTTGCTAGTTCTTATTGTCTTTTCCCTGATACAGGTATTTGGGTCATGAAACCTTTCTGCTTCATATGCTTGTACTGTTAGGATATTAGCCTTTCTTATGGTTATAACGTGTTTGTTCCTTTCTTTCAGATTCTGTTTCCACTGGGCAAGTTGTCACTGATGATCTATGGTTGCTTGGCATCAATTTTGTTTTGTGGATACATTATATATGACACAGACAACCTCATCAAGAGATTCTCCTATGACCAGTACATTTGGGCTTCGGTTTCCTTGTATCTAGATGTCATCAATCTCTTCCTTTCTCTGCTTACTGTTTTTAGAGCTGCTGACTAAGTATATACATAATTCTGTTGGCATATATTCCTTGCCTTCGTACACATGTTTGCTTTAAGGAACTAGAAAATGTGAGAGATAGTTCTTGTGAAGTTATCCCTTTGAGTAATTCCATGTGATTGTGACGCTGCTGGTTAGTTGCTGATTAAAAGATGGAATTTTGCACTGAATTGTAAATATATATTGACCATCTTAATAACTTTCTTCTTTTTGGCTCAGTTATCTGTTATATGCTTTAACAATTTATCTACGCTTTATACTATATGAATATAGTTGTTTTATATCAGGAGATCAAACTCTTTACAATGAAAACTCAAATACCTATTCATGAAACAATTTTCAGAGGTTTAAGCTTTTGAATGAAAGCACATCAACCGTTTCATATTTATGAGATATCCATGACAATGCATGGCAACATTGGAATGATTCTTCAGTCTAAGTGACTTGACACGTGCATTGTCGATGGGGAGTAAAAAAACTACAACAATTAAACAAATTTAGAGACAGCTAATGGTATTTTCTTGCTGGAGTCACAAAGTCCATTTGAGTCCTTGCCAATGATGATTGTCTGTGGCTAAACACATGCAAGTTACATCTCAATACATATAAAGTTTGAATTGAGTTCAGTAGTCAGCAATAGCTAGAATCTCTGTTGGTAGTAATACTAAAGTGGCAAGTTCAATTCACATATCTGTTTTGTCTTTGTGCCACTATGGAGAGAAGCCTAGCAACCCCTTGTGTCCAGATATCATATTCTCTTTGATTTCGACACTCGAACTCCACAATACCCCTTGCGTCCGTCTTCAATCCAAAGTACCGCCGCTTTTCACCATCATCAAATAGATGTCTTCCTGGCCATGCTGGCAAATCCGTGCATATATCCAGCACAACATCTGCAAAATGTAGAGCACGTTATAAGCTATTAGTTTATGGCTGCTTCAGTGCCAGCAAAACAAAGTTGTAATCTAATTGTTACTTAGTGCTTACTCTTCTTCTTTTTGGTAATGGTTCCTGCAACATGTTTGCTCTTCATTTTCAGCATTACCTGAAATGTTTGCAAGCCTTGAGAATTTTGATTGAATGGACATCAAGTTAACAACATCTTCGGCAAAAGCTTAAAAGAAAGTTTACCTGGCCTGTTCGGTGTATATAAATAGACACTATTTTCCAGTGAAGATCACCTACATAACCACCAAAATGAAATTCACTCATTTTTTTTAAAATCAGAGAAAGATTGTTAGTGCTAATAGCAGCATTTTTTATTGATATTACCTTTACGGGTGCGCTTGAGTAATTCACTGCCCTTAGCAAGGAGCTCTTGGCTACAGGCACCAAGAAAATTTTCTCCATTAAATACTTCCCCACTGTCACTGGTACTGGTATTGCTGGTGTTGCTGTTAGTATTATTACTTTTACCACACAGCCCAATGCCCCCTATGCCTCTCTCTAGTGGTGTCACTGTGGCAATATTCCAGACCTCCTTCAAAGCTCTTGCTTTTAAGGTTGCCGCTCCGCGTAGAGCTGCATATATGAAAGATAAAATGAGCATAAATTGTCAACATAAGGAGACCAAAAATAAAAAAAGTCTAGTATCTCTTAACTACCGTTGCAAAAACATGAGCATGAGACACAATTTATCCTTATGGTACCAGGAAAATAAACAATGAAATATAGACTATAGTTGATAGTGGACAGTTGAAACTACTTAATCGGTCATTCTGTATGGTTAGGTCTCACAACATTATGCAAAGATATTCCAAATGTATTTCGATGTATTGACTTTAGTAAGAGCATAACCTAATGGACAAAATGATTTCTTGTTCTGAAAAAGTATCCATTATTATAGAAAATGGGTACTTAATTAGTGCAAAAACTCTACCTGTGGCAGCTGCTGCAGTAAGAGTAGTTATATCATCATGAGACCGGACATTCACAGCAGAGCTGACCACAGAAGCAAGCTGATCACGCTCTGCTCCCATTGCTTCTGCAGCTCCTACACACTGTGCAGCAACTAATGTGGCTGCAGAGGCAACAGCCATGTCTGTCTTTGCCATCTTCTCATCCTTGCTGGGAGTAGTTGAGGCTGCTGTTGCAGCTGCAATAGCTGCAACAGCAGCAGCCACTGCAGCCACTGAAATAGTAGCATGCAGCTGAGCAGTATGCGTTCTGTTTTCTTCTTTCTTCTTTTCTCTTCTGTCCTTCAACCATCTTCCAACAGTTTTAGGTCCTGAGCAAGCTGTGCCATTGCCAATAGTTGCACTGGCTCTTCCACCATTGAATAAAGGGTGAATGGAATTGTTTGCCCGAAAAAACTGGATACACAGTGATGAGGATGGTTAACCATAAGCACTACATTGTGATTTACATGGTAAAAATGTACCAACTTTGAGTAATTTCAAATTCTACTTGTTTTGATTTTCCTTTTTTTAGATAAAAAAAATATGTAAGTCTGTCATGTCGTGTACTTGTATTGATTTAACATTGTAGAGCTGTTTCGTTAACATTATAGAGCAGTTTCCGCTTTCATTTCAAAAAACATATCATAGGATTGCTGACAACATTCACAGCAGTCATTCAAGCTACTGGCGCATGTCTTTTCCTAGCAACATATGTTGGTTTTCATGGATTAGTTTCAGGAGTGAAAAAAAAAACAAAACCAAATGTACGACAATACACCTCATATCCAACTTAAAAAAACAAAACCAAGACTCTTTTCCTTTTATTCTTTCTGAAGGTCAAATCCACAACACTTTGACTAATATGATTAAAAGGTGAAATGCTCGCGTGAATGTGGAGAGAAGGGGCAATGTGAAGGCAAACTCTTACTCGTATTCTGAAGCAAAGAGAACCAACAAATCAGGCAAGTTGACTTGAACAACATAACATCATTCACACCACACCACACTTTTTGATCAGTAATTTGCGTCATTACACACTTCATAACTTTACCGGTTTCAAAATGTAAACGTTGAAACGTAAAAGTCATTGAGACATGCCCCTCTTCAATTCATCTTCAGAGCTCTAATTCCCATTTTTCCCTTTTTTTCACACTTCTTTTTTCCCGCGCGGAATAGGGGAAGATAAAGTTGATCCCAAGTCACTAAACTCACCTCAAAGTAAAAAACACCAAGTTCCAATGAGTTATATTTGTTGAACGGAATTTCTTACATGCATTCACACCATAGGACCTAACATAACTAGCCATAAGAGGCACTGAATCAGCACCCTATAGGGACACAGATGGGGCCCTCAATCCTGTTTATGCAAAATCTTTTACATTTTTTATTACTTTCTTTTGGTGTCTTTTAAGAAGAGAATCTTCTTCCATGTCTTGTACTGTAAGATTACTCAGAGAAGACAAAAACAAATGCTGTATTCTCCATAACTTAATATGCTAAACAGATTTTCTTCTAAAAATTCGTATATTATAAACCAAAATGAGAGTTTCCTCAAACAATAGCTATTGAACCTGTGAGAGTGGAAACAATCAACTCTCTCCTTTGGGTCCCACTCACCCCACTTGAACACAAAAAGAAACAAAAAAAGTAAAGGGAAAGAGATAATACCTTAACAACGTCGTCAAATTCATCAGTAGGTGAAATTGGGGGACTATCTGTTCCAGTTAAGGAACCACCACCATTCAAAGGCTCACTGCTGTGAGATAATCTGCCTGACGTTAATGGAGACACTTCCTGTCACATAGTTAATAATAAAATCACTTTATATATATATATATATATATATATATATATAAAAGTTAACAAAAAAATAAAATATTTGATAGACAACTATAAAACCAGATAATGCAGACAATCATAACTGCTTATAAGATATTAAGAGAAAGAAAATATATATATATATATATATATATATATATATATATATATATTATGTGATTTAATTGGCTACTTGACTGTGATGTCAAGTTGTTAGACCAAAATAGGTGTAAGATAGCTATAATAAGAACCTCTCTTGCGGACTGTGACATAATGCGTTCAAGGACGAGCTGGGAGGTGGCAGAAGAAGCGAAAGAAAACTGATTCTTAGACATAGTGGAAGAGAAATCCTCAGCAGAATGAGAGTTAATATTGTTGGAAGCAGTATCTTCAGGAATGGAAGTGTTAGTGTTGTTGGAATTTAACACTATGCAAGAAGAAGAAAGAGAAGGGTGGTGGTGAGGTGCAAGAGCTTTTGAGACCTCAAGAGCTGAAGCACTCCATGACCGTGACAGAAACTCCATCGGAACTCGAGGACTCTCCGGCAGTGGCGCCGGAGCAAACTCCGGCCGGCGACAGTTTATGGTGCACTTTGGTTCCATGGAACTATTGTTGTGTGTTTTGGGGAGTGTTGAAATGTTTCAAGTTTGAAGAGTAGTGGGAACATAAAGGAGTGCATGTATATAAATAGTAACACTTTGTTTTTGGGTTGGGGAATGGAGAATCTTTGAATGCTAATGAAACTCTCAATCCAATGTTACCAACTGTTAAAAGTGGGTTAAGGAATGCTCATAACAAAACCTGTCATGTACTTTTTGTCCTTCACTTCATCATTTAACCATGTGAAATTTAATTTTCTGTGTGCTAAGAACCAACACGTTTTAATAATATGCTATTAAATTTTTAGATTAGTTACTAGTATCATATTATTAATTATCTTTCTTTTTTTTACATAATGTTTCTAAAAAAAATTCTTTTTTTTTCCACCAAATTTCTATTATAATTATTATTTTTCCTCTTCTTATATTAATTTTACTTTCTCTCAAATTTATACATTTCAAAAATGTAAAAAAGAAAAATTACTTTTCTAATATTTGTTTTGATAAAAAATCATTAGAAATTCTAAATATTCATTTGTGTAACAATAAAAATTCATATTTAAATATTTAATAAAATTATAATGAAACAAGATTTTTATCTTATATTAAAATAAAAATTGGTCACATAAAACATATCCTCTTTTCATTTTTAATCAATATATATATTAATTATAGCTTTTCCAATGTTTACTGAAACACTTTTCCAATTAATTTGATAGACTTTCTTCATTTGATTATAGCTAATTTTATCAAAAAATCTATAAATTAATCTCCATTTTTATCATGCTACTTTATGGATGTGAGAGAAGTGAGAGTAAAATGCAATATGTTTAAAGTTATTTTTGATAATTTTTAAAAGAATTCATTTTTGGTAAACTTAATTTTAACAAAATTAATTTATTACACTATATTTTAAAACTGATATAAATCCTTAAAAAAAAAAGTGAGTTAACTACATTGTATCTGGGTGGTAAAATATAATTAATTTTAAAGTACAAATAAAAAGTTCAAATTATTCACTGTTTTGAGAATCAATTTTATCTATCACCAAAGTTGACAGTGTTTATCGAAATAATTATCCAAGCAAATTAGCAAACACAGTCAATTATTCCCAAATTAATATTAACATTCTAGAATTCTTAAAATAAAGCAAACAGATAATTATGCATTGTACATATGGAAATATGTCGGGGATTTCCACAATATGTTTCATTATTTGCTCATTGCTTTACTGGCACCACTTAGATTTGTCTCTTAACCACATATAGATAGAACACATATATGTACTAAAGTTATTAGTGTCTATAAATTCATACGAATAGAAAATTGCCATGGGGTTGTTTTTCTCTCACACAAGAATCTAGTTATTATTATTAAATAATTAAAATTAGGAATTTATCCCATACAGTAGATTAAAAATATATTATACAATTAAAATAATAAATATTGTATATTAAAATAATATTGTGACAAATCAAAATACATTATATGAAATTTATATTTTTATTTGTAGAATATAATTTTTAAGAAGTTTTCATGAGATAAAACTTAGTTGAAAAATACAATTAAAATAAAAATATGTAACATATTGTTTTTATTTTAGCAGAATGGTTGTATTAACCCGCATCCCAAAGGAGAGGAAACATGAAGAAGAAATCCTTGTTGAGTGCAGACATAATTATGGTCAAACATAATGCGAGACAGCTGAATGACTTGGCCCAACTTTGGAGGATCCCATAATTGTACTATCACATGTAACCTTGAACATACTAGTAACATTTTAAACAACTAGCTTTGGAAGATACAATCAAAGACAATATCTTCATGTTTGATTTCTTTCTTCGTACTTGGTAATATTTTTATAGACTAGATGGTTTAAAAAACATTGATATAATATTCTTTTTTTACATGACCGTTTATATTTATAGGAGATGATGACCATAATATTATGTAAATGAGAACTTTGCTTAACATCAATGCATGTGTATATGTATGTGGTTCCTAAAATATAACTCAATTTACTTCTTGACTCATTAAGTTTGTGGGCTATGTAGATTAAGTTGTGGAAAATGATAAGTTGAATCGTGTAATTCAACCTACTTTTATCTTCTTTTTACCATTTTTGTTTCTTTTCATAACTCTCTCTTTTTTATTGTTACATTTATCACTTTTAATTTCTTTTTATCTACCTGATCCTACAATGGGGTGGACGCTACCCATTTTTCTTTAAAGTGTAAGATAAAAATGATGGTCTTGAAAGAATTTACAAGACTTAAAGGTTGTAAGATGATGTTTCCTCGGAGAAAGTTGGAGTGACTGAGGCCGTTATATAACAAATCAACTCATTGACAACACTTGAAAACTTTGGAAGAATCTAACAAATCCAAAAGAAGCTGATAGCTACCAAGTGCCTTCAAATTTACTTTAATGTAGTTATCAAAAAATAATTCACTTTAATTTCAAATCTTAATACCATTTTCTAGCAGCTATGAATGCCACGAATAACCATATGCTTGTTCAACTAAAGTTCATCAGATATTAAATTAATAGAAAACTAAGGATAAAGCCAATTTTAGGATGCAGTAGTTTAGTTTTTTTTTTAATGATAACAAGTATTTATCATTGACTATTATGATTTAGGTTGTTTCTATTTAATATAAAAATCATGGCTTTAAAAAAAGTCCTCAAATATAATTCATTATATATATTTTTTAATTAGTTCAGATAAAAACAAATAAAAGAGAAGTTATAATATCGATGTATCATACTCTATCAAGTAAGTGAGATTAACTCTATTATTTATCATGTACTTGACTATTATTATAAAAAAATTTAGTTGGTAATCGAACTTAATATAATCAACTAACCATTAATCATCGTAAGTATATACTTTTTAAAGATAATATTTTTTTTAATAGTTATTATATATTTTCAAAAAATATTGTATACAAAACTAGTCTTACATTAAAAAAACATAAAAATATTTAATAGACAATTATAATATATAAATAATCAAAAAAGTTAATTATAAACTATAAAGAAAAAAAGATACGTATATGATCTTCTATGATATTATAATTAATTGTAAAGTGAAATTGATAAAAATACTTTAGAAAATACTCGACAATCAACTTATTATTAGAATTGGTCATGGACCAATTTTCTTATTATAATAATCTTAATATTTAAAAGAATATTATGTACAAAAGTAGCTTAATATTACAAAAATGGAAAAATATCTTGTTGACAAGTGTAATATACCGATAATTAGTATAAATTATGAATATAGAAAAATATAAATATGAATTGACTAGTTGGTTACAATATTATATTTAATTACAAAATAAATTTGAAAAAAAGAACGCACTTAACAAATACTGAGTAATTAGCATATTAGAATTGGTCATGCACCAATTTTCTTACTAAAATAAACTTAATTTGATGATAGTTAAATTGCAATAGAGTGGGGGAGAAAAAACAAAAGAAAGGAAATGTTAGGCATAACAGAAGGTTGGTGTGGTAGATGCTGGGGGGGTCTGATATTGTTATAGGTGTTGGCTACGTCGAAGACCGACATGTTAGGAGGTTCAAAAGAAATGTTTAAACAGCAGAGGCATCTATGTATCTCAACAGATCACAGTCCACACAGTGTGTAAGTATTGTGTTGGACACAAAAGCTGAGTTGCAGAAGGGGACCTAAGCTAAAATGCGCGTGCCTAGAGACGTCATCACTTCCTTGTGCTTTTTCAAAATTTCTCACCAATACGTTTGAACATAATCTCATCATTTTCTGAATCCATATGACAAATTAACCACAGCCTTTGCTTTTTGAGTTGTTTGGAGATGCTACTATTTTTTTTTTTTTTTGTTCTGTCCTTCTTAATAATTTCTGACAAAAGACATAACCTTTATTCCTTTTGCCTCATTTTATCAATAATAATTGCTCCCTTTCGATTTCAATTGCGATTCAAACGTGCTTTCTTGATATTTTCAAGAGAAAGAATACCCTTTTTTAAATTTTTTCCACCTAATAAGTTTACTTTATAAGTCAATTTTGGCCACCCTTTTGGACCACTAAGGAATTACAAAGCTCGACCTATTGCTACCTAATGACTAGCTACAACTCTCTTTTGTTTTTTTTTTTTTAAAAAAAAAATAGATAGATTTGATATCAAGAATTAATTTGAATTAGAATAAATCTAAGATTTCAATAAGTCTTATATAAATATTTATAAAGGAAGATCCTTATATCAACAACTAAAATCAAATTCACATTATTTCAAAATACGAATTCGATCCATACTAACTGGCCTAACATGTATTAATTAATTAACTAGCTATTACTTCTATATACATAAAAAAGAGTATATGGGAATTTTTATTTCTTCTATCTCAACCCCACTTTTCATTTGATTTACTTACCTTTAGTTTCTTTTTAACTTTATTTACTTAAGAAAGTGGACATCTCCATGGAAAATTTTGCAAACCCCCTTACACACTTTGCAGGTGTGCTATTTATGGACAGACTAGTTAAAAGTGTGAAAAGAAATATCATGAACAGAGGAATACGACATTTAAATGTGATATTTAATATGGGTGATGTAGCTAATTAAAATAAATGTGGGTAATTAAGGTAATAATTAATGTATCTTAGGTGAAGGACACGACAAAACACAAGAGGCACAAACCTAACAGCATTACCCGACATATATCTCCTGACACAAGCCAATATGAGCAGAAGGGAATGTTGACTGAAAATCACAGCGCAAACAACCCAAAACAGACAACGAATAAAATGCCCATCCTCTCCACGCAAAAACATTCTTAATTCTATAACTTGTATTTAAGAATATTATTATATCTTATATAAAGATTATCGTCTAATCATATGAAAGAACAAAAATATAATTATATAGATTGATTTTTTTTAGGATTGAGTTAATTTTAGAATATTCATATATTTATATATGTATTTATACATTTTTACTTAATTGTATTTTTATAATATATATATTACACACACATAGTTTTTAATTGTATTATTAAGTTTTTTCATTTGTACGAAAAAAGTTCTTTCTACCTCAATCGACCCATTACCATTTAGCTTTTTCGTCTTTCTTGCATGCATGAAATAAAGGATGGTTGTACGTGAAGGAGAGTTCATAAAAATTTGTGAAAGTAGTTTGAGTTGAGGGCATTATTATTGAGAATATTAAGGAAAGGTTATTTGTACAAATAATTGTACAACAGAGACAGAGAGGAACAGAACCTAGTGTGAGATATAATAAATTAGTGATATGATGAAGAGACATAATGAGAAGAAAATAAAGAAGTAATGTTTTATAACTACAAATTGTTGTATGAATTACCCAACTTTTTGAGAAAAAGATGATTGCGTGTAGGTGGAAGAGTTAAGATTCTCAAGCAGCAAGGGCGGTTGTTAATTTTGAGGTGTACTGAAATCACTGTGGTTTATAAATAATACATGTCGTTGTATGTATATAAATCTTACTTTCGGTTTGTAAAATAAATTGAGTTAGGTTTATTTTTTTCGCATTTATAATATGGTATTTGTTATATGATTGATGAAGATGTTGGATCATCCGTTATCAGATCAATATTGGACCACCTATTTGAATAGTTCTCATACTTGAGAGTCTCAACGTGGGAGGGGTGTGTTGAAAATTCAATATTAGAATAAATCTTGAGGGTATGAAGTTTCACATCGCCTAGAGATAGGACCCGTTGCATGAATATAAGTGGGATGCAAACCTCATTTTATAAGTCGGTTTTGTAGGATTGAGTTAGGCTCATAACCCACATTTCAACATGATATCAGAGTTGATGCTTCGACTTGACGACTGACTCAGACGAGTAATGCAATGATTAGTGTGAATCTATCTGAAGGTTAGATGGACCTACTTTGTGGGGATCTCTCATATGGAAAGTCATCATTAACAATGACTTCTCTCGTAAGGGAGGAGGTTTAGTGGTCATTAGTTTGAGAGAAGAATTGTTGAAATGCAAACAATGTCTCACATCGAAAGAACAAGGGATATCACATGAGTTTATAAAATATATAGTATCTTTATTGGTAAGAGGTCTTTTGGAGGAAGTCCAACAACAAAACCAAGAGGAAAGCTCTGCGACCAGGCCTAGTCTGGCCTTTTGGATGTCACCTGGTCGCGAAAAGCTCTGCGACCAGGTTATTTTTTTCCTTAACATTAGGAAAAAATTTTTTGTTTTAGTTAGTAATTAGTTTCACTGATACATATTATTTTTGGTTTATTTTAGTTAGTTATTTTTGTTGTGACCAGGCCTGGTCACAGAACTTTTCGCGACCAGGTGACGTCATTTCTCCAAATGCTCCACTCGTTTCACGCCACGTGTCGCAAGGAGAGCTGGTCGCAGAAGACGTCGTGACCACGTTACATAGCAACCATCCATCCAAAAAACGACACGTAGTAGGTCGCAGCAGATCCTACGACCATGCCACGTGTCACCCAGTCACTGTGTGGCCTCCACCGTGGCTGTTCACGTAACCACATTTTTGCCACGTGTCGCGTCCACAAATGGTCGCGGAAATGCCAACGTTTACATCAGCCCTCCACATAGGTTTTTTTGACGCGTGTCGCAATGTAATTGGGTCGCGGTATTTTCTGCAACTAGTTAGTCATGTCATACACTACAACCACCCATTTTGGTAATTAGTTTCAAAAGACACCATATACATATTTTGATCCCTCATTTTTCCTATACAGGTCAAAAAAGCCAAAAAGTTGAATTAAGGAATTTCAGTGTAATATATAAAGGATATGAATATAATATTTTTTAAATAATTAGAGAATTTTATATAAAATTTAAAAATTTAAGAAATATTTACGTAATTCCATAAATTTTGGGGAGGTATTTATTTGAAAATACATCACTTGAATCATTAGTTACTGAATTGGGTACTTATTCCATTTTTCTTTATTATTATTTATGGATAGCAAAGATTAAGTTTGTACGGTTTATGCAGATGATCCAGATCCAGGGGGAGACATTTTCTGCAGGAATAAAATAAAGATGATGAAAATCCCCCTTTTGTGGAAAAATTGTTTGGCAAAATGGAGTGATTGAAAGAATGCTCATATAGTTTTCTCATGAATGTTGGTAAAATTACTTTTGAACATAATTAATTTTAGAGTAATTGATTTATGATCAGATGATTTTATTATTAAAGCAAGACAGTAATAGGATTCAACATAAAGTTTTCATCTAACATAAAAATTATCTTAAATTGCTTCAATTAAAAAATTAACTCTAGGTCTATCATCAATTATTCAACATGAAACATATAAAATTTTACTTAAAATCACATTGATCAATATTTCAACATAATTTGAGATTTAACGAGAAACTAACACGCACTAAATTGTTGATCATTCAAACAAAATTTTAGAAAAAAATAGCAACAGTCATGTGTCAATTAAGCGATGCATTTCTCATAACAAGAAAATGAACAAAATTTGTACACACACTTAAAAGAACCTACAAGTTCAAACAAACATCTTTTAAAGGATGAGTAACTAGGTAACACATCATCCTTTCCTGGCACTAACCTTCACTTTTTATATGAAAATATCATTAAAATAAAATAATAATAATAATAATTGATGTCATTGATTATGTAATGAATATATAAAAAGTGAATTTTTTTTTAAAAAAATTGATATCATTACAATGAGTGACGATTCTTTTATGACAGTCGATTATATTCTTCATGGAATTGTTGCTTCTGCAAATGACTTCACTAAAATAACACATTTTAATAAATAATTTGTAATTAAAACTATCTTAATAAATATTTAATCAAAATAGTCTAATCAGAAAAATATCCCTGATTATATCACATGTTTGTTAGTTTAGCTAAATCCGAATAAATTCTCTTAAACAAATACAGTTGGTGAAGAAAAAAGAAAAATAGTTGCAAATAAAGATGATTAATAAATTATTATGCAAGAAATTAGTTAATGATAAAAGCATATGTATACTATGGACCTTAATATAATTAAAAAAAAATTACATTATGTCTACAAAAAATGTAGAGTGAAATTATTTTCACACCAAAAAAATAGATCAAAATCAATCTCTAAAGAGCAAAGGGGAAGGGTGACTCTATTTTCTAGGGTTGAGAGAAGGTGTCCTTTTGAAATTATGTCAGCAGATTCTTGAAAATAAATGACAATAACTGTAAAGAGAGGCTTTCCAAAAGGACAATTCTCTCCTTGGGATCATACATTTCTATAAACATGTACCCAATTGGAGTTAGAGATAGTCATCAACTTTCATCACTCCCAAGTCATATTAACATTATTCACCAAATCCATCTTTTCTCTTTTTTCATTGTCACTGAAAAAGATGCCAAAGAAACAACGGAACTCTATTCCTTTTAGAACAATACCATTGATTTTCAATTCCGTAGAAACTGCTTTGGATTCTTTCCATCTCAAGTTCAGAACCTAACTTCTATTATTTTGTACAACAAATTAGTACACTTTCCCGTGCCCAATGCCCAATTCTTGAGCTTCATTCGATATATGAACCCTTTCAAGTCCCCTAATAATTTATGCTCATGGGTTTAGTGAGCAAATATTGTATGTTAAAATAGTATTAAAGGTTTTTAAACTTTTGTCCCATCACAATATGTTTCAAAGAAAGTGTCTTTCTTTCTTTTTCTTTTCCATTTTTCATTGTCACTGACAAAGATGGCTCAAGAAAGAATGGAAACTATTCCTGTTAGGAGAGTGAATAAATGATCATGTTTATTATATGTTGAACAATTAAATTTAAATTCAAATTCTAAGTTTCCCAATAGTTGACGCTGATGGGTTTAGATATCTTGGGCCTCAATTTATGGAATAAATGGCCCATCTTCCTCTTTCTTCTTAAAGTGGTTTTTTTATTTATTTTTTTCTAACAAGGATTCTAAGGATGATTAAATGTAAATTACCATTTGTCCTTAAAAATGTAGAAGTATGAAATTTAACTCTTAAGAGATAAAAAATCATAACATATCCTCTAAAACATTTTTATTGTCATTTTCATCATTAAATCCAACCATTTATTGTTATTTTAAGGATTAAAATGACAATAAATAATAAAATTGATGATAAAAAATAAATTATTTCATTCGGTACCGACAATCGATCACAGCCATACTAGAATCTAAACATTTGTCTATACGAAGAAATAGTGTATGGTGCATAAGACATTAACACCTTGGTGTACATCCCCACGCTCCAAGGTTATAATTATTTGAAAACTTTATAAATAAGAGTTGATGTGTCATTATTCTGCATGTTGTATGCCTGTTGGGCAGTACAATGCAAAACTCATGGAAACTGCTAATGCCCATGTTGCAATATATACAACATTATTATGTACACAATCCGTTAGCAATGATCATCAAATATGTGCATGAAAAGAAAACCTTAGACATTAGTTTCTTTAAAGCTCTTGGTCAACCAAATAGCTGTTTCTCTGGGAGAAACCTTCTCATGTCCGAATGGCTTCAGCAACACTCCAAGCTCTTGAAACCTCTCTTGTTGTAGGAGCCTGGCACTGAACTCCAGCAACCCTTCCAATGCCTCAGCACGTTGTTGGTACGATGATGTGTCAAACCCATGCTGATGCAACTCACTTGAAACACAAGTTTTTACATGGTCAGGAGAGAATTCAGTGCCCTTTGAACCAGGGCAAGCATCACTAGTACTAGTTGGGACAGTAACTTTATCCTCTTGGATTGTACACTTGTCCTTTGTGATTGAGCAATCAGCAATACTCCCTGCTGAGCTGGAAGAGCAGCGTGCCGATGTTGATGATGGTCCATGGAGAGGAAGGAAAGGATCCTCATAAAATACCATTGGGAATTCTGCAATCTTGACAATTCGTGGCGCATTAACAGAAACATCAAGGGAGTCTAGACTTCCAAGCACATTTGTGTACAAGTTTGTTGTGGCCCTGGCTCTTGGGGGTGTGGAAAACTTTCTAGATGGTGCATGAGACACTGGAGTCTGAAATGAAAAGCAGAATTATAAGTATATAGCTTGTATTCGTGATAACACGTGATCTCTCTTCATCAAGCCAATCAGTTTAGTAGGAGTTCATTTCTTTTTCATATTCTTTCCTATGCTATGGGGGGATGACCATAAAGTAAAATGGAAATATTGAGTCATGTATAGCATAAACTTACTGAGTCACGCTTTGAACCGGTATGTGTTGTCTTTGATGGTGCCATTGTTTGCCTTTTGGCAGTGGCAGAATCTTTAACTGCTCTCATCCTCGGTGTTCTCTCAACAGTTGAGAACTTTGTGGCTTTTGATTTGTCACGGACAGATAGTTCATAGATCTTCTCCTCTGAACAAGCGGATAATCCATGTGCTCTTTGAGTTGAACACTGAGAGACTTGTTCAGTTCCAGAAATACTAGGATTCAAGGTCCTATCATTGCTAAATGACAAGCATTTGTCTTGGTCAAAAAGTGTAGAAACAGATTCTGACTCTATGAACCGAGTTCTGCTTACATAATTTGTGTCAGGCCATTGGAAAGGAAAAGTACTTCTTCTGGGGCTATTTAATTTTAGGTGAATTTTATGAATGTAAGGCTGAAGATGCGGATGATTTAGTAATTCTGCAGCCTGTCAACACAAACCGTGGTTAATTTGTTTTGATAAGAACAAGGTTATATAAAGGTTGGATAAGAACAAGGAAAACTTGATATCACTTAGAAGACAATCAGATCTAATCACGTAAAAAATAAACCACATAGACAATGGCTCATTTTTCTTTTAGAGACTAGTTTTAATCTATAAATCAACAGTGCTTTGATAAATGCAAAAAGTAGTTAAAAGATGGAAAGAACTTACAGTTGGCCTCAGCTCGGGATTTTTCCGCAGCATACTTTTGACAAGCCCTCGACTGAAAGAAGAAATATATATATCACAAGTTACACAAATCATGTCACTGAATGAGGTTTATAACTTAAAGAAGGAAATATTATAACTGCAAAGATCAAATGATAAATAGAATCAATGAGAAACATAATATCAGTTAAACAGAATAGAATTACTCCCTGCTAATAGAGAGAGTTACTATTACAGAATGTATAAAGGTAAACCAAATCCCATGACTGAATTACATGCCATCCTTTTAGTTCTACCATAATGAATGATCATTATGTAATTTAAGTAGTATATTGAAGGATGCTGTCAAATTTTAAATGACGTGACACTTAACAATTAACATGGATCACTCTATCATGGAAGAACACTTAAATTTCCAATTCCACAATAACTTTAGAAGTTTCTAACCAAGATCATAAAATCTAATGGTAGATCTTGTAAACTGTGAACAAGTAAGATGACCATTAGCAATTACGAATTTGATCAATGTCTGCATTCAGCATATATACACTAATACACATAAACAAGCTATTGAATTTTTCAAATTGTGTAACCATAGACAAAGACATATCAGTTAGATAAAGCAGGTAAAACAAATAATTTAAATATATAGGATTTTCTCAAAACAAAGGACTTACAAAGCAGCAGAATACATAGTTGGCAGGGGAGCTACTATACACTTGTTTATTTTGATAATCAATGATTGTATGTCCTGCTCAAATGAAGACAACATACACAAAAAAAATTTAAAAAATTGTCAATGATTTAATGTTGAGCTTCAAACTTCAGAAATGTGAAATATTTTAAGTCAGTGAGCCAGCATATATACAATGAGAAAAAGTTTTGTGTCTTCGGATAATAACTTACAAAAGCTTTAAATGCTGGCTTGTGAGCAGCCATTTCATAGATACAGCATCCTGTCAAATGTTATTGCCAAAACCAATGATAAATGCAGTTAGAAAGATATTGCAAATGAGGGAAATCAAAAGAGTAATTAAGTTTAGGAAATCTCAGGAGTGCAAAAACAATCTATCCTACCCAAAGACCAGATATCTGACTTAGAGCCATAGGGTATATCAGCAAGAAGCTCTGGGCACATATAACTTGGAGTCCCAACAACCTAAGTTTAGAGCAAGAACAAAGAGTAATTAATTCAGAAATGAATTCTGAAACAGTGAACATAACAATATTTTGGCAATACCACTCACCGAGGAAGCAAGATCATCAGATGTCAACTTTTTAGCAAGACCAAAGTCACCTGCATCAAACATGCGTAACATAAAGATAGCTACACGCCAAATCCCAACTTAGAGATTAAGTCTAAAGAGCAGTGTGCAGATAATATGAGTAAAGCTGCTTACCTAGCCGTATATCCTTATCTTTTGTCAAGAATATATTTGAACACTGAAATAGATGAAAAACTATCATCAATCTAATGCTGGTCCTCAAAGTCCTCTGAGATATCAGCTACATAACACCAACTTCTATTTAACTTAAAGAAGTCATATCCATTACCTTGACGTCACGGTGAAGAATATGATTTACATGTAAGTAATCAAGTGCCATCAGCAATTGAACAAGCCATTTACAAAGTTTCTGCATGCAAAAAGTTGACAATGACAAACAATTGTTTCATATAGTTCCAAAGAGCTTGGAGTTGAAAATAGGAATGAAAATTATCCGAGACTCAGGTGTGAAAGCAGTTTCTGCAAGAGTGATCAACCTCTTCAGGAAAGTTAACACCATTAGCCTTTTTTAACGCTTCTGCCCTGTACAACAGATACAAACGGTTCAAAGACTTCACAATTAGCGAGTAAGACATAATGTGTTAATAAATGTTGTAACTTCCTCAAATATTTGAATTCAGTGCAAATTATAACTTACATATCCCCTCCTTCACAATAGCCAATGATGATACATACAAAACAACCCTGGAAGTAAAGATACAGCTTTGCCAATTTCAGTATCATAAATCAATGAAGTTTATAAACCAGTTTTCTACACACACAATCATGAAAAACAGCACAAGATAAGAAAGTTCTGGTTAAAGCTAGGCTGACCTTTTCAACCCAGGAATCTTTATACTCCACGATAAATGGATTTCGAACTTTGGATATGAGCTCCATCTAACCAACAAAGCAAGAAAGACAACATCAATATCATTTCACATTACAGGATAGAAATTAGCTTTCAATACTACAATAAAATTCAAATGTAAATTAACATAAATGAATAAAACTTTGGCTTAAAGATCAACTTCAAATTATCAAGCAGCAAAAACTAGTTGAACATAGAGCAGAAAATGTACAAGAATGAAATTGTCATTTTTAACATCAAAACATGCTGCCTTCGCTACTCCCTTCTAGAAAAAGGACAACCATTCATTTAAACTCAAAGAACTACACTAAGAATTTGTTTCAATTTTCCTCTAACAACTGAAGAATGGAAAGTAAAAAAAGGAGAGTGGATTACCTCCTGGTGGGCAGACCTGCGGGTTCTGTCAGTTTGGCGAGCAAGGCGGATCTTTTTAAGGACATACCTAAAATGTAAACCACACAAATAAAATAAACACCCCATATGAACTAACAGATTATCAATATTAGCAACACTCATAAGTTCACAAATAAATACTTAACAAATTAGAGATTGAATGATCCTCACTTTTTCTTTTCGTGCTTGTGTCTAACTAGAAGAGCCGAACCAAATGCACCTTTGCCAATCTGTTCTAAAATTTCATACTGCTCCATTGAACTAAAACCACTTTACCTCCCACTATCAAAGATAGTTTACAGTCCTGGAAATGTTAGCAAATAGCAACGTTAAACTCATGTCATAAATAAATATTAACATATTTCATCATCGTTACAAATATGTTGAGCTATTTCCAATAACAACTACTGATAATCAGATTCGCAACAATATGATGCACAAATTTTCTTAGCAACCCTAGCCACATATTTTGTAGTAGCAACATGCTTTACAAATCAAACTCCGTCAAATACTGTTACCTGACAAAGTCTTTCTACCAAAGAGGAACTGAAAAGCCTATTTTCAGCTCCGGAGTGTATTTCAGTTCCTGATGCTAGGTCACTAGTAAGACATAAGACACAATTCTGTGGTGGTAACTGACACCTTTACCACAAGGCCAAAGTTTCTATATTGTCTCACACTCACACCACATCAAATTTGTAATAAAGAGCATCAAATGTGACCAACCAGTTCTGGTTTGGTTGTTTAACTTGTTTTAATTCTTCAAGGCCATAACCAGCAACTATGAGGTCAGCCTTTAAGGGCAATCACTCAAAAATCCAAGGATTGATCATTCTTGTGTCTATCCGCTTATTAATCTTATCCCTGGAATACATGTTTACAGCACCACCCAACCCTCAAAAAATTGGACTTTTTTTTAAGAAAATAAAATTCAAACTTGCTAACTTAAAAGTTGAACAAAACCCAGAAAATCAACTTCACGAAATACCCAATTACACTAAATATGATTATTTCAAAGTCATGATAATTACTAATAACATGAGTATAAAAATTTAATAATCATTGATTAAAAAAATTAATGGTTAATCAAATACTCATGTTTTGAGAAGCTGCTAAAACTGAAAAAAAAATAAAAATAAATAAAACATGGAATTCCCAAAAACGTACACATAGCACAGCAAAAGAAGTGAGCAAGCAAGTAACTTTACAAGCAAAAACTATATACAGATAACGGAACAATTGAAGGATTTGTTGGAAAAGAACCTGAATTCATGAAATTGAAAAGTCAAATTGGCAAAGTTGCAGAGAAATTTGCATTTGCAGTTGAAGTTGCAGTTTTCAGAAGTAAGCACTTAGCTGCCCCTGTTAATATTATATGTTATAAGTTATATTATATTATAACCATATTTTATAATAATTTTAATAAATAAATGATACTATATTGTCACAATCATAATGGTGTTGCTTTTGATTATTTTATTTTGAAATCGAGCAATCAATATTAGAAAGAGAGAGAGCGCCAAAACCAAACAAGAATTAAAGTGGACGCAAAAGCGACGTGTGATTCCAAAACGTGAGATTATATTTAAATAACTTTTTCATGCAAAATATATATATATATATACTTGCAATTATTAATAAATGAGATTTTCTTATAATTATTTTTTTTTATTTTCATTAGATAATTTTACTCATTTAAATTTATGAAATTATTTATTTCAATTTAATATTTTAATTATTACTTCAGCAAAATTTAAAACCTATTTTAATTTTATGTATATTTATATAAATATTTTATTTCCATAATTTAATTTATTATAATTTTTAATTTATTTAAAAAATTAAAATTAATATATCTATTATTTCTGTCGATGAAATTATTAATTCCAATTACTTTCATATATTTATAAAAAAAATATTTTGTATCTATAAATTTAGTCACCGATAAAGTAATTCATATAATGTAAAAATAAAAAATAAAATTATTTTATAATAATTAATATAACTCTTGAAAAATAAAGAGGATCACAAGAAAGGTTTTTTTTTTTTTTTTGGAGAGAACTTAACGACAAAAGAAGTGCACGGGAGGTGTGCTTAAGGTACCTTATTCACAGCCCCACCAGATCGCATCATGTCCCTTTTTTGAAGACAAAAATATGTCTTATCATATTTTTTTTACATTAAATTATGTTTTCTCTTATATTTATTTGAGATTTTAATTTTATTTTTATCTTTCTTGTCTATCGAATTAAATTTTCTCTTAATTTGCTATTTTTATCGTATTGATGGTTTTAATGACGATAAAAACACTATTGCTAAAATTGTTTCTATAATTTTTATAATAAAAAATCATCATAATATGTATAATCTATTTGATGTACATTAAAAATTTAAATATGATTTTAGGCATGTCATTCGAATTTGATCAATAGTTCTATAAAGAGTCTATGAGACCTAAATTCCTAAATATGAAATGGATAAATATTAAGATATTCTCAAACATATAGACGCATATATATAAATAGTTATCATAAGCTCTTCATAGAAATAATTGAACAAATTTGAATCAGTTTCAACTTTATTCAAGGCTATCTTTGGTAGAATTAATTGAAAAGGTATTTGCAAGTCTGAATTAAACCTCAAAAACTTAATTAAGACCATGTAGAAACCATAAAGTGAGAAATTTACGATTTTGTATTTCCATTTTTTCTTTACATTTGACGGAGTTAGTCTCTCTAATCTCTGACTAATAATCACAGTAATTAATATCAAATATTAAATAATTTTATTTTTTCAATTTAGACTAAAATAGGTAGATAATAGATAAATAAGATGCATTTTCCATCACATATTTAAATACATTCTTTTTATCATCTAAAATTTGAGTGAAGTATACATAATAAAGTTATTTCACTAAAAAATAATATCATTCGGCAAGATTTGCACATATCTAGGAATATTCTTTCAGAACTAAACATGATATCTTTATTTTTTAGAAAATATTTAAATATTATAAAAAAATTTATAACAGATATGAATTATTTACAAGAATTATGATAACCAAAAATAATAACTCTCATGTATGAAAACAAAAATTATCCTACCGGCAAATTAAACGTCACTTTACACGCTAACTTTTTATTTGTTCAGTTAATAACAATGCTTCTAACCTGCATATATAGCATACCCACTTGAGCTATTATTAATTTAAAATTTACGAATAATCACAAAGATAATAACTAATAATAAATGCATTAATGTTATGTAAGTATACATTGATCATACACCTAATGCTCCTTGTTGATATATCTCCCACCTTTTAGTAAATGCACATATATCCAACATTAATAGCTATTTTCCCTTGTAATTAGGTTTTTAGTTCTTTCAATGTCAATTCTAACATAACTTATTAAGTTGAGTTGTCCATATCTTCTTTTTAGAAGATTAATGGCCCACTTTATTGTTATTAGTTCGTATATCACTTATCTATATGCATCTTTATCTTTTGTCTAAACATATTTAAAAAGAGGTATAAGGAATACGCATATGTTAGTTGCCTACGGATCAAAATTTTCAATTGCCTTTAATAAATGCATACATGTGTTCTTTATTCTTTATCAAAAAAATTTACTGATATCTATTCTATTCTATTCCTCATTCTTTATTAATTACTTAGTGGACAAGAAACTTACGCATGTGGTTGTTTTATTCAACACATAAATTTTCTATAAGTACTTGTGAAAAAGATTAAAATAAATTGAACTTCTTTCATAATTTAAAATCAATATTTATGTATTTAACTTTTACAGAATTTTCTCATTTAACTTCTTTATATTAAAATTTTTAAATATATTTTATTTCGTAAAACAATTGGCTTCATTTTCATAAAACAATATAACATAAAATATATATACTTTCAATCTTATATTATCATACAATACTCAAAAAATGATATACCCTGGTTTTGTGACAAGAATGATGTATAGTTAGTTAGATGCTTTAGTTGGACTGGGCTTAGTGGAATTCGATCCACAGTCCACAGTAGCACTCATTGAAGATTTATTAAATGAGAATGGGTTTGGTGGATGTGAATCTGGGCAGAAGCAGATAATACTAAATGCACATCCTTCATCATTTATTTAAGGATAAATGTTACGTGTCAACAGAAATATATAATCAATTAGTCATTTTATGTTAAATTTTTATTTTTAATTTTTTATGTTTTGATATTTTTAATTTTTTTAAAATAAGAATTTAAATTTAATACAAAATGACTATTAACTGTTTATTCCTGTTAATTGTACAGTATTTTTGGTTTGTTTGTTCTAGTTTTTAGCCAAACAAACAAACTAAAATTCATTCATCCCAAGTAAAGTTACTATAAAAGGACCTACGGTGAAAAAAATTCACACTCGTCCTCTGAGTAATCTTCTTTAGCATTGCCACTCTCCTTTCTCAAAATCTTTTATGCATACTTGTAAGTTTTATAATATTTTTTAAAATTTGTACTTTTTTATATGCTAAGAACTTATATTTATAGCCTATTAAGTGGCCCAATTATGTAATAAAAGCATGAACGGTAATTTGGATGCTTTCCTTCTTAATATTACATTATAAGGTACCATTTTATCTAACATCTTTGAAATTTAAAAATTATGTATAAGATAAAGTTACAAAATAAGAACTTAAAAATGTAAAAAAAAATTGATGTCAAATTTTTTACCTTAAAAAGAATTCCTTTTATATTAAAAAGTTGAGTCAATGGTTAAATATATCAATTATGAACATTAATTTTCCTAAAAATCACTTCTTTTATTATTATTATTTTACTCTTTGGAATAAAAATTTTTACCCTATTTTTTTATTCATAAGTAATTTTTAAAAGAAAAAAATAAAATAAAATCTAACGATACGTAAGTATATGTAGAATAACAATAGCGGCGATGAGTGTTTTATTTACGAATAAAGTCAAGTAAGAAATAATGTATTATGTGAAGTTCTAAAAACAAAACGAACATAACTAACAACAACTAATGATTTTCAAATCACAATCATTTGAAAATGAAAAGCACAATGTAATTTTGGAGTTTAAGAATAAAACAATAAGAAAGAAAGAAGATTAAATTCAGAAACATAATGTCGACAACCATTGACTATGTACTACAACGTAGCTATCACAAGAACAAAAGTTAAGGTAGTGTGAATAGTGATAAATTAATTAAGGAAGCACTATATGTGGTGTGGCTTTAGGTTTGATTTGTTTTCATTGTACAGGAAATCTACTAAACCCACACACCCACACACATTATACAGGCTTTCCATTTACAGAAACCTTTTGAGTTTTAACTAGAAAATGACTCGACAGTAATTAACCTAAAAAAAAAGATAAAAAGGTCGAGGACATGATTCATCGATATCACAACTCTATAACTTTTTCTCAGTGGCATACATATAAGCTTAATTCATGATTTATGACAGTAATTCATCACCTTTTCTCATTGGCATACTTATAAAAAGTGTTTTTTTTTTTTAAAAAAAATTTAGTGCTTTCACAATTTTTTATATAAGTCTTTAAAAATAAAATAATATTTTTGTGATAAAAGTAAACATTAAAGAAAAATCTCAAACTAAATAGGTAATTAATTTTAACTTACTGCTTCAAGGTATATTACTTTAGGAACTTGATATATATAGTCTTCCATCAACAAATTAATAGTCGAATCATGGAGTAATAGATTTTTCTAATAATATTTTTGAAACAGACCCTACTCTGTAAATATATTTTGAATTGGAAAGGATTTTCAGAAAATACAGTTAGACTTTTCTAATAATTTTTGGCTTCTAAACCATTACGTGTTATAACATGTTTAGTAAAGATTATTTAGGGGATAAAAAACATTTTGAGTTAACATAAAATATAGCACTCAAATATGAAATTTTATGCAATTTTATTCTTGAATATTTCGTTCATACAACTTAGTTCTTTATTATTGAATATCTTATTTTTTTAATTTTTTTTTGTCAATCTGTACACTAAATTGTGCAAATAAACCATAATGACAAATTTTTTTAAATGTTCCGTCGTAGTCAACGTTAAAATATTAATGTTGAATCAATATTCAATAACTAAACTAAAATTTTAATTGAAATTGTGATTTTTTTTTAAAAGTTGGGAGACTAAAATTGTGGAGGCAGGATACACTTGATCGAAAATAGAAAAACAAAACTCGAAGATTAGAATTTTTTTAGATAAATGATAGTTTTTAGTAATTGTTAGTGATAGAATTCAAATACAGCATTCTCATCTCCCTAATTCCAACCTTATAAACTTTCGTTTTGGTTAGTCAAAGGATACGAACCGACAACATTCCTCTCACCCTTCGTCGGATCATTTTCTAAAATTACTTGACCAATCTTAAGTTTCCTTCCTCCACTTCTTGGACAAGTTAGTAGTTAGAGGAGACACAAATCATACCACTAAAAACAAGAGAATTAAATAAAAAATTATTAAAGAATTGAAAGTGTAGTTCAAACAAAATAACCAACTTTAATTTTAATTTTACATACAATTGTAATATGCAGCTAACAAGTCAACTCATTCATAAAATATATATGTGTATTACAGTCGTCTACCAGATATTTTTTTAAAAATAACATGTTTGACATTGTTATATTTAATTCTAATATTCAAAGAGTAACAAATAAGTCTCTTACTTTTTATTTTTTTAGTCACTTTGGTTTTGTCATCATCTAAATAAAAATTAAAATAAAGTATATTATAATAAAAATATACTATGAGATTATTTTAAATTATTTTTTTGTTTTCTCATTTTATCTGAAAAGGTGATCCTTTCAAAGTGCTGCTGCTGAATAACCTTGTTTCATTAACTCAATGATGGGAGTCTATAACCCTAAAATTTGTACCAGACATTCCCTAGATCCATTCTTACCTTGGTCTATATGGAATATTCTGTAGCAAAAATTTCTTGAGCTCTTCACCTTTCATGGCGTACTATCTTCAGCTAGGTCTCGATTTCAAATCCACCACCTTCTGTGGTCATGCTAACCTCACCTTTATCTAACCTAAGGCTTTTCCCTCAAAAATCTACAACAAATAGAAGATGAATACTCAAACAGATCTCTTCCAATAATTCAAATTCATGAGATATGTTTAATGGTTGATAATTATGATTTAATCATAAAGGGAAAAGTATGAGACAGAAGTTGTAGATTCAATTCTTTTTATCAATATTTATAATAAAAATTAACATTTGTCGTTTAGGAAAAAATATATGCCACTACTTTGTTTTTAATTACGTATTTTTCTAAAATTATTTAAATATATAACAATACCTCTATTGTCAAGTTATTTTTTCTTATTATTAATTAACGGAAGTTTCTTTCCTCTTTTTAAATATTTTTATCTGTAAATTATTCAAAAAACTGTCAAAATACTTAAAAGTATGATCGAGTTTCAAATAGTGAGTTAAGAGTAGTGATAAACTAAAATAATTCTAACATATTTTCAATAATTGATTTATTCAACTTGATTTATGAACGAATTAAAAATTAAGTTAGATAAACAAATAAGTTGAGTTTCACCAATGGGTAATTCAACTTGATTAGTTCATATATATTAATTTAATAGTTAAATTCATGCAAATAATTATAAATTCAAATTAAATTAAATAAAAAATTTAACCGAGTTATTTATAAATTTGTAAGCACCGGGAAAAAAATTAAACTAAAAGTTTTAATCCTTTAAGTTTAAACCGTTTACTTATTTTGGTTATTTAATTAATTTTTTTTATTCTTCATATTTTAAAATGTATCATTTTAGCTCTTTAAATATTTTTTTATTAAAAACATTAATCTTATATTAATATTACTCTAATTTAAAATTTAAAATTATGATAAGTTTTAGCATGTTAACATATACTCAAATTGAAGTACTATATCTTAGAGTTTGGAGTGTTAGGACCATGATAAAACTAAACGATCAATCTGGTCCAATGATGTGTGTGTATATATATTTTGGTGACGCAATGAACAGTTAGTCCATGTAAGAAGATTATGTAGTGGAGGGTCCTTGTTTAAACATGCGGAGCTATAACTCAATTATTATTATCCTAAATGGATTTCAGCCACAACACAACGAAGGTGTCCCTGCTGCAGCAGACATTAGACTTATAATTCATCTTCATATCATCATATAAATCACTGCTCAATGCCCACATACTAAGTATTCTAATAGCCGCCCAAATTTTTGTTCTTCTCCTATGTCTACTGTTTCTATGTACTCTTTTAAGAGCTTCATGTCTTAGATGTTATCATTGCATGGATTTATATGTTACCCAAAATAGTAGTCAATCAATAATGCTCATAAAGCCACATCAATTCCACATTCATCAAGTCAACGCCCAACTTTATTGATTTCTCATCCTTCATTCATTATACTTTTTATATTTGTGTTATAAATTGATAATCAAACTACAAATTGAAAACCTGGATGATAATAGTGTTTATTTAGCACCTCCCCGCAAAAAGCTTGAAAGTAAAATCATGCATGTAGTGTTCTTACTTTAAGAAACAGTTTTTTAAAATGATTAGAATAGAAAGTGTATTTGTTTCATGTATGGGAAATTATTTCTAGAAATTTGAATTTGACAGAATGAAACATTTTTAATGTTTGGTACTGTAAAATAATATTGGTAGATATAATTTATTTTCAAGAATCTATATTATATTTTTCCTTTACTTTTTTTATTTTCATGTAAAAAGGTGAAATTTTTTATATTCTTATAAAAATAGAATTAATTTAGAATATTTTTATTTTAATTTAAAATGAACATAAGAATATTCTAATAAATAATAAGTAATTAGTCAACATCTTTGATGAGTATAATATTTTCAATAATAATAATCTAACAAATATGATTCTTATTAAGAATGTAATTATATTCGTAAAACAATTGTTCATTGAAAGTTGAGAAATACATACATACAAATAGAATTATCAAAATGAATAGATTCTTTTTTGGCTTACCAGACTATTGTATAGAAAGATGGCTAATTAGTTAGCCTAACTGGGATAAATTAACCCATTTTAATTTTGATTCAAATTTATGTAAATTTTAATACTGTGTTAAATAAGAAAAATGGATTATATATTACAAAAGAAAAGAGATTAATATCATAAAACACAACTCCACACATATCACTACTACATATCCCAAGATATTAAACCTAGCTAGCTAGTATTCTTTACACTCTATTATTGACTAAAGCATCACACCGACTTATCTAACCACCACTCATTGTTGGAGTAAAATAGAGTTCTCGATCACATAAATTTATATACTATAGAACGTGAAAAAAATGTTTTTGTTAATTAAAAATAACACCATGATTCATGTTAATAGAAGAATTCCTTGAATTTGTAGTTTAAAAGAATCAGAAGAGTTGAACCAATTATACCTGTTGAAAGAATAACTGAAACAACTAAAATTCAAAGGAAGCAGTAGCTAGCAAAATAGTGGGTTCCCAGCAAAAGTCAAAGGATATTCAACATTTGTAAGAGCAGAAAGATCCTGGGCCCTAGGCAAATCCATATTCGAAGAAATTGCACCATATAAAGTGGTGGGGCCCAAACTCATCGACAATGTCTTTACGAAACAAAACCATTTCGTACGACATAGTATTACGCAACATAAACCATTATGATTTTTTTTTCTATAATAAAAACATTATTATTTTTTCCCGAGATAACAAAAAGAGTTGCACATAGATGATATATGATGAATTCTCTTTGGAAAAATAGTTTAAATAGAAGAATCAGTCATTTGGGGTAGTTGCAATTCACTCTCCCACTTGTGCAAGGGCTTGTTGCCACTCAATTTTATCTTTTTCTCCTACAAAAATACTCATACTATCTTGAACTAAATTTATGCATTTAAAATTCATTTAGTGCCTGTTTGTCATAGTTTTGTTTTCGTTAACAAAATCATTTTTTTAAAAAACAAAACCAAGTGTTTATTTCAGTTTTTTAAAATAATTAGAAGATATGAACAATACAAAGTCTTGTTAAAATTGAAAACTATTTTAAATAACTTCTCATAAAAGCAACACCATCTTTTAAAAAATGTTTTTTTTTATGTTTATTAACAAACATAAATTAGACTCTTGCTTTTTTTTTAAAAAAAAAAATCTATATGCAATTTTGGTCACCTATAATTTTTAATTCACAATGTCACTCATCATAATTTTTAAAGAAAATACTCTAAAAAAGTACATGAATATTTTTTTAAAAAATTACATTATGAGTTAAAATTATTATACTAGTTGAGAAAGACATAGTTATGCAATGAAAAAATTATAAAGCATGTAAAAATAAAACCTTCTCACTTGAGTAAAACAAGAGGATAAAATTTTAAGGAACAAAGAAAACAAAATGCATAATTCAGAAAAACTCCACAATGATGTGACACATTGTTTGCATTTAACAATCCTCCCTCCAACAAAGGACCACCTGACCATTAGAGTTTTCATCGTCGTGACAATTCTTGCACTTCATACTGTCGTCGATAAGTCATACTTCTTGTAGCGTCATTCTGGTAGCTCATATCAATGATACATGCAATTTAGCCACCCCTAGACATATCTTGTCTAGCCCTTATGCTGCTAGGAAGACTTTCGATATAAGAGATTCCCACAAAGTAGGTTCACCTAACCTTCACTTAGATCCACTCCAATCATTACATCACTCGTCTGAGCCGGTCGCCAAGTTGAACCATCAACTTTGATACAAGTTAGAAATGTGGGTTGTGGGCCTAATTCAACCCTACAAAACTAATTTGTAAGGTGAAGTTTTAGTTTTTGTACCGCTGTTCTGATAGCTCGTATCAAGAGCACATGCAATTTAGCCACCCACCAGACATATCTTGTTTAGCCTTTATGCTGCTAGGAAGATTTTCGTTATAAGGGATCCCCACAAAGTAGGTTCACCTGATTTTCACTTAGATTCATTCCAATCATTGCATCACTCGTTTGAAACAGTCGTCAAGTCGAACCATGATACAAGTTAGAAATGTGGCTTGTGAGCTTAAGTCAACCCTACAAAACCGGCGTGTAAGGTGAGATTTGCTCCCCACTTATATATATGCAATAGACCATATCTCTTCTCGAGCGTGAAGACTATTTAAATGGGTGGTCCACGCACCCCTCTACGCCGAGGATTGGACTTCTCGAGCATGAAAACTATTCAAACAATACTAGAATAGACTTTAATCTCAAATTAGAAATGTGGGTTGTGGGACTAACTTAATCCTACAAAATTGGTTTATAAAATGAAGTTTGTTCCCTACTAATATACATGTAACATGTCATATCTCTAGACAATGTGTGATTTTCAACACACTCCATGCTGAGAATTAAATTTCTCAACATAAAGACTGTTTAAATGAGTAGTCTAATATGTCATTTCACGTTTTTATAATAATTGATATTTATTCAATGATAATTAAGTTAAAAATTGATTGCTTAGTTTTAGATATGAATTTTGTTCTGTTGGCATAAATATTTCTTAATGCATGTCAATTCAGACGTAGAACGGAAATACCAAATTAAACTTTTGAAAAACAAAATCAAATGACCTTTCCCCCACATGCATTTGTAATCCACTAGATGTGAGTTATTTATTCCATCCTAGAAACACTATTTAAAAAAAAAAATTGATTTATTTGATACATAGGGACACTAGTTGACAAGTGCAAAATGGTAAAATGGCAAACAAGAACAATCTACTTGACTAGACACCCCACAAATTCCAGCTAAGTTAGGAACAGAGTTACTGTCAGTGATGCACGTTTTTGAGAGACTTTGTTTCTTATTACTGTATTTCTTTTTTAAAGAAAATTAAGTTTCAGATTTTTTGTTGTTTTCTTAACAATCATTAAAATTTTCATATAGACATTGATTCGATTCATTTCTCTCATATTCTCCCTATCTCTTTCTCCTTTGTCGTAATGCTCGTCTTATCCATCTTATTCAATTATTATTCAAACATGCTAATTCTCCCGTATACGCGTACATTACACTCTAGGCTCCTAGCTAATTATTAAGTTCTTGTAAAAACTAATAAATGTGTAGTCTGATTAAAAAATGAATATCAAATATTACCAAAAACACCATTAGTATATAGTTACTTTTTCTTTTCTTCAATATATATTTGATTAATTTTTAGAAGCGCTTAACTCAAGGCATGATGTACCCTTGTGTTTAATAATAAAGTCAACTTGTAGTTTTAAATTGTCTCTTTTGACGAATTCAGACAACAGTTAAACATAAATAAACACAAAACTAGATCTCTCACCTAGCTTCAATTATATGAGTAAATCTTTTGAACATGATTAAATTAAAAAAAAAAAAGTTAAAGAGGTGAAATTTCAGATAAACATTACGTATAATAATTTTCCAATCTTAATTAAAATCATCATTTAAAATATTTTCAAGTTAATGCTCTTGACTTAAAATAAAGTGAATAAATTTTTTAAAAAAGGAAATTAACAACTATACACTATCAATTACATTCTTATATACAGTAATTTAAACCTTAATTTTTTTACACTAAGAATATTTTTAACCAATAGTTGAATTATTAAAGAGATTTTGTCTCTTGAAATAAAATTTTCTCTACATACATTACTGGATCAAATTCCCATTACTATAATAAAAAGAAGCTAACCATGTATCAATTATTAATCTTATATCCCATTGTCAAGGTTAACTCTTAAGCTTTGCAACCGACCATTTGGTATGCAAAACTTATATTAGGTTAACTCAAAACTATGCATCCCTGCAGCCAACCTCTTCATATTTAATTAGAAAAGTATCCAATCACTTTCTTCAAAAAGAAAAGAAATTATTCAATCACATTTCATGTTACCACAACATGATAGAAATTTAAATCATATGAAATTAGTTCTTTGTTCTTACCTCTTATTGTATTACGGGAATAAAGGGTACATGAGTGCCCTCGTGACATTGTTACAGTTAACTATGCAATGAGGTCAGGGTAATGACTTGCTTGCTGCATGCATTCACATTCACATTGACATTGCTCAAGTTTAATTAAAAAATAAAATAAAATTATCATTTCGTCAGTTATTTAATATCTAGTTTTAAGTTTTCCTTTCCCTTCACCAGTCCACGGGTTCACAAAACTTTAAGGAGAAATTCCATCCAAGTAACAACTTCTATAATTAATTAGCTTTTCTTTAATCAATTTTTTTCCCCAAGTGTTGTCACATTGGTCACGGGATGGATGCTATTGTATTGGTTTTCATAAGAACCAATATAATTTAATCAAAAGGAATATAAGGATAACTTTGATAATTCCAAATAATAGTAAATACAGAACAAATTGCTCAAAGGTGTATTTAATATAGTTAGAAAGATTTATTAATATTATTTATATTATCGATGATTTACTTAATATATTTTAAAAAATTTAAATATATAACGGTAATATTTTTTATAACTGTTTAACAGAAATTCTTTATTTTTATTTTTTTGAAAATGTTGAAACTATTCTGATAATAGAATATTCTAATTTGATTGCAATTCTAAAATGTGAATGAAGGTGTTGGTTTATTAGGATTTCTCTGGTGGTATAAAGAGGAGTTCTCATATTCAGTTTAAGGAATTGTTTTATCACTGTAATGACGTGGTTATAAATTGTTATAATAGAGTTACGAAGTGTCGAATGACCTAATCTACCACTTAACTTATGTGTTATTTTTTTTTTCTTCTACTTTTGTAACAAAAATTTATTTATTATTATGTATTTAATATTGCATATTTCAATGGACTCACATAGTAATAATAGTAATAAGGAACTAAACGGAAAATAGAGTTAACTACTTAGGAAACATAATTTTATGTATTCCAATAATATTTTTTTAATTTATTAATAGTATTTTTTAACTCCTGTTGCCCGAACACTAGTTAAAACTTACCTTGTTAAAAAAGAATATGTGAAAAATTTGTAAGTTTAGCAGAAAATTATAACCAAGACTTTATATCAATATAAATCCAATAGTACGATTAAATGTGTTTAATTTGTTGTCAATACATTTCAGCACGTGGATACTCAAATTAATGTATAAGTTTTGTGTCACTGAAAGCGAAATTAAGTCAAAATTTGAAACTTCTCAGCATTGAACTACCTATTATATTGACGATAATATATCAACAAGTGATATGTTTAGTTAATATACATAAGTGACTTAATCTTATAAATTAGTTTCATTGGATTATCGGATTGAGTTAAACTTAATCCCACATTTCTAAAACACCCAAAATCACATGATTCTAGTTATTCTATACGACCAAAATGACCACATCATTATATACGAAAGCATTTGCCATACTTATTCTTTTACCAAAAAGCATACCTCTATGCTGAAGATAATGTTCGTGACATTTGAAAGAGAATCAATGAGAAATCCACGTACTCAAGAATATTGTTGATTCATCGAGACATTCATTTTAATTAAGATTTTCTTAGAATAGGATCCACCAACACTAGTCATATATGACTTATGAATTAATGAAACTTTAGAACTGCTACTCATGACTGAGATCAATTTCTATTTCTGTTATAGCATGAAAAGAAATAAGAGTAAACAGAGAAAGGAATCAAAGCATTTACGTGAAGGATGACAAAAAAATTCTGAGCTATTTTGGTGGCTGGGGACTTTACCCTCCTAACTTTTTTATACCTTTTAAGTTTCTAATGTGTATTATATTTTAATATTGAGGTAATCGAGATGATAGTTTATATTTAAGTACTTAGTTGTAGAAATAATAATCTTTAAATTTTATTTATTTCCTTTATATTTTTAAAATACCCACGCTAATCATGTTAATTGTTAACTAACCTAATGTTAACTTACTTAACTTCTTCACTCTTTGTTTTAATTTAAGAGATGGAAGAATTTTTAACACTAATAAAGTTGAATTTTCATAGCTTAATTTTTTTCTTCATATAATACACTGTTCCTAAGAAGTAGACAATTTGGTAAAGTTACGGAACAGGTGATAATAGAACAGTGGGATTATATGAGGATGTGAAATTTCACAATTTGATCTCCGGCAAGAAAAATCTCGAGAGGGACCATTGATTAGGTAGAGTTGTTCATTGATATTTAACTCCAAAATAACATATTTTTGTAACTTTTAGACATGCTTTGAATCTTATTGCCACTAAATACCGACAAAATCTAGCCTACCTGAAGCTATATGTAAAAAAACATTATAATATTTGCAACAAGAGCCACGTCACAAGGGAAAATGATATGGATGAATCAATGAATGAATGATCTTAGTGTTCAGAGTATCTGAAGCTGAGATATGGAATGAAGTCATAAGTCATTAGCCATACATACACACTCTCTTTTTCATCAAACTTATTAAGAAGATGCGTGTGACCTTCCTTGTCGCTTTTATTTCCATCCTTTGTGTTGGACTCTAACCAGGTGGGCATGTCCACTGTAATTAAGATAGAATATTATTAATTTATATTTTTGCTTTTTAACTATAAATTTTATATATAAATTATTGTGTAATTCTGATGATACATTGAATTTATGGTAAAGAATATAAGATTAACACCTACGAAAATATATTCTTAACTAGAAAAGGACAATCAATTTTAAGTATGATTACGTAATGAATTGTGAATTAGTCTGATAAGGACTGAAACTTATGAAAAATACCCGGAATCGCAGTAGAAAGTCAAAAGCCTTTGAATATGATCAATCTTTAATTTATTTTAGGAAATAAAAGTGTTTTTCAAGAACTATGTGAGAAAAAAAAAAAAAGATGCTATATATATGATCAATGTGAAAATTGCATAAAAAATTGATCAATCTTGTAACGAACTAATTATTATAAATGCATGGTTGCGATTTTGCCAGAAAAGAGTTAGCTAACATGATCCACACATTTAGTTCAGAAAAAAATCTCACTGGAATAATTTATTTATTTATTTAATCCAGGGGGAGAGATATGAGTGATTCTAATATTCCTATAATAGAAAATTAATTATATCTGTTAAAGGTTATTTGTGATTAGAAAGAAAAATCAATACCCATCCAACACACTTTGGTAAATAATTGCGTCACTACTTAAATATATTGCTAAGATTCAATTACTATTTACCTGTGTATTTTTTTTTCTAAAGAAATAAAACTAATTCAATGACTTTTACCTCTAAAAAAATAAGTAATCTATTCTTTTTATAACATTAGAATTATTTTTTTTTCTATTAAAAAAAATTACGAATACAAGGAGGGATTGCATTATAGATATAATTATTAAAAAAAATTATATTTAAGGTATAAGACACTAAATTAATACTTCTGATAACAAAATAAAATTTGTATGATGGGTAAATATTCAAAACATATCAGTGACTAAAAATTAATTGACTCTTACATATAGTCAAGTAAAGTTAAATTCAACTTGATTTAATTTGATAAAAAAAAAATTTGGATGATGACTTGATTCATGTTTAATAAAAGCCTTTTCTTTTAATTTGAATTTGATTTAATTTCAATTGGCAAATATTTCTATTCAACTTAGTTTAATTTTAATGAGTAATTAACAATTAATTTTATATTTATTTATTTCACACACAGATATAATTAATATTACATTAATTATAAAATTAATTACATAAAAGTAATGATATAAATACATTATTTAATATAAAATACATTAATTATATACAATTCAAAGTCAATTAATCTATTTAACATGTTTACCGTTTAACTGAAATTCATAATCTTAATTAAACATATTAATTACCGAATCAAGTTTTAAACCATAATCATGAGTTAGAAATGAATATGATTTGAAAAAAAAAAAAAGTGGAAAAGAGAGAAAAAAGTAGAAATAATTTGAGTGAAAGAATAAAGATGGCACACCTCAGCAAGCAATATTGCATCCTCCGACCACACACATGAGGAACATAACTACCCTGCACTCCCTTTATATAAACCCATATCATTCACAACACCCTCCTCACTCACACCTCCTTAATCCTTATCACCTTCTCAATTCTCAACCAAGTCTAGTACCAACATATATACATATAGAGTCCTAATCATTTCAATTCAAGTCACACACATATTTAACTAAGCATCAAATATATTTTGATTTGGTGTTGTGGGAGAGATGGGTAACGAAGAGTATGTATATCCGAACGTAGAGAGTGTGCAGCGAGTGGCGATTCCACCACCACAACCGTTTATAAAGTCCCTAAAGTACTGTTTGAAAGAGACGTTTTTCCCTGATGACCCATTTAGGAAGTTCAAGAACCAACCACCCTCTAAGAGGTTTGTGCTTGCCCTTCAATACTTCTTCCCCATCTTGGAATGGGCACCCAAATACTCACTCAACTTCTTCAAATCAGACCTCATTGCTGGCATCACCATTGCTAGCTTGGCCATTCCTCAAGGCATCAGTTATGCCAAACTTGCCAACCTCCCTCCTATTCTTGGACTTTGTGAGTATTCTCTTTTCCTCCCACACCATACCAACTATTTTTTTTCTTCTCTCAATTAAAATCTCAATTTTTATTTATTAGATTTTATTAAAATATACCATTTTTTATCTTTTTTTAAATAATACTGAAAAACTTAAATTCCCACTCTTAGTCTCTTCATCGTCCAAACGGAATCTACCTCATTTCTATAAAAACTAATTTATAAAAATTGTTATCTTTTCTATATACATCTAACAAGTCAAGTCATGTTTCTAGATAGAATCTCTGACGTACCGTCTTAATTTTAGTATAATTTCAATAGATTAAAATGAGAAATATTTGTATTAAAGTACATGAAATTACATTAATAAAGATTTTTTTTTGACTGAACTGAATGAATGAATGAATACAGATTCGAGCTTTATACCGCCAATGATTTATGCGATGATGGGAAGCTCAAGGGATTTGGCAGTGGGAACAGTGGCGGTTGGATCACTTCTAATGGCATCGATGTTGGGTCGAGTCGCCAATTACAACGAAAACCCAAAGCTTTATCTTCACCTCGCTTTCACTGCCACTTTCTTTGCTGGAGTTATGCAAGCATCACTCGGTCTCTTCAGGTAAATTCATTTATATAATCTACTTCTACGTTTAACTTACTTAATTCATATTATCATTTTTTTAACATCTTTATTAAGTTTTTCCGGATAAGAATATATTTCCGTAGACCTAAATATAAGTAATAAAGACAATTTTCTTAATTACTTTCTTCATATTTAATAGTATAATTCTTTAAAAACTTTTTATTTGATTAAGGCTTTATTTTTAATGGTTATCTTTATCCTTGATACTAGTTAATTTAGGTAATAAATTTTTTATAATTAAAATTAATAAAATTAAATGTATGAACTTTCCTAACTAGCTCACAAGTTAATTAAATTTAGAGTTTATATAATAATATACTATTACTATAAATTTCTGCTTAGTATGAGATATATAGTCGGCATAATTATCATTACAATTAACATTGAGAATCCCGTGAATAGCCTAGTTGTAATAGCAATATTTATTTATACGATAAAGTATGATGAATTTAATTTTTTTTGACAGAATGAATGAATTTAATTACTAGAAATTAGAAAGTTAATTATTTGAATTTATCGAAAAATTTTTATAATCCTCTCATAAATTTTTTTAAAAATTTATTTCATGAAGCTGTAACTCAATAAAATAAGTTTTTTTTGAGTATATTTTAAAAGAGAACTTTATAAAAGTGATGACACTAGTTTGGAAGCAATAATAAGTAGTTAAATTATTAAGCTAAATGTATCATAAAATGCAAACAAAAAGTAAGTGAACGGCATGTTATGGGAAGTGTCTTTTTCATTTAAAGCCTCAGAACTATATTATTTAAAAGGAAAATCTGAGCGACAAATATTTGTGCAGTGTTTAGTAGATGGCTATGGGCTGTAGTTTTTTGTCTTTTGGTTATAATTTGTCTCGTGAAACCATTTGTATTTTGCAATTATGAGAATCAACACGCTCCCCTTTTCGCAGCGCATATACACATTTTTTTAATCAAAATATCAATTTCTGGATTCAGCTTCTGCAGTGCGATTGCCCTGTTGCCTCTTTCACCTTCATTCATTTCTATAGGATGCAACTTTTTTTATTCAAATATATATATAATATATATCAAGGAACCACCATTTCTGTATCTATATCCATTAATTTTTCTGTTGAATTTAATGTCTTCCATTAACCTTATAATACAAAACTTTTTTATATCGTCAAATACAATTGTATATGATCATTAACTAATATATACTGATATGTATGATGATTTTTTTTAAAGATGAAATATATAATTGTTATTTATAATTGCTTAATAATGTAAAAATATAGACAATTAATTGAGTAATTAGTTGAGCGATTAACTGAATAATAATAAGTTGTATTATAAAATTTCTCGTACGTGCAGTACAATTTGATTCTTCCTTTTTGAATAAAAAAAAAGACATGCTGACCATGATTGAGTTTCACTATTTCAATTTTCCCTCCAAAATAAGTTTGTTTATAAATGAATTTAAAATAGGGAGTAGTATGTTTTGGTGTTTATGTGAATGACGAAAAAGCAAGCATGTGGTGCAGGTTAGGGTTTATCGTGGATTTTCTGTCACATGCAGCCATAGTAGGGTTCATGGGGGGAGCAGCAACAGTGGTTTGTCTGCAACAACTGAAATCAATTCTTGGCCTTGAACATTTCACCCACCAGGCCGATCTTGTGTCAGTTTTGCGCTCTGTTTTTTCCCAAACTCATCAGGTACCCTACATATTTAACACTATTCTACACCTATACTGTGTGTATATATATATATATATATATATAATGTAGTCTTATTTCTTAAATACGTGATCAATATTTTTTTATTCATATGTTTGAAAAAATATTTATAAGAGATTTTAGTCTCGAATGAATTTTCATATCTTAAGAATTAGTGTTCGATAATTGATTAAGAAATATTTTAATTCACTATAATGTAATTCAATAAAATGAAGGCATAGTTGCGGTAAAAGTAGTTTGAATTAAAAAATGTGTATTTTAAATTAGCTCTAACTGTAAATTTACATTAATACATGTGCTTTTTCTAATAAAATATGAGAGTCAATTTCTAAAGGGCATAAAATAAAAATAAGAACCACCTAATCATCACACAATTTCTATATTTTTAATTAATCAATATTTGAAATATGAGTTAATTGTTCAAATATAAATTATTAATCTGATAAGTAGTCCATGTAATTTGTTAGTGAGAGTTTAGGTGTATATTTGATTTTAGTCCTGAGAATTGATTCTGAACCATAATCGAATTTAGTTAATTAGATAAACTTTTACATGTATATTTAGTTTATCATTAGAGGAGAGCATAAAATCAATTCAATGTTGAAGTAATCTCAGGTGGCTTTTGTATTAGATAAAATTTTTATATTAAATTTTATTACCAACTTAATTTTAAGATAAAATCATCTAAACATAATTAAAATCAATTCTAAGTAGAATTAATTTTATAAAATCAATTTTATCAATACTAATCTAAATTTACCATAGTAGAAATATTGCAAACCAACACGGAAAGATCTACATGAATGATTTTCTGGAATAAAAAAAAAAAAAAGAAAGAAAACACTTTTCCCCTCTGTCTCTTGAAATTATTGTTTGGTTGATCTAGCATAATGTTGGTTTCTTATTTATATAATTATGTATATGTATATGCAGTGGAGGTGGGAAAGCGCTGTGTTGGGTTGTTGCTTTATTTTCTTCCTTCTTGTCACAAGATACTTCGTAAGTGATACCTAACCCATACCTTAATTAATTATTCTAATCATATGCTACATTTTTCCACGTTTCACATTTTGCCTTGTGCCTAATCCTTCCATTTCTTTGTTTTATTCCTCTAAGTAAAGTTGTAAAGTTAACCAAACAAAGAAAACGAAGAATAACCAAATGTTATACCAAGATCATAATCCTGTTACTTCTTTTCCTTCCCTTTATTAATGCCCTGGTTGGGATTTTAAAATGATCAACTTATTCTTTCGATGATCAACACTATTTATTAGTATTTTCAACCCTAACCTACCTGCTTCACCCTTTGATCCCTTATTCAAAGTTAACAAGTAAATTTTCAGAGGCAATTGATTTGTGATGTTCCCAACTATAGCCATGACAAAGTCATATACTATATTATTGTATTATACCATAGACTATGTAGTAAATAATATTTTTTTTAAACTAGTCAAGCTAGTTTACATTCGTTTCCCACTTCAGAAATAGTATTCGATGAACCTTATGGAAAAGGACATAATTTACTTCAGATTCTTAGAATGCTATTCTCGTAATGATAGCAATTGTTTACAGATAAAGTACAATAATAAATTTGTTTATAAGTTTAGGACCTGTTTGTTTGAAATTTTTAAGATACAGTTTTCTTAAATTAAAAACATCTCAAGAATTCATTATATATATATATATATATATATATGTTCATATAACTAAAAAAGAAAACTAAAATCTTAAAATATATTTGAACTTCTAAAAATAAACTCTAAGAAAATAGTATCATACTATCTTGAAACCTAGTCATGTTCAGATAAATGAAAGAATTTCTATATTATCTGGTGTATAAGCTAATTTTAACTTAAACATGAGAGATTTCAATTCCTTTTCTTTTTTTTATTTCATATTTTCTATTGTTATAAAAATTGATCAAATAGTTACACTTTTATATGTTATTGTAAATTGGGATTGTGATGGCAGAGCAAACGGCAGCCAAAGTTCTTTTGGGTATCAGCAATGGCACCATTGACGTCCGTTATACTGGGAAGTCTGCTAGTTTATCTCACACACGCAGAGAAGCATGGAGTTCAAATTGTGAGTAGATTGTATTTCCAAGTTCCAAACACTGCCTTATGTAACGCACTCAATCGTGACTTAGTGCTTCTTAGCCTGCCTCATTAGAATAGGACAGACACTGAGGGTCACATGTTTTGAGGCTTTTAGGTTCCTCTCAATGGCCCAATTTTAAATTATTGGCCTGCCCTACCACTGAACCACCACTCTGTGGGACACTTCATAATTGGGCCTCTTTCACTTTATACAATTGGCCCGTTCAGTGAATAGACTTTTCTTGTCATCCACAACTGTGTACTATAGTATAGTTCAATTAATTTGATTATCAACCTAATAATAATTAAGAAAAAAAATTAAATTTTTATTTTTTAAGTCAAGTGATGCCGTTTGTATTTTGTAGAATCACCTAAGTCTTAAATTTTATTTTCAGTAAAAAAAATTGGTATTTGTATTTTCTTTTTAGGAGGTTGTAGTATTTTTATTTATTATTTATTTCAATGTTGATTCAGATAGGAAATTTGAAGAAGGGATTGAATCCACCTTCGGTGACGGATTTGGTGTTTGTGTCACCTTATATGGGAACTGCCATAAAAACAGGACTAATCACTGGCATTATAGCACTTGCGGTTAAGTATCTTTCTCAATCTCATTTTCTTTGGTAGAGGGTAACCTTGTTACATGGACACATGATCCATTACTTAATTGTATTTGTGGGCTTGTTGTTGAAACTGACTAATCTCAGCTATGATCAATCAAACTTATTAGCCGAATAAAAATTTATTTTATTTTGTTAAAAGAATCAAACTATGATTCTATGAAGCAACAATAAAAGCTCTTTAATTCGTCCAGTCACATCTTTCCTAATTTGGTGAAGTTGTGTTTGATCTTTGAAAAGCACTGTTGTTGACCAAGCAACATAATATATAGTCACATCAAATCACTTTTTTTTTTGCCCGACACTGCTTTGATCGACACTTGTTACTTTCTAAGAGCATGTTCCAAATGCTATGTATAGCATATAATATGATTCATGAGGTGCATGTATTTGCATCCAGGTGTTTTAATTTAATTTTTTAATGACACTATAGTAGCTTTTTGACAATGGATCAAATCCAGACAGAACATAACATTTGAAATTTTATATTTGGTTTGTTTTTATTTTAAGAGAAAATGAAGAACATACTAGAACAAACAATTTTAGTCTAGTTTATTTGTATGTCAAATGCTGCCTATTAGTTATTTCAACAAGATCTTAAGGTTTGAATTGATGATCTTATGCAGGAAGGAATAGCAGTTGGAAGAAGCTTTGCAATGTTCAAAAATTATCATATTGATGGCAACAAAGAAATGATAGCTATTGGAACCATGAATATTTTGGGTTCTTTCACGTCTTGCTATCTCACCACAGGTAATTGTTTCATTAATAACTTTTAGAATAAAATATGTAAAATTGTTAATAAATGATAATAAGTTTATAATCATTCATGTTCATTTTAAAAAAAATTATTTTCAATTTATCATGTTCATATCAAACAATTTTTTGCATCAATTGCTTACAAACTTAGCATAAAAATGAATGTTGTTTCAGGACCATTTTCGCGTTCAGCAGTGAACTACAATGCAGGGTGCAAGACTGCTGTATCAAACATTGTAATGGCAATTGCAGTGATGTTGACATTGTTATTCTTAACACCCTTGTTCCATTTCACTCCCCTGGTGGTACTATCTGCCATAATTGTATCAGCAATGCTTGGTCTCATAGATTATCAAGCAGCCATTCATTTGTGGAACATTGACAAATTTGATTTCCTAGTGTGCATCAGTGCTTATATTGGCGTAGTCTTTGGCAGTGTTGAAATTGGCCTAGTCATAGCAGTATGTATCACCATGCTCCTAACTATCCCACTCTGACGACTTTCATCTTAAGTCCTATTTGAATAAATTTCTCAATTAGTACTTAATATAAAATAAAAGGATAAAATCAAATAAGTTTCTTCTATAAGTTAAAGCTAACTTATTTTTTAGTTAATTTGTAAAAGTTCTCTCATTTAGTTTAACCAAAAGCTAATTTTAACTTTTGAGATTCATATTACCTTTAATATTTTCTTCTCCCTTAAGTACTAATTGAGAAGTTTTTACCAAACAGGACCTTAGTCATTGTTGTGTTAAGGAAGTTAATGTGTTTCATGTGAATATTCAGGTTGTAGTATCTCTACTTCGACTACTTCTATTTGTTGCAAGGCCAAGGACATTTCTTTTAGGCAACATTCCAAACTCTGGAGTATACAGAAATGTGGAACAATATCCAAATGCAAATCATATTCCTGGAATCCTAATTCTAGAAATTGATGCACCTATTTACTTTGCCAACGCAAGCTATTTAAGAGAAAGGTAAGTCACCAGTGGTTTTGCTCCTAATTGCATGCAATAGACATTGCCTCCAATGATATTGTAAATTCACCACAAAATTTTGTTCTTATTAGGATCACAAGGTGGATTGATGAAGAGGAAGATAGAATTAAAGCTACAGGTCAAACCAGTTTGCAATATGTTATAATGGATATGACTGGTAAAAATTATTGATTCAAGAAATTAAGTAATTGAAAATGTTGTTAGTAAGATTATTAATGTAACTTGCAATGTAATTTTATTGGCAGCTGTTGGGAACATTGATACAAGCGGAATAAGCATGCTTGAAGAGTACAAGAAATCTGTTGACAGAAGAGGGTTACAAGTAATTATTTCTTTCTTGTGTTAATCTTCTAATTATAGTGTATAACAAGGTTTTAAAAAACGGTATGTGACTATGATTGTAGTAATCACAACATCAAGGTTTTTGATGTATCCGTCCGTAACTTTAATGTGATCACAATTATAGTCACATTTTTATCTACAATTTCTTGCAATATTAAGAAACAAGGCAAAATTGTGACCATAATTAAAAACCTTGGTATATAACAAACATTTATGAAAATACTTAAATTGGTGCTTCTTTAATCATTCTTTCCTATGTGTTTAGCTTGTTTTGGTGAATCCTGTAAGCGAAGTGATGAAGAAGCTGAACAAATCCAAGTTCCTTGATGAATTGGGGCAAAACTGGATCTATCTGACAGTTGAAGAGGCTGTTGGAGCATGCAACTTCATGCTCAATACATACAAACCTGACCCCATGAAAGATGAACCAGAAGGTTGGAACAATGCCTAAGTCTAAGTAATGTAATAAAGCATTGCTTAGATTTCGTAAAGCTTAATAACGAGTTTAACATTACAGTCTGTGGCGTGAGAGTTTGAGAATCATGCTGCACAAGATTGAGTAATAGGTGCCTGTGTATTTTAGTTTTGAGTTGGAATAAAGTTTCCAACCATAGGTCGTTGAATATTTATATGCCATGCTTAATAAGCTATTGAAATGGAAAGTGGCTGCAATGAAATTGAGAAGTGTTCCTTTGGAAATGTTATATGCTGATCACTGATCAGTAATCAATAGAAATTATAAATAAATTATTAATTTCGTTCTCTTCTCTGTCATTTTCACATTTTATCAGTGTCTCTTGTTGTTGCAAATTAAAATTTTAGTAGATTAATAATGTTTATGAGATTAACAATCTCATAAACATTATTAATCCAAGTTTAATTTAATTACAAAGAAATAAGGAGATATAAAATAACCTTGTTTCAATTCCTATGTAAGAGAAAAATTAAGGAGCATGTTGTCATTCCATGTGATAAAAAGAGAAGAGAAAGTCACAATTATTCATCAAACAGTTTTTCTTTGGTAATTAGGCTTGGCTTGTAAACGGTTGAAACCATAAAACTTTCATGAAAATGATCTAATTTCAGAGTGGGAAAACATATTCATATCAAGGTATGGTATATCTTTATTGTAAAAAAAATAATATACACTCTTCTCTGCTGCATCTTTATTACATGATCGAAAGACTCTATCATCTACATATATCTTTAGCATTAACTGTTATTTCTTTAGTATTTTTCGCAAGCCAATTCTTTTACTATTAGATCCACTCTTTCTGTATCGGGTTACAACCATTCTAATCATCAGCTTCCTTTAAACACTAAATTAACAAGAAAATACAACAAAATATGGATAAGGAATTTAGAATATCAAAAAATAAAAATGATGCACTCGAGTATGTGAAATTTCTTAAAATATCAAGAGAATGAAATAGAATATAAAAGGAATAGAGATGAAAACGAAATTATGTAAATGAATTAAAATAAAATAGAATAGAAGAAAAATATTATTGGAATTTATATGTTTAGATGAAAAAAAATAATTAATTTTTTTATGATTTGATTTCTTTATTACCCTTTTTATTATTTTCTTTTTCATTTACCTTAATCAATTAAACTTTTTCAATTCAAAGATTTAAATTTTAATTAATTGAAAATTTCATTAATTAATTAAAATTTTTAAAATTATAAAAATTAAAGTAAAAGTTTAATTGTTTTTATTAATCGATTAAAGTTCTTAAAAGTAAAATTTTAATATTTTAACGTAATCGATTAAAACTGTTTTTAAAAGTAAAAGTTTTATTAATTGATCAAAGTTTTTAAAAGTAAAAGTTTTAAAAGTTTTAATTGATTAATATTTTGTTAATTAACTAATTTTTTAAAAGGTAAAACATCAACTGATTAAAATTTTTTTAAGTAAAATTTCTTATTAATATTTTAATTAATCAATTATGTAGAATAGAAAATCAACTTAATCGACTAAATGGTATTAAACTTTAATGAAATAAGTGATATTGTATTTTTCTTAATAAATTATGACGAGCAAATGGGTTTTTGTTCTCTGTAGAGTAGGCTAGAGTAACCCAATGTTCCGATTTGGGACTAATTTAAAATCCTCAAATTGGACAAACGAAACCACCGAAGACAAAGATCGCGTGTTCCGACTTTCAAGTAACATTAGTTTCAGTTCGCTTCATCTGTCTCTATACAATCTCGAAGCTGCTAAGGTTCTTCTGTCGCTGGGAACACTTCATTATTCGCGCTCCTATGTTCAATGGCACCCTTCCAGAAAAAATCCAAGACCAAAAAGAAGACTAAGAAGTTCAAAAAACACAAACAAGTGAGTATGGTCCCTGTTGAACCCAGAACCAATGAAACCGATTGGTGGGACTCTTTCTGGCACAAGAATTCTTCCGCCCCAGGTATCTTTTCTTCTCCCACCATTTCTTTTCTCTTCAAAGTTTCAAACTTTAATGATTATTCCATGATGTTGTTCACCACATGATTTTCTTCCCCACCCTATTCTTTAGGGCTATGATATCATATCATTTCAATTATTTTGTTTTGGATAAAACTTATTTCTAGTTCTTTAGGTCTTGTTTGTAATGTACTCCAATAAAAATTGGATTTTCACCTCCCTAATTTGTATAACCATTTATGTAATACAATTCTGATTATACAGATTACCGAAGTGAAACTTAAATACTGACAGGAGAACAACACAAATTACACTTAAAGAATTCTCCTTAAGTTTACTCCTTTTGTTTTTGGGTGGTGTTATAGATATGATTGATTTGGTTTTGAAGAAAAAATGTGATCTTTTTGGATATGTTTGATGCAAACTTGCAGGATACACTGTACCTAGTGATGAGGCTGAAGGGTTTAAGTATTTCTTCAGGGTGTCAAAGACTACATTTGGATACATATGTTCCCTTGTGAGGGAGGATCTCATATCAAGGCCTCCATCAGGGCTCATAAACATAGAGGGAAGGCTTCTTAGTGTTGAGAAGCAAGTTGCCATTGCCCTTAGAAGGTTGGCATCTGGTGAGTCTCAAGTTTCAGTTGGAGCTGCCTTTGGTGTTGGACAATCAACAGTGTCTCAGGTGACTTGGAGATTCATCGAAGCGCTGGAGGAACGCGCTAGACATCATCTCAATTGGCCAGATTTTGATAGAATCCAGGAAATCAATCGTGGTTTTGAAGCATCCTATGGGTTGCCTAATTGCTGTGGAGCGATTGATGCAACACACATCATGATGACCCTTCCAGCGGTCCAAACCTCAGATGATTGGTGTGATCAAGAGAAGAACTACAGCATGTTGTTGCAGGGAATTGTTGATCATGAAATGAGATTTATTGACATCATGACAGGTTTGCCCGGTGGCATGTCAATTTCCAGATTGTTGAAGTGTTCAGGGTTTTACAAACTATCAGAGAATGGAGAGCGGTTAAATGGAAATGTGAAAAGTTTAGATGGAGAGGTTATAAGACAATATGTGGTTGGTGGGTGCAGTTATCCTCTTCTTCCATGGCTGGTGACTCCTTATGAAACTAGTGGAGCTAATGGCATGTCAGTTTCACAGTCTACTTTCAACCACAAACATGGAGCTGCTAAACTACTTGCTGTGAGCGCATTCTCACTATTAAAGGGAAGTTGGAGAATCCTGAGTAAGGTCATGTGGAGACCTGATAAGAGGAAATTGCCCAGCATTATCTTGATTTGTTGTTTGCTCCATAATATAATCATTGATTGCGGAGACACATTACAACCAGATGTTGCCTTGTCTGGTCATCATGATTATGGATATCAAGAACAATGTTGCAAGCAAGTTGATCCTTTCGGAAGGACCTTGCGAGATAATTTGGCCAAGCATTTACAACAGGAATGTAATTAGATGTTCTTCTTAGTTCTGATGTTGCCTTTGTACATCTGATCTAGAATTCCTCTTTTGGCCGGGGCAATGGCATTCTGTTGTTGAAATTAAGAAGCTGAGTTTTATCCCCTTTTTCGGTTGGGAATTGAGATTTAACTTTCTTTTTGGGGAATGTTAATTATTGCTGTCAGAAATGTCGCTGAACATTTAGCTTTTAGTTTTGTAGGACAATTTTTCAATGAGCAAATATGTTGTAGAATGTCTTTAATCTTATTGCATTTTATGCTGAACAAACAATTCTTAAGGGACAAAAAAAAAAAACAAAAAAACTAAGGAATAGGAAGATAGCTGCATGGCACCGCAATTGTAATCAAAGTAATAACTAGACAAGAACAGCGAGTCTAACCAAGAAGGAAATAAGACTGGGGATTATTAAGAAAATAAAATGGCGAATTCCATCCTAGCTTCTTGTTCTGAGTGAACATTACACATGTACAGCAGGATCTCTACGCTACAAGAACAGTTGATCCTCTCCATAGAAAAACATGTAGGGTCTTGAACCATTTCTAGATTATAAAGAGAAATTTACAAACAGGAAAGCGTCTCAAGTAATTTAAACTATGCTAAAATTCCTGCTGACTAATCTCCCTTAGTAGGAGGTTGCATGCATCCACAAAAGGGTGTTTTCTTCTTCTTCTTTTGGTAGTTTCTTCTAGTCTCACCATAGAGATAATCTCTCAAAAGGACTTTTGAATTTCGTTCATCAATCATTGCTTTTCCTTTGCCTTCCTTTTCATCATTCAACTTCAGAAGTAAAAATTGCAGCCTTTGCACCTCCAACTGCAGCCGTCCTATTTTCTCAGACCCTCTCCGAGCCTGTTCTGAAACTCTCCTTCTGCTGACACTTCCACTCTCATCTGGTTCTGCTTTAGACTTTCCAGCGAAGGATGAGGTACCCTCTTCTACATTCTTCTTCAACTTCTGGTTGGCATCAAACAACTTTGTGATGGCTTCCTGAGTAGCTTCAAGTTGTCCTTTCACTGTTTCATACTCAATATCTTTTAGCTTCGTGCTCTCAGTAATTTCTATCTTGCTCATCAAATCTTGCACAGTAATTTCAAGGTTTGTTAACTTTTGAGCATCAGAATCAAGTCTTTCTAAAATCTTCCTCTTATTGCCTTCTTCATGTGGATGTGGCAGTGACAATCTTCTTGAGACCTCTAATTTGTCCACGCTCAACTCCTTCTCAATCAAGGACTCTACTGAAGGATATTTATTTTTGGGTTCCTTGGTTGCTCTTTTTTGATGGTGTCCAGTAGATGCAGTGGCTGCCTTCTGCACCTTGCCAACTGTCAGGCCAATAACACCATCCTTGTTAGCAGTTTCCCACAATTCAAGCATCTGATCATCAGTCTCGTGAGTTCCTTTCCTGCTTAACCCGTATGAACATTTAGAAGTTTGATCAAGCATGATGTCTTTTGGCAGAACATCGAATTCTGCTACAGGGACATCAGACACTGATCTTTTTGCCTTCTGTTCATATGTAGCTCCAACTAGATGTCGATGCTCCTTTGCATCATCCATTTCAGTAACACACTTACTCACTTGAGTATTTCCCTGGCGCCGGCTGAATCCAGGTTTTAACACTTGAATCTCTCTCATTTCATCCTTAGTTTTGAAACTTCCATTCATCTGTTTAACAGCCATTTCAATTGCATTGATCCTTTTCTGCATGTCTTGGAAGTCTGGAAGTCCATCTGTTGCTGTAGCATTCTGATCTTCACCTGTTTGTGGCCACCCTTCACTGTATTTGTGATTCGTCAAATCTTTAACCTGGAAACAAAGATTTAAAAACTGTTACTTGATATATAAAAAATGCAATAGTAGCTGGTTCTCAGTTGAAGATAATATGTTAATTACCTTCGATACTTTGTAGTCTTGAGGTTTTGAATGTACAAGTGTCTGCTTCTCCAAGGATGTTATACAATCATTCAAACCACTGACAGCTGGGACATAAGCAGCCAACTGACCACGTAATCTCCCGTTTTCACCTTCCAACTTGTTAACTCTTTCTTTCAGGATTTCACTTTCCATGCCTTTAAAATTGCTTTTGCGTTCAAGATCTTTACATGCATCAGCTAGCTCACGGACCTTCTCTTGATATAATGTCTCATTCACAGCAGAAATCTGCAGTCTGGTATAGAGTGTGGCAGCCTGAGTTTGCCATTGTTGAATCTCACTTGTTCCCTTAAATACTTCATGACTTAGCTTCTCTTCCCTCAGTTTAATTTCTCGAAGTTCTTGATGCAGGTGCCTCATTTCAGCCTCCAATTTCTGATTCACTTCACAAAGGCATGAAAGCTCATCATTTTGACGATCTTTGTCTGAGGATAACTTTAAAATTTGGCTAGCTTGATCTTCAAGTATCACCCTGGCTTCATCATACTTGCTTTTCAGATCTTCCACCAACTTTTGCAATTCTGTTTTCTCATCATGTAAAGCGCTAAACATCTCTGCTGCTTCCAAAATCTCATTTTCCTTTTGAGACAACAGTTCCTTTCCATTCCTAATCTGACAATTTAATTGATCATTAACAGATTGAACTAATTTCAGTTCAATGCTAGACACTACAAAGGACTCTTTAAGATCTGAATTTTCCATTTGTACATCTTCTAATTTGCCCATCGTCATTTTTAATTTCTCCTCAAGGTCAGTATTTACAGAACAAAGTCCATCAAGATCTTTGCTTAGCTCTTTAAGTGCCAGGAGTTTTTCAACGACAATGTTCTGGTAGATCAGAGAAATATTAGATTGTGCTATTGTCTCATGAATCATGCTGCAGATTTCCTCTTCTAACTTACTTTTCTCTTCACCAAGGTCCAGAAATCTTCTCATCAAGGAATTTTTCTCTTCAGAGGTTTTGCAACTCTCTTCCTTTATGTTTTCATGATCCTCTTTCAAGTCTAACAACTGCTTGCATAGATTCTCTATTTTGGCTGTCATAACTTCCATTTTCTCTTCTCCTTTGGTGATTGTCAACTTCAATTCCTGGTTCTTCTCCAATATCTTTTGTACCTCAGCTTGCAATGCCAAGAACTGCTTAGACTGAGTTCTCAACTCCTTGTCAAGGGAGTCTCTTTCTGTCAAAAGACTTTCAGACTTTGATTTCAACTGGCCAAGGAATGTAACAAGAATTGAATTCTCAATGGCCACTTGCTGGCTTTCATTGAAAACTGTGACAAAAGAATTCTGTGTCTCCCGAAGTTTGACATGTATATGGTTCAGAATCTCCTGTTCTTCTTCAATCATATTTTCACAAAAAGGATCACTGTTAACATCGAGAGTCTTTAACACCTGAAGCAGCCCAATCCTTAGCACTTTAATTTTTTCAGACAATGAATTCACATCAACTTGCTTTTGAACATTGTCGTTCTCCAATTTAGATATCAATCTTTCAGACAGTTTGGAAGCCTCCAAGAGTCTCTGACACTCGACTAGAAGGGAGAAGTTCTTATGCTCCAAATCCTTGATACATTTCTGCAAGATGAAAATTTGCATTTGAGCATGTACAGCTCTGTCCAGTTCCTCTTCATATTCCTTTTGATGGTAATCTGCATCTTCTTGGAGAACAAAAATTTGTAATTCCTTCTCAGCCAATTGACAGTCATTCAATTGCATAATTCTGGAATGCTCTTCCCTCTCAGCATACAAGGAGACAAGTAGCTCTTCCAACTTTTGAAGTGCAGACTCCCTTTCTGCTTTGAGTTCCAAATGCTTTAGTTCCAAGTCACTGTGTTGCTTCCCAAGATCGTTCAGAGTTTGATGGGTGATGTTCAATTGCGAAGCTAAGGTTTCTTTCTCGGAGTTGAGACTGGACTTTTCATGGTCAAGCAACAGACAAGAGTCTTCTAAAATCTTTGACTTTATCCTTAATCCTTCAAGCTCAGCATTCACATCAAATAGTGAGCTCTCTAGAAGATTGTTTTTGTCTGAGAGCTTCTCCAGTTTTTCAGCTGTGGCTTGTAACTGAGAGAACAAGGTGGCCTTCTCAGAAGCAAGAGTGGATTTTTCCTCAAGTAAATATTCACAAGTTTCTTCCAACACCTTTACCTTTCCTCGAACACTCTCTAGCTCAACAGTCAAATCTGAAATGGATCTTTCCAAAGCAGCATTCTTCTCCAAAAGCTTCTCCATGATCTCCAGTTTTTCCTTTAGATCTGATTTCTCATCTTTGAAGGTTTCACATCTTTCCTTCAGCTTTGAGTTCTCATCTTGCAATTTCTTCACAGATGAGGCAAAGCACTGTGGATCTAAGTCAGTTGATCTGACATCCTCCATCATGGATTCATGTCTTCTATTCACATCATTAAGCTCATCTTTAAGACAGTAAATTTCTTGCTGAAGAGCATTTCTTTCATCTACTTGCACTCCAACCTCCAGCTCAAGTTTCTTTATTATCTCCCTCAGATTTAATGTCTCATCCTGTAAATTTTTTATAGACAAAGATGAAGATAATTTGAACTCATTTAGTGTTTTGTTTTCCTCTTTGGCCTTACGTACGTCATCCTCTAGAGCCTGCTTACGGCACTCCATATCCTCCAGAATTTCAGCCTTATTACAAAGCTCGGTGGCAAGAGATCTTAGCTCTTCCTGAGATTGAGAATGCAAATTCTGGAGAGTTTGGAAAGCAGTTTCAGCCTCAACGAATCGCAATCTCTCCTCTTGTATACAAGTCCAAAGTTTACCCAATTCTTTCTGCTTCTCACTAAGTTCTTCAGTCTGAGACCCCAACTTCTGTGCCAAAGAGTGCAATTCAGATTGCAAAGTCTGATTTGATGTTTCCAAGAGAATACACTTCTGTTCAGAACTATGTAACTTTTCCACCCCATCATTTATCTTGCAATTTAGCTTATGCACCTCCTCTTGGGCACAAGAGAGTTTGTGCTCCAAACTGGAAATTATCTCCAAGCATTGTTGATAACGCAGAGCTGCATCTGCCTTCTCTTCATTAAGTTTAGCAATGTCTAACTTCATGCGCTCAATTTCATCTTTTGCTGCATTAGCTTGCTCATGAATTCTCCTTGCATTCTCTTCAGCTTGTACTAATCTCTCCTCTGTTTTTGCCAACATATCCAAGGACTGGTTATATTGAACAAGGGCAACTTCCTTTTGAGCTTCCACTCTAGCAAGATCTTGCTTTAAGGATTCAGCTTCAGTTTCAGCCATTGTAGCTCGTTCATTAAGTTCTCCTACATCCTTTTGAGCAGAAGAAATATTTTTCTCCAGATCATGTATTTTCTCCAAGCACTGCTGGTACTGAAGAAGACTATCTTCTCTTTCCGCCTGTAATTCAGCAAGAGCTTCCTTCAAGGTTTGAACTTCAGCTTCAGCTTTGTTTGCTCGTTCATCAAGACCTTGAGAATTCTCTCTTGCACAAGACATTTCTGATTCAAGATTAGACAATCTCTCCAAACTCTGCCTATACTGAAGCAAGCCGGCCTCCTTTTCACTTTCTAACTTGGCAAGGGCTTTCTGTAAGGCCAGAATTTCTGTCTCCGCTTTGGTCATCCGTTCAGACTCAAATAAGAACTGAGCCCTTGTTTCTTGACCATTAATCTCCTCCATGTCAAGAAAATTGAGCCCCCTTCTAGCACGGCCTTCTGAAAACTTCGCATTACTAGCATATTCTCCTGACATGAATAAATCATTGAGCTGTTTTAAACCCTTTCTGCTTATAGCAGAATCAGCTACATCAGTGTAAGACCCATTTCGTTTGATGGCATGGAAAGGAGTTGAAGCATCCTTTGGCAATTCGTCTGAGTCAAAAAATGCATGGGGAAAGCGCAGTGTCTCTGGTGTATGCGGCTCTGTCTCCATGGAAGAAACTCCAGGTAAATCATCTGCTGGTGCCGGAGGGACTTGGTTAGGAAATGCTTCAGCCATGGTATGATGTGCCTGACGTATCACTCCAGTAGCATGATCATATCGCTCAGCCAATGCTCGGTATGCACGGTAAAACTCTTCAACTAATTTCATAAGCTCCGGGCGTTTCTTATAGTACATTTCTGCCCTCCTGGCAAAGGAATCTGCATCTTCTTCAATAAGCTTGATCATTTGCTTCACCTTGGAATCCATATCTGCTCATGAGGAGGTACCATTGGGATAAATTAAAGTGTGTGAGGTATTACATTGATGTTAACATCACAATTTCAGTTTTCAAGTAGTAATTGTGGAAATAGATGCTATAAGAGAAAGGAAAGATGTAATACAGGAAGTATATATGGCTTATCGTCACTCATAGCATACCATGCAAAGTGCCTATAACATGTCCATACAAAACAGAACTGAGACTCTTGAGTTATAGAAAGAAATATATTCTTAATGAAGATATACACCAACAAAGAAGATTCAGAAAGAGATATCAAAATGCAAAACTGTAGTTTCATTAAATACTCCTTCATGACTATAAGTAAATTTGGATGCGAAACTGGAAAACTGGTTTAAACTAGAATAAATCTTTGTGCCAGACTTGGGAAAGTGTGAAATATATGTTGACAATTAGAAATGATAAACCAAAGATTTAGTGGCCAGTCCACTAACCTAAAGGTTTTAACTACAAATATTTTAAAACCCCAAGTTTATATATAAGGCTTTGTATTAAAATTTCAGTAATTATCTATGATAGAAAACAAATAATAAAGCTGGATTTTGTTCCCAGTTTAAGAGAGGCACTTCTTTCGCCTATATACATGAGAAAACAAGAAACTGGTGCAATTTAATCTACAAGAATTAAGATGCCAGGTGATGAATCACAAATCACAAATATGTACATTTTAAAAAGAATTGCTTCCAAAACCAGAATTACCTGTCAGATTCTCTTGGAGCCATTTTGAGTTCTTGGGGCTAATGTGACTGTCCCACCACCATGAATACATTCTTTTAGAATCAGCATGGGACAGAGCTGCCATCGCTCCGGCCAAGTAAATCAACACCAACACCAACACCGTGTATTCTAATGTTGAAGGAACTTAATCTGTGAAACTTCAATGAAGTACAACCAGAACCACGTTAACACAGTTACCCAACAGATGTGACACCGAGTCTCTCTTTCTGCTTGATTATATAGACATTGGAATAAACAAATAACAAAAGAAAAGGCTCAGTTTCAGATAAATCATAGACACACTATTTCTCTCATCAAAGCAAAAGTGAATGATCAGAAACAGAACCAAAACCAAGAAGAAAAAGAAAAAAACATACCAGCTCCGTTAAACTCAAGTTCCAAGAGTGAATGAACCAGTGCTGATCAAACACAAAATTCCAATTAGAACCAAACACAAAAGTTAACAGAATTTGGCTAGCAAACAACAACATAAATCATGTGCATGTCAGAAAATACAAAAAGGAAAAAAAAATCTAATTTTTTTCATGAAGATCACTAATGATCATGAGATGGCTACACCATATAATTCAAAACACATGGTCAATCAAGAAGGTTGCACTTATAGTCAAGAGATCAAAGCTCAAAAACAACAACATAAAGCTCATAATTCAGGTAACAAGTTACTCACCAGAAAAACAAAATTCAAACGTGAGCCATTAACAGCAACGGCAATAAACAACTTAAACTGCCTTTCTTCTCTTTATCTTTTTTATTCCATTTTCTGAGTCACCCCATGTTGCTTAGATCTCTCTATTTTGTGGAACAATGTTGTTTCTGTGTTTGTTTTTCTCTCTCTTTCTTTCTCAGCTTTGCTTTTTATGCAGTATAGGTTGGTGGTACTGTCTCCCAGCCTCTCAGAACTGTAAAAGTGGAAAAGAAAACAAAATCATAACAAGTTGGCAGAGAAAAAAATAAAAAAGAAGGAAAGATGACTATTAAGATAAAAAACAACATAAACAAGGTAAGCAAAATCAAATTACATTAATGAATAATGAAGAATCTGATACTCACATTGCTTACATTAATTTGGAGCGTTGAAATTGAAAACTGGTGATTGTGCTATAAGTAACCGCTATGGAAAGAAATATAATTTGGATTCTTAACTACATCACTCTTTGTTTCTTCCCGTTGCTAGAATTTATATCAATAATGAATAAAAGATGAAATTCATTAACATTTAATAATTTAATTTAATGTTAGAGATTAAAAATATTAATAAAAAACTGAAAGCTAAAATTTAAAATATTTAAAAGACTAAAATCTCAATTAACATAAAATATATACAACTATTACATCAATATATCAGATTAAGTAATTGTACAATATTTTACCTAACATAAATCATAGAAAAAAAACTTATGGTCAAGGTGGTGATAAAAAAGTTAAGAAAAAAGTATTTATTCTTAGAGTATCTAACAATAGTAATTATTTATAAATAATTAAAATATAAAATATATAGTCTCTAATCACTGGTGGTGATAAAAGTATGTAAGTAGAGTTGCGTGTGTTATACGAGGAAAGGGATAATGTGGTTTAGCGTTACAAAAAGGTTTGAAATACGTCGGCGACTATGTTAATGGATGTAATAATAACAAAGGTTGGCGTTGCTAAATGGTGCATCACGTTCTCAAAGGATATGTGAAAAAAGCAACGGCAACACTATTATTATTATTATTGTGTGCCAAAAAGCAATGGTTGTACCAAACACATATCATACGCTCCCACATTTAAAATCCATCAAAATACGTAATTGCTTGCTTTTCTGTTTTTACTCACTTTTACTCTTATACATCTTTTTATGTCATTCAAATTAACATTATTATTTACTTGCCTTTAGCCCCTCACAAGTCAAACCGACATGCAATTTGGATCACTCCATCGAAGGTAATAATAAACTTCTATTTTCATGGTCAATGGAAAATGAACTTTGATCTATTCTCTTAGCTATTTTAAAATGATGGATTTTATGTGTTTATTGTACTAATTATCTTTAATTGAATTGTTTAATCTCTCTTTTATTTAAGGTAAAGTAAATGACCCTTATTTGTCTAATATTTTTCAATTAATTCATTTATAAAAGCATAAATTTCTGCCAAATTTAACCGTCATAGAAATTTGTAAATATTTAAAATCAAGTGCATAAATTCATAATCCAACATATGCACTAAACATCTATTTTAAGAATCGGATTAGATCGGCTTGTTCAACTGAAAAATGGATAAATTGGTGTTATGTATGTTCGGGTAACCCATAAAATCGATCGGTAATTGAATCGTGTGAAAACCAGTGAACTAATATAAAATTAGTTTGAACCAGTCCTATTAAAAACAACACCGTTAAATTTACCTTATCATTATAAACTGATAATATAATCTCACTAATTCCATTCAGAGCATATTTATATAATTTTGGGCTTTTAAGTTGATCGTATTATAAGATGTTTAAAGTTTATCGTATAATTTTAAAATTTTACTATGTGAGGTCATATCTAAGTATCTTAACATTATATTCATTGAGTACAATCATAAATAGTTCTAATGATCATAAAAGAAAAAAAGTATAGCCTATTGATATTCTATTAATAAATTTATGAGAAGTTATTAAAATTTGATCAGTTTAAAAGACAAATTACACAGTTGAATTTAAGTGATATATAATTAATATATAGAATAGAATAAAGGGTGAAAATGACAAGTGTGGTGTTGTAGAACAAGGGAGTGGTGGACAAGCTAAGGACGGTGACCTTGCAACATAACTCATGTCATCACGCAAACACACGCCAGCCCCAGAAAATTCCTTTGTCCCATTTGGAGAATCACTCAGAAAAATAACACAACATCAACATACATGCATTCTACACTATCAGTTCAGTTCTTACTAGACCTACATGTCTCAATATTCTTGCGATCTTGCTCAAGATCTATGAAACCTAAAGGTTACAAAGGTTAATTCTTATGGAACCTAACAATTTGGTGTAATTATAAAGATGGTGATTATTAGACATCTTGCACTATTTAGCAAGAAATCCAATGTTCAATCTTCACTGTATGCAAAGTATATAATTCTTCAAACCGATAACAATCACAATATCACATGACAAACCAACAAATCTTATGGAGAAATAGGTTTAGCTCCTTTAAAAACTAACAATAAATACACTTAAATCTTATTTTGATTAAAGGATTAAACTCTCCTGTATAACCGATAGTTCATATTAATACATATTAAATACATTAAGTATTATGAAAAAGTGATATATAAATAATATTACAATGAGCTTCCCATGGGACATTAATAGTCCAACTGTCACAAGCTACACATGTGACTTTTTATTTTATGCACATATTTTAATAGTCGAAACATGTTTTAATTGATCATAACATGCACCTTTACAAGTTCATCAAAATTTCAAACTTCAACCACCATATATATCAGCATCGTTCCTTTCTGCAACAACCATATATAGATCCTTTCAGAGTCATATTTTATGACAATGACACCTTTAACTAACGCCAAATTAGCGCCCTAACTAGCTTTGCCTTAACTTCCCTATGTGCTCCATCACCTTCTACAGATAAATGCTAAAAGTTAGAACCGTACTAATCCATTAAACATTCTGAAGTAGACCCATATTGCCAAACATGAACTTTATCACACAAACTTTAAGACCCAATGAACCATTAGAGACCAACCAAAAACACCCTAAGATGTTGCCTCCACGTCCTCCAATTGACGCCATCACAATCAGAGTGGAGAAGGGAATATTTGTTTCTCTTGCTCTGCAAGGAATAGTATACACATAAGAGAAACTTTCACCGCAGTGAATAAGGGAATCTTAAGAGTTACAAAATAAGTGCATGTGGTTTGATAAGCTTATTTTTAATGTCTGGTCTGTATTTTTGTCGGGTAACACAAGCCACCTAACAACCATATCCAGTGCTGGATCCTGAAAATATTTTTAGTGAGAGAAAAAAACAATTTTTTTAATTTTATTTGATGTTTGAGGTTTTGAAATATAACTAATATTTTAAGTTTTATAAAATTATTATACATTTTTCTAATATGTCTTTTTATTTTTATATGTTTATTATATATCTCAATTTATATGTTTTTATATTTTTTCACTCTATGTATAATTAAGATAAAATAAGAAAAAATATTTAATGCTTCACTCATTTCATGATAATTAAAATAAGCAGCAAAAAAAATTCTTTTTTTTACTAAAGTGTCAATTATTACTTTTTACAAAATATATAATTTCATGATAAAAAAAGTAAAATAATAGGTAAAATTATTACTTATTTATTATTTTTTTTGTACTTTATAAAAAAAATCTTTATTTTATTTTTTATTGAACGGGTAATATTTATTTTTTATTGGGTAATTTCTTTTATATGCAATGTTAACGTAAAAAAAAAACAAAATGTTCTGGATGCAATTTTCCATTGCCTTCAAAGTGAATGCACCATAGCTATTTTCTTCCCACCTTTGACTTCCATCCAAAATACTTCAGAAAAAAATATGAGAAGAAGAGGAGGAACAGAAATAGATGCCTTAAAATCAAAGGATTAGAGTTGAAAATAACGTCTTTACATTACTTGCTTACCAATAATAATAATAATAATAATAATAATAATAATAATAATAATTATTATTATTATATTCTTTTAGATGTATTAATTTCAAAATATAAAATTATATTACCAATCATTATATTTTTTAAGAATATATATTATGAGAATATAAAATATTGATCTTTCATTACAAAATTAAAAAATATATTTCAAAAAATAATTTTCTTAAATTGAAATAAAAAAAAAGGTAATGTTTTATTGCTTTGAGAGACTCCCTTGTTCAATTATTCTCTGTTCGGTGCAGTTTCTTTTCAACCGTTAGACGTGTACACATCCATGACATCAATTTTAATGACATTAATTGACATGTTGCAGTAACTAGCATCAAATACTATTTTCTCATACCAAAGAATGTCTTTTTTGGAAACTGCTTCATTTAAGTTCTCTCCAACCAATACAACTAATAGCTTCAAATAACATGTTATGACAATTTACACTAGCATTTGCCCAGTAAAAAATACTTATTACTAAATTATTAATTAATTATTATTTCTTAAATTAATATAATTTTACAATTCCAATGCCATAAAACTTTTGCTTTGTATGTCATACCCTTGTGCTTTTGAGCTCAATAGCACGCGGAGACCATAGAATAATCATGGTCTTGTAACTTCACCTTAACGTTTGTACCTGCTTCGCCTTGCATAGGATGTATAGTGAGTGTTATCTGCACATGGCATTAAAATGGTTTTCATTGCTTTTAAATTATTCTAATTAAACGTTTATGATCGACTAGTTAATTACAACTTCAACAAGCCCTTTTCACACGAGTTACATTACATTTCAAAGGTCTCATATTTTGGGTGAGAAATGTCATGATTATTTTTTCAAACACTCTCTTTTGATATTTCTATACATAATTAAAATTTATTAAAAATTATAAGGTTTGATGAGCTTTGTATTTAAATTGAAAGAGAAGTATTTAAATAAAAGATGAAATTCATTAAAATTTATATTTTTAATAAATGTTAATCAATAAAAATATTAGAATAAAAATGTTGACATTTCTCTAAATTCGGCTTGATTTAAATTTAAAAACTAATTATTTATCTTCGCTATCAATATATTATTTTTAATCATATATATAATTGATAAACGTGAAATATATAGCATGATTACTACATCTTGAACATAAAACTTGTAGCATTAAACATGTGCCAATAGTCTAATAACAAATTAATAACAATAGACTCAATATCAACTGCAATAACATATTCTAATATTATTTTATAATTTAAATGTAAGTCTAATTTAACAGTAAAAAAATAACTCACAATTAAAAATTATTTCTCACATACATAACACTATTTTAATAGTATCAATAATAATTAACGTGGGATCTCAACTAAATGATTATATCAGGTATGGCCAAGTCACGTGACCAATACGTGCAGCTATTTAAAGTTCACTCATCTCCTTATTTAGAAATTTAGACCATTAAACAAAATTAATCATCCACAATTGGCTTATCTTAAAAGTAGAGAGATCAAAATAATGAACTAAGGATAACCCATGTGACATGATCAATTGAACGGGTTAAATCTTATAAAAAAAAAAAAAGATTTCAATTACTTTTCTGCATAATCTAAAACGTTTGATTGATAGTAAAACTAACCTTAAGCACAAAATATATGTGCTAGAAGATTAGCACAAGACAAAGTAGAGAAGGTTTATGCTGCAATGTTTGAATCCATCAGTATTAGTACATACGATAAAACATTTATGATAGCTAACAAGAAGTGACAACATCTGAATCAATGCTCCAAGAGATAGCAGACCCTACAATAAAATTTCTCAACTGTAAATAAATAAATAATTATAATAATAAAATAATTTCAAATTAAATTAAAATCCAATCAAGTTAAATAAAAATAATCTTACTTTTTTGGGCCTAACAACATTTTGAATGAGTTGAACACAAGGAGGAGGTCTGGGCTAGCAAAAGTGGAAAGAGATTCTCCACTTTATAAAAGTAGAGTACATCCATCAACAACTGCCATTTCTGGTTCTTTTGTAAGGCTTACAGTAATTAACTACAGTAAAAGTATGGTAATTATACACCAACAAAACAAAGGACAAAAAAAATGACCTTTTTTTAACTCCCACTTAATAGAATATAAACTAAGAGAATAAATAAAAAAGATAATAAAAAGCAAATGATAGAACGTACCATAGTCTGCGGGGATGGTAAATATGTGTTATAAAATCATATATAATAGTTGAACTATATTTGTTAGTTGCAATAATTGAATTATATGTCAGCATAATTTAAAATCTAAAGAGAAACAGTGAGTAACGGCAATGTAAATAGAAAGAGACCAGAAGCGCTAATGACGGGAAAGTAATTTTAGAATGGAAAATTCTGTTGGTCGTAGGGTCATCATAATTGTCTTTCTTTACCCTTATGATTGCCAATCTTAATATTTTCTTTTAATTGGAAATGGATTCAATAAAAAATAGAAATATAAACGAAAAATATGTTTTTGATTGGTAATTTCAAGGCGTGGAAGAGTGATTTTTTAAAATATTTATATTAATTAAAAATATATATAATTTTTTTTAACTCTTTTCTTAACAAAATATTATTTTTATGCTATTAAAAATTGTAGTAAGGGATAGATCATTTTACTCCCATTTCCTACTAAGTTGGAGAAAGGAAATATTTTTTACCGTCTACAGAAATAATTTCTTACTTTTCTATTTACTTTTTCAAATAAGTGGTGAATTTTTTCATTGATTTATTTCTTTTATATTTTCTTCTGTTTAATTTCCAGCGTAACAAGTAGGTATATTTCAGTGAGAGATCTGTACATGCATGTGGAGCTTTTCTTCTTGTTGTTTCCGAACAATCCTGACTCACTAAAATTACTGTTCCTTATAAGTGCAACTCAATTTAGAGAATTAATGTTTCATAACCAGATAAATAATAAACTTGTACAATGTGAAATCAATACTCTGAAATTAATTTTACATAAAGTAATTGGTGGTACATGATATGGCATAAGTGGAGTGGCAGATCGCTTGATAAAATTAAGTTTACTCTTGAACTTTTTGCATAAAATTTGAATTCAATGTATAATGTGTTTGAATATGACCCTAAAATTATGATAAACATATGAAAAAAATAATCATTTATTATGGTGGCTTTCAATATGATTTCAAAATTAAAAAGTGATATAAACATATACATAAAAATTATTCAAAATTATTTCAGACCTAAAATCAATTTTAAAGTCATTTTTAGCGTTAAACTAAAAATATGAAAATTTATTTAAAATCAAATTTTTGACTCACTTAGAATTGGGATGCCTTTATAACCCAGCACACTGTAGAATGGTATATGTGATGGTCCCATGTTGCTCCTTGTCTGGGTCAAAGGAAGGTAAAAACAAACTTAAAGTGCAAATACATTGACTTTATGGGACCGAAAGGACAATCTTCTCTTTTTTCCGTTCCATGTGCCCATATATTCAAACAGTAATCCTAGTCACTTTATTATTAACAGATTTTTTTTGTTGCCACACCTCCCACTTTTTCATTTAATATTTTTTTTTTGAAAAAATAAATAATTATGGCCATTTGCTCTCATTGTTGCAGCAGCGTTTTAGCCTTCTCTCCCGGTATTGATGTCCTCTGTAAAACGAATTATACAAGTATAAAGTCAAATATAAGAAAATAACATAAGTTTGAAGCTGTAATTAATAGAAAGAATATACACGAGAGTTCATAAAATAAGTATTGAATGCTATAAACTCACTATTGAACCCCCACCACCACAAGAGAAGAACAGAAAGAAATGTTTGAGAAAAAGACCGCATATATATATATATATATATATATATATATATATATATATATATATATATATAATGCACAAGATAGCATGCAATACACAATAAAAATAGCACAACAGTTCAATTAAAAGTGATGCCATGATAAATCAGTAACTAATTAAAAATTAAATAAATTATACAAAAGTTACCAAATTTTTCAAGAAAAAAATATTAAAATTACTTTATTATTTTGGCTTGAATAAAGTCTCTTGATCGCTATCAAGAGACTTACCTTATTAAGAATATTTAATAATATATAATCTTTTTAAAATATTTTTTTATGTCAGTGTAATAGCTAGATTTCAAGATTAGGCAGAGAAATTTGTAATTTAAGATTATTTACATGTTATCTTCTTTTGATTGACTAAAACATTAAATAGTGAGTTTATCATATTCCAACAAACCAAATAGAAATTTAAGTTGATCCATCATAATAACCGTATAAAGGAATTTATCGATTCGATTAATCATAAACCATGATGATACACAAACTCTTACCTTAAACTTAAGAAGCATTAAGGTTGGACTATTAAAGTGGACTTAAGAGGTGGTTGGTCAATAACTAATTAAGGGATTCATTGATCTAGAATGGATAATGATAATACACAGGCCTCCCAACCTCAAGTTTAAGAAATGTTGAAGTTAGAGTACTAAAGTGATCTTAAGAAATGATCGATTATTAAATAATTATAGAACTCAGTAATCAACCATAAACATGATAATACACATGCCTCAACCTTAAATTCAAAACACTAGATTAACTTTAAAGGTGATTAGTCAGTAGATAATTATGTTAATACATAATTCCCAACCTTAATCTTAAAAAGAACCCAAATTAAAATATTAAAGTGACCTTAAGAATGATAAGCTAATATATAAGCAGGATGATACAATTTATAATTGATTTAATTAAAATCTAAATTCATTTATAAAAGGAAGAAAATAATTACACATAGAAACAAATCCATTAGTATAATAAGGGGATACACATACATTATGTCCATTATGATGTGAAGGCATCTCCTTATCAATTAAAATATTTTCTTAATATTATACTGTGTAATTGAAATTATCCTATAAATTAAAATATTATAAAAATTAAATAATTTTAAGAGTATTATTCTATTAATTTATATATATATATATATATATATATTTAAGAATGCTTTCACTATAAGATATTTCTAGATTCTCAAGATAATGCTGGATAATAGATATCTTAGCTAGAGTTAATACGACAATTAAAATGTTATTGTAGTCATATATAATTTACCCTTGTAACTATACGTAACAAATAATTAATTTCAATGTGTTATAAATAAAACACAAAATCATAAACTTATATCAGAAAGCCTCAGTAACTTAGTATTTTTAATTATTCTGTAAAACATACTCTTTTAAAAAAATAAAAAATAAAAATAATCAATTAGATTGTAATTTTTTTATAATCCAATTAGGCCCTTTTTTGGGTCTTAAAATCAATTAAAAATAACCTTGAACGCAATCAAACTATCCTAACCTAAAGCTAGTAACTTATGTAATCAACAATGTCTACATTTATCGGTTAATAATTGAGTTTGTTAAGTATAATGACAAAGATTTAATATCTTAATCGTGTGAATGAAGAAAACATTGTTGAAATAGGAAAAACTCATTATAGTCACCTTTAAGTTTTTGAAAGAAATTAATCTCCAACTGAGTCAATTAGAAATATCCTTGGTTCAACAAAAAAGAAAAAGTTATTTATTTTACTGAAAACTATTTTTGTGCTCGATTATAGTTTTGACCTAATTATTGTAGTAGTTGGATTGGGCCATAACGTATCCACAGAGATTGGGCTGGGCTTCTATTCGAAGATGAAGATATAGCCTACAGATTAAAATGTGAAAACTCCACATCCTCTTTCCGGCGTAAAAATGTCGTCGTTGATAGCAGATTTCCTCCGTCAAACCGGCGGCACCGCCGTGATAGACGGCGGTCTCGCGACGGAGCTGGAGCGCCACGGCGCCGACCTCAACGATCCTTTGTGGAGCGCCAAATGCCTCCTTTCCTCCCCTCATCTAATTCGCCAGGTACACTCTCCTTCATTTCGATTAAAACGCACCGTTTCGACTATTAAGTTTTTGTTCTGTTTTTCTTTTTTAAAATAAATCTCCATGATTTCATTTCATCACATTGTTAATTCCTTTATGCTAATCTCATGAATATGTTTTTTTTTTTTTTAAAAAAAAAAATTGCGTATATCACAATTACAATGTTATGTTAAAGCAGTTCTTGCAATGTTAGTATTTAGGTTTATTATATGTATTTTTTTGTATTTCTCCAATTGAAAATTAAAATAATGATTGAATTATGCTAAATGGAGCAGGTGCATATCGATTACTTGGAAAATGGTGCAGACATTATAATCACAGCATCTTATCAAGTAAGTTGAAAAAACTGTGTCTTATTTATTTGTTTCTTGCTAAAACTGAATTTGATGTAGTTGTTTCATTGTTTGTGCACAGGCCACAATTCAAGGGTTTAAAGCAAAAGGCTATTCAGATAAAGAGAGTGAAACCTTGCTAAGAAGAAGTGTTGAAATTGCTTGCGAGGCCCGTGAAGTTTACTATAAAAGTTGTGCTGGATGCTGTTCTGGTGATGGGGCAGATGATGGCAGAATTCTCAAACAACGGCCTATCTTGGTGGCTGCATCGGTTGGGAGCTATGGAGCTTACTTGGCCGATGGATCAGAGTACAGGTCAAATGATTAAGATGTCGTGTTTAGCACTGGCCGTGATTTTTGTTTACTTGTGGTGTTGTGTGTATTTCTGTTATGTAGCCCATTTTGGGTTAATCTTTCTTGTTCTTAAAAGGAATGGGATTATATTTTTGTATTGCATGAAATGAATTTCTGGGTCCATCTCACTTGACTGTACAGTTTTGAGCTTTTTTTCTGCATAGGATTGTTAACATTTTAGAAAGGTTGGGATTTGAAAAACTTTTGTTGCTGTTCTCAGCACTGATAGAAATTATATTTTTCTTTATTGTCACGTTTCTTGATATTTTGTTTCTAACAGTGGAAATTATGGTGATGCTATCACGGTGGAAGTTCTTAAAGATTTTCATCGGAGAAGAATTCAAATTTTAGCAGATTCAGGTGCTGACCTGCTTGCTTTTGAAACAGTGCCCAATAAGATTGAAGCTGAGGTATCCTAAAACTTTCGACAGAAATTGTCATCTGTCTCTTTAAAATAAGTGAAGCATAATTTATTTATTTATTTTTTTCTATCTTTATCCATAATATTCATGAGTGAGAGAAGATCATAATCATAAAAATATTTTGAGTATTTTAGAGAAAGTGTAATTCATTCAAATGAACTTGTTTTGCTTATAATTGAGGCTATCTAATGACTTTCTTATTTCTAGTGATGTAACCTTAAAAGCCAGATATTGAATGGAAAGGACAATAGAGTTCTTGATGATCAAAAAAAAATTCTATTGTGTTTGAATAATTCATTTTGGTTTATGTGTTTTTGTTCCATGTTATCGTGAATCACTTTGGATGGATGTTTTCTTTGAGTGAAGATTTTTTCAACAAAAGCAATCAAAGCAAATAGCAATACTGTACATAGGGAAGACCCTCAAATTAAACATATAAACATGTTGACATTACTTTCAGATGTTAAATTAGTGTTGCTTGTCATTTACTGGCATATTACTATACAAAGTTCGTCTCTGTTATAAACAATGAAGTCTCATTGTCAATCAGGTTCTTTTTTTTCAATCAATGACTTTGTGTATTGTTGACGTTCATTATAGGCTTTTTGCTTAAATGTATTGTTTGAACTGCAATCAGAAGACCTAGCAGGTTGTCATCTTTTATTGCTAGATAGAAGAAAAAGCAAAAAGCTGCCCTTCTCGTAATATTTATCTCTTTCAATCCACGCTATCTTTTGTTTCCAAAATAGTCTTCCCAACTAAATTTGGCTCAAACTCTGCCTTGCTTGCCTAGTCCATTCTAGAGTTTCCGTTGCTTTTGTGTAAGGGTAAAATCACTACGACATATAATCAACTAAACTCCCGGAACAAGTTCAAAATACTGTTATCCGAAGATAAATAATAGTCTTGGGCAGTTAAGATTTGTAAATCGCCACTTACAATGTTCATTTTGTCTTGACTCCTGAATTTACCTAACTATACATATTGACTAAGCAGGCTTATGCTCAGCTTCTGGAGGAAGAGGACATAAAGATTCCAGCATGGTTTGCTTTTAACTCCAAGGATGGAGTTAATGTTGTTAGTGGGGATTCTTTAGTGGAATGTGGCTCTATTGGTGAATCATGTGATAAAGTTGTCGCTGTTGGAATCAACTGTACCCCTCCTAGATATTTACATGATCTGATAGTTATGCTTAAGAAGGTAGAACTAAGTTTTTCTTGTTTCCAACTGAATATAATGTGTGTAGTCTACTTGCTGAACTTTTTTTCACACATATCACAAATACTTGATGTTTTGTTTCCATTATCTTTGTGGAAAACTTATCCTTGATTCACGTATAATATCTTCAGGCGACTACAAAACCAATTGTTATATATCCCAACAGTGGGGAAACTTATGATGCTGACAGAAAGGTGTGGGTGGTAAGTTCATTTCATGTGATTTTACTGTTACATTTTAAAGGACAGGAAGGTCTACTGTGTCTAAAATAGGGCAAAGCTCTACCATAGAAGATAAAACTATAGTATCTAAAATTACCAATTTATCATATAAAAATGAACCACCATGCATTGGAAAAAGTGGATTCTGGAAATTATTATGCTTGAAATAAAGCAATTCATATGCCCTTAACTAAAGACAGAGGTTGTAAAGGAGAACTTAAATGAAGAGTAAAAGTAAATAGGTGTGTGTCTTTTCCTTTTCAGTGAAATCGTTTTATTCATTTTTATTTGAACTATACAACTGATTCAGATTGTTGTGTGATTTATCATTAAAAGTAGAATCTTTCTCAGAAGTAGGAGTCTAAGTGTAAGTGGTAGCCTGGTACTGGTATGGAATGACAGATTTCACATCCTTTTATTAATAATCGTATACAAGTACATGTAGAGATTGTAAGGAAAGACTTTTTAGTCCCTATAATATAGAGTTGTTTTCTTTTCTGCCCTCTAGATTTTTTTTTTTCCTATTTTGGTCTCTATAAAACTGTAAATTTTTTATACGAGTTCCTCTCATTAATCAGTCACATCATCACTTACCAGGGATATGAATCAGAATGAAGCAAAAACATCATGGACTAAAATTGTAAGGACCAAATAAAAGGAGGATCAAAACAAAAACAATCATATATTATAAGGTCTAAATTGTTATTTAAGCCTTAAAGTGAAATTGGGAAGTTTAGGCATTGCTCTTTTGGAACTAAACCATTTTCTTGTACTAGTGATACATGATTTTAAACCATGTTGGACATAGTGAAGAGAGCTTAGTGATTTCAGCCTGTGCAATTTCCTCTATTTTTTGAGAAACAACAGCATACAGTGCATGTAACATTTGTATCATAAGAAATTAATAGAACCACAGGGACATGAATGCAGAAAAGTCGAAGTATATGCTTAACCTGACCTTAAATTATTTATCTGTTTTGAGCTATGTATATCTAGTTTATTGTATTTTACAAGTTTATCAACTTGATGGTTTGTCAAAGCCGACAAGCACTTCATATTGTACATCCTCATCTTTGTGAGAACAAATATACCATGGCACGGAGATAATTTAATAGAGATTCAATCATTTTAAATAAAATATTTTGGGATATATCATGGATTATATAATACTGATATTATGCTGTTGATTTTGCAGCAAAATACTGGTGTTTCAGATGAAGATTTTATCTCGCATGTAAATAAATGGTGTGAGTTAGGGGCTTCCCTTGTAGGTGGCTGTTGCAGAACAACTCCAACTACTATTAGGAAGATATACAGAACACTGTCTAGCAGGCAATCTGCTATTCGTGCCAAAAAGTGACTGCCATGTCATAAATAAAAAGGAGGGCCAGTTCACAAATTAATCTGATTTATATGTCAACAAGGTTAGCAGCTGCACTGAATCATGTTGCAACTCTGGACTAAGATAGGGCGATGAATATGATTCGGTCAATTAGTGAAGATATCTATTGTGAACTATTGTTCAATGCAACTGGGAATATGCTTTGCCCTCGGAGCTAGCAACCTGAAAATCACAGTTTCTGCACATTACATTAAAGAACAAGAGAAAGATCATGGCCGTTTTGCTTCTCTTGGATTTTGGAAAAAGACATGGTTAATATTGGCATGTGAACATCATGAGGGGTTATTAGGTTGGCGATTGAACGTGTTGCAAGCACGTCATATTTTTAATATTAGGCATCATTCACAATGTAGTTTCTATTGTCGCGCGATCTTAATTTTTTTTCCTTTTTCGGTTTCTATTGAAAAATAAGTTTGATGCTGCTTATATATTTCTAACTAAAATTTTATAGTTTTATAGGAATCTAGACAATGAGGTGAGGATTTAGAGTGAAAAGACAAAAAATAAATTAAAAAGATTAAAACAGCTGGGATCAAAAAATTACTGAGTAATGTTATTATTATTGCATTTGATGTTTAGGTGATAGGTATTGATTATTCAAAAAATAAGTTTGAACTATGTTCTAGTATATTACGTTGCGTTCTATTACCAAGAAGTTCGCGCTGTAGTCGGATTTCAATAAAGGACCACATAAAATTATTTTGCTCTTTTTAAGATGCACTCCGTTTGATCCAAACTAGACTAGGCCCTAATGGGCCTGGGCCAATAAATGAAAATAGATTACACTGGATTAGTCTGATTTTTAAATAAGTTGTATTTTATTTAGTGTTGTCTGGTTTATTAGATAGGCCAATAAGTTAAATAACTTTTTTTTATAATTTTAATTTTATAAAGAAAAATAAAAATATAATTAAATCATTTTTGTACTATGATCTATTTTGACAAGTCAGCTTGTATTTTGTTTTGTTTTTATATGAGGTATTTTTGTCAACCTGATATCAACCTTACCTTTTAGGCTAGATCCATTTTTATAGTTCTAATCAAAACATGCTATGAACATTAAAAAATTAAAAGAGAAATCAAAACATGCTATGAACATTAAAAAATTAAAAGAGAAAAAGGTACGTATATTGTTTGTATAGAATATTTATACTTTCGATTAATTACAACCTATCATGTAAAAGTTTATTGACTTTAATAACAAAATATTTAAAAATTATATAAAATTTTATTTGTTAGTTAATTGTGTAAAATCTTTTTATACCGTTATGAACAATTTTGATCGATTACTGATAGTATAATACCAATAGTTCTTCTTTACATATATAGATCATATATATGCTGCATTCCAAGTTGAACAAGCCAGCCAATATAAGACCTAAACCTTTTGCAAAATGTTGTACTAAATTTCATATTTAACAACTTGTGGGGTGACAAAGACGAAAAAAGAGAGATATTGCCGTATCCCTAGTTATAGTTATATTAATGTAATTTATTATGGTTGTTGTGTGCACGTTTGTTGTGTAAAATGGTTTGAAAGAAAATCCATGAGTTTAATGTACGCAAATGAGTATCAGTACAGCGTACAACTAGAAATAGCTACAAATTAACACTAATAAATAGACAACTATTATTTTGCAACTATTTCAACACTCTCCATTTAAGCATACAAAGTATAAACAATATCCACCAAACTTATCACAAACCTAGCTATGTCGAGGGTGGCGTATTTAAAACCTTGAATATGCCACCCAAGAAAGTGAAATTCAGTGTCACTAAGTTGCTCTTTCTTTTGCTCCACCGTGTTCTGTATCTTATTCTTATATTCCCAAAATTTGTGAAATTCTGCAAAATAGTGAATTTTGAGATAAAATTATTCAATTTAAATTTATTGAATAGTGTAGTAGTTCATGTAAATTAAATTGGTATAATTTGATTTATAATTTTATATTTTACATAAATTTACTAAGTAATAGATGTAAGAAAATTTGACACACGATGTCAGTTGATGTACATAAAGTTATTATGTAATAGCAGTACAAAAGTTTAACATCTAGTTGATTGTGTACATGTATGTATATAGATTCATTTTAAAGATCAAAATTGTTGATCCAGAAGAATATGTAACACGTTTCACCCAAGAATTTTTCTAAATCGTACAAGGCTAGATGACCAACCGTGTTGTCGACTCCAAAAACAGTGATAAGCTGATAGCTAAGGATGAAAGGTAGGCACAGAAGCCTTATGTGGAATCAAAAGATTAATCAAAGATAAAGAAATGGGTAAAGTACCATTCTGTTCTTAAAATTTAATAGGTTATACTTTTCTTTTTCAAAGTATAAAATATTTATTATTTCCATATCTGATCTATCACCATCATGAAATCATATTGTTTATTATTATTTTAATCTCTCAATTAAATTATTTATTCTGATTTTAGTTTCATAAATTAAATATTAAAATAATAATAAATAATATAATTTAAAAACTAAAATAATATATCTGAAAATGACATAATATTCAAATTAGAGTCACACTAGCCTTCTACTATATATTCTTCTGTATATGTTGCATAAACAATTACTGTGGCTAAAGACAGAAATTGAAAATATAAAACAAACTAAAATGGTAATCACCAAGAAAAGTAAAAAAGGGGGAAAAAAAATTAACAAGTTAATTATGAACAGTCAAATTAATAGGTAACTATAAGCTTCATGGCACTGTTTTGCATGCCAAGATTACGCGTTCTTTTCTCTGTTGATTGCGAGGATAAAGCAAAGCACCAAAAGTAGAAAAAAAAATTAAAATAAGAAAAAACCTTGTTTATAGTAATGTTAAGCACGTGAAATATTTTTACCCTAGAAGATCAATTTCCAAATCAGGCCCCCACTAGGTGTGTAATGTGTATCCTCTGGAACATATAATTATAACTCATTGAGTAGTACAGAATATATTAGTGAAATTTTCTGATTGGAGAAACAATCACGTTGTGTGCACAGTTGCCAAATTGTACACTTGAACTATTATCAATTAACTGGCGATTGATGATGATGTGATGATCCAACATGCAAGAAAGGGTTGCATGCGTGAGTTTGGTGTGGCAGAAGATAATGGAATTAAAGACAATGATGCAAAAAGCATGCCATGCAAACAGAGAAAATATCTTTTGCCTTGTTCTATGAAAACGAGGAAACTGACTCAACCATAATAACAATAACTGTTTACCTGGTAATCCTTCTCATTTTCTACCCTTGGTGAAAACCTTCACATCAACATCACCATCACCATCAATATCAGCCTTCTAAAGTCAACACAACAGCCTTAATCATATATATATATTATATATCTTCTTTTCACACAAACTGCATGCAAGTCATTTATGTAACTCTTAATTAGCTTCATCCAATGCTCCAAATATTTTGTTAAGGTGAGTTTGGAAAAAACACATACATATATATATATATAAAAGAGATTTTATTGTAGAGGTTCATGTTTATGTTTCCTTGGCTGCTAGGTGAGGCACTAACCTCAAAGTTGAGAATGGTCCAAAAATTACACATTCTCTGCTTGTGCTGGCTGGTTTGCTTCTCTGCTTTGTTCTGCTTTACCATTTTAATATGTTGGTCCCATTATGGCATCATATTTACTCTGCACAATGCTGTTCTGCTTCCAACACCAACCATTATGTACCTTTTTTTTTGGTTTTCCTAAGATTATTAATGTTGTAATTTTACTATTGAAAAGAGAGGAAATATATTGCAATTAATTGAGAGCTCCTAGGTTGACCTGCATTCACCTATGAAACAGTATATTATTTAAGAAATGTGGATAATAATTTTTGAAAAGGAAATTACACTTTTTTCCTTTCTTATAAACAAACATTTTATTAGAGGTAAATAGTTATAGGAATATCCTTCAATGATATTTTAGCTTCCTTTTTTTTTCTAAAAAAAAAATAATGTTAAGTGTCAGTTACAACTAATTTTGCATGTCTTATTATATATTTTAGTATTCAAGAAGATAAAATGAAGTTTTAATTACTCCTATTGTGGACCATGAAATTTTGTCTTAAATTTTTATTTTATTTTATAAGATCATTGATAATAAATACTCAAAACTATCTATTGACATTTTAAGAATTAACGCCGAAGAAAAATAAATTCTAAATGCTTTTTTTTTGCACTGTCCAAAATGCTTATTTATATTAAAATGGATTTAAATTTAAAGTTTAACACTCTATCAATAGATTAAAAAAATTAAACTATTAACTAGTTAAAAGTAATATTTAGTTTGATTTTTAATGTATTTATTATGAAAATCAATAAACTTATTATTTTATTATTTGTGATAGTATAAAAAAAACTTTATATTTTCAATACATATTGTTTTCTCTTAAATCAATGCGTCACATTGATCTTCAAAGGAAAGAAAATTTATATTTTAAATAATAGGAGAGGAGAATGTAATTTAAAAGTTCCTTAAGAAACAGGGATGCAGCTTTTTTTTTTTTTTTTAGTTTTACATTTATTTTGTTTTGAAATAATCACTTCAAAATTTAAATTAAATCATGAAAATAGAAGGTATAACTTTTCAAACTTTTACTACAATTTAAACAATTTTGTCACAAGTGATATAACTCTTAGGAATTTCATTGAATGAACCTTACAATTATCTGACATTTTTAGGAATTTCATTGAATGAACAAAATTGGCTCTGTGATTTTTATTTTCAATAATGCAACAATAACTTTATAGCCAGTCAATTTTTTCTCTCATCTCGCATCATTTTCATTCAAGATATTTTGATTTCCTTGATTCAATAAAAATCACGCATAATCGTAGACAAAATTAATATCCGATTATAAAAATGTAACTTTTTTCATTACTATTCATTAACGTTCTTGCCCTTTTGACGAAACTCTCACAAAAATCTTGCCATTAACTCATTATGATTAATCCAAATTAGTAAACAGCCAAAAGGTACACTCAAGTTTATCCACACGTACCACTTGGATACAATTAAATAAAGAAAAAGAATCTTAAACTGACAAAATGGTAAGTTCAATCTCATAAACGTGTGCTAAAAATTGTTAGAATTCAACATCAGCTACTTTCCATTATTCAGATAAATAAATCATTGATATTTAAGGAGGCAAATATATATATATATAGCTGTTCAAGTAATGGCCCCCATGATTGAGCAATAATATAAAAGTTCAAATTTTGATTGACCCAGAAAAGAAAATTTATGAGGAAGGACTAACACCGGGATATAGCTGGAAATCAGATTTTTTTTTATGTTCTTGATTAACAAAAATAAAATACATTTAAGTGTGTCCAAGTACTAACTCTTGTTGTGGTCCATAGTCCATATCATCATTAATATTTTGTACTATAAGGACATACGTATATATAGAAATGTAGTTGAGAAAGTAAAAGCCATGATGTTTACATCAATATCTAAGTGCAAGTGTACAACAGTACTAGTTACATCAATCCTTTGCCAGATTGTGAAGAAGATGACATCAAAATAAATTCTAAAAGATAGAAAATAAAAATGAGAGGTCCAATTTGACACCTTAAAATCAAATGGCTACGAGGGGTTGAGGGAGAAAAGGAAAGTACGATAATAACAAGAGATTTTTCAAAGCTGCAAAAGCAAAAGAACTAGAAAGAGACTTCGTTCCATTCATCCAACATCTAACCTACTTTAGTTAAAGTGCAATTAAAGATTATCCTTTGACTGCCTCGTTAAACTATGTTTTTTTATGAATAGTTCAATAAGCAAAAGAATCAAAGATACTATTTTTTAAAATTAATTATAATTTAATTTGAAACAAAATTATAATAAAAAAAATTTATTTTGGCGGAAGCGCAAAAAGAAGGTGAAAGATGACAATAAAAAATAATGACAAAAAAATTACATCTTCTACTAACGCTTTCACTTTCCTTAACGCCTCCGTTAAAATGGACCATTTAATTGTAATTATTTTTAAACTAATCATGTTATGATAATTGACTTCAGATTACCTTATTATTTATTTATTTTTTCTCATTCTTGATTATCAAATCAATCTAATTAGTTATTGGAGGAATACCTATGATATAGACAAAATATTACCATTAAACTCATGAAAAATTATGAAAATTACCATATGTATAGAAAGTGAAAAGGATAGTTATCAAGATGAATGATTCTAAGATGATTGGTGGTAAATATTTTGATTTGTAATAAATAAGTTAGTTGTTGCCGTGTGAATCCACGACAATCACGTGGAAGTGGCAGATATAGTTGGAGGACAATCTACCATATGATAGTTTTGTAAATTTATTGAAAGGGAGAGAATGGAAAACCCTGATCAATGATCATGTATATAATTATTGAATCCAATAATAGGGTGAGGCTGTGGATGAAAAATCTCAATCTTGTTGACAATGTAGTATCTACTATTGTAGAGGTAGCAACCTTTTCCCTAGGCAATTTAGAAGATTCAATTTGTAGGGTAAACGCTATCCCTTTAGTTATGCATTCCCATGATTTGGGCCCATTCTTATTTAATTTTGATACTGGCCTTTCTTGTAAGCATCATTTGCTCTATTACGAGGGGAATCCACATAAAATAAAAGCAAGAAAATATGCAATGGTGACCTTTCACCTGTCGGATTCGGATTTATATGTGATATTATCATCAGTTCAAGAGCCCCAATTTCACAAATAAAAATGTTTGACTTGTAACTTAATGTTTGGTGAATGATTCCTAGGATTATTTACATGGACAAAAAACAATAGCATTCATTTATAGGATTGGAATATAGGCCGGACAAACAATATTCCTGTACATGTACATGATCATGATCATGTTCCAATACATACATAACGGTATATAGATGATAAAAATGGTAAGAGAGTGTATAACTCAGTTAACTCAGTACTGTGAATAAGAATTGAAATTTTGTATAGGTTAGAAAATTGATAAAAAAAAATAAAATTAATGATACGTGTGATTACTAAAAATAAGTTATATAATAAGTGATTTTGAGTTTGAATCAATATTTCATAGGAAAACTTTACTATGTATCGTGATTCTATCCCTTCAATTAGAATTATCTCTAACGAAAAATATATATAATTTTTTTTAAAGAAAATCTCATATAAATGTATCTTTATATCGGACTAAATAAGTATATTATTATTGGTTACTGACAAAATGGAAAAATGTTTATCTTTAGATAATTTTTTATACTCTTTCTCTCACAGTTTTCTTTTTTTTTTCAGTGAGAGTTTTTTTTTTCTAAAATAATAGATTTTAAATTAGAAAAAGAATACTCCACACATTAACTGTTTTCCTTTAAAAAGAGAGGAAAATTAAACATATTGAAGAAAAAATTAAATATGCCCTCTATTTATTTATTTTCTCAAATATAATCATATCAAATGATAAGGTGACACGACACAACATGACACGAATATGTAATTAGCAAAGCATGGACAAACATATGTACTGGCCTTTACAACTATGCACTATTGGGGGTAAGGCTTGTATGGTAGTAGTGGAAGCTTCACTGAAACTAGTGGGTCACTATGTTGGATTCATTTTAAATTCCAACTCAATGAATGATATATCCATTGAGCTCATGGCCTTCTTTCAATCTCTCTTAAATAAATTCATGATGTAAGTTTTTAACTTCAAAACTTAAGAGTTATTTAATATTAAAAATGCAAAAGGTCATTGAAAGAAGAAAACTAATTAATAACTATGATTTTATAGATAAATGATTTCACTTAGGTCAAGGTGATGAAGATATCCTAGACTTTTAGGAACTCAATGGCCCAACAAGACTGCATTTTCATGTGAGCTTGATTTAGTATATTATTAGTGTGAACTATTATTATAAAAACTAATCATATTCTATAATTGGATAACAGTATATAAATATTCACGTTAAGAATTTGTTTAATGAAGTTCTTTATATAATATAAAAATATAAGCATGCATTTTACTGATGAACAAGGCGTCACCTCATGCAAAGCATATTACACTGATCCATGTGCAAGTGCGGACTTGTACAAAATGGAAAGTACTCAATACGAGATCCATTATTTGGAAAAATTGCCTTTTGTCTTCTTGGACATGATGAGTCTAAGATTCACACAAAAACAAAAGGCCAAAGTATCATTTGCTAATGCATAATATCTCTATTCAAAAAGGTACAAATGAAGATTTTGAGGAGACATAATGTTATGTAGCTTGTATAGAACCAATGAATTCTTTAATTAAATTTACCAACCCAACACAAACACACACTGAGATAAAAAGGCAAAAACATAAAAGAAATTCACATTCACTCGTGGCAAGCTTATCATCAAGTAAAGTCCAAAAGAAGTAGTTCTTACTTTTCCTTAATACACGAAACATTCTCTTCAACTAGCTAGGTAGATTCAAACCTCTAAGAATGAGAAAAAAAATGATGGACCAAGATAAAAAAATATATATATATAAAATATTTTTGTCGTGTGTATCAAAGACAATCTCAAAACAAGGAGAGAAGTTAAAGAAGTAAAAACAATAGGCAAAGGGAAGAGGAAAACAATCCTGCACCCACATCCTCTTTATCTTTTCTATCCTTTAATTGCTTTCTCTCATACAAGACCATATTTAATGGGTCACCAATGCTTGGGTGTTAAAATCAAACCTAACTTTACTGTCCCTGCCTCCACTAGTCTTAGATACAAACGATGTTTCAAATTACTATATTTTCTTCATTGCTAAAATGTTTCAAACTACAGATATTTAGAGAAAATTATGTGGGTGATGGATACATATAGGAAATGTTACTTGTGGTTTACATGTGATCAGAGAATACAAACTCTTATTCTTTCTTCATGTATTCATTATATTTACATATATTCATGTATTCATATATTCATTATATTCATTATCTCGAATATTCTATAATATTACTTTTTTTTTACCAATAATTTTTTTTTAGCCAAACCTTATTATACTTTTTGAAAATCAAAACAATATTTATCACCTTTTCTACTTTGCAAAACTCATTTCATTCAATATTCAATGTTACAAGTGTTTAAACTCCAAAGTGTAAAATTTAAAAAGTATCGGTTAATAAAAAAATTATCATTAGTATAGTATGGTTTTTTAAACAATTATGTGTTAATTTGTAGTTTAACCAATGTTTTTAGCACACTGGTTAAGAAATAAAAATAAAAATATATTCACTAGATGGGTGAATGTAAAATAAAAAAAAATATTTAAAAAAATATAATTTTACACATCTTAATAATGAAAAATTGTCGTTTATAATTAGATAATAATGTAAAAATCGTTTTTATTGATGATATATAAAAATTATAGTCTGATTTATTTTTTTTAGAAAACTGATTACTCTTAATAAAATAAAAAATTAAAATAACTCTTGCACAGTTAAGACTAAAGTGGTGGTACTATAATGGTTAATATTTTCCTTAAAAAAAATGGGTGACATTTATATTCATATAATTATTATCAAACTACGTGATTGTAAGCGATTAAAAAGGGAAAGAAAAGAAAAATAACAATGAGAATATATTTTTTCTTTCTATGGAATCAAAATCAAAATATGTCTCGCTCAAATATTAAACATTCAGATACTAAAATTTATTATAAAGAATAACATTAATTATCTCTGGAAAAATATTCTTTTCAATAAAAAAAACTTGACCACCAAGTTATTGCAAATATTTTTTTTTTCATACAACCACTGTGATATAGTAATTTAAGACAAATTTTGATTAACATCTTAAAATTTAAATATTTTAATTAAAATTTTTAAATTTTTTTTTATTAAAATACATAAAATTATTGGTTATAATTCTTTTATGCTCGGTTCTAATCAACATAATAAATACGTTTGTTTTTTTGTTTCGTAATTTCTTTATCAAACTGTCTAAAACATATGAGCATTAAAAAAAACTTTTGAAAATATATTTAAAAAACATAATTATTTATGTATAACGGTTCAATTTTGAATGCCCTGAGAAAGAGACTAGACAAGAGGGGTGTTCGGATGTAATTTGGTTTAATATTTATCTTAAAATTTATTTGAAGAAAAAAATTAAATAAAGTGTAATTTGATTCAATTTAAATTAATTATGAAATTTGAATTGAGCTCATGTAGCATGATTTAGTTTGAATTGAGTGTTGTAATTTTAAACTTCTATTTAAATATTAAAAAAACAAAAAAAATATTAAAATACTAATAAAAACAATTGAATTGTACATGTTACTTTCAAATTATAAAATATATAAAATAAAAAACTCTAAAATAAAAATATTTTATAATTATATAATTAAAAATATATAATAAAAATATAATTAATGTTAATTAAAAAACATATAAAGCAGAAAAATATTAAATTATTTTAAAAAATATAAATATAATAATATAAATTTTAAATCACGAATCAAACCACCTCACACCTTCCATAAAATCACAATCCACGTGGCTTATTTTTAATTTTTTTTTATCTGATTTAGTTTGGATTTGAACACTAAGTGATGTAATAGAGAGTGTATGGGTGTGAAGCAATGTGACCATTGGCAATATATAGAAGCAACCATAGTTGTAGCTTCTGTCTGTAAAAGGTTAGTTGAGTTGGTAAGGTAGGCCTTGAATTTGCGGTTAAGTAAAAGGCCTTCATACATAGCCAACACAAACTTCTCTCTCTCTTGTTTCTTCATGTCTTGTACATTGTTTTCTTCTTTTTCTTCATTACTTCATTCTCTCTAGTCTATAGATCCTCAAAGCCATAAACTTCACAACTGGGGTAGCACTTCTTCTTCACCTTCATCACGTTGCTTTTATCACCAAACCCATTTTTCCCTCCTTTTTTTGTATATGTTTGAATTGAGAGACATAAACCAAAAGTTAAACTTGACACAAATTAAGGTTGTCGTGTCCTGAGATATAATAATTTTTTTTTTTTTTTGTGAGTTACACGCACTTTGTTCATGAAAGTGAGGACTAAGGAGTGTTGATTTAAACAAGGTATAGATAGTGTGACATCAATTCAGAACCTTTTTGTTTCTGTGAATAGATAAAGCTACATGAAGTTGTGAGTTTTGTCCCAACAATGAGAGATGAGAACTCGAAGAAAAGCAAGGTTTGAGAAAAGCCTTCAAATTCATTTGCATTTGATTTCTGGGATTGGCATTGGTTAGCTTACTCTGTTTTTCTTGTTTAAGCTTTCTTGGCCAAAAACATTGGTCAAAAAGTGGTTCAATATCAAGAGCAAAGCTGAGGACTTTCACGCTGATGATGTTCTCTGCGAAGGTCGTGATTCTTCAATTTTCCCATCACTTTCATGTAATCTACATTCTAGGGCTCTTATATAGGGAATCATAGTTTTTGTTTTAAAACCAAAAAAGACATTTTTTCTGCTTCTAGTTCAACTAATTTGTTTGTGTGTTCTAAACAATGTTTTCAAAATAGTTCTATTCATGTCTGTTTCAATGGGTATACTAGTTGCAGCACAAGATCTGCCCTTTGTTGTTTTCCTATTTCCATGGTTTTTTAATTCTACCCTTTTGGTATAAAAATAATTCTGCTTTATTTTGTTTTTGTTTGATTCAGTGGGATGGTAAAATCACTGTGAAAAGAGCGCAGCTTTGTTAACTTTATGCCTTACCTTTTTCAGGTGTTGATGAAGAGTGTAGTAGCAACTACTCAGAGAGGGAGGCATGCACCATCAGAAAAAGCAAATCAGGTTCATTATCTTCATCGTCATATCTCTTAGGACCACACCATTCTAATTCCCTCAACTTGATAATGATAAAAGGAAATTTATACTGCATTTTTGTACCACAATTTCAAAAGTCTATTTGTTTTTTCCCCCTGTTCTTGTCTTTTGCTAATCTCAGATGTTTAATCTTCATTTTGATACATAGAGAGATCAAGTAGATGGTGCTCGGACAGAATGCGAAGAGGTAAGAATGACCTTGATCAAGATCAGGTTACAGATGTGTATAACTATAGGTATGCTTGATGTAGCTGTGTATTGTACTTAATTATCCTTGTTACTATTTTAATGGAATTTAAAATTTTTTGTTCTACTGTGTTTTTTTCCCCTTCTGGATACAGAATCTTTGTTGCCACTTGGAATGTAGCAGGGAAGTCACCTCCAAGTTATTTGAGTCTTGAAGATTGGCTTCACACCTCTCCACCTGCTGATATCTATGTTCTTGGGTAATTTACTGACTATATAATGTTGCATCTTCTTTAGTTATGCATAAGTTCACACACTGAACTCTGAAGTGTTTTGCATTATCTTGGCCTCAGGTTTCAAGAAATTGTACCTCTTAATGCTGGTAATGTTTTGGGGACAGAAGACAATGGTCCTGCAAGAAAATGGCTAGCCCTTATTAGGAGGACCCTGAACAACCTTCCTGGAACAAGTGGTGGATGCCACACTCCTTCACCTCTCCCTGATCCTATTGTAGAGCTAGATGCTGATTTTGAAGGATCAATGAGGCAGAAGACAACATCCTTCTTTCAACGGAGGTCCTTCCAATCTTTGAGTCGTAGTATGAGAATCGATAATGATATGTTAATGCCACAAGCTTCCCTTGATCGCCGTCTCAGTGTCTGTGACAGAATGATATTTGGTAACAGACCGAGTGACTATGACCCCAATTATCGATGGGGTTCCTCAGATGAAGAAAATGACACCGGTGACTCCCCAATCACAACACAATATTCACCAATGTCATATGGCGGTTGTTACTCTATGGAAGATAGTGATAGACAAACAGGACACTCAAGATACTGTCTGGTTGCAAGTAAGCAAATGGTTGGAGTATTTCTCACTGTTTGGGTCAAAAGTGATATCAGAGATGATGTTCACAACATGAAAGTGTCTTGTGTTGGCAGAGGGTTGATGGGATATCTTGGAAACAAGGTACATTTGACAATCTATTTCAATAGCAGAGTTTATAATGAACTAGGGAAGGAGACAATTTCATTCTATTGGATTTTCCAGGGATCAATATCAATTAGTATGTCATTGCACCAAACAAGCTTTTGCTTCATTTGTAGTCATTTGACTTCTGGACAAAAAGATGGTGATGAGTTAAGGAGAAATTCAGATGTATTGGAGATTCTCAGAAAGACAAGGTTTCCCCCGGTCCATGACATGGGTGATGAGAATTCTCCTCAGACAATTCTGGAACACGAGTAAGCCTCTCTATACCATGAATCTGGTACTTGGAGAATGTGACTCTAAATAAAATTCTACTAAGTGCTAACTTGTATCCTAGTTAAGGACTAAACTTTTGGTTTAACTGGTGTAGTCGAATAATTTGGCTGGGGGATTTAAATTATCGGATAGCCCTTTCTTACCGTGCAGCAAAAGCTCTTGTTGAGATGCATGATTGGAAGACTTTGTTAGAGAATGACCAGGCATGTTACTACTTTGTTACTGTAGAAGTAATTTTGATTGAACTTTCCTCATTTTACATGTTAGATATGCCTGACCATTTGATATCTTTTTCTTTCAGCTGTGTATAGAGCAGAGGCAAGGTCGAGTCTTTGAAGGATGGAATGAAGGGAAAATATATTTCCCTCCTACATATAAGTATTCAAACAATTCAGATAGATATGCAGGCGATGACAGACGCTCAAAACAAAAGAGAAGAACTCCAGCATGGTAGTCTTTTTTCTTGCAAATTACTTCTTGTGTTTCTTGCAAATTGCTTCTTATGTCATTGCCAAATGGAATTTCTTGGATCATTAGTTTGATATTCTATTGTTATTTATGTAAATAATCAAAATCTCTATTCATGAAGGTGTGATCGTATCTTGTGGTATGGAAGAGGCCTTCACCAATTATCTTATGTTCGTGGGGAGTCGAGGTTTTCTGATCATAGGCCAGTTTATAGCATATTCTTGGCAGAAGTTGAGTCCATTAGCTGTAACCAAATGAAGAAAAGCTCCAGTGCCAGGATTGAAGTTGAAGAGTTGTTGCTACATTCTCATGGTTACGGCTACACTGATTTGAACTACTTTTGATGAATGCCTATAATTCTTATTCCACGAGATCAACTTGACTTTTTGAGGAAACTAAATCAGCTGAAACAGCTAAGTGTTCCACACAAGGTAATTCCAATCAACTAGAACAAATATATTATCCACCTTGCTCAAACATGCTTTATGATTTAACATGCCAAAAACAAACTCCACTTGGTCATTTATGTATCCTATAATTTCAAAATCCAATGAAGGCCAAGATCCAATTTGCACATAACTTTTGACCAATCCCTGCTTTCAAATTAGTTAGTTAATTGCTATTAATTTCAGTCAGCATAAGCTCATGCTATAAATATTTGAGAGATTTATTGACAGCAATGGATTTGACCATGTCGATCTTCTTAATAAATTTTCTAGTTGAAATGTCATGCAAACCTTATCTTTATCCTTCACTTGGGGCCCCTCCTCTTGTAGGTAGGCACTAGTGTGAGAAATTGCCAGCCACAATGATGATCGAGACATTCTGTTACCCTCACACTCTCAAACAAGTTTGTCCTTTACCTCTCTTTCCTTTTCTCAGTTTCTCTCTATTTTTTCTTTCTATAACTGCTAACTTTCTCCATACCTTATTGTTGCAGGTGCAGAGTTTGTGAGCTTGTCCTAAGGATATTTGAAGGTCACAATCTTTTTGGTAGAAAATATACAGCATATACAGCATCTATTTCAATGTAACTAAAATTAACTAGTGCCATATATAACTTGCTGGAGAATAACAAGTAGTATTATTACTTCACTAATCTTCTTGTCTTTGTTATTTTTGCAGGATTTGAAGATTCTAACCAAAGTGTTTTGACTTATTCTTTAGCACAATTGTAATTAACCAAGGGAATATTTGTACCCCATGTTAATTATCTTATTCATTTATCTTAATTTCTTAACCGTACTATGATTTTCCTGTAGCAGCTTTGATGAGAAGAATCATTGAAGCTAATGAGTAAAATTTGAAGTTGTTGTTTTCAATTTTTTTTTTCTGAATAAGTTGCAATGAAAAGGCAAAAGGAACTACACTACTTACATTGATTTGTTGGCTTTTATTTTCCTTTTGTTTCATTCTACCTCGGGCATGTTTCTTAAAGGAATAATTTCAATTCACATAATGTTAGCAGAATGGTGCTTGCCAAAATAATTTGTTACACTAAAAACAAAACCTTGGGGGTCCTTTCTTGCATAGTCTTGTTTAGAAATTTCAGTGATATATTTCAAAAAGGCTAATCGGTTAAAAAATGACATTATTGTTTTAGCTATGTAATAGAACAATATGTACGAATTAAAGTGTACTTTTAGAGAAGAAATTTGGACCTCAATAATGACTCTGTCTAAGTTGTCAAAATCAAAAATATGGACCACCATCATGGATGCAGCTTCCATTAACCCTCAACTATAAATTCTTGAGTAAGCAAGTGTTTTGTGGGACAATTAATGTATCAAAATACAATTTTAATAATGAATAAATTGTGAGTATTATTAAACATTGTATAATAACATTAATATTAAAATTGACATATGTTTAATAATATAGTTTAACATATTGAGATGACGTAAAATGATTTTTATATAATACTATTACTCAATATTCTTTTTTTGAATTATTTTGTCCATTGATTTTGTAAGGAAGAAAAGGTATACACGTTAATATTTAAGTGGTTAATTAAGTTGTGTTTACGTCAGTGTCAAATCTTACTAGTTTGTTTGTGTTCGTCAAATCAACATCAAAAGCAATCGGAATGACTGCATGTTAAACTTTAATTAAAGGGACAACACCTTGAAGAAACAATTATAAAGATAAAGTAAAATATTTTAATCTTAAGGGTAACCTTTTATCCCATTCCCTTTGCTCCTTTCCCTTTCACAACACTTATTTACAATATTTTTTACAATTAGGAAAATGATAAGAAGAGAAAAGAAAATGAGTATGTGATATGATTGGAATAAATAGAGAAAAATATAAATCATAAAAAAATATGTATTGTAGAAAATTGATGTTAAAAGTTAAAACAACATTAATCTTTGTAAAATATCATGTGCAGATTGTCAGTTGAATTGAGTGGCATCGTATCAGCAAGTGATATCATTGTTGGCGTAAGATTACTGTTCAGCAATTACTTTTCTATTTAATAAACAAAAGTAATTACTTTTCTATTGCCCATTTCTTGGTGCATCCCGTGCACTGTGCATGCAGAACCTTTTGTTTTTCCAATCCTGCTATATTGTTATTCTCTAGTGTATGGTGTATTGCTGTGCCCTGCATGTACCACCATCACACATACTTTCCATTTCTTTGCTTCTGTCACTACCCTGATGTCTCAGAATTCACAAATAACAATGTTCTCACAAGAAAGTGTTTTTACCATAGAAAAATGCATTAACAGATATTGTAGAAGAGTTGGGATGGGGTTACATTCCTATGGACCATCAGCATGAATGTATCTAGTGTATGTGTCGCAGAATCTTCTATTGGTTACATAATCACAATGGTATTGAGGATCTAGAACTTAACTGAAAGAGTTTATGAAGTATACATTGTCAAGTCAGTGTAAAGTCTTTATCAACCAATAAAAAAAAATCTTTAGTATATCTTACAGAGTAGTTATCTTAAATTTGCTGATACCATAATCTATTTTAACGGATGAAAACAAGGAAATTATTACAAAAATCAATAATTTATCATATATATCAGTTTATGATTAAATGAAATATATTCAGTGACTGTTAATGCATGATGTATTTTCTCTTACATAAAATAATGTGTTGGTTTATTCACATTGGTAGTACATTAGTGTTAACCCGATAAATATAAATGGGAGAAGGAGAGAACAGAAATTCAACAGCCTTAATCATGAAGATGGTGTCTGTTGCAAGAGCTAACACTTGGCTTGGTTGACATTTTCCTCAAGTCAAGCCTATCCACCTTTTAAAAGCCAGGGCTGCTTCTCTTTTGTGTAGTTGGGATTCTGTCTGAAATTTTGGTGCCTTGCCTTTGTAAAGTGATTTATGATATTTCAAGAATAGCATTCGGTACTTGTATTTATCAACAAACAATTTCCCTTTTTCCATCATGGCCACAACTTCATTGGCTCGAACGAAGAATCCGCCTCTCACAAATGTATACAGCACAGAATCGAGAAGTTCCTGATCAAACTTCATGGAGATAGAAGAAGCTAGAGCTTTCATCTCACCCCACAGCTCTGTCACCTCTTGATATTTCCCTCCAATGGCAGCATACCCTGTGACCATAGAATGGAAGGTTTCTGCATTTGGCGAGTGTCCTAAGCTTCTCATCTTCTTTAGAGCCTTTTCTGCATCCTGCATCAGTCTCTTCTTGCAAAAGAAGTGGATTATATTATTCCAATCATGAACTCCACAATCCACTCTCTGTCCTTCCTTGATTTCCTGCAGTAGCTTGGTCATTAAGCCAGCTTCATCAGTCTCTGCACAACTCTTTTGAGTAACTTTTGGAATTCTAGCCTCTTTCCGCTCTTTAAATAGTTTGAGTGCTCCATGTGTGTCTTGTTGGAGCACCCTCGATTGGATCATTGCCTCATAAGAGCTCGAGTCGAGTTGGATGCCTGCTATTCTAGCATCTCTCAGAAGTGACGTGACATCTGCAGGCCTATTTGCTCGGCAATATGCTTTCAAAAGAGAGGAGTATACGGATGAACCAGTTCTAACTCCGGCTAGACACATCTCATCAAGGAGATCGTGTGCTTGATCCAGCCATCCAAGTGAAATGCATGCATTAATAACATGAACCAAGGCTGAGTTGTCATTGGAAAAAGGAGAATCTTCTCTTTCTGCCTTGAGAAGAAACACTGCTAGATCCTTGGTCTTATCAGCTTCTAGAAAAGCTTTAACTAATTTCACATAAATTGTTTCTGTTGGCTGCAGTATACCATGTTTGCTTGTAATCAAGTCTACCTCCATCTGTAACTTAACTAGTAAAGAACCAAGTATAGCTTTTGACTCTGATTCAAGCTTCAAGAAGTTTCTATCCTTAGAGAACTCCTCATAACATAATACAGCATTTGTAATTGGCCTATTATTTTCTAAACTATCTAAATCTTTACTGTTGTTCAAACTATGTGCAGAAACCAGTCCAAGAAAATGGTTTCGATCAATTTCAGCAGCATTTCTCATAAATTTGGAAGCTGCAAGAGAATCTCTTGCCTCCTTTGCTTTCCTAAGCATTTCCAAAACCATGTTTGAGGCAGAATCTAGATCCCCAAATTTCAAATGGCATGTCAGCAAACAACTATAGAACTGTCGAAACTGTAAATCAGTTAGATTTGGAGTTTCCTCTATGTGCCGTTGTAGCTTCTTGAGCTCTTCTCTTCGCCCATTTCTCTCATATACACGTGCCATTATTATCAATAAGTTTGCATCAGCTTTGATGCCAATTCGAGGCATCATATCAAGAAGCTCCTCCGCCTTCCTAGATGTCTCAAATAAGAGGCACCCCGCCAAAGCAATGTTAAAAGAAGCAGTGTTTGGTTTCATAGCCATCAAAGGCGCATTGATCTTTTTACGTGGATCTACTCTATTGTTCTGGAACAAATAACCTATTTCAAGAATCAACTCAGCAGCAAGGTAGCTTCCTTCTGCTGTTTGTGACATGTGTGCCAAAATTGCAGACCAAGCAGTGACTGGGGGAAAATGCTCCATAGCTATCATCTTTCTTAAAACAGTTGATGCTGGAACTGGTAGTCTAGCTTTTGCAAGGCCAAAGCTAAGGTAGATAAGAACCTCCTTTTCTAACAAGTCTTGTTTACCTTCCTCAACAGCACGTTCGACCAATTCATAAGCTTTTCTTAGATATTGTATATCAAGGCTATCCACATAACTCGTTACAAGCTTGCTGATGACAAATTTTCGGGGAAATCCATTCATGTGCATATGCTGCTCAAATAACTTCCATGAATAATCTAATTGATTAGCATCAATAGCTTCTTGTATTTCCAAACTAACTTTGGCTGGATCTCGAGCCTGGACCAGGATTCTTTCAGCCACACTCGAGTAATGTACTCTTTGAAGGGCAAGTTTATTCTCCGAACCCAGTAGAAATGCTTGTGAACTTGAGTTGGCTAAACAAGGGCCAACAAACTTAACAATAGATTTGAGACTTTTCTTACTGGAAACTTGAGCAGTGCCATAATTGCAACTAGCAATCATTACATATAAAACAAAAGGGATGTCAGGTCCTGTTTTGAGCTTTCTTATTGTAAGCATCTTCAACTATCAGCAATCTCGTGACGATGAATTTCAAAACGAAGTTGATAAAAATCTGTAAATTCATAGTGCCTATCAGTAAACAACAAGCATAACAAATGTTACACTTACAAGTTACAACAGTACATAAAGGCAGTTATTATGCTCACAGAGAGGAATGAGCACTGCTAAAACTAGGAGGTTCAACAAGGGGAATCGAGTAAAAACACACACCAGGTAAATTTAAAATTGAAATTTTCTGAGTTGTTCATTTCTAAGTCAATATTCCAGAAACCAATTTAACTATGCTAGCTAAAGTGAAACTTTACTTACACGGTCACGGAGATACATGAAAACTACAGTACTCTCACAAACCATAAACACTAGTTGCAAAAAGATATTATTTTTTAAGAATGTAATAGGAACAAGGTTAAAGATAAAGGGCCAAGAAATTGTGAAACAGATCAAGTGAAAAGTGAAAAGTTGGAGTTGGTCTAATTGAAGCAACTTGGAAATCATAAAATAGCAGAAACCCAATTAAAAGTTTGAAACTTGACATAAGCAACAGATAGTTCAGCACTATAAACTACAAATAAATTAAGAAAATCCGAGTGGGTCGTTAATAAGAGGATAAAATGTAAGAAATGATGTCTCACCAGGATAATAAGAATTTGTGGTTGGTAGCCATTGATTCATTTCATAAATGGAAACACAAAAGAAACCCTAATGTTAAACAAAACATGAACAGCACCACTTGCTTTGTCAACTTGTTTTCCATGGCCATCAACACAACCAAACAGTGACAGTCGCAGAAACAACCGTTGTCGACTTCGACCTCTGCCACCGTAGAATCAATGCCTTAGCTATGAGTTTATGGATCAATTGTTACTCGATCCATTTCACCTTAGTTGGGCTTTTTAATTTTAAGATATTTGGGCCTTTACATTTTAAAAAAGAACCAAGTCTACCTGGTTTTTAGTTCTCTGACAAAAATATGGTATTTTTTGTTAAACAAAGAAAAAAAAAAAGGTGTTTTTAGCTGTATTTATTATAAAAAGGATAAATGACAATAAATTAAAATAAAGGATTAGGAGAGGAACATATGTGTTAAGTAAAAAGAAAATTCCTTAGTTTTTCATTAATTTATTTAGCTAGTTCATTTTTGGTAAATGATGTGTTATGTTATTTTAGTTTATTTGATTTTTATACGTTTACAAACTTTATTTTTTAAGTTCTTATATTTATAAATAATTTTTTTTAGTAAGAAATTAGAAGGAATGGTTTTTAAGGCTAGAAATTAAAAAGTAAAATTTATATAACTATAGAGATTAAATAAGTTAATAAATCTAATCTATTTAGCGTATGCATTATGTTATGCTTTTATAATGTTTATGTCATTTAAATTACACAATTAGTTTAGGATAATCAGTTACTAAAGATGTAGCGGGATTATTAAATTTATACTATTTCTTTCACATAATTAAACATTAGTTTCATTCACCAAAAGATTAAAAAAATTAAATTAATTTTATTTTACCAAACAATTTTATAAATATCATTAGGTTACCTATCTATTTGTCTTATACATAAAAATCAGTATAACCCAGAAGAATTTAGGTAGAGAATTAGCTTTGGAGTTTAACATTTACGTAATCAATTAATACAATTAGATAATATAGATTAGGAGATGAAACTCCAAATGTAATTGCAGAATACTAAAAACAATCCACATCGAAGTGTATCTAAGTTTTATCCTTCTCACCCTGTGTGTACACAAGTAAGATTTGGAGCAACAATTAATGGAAGACAAAAACCATGATTCCTAGGACGTGGAGTCAACACTGGTCGGATTTGTGGAATTCTTGTTCTAGTGGGTGCTGCTACTTCTACTGTTGATGGTGATGGTGCTACTTCTTCTGTCAATGTCACATTCTCATTTGTGTGCTTCTTCCACCCCCATCATGTTTGAAACTGTTCATCACTTTCTCATCTTAGTGGATGCATGCTTTCAATTCATTTTATTTGTTCATATTTGTTAAGTTATCATGTAAATTACTCCACAAATATAACTAATTATTTTTTATGCAACTTATGTCTCCTAGTAGCTATTGACTGCATTTATTTATAGAGATAGGAAGAAATTATTCTCATTACTTCACAAGTTCTAAACAGTTATATTCTTCTTTTTTTTTTCAATAATTCTCATGTTATATAACTTATACTCATTAATAACTACAATTAACAAATCTGATAGTGACATTTGAGACATAAACAATAGCTTCCTTGATATTGATACAAATAATAATATTTACTTGTTAAGTTATGCATAGATACTCACAAATTTTAAACACTTTATATCATTTTCTCTTTTATATCTTTTTTCTTATTAAATCATATTACCTATTATATATATATATATATATATATATATATATTCTTTCTTTTTTTCTTTCTCTCATCCTTTATTACAGTGTCACGTAGTATTAAACATATATTTATACTTACTCTTTCTTATCACCTCGTAAACTTTAATAACTTTACTTTATAGTTCGGAAAAGCCGAGAAAATTATTATACATATACACTACAGTTTTTTTTATATGATTATTTAATTACAAGTAAGGTATATATAATTTTAAGTACTTAGTATTAGTATTAGAATAAATTTTTTTAAAGATATGAAATTTTTTAATTGGTTAACTGCAGAAAAAAAATATTTATAATTTATTTATATGTTAATGTGCATCAATTAAATCATTCTTTTCATTTATTTACACCACTTTATATTCTTTGCACTCCAATAGTAACCAAATTATTTCTTTACACCACTTTCATGCTAAAAAAATAAAATAAAATTTGCTCTTACTTTTATATTCTTGTATAAAAGTTGAACTAGTCTTAAAATTATATATTTTTTGTTTCAATTATATCGATTTTATATGAAAATAACATTTTCATATGTTTTTTTTTTGGTTTATAACATTTTCATATTTTCACTAACCAGATTCATAAAGTTCCTTTTTTTTTATTATTATTATTATTCTTTAGTTGTTTCCTTTGTGGAGTTAAGGCTAATAATTTAAAAACCTCTGGACGTTACTTAAAAGAGATTTTCTTTCGCCAATCGTCATTTTTTTCGTATATATCCGTGAATTACTTGAATTCACAAAAATACCTTTCATTAAATTTATATCCTTTTCCTGTAAAATTTTGGATAATTTTTTTATATTTTACATTCTGGAACAATATTTTAAAATTATTAAAATGAAATGTTGTTCCCGAATGCTAGAAATAAGCAATGGGCTTTTTGGAATTTTTTTTTTAAAAAAAAGAAAGAAAAAAAGATGATGGGTGTAGAGAAAGAGTGACAAGTGCAAGGAAAAAATCTCTAAGTTCTACCTTGTGGGCTTAAGGGAGATGAAGCAATTGAAGGTAGAGTTGGGCCAGTTGGTCCAAGAGCTGCAGGGCCTACCAAAAAATGTTGCTTTTAGCTAATGTTTTTATTGACCAAAGAACTAATATAATTAAAAGAAAAATTTTCTAATTAATACTTAGGTAATGCAGTTAATCAATACCTGGAGCTGGTAAAGGAGGACCAGAAGCTGCAATGTTCCCTCCCAAAGGGGGAAAAAACTATTAGAAATCTAATTGGTTTAACAATTAAAAAAAAATGGGAAAAACTAAAGTTTGTCAAAATGCATAGATAAATAGATATTATTTAGATGCAATAAAGCATGAATTGAATTTGCACCTTTGCACTGTAAAGCAGCTCCATTAATATTACATGCTCTTGAAAGGGAGAGTGCAAGAGCTTGGTTAATGGCTAGTTGGAAAATTTGAGCATTGCCAGAAATAATCAGACAAGCACAATCCATGTTAGTACTCATCAAAGACCTTAATGAATCACAACATGTACTTGGTGACACTAAACCCTTATTAGTACTTCCTGTAATTATATTTGCACATGGTGTAAAAGTGCTCATCATAGAGGTTGTGCAGGATGTACTAACTTGACCATTAACCAGATTTACTGAAGCCACCATAAGAACTGCTAGAATCATCACTCTTGTTTGAGAAGTTCTTAGTCTCAGTTGTTCCATGAGGGGTGGGAGATTAGTCATTGATGTAAGAAGATTGATGTGTAATACAATGGTCTGTGTTTGATTAAACTAAGATAAGGAGTGGTTTTATAAACTAAAATGGTTCTACAATATTGTGGAGAAGATGGGTGGATTTGAATATGGTAAAGGAGTTCAACTAACTTGACTAACATTTTCAGTGAAGACTATTTTGCTGTCATTTACCCCAGTTATTGTTACTGACTTGCAATTTGGTGTGGTTGGCTAGACGAATTTCCATAGTTTGATGCAAATTGGTTTCTACCTTTTAGGATTTTTGACATTTGTGTTAGAAAATCATGCACAACTAGTGAAGAATATATGATCATGTGGTAAAATAAAATTTTCACTAATTACATTAATGATGAATGATCTGTCAGTAGTTTGAGGATATATCTTCCTATTATAGTATTATATAAGAACATAAATGATATGCAGTAACAAAGTACATTCTAGAACGTCTGGCTTGAAAAATTGAGGCACATAGTTTCTGATGAAATTCGAGTGTTATCACAGTGAAGTTGACCATAGGAATTAGGAATAACAAAACAATTTGTCATCATTAAAGTGAGGAAAAATCAAGAATATAAAACTCAATACTTAAACTAGAAGTAACACAACTTAGGTGAATGAAAAATGTATTGAAGGTCTTTTTTAGAACATCAATGGTGATGAGAAGAAATAGGACCCTTCAGTAAATAAGGGTGGATTATGTTAAATTATTAAACATGCCCTCCTATGAACATGTCAGTAACAAAAATTTATCATACCTCAAAAAAGGGCAAAAAGATCTTAAACTATTAGCTTATTTGCAAATGGATACTAACTATTATTCTATCTCAATTAATACTTAAAGATTTACTGTTGTTATAATAGATAGTATTGATTTTAATTAAATGTCAATATTTCATATAATTTTTATATTTAAAATGTTAAAATATTTAAAACATAATAGAAAGAAACCAAAAGATTAATTCACCTTGGTGTTATAAAAGCTGAATACAGATGGTGTTTTATTAACCTAGCAAAATCAGTATGTAGGGCAATTGTTTGAGGTTCCCATAGCGATTCATTGTGATTTTTTTACTACCTTGTTCTTCTTTAATGCTTCAATTGGAGAATCGGGCTATAAACTGTGGATTCAATTTGCAAAATTGAATATAAGGTGAGTGCGGTAGTTCAACACAATGGTTTAAAAGAAAGATTTATACTGAATTACGTTAAACATTTGACTAAGAGTTGATGGAAGAACCTACTTAAATAATTATAAAAATTTAATTATTAATTGAGGTAAGATAATAATAAGGTAAAAGTTTAAGATATTTATTCTTTTTCCTTAAGTAACAAAATCTCTTCATATTAATAATTTTTTGCTTTCTATTCTTGGCGTGATCATCTGTGCAGACTTTGGAAATAGAAAAATAAAAAAAGTATCCCATGCATCAACGGGCATGCTCACAACATGCCTTCTCTGTTAAGCATTCGTTATTGTTAGTATTATTTAATTTGTTAAAATTTTAACTCCCTTTTAAAGTAGCTCTCTCCATTATGCATCATAATTATTGCGCCAAAAGCATCAAACAATGCATAGACACACTAATTCCAGTACAAATCATTCTCAAAAGTAAAGCCATCATGAAAAGATGATACATTCACTCCTTCGAATACCCTCAATATTACTCATGCCTAAGGGACATATCAAAATAGCAACAAATAAAAGATAAGAAGCATAGAGTGACACATAGGGGCAACTTTATTAAATCAAAATGGTAAAGTTCCATTCAGATTCTTTGCCTAAGCAAAGTAAAAAAGTTGTTGTCCGCACTTCTTTTTGTCACTATAAGCCATTCTCTTGTAACTTTTCCACCTCAAAAAGTTCAAAGAAGCCCATCAATTAAGCAATTAAACATTGGCATTTGATCACAAACATTGTTGGGGGAATATCTAATAGCTAGCAACAGAATCAATCATCTCATGGCACCTAGAAGGATTGAAATGTTGCTGATCATGTCCCTTGTGATGGCTTTTTGGAGTGCCACAGTGGCTCAATCTCAATCAAGTTGCACCAATGTGTTCATAAGTCTTTCTCCTTGCCTTGATTATGTAACAGGAAATGCCTCTACCCCTTCCTCTTCTTGTTGTTCTCAACTTGCCTTTGTAGTGAGGTCACAGCCACTGTGCCTATGTGAGGTTATTAGTGGTGGTGCTTCATCTATTGCTGCTAGTTTCAACATCAATCAGACTCGGGCTTTGGCACTCCCCACTTCTTGCAATGTTCAAACACCTCCTATTAGCACTTGCAGCGGTATGACTTAAATTTGTTCCTGAATTGTTTTTTACAATATGTAAATGACACATGTGAAAAGCTTACTTTGTTGTGTTCTGATTTCAGGATCAGGTTCTTCCTCATCAGGTGTTTCTGTTTCCAACTTTCCAAATTACCCTTCAGGTACCAGACAGATAAATTCTTAGGACCCTTTAAAGTAAAACATTTCTTGAGGTGTCTCATTAAAAATGCAGTTTAAGCAAGAAATGGAAATAAAAATATATCTGACACTGACACATGCTCAACAATTTGGGGTCAGAAAGATGTCTTAGAGTAAAACACCAAATAGTAATAAATGTCTTACTAGTACATAGAAATGCGAGAGTAACATGCTCTGTTAGACTAACATCACATAATATAGTTGAGAGATAATCATATTCTTTAAATATATTGGTAATAGTTTCATCCTTATACCTCTGCGTTCAAAAGATCTTATATGAAAAAACTCAACCCATTAAATCAATTGTTAATATCTTTAGACATTAGTCTCTAATTCTAAGCTATGATATTCAAGGCACACCAAAAAAAATGCTCTTTCCAAAATAAATTCACATAAAACTCATGAAATGACCTTATTTATTAGATCCTGCTTGTTTAGTGAACTTTACCCAATTGCAGAGAGTAGACACTACTTGATAGGGGAAAAAAATTAAAATTTAAAGATTACTACAAAATTATTTAATTATAAATCGGATTGTATATGAAATGCTAAGATTTTATTATTAAACTCATATACAATTGAGATCTAGATCTAGAATAGATACACCATGTAACTATAACAACGACTTGTAGTCAAACTCTCTTTGTGTTTGTCCTCGAAAGTCAATCTATATCTGATTTAAAAAAATGACATATTTAAAGAGACCTATATTTTATAGAAATAGTTTACCCTATACTATCCCTTAGCCTCTAAATTCTGATAAAGGTTAGAATTCTAAAATAGTTTCTCAGTAATGACTCTTCTTCTAAAAAGTAATGACTCTGTGTTCTTTATCCTCCACCTAAATTACGCAGGAAAAATTTATAATTAATCTTAAACAATTTAAGATTGATAACAAATTCATAGAAAAATTTACGTCAAACTTATTACATGACATTTTCAACACCGTACAAATATAAGTTTATGTTTCTTTCAATTTCACTATTTAATGATTTATGACTAGCCCTGTACAAAAGAAAAAGAAAGGACAACGTTTTAGCACAGTCAAATTGATATTTGTTTGGCATAGGGATTGGATCTAATACTGTTTCATCAACGACCGGAGGCAGTAGAAGCATGAGTGGCTCTTATTATGGAAATTCAAGTTCAACTAAATTGCCATGTTCTTCGCTTGTCATTTACTTTGTTCTTGCAACGACTTTGACTTTGACATTCAAGATCACCACCTAGACAATGTCGTTGCACATTATTTTAAACCTTGTTATTATCTTCTACTGCTTCGAGCATACCCACTAGTTGGTTTCATTTGTCTTTTTAACAAAGTTAGGATTTTCTTTTACCATGTACATTTGATGCATATTTTTATTTCTACTTAATTACCTTCTAATGATGTTTGTATGCAGTATGTGACTTGATACCACTTACTGCCAAAATTTTGGCATGTGCCAAACTTTGGATCAACCTACTGAGTTGAAATTTGAAGCAATACTCTTCATTTCATTGTGCCATCTCTAACGAGTTGAATGAGAGAATTTCTTGAAATTATGTGTGATACATGCATAATTCATTTAAGTAGAATTGTAATTGAAATTTCAAAAGCTTAAAATTATAATGTCATGTATATAATTAATATTCAAGTAAAATATTAAAAAGTTTATATTAAAATGAAATTGTGTCACTGAGCTTTCAGCCTTTTTCATTCTTATAAGTGATTAAAGCAAGTCTTCATAAAACAAGTCTAACTTCCTTCTTAAAAGCAAGTATTCATAACTGGTATCATAAATAAGAGAGAAATCAGGAATAGTCTATTTCTTATTTATTTTGTTCTCCAAAACCAAAACTAACATGACTTATTGTAAATTGTCTTGTCTCACTATTAATATTTTCATTTAGACTTTGATGAGATCATTTAATAAACTTTTAGTTTTCTTATCATCTAAGAAGTTTTTTCACAGTAAACAAATATTAAACAAGTTTTTTTCAATAGTTTTTATTATTTTTTAGACACTATTTGTAATGCCATTTTTTTAATTGTTAACTTCTATACCTAATTTTTTATCTTAAAATATTCATTAAATTTCTCTGTTATACTTTTAAATAAAGGAGGAGTCTATGCTAAAAAATTTCTATTAATATCTTAAGATACAATATCAATTTAATTATAAAATATATAATATGAAAATTTGTTTGGTTTGATTTATGATTTAAAGCAGTTAAATTGTTTCTCTTCTGGGCAGGGTTATAAATCTAAAAGCAAACAAAATATGATCTTGTCTTACATAAACAAATCTAAAGAAGCATGTCGGTATCTTCAGTTTGTACTTTGTAGTTTGAACACAGATGACAGATCTGGTGGATAACACATATTAAGAATTCAACCCATACATTGGTTGTTTATATGATTGTGTTGATAAGCATGAGAGAGTGAAACGCCATGCAAATCTTTATCATTTCATTATCTGCACCTATATGATTGATGAATGCTCCGTGACTCTCAATTTTACCCAAGTTATAATTCGTGTAACAATTTTAAGAAATCGCCATATTCAAGACAATTAGATGAATGAACTAAGTTATGGAACAAGTTAGGTATTGTAGTTGAATTGGAACAAGTTAGGTATGCCTAATTAAGTTATGCGAGATGAACTAAACTCAGAGGATAGAACTAGCTAGGGTGTCATGGGTTGTAATTCATTCGGCATATTGTTTAGATATATATTATATATTGCTGGGGAATTTTTATTTTATTTTTTGTGTGTGAATGATATGAAAGAAGATCGAATTTGAAAGATTATTATTGGTAAAAAAAAAAATTGATGGGTTTGATTCCAAATGAAACATCTTAAAAATTGAGTGAATGCTTAATTTAATCTCCAAAATTATAATATTTAAATATAATACACGAATTGTATTACTATTTTCTTTTTAAAAAGGGAAATTCAGATTCTTTCTATTTTAATAATATGAGCAATATAACCAGGAATGACATGAAAGAGAAAGTGTTTATTAACAGAATTTCTAATTACTACATAAGTTACTTTATTTACTTCTCTCTCGACAAACTTTATAGAAAATGAGGGGTAATTTTTAAAATAAATTTCTGATTTTAGTAAGAAATATCTCGGTTCAAATGAATTTTCTTCTTCGATCCAATCCATTAAAAATTAATTTCTGATCTATTTCCACAATTTAATTTTTTTGGAGAATAATACTAAGTAACCATATTTATATATAATTATATATTATTACATATAAGTGTTGTCTTCATTTCTTTTTTTTTTTTGAAAAAAAAAACCCAAGTATTTAGATTTTTTTGTACATATTTTTTTTGTGAGTATTTATATTTGAATCCAAACACATTTATGGCTTGTGAAAATTAATGTTTGAAAAAAAAATTCATATATAAAAAATAAAAACTATATCGTACGTAGAAAGAATTAAGACAAGTTAATTTGTCAACTATTAATATTGATGTGTTTCTTTCTAAAGTACATAGCTCATTAAATTCCATAAATTTATATTCATAGTTTCTAGAGTTTAAATGTGAACGTTCAAATCACAAATGGACCTTATCAATTGGGTACATATACACGAAACTCAAAGACTTTTTATATCAGCTGCGGAAAATAAAATTTACACTTCGTACTTAAGTAATTAATAAAACAATGCTTGGTTTTTCAATTCAAGTAATATTTTTTGCGAGTAATTTAATTTTAATTGAACACATTTTTATTTCTTGAATATATATATATATATATATATATATATATATATATATATATATATATATATATATAGTTTTCTCTCTTCAATTTTATTTTTCCACGCGCGATTGGCATGTCAACGTAACGTGAACAGCAATTTCATTTCACATCATAGTTTTTCAAGCACGAAAATAAAACAGAAGAGAATAATCCAAAAAAAAAAAAAAAAAAAAAAACTGGAGATTCTAGAAGTTGTGGGAAGGGAAATGTAAAGGAATTTGGAATATGCGAAGAGGGTATTGTTGTGTGTAATGAATGAGGAGTAGTGAGTTGGGGCACGCAACAACATTAACGCTACCATAGTTATGGGAAAATTGGAAAATTAAACTATTTTGATTATAACAAATTATAAAACTATAGTCTAATCTAAACCTAATCCTTGAGAAATAGAAAACCATAGTGGGTTTACATTTTTTGAATAACAAAACCTTATGAGAGGGGAAATGAACGCAAACAAAAAATCGCATAATATTATTATTCATTCACATGTTCATGTTCACATTGTGAACTTTTCTTAGCTCTACCAATTCCCTTCTCTCTCTCCGCAATTTCTCAATTTCCCTTTCTTCTTCTTCCTCCCTCGTCTTCGTGGCCAAGGTAAATCCCTTATCTATTATCTAATTTTATTTTATTTTTTGAATTTTGTAATTGGAATTGTGAGTGTGGGATGATACTCAGTTTGCGTTGATTTTGGTTCTGTTTGGAGTTGATCCAATTCCCATTGCTTGATTAATTTCGAATTACGACTTTGTCACAATTCTCGTACTTGTGTACCTTGTTTTTGTTACACTTTTTTTTTGTGAGAAATGTTAGGGCTGGAATCGCTATTTGAATTCCGAGAGGTGTGCGTGCGCCGAGTGGGTTGTGTTTGAGAATTTCAGTACGAGTTGGAATCTGTTTGTTTTTCCCATTTGACTTTGTTCATTTGTTCGTAGAAGTGAGTTTTGCCTCTGTGTGGAAGACATTTTCAGTCAGTTTCAGTTTCATAATAGCTTCTGTTTCGGGTCTTGCACTGAAACTTGAAACTAGAGTTGTTTGATGGTCATTTTTCCGTTTAATGCATACTCATCGTGATTTGGAAGCATTGCATTGTATTCAAATGAGATCATATTTGTTTTTGATTGGTGTGGTGTGGCTTTGGTTTCTCCCTGCAATGGGAGGTTTTCATGGAGCTTTTCTTCACATATGTTTGCTGTGATATATGATTTCCGATGAAATTTATTTGTCCTTTTACATTAAGTTTGACCTTTGTTTATGCTTTCGTGAATCTGCATCCTAAGGTTCAGTTTACCAATGGTTTTCTCAAATGACGAAGAAACATTTTTGCTGTATTTTGTGATTGATAAGAAAAGGATTCTGGTATAGGACCCTTTTGCAATATCAGTGAATTACGTATTTAGGTGTCTCTGGTATCGGCATTTCCTAAATTACTCTTCCTTGGCCCTTCATTATGTATTTTGTTGCATTTTTGGAATCTTGACACTGAGTTGTGCAAAGCTAAAGTTAATTTGGACTTGAGATGCTCTATGTAACTTTCAGTAAGAGGTCCAGGCGTGGAATGCAAAATGTAAAACATAGAAAATACATGGCAGTCTTGGGGCATGATTTGAGAATTAGATCCTGTTGCTGGTTTGTTCGTCATCATAGCATCTGTTGAACCCTACTATTCCCATAAGTATATGAAAATTGGTGTTGAATGTAAAACCTTGAGAATGTTTTGAGTGGAGGGATGGGCATATTTATTTGAGGGTAATCACTCAATTTTTCTTGTGTCCTTTATATAGGGAATCAACATTAGATGATATTGGGTTGCATTTTTGTGCTTTTTGTTTCGTTCATATTCCCAGATTTTATCCTCCAATTGTCTAAGATGAGATGAGATGAGCCAAGGTCCCTATATTGTATATTTGTCAGTGTGAGTTGAACTTTAAGAACCAGGCTGGTTGATATATTTTGAGAATAACCAAGCAGTAAATTTAGGTATTTTTTCACAGGGAGTGATGTTGAAAGCAGTATTTCTGTATGTAATATACAGTCTCAATTCTACAATGGAATTGATGAGGTAGATAAAATTCAAATTCATGATTATGAGAGAATGTGGGACAGTTGCTGGGGCTAAGAGGGTGAAAATGTGAGATATCTTTGAAGGCTCTTTGGCTTCATCTCAAACAATCAGCTTGTCTTTGGTTGACTCTAAGGAAATAAACTACTATGTGTGTAACATGACTTCTACCATTAGGTAGAGGGAGGGACCACTGGTTTGAAATCCAATGGGTCAGCATGTGTCTCTATGTGAGACTTGTTACTATTTACAATCATAATGAATAAAAATTAAATAAAATATATTTTTACATGTAAATCCCATATTCCGTAATATCTTTGTTAACGTGCTGATCTGCATCTTTTCTCAAGTTCTGAAATATAGTAAGTTCAATAAAACAAATCACTTATAGGGAGTCAATATTATCATAATTTAACTGCACTTTTTTTGTTATTCTTCTTGCTGATGTTTAATTCACAGAAGGAAAATTTCTTGTTTAATTTGTTTTGATATCCAAGAAAGTCTACCATGTTTTGTAGACAACAAATTTTCAGTCAAGTTTCTAAATTGAATGTGAATTTCCTTCAAAATCTACCATGCCTTTCAAAAATTAATACCACCTCTAACATTGAATTTCTTAAGTATCAAAACATTGGTATACATTAATGTATAGATGTTGTGGTTGCAGGTACAGCTTCTACATTAACAGAAAGTCAGTGGCAGAGAGTTATCAAAAATAGATGAAACAGCAGTTATAAATTTATAATGTCTGGACTGATTGAAGGACTTCCGGACGCAGTTGCAATTAGGTGCCTTGCACGAGTTCCCTTCTACCTCCACCCTAAGTTAGAGCTTGTCTCTCGTTCTTGGCAAGCAGCTATTCGTAGCCCTGAACTATTTAAAGCACGGCAGGAGGTTGGTTCGACTGAGGATCTGTTATGTGTCTGTGCTTTTGATCCAGAGAACTTATGGCAGCTTTATGACCCTATGCGCGATCTCTGGATTACACTTCCTGTTCTACCCTCAAAGATCAGGCACCTTTCCAACTTTGGGGCAGTTTCTACTGCTGGAAAATTGTTTGTGATTGGTGGTGGAAGTGACGCCGTTGATCCTTTGACTGGTGACCAAGATGGTTGTTTTGCAACAGATGAAGTCTGGTCATACGACCCTGTAGTTCGGCAGTGGGCCCCTCGTGCATCAATGCTCGTTCCCCGTTCTATGTTTGCATGCTGTGTTTTGAATGGGAAAATTGTTGTGGCTGGGGGTTTCACCAGCTGCAGAAAATCAATATCTCAAGCAGAAATGTATGATCCTGAGAAGGATGTTTGGATTCCAATGCCTGATCTTCACCGCACTCATAATTCAGCCTGTTCAGGAGTAGTGATTGGTGGAAAGGTGCATGTGCTGCACAAGGATATGTCAACAGTGCAAGTTTTAGACAGTGCAGGGCCCGGGTGGACTGTTGAGGAATATGCGTGGCTCCACGGTCACATGGCAGTTGTCCGTGATGCACTTTATGTGATGAGCCATGGATTAATCTTCAAGCAGGACAAAGAAGTGAGAAAGGTTGTAGGTTCAGCATCTGAGTTTCGAAAGAGGATTGGATTTGCAATGACTGGACTAGGTGATGAGCTATACGTGATTGGAGGCTTCATTGGCCCTGACAGATGGAATTGGGACATTAAGCCATTATCAGAAGTTGATATTCTCACTCTTGGAAGTGATAGACCAACTTGGCGCCAGGCAGCTCCAATGACGCGGTGTCGTGGCACTGTTTTTGGATGTACGCTGCTGAGAATTTAGGCTTTTGCTTCATAGGATTTAGTGTAATTTGTGCTCATGGGGTTTTTGATCCCTTCAACTAGACAAAGAATCAGTTGTTCAATGGCTTCACTGTTTTGTATGTAAGCCATAATGTTTCTCCTTGTTTTGTTGATCACATGCGGTAACGAGGTGAATTTCTGTGTCTGTTGTTTTAGTAGCAAAACATTCAAGGACCACCATTAACTAGGTAACAAATAGGTTATTAGGGGCTATTCCCAAATACCAACTTCATTTAGCTATTCACCCTTTTATATTATTACATGGATTTTTATAATAAAAGCATTATTTTTTACCAAAATGAAATTATGTAAATATGAAATTCACATTTACATTAAGATTTTTTTTATCGATCAGAAAGCTAAACTACTAACAAGGAACTAATTCCTAACATGAAGAGATGGCAAGCAGATTTACCAAGCAAGTCTTCACAACAGTTGGCTTCTCTATAAACATGCTCCATGCAGAAGGTCCAATCTCTAGCAGCAACATTCCTGATGTAATATACCAGACGAGAGACTCCCAAGGGGAAAAAAAAAAACTTAAGATAATAGTGTAACTACACATAAGCCCTTAAATTCCTATCATGTGTAAGGGTAAATAAACTATTTATCAACATTATATATCGTTACATAAATTAATAAAATACAATAAAAGTTACTTGTTGAGATGGTTTCACATTCCCTTATTCACTTATCTCTCAAGTTAGTGTTTGAGGACATAATAAATCATAATGATAGTGCACTCAAGTTAGAATGTTAGGGCCTGTTTGGTTCCTATTTTTAAAACTAGTTTTTGGTTTTAAAATAAAAAAACAATAAAACATGTTTAGTTCCTATTTTTAGTTACATTGATTTTAAAAAATAAAAAACAAAAATTGATTTTATATTGAAAAGATTAAAATATAGTTTTAAACTGTTTTTTAGATTTTTATTTTTTAAAAATTTGAAAATTTGGTAGCATATTTATGAATAAATTTTTTTATTGTAAAATCGTAAATCGGTAGCATATTTTCCAATTATTGTGCTAACTAAGCACCAAAGATAATTTTTTGATATAGTTTTTCTAGTTTATGTAGGCCTTTTGTTTTTGGGTCAGTAGTTTTATTTTTCCTTGGTGGGTCAAAGAGAGCCCAATATTTGTAACAGAGAAGCGCCAAACCCTAAGACGGAGGTTTGTATTCTGAGTTTCAACATGGAATCAGAACCGAAGAAGGAAACCGAAGTTGCTCCGGCACTCATCGCCGTTCATCCCGACCAATCCTCCGTCGCCGTCGCGGTGGGACCGCATCTCCGCGTCTTCGACCTCGCGTAAGCCTTCCCCAATTTCATCTCTCATTTCATAATAATCCTTATTTCAACTTCATTGTTATGCTGATAAATCCACAGTGCCGGTTCCGCAGCTTCTCTAACCGACGACTCTGATGCCATTCCGTTTCACAAAGACAACATCAGAGCCATCCGCTTCGGCGCCAAGGGAAAACTCTTCGTATCCGCCGGTGACGATAAAACCGTCAAGGTCTGGTCAACACAGTCGTGGCGCTGCATCACCACCGTGTAATAATAATCTCTATCTCTCTCGTTTTGTGTTGCTTCACATGCACTCTTTCAATTCAATGAATTAGTTCGTTCCTTGTTATGTTAATTAGGTCTTCTGAGAAGAGAGTAACTGCTGTTGCAATTAGCAACGACGGAACGTTTGTGTGTTTTGCCGACAAATTCGGCGTCGTTTGGGTTGTCGATCTCGATTCTACTTTAGATAAGAAACCGAAACCGCTTCTTTCTCACTATTGCAGTATCATCACTAGCTTGGTGAGTTATTTCACATCTTATTGCTTATTCTTTTTTGTTTTTGCGAGTTATGTTATATTATTTCTATTTCCTTTAATTGTTGTTATTACGTGATCATCTTGTGCAGGAATTTTCACCGGATGGTCGATTTATTCTAAGTGCTGATCGTGATTTCAAAATTCGCGTAAGCTAACATTTCAATCTCCTCAAACAGCATCATGTGTTAACTGTTGTGTGTGTGTGTGTATGTTTTTTTTTTTTTTGGTTCTGTAATAAGTATATTGATATCACAGGTTACTAATTTTCCCAAGAACCCAATCAATGGAGCTCATCAGATACAAAGTTTCTGTCTTGGTCATACAGAGTAAGAGTTGCTTCTATTATTCTCCAATTTCATGACTTTCTTCTATAACAATAGCAACTTTTCATGATTGTGGGTACTGAGTTTTGCATAAGTCACGTTCATTATGTTCCATTTTAATTTATTGAGATTATCTTATAAGAATTTTACAACTCTGGTTATTTTCCACAATTTTACTCCCCTTCTAGAAAAGAATTAGTGAAGTTGACTTCTATTTTTGAGCTGAATGAAGTTTTCTTCCAACTTCTACATAAAAGTTATGTATCTATTTGGACTTTTGCAGGTTTGTTTCCTGCCTTGCCTTCGTTCAGGCTCAGGAGTGCCCTCAAGGTCTTCTTCTCTCTGGCGGTGGTGATTCCACGGTTGGTAACTCGTTCAATTTCAAGATTCAGGCATCATGATTATTTTCTTTATAATTCTCTTTTAAGTGAGAGTAATGTGAATTGCTTTTCATAGGTTCGATTGTGGAATATTGACTCCGGAGCACTCCTAGATACTTGTGAGGTTGCAAATAAGGTATTTTTTATATTTATCAGATGCTCAGAGTTGTATAATTTTTTTTATCTTCACTATGAAAGCATTTTGAAAATCATTACTGGACTTGTCACTTTTTAACGTAAAGAAAAAAATTCTAGCGATTTTCATAAAGCAATGGTTCTTTTATCTCCTTTTTGCCGCTACACTTGATTTTTACTTTCTTGTTCTTCATGCTCTGTTTCCAAAGGCAGGACTTTTAGAATCTAATGGTAATGCAGAGGAGCATGGCCACGCTATTACTGATTTATGCACCGTGAGGGATGGTTTACTCGTTGCAGTGGCCATTCAGAGGCAAGTCTCTCAATATAGCATTTTTTTGGAGGAGAATTGTTTTCGTTTTCACTGACGAGTTTTATTTGATACTGCTGTAGCTTGCAAGGAATAGTATTATTGAGTTGCAATGTTTCTGCACAAACTCTATCTGTTGCCAAGGTAATTGCTGCTTAAAAAATGCTTGAATTGTCCGTTAACTTGCATCATTATGGTCATATTTGGTTAGGGCCTGTTTCTATTTTTCATGCGTGAAGTTAGATTTCTACTTATGTTTTTTGTTATGAAAACAAAGCTAACTGCTGATACATCGAAGAAAATCCTTGTTCCTAAGCGCATTTACAATGACATGAACAACGCAGGTGGTTTCGATTTCTGGGGAGGCCTTTGTCCCTACCTGCTTGGGGAGCAGCCCCTGCACAGGGAAATTGTGGATGGTTACAGGTGTCTCTAGTTTGCCTGGTTGTGATTATCCATCATTGTCTCGTGTCCGTGTAATTTCTGGTATTGATGTTGAGCAAGAGCCAGTTGTTGTGGGAGATGGTAGCATACCTGGGGGAGAAAAGCTGCTGGAAGCGTTGCAAGGAACTGCATCTGTTGATGACGATGCCTTTTTAGCAGCAGCTGAAGCTGTCAAAGCAGCAATGTGCAACCTATTAATTAAAAAACAATACCCTTCGGAGAACAGAGAATATAGGAAGAAAAGCAGAAATGATAGAAAACTCAAGGGCTAAATATTTTATTTATTTATTTTGTTTTATTTATACGAAGCAGCTTAGCAAGGTTTCCTGGATCATTAGTTTCCGAATGCTATTTTTGACGATCCATTTTATTTATTATCTGATAAAACTGTGCTTCTGAAATATTAAAACCAGATTGCCATCAATTTTGTGGTCAGCCTTTTTAAATTGTCCTTCGCACATTGTAACCATTGTTCATGGAGTGCAGTTTAGTAAAAATCACATTAATGATACAATATACATGCATGTAAAATCGGATCCTCTAAGCAAGTGTCCTGTGAATCAAGGTCTTAACAGTTATATTATTAAATTATATCTTGTTAGGCTTAACTAAGCTTTTGGCTCATGTACTATTGTCGAATTATGAATTGTATCTTCTTTTCTTTTGCAAATTTGATCTCTCAACCTTTTTTTTTTATCAACAGTTAGCGTAATATTGCGTTCAAATTCACAAAAGAAAATGGGGGATCAAATTTGGGTTTTATTGCAATATAAGGGGTCTATAATTGCGATTAAGACAATTAAATTTTATTTTTAAAATTAAGTAGATTTTTATTTCATTCTTTTTCTAAAATTTTATATTTTGTTTCCTATTTGAAATTTGTATAAACATTACTGGTTATATTATTTAATAATGGCAAGGTGAAACGTGTTTATGATGTCAAAAATTTGATTGAAGGAAAGTTGTTTTCTTTCACATTTTAGTTCAGAGATACGAGGTAAGAAAATATAGATGTTAGACCTCTACACCGACTTCTTTTTTTTTATATACGTAGACCTTTACCAACTTAAACAAATTAAAAATGACTATTTCTGTTTTTGTATAGTCTTTCGATCAATTACTAATCTCCTTTAATCGATTATTATATTTGTTTTTGTTTCTTGTAATCAATTACTAATTATTTTGTCTTTAGAGTTTCATCTAAAAACGATATAAAAACAATTGTACAAATCCTTGAGCTATACATGTCTTGTATATTAACTTGCGTTTCCTTGTCGTAATCTGCCTCTATCAAAATTTCTTCACAAAAAACTATCTTAGGACATATCATTATCAAATATTTATTTACATTAATATCTCTATTATCTTATTTTTCTGGTAAATGAGCTTTACCCCAATAGTCAATTAGTTTTGGACAAGATTGTTCAATGAATGACGTATTTTGGGGCCAGTGATGATAGCAATGGTAAGAACACGTCAGTACCGAGGTGAAAATATTAATAACAATCAAAATGATTGGACTGATGCCATCAATGACGGCTCCACCCACCAAAGAAATAACATATGTGACAACTTTCATTAATGCCACATGCGATCTTTATTAATATTCTTTAATAGAATTTCTAAAAAGGATTCATATTAAATTATTTTTTAAAAAAATATGGATCAAAATATTTTAAATATAATCAAGCCATTTTTAACTTAGACTAAAATAATATCTATGTAATTTTTTCTTTTATAAAAAGAATTGAAATCAGTGATATATTTGATGAAGTTAGAATGTCAATATAACATATATATACGGTGAAGCTGATATTTTCATGATATGCTCAGATTTTTGCAATGAGATGATTTTTTTTTTATTATAAAGCTGATTTTTAGTAATTAAAGGAACTTTTTTATTTAAAATAATTATTATGATTTTATATTAATAGGTATATTTCGATAAAAAAAAACTTTTTAATTACCTAAAGTGAATGGCGGGCCTTAGTTGGAGGCATGGGCGCATGGCCCAAATTATGTATGTATATATATTACAAATTTTTATTTATTAATTATTAATACATTTAAATCAATGAAAGAATATAATTTTAATTTATAAATTCTTAACCATTAAAAAAGTATGAACAAAGTGATATTCACTTATTGATAAAACTGTGATGGATGATTTTGAGAAAATATGAGAACTTTTTGTTAAAAATTTCATTGGAATTCTTTTTCTGTATTTTTATATAAAGTTTGTACATTTTATGTTTCATAAAATTATTAATGATAAATTTCTCGATTTTTTATTCAATAACAAACAATCGAAAGTATATAAAGATTTAAAAGAAAAATTATATAGTATTATTAATAAAATAACAAAAATGTTTTCCATAATTTTAAATTAAGAAAAATTAATAGACTAAAAGAATAATAAAACATACTTAACATTAAAATAATATTATAAATAAAAAATTGTTATTAAATTATATTTAGTGTATATATTACAATCTCCAAACTTTAATTGGAGGTTACCCCACTGGTTAGAATCAATTAAGAATATGGTTGATTAATGGTATGCCAGTGATTAAGCAGCGCAGGCCTCAAAGCAACTACATCATAGGCATAGTCTTCTGATATTAACTATTTTTTAATTATTTTGCGATATAATGGTTTTGTTGATTGAGAATTATTTGGTTGAATAATTGTTTGGTAGATGCAGACGTGGCTCTCTAATCTTTACTACAAAGAGAAAGTGAGAAACAGTGGAATAGAAGCAGAGAAAGAGGGAGTGATTTGACATGTCACGATTCAACTCATTTAGGAAATAAAACTGGCGTGTACACAAAATTAACAAAGTCAACAAAACTTTTAATAAAGTCAAGAAAGATATTTGTATCAACAGAATAATTAACACAAAAAAAAAAATCAGCTAAAATGAATGATTAAAATCGTTTTTAATATACACTGTGAATAATACCAAACAGATATGAAATTTTGAAGGCACTTTTATGCATTTTATGAGTAACCATCATCACCTTATTTCAACAGCTTTACAACACCTTTTCTCATGCTAAAGAATAAATGAATCTTCACCCCATTTTATAAATTTTAGATTATCCAATATTAGTAAAATTGACAATATCATATTAATAATAAAGGTAAAATATATTGATAGTCCCTCTAAAGTTTTTGAAATTTTGTTTTAATTTTTCAAAATTTTCTGTTCCAAATTTGTTTCTCTGATTTAAAAATCCTTTAAAAAAATTCTTAAAGATATAAATAGCACTCTATAATTACTATAAAATATTATCTAAAATACTTTCAAATTAAATAGTTATAAAATTCAAAATTAGAAAGATAAAAAAATGACACAATTTTTTAAATTAAAAGATTCAAATTAAATATGAGAAATTTTAGAGCGCCAACAAAATCTTATTCTAACAATAAATCTTGTTATAGATAGGCTTAATTGAAATAAAAGGGAAATAAACACATTAACATAGTAGATAATGTTATAATTGAAATAGAAAGGAAGATGTTTATTATCATATCAGATACCATATCATCTGAGACGTCATCTTATATTATCATAGATTAAGTTTTTAATGCAAAAATTAATAGTGACTTAATTTTAAATTTTAATAAATTTTAAATATTCAACTAATTTAATTAAAAATGCGAATCTAATATGATATGTAAGACATATTTAAGAGACTTGAAAATATAATTAAGTTTGATAAATTGTTGTGTTGTTTCCCTTAGGCCTTGACATCATCCTTATCCATAATCTATATGATGCTTTATGTATGGTTCTGATGCTGAAAATGTGGTATTCTTTTACACTTATCTGGAAAATAGCCACACATACACACACCAAAGGAAAAGTAGTAATTCTTGTAGCTTATGCCAATAGGGCATTAATCATGGAAACATCTTAGTCACGTCCAAGGTACGTTATTATTTGTGAAGATCTTTAAAAAATTGTCATACATAGACTGTTCCACTAGGATGCCATTTGGCATAGCTTTGTGAACCCGATTAAATGCTACTTAAATTTTCATATTAAGATGAAGTATTGGGACAACATTAATCTCAAAGATAATAATTACAAGGTTACATTATATAGTCGTGTGGTAACTAGTCCTTAGCTTTGTCACTAGCTATGTGTGTCTTGTGATCATGGTGAAATTAACAAGATACATTTATTAATTTTGTACCTCCCAATTAAGATCAAACACTTGGCATTTGACTAAGATCATTGTGAGAGGTTTTTGCCCAATGAAGTTGTATTTCCAATTGTTCACGCTGCTTTGGACCCCTCCTCTATTTGGCTGCACTAAGAAAAACCAACGTAGTGGTGCCACTAAACCTAACTCTTAAATTGTTTACCTTTCTTGGAGCTTTTGTAGCTAACTTAATTAGGTGATTGATCCATCACCATATATGGTTGCACTCTTCTAGTTGTACAGTGTTAAATGTGACAATTCAAGCTAGCTTACTATATATGGATGAGTTTAAGTGTATTTTGGCATTACATTTTCCATATTTATTTTTACAAATATATACTCTTTTAATTTCAAGTTTTAATTCTAATCTACTTGATTAATTGGTATAAATTTTAATCTATTTCATGTTGAAAAATCAAACTAGTCGTTTCTAGCTTAAAATGAAAAATAAGCTTTAATTTTAAAGAAGTAAAATTTAATATATAATTCTAATAATTAATTTTGATATTTTTAAACTTGTGAATTAACCAGGGGCAGATACACACACATGCGTGTGGAGGCAAATGCTCTCACAAGAATATTTTTACTTTATTATTTTTCAAAAATAAATTTACCTCCATAAAGAAATAGGTGTTGCCTCTATAACAGTTTTTATGATTAAAGGCGAAGAATTAAAAAAAATAAAAAAGAGAAAATTTCACCATCTTATCCTATTAATTTTTTCCATTGTCATGTGATTTTGTATTTTGATAAGAACTTATAATACATTTCTTTTGTAAAAATATTAAAGTGTATTTTCTTACCACCATTAAATAAAAATTTCTTGATCCGCCATTGAGTTAACTATGTTTGATGAAGCCAAAGTTGAATCGGTCATGTCAAATTATCTTCAAACTAAAATTAATTTTATTAATTTAAACCATATGTTAAAATTAATGGATTATTGATTTGAGCCGGCCTATATATAGTCATGACTCATTTTAACACTGTAGGTAATTAACTGTTGTAACGAAATGATTTTTTTATAGACAAACGATATTTTCAAAACATGTAGATTCAACTTTTGTGCTTTAAAATATTAAAATAGATTTTTAATATGTTCATATATTCTAATCTCTTTTATTTGATTGTGATGAATCCCAAGTTAATTTTAATGTGTTCATATATTCTAATTTTGACATGTAAGTACCAGAGTTCAAACAGCAAAGGTTAAATATATTTTAGTGTATTGTAAATAATCAGTAAGAATTATTGTGATATTAACAATATAAAGATTGCAGCTCCTATAGTGATGTCTTTTTAAAAAAGGAATAAAAAATGGAGTATTCCTGTTGCAACAACATTCAACTATTAACTTTGAATTACATATAATGAAATCTTAAACATGTTGATGAAACAACCCTATTGTATCGGTGTACGTATTTTGTTTTGAAAGAAAAAACAAGCTATGTATTTAATTCGCGGACTTTTCGTTTTGTATAATTTTGGGATTGTATGCTGTATATGACCAAACATCCCATGTTATTAATGTTATCCAATAATTCAAAAAACAGGCTAAGTACTTCAGTGACCAATTTCCACACTCCTCTTTCTCTATGTTTTATCTCTCTAGTGGTATTCTCAAATGAGAATGGCAAATGTCAAAGATTCGACATTTGAGTTATATGTAAAAATTATAAAGGGAACATCATTTGAGTTATACACAGGTATTAATGTTTAGTATACATTCTTTTATTTGAAATTTTATAAATATACACTAGTATTATACGTATCATTCTTGCATCATTTCTCTTTATAAATGCTAGATTAAAGATAACATATGAAGATATTATAAATTATAGTTCTTACATTTATACATGTTTACTTTACTATGTGTTAGAGATTATATCTGTGAAACATGAATTTGAAAATTTACAAATTGAAATTTCCGAATTGAATATATATGAAGCTTAAGGTGGTAAGTGATGTTTGAGCTGTTTTTGCATGAGTAGACTGGTTGGGTGGTCCAGTTGATAAATCTTCTCTTGCAAGCACCACATCACAACCACCTTCGTATTTTTCTGCAAAACCACTATTATTTACTGTTTTGAAGTAAATTTAGTTGTTTATGTCAAATTCTAATCCACACAAGAAATATGGATTGTTACGTCATTTCCTTGTTTGCCACTTCAATTTTTAAATTATTAGGTGCCTTTGCAATTGATTACGAAAACGACACTTTCAAAAAATTAACAAAAACTTACAACATTTTTGTTTCTTATGTGTTACAACTACGCAATTTTAATCGCCCCTGTTGAAACTGCACAGATCAACTCTTTTAAACACGATAACTAAGTTATTAACCTTTTTTTAAATATTTAGTAAATTTTTATTAACAATGATATATTAATCACATAATAGTTGATGATTTGCTTAACTAATGTAATAACATGACTTAATTGGAATTTTAATCTCTTAATTTTTAAAATTATAAAAAATATTAAAATTTTAAATAAATTATGTCAAAATATATATCACATAACAACTAATATCATCCTCTACGTCATATCACCTTAACAAACTTCATTAAATATTTAATAAACAAAACCAACAGAATCAAAATAAAAGAAAATAATTGCTTAAAAGACCAATCCAAATAAATAAAGCAGATACTAAAATCTCACATTAACGATGTATAAAAATTAGATTTACAGTTAAGCGAAAATTACATAAAATAATAATAATAATAATAATTCTTGCTTTTCGCCACAAAATTTAATTTTGTCTTATAGAAACTAAAGAGTACACGGCCCATCAGGGAAAAAGTGGGCCCTGGATAACATCGATAAAGACACGACTCTTTGGATAGGGCCCACCTTGAGCCAACAGATAATACAAGTACGTTTACGTGGGACAGGTAGGTTTCGTTAGTGGGTCCCATCCCACGAGGATATGCAATATAACTTAAACCCCTCTCTCTCCTTCTCTATGTTTACATCACTTATCTATTTATTTAATGCAAATGCAAAATTTTATATTAAGTAAAAACTATTGGTTAAATTATTAACTATTTAACTCATTGAAGTATACATTACGGCAACCGTATAATTAAATTTTATCGGAACTATTTTTTTTCGTATCAAGCACTATTAATTAATCATGCACTCTAACAATGTACATATGTACTGTTGTGTGTAGGAAAGGAATATAATTATATGATGAAGAAAATAAAGCAGGTTAGTTGACCTAAGTTTTCGGTTTAATTTTCATGCTGTGTTTTATAATTTTATCTTTTTTTTTTTAAAAAAAAAAGTTAGACTATTGCAAGATTTTATTTTTATTATTTGGTAAGAATTGTAAATAAAGACTTGTCTACCATGATATATTGATATTTACCTACCAAGGTTGATACAGTAGTGGTCAATGTTATAGTTATGATTTATATGTTGATGATTATTTTACATGATTATAAGATTCTTTTTCTATATTTTTACACGTAGACATGTTATAGATATGTGAACTAATCCTCAACTCAAACTTTATTCTAAAATAAAATGATAATAAGAGTAGATGTTGTGTTGTGTCCGTTTGCTAGTGCAAGAGTCTTGACAAAATACCTTCCATCAGCGAAGAAAATATTGAAGTTTTCAAAAAGGACAAAAATCAGTCTGTTCATTGACACAGTTAGATGGAGACACAAATATGACATTTAAAAGAAAATAGAAATAGGTGAGACGGAAGATTGAAGCAACTTTTAACTTCTTTTTTTTTAATTATTTTTTTATTAATTTTTTAAAATACAGTAATAGAAATATGTTTCATAAGTCTAATTTAATTTTATAAAAATTAATATACCTATTTTGTCGAAGATTATACATCTCAAATATAAATAAATAAATATTAAATGAATTAATAATAATTTAATAACAAATAATACAATAGAATCATCAATAATAAATAATCTATAAATAATTTTACGATAAATTTTAATATTTTAATATATTATAAGCCTAATTTAACTTTAAAAAATTGATCCTATATTTATATATATACATTTAACATAATATTATATATATATAATATATATATATATATATATATATATAAATAAAATTTACGGATTTAATATATTTTTATTGATAAGAATTTGACAGGAGATTTATAATAATCAGACACTATTAACAAAATTGATAGAGAGAGTTTTTGGAAGAAAAAAAAAGAAAAAAAATAAACGATTTATTCTTTTATAAATGAAGGATCTAAGAGAAAATGTGGGACTACACTAGGGGATTATAAACCTGATGGACATAATGGAGTTTCATGTATTGTTTGGGGGCATTTTGGGAATGTATGTAGGTGTGGTCGATGCATTATTTTGTGTCACGTATCTAGTGGTGATCAGGGATAATATTCTATGGAGGATGCACCATAACAATTTGAGGATGAGATTAATCTAACAGTTGTTAAGTGTAGCGTATGATGGACTTCCACTCTATAATAAAGTTAGTGGGTCCCACATAAAAGTTTTCATTTGTGAGAACAGTGAAATTGTGAGACTGCAGTTAAGAAGAGAAAATAGGGTATAATCAAACTATCAAAATTAATCTTTTTCACTCTGCCACTAATTTGGTCTGGTTTGCTGCCACTAATTGTGTTTATTTTCATTTGATTTTAATTAGCATGTGTTGTATGTTTCATGATTGAAATTTAGATAGTGTCATATTTTGTGTTACATGTTGTATTATCATACTACTTTTAATCTTATTTCTCTCCCCTCCATTTTTAATCTTTCATTTCTAAAAATATGGATTCCATATAACATTTTTTCATAGTGAAAGATTAAATTGAAAAAATTATCTGCCGAGGAACTAAACGCAAACATATATATATATATATATATATATATATATATATATGTATATATGTATATATATATATATATATATATATTTAACCTTTATTATATTGTAGGTTTACATCAATTTTTATTATTTTTACAAAATATTCATTTTAATTTAAATTTTGTGAAAATAATTTAATTTGATTTAATTTATACAACATAATTTCGTTACAATAGAATGATTTCGTGAAATTTAACATCATGGTCAACCATAAAAATAAATGATATTATTATTTTAATTTTTATATATTTCTTTTATTGTTTTATTTTATTTTTACATCATGACATATATAGTAAAGTTTGAACTTTGAAGACCTTGTATAAATTACCCCAATGGGTTTTTTTATTATATTTTTACTTTAATGACCAACATTAAGATAATACTAAATGAAGATAAAATTAAAAATAACTGAATATAAAAAATTAAATTTGAAACAGTTTTTATTCCGTCAAATTAAAAATAAATGTAATGCATGTGAAGACAAAAACATATTTTAACATATAAAGTTATAACGTTTGATTTTCATGCACGACACCTTTGGTTCTCCTTCATTAAACTCTGAACTGGCACATGAATCCAAACACGACTCTTTCTCTCTCCTTTCTTAAGCTTTCTTCATTTTCTTCTCTTCTTGCGTGCTCCAAATACAATGCTCTTTATTTAAACTCCCAGTCTCTGCTCTGTTAAAACAAGAAAAAAAGAAACAAAAAGTTAGGAATCAGTGATGGTGAGGCAGAAATTGCATGTGCTTGGTTTTAAAAGTTCAGTTTTCTTGGGATGATGCGTTTTATCACAGAAAGCATCAAATCTAAAACTGTTCATTTGTGATCTCTTTCAAGATCAAATGGCAGAACTGCTTCTAATCACATGTCTTTCGCTACTTTTCCTCATGGAAAATCAAAACTGACAAAAGACGTTTCAGGAGGCATTTCAGTTTACCACCACAGTTTCATATTTTTGTGTTGTTTTGGTTTTTTCTGAGTGTGTAACAAAACAACAAGTACAGAAACATTCCCAGTACGCTAGGCTAGTTTTCAGTGTTAGAACAAAGAAAAGGACCTTTGCTGGTGTTTTTGAAATAGCAACCTAACCTGCATCTGTCAGAGTTGTTTGTTAGAACCATCACTCTCTAGTAGCCATTTTTGGTGAGTATTTAATCAACCATCATAAATATTTCACCACCCTCATAACATGTTTTGTTAGTATTTTTTTTTTTCTAATTTTGAGTTTGATCTTTGTTTTTAGGTGCTAATTTTTTACCTTGTGAGATCATTTTCATTTCACGTATGCTGCTGAGGAACAGATCAAGGGCAGTGAGCAAGCCAGGATTGATGGCTGATCATAGCTCTCAGCAACCCCCTAATCAAAACTATGCCAAAACCATAATACCCTCTCTATTTGGGTCACCAAAGTTCAGAGATTTCACCTACAAGTGTCTCTCTTCCGGGACTGAGGCCTTAAGGAGTCCAACTTCAATTCTTGATGCCAGAGCATTATCTTCCCCTTTGACCTTTGGAAATCCATTCTCAACAGTTCCGAGCAAAACCTCCTCACCAAACAGAACCTCATGGGATAAGCCAGATTCAAAGGGCGTTGGCCTTGCTCTTGTTGGTGCTCTCAAAGATGATGATGACGCAATTTGTCACAATTCTGAACCCAACAAAGGAAATGTTCTGCTTAGAGTGAAAATCCCATTTGAGACTCAAACTTATGTTGATGATTTTGGAATTGGAACCACAACCGATGATTCAAAAGGTTCAGGTTCAGGAATTTTTGCAAAGGATTGTTCTTCTACAAGTGTACGTGTTCTCTCTTGGAGTGAGATGGAGCTTTCTGAGGAATATACGTGTGTGATATCCCATGGACCTAACACAAAAACCACACACATATTCAATAATTGCATTGTGGTTGAGACATATTGTTCTCTACCCCAAAACCAAATCCAAAACTCTCATCACTCTGCTGCTGCCTCAGCAAATTTTCTGAGCTTCTGTTATACTTGCAAGAAACATCTTGACCAGACAAAGGACATCTTTATTTATAGGTACATAAACTTTTCTAATCCCAACCTTTGCAATTTGCATTATTTATATTTATACTTGTATCTTAGCCTTCTTGTGTCTGTGACTACCTTAACTACAAGAGAACAAAACGCAAAAGCCTTTTATGTACCATACCATGTTCTTTCATCAATATCCCAACATGAAAATACTTTATTTTCTTTCTATTAATTAATTTATTGGTATTGTTTAGTTTAATTGAACAAACTTCAAGGTAATGAAATGAGTTGTGTTTTTGCAGAGGAGAGAAAGCTTTCTGTAGCAGGGAATGCCGCCACCAAGAAATGACTTTAGATGAGATAGAAAGTCTAGAATTTGAAAGCAATGGTTATGCTTGACTTCTTGCGTCCTTTGCATGCACCATGGCAGAAAAGTCCTGCATTTTGATGAATATAGTCAAATCCAAATTTTCCATTCATCATGATTATATTATGACTAGGTGGTAGTAACTAGTTACTACTAGTTAAATATATTTCATTGTAATGAGTATTGTACTAAGGTCCTTTTTCTTCTCCCTTTTTGAACAAGTCTTTTTAGCTTTTGTTTTTTTCATCCTCTCCCTTGCAAATAGAGATAAGAAGAGGGTGTTGTAGAGTTGGATCCAAGTAATGAGTGATGACTAATTTGATTGCTTCTTCTGGTGTTTGCTCCCATTGTTTTCGGTTGAAGCAGATGATGATGATGATGATGTGTGATTGAAAATATTGCCTTTCTTTTTTTCTTCTTCTCTGTGAGTTGATGATAATGATGGTGTTGCCTATTGTCTTAGAAGGGGACCGGTTAATTATTTCTCACAAAGATTCCTTCTCTCTTTCTCTCTCTGCATGAATTGTACTCTATTATTATTATCCTTAGCCTTTGCCATTCTCACCCTTCCTTCTGAGTTGATAAAAAATTCAGCAAACCATTATAATAATCTACAAAACTGACAATGACACAAAAATATACATTTGCTAAGCGTCCTTTTCCTTACCCATTACTTCATTATCCAATTATTTAAATATTAGGTTATGATTAGAAACTTTGATACGTATAACATACAGAATCCACATTTTTCAAACTTTGGGATTATAATTAAACAGCCAAAAAATTATTCCACATCCTAACTCCTTTGTCCTAATCCATAACAGTAATGCCAACAGATTATGTGTGTTCTGATCAGGTATAGCCAGGGACAACAAAAAGGTGTGAAATAACTGGAGTCATCATTAAAGGACTTAGGAGTAGAAGTAAATGGAATTGAAAAGACCAAAGATTTATGTACCAAAAAGAAAAAGGCCAAAAGAGATGAAGTAAAGGTGTCCTAATGTCCTATACTATGATAAGCCTTAATGCGCTGCTACCACCTTTTCTCTCTTTCCTGCTTTCAATTAATAATTAAATCATTGGCCTTACACAATTCTAGTAACTATACTTTGGGGGCAGTTGGGATAAGTGGACAAGAGATCCCATTTTACTAAAATTGACTTTTCATCTTATCGTTTCCTCCATTATGGATTAGATGTGAAATTATTTTTTAAAGTAAGTACTTGGATAGTTGGATATGAATTTATTTTTAGTTTAGGTGAAAATTGTATTATCATAGTCTTAATTTATTAAAACTTTACCATTAAGGTGTGTTTGGTATGCTAGAAAAGAAAAGATTAATGCAAAAAGAAAATATGACATTTTTAATACGCTGGTTTGGAATGTCTTTAAACAATAAGTAAACAAAAATTATGGGTAGATTCCACATGAAAATGTTTTTTGCTCAACTATGGACAGAAGCTGGGAAGAAAAGAAGAAAATGTTTCTGGTTGCAATGAGATTAACAGATTAAAAGGGTTTGTATTCGTATGAAGTGTAAAAGTTAGATTTTGAATTGTAAGTTAGACATTTCCACTTGTAGCATCTTGTTTTTTCTTTATTTTTTTACTTTGAATAATCAGTTTATAAAAATTATTAACATTTACTTGTTTTACCGCTTTAAATCTTATTTTGATTGCTTTTTATTTAAATTTAATTTTTTTCTAAAATTTAAAATAATTAAGATTTTTATCTTCTTAATCAAATTTTTAAATTTAAAATAATATATAAGTTTCATTAATATTTATCTAATTAAAAATGTATGTTTATTTAAATTATTTATAACGTATAAATAATTCTCCAGCATAGTTTTCATTAAAAAACTTAATTATCACATTTTTATGGTTGATTAAGTATATAAAATGTTTTACACCAAGAATATATAATAATTAAATTTATAATTTTTTAATTTATAACTATTACTAAAGGAGATTCTAGATTTCCTTTTATATAATTATTTGTAGTGTTCCTTGTATTGGATAATTTTATCCTTTTGAAATTATAAAATTATTTCTTATGTTTTCATATATTTAATTATAATTATTTTTCTACATTTTCTTCACATTGTTTATTTGAAAAAATTGTAAAATATTTTTAATTTATTTGAAAAAATAAAACTATTAAATTCATTATCTTTATTAATTTTATTTTAAATTAAACACATCTATTGTTTATTTTCCTCGTATTATTTCTCTTCTCTTATTATTTTTTAATTATTATCACAATTTTTTAATTATTTTTTTTTACATTTGTATTCTCTTTAAATAAAATTTAGTCACGTGAAAATGCAAAATATACATAAGAAAACGCATACGCAATGTTTATAGTTTTATTAGTAAGGATAATTATAAAATCTCTTTTTTAACTTAAGGGTATTTATACCATTTTATATTTATATTCTTTTATCTCTTATTATTAATCAAATAAAAGAAAGAAACTTTAATTTTCTTTCCTCTCATTTTCTTTCATACCAAACTACCTACTTCCCTTTTCCCTCGTACTTTCTTTTCAATAGCAGACATATCATTAATTTTACATGCCCGCGTGCTAGTAAAACACAAACTTGGATCCACCATCTATACAAATTGTTTAAATTATATAATTAAGGCTTAAATATTTATTTTATCCCACGATTTATTTTTAAAATTTAATTTCATCTTACAGTCATTTTATACATCAATTTAATCCTAAATTTTAAGAAATTATTCAATGTGTTCCATTTAAACTCAACACTAAATTAATATATTAAATAATTTTGGAATAAACGTCTACAATTAATTTTCAACTTTATTTCCTTTGTAAGTAAAATACTCAATTAATCAACCAACTAATTCATAAAATATATATAATATATACATATTTTTTCTCTCTCATTTTATATGCACGTGTATTTTTCTCTTCACATTTCATAACGGGTTGTCTATCTGTCTCTCTCTCACATTTTATACGCATACGTATTTCTCTATTTTCACATCTTATAACGGATTGTCTGGTTGTATGTGTATTACAATTGTTTATCAAATATTTCTCATTAATTTTTTATCAAGATTTTAAATTGCAATCCTTAAACTTTGAGTAGAATCAAACATATGTTGATCATCAAACAGAATTTGTTCAGATGAGTAGTGAAATGCTTCCCGATCATAAACTGTCACAAGTGTCCTACAATTAGAAAGCAAATAACAAACACGTGTAGGTAGTTTTTTTGCAAGGAGAAACCAAACAATAGAATAGCACATGTATATGTAAAACAACAACGAACAACAACCTTAAATTGGCTAGAACAGTGGGTGATGAAGCATTAATAAAAGAAATTGACATGTAGAAATGCAGGGTGCAGGAACTACTGGCTTGGCCCGTGTGAAAACTGAGGAACACAACAGAATTGGGACCCAAAGAAGTAAAAAGTGCGCGTGCATTAGATGCTCAGTGGATGATAATAATAAAGAACAAACAAAAGGAACCTCAAAGATGGCGACTAATTTGGCATCTTTCAGTGTTCTTTTCTGACAGAGATGATAAAAATACATGCTTCTTAGTTGTGACACCTAAGGATATCTATTACAACAAGATAATCTCGAATGCTATATAGCTACCTACGTATCCATTTCATCAAACCAAAGATAGAATAATTGCTATACAACAAAAAGCATATCACTTTATACTTATAGCATTCACGAATAAATGATAAAATGTGAAATGAAATATATGTTTAAACTATCGTGTGAACATTATTTAAATGAAAATAAATTAAAGACTAAAAAGGACGGTGTGTAAAATGATTTTATATAAATAATTAAGTATAAATTAGATTTTATAAAATTTTCAAATATTTTATTATTAAAGTTAATAAATTGAACATAAATAATATATCATGATTAGCTACTAGTGTTTTTACACTATTGTTTAAAACACAAAAATTTCCACTCTTAGAGTTTGACCAATAGTTGAAGATGATTAATTTTGAGTAAGAAGATATGTGAAACTTTTATTAAAGTCCTAACGATTTTATTCTTACAATAATTGAAGATATAATTTATCTCAAATAATCTTAATTATACGCTTAAATGTAAATATATTTATATTTTTTCATAATTTTAAAAATTTTATTACTCAAATTTTATAATTTGCAACTTTTACTCTTAAAAAATTTGGAAATTTAGTCCTCTTAATAATTTATCATGAATCTTTTTCTAATTCTTTTTATTTTGTTTTTTAACGTTGGATGGGTAATGCATAACCCTAATTTCATTCTAACAGCGAATATAATAGTTACTTTTGACTTTTTAGAATGTTTTATAAAAATTAGATAAATCATTGACTTTTTAGAATGTTTTATAAAAATAAGATAAATAAAAAAACTAATAAAAAATTCACGTATTGATTAATATCACTGATTTTACCGTAAACATTTATTAAATTGTCATCAGAATTAAATTTTTAAATTTCTAAATGTCTAAAGTACAAAATTGAGGAAAAAAAATTTAAAATCTTAAAAATAGAAATTAAGTTTACATTTAAGCGTCGTAAATATTACTAAACGTGTGTAACATTATTAAAAGAATTGGAGAAACGTAAACAAAGATATTGGGGCCGTGAAATGATAACTAAGAAATTTTCATTTATGAATGGTTAAATCCTATTTTCATTATGTGTTTTTTTTCCCCTTCCAATGCACTTAAGTTATATGCTCATGAAATTGACCATTTAGAGGGTGGGAAAAAGGATGGTAGTACTGGATCATGGAAGGTTTTGTAAGTTACATGAATAGAAGTCAAAGGATGATTTGGAGGCATCTTTAATGTAAAATGGCGTCTAGAGTTTGCAGTTCGTGGGTCATAGGGGCCATTGCTAGTGCCTATAGCATATAGGTATAGGGGTGAGTGGGTCAAGGTTGTAACTAGCTAGTGATGATATCTTGTTTGGAGTATTTGTTATTACTTCTCTTGCGTTTTTTGTACCTTTTCTTCAAATCCTTTTAATTAAACTATTTTTTAATCAATCATAGATTTAGACAATAGACTAGTGTTATTGCATGCAATTATACAAACTTTGATTTTTATTTAAACCATCCTTTTATTTAAACTATCCTTTTCATTGCATGCAATTTTACAAACTTTGATTTTTATAGGATGAGTATTCCTTGAGTTTTGAAATTGCCTCCTATCTATGGCCTATTGTAATAGTTTGCAATATGCAGTTCAGTTAATCGGCGAGTGTTATTACTTGGAGAATATTGTAGTTAATCAATCAATTATATATTTTAGTTTATCAATGAATTATATATTTTAATATTATTGTTTTTAAAAAATAATTATTTTAAAAAATTAATTTACTTTATCACATGTAATATCTAATAACTATATCACATGTAATATCTAATAACTATTCATAGATTTCGATTACAAATTTTGTATATATATTCTTAAAATAGTGAGTTAAAATCTCACTGTAACCACATGTAAAATGAAAATTGTTCAAACTGAACACGTATTAGGTTACATTTTAACAAAGATGAACACATATTAGGTTTAATTGAGTCAGGAAATTAAATTTTAAATTTTAACTGAAGTATAATGATGAATTTGTTAAATTTGTGAGTCAATTTTTTTTTTTTATCAAGTCAATACAATTATAATGGGTTGCATCATGTCTTATCATTGGATTATTACTTTTTAAAAGTATATGATAAAACAATTTAAAAAATATTAAAAGGTAAAAATTATAAAAGAATTTTCTACCCTCAAAAGTTAAATCTATAAAATAATAAAGATACATAATAAAACATTAAGATTTTAAATGTTTTTATATTTTAATACAATCCAATACAGTGGCATTTTCTAACTCAATACCTAATTTGCTTACTTGAAATCTGTCTATTTTAAAACCGGTATAACATATAAACTTACTCCATCTAGTCTTTGAATGACGTGTTAATTTTATATAAAATATGAGATGTGTTCATTTCATATATTATAAGTAAGTTTTTAACTATTTTAATTTATTTAATTTTATCATGTCTAAAATATTCTTCATTTAATTAAGCTTTTTATTTTTAAAGGCTCCTTTTTTATTTTTAATATTAAATTCCGGAAAAGATTAGTTTTAAAAAATAATTTTTAATTGAGATTAATAAAATTGAATGATATTAACTAACTTTCACTACTATGATAATATTCAAAAAAATGTTGCAAAAACATACAAAAAATATAACTAATTAATTTTAGTAAAATTTTAATAAATTTTGTATGTGAATTATGTCACAAAATATTATTAGCAACATTTTTATATTTTTTTGTAATATTTTTATTATTTTTTTTAAATAATACCATAATTTCCAATATTAATAAATAAATGTTGTTAAATTTTTTTAATGTGATTTTATTTTGGCAATAGTAAGAATGACTAATGTAACAAGTATGCTTGGTGAACTGTGGTGGACAAGAATTGTGTGGTCTATTTGGTTATTTAAAAATAGAAAAATATAATTGGAATATGCAGACAACCAACAACCGGTTATAAATGGTAAAGAAAGAAATAAGTATATGTATTAAAATTTTAAAAAAAAAAATATGTATAATAATATATATTATATGAGAGAGTGTTAGATTAAAGTGATTAACACCCTTAAGTTTTGATAATTATAAGACAGACGATACTTACAGACGAAGCAAGTACAAATGATTAAGGACCATAGACGAAAGATGACTCCTCAATATGAAAAATCTTATTCCATATTCCTTTCAAAAGAGTTTCATCACAAAGAGCAAACGATGCAACAATGATGGTGTACAACACTATCTTAGAGCTTTATTTGTTAAAGTTCTTTTACTCTGTCAAAGACCCATCGTCTATTAGAAGTAAAATGAAGACAGACGACATAGAAGATGAAGACAGACGAAGTAACTCGTGCAAAAATTCAAATTTAGTTGTTACTCGTGGAAGTCTCCAAAAGGCATTTGAGTACTGTGCAAAACCTCTGCAACATGAAAAGCAGATCACACTTTTGTTATCCAAACTGATCAAGACAGAAAAAGGTACTGACCATGCGTTGACTCCGCTGCGAAACAATAATTATTCTGATTGATCTCTGCCACTGATGAGAAAGCTTCAAGAAAAGGACAACGGTCAAGACATTGAGTCTAACGGATCTCTCCAAGACTGTTGCCTGTATAAAGGACTTCTCTTCACCATTTCAAGTTGGAAAAAACGCTACAAAAAGCTGATTATTTGTATTCGCTCTTGAATATATTCTTCATTGTAAAAACCCTCTTTGCGAAGAGGAAATATTAAATTTTTCATAAACTTCTCTAAATCCACTTGTGTGGTACTTTAGCTTGAGGAGGCTGTGTTTGCAAAGAATACCTTTCTTTAGCCTGAAGAGGTTGTGTTTTAAAGAATACTTGGTTGGTTAGTCTGGGAAGACTGTGATTAAAGAATATCTTGTATTAGCCAGAAGTGGCTGGGTTCAAACAATATTTGTAACCTTTTCATGGTTGATAGTGAAAACTCAGTTTTTGCTGGGTAACTGGACATAGTCTTGTATAGACGAAGCAGTATAAAAATAACTGTATTTCTTTGATTTTATCTTGTGACTAACGGGGATTATAAAGAATAACTTAATCTCTTAAAATCAATCTTTCAAGATAAATTTGCATCGTCTGTACTAGTTTTAAAACAACAGACGATAGGAGAACATTTTATTAAAATCACAATTCAACCCCCCCTTCTTGTGATTTATTCTTTACAGTTTGGTATCAGAGCTCAGTCTCTAAGGGTTGAGCACTTTACAGCTGTTAGAGGAAAAGATCCAAATGGAGTCATAAGGGCCAGCATTCCTTTCAGGAGGTTCCTCCATGAATAAGCCACCAACCTTCTCCGGGGATGACCATCCTTACTAGGCCGACAGGATGGAGATGTACATAAAGTCTACTCAGTATAGACTTTGGAGGATTATCACTCAGGGGGATATTCCCATTGTCAAACCAGAAACTGAATGGGAAATGAGGAATATACCCTCATGGAGCTGAACAACAAAACTAGATATGCACTCACTTGTGCTCTCTCAAGGACAGAATACAATAGATTCTATGCCTATAAGACCGCCAAAGAACTCTGGGACGCTCTGAAGATCTCCTATGAAGGAACTGAAGACGTTAGAATGAGGAAAACTGCCACAGTTCAAAGAGAATACGAGATGTTCTCTATGAAGAAAGGTGAATCCATTGAAATGATGTTTATAAGATTTCAAACAATATTAAATGGTCTCACTTCGCTGGGAATCACATTCATAAAGGCCCAAAATAACATGAAGATTCTATACAGCCTTTCTACTCCATGGGAAGCAATGTCTACTGCCATTTATATGGGACGTGACATGAAACCATTAACTCTTGATGAGTTAATAGGTGCCTTAAGAGTACATGAAGTACTTCTCTGTGTTGGGAAAGACACATATATGCAACAGAAGATTACACACAAAAACCTGAAAGTGTGTGTAATATAAAACCTTTCCCCCTTGATTGAAATAAGAGGAATGTAATATACAACAATCCAAAAATTACGGAGAGTAATAAAATGTAAATGTAGAACAAGACAAACACCAACAATTTTAACGTGGAAACCCCCAAGGAGAGGGATAAAAACCACGGGACCTAGTCTAGAAAAATCAAATGGGCTGGTAAATATTCCATTTAAATATAAAACGTTGTTGGGCCTAACTTGAGGAGGACCCACCCAACAAACTCCCCCTCCGACTCAAGAGAGGTCAAATGTCAACCCAGACATAAATCTGCAAGTTTCAAATTTCCCCCTTGGTAAGCCTTCGTCATCATATCAGAACCATTATCATCTGTATGAATCTTCTCAAGTTCTAATACCTTAGAGTCCAAAACATCACAGATCCAATGATATCGAACATCAATATGTTTAGATCTACCATGAAAAGTAGGATTCTTGCCAAGATGGATAGCACTTTGACTATCACAAAATAGAGCATACTTCTGCTGCTTAAAACCAAGTTCTTGCATAAACTTCTTCATCCAAAGCAACTCCTTACAAGCTTCGGTAATAATGAACTCAGCTTCAATCGTAGACAATGCAACACACTTTTGCAATCTAAATTGCCAAGCCACAGCTCCCCTTGCAAAGGTGATCAAATAACCTGAAGTAGATTTTCTGGAATCAACATCCCCTGCCATATCAGAATCTGTGTATCCACAAAGAGCAGGATCCCCACTTCCAAAACACAATTTCAAATTGGAAGTACCACAGAGATATCTTAGTATCCACTTCACAGCTTTCCAATGCTCAAAACCTGGATTGGAAAGAAAACGACTAACATCACCAACAACATGAGTAATATCAGGCCTAGTGCAAACCATTACATACATTAAACTTCCTACGGCAGATGCATAGGGAACATGTTGCATATCTTCCTTTTCCTTATCACTAAAAAGAGATTGTCTAGTGCTAAACTTAAAATGTGAAGCCAGAGGTGTACTTACAGCTTTAGCCTTGTGCATGTGAAAACGTTGAAGTACCTTCTCAATGTACTTCTCTCGTGACAACCAAAGTTTCTTGGCCTCTCGATCACGAAAAATATCCATGCCAAGAATTTGCCTTGCTGGTCCTAAGTCTTTCATAGCAAACATCTTGCTGAGTTCCTTTTTCAACCTGGTAATCTGAGACAAATTATGACCAACAATCAACATGTCGTCAACATAAAGCAATAAAATAATGAAATCAGTATTAGAGAATTTCTGCACAAAAACACAATGATTAGGAGTAATCTTTCGGAATTCCTGTCGGATCATAACAGACTCAAAATTCTTGTACCACTGTCTAGGGGCTTGTTTCAACCCATACAAGCTTTTCTTCAACTTGCAGACATAATCCTCTTTGCCTTTCACTACAAAATCTTCAGGTTGCTCCATGTAAATTTCTTCCTCCAAATCACCATGAAGGAAAGCAGTTTTCACATCCATTTGCTCCACTTCTAAATCAAGGCTAGCTGTTAAACCCAAAACAACTAAGATTGAAGACATTTTAACAACAAGAGAAAAAATCTCATCAAAGTCAACACCTTTCTTTTGAGAAAGCCTTTGACAACAAGTCTTGCTTTATATCGTGGTGTAGAACCATTCTCTTCTGTCTTCATCTTGTAAATCCATTGATTTTCCAAAGCTTTCATGTCTTTTGGCAACTTGACCAACTTAAAAGTATGGTTATCATGCAAAGACTTCATTTCATCTTCCATAGCTGCAACCCATTTCTCTTTATGCTCACTCTCCATAACCTCTTCGTAGCATTCTGGTTCTCCCTGTCAGTGAGAAGCACATATTCATGAGATGAATAGCGAGTAGAAGGCAAACTCTGTCTAAAAGATTTCCTAAGAGGAACATCAAGTTCACCAAAATCACCACCAACATTATCATTATCACCAGTGGTCTCAACATAATCATTTGGAATATAATTCCCAACATCATTATCATGATTGTCAAAATCTGCTACATCAGACATATTGGTCTGAGGAGCTGGATCAAAATAGTCAGACCACTGGTACTTGGAGACTCTAGTTTCTCTGGCTTTCCAATATCATCAATGGTCTGATCCTCCATAAAGATAACATCACGGCTTCGAACAAGCTTCTTTTCAGCCGGATCATAAAATCTATAGCCAAATTCATCATGACCATAACCAATAAAGATGCATTCTCGTGTCTTGTTATCTAACTTGGACCTCTCATCTTTTGGCACATGCACAAATGCCTTACAACCAAAGACACGAAGGTGGTCATAAGAGACATCTTTCCCGTACCACACTCTATCAGGAACATCAGCTTGCAAAACAACAACGGGAGATCAATTTATAACATGTGTAGCACTATATAAAGCCTCACCCCAAAAAGTATTAGGTAATTTTGCTTTAGAAAGCAAACATATAACTCTCTCCATCAATGTCCTGTTCATCCTTTCTGCCAAGCCATTGAGCTGAGGAGTCTTGGGGGGCGTCTTCTAATGTCGAATACCCTGTTGTCTACAATATTCATCAAAAGGTCCACGATATTCACCACCATTGTCAGTGTGAATACATTTCAGTTTCTTTCTAGTTTCTCTCTCAACTGAAGCTTGAAATTGTTTAAAGACACCGAGCACTTGGTCTTTTGTCTTCAAAACATAAACCCAAAGCTTTCTTGAATGATCATCAATAAAGGTGACAAAATAAAGTCCACCACTAAAAGTCTTGGTCTTCATTGGATCATAAAGATCTGAATCCACCAACTCAAGCACCTCTGATTTTCTAGATGGAGGATGGCTTCTGAAAGAAACTTTGTGTTACTTTCCAGCCAAGCAATGAGCACAATTTTCTAACTTTGCTCCTTTCAAACCTGCTAACAAATTCTTCTCGGCTAGACACTGCAACCCCTTCTCACTAATGTGGCTAAGCATCTTATGCCATAAATCAGATGAATCATCACAATTAACAGTATTTACAACATTAAACAAAACAGAAGCTTTTAGCCAATACAAATCAAAAAATTTCTTACCACGAGCCACAACCAAAGAACCTTTAGTGAGCTTCCATTGTGCACCACCAAAGGTATTAAAATAACCGTCATCATCTAGAACACTGGTAGAAATCAAATGCAAACGGATGGATGGTGCATGCCTGACATTCTTGAAAATAAGCTTTGTCCGATTATTAGTTTGCAAACAAATAGTACCAATACCAATTACCTGTGAAGTATCATTATTGCCCATCTTTAACGTGCCAAAATCACCTGGAGTATAAGATGAGAAAAAATCCTTTCTGGAAGCCACATGGAAACTGGCACCACTATCAACAACCCAACTAAAATGATCACAGGCAACATTAATCTGATTTTCATTATAAACAATCACAAGATCTGTTGGGGTAGTGGCGGCGACACGATTATCATTCTCATCATTCTTGTTCTCTTGCTTGCCTTTGTTGTCATCCTGCAGCTTAAAACAATATTGCTAAGTATGACCCCTTTTACCACAATAGTGACACTCAAATCTTCTGTGCTTAGACTTTGATCTACTTCAGCGCGTGTTTTTACTTCTATGACCTCGGCTATGATCTTTGTCTCTATTTCTCCCTTTGTTTTCAGTAACCAAAACCCCTGCTTGGGAAGAAGAAGCCTCTTGAGTTTGTCGCCGAACTTCTTCATTCAAAATGGCAGATTTAACAAATTCCATGGTTACAACACCACCAGGAGCAGAACTAGTTAAAGTAACACGCAAATTCTCCCATGAATCAGGAAGAGTATTAAGCAACCAAAGTCCTAAAATTTCATCTTCAAATTTAACATCCATGCCAGACAATTGATCAAAATACCCTTGAAATTCATTCAAGTGGTCAGAAATGGACGTACCTTCTTTGTACCTCAAATTCATAGCTTGCTTCAACAAAAATAATTTATTATTCCCTGTTTTGGAAGCATACAAAGTTTCAAGCTTGTCCCATAAAGTCTTAGCATGTGAATCATTGATAATATGATTCAAAACATTATCATCTACCCATTGACGAATAAAGCCACAAACCATCTCATGCTCAAAAGCCCAATCTTCATCAGACTTGTTTTCAGGCTTCTGACTGGCAAACACAGGTAAATGTAATTTCTTAACAAACAGAAGATCTTTCATTTTTCCTCTCCACTTGTGATAATTAGTCCCATTCAAACTAATCATTTTACCATAATTAGGCTCTATCATTCAGTCAAGTAAAATTCCCAGAAAACAAAATAGATCAGCTCTGATGCCACTTGTTGGGAAAGACACAGATACACAACAGAAGATTACACACAAAAACTTGAAAGTGTGTGTAATATAAAACCTTTTCCCATTGATTGAAACAAGAGGAACGTAATATACGAAAATCCAAAAATTATGGAGAGCAATAAAATGTAAATGCAGAGCAAGACAAACACCAACAATTTTAATGTGGAAACCCCAAAGGAGAGGGACAAAAACAACGAGACCTAGTCCAGAAAAATATCCACTATAACATATCAAAGAGTACAGCAAAGGTCCTTACACAAAAAGAACTCACAAAAAGGCTATACTCACAAAACTAGTGAAAAAATACTAAAGCAGCAAAATCACCAAACAAACCGCACAGATGAGCACGGCAGGGAAAGGATGAGCAAAACTGTTCTCTTTGGTGAAAAACTGAAAAGCTGTTGCTCTGAAAAAAAAAATTAAATGGGCTGGTAAATATTCCATTTAAATATAAAATGTTATTGGGCCTAACTTGAGGATGACCCACCCAACACTCTGCAAAAGGGACAAGATAAAAGTTTAAGAGAGCATAGCTCTTCCATCCGTAGATGAGGTCCCAAAAGAAGAATCTGTCAAGAAAGAGAAAAAGAAGAAGAGCAAGATTCTCAAGGCTGAGACTTCTGAATCAGATTCGTCTGATGGATCGTCTAAAGATGAGATATCTCTCATGGCTAGACGATTCAAGAAGATAATGATGAAAAAAGGAAAAGGTCAACGCTTCTTCAGAAAGAAGGAGAAAAAGTTTCCTGAGAAATCTTCAAACAAGGAGGAAGGTTCTGAGATCATCTGCTATGAATGCAGAAAGCCTGGGCATATGAGATCTGAATGTCCAAAGCTCAAGAAGAGATGGGATCCTCGTAGAGAAAAAGGGAAGAAGAGCTTGCTGACTTGGGAAGACTTTGACAACAACAGTTCAGACGATTCCACAGAAGTAGAGGAAACCGCAAACATATGTCTCATGGCTGGAGACAACCCTTCCTCTAAGGTAAATGATTCTTCTGTCTCATCCTCTTCATCTGAGTCTGAATCAGAATCAGAAGAAATATCATATGATACCCTTTTAGCAAACTCTCATTTTATTGCTGAGCAATACAAGGTATGCAAAGCAAAGTTGAAACAAACTTTGGAAGAAAATACTGCTTTAAAATCTGAAAAAGAGTTGCTTGAAAAGAATGTATCAGACGATATGTCGTTTGACTCTGAAAAGAACATTTTAATTCTTGAAATTGAAAAATTAAAGAAAGAAAATGATTCTTTATTCAAAGATCTAACTCAGTTCACAAAAGGATCCTCTATGCTTGAAAATATTTTAAAATATGGGAGGGCTCTTTCTGATAAAAGTGGACTAGGTTATGTTGAGCAGACGAATGAAAAAGAGACAAACTTTGTTTCGTCTACTCACAAGAAGAAGAACAAAAGTTACAACAAGGTTCAAAATGATTACAAGAAAAATACTAAAACCTTGAACAAAAAGAAACCTTCTTCTACTAACAAAGGAGGACCCAAAAGAATTTGGGTACCAAAGTCACTCATTATTCCTGTTGCAGATATCCTTAATAGGAAGAGAGAAGACTTCAAGCTGGTACCTGGACAGTGGATGCTCACGACACATAACGGGAAACCTGTCTATGTTCCAAGACCTAAGACCAAGTAAATGGTCTGTGTCTTATGGTTCAAGCAAAGGTAAAATCCTAGGGATTGAGACTGTTGGTAAGACACCCAACTCTCTCATCCAAAATGTGTCTTATGTTAAAGGTCTGAACTTCAATCTACTTAGCATAAGTCAATTTTGTGATAGTGGATATGAAGTAGCCTTTAACGCTGATGAGTGTATAGTCAAAAATAAAGATAAATCCATTCTGTTTGTTGGGAATAGAAAGAACAATCTCTATGAGGTTTGTCTTTCTGACCTTAGTGATCAGAATGTAACATGTTCAATTTCAGCAGACGATGAACGAGATATTTAGCACAAAAAGCTTGGACATTTGAGTCTCAAGTATATTTCAAAAATTTTTAAAAAGGATCTTGTAAAAGGTTTGCCAAAATTATCTTGGAAGTCCAATCGTCTGTGTGAATCTTGTCAGCATGGGAAACAACTCAAAGCTTCTTTTAAATCAAAAAATGTTGTTTCCACAACAAGACTCTTGGAACTGTTACATATTGATGTCTTTGGACTCACTCAGACTGAAAGTCTTGGAGGAAAGAGATATGGATTTTTCATTATAGACGACTATACTAGATTTACTTGGGTTTACTTTTTGACCCATAAACACGAGTCTCTCAATGTCTTTGAGATATTCTGTAAACGTGTTAAAAAAGAAAAGGGAATATGTATTGCGTCTGTAAGAAGCGATCATGGAACAGAATTTAAAAACTCTGAGTTCAAAGCCTTTTGTTTTGAAAACGGCATCTTTCACAATTTTTCATCTTCAAGAACTCCCCAACAAAATGGAGTTGTGGAAAGGAAAAATCGTACTTTACAAGAAATGGCTAGAACAATGTTGCTTGAAAGCTCTCTTCCAAAGTATTATTGGGCAGAATAATAAATACTTCCTGTTATATTCAAAACATAATATTGATAAGACCCATTTTAAACAAGACTCCTTATGAACTATGGAAAGGAAGAAAACCCAACATATCCTACTTTCATCCTTTTGGATGTGAGTGTTTTATTCTTAACACTAGAGATCAACTTGGAAAGTTTGATTCAAAGGTGATCAAAGGATTTTTACTTAGATACTCCAATACATCTAAGGCCTATAGAGTATTTAACTCTAAGACGCAAGTTGTAGAAGAATCTATTAATGTAAAATTTCAAGATAACTCAAAGGCTGATAAGAAAATATCAGACCTAGAAAATTTATTTGATAATTTGCAGATTAACCCTTCTGGTCAAAACTCAAGTTCAAATGGTCAACCTAGTACAGACGCAAGGGTAGACGATAGAAGTACAGATGAACCCTCGTCGTTTGATACTCATCAACATGATGTTCAAGCTCCTATCAGAACTTGGAGGTTTGCCTCAAACCATACAGAAGATCTTATCATTGGAGATAGACATCAAGGCGTTCAAATAAGATCAAGGCTTAAAGAATCATTTGGCTGCGCTCTTGTGTCAAATATAGAGCCCAAGAATATTGAGGAAGCTCTACTAGATAATGACTGGATTTTAGTTATGGAAGAAGAGCTAAGCCAATTTAGCAGAAATGTTGTTTGGACTTTAGTAGAAAGACCAATGAACAAAAGCATCATCGGAACAAGATGCTAGAAAAGTGGTAAGAAACAAAGCAAGGTTGGTAGCTCAAGGATATAACCAACAAGAATGTATTGATTTTACTGAAATCTTTGTTCCTGTAGCTAGATTAGAAGCTATTAGAATCTTACTTGCTTTTGCTGCTCATAAGAATATCGTCTTATATCAAATGGATGTAAAAAGTGCTTCTCTAAACGGTTTTATTGAAGAAGAAGTATATGTAAAACAACCTCCTGGATTTGAGAGTTCATCTCAACCAGATCATGTTTTAAAATTGAAGAAAACACTCTATGGTATTAAACAAGCTCTTACAGCTTGGTATAACAGACTAAGTTCTTTTCTTCTTAAAAATGGTTTTTCTAGAGGAAAAGTTGATACTACACTCTTCAAGAAAAGTGTTTCAAAAGACTTTATTATTGTCCAAATATATGTAGACGATATAGTCTTTGGAGCCACTAACGAATCCTTGTATAAGGATTTTTCTAAGTTAATGCAGGATGAGTTTGAAATGAGTATGATGGGAGAATTAAAATTCTTCCTAGCACTTCAAATCAAACAGACGAAAGAAGGAATTTATATCCATCAACAAAAGTATACAAAAGAACTCCTCAAGAAGTTCAAGATGGACAACACAAAGCCAATGGAAACGTCCATGCATTCGTCTGGTGTCAGTCTCAACAAAGACGAATCAGGTAAGACCGTTGATCAGACGGTATACCGAGATATGATTGGTTCTTTGCTTTACTTAACTGCAAGTAGACCAGACATCATGTTTAGTGTCTGTCTATGTGCACGCTTTCAGTCTGACCCTAGAGAATTTCATTTACAAGCTGTAAAACGAATTCTTAGATATCTTATTGGAACCACTAATCTCTCTTTATTTTATAAGAAAAATAGTGATTTCAATTTGAATTGCTATTGTGATGGAGACAAAGTGGAGAGAAAAAACACAAGTGGTGGATGTCAATTTCTAGGCACTTCACTTATCTCTTGGTCAAGCAAGAAGCAAAACTCCATAACACTTTCTACCACAGAAGCAGAATATATAATTGCTGCTGGATGTTGTTCACAACTTTTTTGGGTAAAACATCAACTTGAAGATTACTCCAGGTTTGAAACCCAAATCCCAGTTTTCTGTGACAACACTAGTGCAATTAATCTCAGCAAAAATCTCATTCAACATTCAAAAGTTAAACACATTGAAATTAAATTTCATTTTATAAGAGATTATGTTAAAAAAGGAGTTTTCGATATACAATTTGTTCAAACTGATTTTCAATGGGCAGATATCTTTATAAAAACTTTAGACGAAACACGTTTTAATTTTATTAAAGAAAATTTGGGAATTATTTCTTTAAAAGATTAAGTTTATCGTCTATAGTTATCGTGTATGATTATCGTCTATGCTTATTGTCTGATTTTTTCGCGTTAAGACGAAACCTTGCGTCTGATTGAGTTGAATTAGTTAAAGATCATTCAACAGACACAATGTTATTATTTAATTAATTTAAAGTTGAGTGTGCAGGAAAATAATAAATGCAGCATTAAATATGTTTGACATTTATTGCTTTATTCTAGGAATTTCAAAGCATGCGCCGTAACTGACAGAAGTCAAATCAATCATTGAAAGAACAATCATGGGAGAAAGCATCACATCAGGGACGGTTTCCGTTCTATCGTCTGATAAAAATAACTGTTTCATTTATTGTATTATAAAAGAGTCAAAGTTACCCCTTTTATTTTTTTACACTACTAAGTATACAAAATTCTTTTTCACTTTAAGAATTCTCACTCTCGAATACTCTCTCTTATTTCAAAATCAGAAAAATGGCCGCTAAGAAAAATCAACAAGCTCCTTTTGAAGAAGAAAGTTTCTTTGCTTTAGACCTGTTCTTGCCAAGCAAGTGGGTGAAGGGAATCACCCTCGCAAACCTCTCTGGGCACACCTGCGACTATCTGGAGAAAGCTGGGTGGATGAAGTTTGCCACTTGGGAAGGCCCATGGATGATGGAGCCTTACGCTGAGTTTTGGTCTGAGGCCAAAATCGTTGATGACAACATTGTGGGAACCATTGGTGACAAGGAATACCTTGTCAATGTTGAAGCCGTGGCTGCCATTGGGAAGTGCAAGATTGAAGGTATCGTCTACACTCCCAACTGGAATGAGGGCATTGATGAAGCCTTCATTGATCAGACGCTCTATGGGAAACCCAAAACGCCTGACAAGTCAAGTTTCTGAGAGCTGGAAATCTCACTACTGAAGGAAGAGTTCTGCACAATCTTCTGTTCAACATTTTTGCACCAAGAATCGGATCTCGCGACAATGTGAGCAACCGAGAGCGATTCTGCCTCTTCCATCTTCTTCAGAAGGAGAAGATCAGTCTACCCCATGTGGTCATGGATCACTAGATGGATACTCTGAGGAGAAGGGACTTGCGCAAGAAATCAAGTGTTCTTTATCCTGCTGTCTTCGCCAAGATCATCCAAAACCAAGAGTTTGAAATCAAAGGATGTAAATGGTACGTGAGTGGCCTTGAGATCAAGATGGACACTTTTTCGAGGATGAGTCTAGACCTTGCTCCATGGACGATAAACAAGATGCATGAGAAGTACCTTAATCCTAAGGGTTCTCAATCCTCCTCCTCTCAATCGCAACCACCTCAACCACAGACACAAACCCATACACAAACCTCTCAACCACTACCGTCACCTCCACAAACTCGCCCAAGACATAAAACCCTCACAAAAAGACCAAGAAATGCACCCATTCCACCTCAAACACAATCCCAAACACAAGCCCAAACACCAAACCCTCCTCCATCTAAATCCAAAGTGTCGTCTGAATCACCTGTACAAGTTACAGAGGTTCCTTTTGAGACGACAGAAGAAATGTCTCTTGTTAGACGAAAAGCAAAGTCTATCAAGTTGAGAGTGCCACGAGTTGAATCATCTGCTCAAGATGATTCATCTACCAAAGAAGCGTCTAAGGATGCTGAGTCTGCTAGTAGGCGAGTAGACGTGCGCAAAAAGGCCAAGCTAGACGATGCCTATATCTCAGACAAGGAGATGCGAAAGGCATATGATAAAGGTGGAAGAAAGGGCATTGTTGAAGTCTCTGCAATCTTGGATGAATAAAGGGAATTGGAAAAAGCTAGAAAAGCATCCATTCTCTCTAAAGCTAAAAGAAAGCATAGATTCAGAGAAAACGCTAAGGGAATTGGATTGTCTGGAGCTTCTCAGGCTCAGACTACTTCAAAGGGCATAGACGTTGAAGAAAATGCCCAGATCCAAAAAGACAACGCAATTCTTGCTGAGCAACTGTCTACTATGCTCAGTGAAGACTTATCCCCTATAGAGTTTGGGTCTTCAACTCCAGTAGACGAATCAAGACAAGACGATATGGTCTTGATTTCGTCTCTCATTCGTGCCATACCTTTTCAGACGGTAAATTGAAGAATCGAAGAAGGAAGCTGCTTACATACGATGCAACCTTTGTCATCAGACGATGAAGAATGTCTTGTCACAAGACATGTGGCACCAAATTTGAAGATTCCAACAGAGGTCTTAAATGAAGAAGACCTTCCACCTAAACGCAAAATGGACTACACCTTTCTCAACGATCTCGTTATGCAAAGGTATAGTATTAGTGGGTGTGTTGAGAGACCTAAGAGGCCTGAGTGGATAATCTCAGATCATGTTGTGGAAGCCTCTGATCTTTCTGAATCTGATAGATCTGAGTCTGGCAATGATGATTATTGCACAGATAATGAAGATTCTTTTGTTGAAGAGAGAAAATCTCCCTACATTGAAATAGATAACCCCTACAGGTACAGAGGGAAGAAAGGGTTTCAAGTGGGAAGATGTGTCAATCCAATAAACTATTACCAACCATTAAAGCCTGCTGAATTTGACATGTCAAGAAAATATGGTAGTAAAGAGCTGAAGGAATGGTTGAAGCGTCTATCTTGGGATGCCCTTATTGAATTGAAGATTAAAGGCTTAAAAGGCATAGACGATTACAAGCTCCATCTTAATGGTCTGATGATTGAAGGACCAGCATTGCGGTATGAACCAAACATCGTCTCTAGAGTCACTTCTAGAAGATTCTTTCGCCATCATCCTGAGGGAGCACCAGTTCATCATCACTGTGTATTTGATGACTTTATGTCCCAAATCTCTATTCCTGCATGCTTCTCTCATTGGCACCTAGATGAAATGGATAAACATGATCCCCGACCCTTCACCATCCCAATGAATAAGACAGAGTTCATTGGATTAGACTACACCGTTGGCCTAACTCTATCATGGCTCAGACCTTATTGCTCTGGCGTTCAACCAACTTACTTCCTCAACTTCAACGAGTATGAAACGCTTGAAGAGTGTTATCATTGTTTGCCTGTTGATTATAATGCGGCATACACATTGATGACAAGAGCTTATGAAAATGAGATCAAGGATAGACTACAATCCTTCCATCTGATCCAACACAGAGCTGAGAAAGAGAGACGTTCTCTACCTTTTCTCATGGGCTCTCAGTTCTCTACGCTTGCATCTAATGAAACAAAGTTCTTTGTAAGGATGGATCGCCCAAGACCATGCCTTATAAGGATGCTTGCAAAAGGCAAAGAGAAGAAGGAATACCCTTCCCCCAAGGAGTTCAAGTATGCAAGACACATTGTCAAGCGTCTACCCCATGCTGTTTATGATCATCTGAAAGCTGTTCAGACGTACTCTACAAGGCCTTTCAATCCTAAGATTCAAAGGATGATAGAGGAACATGAGAACCCTTCAAGATTCTACCCAGGCACTTCATTTGATGAAGAGTCTGTAACTTGTGGCAGAGTCTACCTCGCTGGAGCCTATGCATACACTTTTCCACCCCATATGCCTCAGCACTATCAACTCACAACCTTTAACAGGTCTAACAAATGGCAATGGGAAGAAAACTTCAATTCTAAGATGGACTTTCCTCTGTTCACCTTGTATTTGAAGGCAACTGAAGTAAAACCCATTGTGATAGAGGCTGATTCAGATGAAGAAGTAGTTATGCCTACTTCTAGACAATCTCTTATGATTGAATCTGGAGGTCCATCGTCTGAACCCCGATCACCTCAATCATCAGACGACTCTGCTGATAAGTACAACGCTTTGAAGCGGAAGTATGATGCTCTTGAGGATAATTGCGAGCACTTGAAGAAGAAGAACAAGGAACTAGAAGAGTCTCAACAGGCCACCAATGCCAAAGTTGAACATCTTCAAAACCTTGTATTTGCTTTGTTGAAGCAACAGCCTCCACCTCAGTAATCCTTTTTGGTTGATTTCAGCCCAAGGGGGAGAAGTTTTGAAAGCATCTGCTTAGGGGGAGCATTTGAAGATGAGAGTCTATAGTGAGCTTTGGGGAGAGCTCTTGTACATTGGTTATTAGACTCAGGGGGAGAGTCTTGTATTTCTTTTTTATGTAAATCTGAAACTGATTACATCTCTGTGATGTAACAAAACTTATAAAGAAGTATTTTTCAGAAAACATCATCTTGATGTAAATTTGGCATAACTGTTATCATTTCACTAACTTTTGTTTATGCAGATGACTTCGTTTATCCATAGTATTGGTATGGTCTGTAATCATCAAAAAGGGGGAGATTGTTAGATCAAAGTGATTAACACTCTTAAGTTTTGATAATTACAAGACAGACGATACTTACAGACGAAGCAAGTACAAACGATTAAGGACCATAGACCAAAGGTGACTCCTTAATGTGAAAAATCTTATCCCATATTCCTTTCAAAGGAGTTTCATCACAAAGAGCAGACGATGCAACAATGATGGTAGACAACACTATCTTAGAGCTTTATTTGTTAAAGTTCTTTTACTCTGTCAAAGACCCATCGTCTACTAGAAGTAAAATGAAAACAGACGACATAGAAGATGAAGACAAACGAAGTAACTCGTGCAAAAATTTAAATCTAGTCGTTACTCGTGGAAGTTTCCAAAAGGCATTTGGGTACTGTGCAAAACCTCTGCAACACGAAAAACAGATCAAGTTTTTGTTATCCAAACTGATCAAGACAGAAAAAGGTACTGACCATGCGTTGACTCCGCTGCGAAACATTAATTATTCTGATTGATGGGAAAGCTTCAAGAAAAGGACAACGATCAAAACATTGAGTCTAACGGATCTCTCCAAGACTGTTGCCTATATAAAGGACTTCTCTTCACCATTTCAAGTTGGCGAAAACGCTACAAAAAGCTGATTATTTGTATTCGCTCTTGAATATATTCTTCATTGTAAAAACCCTCTCCGCGAAGAGGAAATCTTAAGTTTTTCATAAACTTTTCTAAGTCCACTTGTGTGGTACTTTAGCATGAGAAGACTGTGTTTGCAAAGAATACCTTTCTTTAGCCTGAAGAGATTGTGTTTCAAAGAATACTCGGTTGGTTAGCCTGGAAAGGTTGTGATTAAAGAATATCTTGTATTAGGCAGAAGTGACTGGGTTTAAACAATACTTGTAACCTTTTCACGGTTGATAGTGAAAACTCAGTTTTTGCTAGGTAACTGGACGTAGTCTTGTATAGATGAACCAGTATAAAAATAGTTGTATTTCCTTGATTTTATTTTGTAACTAACGGGGATAATTAAAGAATAACTTAATCTCTTAAAATCAATCTTTCAAGATAAATTTGTATCGTCTGTACTGGTTTTAAAATAATAGATAGGAGAAAATTTTATTAAAATCATAATTCAATCCCCTTTTTGTGATTTATTTTTTACATAGAGTTACTGGTTGCTGCGTGTAAAATAAAGTTGTTAAAAATAATGTGATATTCAAAGAGACCGTCCCTAATATACAATTGTTGTTTTATCTTATTAAGTATATGCTTTAGATTTTGATAAAAGCAAACGAAACTAAATTTAATGTCTGATTGTATGATCGGAACGTTTTTTCTTTGGATGCTTTGTGTTCTTTACAGTAGAATAGGCTTTTGTGTAATTTTGGGCTTTTAAGACCTGTACCTGTGTTTTGGTTTGTTTGTGCGAGCTATGAATGAATTGGGTGGGGATTTATATCATGGCAAGGCAAGTTTAAGGCTATAATGTTAGGAATATTATGTTAAAAGAACCTTATAGTTTCTGATTCTATATCTATAGTTTGCAGGTGTGCATATTGGAATGGTTACGAAGTGTTGATCACATGTGATTCTAAAGCAAACAACAAATTTCTGTTTTGAGGTATATACGTGTTCTAGCTGATTACTTGTCAATTTTGATAGGGTGGCTGCAACTATAAGTTTGACTATTGATGTTTTTTGTATGTGGAACCGCATAACCTACGGAACAGGTTTTCAGAAAAGTGAAAAGTAAATAATGCTGCATTTACCTTCATTGAAGTATTCTAGCAACTAATAATTTTTGGACCTGTGAAAGCTATATTTAATAAAATAGACTCTATTACATTAAATGACTTAGTAATGTTCGAAGCATTATTGAAAGAATAATTTGTAAATCTCACGATCATTTTTCTATCAAATAAGTATGTCTAAATTAGAAAGATTAAATATCAATTTTGAATTTAAAAGATTAGAAGAACTTAACCTGAATTTATGAAAAAAAAATATTTGAACCATCCTTTCTTACCTCATTGTTGATTTGTTTTTGTCTCAAGGATGCTGTGGGCTTCAGGCCTCTACATTTTCTACAGATTTTATGTTTTATTCTGGGCCTTAGGCCCTCATTTTAATAAAAAAGAAATATCAATATTATTATTTTATCTTCTTTTCTTCACATTTCCTTCCTCTATTTCCAGCAAAACACAAGGTAATTCAAAATAAATAGTAGACAATTATAAAGATTACTGATCTTTGTCACATTCTGTAATATATTCTGATGAGGATAAAAAATATTTAACTTTTATGATTACAACTAGAACTAATAAGACTAGTGATGTTTTAGATCACATTCTGATATAGGTTAAAAAAACGTAATAGTTTCTTTTTCAAATTGTGATTGTCATCCATTATTATAGTCATGTATTACTTGCTGATAATGATTGATATCGCCTTACACATATAAAGCTTTCAGTCTAAGCATTTTTTTTAAAAATAGTTGAAGTTAAACGTACAATAGTTTTAGGATATGTAAACATATCTAGAGTGTATTCGGTATTGATTTTTTAATGATTTCTCTTATCATCATATCTATATGATATCGTACCCAACCCATGTGATGTTAAGTTTATGAGTTTTGATAAGAAAATATAAAATGACCTTCACAATGCTGGTGTCATAGACTTGAAAAAACGTACATATATTAGTGAACAAAATCATGTACTTAATCCCTACTTCAGATCAAACATAGTTCGTACCATCATATTTATTTCAACATACAATTCATATTCCACTAGTTACAGACGCTCAAAGAAAGAAACACTAATTACGAACCACGAACTCAAAATGAAGGAACTTGTAATCTAAGTAGCGACCTAGAAGATCATGACAACATCTTTTGAACAGAACAGCCTCGGTACAGTTTTGCCACCCTGATTTACATTGAAGCAAATTTCAGTAATTGCAGTTTATGACATGAAAATAACATAGCTGAAGCATGAGCATCAAGCAACATCTTACCTTAATTTTGGTGTAGTATGGTCAAGACTCTCCATCATCAATAAGCCAGGTGAAGACTATGGAAAGAAGCATTAACCCAAAGGCTAAATAGTATGGTAAAGACTATGGAAGACATGACGAGCATGATAACAGGTTTTGTGACACATATTTAAGTATTAACCCTATGAAATTAAAGCAGTCAGCAGGACAGGAATATTTATAACCGAACCCCTTCCAACTTTTCTTTTTAAAAACTGAAAAGATGGTGAAGGGACACACTATGACCTCTCAGAGGGCAATTAAGAACCAGAAACTTCACAAAAAGAAACAAAAGATAGCTGAGGAGAAAGGGAGGATCCGTAAGCAAAGTAATAACTACAAACTAGTAAACAGTGGATCATCTACAAGACCGGAATAGAAGAGCAAAAGATTATGATAAGAAAAAGAAAACCTGAAGAGGGGAAACGGACCAAAGTGTTGAGCTCTAAAGGATTTTTCAGTTTTTGTTAAGTTCTACAATCTACAATATGTAAGAAGACAAAAGGCCTAAATCCCTTTATCAGACTAGAAGAAGGCATAACCATTCTTTGTGTTAGATGATACTATGAACACTATCCATCATGAAACCAGTATTCACTATTCATCTTGAATATATATACACTAATAACTTTCTTCGGTCATCCAAGTCTATTCCATGCCACTCCAACCCATTACCACACCATATTTCAGCTTCCCAATCATTCTTCGGACAGCTTCTATCCATGTTACAAAACAGACCCTGCTCCAAAAAGATACTCACATTTACAACATCTCAATTCATCAACCCACCAAAACCACCACCATTGTCAAGGGCGCCATCACTACACTGAAAGCTACACAAACTAGAACTACAAACTTTTTATTTGGTCACTCTATACACACCTAATCTAGCATTAACCCAACTTCACCAACCAAAACTACTTATTATTTACCGGAGCCTGTAGCTCCTCCAGTCTCATTCATCATCCAAGTTAAGATTAAGCATGCGACACAGATTCTTCGTTGCAGAATCGAAAAGATCTCCCGCATAAGGCAAACCCTCCCTACGAGGGGAGGAAGGGGCAGAGCTAGCACGCAATTGCGTTTCAACTTCAGGACAAGTGCCAGGAGGATCAAGGGACACACTCCTCTTTGGTCTCACAGAAAATTTAGGAATAGGCAATGAACTAGGTGGTGGAGAATTCGAATAAGTAGGCCCAGCCCAAAGTTCAGAGAGCAAAATGCCCCCATCAGGAGCAACATGTTCACTGAAACCTCTCACTTTTTCACAAGCTTTGTGATTAATGGGAATTGGGGCGCTAATGGGAGTGGTTTTGCAACGGGTTTTGTTTGAGTTTGAAGGAGTAACGGGTGTTTTTGCTTTTGAGGAAGCTGAAGGTGAAGATAAGTGTTTGGTTAAGGGTGAAGTGTGGGATTTGAGTGGAGTTGGTAGAATACCACACCCCGTTTGAAAAGATCTGCAATTTATGCCTCTAAAGTCTCTAGAAGGTGAAGAAGAAGAGCCAAACACAGTGTGGCCCTGGGGTTTCGACCTGCTACTGTATTGGTTCCTATGCTGTGCTACAACAACGAGTGTCTCCATTTGTAACATCAAAATATGATTTTTCTTTTGTTTTATACACTAGATCCCACTCCTACAACAACCCAGTACGAGGTTTCAGAAATCGTGTCCCAAACAAACCACCCAGATTGTTCTGTGCATCGGATCAACCAGATCTTCCGGACAAAAATTGAAACCTAGACATAATCAAAAGTTTCTCAGATGCTGCAAAAATACAAATTAACAGACAAAAAAAAAATAAAAAAAGAGATTTTTTACAGCATGATCGTGGAAATGAAAAATAAAAATAAAACAAAAAACAGAAATGAACCAACAAAAGAGAATAGATCTTAATAAAAACACGAACATGCACTGATGGGTATTATAAATATTTAATTTTTTTTGAACAAGTTGAAGGAAATTACCGATAAGTGGAGGAGAAAAAGTTTGTGACAGAACCGATGCTTCTTCCTTTTGTTCAAGTTGGTGTTTGTTTGGTAGCAATGTGTTACGGTGAAGGGGAAATTTAAAAACTAAAAATTAAAAGTTAAAATGAAGAAGGGTAGATAGTAAGAAGAAGAAGAAAGAGATCAGAAGTTTGAAGAGATCTGAAAGAGTGTGAGAGTGGGATATAATGAACAGTGGTTGTGGGTAACTGTGCCTGCTTTTAAGATTATTTACGAATATGACATTATTACTTTTTTTATTTCATCATATAGTAACGGACTGATATTGCAGTGTTACTATTTTGCCCCTCTGTGTTGTTGCTTTGACAATTTATGTATTGTAAGAAAATTGACTACGATAGAGGCCTCTCGATATGTATTGTTGCCATTTTCTTCGCAAGGTTGGTGGACTAGTATTAAATGAATTTTAATGACATTTATTATTTCATTTAAGGGATTGTGTATATTTTATTGAATATCGTAATATTTAAAATTTAGTATTAAATGATTTATATTATTTTTAATATAACTATTGGGAGAGTTGGTGAATTTTTCTATTGATTTTATGAATACAATGCATAAAGTATAAGGTGAAAATTTTACTAAGTATTGGAATATGTTTTCGATTTGAAGCTTAAAAGGTATGAGGAATGGCTAATTCAGAAGTGTATTTGAACATGTGACGGAGAACGTAGTTTGAAGTAGATTTTCATGAACAACAAGTAAGAAAAAATTTCTAAGTGTCGTGAGTATGTTGAAGATTCATTTGATTTGATACATTAAACGTAGAAGTTCAAATATGTGGACATTTCACTGCCATCCTAAGTTGGTTATTGAGTATTGACGGTTTGCCTACGAAGTTGATGAAGTGAAATAATCAACATCCTATATAGGTAGTTCAGTTTGAATAAGTTGATATATGTAGTAAATTAATTGTTACGTCAAGTAATATATACTAACAGGTACATTGATAGCTTTTCTTTTCGCTGATTTCAATATTTGCACAAGTTTCATTATACTATTCACTAAACAAAGTCCAAGTTAGTAGAGGGTTACGCACTTATCTTCAAGTATTTCCTTAAAACTTCAAATCATCCAAAGTCTTTAAAACATTGCTCTCGATCTCTAGAGAAAAGAATAAAATGAGAGACAATGAGAAAAAACATAAGAACCAAGGAGCTGTCTTTTTAAATAGTGAATTTTGTGCATCTTAATGTAAGATAGAGCAAAGAGTAAAAGATAGAAAAATGTAGATATGTGAGTTATTTGGGTGAATAAGAGGATCAATGGATAGAAAGATTTTGAAAACATAAAATGGCCTATTGTACATTGGGTAGCCATTGGACAACCTGGTGGTAGGTTGATACGCTGACCAACAAGCCTAGCACGATGGGCTAATATGATGTTGTGATTGTTTCAGCCTAATATTTTTCTTCTTTTTTATGTCTTGACACTGTCGTTTATTGGTCTTTTTCTTTGACTGAAATAACTCATTTTTCAAATTGTCTTTTTTTCTTACTCGTTTCACTGTCCTTCATGAATTAAGAAAATCAAAATAATTCATGTATTTTTTAATATAAATCCTAAAATTACTTATTACGAGAAATTCTCCACCAATGACATATTTTTACATGAACTATAATTGAGTGATATAACTTCATAAATAAACATAAAAGCAAGGGATGAAAGTTGTATCAAAGGAAATTGAGTTGCACCTAATTCCTCTAGATGAGAATTGTACGTAGACGAGGATCCTTAAAGGTTAGAAGTTATTGGTATTGTGCGTGAGGGAGGGTCAATCATCCATGAAGTTCCTATACAATCAAATTGGGTTAGGGTGATGGTTGAGAATGTTAGAAACCTTAATGTCCAAGTGTCTGTGTGATGGAAGACTAATAACTCACAAAATTGAGCTATTTTTATACTTTTTTTTATATAAATTGTCCATTTGAAACTCTTAAGCAACCTAAAAAGATTCTAAATTGATCTTAACTCATAATAATTTGTGTTAGAGCTTGTTGATGGTGTGTTAAGTGTTTCAGGGTGAAAAATAACCAAAGATAGGAGAAAAACGTGCCTAGGAATGCAATCTCTTCAACTAGCGCGAAGTAAAGCTCAAGTGAAGAACAAACTCTAAAACCTCATCTCTCGCGAAGTTACTTAACTTGCATTACATGTTTGCTCTCTGAAACATGAACTCGTGCGAGTTGGACTCGCAGCAGACCCAAGATTTTATCTTATCTTCTTCCAAGATCCTATCTTATCTTATCTTATCTTATACAAAGGATGAAAGAACTTTAATGTTCGCTAACACACATTTCGGAATAAAAGGATCTAATTTTGCATCTAAATTATATTTAAATAGAAGACATATAAATGTGTACCTATTGACGAGTTCTTGAACAAAAAAAAAAAAAAATAATGTGAAGACTCTACGTGTATCCACACCAAGACTGACCTCTATTTGTCAACAACAGGCAGAATAAAGATCGGTGATCTGGGAAAAAAGATGATAGTAGGGTTTATTTTTGTGTTATTGTGTTGTGTCTACTTCAACATGTAACCAAGCTATATTTATAGCACGCCAAAATAACAACCTCCTTATCAAATTTAAAATTTGAAATAGTCAATCAATTTAAAAGATAACAAATCTTTTATCTTTTATTACTAATTGATTAGTGATTCGAATTTGAAATATTTGATCGAGTTAAAAAATAACAAATATTTTATTTTTATTGCTAACTGATTAGCGATTCAAAATTCAAATAATTAACCAAATCAAAAGATAACAAATCTCTTATCTTTTATTTCTAACCGATTAGATATTCAAATTTTCAGCCCAAATTCCAAACATAAAATCTTTCATGTTTGTTTTTATTCTTTCACCAAATTTTTCATATTATTCATATTTCTAGTGCTAACAAAAAATATGATAATATTCCACTTAAGAAATGAATTAATTAAATTCTCTAATTTAATTAATAATTAAATATTAGAATAATTTCTTTAACAGAGATTAGAACACTCGTTTGTATGTGACCCCGTAGGTTCAATACTAAACCAGTAATATATCAATCAAATTAATATATTAATCAAGGTAGACATCTAGCAATACTCCTTAACTTCCGGATAGCATGAAGTAGAACTTTACTCTCAAGAACCAGTAGAAGAGTAGTATAATATTTTCTTCCATCCTTACAGCTCTAGATTAACTCTAGAGTATGGTATTACTGTCAAACTCTCTTGAGTTAATTTATAATGACCTAAGAAACTCATTTCTTTCTTCATTTAATTTTTCCTTGCCAGGATATAATTTTATTCATAGAGCTCAAACTCATTACCAAGAGTTGATGGATCCCTTCTTGACTAATCATTAATTCTACAGGTATTAAATCATATCCAATATTCATTCAACAAGCGCTTTGAAGCACTAGGTGTCCGGAATCAAAATACAATAAATAATCTGTTAATCCATGAAGGTTGGTGAATGAAGATTGGGGCAAAACCTTGCTTATCCATGAAGATCCATCATGATTTCCTCATGAGTTTGCATCATTGTGCCCACTATAGAGGTTCAACTCGTTAGGCAGACACTAAATACCTTCGTTGCATGACCTTGACATTTGATTAAGGTTATTTCAATACAGGAAAAGGTACAATTTAATTTATTTATTTGTATATAATATTAAATCTAATATTAAATGTTATAAATGTTATTTTAATGTTTAGAATGATTTCATAAGAGGGAAGCATATTATTACTGAAAGACAATTACCTTCAGATGATAATGATACAATAGAAGAGAATCTCATAGTTAACCTTCTCAACATATCATCATCCTTGATGCGGATCCCTAAATAGGTGTCTTTCACCAAAGAGGTTTTAGGTGTTGATAATGCAAATGTCTCCATGTAAATAACACTGCTAGATGTTTTAGATATTATAGTAGGAAATGGTATGCTAAACATCTCTGTTATACAATGTAAGTAATTTTATTAATTAATTACATATAGAAAAAACTAACTATTTATGTATATATTTTTTATTTTCTTATAGTTACTTGCATGACTTGAGCATAAACCGAGAAACGACGCAGATATGTGGATTTCTTAATCCTTAGTTAATGAGGACATCCAGACGCAAGCCCAATCCTAAGATCCATTGTAAGGTTTAAGTGGGCTAATGACTAATGTTAGGACTAAGAAAACCTAAGAAGCACTCAAACATGTCATATTCAATCTGTTAGAGGCACAAGATATAAAGGAAGCCCAATTCATTGAAGTAGCAAGATACTTGGATGTTAAACCCATGTCTTGCTTGATGACTGAAGTTGATGGAGTCGAGCCCAAAAGCCCAAACTAAGTGAAAGTTGTATTTATTTTTAATTTTTGTGATTAAATGTTAAAAAAATTCTTTCAATAAGAATTGAACCTAGATATTTGTGGCCTGTAAAAGATAAAACATAAAAAGGGTGGTTGAATTGTGTTTTAAAATTTTTGGTCTTTTCGTCTGATGGTTTAAGACAGGTTCAGACAAAACAATTCTTTATCTTCAAAGATTAGTTTTAATGAATAACCGTTGTAAGTTGATTACCCCTGTTAGTTACAAACTCAAAACAGATAAACACAAGTATTTTTATACTGGTTCGTCTATTCAAGACTACGTCCAGTTACCCAGCAAACTACGAGTTTTCACTACGAACCATGAAATGGTTACAAGTATTATTTGAACTCAGCCACTTCTAGCTATTACAGGATATTCTTTGAGCACAACCTTCTCTGGCTAAACAACCAGGTATTTTTTGAACACACAACCTCCTCAGGCTAAAATACCACACAAGTGGATTTACAAGGTTACTTATGAAAGAAAATTTTTCCTCTTCACAGAGAGGGACACACAGTAAAGCACAAAAGTAGCAGTGAGCGAAATTACAATGACTTAGAGAATTTAAGCGTGTTCGCCAACTAAAACTTGAGAGAGAAAGATCCTTATATAGGCAGATTCTTCAGATATCCGTTAGAGACAAAAGAATGTCGTTGAGCTTTCTCCAAGGTTAGTCCAAAAAGGTTTCATAGTGCAATCAAGTGATAGATAGCGTGTGCAGCGGATTAGATGGCAGCTCAGTCCTTTTTCTGACTTGTACAGATATTTTCTTGGAAAAGGAGAACCTTTTCGTGTAGCATAGGTAAGCTCGAACCCCCATACTGATCTTGGAAGCTCTGTTGCGTACTTTAGCATATTTGAAAATTTGGTGCTAGTTGCTCAGCTGTACTTCACTCTTGTGACAGACAATGCAGTTCTTCAGTCTTAAGATTGATTTGAAAGTTCCGTCTGAAGAATTTCATCTATTCTTCCGTTTGAAAGACTTGGCTTTGTGACAGACGAATGACCTTACTTTTGAGGGGTCATCTTCCGTCTGTGCTTGTTCTGTCTGACTTTGCTTATAATACTTTGTCTGAGATGTTCCGTCTGTCTTGTAATAAATCAAAACTTAGAGTCATTAATCTTCTTGATCTAACAATCTCCCCCTTTTTTATGATTACAGACCATACTGGTAACTATCTCAAAAAGAGCATCTGCGTAAGGCAAAGTTAGCTAAAACAAAATAAAAACAAGCAACCAAAGTTACATCAAGACGATGTTCTCTGAATATACCTCTTTATAAGAATTATTACATCAATGTGATGTAATCCATTTACAAGCTCACAAGTTTCAGAAGAACAATTAAAAGAATAAATAAATTGTAAGCAAATAATCAGAGTAATAAAAAAATCTTCATCCTTCATCCTATCCCTTGTCTCCCCCTCAGACGAATGCTCTTATATTACCATGCTCCCCCTTAGCTTAACTTTTTCCTTAAAATATTCTCCCCTTTGGGATGAGAATCATCAAAATCAGGATGGAGGAGACTGTGGTTGGTGTTGTACAAGACTCATGACAATATTTCGTAGCTGCTGCATCTCAGTAGATATAAAAACTTGATTGTCTTCAAGCTCCTTGTTCTTTTTCTTTAAGTGCTCACAGTTCTCTTCAAGAGCATCATATTTGCGCTTCAAGGCATTATACTTGTCAGCAAGATCTTCAGGTGATTCAGGCTCCTCAGCAATTTCAGGTGATTGAGGTTCCTCAACAATTGGTACTGAGTCATCTTCAATGACTACCAATTGGGTTCCCTTCAGACGCAAAGAGAATAAAGGAAGTTTCATGCGAGTGCTGAAGTTATATTCCCATTGCCAAGAATATGATTTGTTGAAGGTAGTAAGTTGAAGGTACTAAGGTTTATGAGGAGGAAGAGTGTAAGCGAAAGCTCCTCCTGGATAGACTTTGCCACAAGTAACAGACTCTTCATCAAATGAAGTTCCTGAGTAGAATGCTGAGGTAGTTTCATGATCCTTTATCATCCTCTAAATCTTGGGATTGATAGGCTTTGAGGCATGAGCTTGAATAGCTTTAAGATGATCATAAGCAATAGACGGAAGTCGTTTGGGAATGTGTCTTGCAAACTTGAATTGTTTGGGGGCAGACGATGTCTTCTTTTCCTTTCTTTTGGCCAAAAACTTAACCAAGCATGGTCTTGAGCGATCCATGACAATGAAATACTTGGTTTTGTTTGTGACTAAGGGTGAGAACTGAGATCCCATCATGAAGGGATAGGGCATGAGTTCCTTCCTTGCTCTCCTTTGAATTTGAGAAAAGGAGGGTAACCTTCCTTGTTCTTCTCTCCTATAAGCATTAGCCATCATTATGAAGGCAATGTTATAGTCTTTCGGTAGAGAGTGAGCGAAGTCTTCAGGATCTTCACATTCATTGATGAGGAGGGAGTAACGTGGATGAATTCCTGAACAATGTGGTCTTGTCCAAGGAAAAACAATCCCTAGAGTATGGCCTAGTCCCACATACTCTGTTTGGTTCATAGGGATTGTGAAGGTGAACGGATCATGACTATCAATGGCATCTAAGTGCCAATGATCGCAGTCTCTTGGCTCATATACTATGGAGATAGCGTCTCCATATCTGCAATGGTGAAAAGCAGGTACATTAAGCTCATGTTGAACCTTCCATCTGATGTTTTCTCTATATGGAATGTGTGGTTCATAGCCAAGTGCTGGTCCTTCAATCAACAGCCCAACAAGATGATCCTTGTATTCAACAATATTCTTCAAACCCTTGATGTTCAGCTGTGTTAGCTCGTCCCAAGGCAGACGCTTCAGCCAATCGCATTGCTCGTCAGGGGAATACTTGATATCATCTTTGAAGTTCTTTGGCTTCAAGGGTTGGTGAAAGAGGATAGGATTGACAAATCTCCCAAGTTAAAATCCCTTCTTTCCTCTGTAATGATATGGATTCTTCAATTCGATGTAGGGAGTGTCCTTAATAAAGTAGTCTTCATTATCCGTAGAATAGCCAACAATTGCGAATTCAGACGGCGTTTTATTAACCAATCAGGCTTGATTGGTCTTTCTGCACAAGAGCTCTCAGCGAATCTCTTCATGAATAATTCGTTGAGAAACGAATAGTCTGTCTTGTGCTTCAGTGGAAGATCTTTTGGATTCAGCAACTCAGCATGAGATCTTACCAAAGGCTGAACTAGCCTTTTTATTTCCACATGTTACTCATCAGACGAAGAACATGTGTCATCTTCAATGATGACTACAGACAAAATCTCCATCGTCTGTAGGCAGGAAGTTTCTTCAGATGCTGCTTCTATCATCACATGATAGGGTACTTCTTCAGATGCAACAGGTATCGTCTGATTAAAGGCGACATTGAGAGGAGACGCAACAATAGGATTAGTGCTAGTATTCCTATGTTCGTCTTGGAGTAAGGATTCTGAAACCTCCATGGTTGGAGCCTCTTCATTTAACATGGTCTCCAATTACTCTGCTAGTTGAGCATTGTCCTTTTGGATCTGGGCGGTTTCTTCACTATTTATGCTCTCTGAGTTGCTGGTGCAGGTGCAGCTACAGACGATCCAATGTCTCTCATGCTTTCTTGGAACAGACGTTCCCTTTCAGCTTCAAACATGATAGAGACTCTTCTGGCCTCTCTTAATTGCTTGGCTTCATCTAACTCGCCAACTATAACAGACGCAAGCCTCTGCTTCTACTTCAACTTCTCTTTGCCTTTAGCAGCCTTTTGTAGAGCAATTTCTCTTGCTCTAGCTTTCTATTCAGCTGTCTTCCTTTGATTTTCCTCATCTGTCAGGATTCTAACAGATGAAGCATCCTCAGATACTTTAGTTACCCCTTCATCTTCACTCGGGGAAACTTCTATTTCTTGCGTCTTAGACGCAGCATGTTTGATTCTTATATTTCTTTTTCTTCTGAGAGGTTCAACAACAACATCCTCAAAAGGAACTTCTGTTATGGTGACAAGTGGTTGAGACGATGGGATTGGTGTCTGGGTTTGTGTTTGGGCTTCAGAGCCGCTTGGTCTGGCACGCTTGGTGCAAGCTCTGTGAGGGTGTTCTTTGGTAATAGGAGAGAGAGGTTCTTTTTCTCCACTTTTAAAATGAAGAAAACTAGAAGTTAGATGCATCTTTGCAAAGGTTCTTCCTTTAACTTCTTTCCCTTCACTGTGCCACACCACTCCAGTGGCATCAAAACCTTGATTGATGATGATTTGGGAGAAGAAAGTAGCGTAAGGAATGCTACTCTTCCTTCAAATATTTCTATTCTTCAGAGCGCTCACCCAATGATCTAGGATGATGTGAGGTAGGCTGATCTTCACCTTCCTGAGAAAATAGTACATGCAGAAACGGTCTCGAAGGCTAACATTGTCTCTTGAAACTATTCGAGGTGTGAAGACGTTGTAAAAAAGATTGTGGATGACTCTGTACGTTGGGTAGAGGTTTCCAGATCTCAAAAACTTGGGATCTTCAGGGTCGCGAATCTTTCCATAGAGTATTTTATCAACATGCTCCTCATATTCGGTCTTCATCCAGTCTGCACTGTAGAAGCGACATTCGGCTTTGCAATTCCCAGCCTCTACAATGGTTTCAGCAGTGATGATGTACTCCTTGCTATCAATGGTGTCAATGATACCATCATCAAATTTTTTGGCATCACTCCAGAATTAAGCATAAGCCTCCATCAGCCATGGACCCTTCCATTCGGCGAATTCCATCCATCCATGGAAGGATAACATTCCTGACACGCGGTTTGAAACACCTTCGAGTGTGGATTTTGCGACCCACTTGCTTGGTAAGAAAAGATCTTTTGCGAAGAAAGTCTCTTCCGAAGTCTTAGTTTTCTTGACGACCATTTTCTAGGTTTGAAAGAGAAAAACTTTTATGAGTTTTAGATTTTTAGAGAGAAGGTAAAGTTTCAGAGAGAATGGAGTACTATAAAGAGTTAAAAGAGTAAGCTTTGCAGTATTTATAGTCAAGGATTAAAACGGTTATAATCTATCAGACGAAAGAAGTTAAAACTGCTCCTGATTTGACGTGGCCTCATGATTGCCTTTTTAATGATTGATTTGACCTCTGCAATTCACTGTGCGTGCTTCTCGACGTCCTAGAATAATGCAATAAATGACAGACATATTTAATACTGCATTTATTATTTTGTCCCTGCACACTAACTTTAAATTAATTAAATAATAACCTTGCGTCTATTGAATTTTCTCAGACGCAATGTTATTATTTTGATCAGACACAATGTTTCGTCTTAACACGAATAAACTGGACATACGAAATAGACAGTTAAAAGGTACAGACGAAATAACTTATTCAATTAAAGAAACAATTCCCAAATTTTCTTTAATGAAGTTAAAACGAGTTTCGTCTAAGGCTTTTGTGAAAATATCTGCCCATTGAAAATCAGTTTGAACAAACTCGAAAATACCTTTTTGAACATAATCTCTTATGAAATGAAATTTGATTTCAATATGTTTAGCTTTTGAATGTTGAATAGGGTTTTTGCTGAGATTAATTGCACTTGTATTATCACAAAATACTAGTATTTGGGTCTCAAACCTGGAGTAGTCCTCAAGTTGATGTTTTACCCAAAGTAATTGTGAACAGCATCCACCTGCAGCACAATATACTCGCTTCATTGTTGAGAGTGCGATGAAGTTTTGCTTTTTGCTTGACCAAGAGATGAGTGATGTGCCAAGAAAATGACATCCACCACTTGTGTTTTTCCTTTCCACTTTATCTCCAACATAATCAGCATCGCAATAGCCACTAAGATTGAAATCACTGTTTTTCTTATAAAACAAGGAGAGATTAGTAGTTCCAATAAGATATCTTAAGATACGTTTTACAGCTTGCAAATGAGATTCTCTAGGATCAGATTGGAAACGTGCACATAGACAGACACTAAACATTATGTCAGGTCTAATAGCAGTGAGATAGAGTAGAGAGCCAATCATACCTCTGTATACCGTCTGATCCACGGTCTTACCTGATTCATCCTTGTTGAGGCTTGCACCAGACGAATGCATTGGTTGTAACACCCTCAAAAATTAATTTTCATAAATAATTTCGTAATTAAAACATTTACTAAAAATTCTATAAAAATGTGCGAATAGTAATTTACTGTGTAAATAGTAAACTATTGGTTACATTTTAATATTCAAATCACTGTGCAAATAGTAAAAATTACTGTGCAAATAGTAACTTTTGAAATTCTATAAATAGGGCCTAGAATTTCAATTATAATCACAAATTCAAGAACATTCTTTCATTCTCTCAAAATCTCTTAGGAAGAAATCTCTTCAATCAAGAGAGAAGTAAATAGGTAGAGGAAGATAGGAAGCTAGGAGGAATTGGTAAGGGGAGCTATCCTTATCTTACTATTCTTTGTTGTTATTATCTTTATCTGATACTAAGGTGCTAAGAAAATTCTTAGTATGCTCTGTGGTTGCGGTTTTGTCCGATCTTCCACATCAGAACAGAATTATTCTTATTGTTAGAAAAAGGGTGGTAGTGTGGAAGTGCATGTCTAGGAAAGTTCTGACTAAGGAAAGACTTGGTACTTAAGTGTGTCCATTAGTGACCCACCTCTCTTTCCTGGGAACTTACCTGGTGTACTATTCACGGACTACGTTCACTTATACGTTACTATTCACGTATACGGTACTATTCACATATACGGTACTATTCACGTATACGGTACTGTTCACGTATACGGCACTGTTCATGTATACGGTACTGTTCACGTATACGTTACTTTTGATGGGTGTTTTCTTGGTGTTTCTTGATTTCCTGGTTTCATGATGTTTATTGGTATTCTTGGTATTTGATGGTATATCAAAATATGAATGATTAAAAATGATATTCTAGAAAGGGAGGTAAAATTTTCATTCATGCATACATGCCTCAAAAGAGGTGGCCTCGGTTAGAGGGACAGATAATAAACTTAAGCCGTGCGTGAGTGACCCGATGGACAGTGGGCTCACAAAGCGGATAATCGTATTATCTATTATGGTACCACATTGCATATTTTTGGAGTTGAGGTTGGAGCATGCATCATATAGAAATTTTATTTAAGTCATAATTCATCCTTTATTGATTTGATTATGATATGTATCATATTGATATTTTTATATGATATGTATTATTATTGATATTTTTATATTATAAGTATTTTTATTAAGATATTGGAACTTACCCTTGCGTGTTTGTGTCTGTGGTTTGACACCTGTGATGATCCTGAATTTTATTCGGAGGAGCAGTTGATTGGAGTAGATTCAAGTAATCATGTGTGGAGATGTCAAGGATAGCCAACATGAGGATTTTTATGAATAATGTGTATTTTATAATTGTCACAATATTACGTATCTATGTGACGTTTTGTAAACAACTTTTGATGTATGGTTATGATGTAATCTATGTGATGTTTTTTTTATGGTAACGTTTTTGTTAGCAAGAAAAATTATATTAAGATTTTATTTAAAGAAATCTAAATGAAGGGAAATATTTTCAAATAATAATAATAAATGGATAAAAGGAATATATTTTAGCAATGAAAAATAGAGGGGCGTTACAGTTGGTATCAGAGCAGTATGTTTTCTTGGACTTGTGAATTTTGAGCTAACCATGTTTTTGTTGTGATTAAGTAATTAGTAGTGAGCTTAGAATCAATAAGGTTGTGTGAATGATTGTTTGTTATGTGCTCTATATTTTTGTTTGATTGTTAGAGATTTTCTTTTCTCTAATAATAATAGATGGCTGGAACTGAGACTTCAGAACCTTTGATTCGAGTTAAATGCTTCATAAGTGAAACTCCTTTAACTGTGTTATTTGATTCTGGTGCTACTCATTCTTTCGTGTCATATTCTGGTGTGCAAAAATTGAAACTCCCTGTGTCTTCATTAAACTTTAAATTAGAAGTAAATACTCCAACTGGGACTTCAGTTTTAACCTCAGATATCTGTCTAAACTGTAAAATAAAAATTTGTGATAAAACTTTCAGTGTCAATTTGATTTGTTTACCCCTCCAACAAATTGAAGTTGTTTTAGGTATGGATTGGTTGTCCACTAATCATGTTTTGTTAAATTGCTTTGACAAAACAATTATTTTTCGAGACCCGGAGGAGAGTAGGGATATTGAAATTATTTCCATAAATAAGGTTTTAAAATCTTTAAAGGAAAACAATACCCAAGTATATATGATCACCGCTAATGAAACTAAATCTGAAAAAGAGGTGAGTATTGTGCCTGTAGTAAAAGATTTTGTTGAAGTATTTCAAGAAGTAGATCAGTTACCTCCTGAAAGAGAAATAGAGTTTTCCATTGATTAGTGCCAGGAACAGGACCAATTTCCATAGCACCATATAGAATGTCTCCTGTAGAGTTAGCAGAAGTCAAGAAACAAATTGAAGAATTGTTAACTAAACAGTTTGTAAGGCCTAGTGTATCACCCTGGGGAGCTCCAGTTTTGTTAGTTAAGAAAAAGGATGGAACCATGAGAATGTGCATAGATTATAGACAATTGAATAGAGTAACCATTAAGAATAAATATCCACTGCCTAGGATTGATGATCTTATGGATCAATTAAAAGGAGCTTGTATTTTTAGTAAGATTGATTTAAGATCAGGATACCATCAGATTAGGGTAAAATCCGAGAATATTCCAAAAACTGCTTTCAGTACTCGTTATGGGCACTATGAGTATTTAGTTATGCCTTTTGGGGTGACTAATGCTCCAGCAGTATTTATGGATTACATGAATCGAATTTTTCACCCTTATCTTGACCATTTTGTAATTGTCTTCATTGATGACATATTAGTGTACAGTAAAACTAGGGAGGATCATGCCAAACACTTAAATATAGTATTACAGATTTTAAAGGACAAAAACCTTTTTGCTAAATTATCTAAGTGTGAATTTTGGATGGAGAAAATGAATTTTTTAGGTCATGTGATATGTCAGGGAGGAATATCAGTAGATCCATGTAAGGTACAATCTGTTTTGGAATGGGAGAGACCTAAAAGTGTAACAGAGATTAGGAGTTTTCTAGGATTAGCAGGATATTATAGGAGATTTATTAAGGATTTTTCTAAAATAGCTTTACCTTTGACTACCTTGACTCGAAAGAATCAGGCATTTATTTGGACCACTGAATGTGAGGATAGTTTTCAAACTCTTAAGGAAAGATTGACCTTGCTCCAAAGATTGACCTTACCTAATCCCAAGAAACCTTTTGTACTATATTGTGATGCATCTAAAATGGGTTTAGGAGGAGTATTGATGCAAGATGGTAAAGTGGTAGCATATGCTTCTAGACAGCTTAAGATTCATGAGAAAAATTACCCAACCCATGATATAGAATTAGCAGCTGTAGTATTCACACTTAAGATATGGAGACACTATTTGTATGGAACAAGGTTTGAAGTATTTAGCGATCACAAAAGTCTTAAATATTTATTTAGTCAAAAAGAATTGAACATGAGACAACGTAGATGGATGGAATTTTTAAAAGATTATGATTTTGAACTTAATTACCATCCCGGAAAGGCTAATGTGGTAGCAGATGCTTTAAGTAGGAAATCTTTGATTATGTCTTCACTGATGATTAGAGAAATGGATTTATTGGAACAATTTCGGGATCTTAGTTTAGTGTGTGAAACTACTAAAACGAGTACTAGATTAGAAGCTTTACAAATTTCTAACATATTTTTGAAAGAAATTAGACAGAAGCAAGAATTTGATCCTTTTCTGAAAACCCAAATAGAAATTTTAACTCAAGGGAAAAGTAGTAAGTTTAAGATTAGAATGGATGGTATTTTGAGGTTTCAAGATAGAATTTGTATTCCTAATATAATAGAAGTTAGAAAAACAATTTTGGAGGAAGCACATAAAAGCAAATTAAGTATTCATCCTGGTGCCACTAAGATGTACAAAGATTTGAAAACCATGTTTTGGTAGCCTCGAATGAAGAAAGAAATTTGTGAATATGTGTATTCTTGTTTAATTTGTCAAAAGGCTAAAATTGAACATCAGAAACCCTCAGGTTTATTGCAACCTTTAGAAATACCACAATGGAAATGGGATAGTATATCTATGGATTTTGTGGTAGCTTTGCCAAGAAGCCCTAGAGGATTTGATTCAATTTAGGTTATAGTAGATCATTTAACTAAGTCTGCACATTTTATTCCTATTAATATTAGGTATTCTTTAGAGAAATTAACTAATTTGTACATAGGTGAGATTGTAAGATTACATGGTATACCATCTAGTATTGTATCAGATAGAGATCCTAGATTTACTTCAAGATTTTGGGAGAGTCTACATAAAGCTTTAGGCACCAAATTAAAATTAAGTTCTGCCTATCATCCCCAAACTGATGGACAAACTTAAAGAACAATCCAATCTTTAGAAGATTTATTGAGAGCTTGTGTTCTAGAACATAAGGGTTGTTGGGTAGACTTTTTGCCTTTGATAGAATTTACTTACAATAATAGTTTTCATTCTTCCATTGGTATGGCACCTTTTGAAGCTTTATATGGAAGAAAATATAGAACCCCTTTGTGTTGGACTGAATCAGGAGAAAGTTTAATTTTAGGACCTGATATTGTACAACAAACATCAGAGAAGATTAAGTTAATTCAGGAAAAGATGAGAACGGCACAAAGTAGGCAGAAAAGTTATCATGATAAAAGAAGAAAAGATTTGGAATTTGATGTTGGTGATCACGTATTCTTAAGGGTAAATCCATGGACTGGTATTGGAAGAGTTTTAAAATCCCGAAAACTTTCACCTCGTTTCATTGGTCCCTTCCAAATAATAAAAAGAGTAGGCCCTGTGGCTTACCAAATTGCTTTACCTCCAATTCTTTCTAATCTTCATAATGTCTTTCATGTTTCACAACTTCGTAAATACATTCCTGATTCATCACATGTAATTGAGTTAGATGATATACAAATAAAGGATAATCTAACCTATGAAGCATTACCAATAAGAATTGAGGATAGAAGAATCAAAACCTTAAGGGGAAAAGATATTCCTTTAGTAAAGGTTATCTGGAGAACGGATGATGCAACATGGGAATTGGAAAGTGAGATGCAGAAAAGCTATCCTACATTATTTCAATGAGGTAAATTTCGAGGACGAAATTTCTTTTTAGGGGGGGAGAATTGTAACACCCTCAAAAATTAATTTTCATAAATAATTTCGTAATTAAAACATTTACTAAAAATTATATAAAAATGTGCAAATAGTAATTTACTGTGTAAATAGTAAACTATTGTGTAAATAGTAAATTACTGTGTAAATAGTAAATTACTGTGTAAATAGTAAATAGTAAAATACTGTACAAATAGTAATTTACTGTGTCAATAGTAAAATACTGTGTAAATAGTAAATTACTGTGCAAATAGTAAAAAAAAATAATAAAATATAAAAAACGGTTACACGGGTTACATTTTAATATTCAAATCACTATGCAAATAGTAAAAATTACTGTGCAAATAGTAACTTTTGAAATTCTATAAATAGGGCCTAGAATTTGAATTATAATCACAAATTCAAGAACATTCTTTCATTCTCTCAAAATCTCTTAGGAAGAAATCTCTTCAATCAAGAGAGAAGTAAATAGGTAGAGGAAGATAGGAAGCTAGGAGGAATTGGTAAGGGGAGCTATCCTTATCTTACTATTCTTTGTTGTTATTATCTTTATCTGATACTAAGGTGCTAAGAAAATTCTTAGTATGCTCTGTGGTTGCGGTTTTGTCCGATCTTCCACATCAGAACAGAATTATTCTTGTTGTTAGAAAAAGGGTGGTAGTATGGAAGTGCATGTCTAGGAAAGTTCTGACTAAGGAAAGACTTGGTACTTAAGTGTGTCCATTAGTGACCCACCTCTCTTTCCTGGGAACTTACCTGGTGTACTATTCACGGACTACGTTCACTTATACGTTACTATTCACGTATACGGTACTATTCACGTATACGGTACTATTCACGTATACGATCGTTCACGATATCGCGATAACCTTTGTTCATGTATACGGTAGATTGTTCACGATAACGTTACTTTTGATGGGTGTTTTCTTGGTGTTTCTTGATTTCCTGGTTTCATGATGTTTATTGGTATTCTTGGTATTTGATGGTATATCAAAATATGAATGATTAAAAATGATATTCTAGAAAGGGAGGTAAAATTTTCATTCATGCATACATGCCTCAAAAGAGGTGGCCTCGGTTAGAGGGACAGATAATAAACTTAAGCCGTGCGTGAGTGACCCGATGGACAGTGGGCTCACAAAGCGGATAATCGTATTATCTATTATGGTACCACATTACATATTTTTGGAGTTGAGGTTGGAGCATGCATCATATAGAAATTTTATTTAAGTCATAATTCATCCTTTATTGATTTGATTATGATATGTATCATATTGATATTTTTATATGATATGTATTATTATTGATATTTTTATATTATAAGTATTTTTATTAAGATATTGGAACTTACCCTTGCGTGTTTGTGTCTGTGGTTTGACACCTGTGATGATCCTGAATTTTATTCGGAGGAGCAGATTGACAGGTAGATTCAGTAATCATGTGTGGAGATGTCAAGGATAACCAACATGAGGATTTTTATGAATAATGTGTATTTTATAATTGTCACAATATTACGTATCTATGTGACGTTTTGTAAACAACTTTTGATGTATGGTTATGATGTAATCTATGTGATGTTTTTTTTATGGTAACGTTTTTGTTAGCAAGAAAAATTATATTAAGATTTTATTTAAAGAAATCTAAATGAAGGGAAATATTTTCAAATAATAATAATAAATGGATAAAAGGAATATATTTTAGCAATGAAAAATAGAGGGGCGTTACATTGGTGTTTTCATAGGCTTAGCATTTTCCATTTTGAGCTTCTTTATAAGCTCCTTGGTGTACTTCTGTTGGTGAATGTAGATGCCTTGTTTTGATTGCTTGATATGAAGTCCTAGAAAGAACTTTAATTCTCCCATCATACTCATTTCAAACTCATCCTGCATTATCTTAGAGAAATCCTTGCACAAGAACTCGTTAGTTGCTCCAAAGATTATATCGTCTACATAAATTTAAACGATGATAAAGTCCTTAGAAACATTTTTCTTAAAGAGAGTTGTATCAACCTTTCCTCTTGAAAAACCATTTTTGATAAGAAAAGAACTCAGTCTTTCGTACCAAGCTCTAGGAGCTTGCTTAAGACCATAAAATGCTTTCTTTAATTTGAAAACATGATCTGGTTGAGATTGACTCTCAAAACCAGGAGGTTATTTAACATACACTTCTTCTTCAATAAAACCATTTAAAAAGGCACTTTTCACATCCATTTGATATAGAACGATATTCTTATGAGCAGCAAAGGCTAGTAAAATTCGAATTGCTTCTAATCTAGCTACAGGTGTAAATGTTTCAGTAAAATCAATACCTTCTTGTTGGTTATAGCCTTGAGCTGCTAACCTTGCCTTGTTTCTTACAACATTTCCAGCTTCATCAAGCTTATTTCTGAATACCCATCTTGTTCCAATGATGCTTTTATTTCTTGGTCTTTCTACAAGAGTCCATACATCATTCCTTCTGAACTGGTTCAGCTCTTCTTCCATAGATAAGATCCAGTCATTATCTTGTAGAGCTTCTTCAATATCTTTGGGCTCCATATTAGACAAAAGAGCATATCCAGAAACATCTGTAAAAGATAGAACACAAGAAGGGGGGTTGAATTGTGTTACTTAAAAAAAATTTGTTCCCTTCGTCTGTGCGTTTAAATATGTTCAGACAAAACAATGTTAATCTTCAAAGGTTGATTTTAATGAACGGACGTTATAGTTTGATTATCCTCGTTAGTCAAACACTTAATAAAACAAATACACAAGTATTTTTATACTTGTTCGTCTAACCAAGACTACGTCCAGTTACCTAGTAACAACTGAGTTTTCACTACAAACTGTGAAAGGGTTACAAGTATTATTTGCGCCCAGCCACTTCTGGCTATAACACGATATTCTTTGAACACAACCTTTGCAGGCTAAACAACAACAGTATTCTTTGAACAACCAACCTCCTCAGGCTAAAACACCACACAAGTGGATTTGAAAGAGATCTTTAAAAGAAGGGTTTCCTCTTCGCAGAGAGGGTTTTACAATGAAAAGCAGAAGTAACAGAGAGAGAATTCACAATAAGATAGAATATTGAAGCGTGTTCGTCAACTGAACTTTGAAGAAGTGAAGTCTTTAAATAGGCAAAATCTTCAGATATTCATTAGACACAGAAGAAAGACGTTGAGCATTTTCCAAGCGAAGTCTAAAATGGTGTCAGAGAGTACTTGAGTGATTGATGGTGTGTGCAGCGGATTTAGATAGCGTGCACAGTACTTTTTCTGACTTGTACAGAGACTTTGACAAAAAAGTGAAGACCTTTTCGAGTTGCATATGTAAGCGTGAATCCCCATACTGATCTTGGATACTTCTAATGAGTACTTCTTAAGATTTGAAATCTTGGCGCGAGTGACTCATACTTTGCTTCACTTCTTTGGCAGACGATGAACTTCTTCAGTCTTAAGAGTTTTCGTCTTAGCCTATCGTCTGATGACTTGACTTGAAACAGACGAATGACTTCAACTTCAGACGAATAACTTCCTCATACGAAGGCTCCCCCTTAGCTTAGCACCACCTTTCCTTTCCTTCCTTCTAAGAAATTCTTCCTTTTGGGCTGAGAATCATCAAAAGCTTCTTCAAGAAGGAGGTTTAGGCTTCTGTTGGACAAGTCCTAACGATCTCCCTTAGCTGCTGCATCTTAGATGTGAGAGAGACTTGATTGTCCTCAAACTCTTTATTCTTCTTCTTCAGATGCTCGCAATTTTCCTCCAATGCATCATACTTACGCTTCAGAGTGTGATACTCATCAGCGTTCACAACTTCACCCTTAACAACAGTAACCTCCACGTTATCATCATTCTCCACAAGAGGCGTTTGAGGATCTTGAATAATAGGAAAAAATTCATCATCTTCAATGAACACAGTTGGAGTCCTCAACAGTCGCAGAGTGAAAAAAGGAAGTGTGAGATATGCAGTGTAGTCTCTCTTCCATTGTCAAGTGAACACTCTGTTGGGAACAGAGAGCTCAAGATCTGGATGTTTCTCAGACGGATGTGTATAAGCGAAAGCTTCTCCAGGATACACCTTGCCACAGATTGTAGAGTCTTCATCAAATGAAGTTCCGGAGCAAAAGGTAGAAATGGCTTCATGATCTTCTATCAACATTTGAATCTTGGGATTGATAGACCTTGAGGCTTTGGCTTGAATGGATTTGAGGTGCGTGTATGCAGCAGACGAAAATATCTTGGGGATGTGCCTTGCAAACTTAAAGGTTTTGGGGACAAACGAAGTCTTCTTCTCCTTCCCTTTAGCAAAAAACTTGACAAAGCAAGGTCGTTTTCGGTCTAAGACAATGAAGAACTTGGTGACGTTTGAGACGAGAGAAGAGAATTGAGATCCCATCATGAATGGATAGTATCTTGACTCCTTCTTTGCTCTCCTTTCAATGTGATAGAAGGAAGCAAATCTAGCTTTTTCTTCCTTTCTATATGCATTTGCCATCAGCCTCAATGTTGTGTTGTAATCTTCAGGAAGCACATGAGCAAACTCTTCGGGGTCTTCATATTCATTGAGGAGGATGGAATAGCGGGGACAAATACCTGAACAATGCGGTCTTGTCCAAGGGAGAACAATTCCAAGAGTATATTATAGACCTACATACTCTGTTTGGTTCATTGGAATTGTGAATGGTATAGGATTATAGCGATCAATGGCGTCCAGATGCCAATGACAACATTTTTTTGGCTCATAGATGGTGGAGCTGAGATCTCCATACCTGCAATGGTGAAATGTAGAGGCATTGGGTTCAAGCTGAACCTTCCACTTGATATTCTCTCTGAAGAGAATATGGGGTTCATAGCCAAGAGCTGGTCCTTCAATCACCGACTCAGCTAGATGATCCTTGTACTTGTTTATTTCTTCTAAACCCTTCATGTCTAAAAAGGCCGGTTTTTCCAAAGGCAGACGCTTCAGCCATTCGCGTTGCTCTTCAGGAGTATAAATGAGATCTTCTTTGAAGTCCACTAGAATCAGGGGTTTGTGATAGATGACGGGGTTGACAAATCTCCCAAGTTGGAATTCCATTTTACCTCTGTACTGATAAAGGTTCTTCAACTCAATATAGGGAGTATCCTTTACGAAGCAGTCTTCATCGTCTGCTGAGTAACCATCTTTAGCAGACTTAGATGATTCACCCTTATTGGAGATATCTTCAAGCTCATCTCCAAGAATCCAGTCAGGCTTAACTGGTCTTTCAGCACAAGAACTCTCAGCAAATCTTCTCATGACTAATTCGTTAAGGAACGAATAGTCAGTCTTGTACTTAGGTAGAAGATCTTCTAGATTTAAAACCTCAGGATGAGATCTCACCCATTGTGCATCCATTTTCTTTATAATAACATGTTCTTCATCAGATGAAGAACATGCATCTTCAATGATTATTACTTCAGATGGAATCTTCATCGTCTGTAGATAGGATGCTTCTTCAGACGCAGCAGGTATCGTCTGATCATAAGCGATGTTGAGAGGAGACGCAACAATAGGATCAAAGCCAATTATCCTATGTTTGTCTTAAAGTGTTGGTGCAGAACCCTCCATAGTTGGAGCTTCTTCATTTAGCATAGTCTCCAATTCCTCTGCTAACTGAGCATTGTCCTTCTGGATCTGGGCAGTTTCTTCACTATTCATGCCCTCTGAAGTTGCTGGTGCAGACGCAGCTTCAGATTATCTAATGCCCTTAACGCTCTCGAGAAAGATTCTTTCTCTTTCAGCTTGAAGCAGCATAGAGACCCGCTTAGCCTCTTTTAGTTGCCTTGCTTCGTTTGTTTCTCCAACAATCACAGACGCAAGCTTCTGCTTCATTTTCTCTTTGCCTTTGGCAAGAGAGTAATCTCTCTAGCTTTTTCTTTCTCTTCAGCTGCTTTCTTCTACTTTTCTTCGTTTGTGAGAATCTTTACAGACGTTACACCCTTAGATGTTTTCTTAACCTCTTCATCTTCATCGGGGGATATCTCTTTCTCCTGCGTCTTAGACGCAACATTTTTTATTCTGATAGTCCTCTTCTTCTTTCTAAGAGGCTCTTCTTGAACATCCTCGAAAGGGACTTTAGATACAATCATAGGTGGAAGATAGATAGGTGTTTGGGTTTGCGTTTGGGCTTGTGTTTGGGTTTATGTTTGGGTTTTGGCGCGTTTGATACGGGCTCTGTGAGGAGGATCTTTGGTGATAAGAGAAAGAGGAACTTCATCTTCACTCCTATTGTGATGAAGAAAACTAGGGCTCAGACGCATCTTAGCAAAGGTGCTTCCTTTGACCTCCTTTCCTTCACCATGCCATACGACACCAGTAGCATCAAAACCTTGGTTTAAGATAATTTTGGAGAAGAGAGTGGCGTTGGGGATACTCCTCTTCCTACGAATATTCCTATTTTTCAACACATTTATCCAATGGTCGAGAATAATGTGAGGAAGACTTAACCTTGCTTTCCTCAGACAGTAGTAGATGCAGAATCTGTCACGAGTACTCACATTGTCTCGTGAGCCTGTTCTGGGTGTGAAGATGTTGTAGAGAAGGTTGTGGATGACTCTGCCTGTGGGATAGAGATTCCAAGATCTCGAAACTTGGGATCCTTCGGGGTCATGAGCCTTTCCATAGAGAATCTTGTCAACATGCTCCTCAGACTCTAACCTCATCCAGTCAGCGCTATAAAAGCGCCCTTCAACTTTGCAGCTTCCAACTTCAGCAATGATGCAATCCTCACGGAGAAGAGCATATAAGTTGCAGATTTTCATGCTTCAATGGAAGCTTGGAAAAATGAAGAAGAAGCTCACGGCCTCAAGGAGAAAAAGAAATAGAAAACGGAAGGAGTTTAGAGATGGAAGCACCATGACAAGTGTCAATAAGCTAGAGGTGGAACCGCCACAATGGACAAGGAAGCCATTGATGAGATTCAAGGTTCTTCACAAGAACACAAGAGAGAATACTCTCAAAGAATAAGCTCTTAGCTTAATTCAATATTCAGAAATTTTATCAAAAGTTCTTTACAAATTTGAAAATGGCCTACTTATACTAAGAGAATTGGTGCCAAGCTTGCTATGCAAGGAACTAATGTCCACCCTTGGATTAGATTTTAATCTAATGGCCACGGAAGGAAGCTTGTGGTGTAAGTTTGCTTAACTTGGAGAACAAGGATCAATCCTCCACCCTTGGATGTAGATCCTCATCTAATGGTCACGGCGCCAAGCTTGCACTCCAAGCTTCTAAGCTTAGCCCTTTGATTAGTATCCTCATCTAATGGTCACAGCTTCAAGCTTGCTCTCCAAGCTTCTAAGCTTAACCCTTGGATTAGAATCCTATCTAAGGGTTACTAATTCTTTGTTTATTACAAGTTTAGGCCCAAATTAAATCCTTACAACAATTACATAATTGAAAGAAAACGACTAATAAGCCTAAACATTAAAACATTTCGCTGAAAATTCCTGGAAGCATTCCAACGCTAACTTCAAGCTCATTTTCCAACTAGTTGCAGTCTGAACTGAGTTTTGGTGTCTCATAACTTTTGTAGCCCTTTAAGTCTTCTTTAATTTTCCACCAAGAACGCCTCAATTGGAGTTGTGTAACTCGAGTTATGGTCCAAATATTGAAATTGGTCAGATACTAAAATTAGCAGCGAATTTTATTAGAAGCCCAAAATTGAAAAGTAAGGTTGGAGAGTTTGGTTGGTCTTTTGGAGATGGTCCTCCATCAAACAATGGAGTATATTGTGATAATATACTCCTTGTTGTCAATGGTACCCACAATACCATCATCAAACTACTTCGCGTCGCTCCAGAACTTCGCGTAGGCCTCCATCAACCATGGGTCTCTCATCTCAGCGAAGTCCATCCAGCCATTGTGTACTAACATCTTTGATACCCTGTCAGAGATGCCTTCTATGGTGGTCCTTGAAACCCACTTGCTGGACAAGAAGAGATCTTGCGCAAAGAAGGTTGCTTCAGTTGCTTTGATGTTCTTGGCGGCCATTATTCTAATTTTGAAAAGATAGAAAAAGTGTGTGAATAAAATACTTAGAGATAGTAAGAATGCAGTAAAGAGTAAAAGAGTAAACTTTGAGAGTATTTATAGTCAAAGACAAAAACGGTTATAATACATCAGACGAAAGAAGTTGAAACCGTCCCTGATTTGACGTGGTCCCATCATTGCCCTTTTAATGATTGATTTGACTTCTGCAATTCACAGCGTGTACTCTTCAAAGTCCTAGAATAGTTTAATACATGACAGACACATTTAATGCTGCCTTTAAGTTGTCCCTACACGCTTAACTTTAAATTAATTAAATAATAACCTTGCGTCTGTTGAATTTTCTCATACTGATTCAACTTGATCAGACGCAATGTTTCGTCTTAACGAAGGCATTTAATATGTACAGACGAAATGAAATGCTCAGACGGAAAAAACTTAATCAATTAAAGAAACAATTCCCAAATTTTCTTTAATGAAATTAAAGCGAGTTTCGTCTAAAGCTTTTGTAAAGATATCTGCCCATTGAAAATCAGTTTGAACAAACTGTATATTGAAAATACCTTTTGAACATAATCTCTTATAAAATGAAATTTGATTTCAATATGTTTGGCTTTTGAATGTTGAATAGGATTTTTGCTGAGATTAATTGCACTTGTATTATCACAAAACACTGGTATTTGGGTTTCAAAGCTGGAGTAATCCTCAAGTTGATGTTTTACCCAAAGTAGTTGTGAGCAACACCCAACTGCAGCAATATATTTTGCTTCAGTGGTTGAAAGTGCAATGGAGTTTTGCTTCTTGCTTGACCAAGAGATTAGTGATGAGCCAAGAAATTGACATCCATCACTTGTGTTTTTCCTCTCCACTTTATCTCCAGCATAATCAGCATCACAATAATCACTTAGATTGAAATCACTGCTTTTCTTATAAAATAGAGAGAGATTAGTGGTTCTAATAAGATATCTTAAAATGCGTTTAACAGCTTGTAGATGTGATTCTCTAGAATCAGATTGAAAACATGCACATAGAACATACACTGAACATAATGTCAGGTCTACTAGCAGTGAGATAAAGAAGAGATCCAATCATACCTCTGTATACCGTCTGATCAACGGTCTTACCTAATTCGTCTTTGTTGAGATTGACTCCAGACGAATACATGGGAGTTTTCATTGGTTTGGCATTTTCCATTTTGAGCTTCTTTAGAAGTTCCTTAGTATACTTCTGTTGATGAATGTATATGCCTTGTTTCATCTGCTTAATTTGAAGTCCTAGGAAAAACTTCAACTCTCCCATCATGCTCATCTCGAACTCATCCTGCATTAACTTAGAGAAATCCTTGCACAAGGTTTCGTTAGTTGCTCCAAAGACTATATCATCTACATATATTTGGACAATAATAAAGTCTTTTGAAACATTTTTCTTGAAGAGTGTAGTATCAACCTTTCCACTTGAAAAACCATTTTAAAGAAGAAAAGAATTTAGTCTATCATACCAAGCTCGAGAAGCTTGTTTAAGACCATATAGTGCTTTCTTCAACTTGAAAACATGATCTGGTTGAGATGAACTCTCAAATCCAGGAGGTTGTTTTACATATACTTCCTCTTCAATAAAACCATTTAGAAAAGCGCTTTTTACGTCCATTTGATATAAGATGATATTTTTATGAGCAGCAAAAGAAAGTAGAATTCTAATGACTTCTAATCTAGCTACAGGTGCGAAAGTTTCAGTGAAATCTATACCTTCCTGTTGGTTATAGCCCTGAGCTAATAACCTTGCTTAGTTTCTTACCACTTTCTCATCTTCATCAAGTTTATTTCTGAACACCCATCTCATTCCAATGATGTTTTTGCTTCTTAGCCTTTCTACCAAAGTCCAAACATCATTTCTGGTAAACTGGTTTAACTCTTCTTCCATAACTAAAATCCAGTCATTATCTTGTAAAGCTTCCTCAATGTTCTTGGGCTCTATATTTGACACGAGAGCATAGTCAGACGATTCTTTAAGTCTTGATCTTGTTTGAATACCTTGATGTCTATCTCCAATGATAAGATCTTCTGTGTGGTTTGAGGCAAACTTCCACGTTCTTATAGGAGCTTGATCATCATGTTGGTGAGCATCAGACGAAGAAGGTTCGTCTGTACTACTATCGTATGCTCTTGTGTCAGTTCTTGTGTCTGACCCAGGTTGACCATTTGAACTTGAACTTTGACCAGAAGGGTTAATCTGCAAATTATCAAATAAATTTTCTAGGTCTGATATTTCCTTATCAGCCTTTGAGTTATCTTGGAATTTTACATGAATTGATTCCTCTACAACTTGCGTCTTAGAGTTAAATACTCTATAGGCTTTAGACGTATTAGAATATCCAAGTAAGAATCCCTTCACCACTTTTGAATCAAACTTGTCAAGTTGATCCTTAGTGTTTAAGATGAAACATTCACATCCAACAGGATGGAAGTAAGAAATGTTGGGTCTTCTTCCTTTCCATAGTTCATATGGAGTCTTATTCAATATTGGCCTTATCAATATTCTGTTTTGAATATAACAAGAAGTATTAATTGTTTCTGCCCAATAATATTTTAGAAGAGAGCTTTCATGCAACAAAGTTCTAGCCATTTCTTGCAAGGTACGATTTTTCCTTTCCACAACTCCATTTTGTTGAGGAGTTCTTGGAGACGAAAAATTGTGGAAAATACCATTTTCAAAACAGAAGGCATTGAACTCAGAATTTTCAAATTCTATTCCATGATCGCTTCTAACAGACGCGATACATATTCCTTTTTCTTTTTGAACACGTTTACAGAATATTTCAAAGACACTGAATGACTCATGTTTATGTGCTAGGAAGTATACTCATGTGAATCTAGTATAGTCATCCACAATTACAAATCCATATCTCTTTCCTCCAAGACTTTCAGTCTGAGTAGGTCCAAAGAGATCAATATGTAATAGTTCTAGAGGTCTTGTCGTGGAAACAACATTTTTTGATTTAAAAGATGATTTGAGTTGTTTCCCATGTTGACAAGATTCACACAGACGATTGGATTTCCAAGATATTTTTGGCAAACTTTTCACAAGATCCTTTTTAGAAATTTTTGAAATATACTTGAGACTTAAATGTCCAAGCTTTTTGTGCCAAATATTTCGTTCATCATCTGCTGAAATCAAACATGTCACATTCTGATCACTAAGGTCAGAAAGACAAACCTCATAGAGATTATTCCTTCTTTTCCCAACAAATGGAATGGATTTGTCCTTATTCTTGACTATACATTCATCGGAGTTAAAAGCTACTTCATATCCATATTCACAAAATTGACTTATGCTAAGCAGATTGAAGTTGAGACCTTTAACATAAGACACATTTTGGATAAGAGGATTGGTTGTCTTACCAACAATCCCAATACCTAGGATTTTACCTTTCCCTGAATCATATGATACAGAACCTTTACTTGGTCTGAGGTCTTGGAACATAGACAGGTCTCCCGTCATGTGTCGTTAGCACCCATTGTCCAGGTAACAGCTTGAAGTCCTCTCTCTTCCTATTAAGGATGCCTGCAACAGGAATAATAAGTGACTTTGGTACCCAAATCTTTTTGGGTCCTCCTTTGTTAGTAGAAGAATATTTCTTTTTGTTTAAGGTTCTTTTATCTTTTCTATAGTTGTTTGGAACCTTGTTGTAATTTTTGTTCTTCTTCTTATGAACAACGACACAAATTTGTTTTTCTTTTTGTCTGACTCTTCAACATAACCAAGTCCACTCTTATCAGACGGAGACCTCCCATATTTTAAAATATTTTCTAGCAATGAGGATCCCTTAGTGAACTTTGTTAAGTCTTTGAGTAAGGCTTCATTTTCTTTCTTCAATCTTTTGATTTCAGAAATAAAAGTATCCTTTTCAGACTCAGATGATTTTTCATTTGATACTTCCTTTTGCAGCAACTCATTTTCAGTTCTCAAAGTAGCATTTTCTTCCAAAGTTTGTTTCAACTTGACTTTGCATACTTTGTATTGCTCAGCAATAAAATGTGAGCTAGCCAGATTCTGACTCAGACTCAGATGAAGAGGATGAAAAAGTTTTAGATTCAATTACCTCTGATGAGACAGTGTCTCCAACCATGAGGCAGATATTTGCAGTTTCTTCTTTTTCAGTAGATTCCTCTTAACTTTTGCTATCAAGGTCTTCCCAAGTCACCAGACTCTTCTTACCCTTGTCTTTGCGAGGATTTCATCTTCTCTTCAATCTTGGACACTCTGATCTCATGTGTCTAGGTTTTCTGCATTCGTAGCAGATAACTTCTGAGCTCTCCTCCTTGCTTGAAGGTTTTTCAGTGAGCTTATTTTCCTTCTTCTTGAAGAAGCGTTGACTTCTCCCCTTTTTCATCATCATCTTCTTAAAGCATTTGGCCATGAGAGAAATCTCATCATCAGACGATCCGTCAGACGAATCAGACTCAGTGGTGTCATCTTTCAGAACTTTGTGCTTCTTCTTTCTTTCCTTCTTAGGAGTTTACTCCTTCGGCATGTTGTTGACAGTCGAAAGAGCTATGGGCTCTTGAACTTTGATCTTGTCTCTCTTACACAAAAGTACCTCATGTACTCTCAAGGCTCCTATTAACTCATCAAGAGTTAATGTCTTTATATCACGCCCAACTGAGATGGCAGTAGACATAACTTCCCATGGAGGAGGAAGACTGTCTAATATCTTCATGTTGTTCTAGGCCTTGGTGAATGTAATGTCCAACGTAGTGAGTCCATTTAATATAGTTTGGAATCTTTCAAACATCATATCAATGGATTCTCCTTTCTTCATTGAGAACATCTCATATTCTCTTTGAAGAGTGGCAGCTTTCCTTATACGCACATCCTCAGTTCCTTCATACGAAATCTTGAGGGCATCCCAAAGCTCTTTAGCGGTTTTGTAGGCACGGAATCTATTGTATTCTGTCCTAGATAATGCATACATGATGGCATATCTGGCTTTATTGTTGAGTTCCATAAGCGAGTATTCTTCATTTCCCCATTCAACCTCGGGTTTGACAATAGGGATGTTTCCTTGAGTTTTGATGTTCCACAGTCTGTACTGGGTGGATTTGATGTACATCTCCATCCGATCAGCCCAGTAGGGATAGTCATCACCAGAGAACGTCGACGGCTTGTTCATGGATGACCCTCTAGACAAGAACGAAGGTCCTTGAGACTCCATTATGGATCTTTTCCTCTAGCAGTTGTAAAGCGCTCAACCCTTAGAGGTTGAGCTCTGATACCAAACTGTAAAAGATAGAACACAAGAAGGGGGGTTGAATTGTGTTACTTAAAAAAAAAATTGTTGCTTTCGTCTGTGCGTTTAAATATGTTCAAACGAAACAATCTTAATCTTCAAAGGTTGATTTTAATGAACAGACGTTATAGTTTGATTATCCCCGTTAGTCAAATACTTAACAAAACAAATACACAAGTATTGTTATACTGGTTCGTCTATGCAAGACTACGTCCAGTTACCCAATAACAACTGAGTTTTCACTACAAACCGTGAAAGGGTTACAAGTATTATTTACGCCCAGCCACTTCTGGCTATAACACGATATTCTATGAACACAGCCTTCGCAGGCTAAACAACAAGGGTATTCTTTGAACAACCAGCCTCCTCAGGCTAAAACACCACACAAGTGGATTTGAAAGAGTTCTTTAAAAAGAAAGTTTCTTCTTCGCAGAGAGGGTTATACAATGAAGGGCAGAAGTAACAAAGAGTGAATTCACAATAAGATAGAATATTGAAGCGTGTTCGCCAACTGAACTTTGAAGAAGTGAAATATTTAAATAGGCAAAATCTTTAGATATCCGTTAGACACAGAAGAAAGTCGTTGAGCGTTTTCCAAGCGAAGTCCAAAAAGGTGTCAGAGAGTACTTGAGTGATTGATGGCGTGTGCAGCAGAATTAGATAGCGTGCGCAGTACTTTTTCTGACTTGTACAGAGACTTTGACAAAAAGATGAAGACCTTTTCGAGTTGCATATGTAAGCGTGAATCTCCATACTAATCTTGGATGCTTCTAATGAGTGCTTCTTAAGATTTGAAATCTTGGCGGGAGTGACTCATACTTTGCTTCACTTCTTTGGCAGACGATGAACTTCTTCAGTTTTAAGAGTTTTCGTCTTAGTCTATCGTCTGATGACTTGACTTGAGATAGACGAATGACTTCAACTTTGAGGGGTCATCTTCCGTCTGTGTTCGTTGCGTCTGACTTGATGTTCCGTCTGTCTTGTAATAATCAAAACTTTAGAGATGTTAATCATCTTGATCTAACAAGTATGATTCTGTGTATTTTCTAAAATTGATTTGAAAAGTGAATATACTCAGATAAGGATTAGAGAAGGGGATGAGTGAAAAACTACTTTCAAAACCAAATATGGATTGTATGAATGGAAAGTAATGCCATTTGGTTTGACTAATGCCCCTAGTACTTTTATGCGATTGATGAATCATGTGCTTAGAGAATTTTTAGGCAAGTTTGTGGTTGTATACTTTGATGATATTTTGGTATATAGTAAGACCATGGATGAACATTTGTTACACTTGAAATCTGTTTTGCTTGTGCTTAGGAAGGAAAGATTATATGTTAATTTGGAGAAGTGTACTTTTGTAAAGATCATGTTATGTTTCTTGACTTTGTTATTAATGTTAAAGGTGTGCATGTTGATAAAGAAAAAATAAAAGCAATTCAAGAATGGCCAACCCCTAAGAATGTAGGAGAGGTTAGGAGTTTTCATTTACTTGCTAGTTTTTATAGAAGGTTTGTAAGGGACTTTAGTACCTTAGTTGTACCTCTAAATGAACTAGTTAAGAAGCAGGTAACCTTTCATTGGGGGAAAGACAAGAGAAATCATTTACTACCCTAAAAGAAAAATTAACAAATGCACCAATTCTTGCTTTGCCTGATTTTTCTAAATCATTTGAATTGGAGTGTGATGCATCTAGGGTAAGCATAGGAGCTATTTTAATGCAAAATGGACATCCCATAGCCTACTTTAGTGAAAAATTAAATGGAGCTACATTTAACTATCTAACTTATGATAAAGAATTGTATGTTTTAGTCAGGTCTTTGCAAACTTGGCAACATTACCTGTTACCTAAAGAATTTGTTATTCACAGTGTTCATGAATCTTTGAAATATTTGAAAGGACGGGGTAAGTTGAACAAGAGACATGTTAAATGGGTGGAATTTCTTGAACAATTTTCTTATGTGATCAAGCACAAGAAAGGTAAGCCTAATGTGGTTATTGATGCTTTGTCAAGAAGGTATACCTTATTGTCAACTCTTGAGACTAAATTTCTTGGATTTGATCATTTAAAAGATTTATATGTTATGGATGCTGATTTTGTTCAATGCTTTGAAAATAATGTGCTTGATGGCCAAAGGGTTTTTATGTGCATAATGGATATTTATTTAAGGATAAAAGACTATGTGTGCCAAAAAGTTCAATTAGGGACATGCTTGTTCAATAGGCACATGAAGGGGGTTTAATGAGATATTTTGGAATTCAAAAAACTTTGGACACAAAAACATTTTTATTGGTCACGCATGAAACATGATGTGGATAAATTTTGAGAAAAATTCATAGTTTGTAAGAGGGCTAAATCTAGAGTCATGTCACATGGTTTGTATACTCCTTTACCTGTACTTGAACATCCTTGGATTGACATTTCAATGGATTTTGTTTTAGGATTGCCAAGGGCCAAGACTGGGAAGGATTCTATTTTTGTAGTTATTGATAGGTTCTCAAAGATGGCTCATTTCATTCCTTGTAGGAAAGCAAACAATGCATGTCACGTGGCTGACCTATTCTTCAAAGAAGTGGTGAGGCTTCATGGTTTGCCAAGAAGCATTGTAAGTGATAAGGATTCTAAATTCCTAAGTCATTTATGCAGAACATTGTGGGGTAAGTTTGGAACTAAACTTGTTTTCTACTACTTGTCACCCACAAACTGATGGGCAAACAGAAGTTGTCAATAGAACTTTATCTACTCTAGTTAGAGCTATTAATAAGAAGAATATTAAATCTTGAGAAGAATTTTTACCACATGTGGAATTTTCATATAATAGGTTATTCATAGTACTACAAATTATTCTTCATTTGAAGTTGTGTTTGAGTTTAATCCTTTAACCCTTTTGGATTTATTACCTCTGCCTAATGTGTTTCATCTTGGTTACTTGTACTAATTTTAGTTTTATTTCTACTTGGTTAAAGCGAAACTCTTAATTGACATTGTAATAAAAAAAAACTTCACTTAGATATGAAGAGATAAACAAGATTATTCAGAATTTTGCAAGAAGCTTTCTCTAAGATTTTTCCTACTTTCACAAGATCTTATCAAGAACATCGTTTCTTGTGACGATCATTGACTTATCAATCCTTTAGGTTTGTAGCGCCAACTTGATATTATTGTTTATTTATTTCTTTTCTAATCTCTGATCAAAGTAAAGTGTTTGTTGCCCTAATCATAAACTTGAATCAATTTCATTTACAATTATTGTAGTTCATTTCCTATTTAATTTTCCCTAATTCAAGGTTGAATTGAAACCCTAATTATTTCTCTAATTTTGGTAATCTTAGTCCTGGTTAGGTCATTTTATTAGGATATTCAAATTGATCTTCATCATTAGTCCATACAAAAAGTCTACAATAACAAAGTCTTTATTTAGTAATACATGTAAATATGGATGAGTGAATCAAGAAAATAAATACTTTTAAATTAATACATATCTAGATTAGTTTATATTCCTATGTTATTTCTAAAATAGTAATTATTACTTATTAATTATTTTTTTTTACATTATAGGTCATATTGCTAGTTGATATTCCTCATTTCTAAGGACTATATTATAGTTTGATTTTTCTCCTCACACTACAAACCCATGAGATTTAAAATGCTTTAAAATATATTTTTTATTAAAAATAATGGTATAATAATATTTAATTTTATTAAGATCATATTGGTACAAATGTGTTGAATGGAATGAATAATCAAGGAAAGAATTTTTGGTTTATTATTTTTAAAATATGTAATTTACATTTATTGAGTTTTAATACATTACAATTAATTTAGAAAATTTGTAATGTAATTAACTTATTATTATTAGGATTATAATTTTCTAAGTTAAAATCTTCAAAATTTTAAAAAAAATTATGAGAAACTTAATTCACCGCTTCTGTTATGTTATATTGTTATCTATATTCACATTTAGGGCACTTACTACTTTAGGTTTCCTTGCACCGTCCTTAATACTTGCTTCATGTTTTACATTGAAAGTCAATTTTTGAAGAGAATGTGACTATTCTTTTTGCTCTATATTCTATTATTTTTCCGGCAATGGTAGTATTGTTACACTTGTTTTTTTTTTTTTTTTTATCATGCTTGTGTATTGTGACTTGAAGAGTTCAAGTGGCTGTAAGGTTGAGACCTCAAAATGTTGAAGAAAGGATAGTTGATGTAGATTTTGCAGACTGTGTTGAACTACAGCCAAAGGTGCATTTTGGTCACCTATCTATAAATTCTGCATTAAATTTTGATTACATGTATACTTTTCTGGATCTCTTTATATATAAGCTTTGTGTTAAGGTTTTTACCCGTCTTCTTAAATCTTTATTTACTGACATTTTTTTATTTGATTTTACAAGCATTACTTTTAGCAGCAATGCACTGCCTCCATCACAGGATTGTCATGTACTTAGATGTCTATGACTTAACATGTGGTTTTTTATCTATTTATAGAGTGTTTTTGATGGTTAAAGTGAAACTGTGATGGCTTATAAATATGATTATTTGCCAAACCAAACGAATATTGAAAAAATCAACAAACATAACTGACATAAAAAAAAAATTAAAAATTCTGACCCTTTTTTTTTATTATTATTATTAACAGATATTAATTCAATTTTCGACGTTAGTTTAACGTAATAACCAACCTAAATACTATAGCCTTATTTACATCTATTTATTTGAAAATACACAAATTCCACTTTTCACGTCCAATTTTAATCGATCTAATCCTAATAAAAAGCCTAACATTTTTATATAACCGACATTAAAAATCTTTATTATATCAAATCTTTAATACTAAAAAACACATTTCTTAAATTATTTTATCAATAATGTCACTTGGTTTATTTTACATAAAATATTATTTAATATAAAATAGACTTTTAAACTTTTAGAAATTTAAACTAGACTAAAAAAAAGCTTTAATAAACTAAAATTTGGTTTGCAATTGATAAAACGAAACCCGACTTATTTATACAAAGTTTGGTATAGCTTGATCTATTTCAATTTCTACCTACGTGTATATATTTCTTTGTGCTCCTGTGAAAGCAATATTACTTAATTTATTAAAGGTAATAAATTTATCTTAAGTTTTTAAATTTTATTCCAAAATTATTGTGATATTAATGGTCCTAGATTATTTTCTAAAAGATATTTTTTCAACTAAGAATTATGTCTTATTTTATTAATAACCCAATAAATATACTCATTTCATGAAAAATAAGTGTACATATATTTATAAACCTCATATCTAATTTATAAAGTTCATAGTTAATTAGGGATAACAAGAAAATTTAAAAACAAATACACTTAAAAGTAGTCTTATGACTAAGAAAATGTAACTAAGACTAAGAAAATGCTGTCTTTTATTCTAATATATATTTTGAGACAGGATATTATATTTATTTTTTGGATTTAAATATAAATAAATTTAATTTAGTCTTAAAGAAAGTTAATTTACATTATTTATTTTTACTAATTTCAATAGTAAAAAAATCCCTCTTTTTCTAAATTACCCTTCTTTGATTCTTGTACTAAAAATTGCTCATTGAAAAACAAATCTCAATTAAATGAAAGGTATTTTAGAAATATATTATTATCATTAAATAAGATAAAATTAATTAACATTAACTTATATTTAAGTCTGAAATTATTTTTTTTCTTACTTATATTTAGGTTCAGAGGGATTATCTGAATTTTATTTCTAATTTTTACATAAAAATTTAATAAACAAACATATTTTCATCTTTTTGAATTGTTGAAATAATCTATAATTTCAATTTCTCTCCATTTAATTAACAATGAACATATTTAGTAAATAATTAGATTCCCAACTCGCTAATCATTATTAAAAAATACCAAAAAATAAATCTCTCTTTTTTAATTTTATTTAACTAAAGGATAAATTACACCCTATTATCTATATTCAAATGCATCAAAATATGATTTATTGTGTTTGGATTAACATATTCTAAAATAATGATTTTAATTCAAACAATTTCTATATTGAAAAGATTTAAAAGTCATTTAGGTCCTATTTTATTTTAGGAAATATTTTCCATTTATTTTAAAAATTATTTTCATTTTAAAATTTTAAAATTTGAGAAAATTTTTAATTTCATTATAATTATGACTTCTACCACTGCCTTTTCAACGTTCTCATTTTTAGGTTTCTAAATTAATTATATTTGATAAATATATTTTTCACCCATCAACTTATTAGTTAAAGTGGTGAAAATTTCAGCAAAAAAAAAAATGTAAAGAAATGATTTTCAAGAAGAAAGTTTCAAATAGGCTTGCACTCGGCCTGAATGGGTTGAGTTTTGAAGAAAATTTGTCCAAAATAATTAGTTAAGTCCAGATTAAGCTGAATTGGATAGGACATTATTTTTTTTCTTTTTTCGAGTGACTAAATTCAAATCAATCCGTCAAGCCCTTGTTTGTTTGGGTTGTGTGTATCATGCATTTAACTTGGGTTTCTGCTATTGACATTTTCCCATTTTCTAAACACACCACTTTTATAGTTTTATGTCCAATTACATAAATAAACTTATTCTACCCATTCTTTTTTCGAACATCATCAATTCCCCAAGAGAACCGGAAAAGAGTTAACTCCATGATATATATGTTGGGAATTAAGTCTGCTTCAAAACATAATATATAGGGAGAAAGAAAAAGAGCACATAAAAAATATTAACGTGGTTCGGTGTCTCAAGACTTAGTCCACGATTCTTTTGGAATAAAATTCATTATGTATAATTTTTGAACGGAAAAATCACAAACCCTCGCAATAGTGTAATTTTGAACGGAAAAATCACAAACTCTCGCACCACATAGTTTTTGAACGGAAAAACTACAAACCCTCGCACCATCTAGTTTTTGGACGGAAAAACTACAAACCCTCATCACATATAGTTTTTGGACGGAAAAACTACAAACCCTTACTAAATGGTTTGACACACACTACCTAAAACTTAATACACTCCTTTACTAGATTTAAGGATGTGGTGCAAGTGAATAAAACCTAATCCTCTCACTTATATAGGTTTTTCATTCATCTCTCTTTCTAATACTCTCCGATGTGGGACTTTGAATTAACACAAGACTCAACAAATCTCCCCTTAATTTAAAGTCCTACACTTCTACAATAATCCTTCATTACATCAAAACTAACAAATCTCTTCTAGAGCAATCTTCTCTTTGCAATAGTAGAATTTTCTGACTTCTGGAGCAATCTTCTCTTGCAGCAGAATCTTCTGACTTCTGGAGCAATCCTCCCTTGCAGCAGAATCTTCTAACTTCTAGAGCAATCCTCCCTTGCAGCAAAATCTTCTAACTGACAAAATCATTCTTCTCCTTCAAGTTTTGCATCTTCTGATGTGGGACTTTGATTGTATCCCAACAATCCTCCCTTCAAACAAAGGACCACTATATTTTCTCCCTCCCTGCAGCGGAAGACTTTCGACAAAGGGAATCATATCAAGATAAGTCCATTGACCTTCATGGATTCATCTCTCGCCAAGTCGAACCATCAGCTCTGATACCACTGTTGGGAATTAAGTCTGCTTCAAAACATAATATATAGAGAGAAAGAAAAAGAGCACACAAAAAATATTAACGTGGTTTGGTGCCTCAAGACCTAGTCCACGATCCATTTGGGATAAAATTCACTATGTATAATTTTTTAACGGAAAAATCACAAACCCTCGCAATAGTGTAATTTTTGAACGGAAAAATCACAAACCCTAGCACCATATAATTTTTGAACGGAAAAACTACAAACCCTCGCCACATATAGTTTTTGGACGGAAAAACTACAAACCCTCGCTACATGGTTTGGCACACACTACCTAAAACCTAATACACTCTTTTACTAGATTTAAGGATGTGGTGCAAGTGAATAAAACCTAATCCTCTCACTTATATAGGTTTTTCACTCATCTCTCTTTCTAATACTCTCTGATGTGGGACTTTGAATTAACACAAGACTCAACAAATCTCCCCTTAATTTAAAGTCCTACACTTCTACAATAATCATTCATTACATCAAAATTAACAAAACTCTTCTAGAGCAATCTTCTCTTTGCAATAGTAGAATCTTCTGACTTCTGGAGCAATCTTCTCTTGTAGCAGAATCTTCTGATTTCTGGAGCAATCCTCCCTTGTAGCAGAATTTTCTAACTTCAGGAGCAATCCTCCCTTGCAGCAAAATCTTCTAACTAGCAAAATCATTCTTCTCCTTCAAATATTGCATCTTCTGACGTGGGACTTTGATTGTATCTCAACAATATATAAAATATAAAATATGAATAGGTTGTAATGTTTACCAGAACGAACGAGATTAGATCGTGGACACAAATAGAAGCAAAATATTCAGTTCGTTAACTCTATATAGTAAGCAAAGCTTCCCCACCACGTGCTTGCTCTGAAGCCTCTAAATCGTTATAAAGGTAGTTGGACCATCCTCATTTCTTCTACCACACCATATTTTCTATCCATCCCTTTAGCCAAAAAAACGAAGGTTCAGTATCCATTTCTTAAGGCAGAAAACGTGGGTTCAGTACGAGTGTCATTGGATGAAAATTTTATAGTAAACTTGTCTAGGTGGACGTATAGAAGAAAAGAAAAATAGGATGTACTTCTAAAAAAATTAAGATTATTACTTTTTATTAATTAAGGTGTAAGAACACTTTCTTTTAACGTTTATAAAAGAGGAGAGACTCTATTTTACAAATATAAATTATTATTATTGAAAATTTTATATTTATTTATGTACTTGCAAAAACGAATAAGGTAACAAGTTAATGTCTTTAAAAAGATAAATATTCTGTAAATAATTATAACACGCAAATAATTAATTATAAAATATAAAATATATATATATATATATATATAAAAATTGACTAACTAATTATATATTATGATTAATTACGAAGTAAAACTGGCCTACAAATACACCGTGAGACTTATGTAAGTCGTTCTTTTCTAAAGTAATAAATGTCCGTGATAAATGTGGTAATAAACGTTGTGCAACTAACTTAACTTATCTTGAAGACATTCTATATTTATATCTGTCTCATGCGGGTTACGTAGGATGTGTGTCATGGTTGATTGACATTTTTTATTAATCCTTCCTTTAATGATATATTAATCCTTTCTTTAATTGGTAAGTTAATCCTTTCTTTAATTGGTAAGTGTTTTTGGATATAGGACTCTGAACCCTCACATTCTTCGCTCAAAGCACCTCTTGAGTATCCTATTTTTAATACGTTTCAAGAAAGAATTTAGTCGAACAATTTTTATTTTATAAATAATTAATCAGTCAATTTACTTATAATATATATATATTCTTTTTTCATTTTTCACAGTGAGAGGCCGGATCAATCTTGATGGACATGTGGCCGAACCCTCCTCTAACCATCGAGTTCAGATCCTGATGGATATGTTCCTAGCATATTTTACCTTCTTTTTTTTTCCGCAAGGGTGAATGGTTATAGATATAAAATGTGAGATTTCATGCATGATTATTGGGTATGCAAATTGACTAGTAAAAGATTATTATAGTTTTAACCAACAATTTTCAAGTATTTCTAGTCCTTAAATATAATAAAATAAAAATGAGGTTGATTTAAGATTTTTTATTTCATTTTGAATCTATGTGAATAAGAATCACTTAATCATTTTTGGGACCATTACAATCCACAAATTTTGTGGTTCTGCATGTGCTCTATTAGTAGCCACCTGGACAAACAGAAGGACATTTCCCTTACATATATATCCTTCTTGCATATGAAGAGTAAAATTTTGATTGATAATAAATAACCATATTCCAAAAGAATGAACTATCCTTGTTAAAAGTTAGCTATTTGGCAATTTCTTTTGCTCGTGATTAAACAAGGTGTCTTTTCGGTGTTTCCAAAAAAGTGAAAACAGTGGATACGTACATTAATAATGGAATGTTGAAGTAGGGGTTACATTTTTGTGTTGCCCAAATTTCAGGAAAATGCGCGCTCGCCAAGACAAGCCAAACCATGATATTCATAGGAACATAGAATTACTCATTTTAATTTCAATGCGAAAAACACAAAGGAGAATACAATGTCTTGTATATCTGGCTATTATAGTTAATTGCATGAACTCGCCAAGCAGGTCAATCCATCATAAGCATAGGAACGAACGTGGACATGCATGATAATAACGGATTTGTTACCATAATACAAGAATTGCTTCTCAAGAGATCAATTTTTTATTTTATTTTTATTTTTGAAAGGAACAAATATTAAGAATCTTATAGATCTTCATTCATATATCTACAAATAGGACAGTTTGAAGCTGTTTTAGGATGAAGATGAAGTTGCACCTTGTACACATCTTATGAATGAGTCCTAATTTGAAATTTTTAGTTACCATTTTCATGTTTATCAGAAAACCGCATGGTCAGATTAGATTGATGAAGAAAATTTTGTTGGTCTCTTTCATGCATATCTGTTTAATTATGATGAAGAAAAGTTCATTGATTACACAACAACATATCCTCCAAAAGAACAAAACATAAGTGTCAGAAGTTAGCTATTTGGCATTTTCTTTTCCTTGTGATTAAGCTATGTGTCCCACTCAATGGCTTATGTTATTTCCAATCCAGTTAATTCTGTATGTTACATGGACATTAATTAATAATGAAACATTGAAGTAGGGGTCTCTCTTAGTTACAGTGACATTGCACGCTCGTGCCAAGACAAGCCAATCGATGTTAATCATAGGAGCATGGACAAAGATAATTACTAATTTGTGACCATCGACAATATTTTATCCAGCAAGACCATTTTTTTTGTACAGAATACGTGAGAAAATTATGCTTTATTCGAATAGAATTATTATGGACTGTGAAATTCCTAGTTTGAATATTTCAATCGACTTTGTGTTATTAACATACGTAATTAAACCCAACAAACGAAATAAGTAATTAACCCCTAAACCCAACAAACAATATAAGTGATTAAACTTCATGCAGTTACTAATGTCTTTTATAAACAAAATTAGAATTAAATAACTTTATCAAAGATAATTAAGTTAGTTTTTATTTACTCTCAAATGATTAATTACATATATATTTACTGTATTAATCATCTTTAATCGAATTATTTAATTCTACGACTTTTACCTAGAATAATTAGACAATCCATCCGTAAACATGCAAGGATTAAATATATATTATTAAGATATATTATATTATAAACAAAATGACATAATAGAATTTGTATATTTTATATATAAAATTAAGGCAATAAAAATATCTTTTATCATTAAAGTAAAAAGAGGGAAAAGAAAAATTAATCGTAACTTTATTTTTATTCAAGAATTTCCTATCCACTTATTTCATTGAGTAAATTTACTTAATATGATATATAATATTCAAATAACCTGTTTGATGTGGTGCATTGTCTGTGAATGATTGACGTGATCGATTGTCGGATCAAATCTTATTGTAATTTTATTTTATCAATCCATAATTATACATAATAACATTATTAATTATGATATAAAATAATATTCATATAATATATGCATAATTAATATACATAAACAAGTATAGCTAGCTGAGTGTTTACAATTTATATATATATATATAAAAATAAATAATGTATTGATTTATTCATGTGGATGATAAAATACAGGCAGCACGCGTTCTCAGTTCTCTGCCTTGTACAGGAAAATTGAAGTAGTTGGAAGAGAGGGCAGCCATGGGATACGTCCTCATTGTAACATCTTGCATGAATAATGAAATCATGCCTGTTTGAGACATCATTTTCCGTGCCATTATTTCAAAATTAAGTGGACCAACTATATGAGTATGCCATGCCAGTTCATCGCAAATTTGTCCTGTACTTTTTGGAACCTTCTTTTATTGAATGGATTTTTACGTGAGTGTTTATAGTCAATATAATTCAAATTCACTGTGACATTGAAGGCTCATTACAACATGCTCTGTGCTTTGCTTTTGTTTGATACCTATTATAACCATTCCCCACGTGAACTTTGCTTTTACCACAGATATACTTTAAGTCGGAACGGTTTAATAACTATACTACGCGCTGTCCCATCGTAAAGAAGTTTTTCAACCTAGAAGATTCTAGGCTCGGTATCTTTTACTTTTCTTTCTAATAAATCATATACAGAGACATCATAGTATCACTTAAATCCAACTATATCAATACCTGTTCAGTTATATATCATTTGCCGCTGCTATATGTACCTAACCTTTTTATGAAGTTTCTGCTAGAATTTATGATAAATCACCACCGTATTAGAAAAATGTTAATTGTTTAGAAGAAAAATTTAATAGTTAATATATAAGTAAGAATATTAATCAAGATATTCTCCAACATATGGTTTACATACAGATTAGAGAGCCTATAGATAAACTACGGTTTACATACAGATTTCTGCATTTGGAGTCCTGAGGCACCATGGTGTTGATGGTTATTTTTAAAAACGTGTTATCGAATCCTGATATGTTCTTTTTAACAAACTTCACAATTTGGTGTGTTATATGGCAAGCTTTTCAGAGATGGGACCGAGTGAATATGTGTTCATTATGGAGATTAAGGATAGAAAAGGAAGAAAGTTTTTGAGTGTGTTTAGATTACAGTTTCATTTAACTGAGCACATATTGAACTCAATCTTTCACTCACATAATTCTTTTATACGTGTATTGGAATGTATAAAACTTATGTTCAATATTCTGAGTGATTTTCAAACATACACTCATAGTTTGAGAATGTCAATTAGGACGAGTATACTCCATTAGAAGATCCACTTAATAGAACGTACTTTTATTTCTTATATAAAGTTACAAGTTAAAGTCTCTAAATATGATATAGGTCAAGATCAGATTCCAAGGAAATGTTTTCATGCTCGGAGAAGGGAGAGCGGAAAGGGGATGAATAAGTAGGGAAAAGTGGTCTAAAGATGCCATGAATGTCTTATTTGTTCTAAGTACTTGAAAAATTCAAATTAGTGGTAGAATAATTATATATATTTTTCTAATAAAAATTCGTCACTAATATTTAGTGACTCAAAATTTATAAAAAAAAAAACATATTTTTCTTTCATTATATTTGATTACAAATTCATTGAACTTCTCAAGTTAGACCTGGTGGGACCGAGCAAAGATCATGAATTGACCAACCTATAGAAATTCATAATGATGGTTTTTCAATCTTTAAACAACGTAAATTAAGGAGGATTCGTGGTTTCACCACAAACGTATTGTTGTTAAGGAAGATATATCATATATGAATAGGCATAGCATTGGCTATATAAGCATTGGCTATATATGTAGGCAGGGATACATATTATGATGAGTTATTTTACCTTTAATGAAGAGGATATTCTGTAGAAAAAGTTATTCTAAAGGGAACTTAAATTGGTTCTCGAATAAGTAGAAGATAACAATGTGCTGATATTCTTTTAATATTGTCTATATTTATATTAGTTAAAAATGAACTGATATAAATAAAATTATAATGACAATTCTATAAATATTAGCAATTTGTTTTATATAATTGCTCCATAATTGATATAAGTTTCAGTATTTTTATTAGTTAAAATTTGACTATATATATAAATATATTTAAATAGTAGTTGATTTTATATGAGTTAAAATTTGACTAGATAAAATTATTATTATCTATATCATTTAAATAGTAATTGGTATAAATATTTGTAAAAATTTTATAAAAAATTGAGAGGAGGACATTTAAATATTATTATCTATATCATAATTATAAAATATCATATAATTGTAAAAGGATTAAGAGTAATTATTAGTTTGTGGGAAGGACATTTGTTTCAAAATGATATTGTTCTTGATAGAAAACCACGTGAGAGGAGGAAACAGTACTGAATTTTGGTGGAAATGTATGTTGGAGATGAGTATGTAAGAGAGATATTCTGTATTAGCTAGCAAAAGATAAATAAATAAATCAGTGAACAAGGGTACTGGGAAGGTGATGGTTGACGATGGAAGTTTAGTTAGAAGATGGCAGTAACGTGACACTAGAATCTTGGAGCTTAATGTAGTTAATATCATTAAAAAGTGTGAAGGATGATGAATTGATTTGAATTACAACGACTAATCTAGGATGTTACTTTATTAGATTGATTGATGTTGGTTGTATATTTATTTATCTAATTTTAAACCTAGTTAAATTAAGTGCATGTTTTACTTTTAAGAATGTTTGAAAGGTTAACTTAGCATTCTTTTACCAAGTGATCTTAGATAGAATATCCTTATACAGAATTATTTTTACCAACATATATTTCTCAATTCGGTAAAATGTTCTTCCTAGCTCACACAAACAAAAGTTTCCTCTCCATTAACAAAGATAAAACATGTAAAAAAAACTATACATAAGGTGGTTTTGCGGTCTCATTCTATAGTCTGAGAGTCGTGACATGTTTGTTAAGTCTTGGAAAGCTTGGTAAATTAAGATTATTATAGACATGTATCGATCGAGACCGATTTTATTGTTAACCTCTCAAGATCAATATATCTAGCATGACTAAACTGTCAACCACTTGACATGTAAATTGTGCTAACTTTTTATAAGGCATCTTAAACTCCAATTATTCATATAAGCCTCCACTCTCTTTCTCCTCACACTTATCTCACGCATTAGTTTAAGCACTATAATATGTACAATTGATGACTACAACCAAATTACGTACTCCTCTGCCGCTATGCAATCGTCATAACCTGCACACATAGGGATGAAGTATTTTCTTTATATATATATATATATATATATATATATATATATATATATATATATATATATATATATATATATATATAAAATTCTATCTTTGAGATTTGATACAACGTAGGTATAAGGATCTTTTTATTACATAAGTAGATTTGACGGAAATTAACCTATAAACGCCATATTCACACATGTTCCAAATATAAATTATAGTATTTATTCTTAGTGAATGAGAATGAAAAATAAAGTGAATGAGAATGAAAAACAAGACATACTCTTTCTTGAAATATGAACAAATAAAAATTTAACTCCTGATATATGTATTACCTACTCCTCGTGAGGAATTTGCTTATATTTCCTAACAAAAATATTAGATATTCATTTAATAAATATTTATGGATTAATTTTATATTTAGAGATATTTATAACACATAAAGTTATTTAAAATATTAAAAAATTAATAAATATATTTTGTAATAGTCAAGCAAAATTAGTCTGTATATTTTGAATAAATTATCTATTAATTATTAATTATTTTAAAGTATAATATTTTTAAAAAATTTACAATTAAATAATATAAATCCAAATAAAATTTCACTAAGTCATAAATATAAAAAAATATTAATCTCTTTAAAATTAATTCAAATTCATAAGTCTAATGATCAAAACAACTAGTCTCTTAATTTTGCGACATAGAGGTAGTCTAGGTTCATTCCTCGTGGGCACAATCAAAATATTTCAATCTAAATCATGCAAGCAAATTAATTTGAGAATTTAGCTAATTAGATTGAGATATCAGTCAACTAAATCTAGTTAATCAAATTGAATTATGTAATTAGATTGAGATATCACCCAACTAAATCTACTTAATCAAATTGAATTATGTAATTAGATTGAAATATCATCCAATTTAAAAATACATTAAGGTTGGAATTAATTAACAAATCAATTCCTTAAATCCATTACCATTTCTAAAAATGTAGGTCATGATCATGATTACGAAATTAAGATTGGAAAAGTTGCATACAATTGAACTCAAAATCAGAATTAAGGATCTAGACTGGATTCGGAACAAGCAATGATATAAAAATATTGAATTGATCTAGAAGAGAGGGAAAATTTAAGAGAAGTTCTAAAACTAAATTATGAAGTCTGAATATGTTTTACACTAGAGTATTACTTAAGTAATTAGAACAATTAGATACTAAATATGAGTTTTAAGTCCACAATTAAAATGCCTAATTACATCTTAAAGCGTGCCAAATACAAAAGGAAAAAGACTTAAAACATGAAACACATGAAACTCAAATTTTCAGTTTCAGGGCAAAACTTTGAGCAAGTTTTGGGCTTGCAAATAATCAATTTTGACCATCCATGCGGGAGAGACTTTTAAAGCAATTTCTATTATTTGTCATGTACACCCTTTAATTTGAAAATCTATAACTCCATGTATGGCCTGATCAATAAAGAAAGATAGGCAAAAATTCTAAAATAGTAAATAATTTGCATTTAACTATTTATTGCTTGATAGTTGCAAAATGGTTAATACTTTAAATTAGAGTTTAATAAAAATCCAGTACAAGACAAAATATGTAAAACTTAAGTTCCCATGACAGGCACATCATCTAAACAACATAAATTCAAATAAATTAGTCTATCTAAAATACTCAAAATTCATAAGTTTAAATAATTAATTTCATTTTAAAAAAAGAATATTTACTATTATCATGATATTCCTACAAAGTGAATTTTAAAAAATAGAACCATAAATACCTAATTTTAATACTATTTTTTTTATCATTTTCGGATTTTACTCGTAAATATCTACCTGTACATAATTTTCTTTTATCATATATGTAGAATCATAAATATTTATGTATGTAATTTTGTTTTTTATTCGTATCCATATATATGATTCTGACGGATCTCTGTATAAACTCATTGAAGTTCTGTAAAAAGTCAAAAAGATAAAAATAATACTTAATTATTTAGAACATTATGGGTGGAGACTATAATTACTCCCATACCATATGATAATTTCTCTAAAATGATATGAATATCTTCTTCAAGCAACCATATTATACTATTCAATTCGAGAAAAAAAAAAGTCCAAGAAACTTTAAGAAATTTTTGAGTATATTATTCATTCACACTTCAAAGTAGTCTATCATATTTTGATAGAATTTATTATATTTGAAATGCTTTTGATTTTAATATTCCTTACAATAAAACCTTGCATTAATTGTCCAGAAAATTTTTCAACAAATAACGGAAGAACAACATAAAAGACCTCATAAATAACTGCATTAAATAAAATACATATTCGAAATTAAATAAAGGTAAACTTATTTCACGCAAAAATATCCCCTTTTATCGGGTCTCTGTCTAGAAAATGTTGACAGACAAAATGTGGGAGGCCGTGAAGATACGCGCCAGAGACTAAAGGAAGAGTTGAGCTCATCGAAAACAGTGGGTCCAATTCAATACTACACGCTCTCTACGGTTGTCTTGTCACCTTGAAATCGTGCGAACCCAAAAAACCACCGAATCCCCTTCTCTTTCATCATCAACATTTTCTTTTTCTTTTCCAAACAAATAAAAAACAACTTATCCGTGCGCTAACATTTTCACCTCGTATATATAACATACAGGCAAATCACAAGTAACACAGCTTCCTTCTTCACATAACATAACCAACTATCACTATGTCAAACACGCCGCCAACAAGAAAAAGAAACAGCCTCAGCCGTCTCAGCCTGTGTTTCTCAAATCCCATGCAACCGTTCACACCCGAATCTCCCACCGCCACTTCCTCATCCGTTGATCACAACCATCAATCCTCACCCGCCACGTCATCAAACAACTTCAACGATGATCGCACCGTCAACCTACAAAACCCGTTTCTGAACCTCGAACCCGCGGACTTGGCCACCGCTTTCGCCTCCCAACGCTTCTTCTTCTCCTCCCCCGGCCGCTCCAACTCCATCTTCGAATCCACCAACACCGACGCCGATTGCACCACATCATCATCCTCACCGTCAACCGCCGCCGCACCGCCACCGCATAAACCCGCCACCATCAACCAGAATCGATTGAAGGGTGGGTAAAATTAATATATCTCACGTTTTTAAACTATTAATAAAAAACTTTTTACACAGTAACTGCACAGTAACACTTTTTTGTCTGTATTTTTTCATCCCTCGTTAAAAGATAAATACTAAAATATATAATTTTATGAAATAAAAACATTAACTTTATAGTAAAATAATTTTTGTCGACATTTGTATTAGGTATCAGTGACGGTGGGACCGATGACTCAAGCGTGAACGAGAAGGAAAAGGCGGTGATCAGGGGCGGGGTTGCAGTGGAGAGGTACTCGCCGGACCCTTACGGGGATTTCCGGCAGTCAATGGAGGAGATGGTGGAGGCGCGTCCGGAGTTGATGGACGTGAATAACAATTGGCACTTGTTGCACGAGCTTCTTCTATGCTATCTAGCTCTCAACCCGAAGACAATGCACAAATTCATTTTCGCTGCCTTTGCTGATCTTCTCGTTAGCCTCGTTTCTCTCTCTTCTTCGCCGCCGCCGCCGCCGCACAGTGATTGACAGTTAATTTCGTGTGCATTTGTAATTAAGTTGAAAACTTAACGTCGGTGCCAGATAGTAATTACTGATTAGTGGCATAATTAACATTATTTTTCATAAGAATTAATATAAAGTTTTTGGATTTTTTTGGATAACCTCTATGAGTTTGCATGATTAATTAGTAGTTAATATGAATGAGTGTTATTTAATTAGAAGGGAGCAGTAGGAAGTGACGTCTTTGATTTATCTGGTTTTTTGTTTGTTTGTTTAGGTGTGGGGAATCGGAAACCTGAACCCGATCCCGATGTTGGTCCCCTTGGCCACGCATTCACTGTCCCTTACTCCTTAGGCTTATTCATCTTTTCAACTTTTTTCTCTCTGCACGAATAATATACTTATCGTTTAGAGTCTTTTTTATTCTCCGTTAAATTTTTTATAATACATTTTATTTTTCTTATTTCACTTCTCTATTTTATTACCTCTTTTATGTTAGATTTTGAACTACGTGAAGAAGAAACTAGAATTATCTAAAATTTAAGAGTCCCCTCTCACTCTTAATCTCCTTCTCTCAAGTGTTTCTCCTGATTTTTTATCTCTCAAATTTTCCTTCTGTACATACACTATCTATTACTTCAAAGTTATCTTATTTACAAGTCGCTAAGACTTTAGAATTGTCAATGTAATAACAAAAACAAATTGTTTGAGAGATAAAGCCATCAGATAAAATTTCACTCCTATCAAACTAAGCTCAGTAGATGATACATTAAACGGAATTCTTCTCCGACGCAATCCTGACTATCAGATGATAGGTTTACGGATAAAAACATCTTAATTTATAAATTTATGAAATAGTAATTAATAATTTTATAAATTATTATTTTATTTGTGATAAAATTAATCTAATTGAATTCCCTCGACCAGACAAATTTTACTTATTGCATTTCTCACTAGTTCGTGGAGTAAATTTTATCATTTTATACTAATTATTGTTTGATTCTTTTAAAACTTTTAAATTGGGGAAGAAAAATGTAAAAGAATGATACTATTTTTCTGTTTCAATTATTTGTGACGGTTTTAATTATCAGGTAATATTTTTGTTTGGGAAGGTAAAAAATCTTTCTAACACCTAGCCCGTGAAGAATAAATAATCTAATTGATTGTGTTAGTCACGTTAGCACTAATTTGAATAATCATATTTAATTATGAATCCTAATTAATATGTATTTCATTGTCAAGTAAGTTCTAAATTTGATTAGTATTAATTCTAAAGTTCGAGACGTATAATAGTAAAAGTGATAGGAGAAATGCATATTTTTATAGAGTATTTTTAGTGAATGAGACTAATTTTTCAATGTATACGATTGGAATTGAAATTAAAATGACATTTTTAAAGATTTTGAATCTCTTTCACCCGAACCAACACTTTAGTTGAAGAAAAATCATTTTTAAGAACTTCTAGAGGTAATTAATTTTAGTTCTTTACTAGAATTATTTTTATCATTTAGAAATCAATAGCAACCTAAGTTATCATTCGGAATTAATTTAATTATTTACCCACTTTTCTTACAAAGAATTATATACTCACTTAAAAAATATGGAAAACTTTCTTTTATGCGTCTACATTACAAATTTCCTTTATTTTGTCGCTTTTCATGACTCTAGTAATTAGTTTATTTATGCAGCAAACAATATTTGGTGAAATTCAGAATGTCGGAGAAAAAAAGTGTTTTGTTTGTATGAAACAAAACTGGCTTATCTAGGGAAGTAACAAGGCAATTTCTAGTCAAGTTGGAAGAAAGAACAAAAATGATGATCTAAACTATGCAGGTTGCAGAGAGCACAGGTTATTTTAATTATCTATACTGTATATTCACTTAATGCCATTGTTCTTATTTTTGCCACACTCATATATATAGAATAATATATATACCCCAGATCCCAGTCAGGTTTCGTCGGATTCTATGCAGACGCATAAAATACAATAATTATTACAATATTTAAAAGTGAACTATTATTAGTAATAGAAAATATATAAGATAATATATATGCTTCAACTTTTAGATTTTATTTTCAACCGCTAATATTGTACATATATAAAAAGAATATTATTTAGAGGTGGTAAATCAGTATCTACCTTCAGTTTGATTTGTAGTTGGATCATGGATTCTATTAATAATATTATTATCATTATTTAACTCTTTAAAGAGTTCCTTAATTGTAATTTTGATATCAATAAATCATTTTAACTCTTTGGCTAATCATCTTTTGATTAATTTGTATGGAATATCGCTGCATCCAGACAGTGCATAGATAGATCAGAAAAAGCCACATGCAGATAAGAAAAATAAGAATTGGCAAACAGCTAGACAGAATCAGAATCACAATTTGACACCCTTCTTTATTTTTTTTTTTTCTTTTCTGGATTCTTAATATTTTTAAGGAAATAACAAGGGTATATGCCAAGCAGAAGATTCAACCAAACTCTTTTGGCTCTTTTCTTCTCTCTTGTCCCTGGATTGAGCTGGGTCCAAATTCGCAGGGCGCAAGATATATAATAAAAAAAATCAAGTTTATAGTATTTTTTAGTGGAAGCTTAATTAATTATGATAAGAACTTACAGATAATAATATTAATATTAATATAATATATATATATATATATATATATATATATATATATATATCGATGGAGGAACAGTGTAGTTGTTACTGGCCAGCGTATGCCAACTGCAACTGTACAAAATATATCCTTGAGAGAAATCATTTTTTATGTAGATATATTTCACAAAATATTTTACTAGTATAAAAAGAGACAGGAAAAAAAATAGAAATGTCCTAAACTAAATTTTTTAATAATAAACTGAAATATATGTATATATATATATATATATATATATATATATATATATGTATATATATGTATATATATATATATATGTATATATATGTATATATATATATATATATATGTATATATATATATATATATATATATATATATATATATATGTATATATGTGAATTATTTTTCTTACGCTGTCATTTAATTGCAAAAATAATGTAAGATAGTTCCAATTATTTATAAATAATAAAAAAAAAGTATTTTTAAACCAAAATACAAGCTTCAAATGTTCCAAAGAAATCAACTAGCTCACTGGGTTTGAAAGAATAAACCATCTCCCACAACAGCATGAAACATCACCAACAATGTTTAATTTGGCACACACAAGGATTCATATATAGAATCTAGCTCCATGCAGAAATGTTTGTATTATGATATAGATTCATGTCTTCAGCTTGTAACAAGCATCACTCACATAAACCATGACCTTTAATCGGTATATATTTGCTTCCTTTTCACCTTTCTTTTTGATCTCCTGAGATTGGATTTGACTGTGACAAATTGCAATGAGGAGAAAATGAGTTCAAATTTTCGGAGAAAGAAAAGCCACAGAATGAGCCCAAGTGTGTCCAGAAACACAACAAATAATTATAAAGGGTTTAAATATTCAGTGTCCACAGAACTGTACCTCTTGTAGGAATAAAAAACTCATCATCAGGAAAATTGAGCTTTGGTATTTCTTTTTCCAACACTACTGTGCCATTGAATACCGTCAGATTCAAGCCCTTTATCATTTCCTTGTTTCTCAAAGAAAGAGGCTCAAAACCAAAAAAACCAATCCAAGTTCCTTTCAGACGTACGAGGGCTGGTACAACCAACAATTCAACTTTTAAAAAACTGAGTACCTGGCAAATAGTAGCAGTCATACAAACATAAGTTAATTTTTCAATGCACAATGAGGACGGCAATAATTAAATTTTGAAGTAGAATCTTACTAATAAGTGCTCATGAATGATAATTTTAAGTATTTGAATAATTTTTTTTTTTAATTTCTTAACCAGAATATTTGTCTTTGTAAGCAAAATGAAAAACATGATCAATTAGGTAGCAAAGTAGTCCCTAAAACCCTAATAATCATATAGAACATATACAGGTAATTAACAAAGAAAGAGATAAATTAATAACATTAACTATGAACTCACTGATTCAATGCCGTGTAGAAGCCGTTTGAACATTCCTTGTCTCCTATAACTAGAGAGGGTTGAAACATATGGCATTTCTGCTAGTTGGTTCCCATGGATCCTATTTAATAAACTTTATCATCATCACTAATGCACATTTCACTCTCTTTTCATTTAGCCAAACAGAAGCATCACAAATTATATAAAGGAGTTGATTCTTAGTAGTAGGTCTGGAATTGAACTAAGGACGGAGTTCATTATTATGATGACATCTAACAAGAGCAAGAAAGTAACTTTCACAGAAAACAAATTTCAAAATAGTTAACAAGGTACAATATTCCTGATTTGCAGAGCACTCTCTAAAACATGTTACATAATAAAACGGAAGCAAGAATGATACTTGAAAGAGATACAAAAGAAATAATAAATATGAGAGGTGATATAATATGTTAATATGTAATAAAAAAAATAGCAGTGTTAGTAAAATGTTTAATATATAAAAGTATCTATGTATATGACTCTTTTCGGAAATACATTTATACTCTATTCTCCAGATTATATTGCTATTTCAGGTTATAATTTTAATAGGATTATATTTAAATGTAATTTCTTAGCATATTTTCATTATTTGCATTTACAGTTGAAAATTTTATTTTGGTAATTTAAATTAATATTTTTTCTAATCTAGTGAAAATATTTATTGTTCAAAGTACTTATATTAAATTTTAATTCTATTCAAAAAAATAATATAAAAAATCATCTATTTTTTATCCTTACACCAAAGAGATGACAAAATAAATCCAACACAGAAGAAAATAATGTAATCAATCATTGATGTTCGGCCTCACAGAAGATAAATCCATATACAACTAGTCTTTATTTAGTAGACATTCATACTAACTTTTTATCACATATAAGTTGACTGGAATTAATGCATCCATAAGAAAATTTAAAATTTAAATTGATTAATTTATACCTGATAGTTGCAACACTGATAATCTCATCATCTTTCTCAAGAATTGCAGTAATAAACCTCTTATGATCCAGGCGAGGGAAGTTTGACCTAACCACCAAGATAAATCAACTAATCACACATGATAAAAAAGATAAAATAATAATACCTATGTATCCACGTATGCCTGAAATTATGATCCCATAACTCATTTACTTGAATACATGATATCTATGAAAATATTATTGTTTAAACGCACGCAAAAGAGATTGGTCAAGTTCCCTTACCCACAATTATATACCATACTGTGTATGATATCTATCCCAGTATCGATGTATCTCTTGAAGGCCTCACTCATCACAGATAATGCACCATCCAGTTTCGCATTACAGTCCACCATATTGGGTTTACTTTGTGAGGCATTGGAGTCAACATTCTTTCTGTAAATAAAGGAGCAAGAATAGCCATCTTCCATTTCTAGCTTAACCCCAACCAGCTTTTCAAGTCTCTCAAATATCTACAAAGACAAAATACAACAAATTATTACATATTAGTTAGATTACTACCATCGTAGGGGATACCTTATAATAACAACAACAATCATTTTTTTTCCTCCATTAGGTGAGTCTATTACATGAATTAAATTATGATATTTACTTCGACACCATTAGTTGATTACTTGGCAATATTATATCGTTGGACTGTTTTATAGATATAATCTTTTTAAAATTATATTAAAATATAAATAATTATTTATATTTATTAATATTTAATTAATTTATATAATGAATAACATCGTATTATCTATTTAGAATGACACTGTAAAAATTATTATAAATGATGGAATATTTTCTTGTGGATCTTACATATTTATAGCAAACCACTGAACACACTAAAACTACTTTTATGATTTCTCGCCGACAATGTTAAGTTATAGCCATGATAGCAAAAATCAAAAGATTAACACCAGGCAACTTATTGTGACACAATAACTTTGCATCACTATAGTACTAAATTTACATGCAGCAATATCAAAAATCAAGAACATGAAACAAATGGACCATACCACTTTGCATCCGTTTCCACATAGGAGTTCATCTCCAGAATGAACAATATTGTCTCCACTGGCCTCAACACAGGATTGGTGATCTACAAAAACGATCAAACTTGCATTCATTTTTGACAGAGATCAAAAGAAAATAACCTTAATTCAGAAATGATGATTGATGAGTATCAAATTGTTAAAAAGAATACACTTATGCAGAGGTGATAAAGATAATATATACATTTTTGGTCGCATACACGGCATGTCATAGGCTTGGAAGAGCCTTCAAGGTTGTCCTCTTGCTTTTCACCATACAACTCACAAAATTTGCATCGGCAATACATGCAGTACCATTTAGCTGATGGAAATGTCTGCAAGGGAAAAAGAAAACAAGATGAATTTTCCTTTTTAATAATGGAAGTTTTAATATATATGAGTAGAAAGTACACACGTCTTGCATAAAATTTTCATACAAACTGACAGGACACAAACAAATACAAATATAAGTTGCATTAGTTTCATGTCGTGGATGCACCTGGAAATGATAGTGTCTTACAATTTTTAAGAATGGTTACTTGTAAAACAACCTCAAGTTTCTAGAATTACAATATAAGAATATAGCTCTTAAGTTTAACGATTTCATATAAGACCTCTCATATTGGAGATGTTTATAGAATTATCTCTATTACTATAATTTACGAGAGAAGAAAAATTGTTAATAATGGAGTACAAGTACTCAAAATTCGATTAATATGGTATTTATTTACAAAAAAAAAATAAACTATTAATATAAGCATTATAAATCTACATTAATTAGTAGGATGATGCATTATGTTTACAATATGATGTTATGATATTATATATCATTTTGTACCAATAGAATATCGATTAATTAAATGTATTATAGCTACCAGTGTAAAATATTTATACAACTGGACTAACTTTTTAGACAAAAAGCATATAAAAAACTGTTAATGTAAACTTGATGACACTGTTTATATTAATTGTTTAAGTTTTATTAGATAAATGTTATAGTAACAATGATAATTTTCACCTGCAAATTTTTCTTTGATATATCACATTTTTTTGTAATGATAATGTTAGATAATATTTTACAGCCAAACATATAGGTTAATTATACCCTTTGTAGATGCTCTAGCTAATTTAGAGAAACAGGACAGTAAGTAACACAATACATTATCTAAGAAATTTTATCTGTGTACATTTTTCACCTCTTTTTATACAATTTAAAAAAATGATAGAAAAAAATGTTAAATGAGATAAAGTTTGTTGTTAAAAAGAGTTATATAATTACGTGATTCATGATATATATATAGAGAGAGAGAAGAGGAGGAATCAAATCATTCCATGCTAATTTTTTTAAAAAAATTATTCTTTATTTTCATTTATTCACTGTGTAATATAATGGTTGAAGATGTATTTCATTAAAATAATTAGAGTAATAAATTTTAACAGATTGAGAAAGAAAAATAATTCTCTTAATATTAAGCTTGTGCAATAAAGTAAGGTACGTACTTTTATACCAAGGCAACTTTGATGGAAAGTTGATGGGCAAACAGCACAACAGACGAGATTTCCTTCTCCTCCACATATGCCACAGCAATGATCGTTTTGGTCATCAATCTTATGATAAAATTTACCAGAAGTTTCATGTTCCTTATCTTGTGCTGGACACTGAGAGAGAGAAGGTCCTCCTTCCCCACATGTATTAGTCTTCAATGATGGATAAGAGGGGTTGTCTCTTGGATTAGCTCCATTGTTCTCATTTCCTAGCACTGCCTCCAATGTTTCTTTCTTATTCGAAGATTTCCCAGGAGATACATCCTCAATTGCATTTGGCATATCCACATCATGTATCCTCATATCAAACCCTTGAATCTCATCTTTGTGGCTACAATCTGTAGGGTTTCCATGATGATCACTTTGCACCTCACCACCATTTACTAATTGATTTTCTTTGTTGAAGTTCCTTGTGCAATTCTCTCCTCTATTTTTCTCAACCAAATCACAATCAATATTACTCCTAATAAAGTTATTGGTTCCCTCAAGACTTCTATTTGTTTCATTGAAAAAACTTGAAGAATCCCTTGCCCATGGTCCCAACTCTATGATGTTATAACGATGACGCATCACCTGAAAAACCCTATTCTCTAGTGACCTAAAAGTATCGTCGTTGAATGAGTTACCATGTTCAATTGAACTTGTAGGATTAACGCCATTCCCTTCCTTTTGATCCTTTCTTTCCTCACTCACTGATTTTTGGGGGGTTTTTTGGTCATGAAACGGCAAGCCCTCCTCCATTTCACAAAAAAACCTAGTTCTACAATTGGGTTTAATTGGATCAACAAAAAAACAAAGCACAACAACAAAGACAACAATTTATTATAAGATTTTACTTCTAAGTGAATAAAACTTACATAAATTAAACTCCTTTCACAAATGCAGTGGCGAATTGAGAAGTGGATGAAAATGGTACTCTGAAAATTAATTAGAGGGTTATTAAGAAGGCTGAAAAGAAACAAGAATGATCATAAGAAAGTAATTAGAGTAATTAAGAAAGGTAAAAGGAAACAACAATGATCATAAGGAAGAGGAGAGAAGAGACGAGGCGCAAAGAAGAAGCACAGAGAAGGAAGGTAGGAGCCCTACGTTGAATTAGAGAATTGAAGGAAATGAAAACTAAGGTGGCGTGGATGTGTGTGAGAGTGAGAGTGAGATTTATTGAAGAATATCACCTTTATTTTTTTTTTTTATTATTTTTGGTCTTCAATGTATCCACTTTTTACGTACTCTCTCTCTCTCTCTCATCCTGTCTTAATTTTGAAGACTTTTTGACCTTTGAAGAAAAATACGTACGCGTCTTAGTTTTGTAATTAATAAAGCCTATTATTTTAATTCATAAATAATATTTAATTGACTGTCATAAATTTGATTCTCTAGAAATTTCTTTCCACTTTTAATAAATTCATCTTTCTTTCAACATTATTACACAATATTTTTAAATAAGACAATGTTGTCCTATTGACTATTTTGTAAAGCATAAAAAAGTATTTCATAAATGAAAAACAACTGAATTCTTGTATAAAAAGTATTTTATAAATGTAAAACGACTGAATTTTTGGTAAATTATTTTAAATTTTTTTGAAAGAGTAAAGGTTTTTAAAATTAGGATTTTTTCTAATAGTGTATTAAAAATATTATTAATTTTACTAAACACTTTAAATTACTTAAAAACTAAGTTTTAAGTTTTTTATATTTTAAATAACAAATATTTTATTTTAATATTATTTTTAAACTAGTATGCAAATAATAGATACTTCTTTGTTCCTTTTTAATTCAATATTTTTTAGAAAAATTATGATCCTATTTTTATATGTCATTTACCACGTTTAAATAGCATTAATGATTTATTTATCAATTTATCTTTATTTATTTTATTAGCTTATTCATTCATAACTAGTTTGTATTTACTGTAGAGTACGAATGAAAAAGAATACCATAGGTAACTCCAAAGCTATTTACGGGAAGATAAATAAACAATGCAATTTTTTTATTTTTGTAAAACCACCTTAAATTATATGTAAAGAAGGAAAGTGAATTTTTCAATAATGCAATTTTTATTTGTGTAAAACAACCTTAAATGGTAATTAAAAAGGAATGAAGGAGTTATTAATTTTTTTAATTTACAAATTAATATTCTATCTATTATCGAATATAAGAAAAAAAAAAAAAGGAACATGCTTCAGATTTATTTAGCAACTGGTTATTTGTATCAAACTTTATGAATTGCAAAATTTTTTCTCAAATTGCCTATTTCTAATAAACACACATATTAATATTTTTATTTATTGTACATAAATATAGAGTTAAAACCACGGGTATTAATATTTATTTATATGTATAGAAAGTGAATTCTTTAATGTTATATTTTTATGATAAAAAATGAAGGAATAATTAAATTTAGTGATAAATAATTTGAAATTTCTCCCATCATTTTTATTATTTTTAGTATTATTCTTTCATTAATGATAATATTTAATTTTCTTTATCTTTATTGAACTATACGTGATTTTATATATATACATATATATATATATATATATATATATATATATAATTATGAGTTTCTGATAATAAAATAAAATAAATTCTATGCTACAACTTTTAAATATTTGTTCGTCATAAAAATCGAATGGATAAATAAATTTCATGATAAATGATTCCATCATTAATATTATTTTATTTATATTTTTTATTATTATTAATAATAATGTTTCTTGGTGTCTAAGTTATGGATCATTTGGTGAAAGAGTCTAGATTATGATGTCAAGAGGGAAGATCTCAGACATTCAACAATATGTTGAAGTAATTCTTTTCAGGTGAGTAAAATTATACCTGTTATAACCTTCCAATGTTTAAGTTAATAACATAAATAAGTTTCTAGAAAAATAAAGAGTTTCAGAAAGAAGTAAGAAGATATATTATTAAAGATTCAGAATATACTTATAATGATAAAAAAAAATATTTATACATTTAAAAAATTAACGTGACAAGATCAAATAATGTGACTAAACAGATATTTGATAGTGAACCTTGTTCAATTAGAATTAAAGCGAATGTGATATGTTCGATCAATCTGATCGTTTTGCAGGTAGTCATCAGTTTCCAGAGTTGACAGATCATGTAACTATAAAACACATATCCCTCTTAGATTAGCCAACCATAATCTACTAGCACAGTTATTAAGGTCAGCAATGTGATTAGTCATGTCAATCTAATAATAAGAGTCCTAATGATAAAATGATACAAATAATAATATTTATATAAATTATGTGATAATTGTTTTTATTTTTCTATAAATGATGAGTTTATGACAATAAACCAAGTTAAATTCTAAATGCTATTTATCAAAAAGTAACATTTATTATATAAATTAATTAGATATTAATAAATATTGATAATTTTTTATATTTTATTATAATTTTAAAAAATTATACCCACGTCACCGAAACAAATAATTCTCTTGAAAATAAAGATAATTCTCTTAAAATAAAGATATGATGCTATCAAGGAACCCACGTCACCAAAACAAAATAACATACCTACCGTTATTTTTCTTAAAGTTTCTATGATGACTAATGTGATGTTTTTTACGTCTCAACGTGCATCTTTTTAAGCTTAATTATATTAATCTAATCCTTTTATAATATTTATTTATTTTGAGTTAGTTCCTTTAAAATATAATTACAACAATAAAAATAAAACAAATTAAAATCAGTATACTAGAAGGAATAAAATTAAATAAAAAAAACTTAAGCTATAAAAGAAGAAACTAACAAAGACCGAAACTAAAGACAAAAATAATATAAAAACCTATACTTCAAACAAAATAGTTAGATAACTTCTTAGTCCCTTTTCATAAAGAATATTTATCATTATTTTTTATTTCCGTTGTTAATTCTTTTTAGTGATATTAATACCATTATTTGCTAATTAATACGATTAAATCTTTATTTTAATCCTTATAAGATCTAATATTAAGTTCTTAAAAGATGAAAAATAATAATTGATTTTTAAAAAATAAATATTTATATCTAGTTCCTAAAAGATATTTGTCATTTTTATCTAGAAAAAATAAGAATTACAATAATAAAAATAATAAAATTAAAAATTAAAATAATAATAAATAGTTAAATTTAAAAATTAAAAAACAATAAATATTTATAAAAAATTATTTTCATATTTTTTCATCTTTCAAAATTATATGATCTCGCACAGTTAACTCTAATTAATATCGCTAAGAATTTTTTAGCAGTGAAAATTTGTTAAAATGGTTATTTATATCATAATCCTTTATTTATATAGTAGACGACAACGATAGTACCGCTTTTAATAACCATATTTATGCACAATCTTAACTAGAAACTATAACCATTTAATTGAATAACATGAAAAATACGAAATTCAACATCAGTGTTATAAAAGAAAATATATCTAAGTAGGTCAATTAAGGCATACAATAGACTTGTTAATCAATTTTCGCAATTGAAGTTAATTCTTTTCCAATTTTTAGAACATATACAAATAATCTTAATTTGAAGCTGCAACCATTACATCAATTGATATGAAAAATTACAAAAATTGGCACTAACATCACCAAAAAAAAAAAAGGTTGATTAGGCAGGTCAATAAAGGTCTAAAACTAACTATCTTAATCTATCAACTCTCGTAATTGAAGTCATTTTCTTCGATTTTGACGCATATGTACAATCACGACAACATTACTAAAAACACGTAATCATAAAAACCTAAAAGTGACCATCTTAATAAACTTTCACAAATAAAGTTTACCTTTCAATTTTTGGCCCATATTTACAACAACAAGCATAAACAATCTAAATTAAAATTGCAACCATTATATTGTTTGACATAAAAAATATGAGTATTCACAATAACAGTACAAAAAAATAAAAAAACCAATTAGCTCAATAGAAATGATAGGATTTTACTACTATTAGCTAACAGCTAGGACTACTCTAAGGAAGAAAAAGAAATACACAACTTCATTCCTTTCTTATCCAAAATTACATAAGATGAAAGATAACAAACGGATTGGGCCAACAAGGTTACATACTACTAGGGAATTACTGAAATAAAACTAAAAGTTAAACTATACTAAAGGCCCATTACTCCATGTAGTTCTTTTAGCCATGCTGGTTTGTCAGTAGCTGTTTTGGGCTTAGTAGCAGTGGACATTTTAAAACTTATGGATAACATAAGTTTTATTATCTTTATTTTACATTTTCACTTTAAAAATAACAATTTTCTACCTGCTCACTTATACAATTAAACCACAAATTTTTATGATAAAAAATCAAAAACAGATTTTTTTAAAAAAATAAAATCAAATAATTTGACATTCTTAATTTAAAATGCAGTTTAAGTGTCACCTCTTAGAAAATCACGAAGTTTGTACAATTATTTCAAATTTCTTTGATGAGCATGTAAGCTTTGAAGTTTAGATCTTGGTTGTGTAATTTGCTATTTACACTATTCCTTTGTTAAATACACTCTCCTTTATCACGTTTTTTTAAAAAAATTATTATCATTATGCATTGAAAATTTCATCCCATCACAAATCAACATATATTGGAATTATATTGACTTGTATAAAATTTCATTAGAAATCATATTAATAGTGTAATTCAATGACAATGTAAATCTATTTTGTATCATTAGTGCATCATCATTAAATTCTTATACTAAAATATCCATTTATAATGTAAGAAAAAACTTATAAGCTTTAATCTCTATATCTCATTTTGTTATCTAAATCCTCCCCATTTATTTTCTTAACTTTTTCTCTTTATCTATAGAAAGTATCAGAATTTTGCTTTAATTTATTCCATTATAAGAAATTATCGATAGTTAAAAATAATCATATATCACGATTTAAATTTTCCATTCTAAATTTAATGTGATTTATTTATTTTAAATTTTTTATTATCATAAATTTTGTTATGGAAAAATATTTACCTTGCAGATTCACAAGCTAAAATACCATTTTTTTATATATAAAAAAAAAAAAAAACTAGTTATACATATGTGAACCCATGCGATGTATTAAAGAATTGTGTAGGAAATATTTTTTATACGTATAGAAAAGTATTTTTGATAATTTTGGTAACTTCTTATATTACTAAAAAAATTAAAATCATATCAAAACTTGCAATTAGAAGCTTATTATATAATAAAAAAAAAAGAGAAAAACTCACGGTATATTGAATTACATTATATCTACCATGAAGGTTAACTTAGATTCTAATGTGAGAGTTAATATGTTGAATTATGAATGATATACTACGGGAGGAATAGGACAAGCTTCTCGTTCCTCACTGTGAATTATACAATAAAACTCGTAAAAGAAAAGGTGGAGACAATTGACCTTGACCCAAATGCAAATAAAGACTTAAATGCAAGCATAAATGGAGGCACAAATGAAAGCATATGCAAAAATGCAAGCAAAAATAAAGAGGCCTAATCAAATATACGAGTAAAATTAGAGACACACGTAGAAATGATAAAATAAGCATATACATATAATTCGTATTAACGTATTCACACAGCATGACTAAAAAAATAAATAAAAAAATATAATAATAATGATAGTGATATATTTAATTTGTGATGAATAACCTTTATAATATATAATAATAATGGTGATATATTTAATTTGTGATGGATAATTTTTATATTATCATTAAAGAAAATTTTATTTTAAATAGGAGATCACTTAAAAGAATAAATAAATGTCAATTATTCAATTTTGATGAAATAGTAAATTTTTACATAATAATTATTAAAATATTAAATTATTTGTGATTAAATGGTGTGTTCTGATCATGCGTCAGTGTAACATGCGGGGTTTAGCTGGTAAATCTTTTCCAAATCTATAACTGAATCAAAATTGTCATCCTTTCAATAAATCTTGCGTTAATAAGTTACATTGCACAACTCTCGGTGCAGATATTCTAATAATGCACTGCCCCATGCATATTTCCTTGTTTCTGTAAAATTATCCAAAAATTGTAAATATTATAATTACACTCTGGAGCTATTTTTATCCACAAACATTACGCCACCTATGAAACGTAATATTCAAGTACGTGTAAAGCAACGTAGTGTCTCAGGATCATTAACATATAGAGTTACATCACTAAACTGATCACACAACCAACTTAATTTCACATATGAACCTTTTAAATCTTCACATGTTGGCCTTACACCAGTAAGGCTTCTACCTGCTCAGCCAATGCCCATGTGTCGGTCCAATAACTAGTCTCTCGTCAATTGGTAATTCAACCAATACCGCTACATCTTTTAGTGTAATGGTACATTCCTCATATCGCATATGGAATGTGTGAGTCTCAGCCTTCATCTCTCAATGAAAGCATGCAACAACCCTCCATCAATTTTCAGATACCCAAGCTAGCAAACCTAACAAAAAACCAACCTCATGCAAATATGGAGAAATTGCATCTGGAAACCTCGGCTGGCCTAGATACCTCGTCTCAATTTTAGTTTTTTGTTATCGTCAGTGTTCCAAACATGCTCAGAGATATGATATTGTTGCATCCATAAAACATTAATTTCCATAAGTCCTGAGTCAATTCTAACACTACTGGGGAAGATGAAAACACCATTTTAAATTTGAAAATAAAAATTCAACATAAATACAAAATATTACTCATATAATTAACTTTAAACTTAAAAACAAATAAAATTCATACACATAATTTTTTAAGTAGTGAAATAATATTTTTGTTACGCATCTAATTTTATTTTCAAAATACAAATTTCATATGTAATTTCCATATATTACATCATAAGACAATTTTATTGATCTAGTTTAAAACTTCTATATTTATGATAAAATTTATTAATATCATCTTCTAATTTAAATTCAATATAAATTAGTTTATACAATATGACAAAAGTTATCAACATTCATGCCTTAACATAATTTTTAAATTTTAATTTAACAACAATTTACTGCACTACAACTTTCTAATTAAGAAAATATAACAAATATAAAAAATTAAATCATACATTACAAGCAAAATTTAAAATTAATAAAATGTAACAAATTTCATATACAGATTAATTTTTTTTTAACTAATATTTTCTATATTGTTTATATTAATAACTACATTTTTCCTAACTAAAAAGTACTATATTATATTAAATTTAACATTTTTCTAACAACAAAAAGTTACTACATTTTTTCTAATTAAAAAGTTTCTACATTTTTTCTAATTAAAAAATTAGTACATTTTTTCTAACTAAAAAATTACTAGAAGATATTAAAATCTACCATTTCCCTAATAACAACAAATTACTACATTTTTTTAACTAATAAATTACTACATTTTATTAAATCTACTATTTTTCTAACAATTAATTTCTTCATTTTCCTAAATACAAATTACTACATTTTCCTAATTAAAACTAACAACAATTTTCCTAACTAACTAAAACTTAATTGATGGGAAAACAAACTTAAATAATAAATAGAATAATAAAAGAAAAAATTTTAATTAAATAATAGGGAGAAGACTTACTTTTCTGTTGAGGTGGGGACCAACTTAACTGGGCCCACTTCAAAAACCAGAATAAGAGGAGAGGGAGGCGGAAATGGGGGATGAGAGGGGGAGCAATCGTGTGAAAAATGGAGATGTGCCGTGAAAAGAAGAAGGTGAAAGTGAAATGACAAAATTCACGGTGAAAGATGCGATCAGGGGTTGTCCGCATTTAGTTTGCATGCCCGCCACGTGTCAACACCACGTAAAATGTGCATGTTGTTGTCCGCATTATGTAACAACCTCTGCATGTTCGTGACGTGTCGACACCATATACAACACGACTGCTGCTGTTCGCATTATGCGACTACTGCTATTCGCATTATGTCACCATGAACTTTCTGCACCCAAAGTGCGGCCAGGCACAACCACACTTTGGACCATAATACATCTTTCTATATCCGCATTATACCAAATATGTTATTTACAAACTAATCCACTTGCGTAAATTATTCTTGTAACAATCCTATTCAAATCAATTACCCAGTATTGTAAGCTCTTCAACCTTCTACATGAAGAATGTCATACATAATTAGATATTTTCACCTTTTCTCTCCACACAATCAACAAAATATTTTCTTATTTGTTGTAGGCTAAATTGTCCACATCAAAATAAGCCATATGACTAAAAATCTTGTTTTTTTTACCGTACCTTAGTGTTACCAAAAATGTTCAATAGAATTACACGATCGGATCATATTAAACTCAAACCAATCATAATAAATCATCCAAATATTATATGTAATATCACCAGAGAATATAAGATGTCAAGAAAATATTGACACAATTCTCAACTTATATTATCTTTTTATGCAAGAATACTATTATCAAATTGTTTTTGGTCTGGATTATGTTAATAAGAAGTCTCCAAGCAAAAGCAACGATGTTCGAAGGCTTAAAACCAGACCAAACAAATGTGAGTGTCTTATCATCTGGTAAGAGTTTTAATTAAGATGTTGTTCGAGCTCCCAATTTACGTCTAACGACCTTTCGGATCTTCGATAGATGATACGTTATTCAATACCTACATAAGATATATTAGTAATTTTTTCTTTGACTTAAACCAGGGTCTCCTACGCCTAAACCAAATTGTCATTCCTCCTCCATCAAAAGTCCAATATTGTTTATTGCAAGTTCTCGTTATTCTAAATTTAAAAAAAAATACGTGAAAATCAATTTATAAAGTATTTCTTTCTTTACTAAATCTATTAACGTCATTTCTTAGTTAATCATTCACAAGCCTGGTTGGTAAAAGATAGCCAAAGAATAAAAGAAATTATTCTCTCACTAGTTAGTGCTTTCGTTAGAATAAATACAATTAATTTTAAAATTGATTATAAAAATAATTAAAAATAAAAATAAAATAAAGACCAAAGGAGGATTTATGACGAGATTACTTGACTTCTTTATAAATTAACTAGAGTTTAACACAGGCAAAAGGAAACAATAATGGTAACAAGGAAGTGCAAAGAGGAGGTGCATATAAAAAGTTGAAAATGAAGGTGGAGTGAAAGGGAGAATTACCAAAGAATATACATTTGTTTTTGGTTTTCAATGATACCACCTTTTACTCTTTCTCTCCCATGTTTAAATTAAGATTTTTAATCTTTTCCTTGCAAATAAAATCGCTACCCTCTTTATTCCTCTTTATTTTTCAACTACCCTCTTTAGTCCCTCCGACGATGATCCTCTGGTGTGCTCATCAAGATTGAAGGTCTCTATTGGATTGAAACCAAGTTTGGCCCAATATAGTGAAGAAAAGGACTCAATGTAACCCAAAACATCAACAATAGGATATATGATTTCGGGCCAATGTGCATGAACAACCCATGAACACATTCCGTTGAAATTGGGTTCCTAAGAAAAATCCACATGGCATGTTATGTTACATGACAAGTGAATTGGGTGCAATTTGGGACTTTTCATCACATGGACATGTTAGGGTGGCAGGAATTGGTGGGTTATAAAAAGTATGAATGTCGAATATTATTCACAAATCCATCCAATCCAACAAAACACATAAAATCCATGATTGACAATGTTGTGAGCAATTGATTGAAAGTAGATGCTCTTATTACATAGAAGGTGGGAGACAGCAGGACAAATTTTCATCAAGCTAGTTTCCATTTTGTGGCAGTGTATGCTTTTTCTATGATACTCCACACTCATAGTAACACACTGACACTACATAAGGGGTATATATAAATTAACCTCATTTTTAAGTAATGTTTTGTCTCATGAACTTTACCATTATTCCATCCCCTTTAATCATTCCACTACTCTCCTGTTTTTGTTGGATCCTCTCTGAATAGAATCTTTTATATATCATGTACAATATGTGTTGCCTTTATTTTTTTTTTGTCTTAAATGAATTGTACAAATATTTTAGATGCTGTCTGTGCAATTCATGTAATAGTGAGTTTTAAATCATTCATAATAACTCTTAGACTAAAAAAATAAACATAATCAATTGAGTATATTGAATAAGTATATTATTTTTGATATTTTAAAATTTTCACATAATCATGTGTAATGGCTATCTAGGTAGGATTTACTCGTAATTTTTCACTATGGAGAAATAAACTCTGAATGGATAATCTTTTGTAATTCAAAGGTTAGCGGATCGTCTAAACAGTTTTATATGATTAATTAATTATAAATTAGATTTTAAATTTTTTTATTGTACATTATGTTATTAAAAATAATAAACCCATTATAAAATATTTTAATTAGTTGATTTTACAAAATAGTTTATGCTCTAATTTTTTTAATTAAATAATACTTTTAATTTTTTTTCTAAGAAATATGTTATATAACCTATACTATTATAAAAATAAAAATAAAAACCTAGGTGATATTTCTTGACTAAGGAAATAAAAAATAAATTAAATTTATCATATAAGTTAAAATTAATTTATGTGTCTCAATTTTTAAACAAATTAGATCAGAAAACTTCCATGAATATTAGGTGTATGAATTGATTAATTCAAAGGTGTGCTGAGAACACTTTCAGTCACAATCCTTACAACACACTATTTCTTTGAATACATATCTTCTAATATATTCTTTATGATTTTTATTGAAATTTAAAAATTATAAAATCATAAGTAAAGAATTATTAAATAAGAGGTGAGACTAAAAAAAGTTCTATATTTTCTCATAAATTTTTGATAGAGAGTGTATTAAAAAAATGATCTGCTGGTATTTTCTTTAACTTAAAAAAAAAATTAATTATTTTAACTTCTTTTTTTATATAAACATTGATATAAAAAAATTAAAAAAAAAAAAAAAAGTTTGTCAAGGTCGTCACTGCTCCAGGACCAAATAAGTTAGACAAATTAGGCAGTCACACACTCATTCAAACTAGAATAATGAGACTAAGATGGATGTCTCATATTTAAAGTTTGATTTGTTGATAATAAAATCTTAGTGGTTTGATCCTCATTTTGTTGTCACTAATTTGAGTGCCTTTGTAATTGTGTGACTAAATCCACAGAACCAAATTCCTTGTATGTTTACCAATGCCAACAAAATGTTCTCCACGACTTCTCTAAGACTCTGTCAATGTGACACACAACGTGTGCTTCACATTATTCATAGGATGCTGCGACACGTTTGGGGTGCAAATTAATACTGTTCCTCATTAAAAGTTTTGTACATGCAGCAGCTTGACCAACTTGAGTCCTTTATTGACGTACGTCGTAGTCATCAATCAAGTATTATATTACCTCACCCCTCCAAAGTTCGTGGTTATCCATTTATCAACGGACAAAATAAAGAGGCAAAAAGGAAGAGAAACACATGCCATGCACAACATCTGCCATGCAAGGGTTTTTGGTTGTATACAATTTGTATTATGATGAGATCATGTATACAACTTATCCCATAAAGTTAATTATATTATATTCCCAGTTGTTAAATTAAATTTCGACTCAATAAAAATAAATAAAAGAGAAACTCAACGTAATATTAGTAATAATATAGGCTAAATTTAATATTCATGAAAATGGTATCAAATACTAGAGAGCAGTATTATTGAGACAGTTAATTAGCCTTTCCTCCTTCACGTGAAAGAAAAATGATTGAACAGGAAAAAGTAAAATATATATATATATATATATATATATATATATATATATATTAGATGATTCAGAATATAATAGTTCTAATTAATCTTTATATTTGTAATTGAGTATTATTAAAAATTTTGGATATATTTAACCTAGAAATTAGATATGAGACATTCAATATGAATAGTCCTGCACTATTTAATTTATTTATTTTTTTCAAATAAAAGTGCCTAAAGTTCCAGTTAGTTGGCTGGTCCATAATCTAACTGCCCCTTGGTGGGGTACACCTAATCCCTGGTTTTGTTAAGGCAAGATGATCCACATTATGTCATGAAATTAATTGTTGTAGGTGATGGTCAAATGGCCTGCAATTGCCATTGGAACATTTTGAGAAATAGTCTATGGCTTTGTCCCCTAGCATCTTCTAAAGTGGACGCGATAATAGACCATAATTGGCACCAATTGAGCCAGTTGCACTGTTGTAATGAATGAATCAAGGTATCATGGTTCCTTCATATGATGCAACCATGGTTTATTGAATTTTAACCGTGCAAAAAAAATAGGTTTATTTTAGGGACAAAAGCTTAAGAGTGTTAAAACATTTAGCCTTATAACTCAGCTATAACAAACTGTTGCCAAGATCAACTTAAGTTATTTACCGCTAATTGTGGAAAAAGCCACACTTTGGGGGTTGGATAGTGGACTCTGGAGATGCATAATTAGTTTTCAATAAATGTTTGGAGCCCACTTAATTAATACCTACCACTTTTCCTATCTTCATACCAAAATATACCTTCTTGACTACTTCTATCTTTTCTAGAAAATACCAAAAAAATATATCCTAATATATGGTTATGGTATCCCAGAAATCCTTTATCAAAATAATTGCTGATGACTAAAAAATTTGTATGTTTTTTCTTCTGTTTAACTGCAGAACATGATTATTGCACCCATGGTACGTCCTATCTGTTATTTTGAATAAACTTATTCAAAATATCAGTTGTTCGTATAACAAAGATTTGCTAAAGTACTTCTGCCAAATAATTTGATAGTTCAGATTTCTTAAAAAGAAATAGAAAAAATGATCAATTATTAAATTAATAATGTTACTCTCTCACTTACATGAACCATTTTATATGTATATACTACAATTAATCTCATCCTTTTTTATACTTGCACTCTAACTATGCCAGCTCATAGAGGCTGTGCAGTGATGCATCAAATATTATTCTTAAATATTACGTTTATCTCAAATGATTTCAATCATTTTATGGCAATTATTTTAAACAGTTTTAATATTGTCTCTGCTTCTCAGCAGCAGGGACATAATTATAATATTGAAAATTTGGCCTGGCATCATCTTTTTTTAATTTAAAAGAAATTGAGATAGAGCAAGGAGAGACCATGTATAAAACAATTACCACTCTCAGCAATACATACATAGCCAGTTGCCTTATGCTTTGACCAACTCTCTAATCTATTCTATTCTAGTTTCTAGGCTTTATCCATTCCTTCACTTTCCTTGCTACCCCATGTGCTGAAAGTAATCTCTCTTTTACTTACCCTTTGCCATTCTCAAATCACACATTTTGGATTTTACTTTATTTGTTGTCTCAGCAAAGAATTAAGAGGTAAGGCAAATCTCACTCTTCCTCTTTCTCTTTTTACTTTTGTGGTATCATACCATCCTAGAGAAATATAAACTCACAGAGTTTTGGAGCTGATTTTGAAGAATTTTAGCTGAGGCAGAGTCCTTTATGATCAAAGTTACTTTTCTTCAGCATATGAACTGATAAAGATCAGATTTTCAGGGAACGAGTTCAGATAATTTTGTTGGTGTTTTTGCCATGAAGGAGTTTCCTTCTTGTTTTGGTGAAAATGGTGTTCAGGTTGTAGATTCTTCCTATTCAAGTACCACAAGGGGGGCTCAAAATGCTGTCACTTGTGTCTATCAGTGTAAGTTAAGAGGCCGTTCATGCTTGATCACTGTGTCTTGGACCAAAAATTTGATGGGACAAGGCTTGAGTGTGGGAATTGATGAGTTGGGAAATCATTGCCTTTGCAAGGTTGAAATAAAGCCATGGTTGTTCTCAAAAAGAAAAGGGTCAAAGAATTTGGATGTTGAGTCTAATAAAATAGATATAATTTGGGACTTGAGTTGTGCTAAATTTGGTTCTGGGCCAGAACCGTTGGAGGGGTTTTACTTGGTTGTTATGTTCAACCAAGAGATGGTGTTACTCCTAGGGGATCTGAAAAAGGAGGCGTGCAAGAAGATTGATAGTGACCATGCTTGTGCTAACTCTGAAGCCGTTTTTATTGCAAAGAGGGAACACATTTTTGGAAAAAAGTGTTATGGTGCAAAGGCTCAGTTTTGTGACAAGGGCCAAGTGCATGATGTGAGAATTGAGTGTGACACACTTAGTCTTAATGATCCATGTCTTGTGATTCGAATAGATAGCAAGCCAGTGATGCAGGTGAAGCAATTAAAGTGGAAGTTCCGGGGAAATCACACTATTTTGGTGGATGGTTTACCTGTGGAAGTCTTTTGGGATGTACATAATTGGCTCTTTGGAAATGCTATGGGGAATGCAGTTTTTATGTTCCAAACTTGCATTTCAACTGAAAAGGTATGGTCAAGCCAATCTGTTTCAGATCCTTCTGTTTTGACATGGGCTTATTCTCAGCAGTTCAGGGATTCACAGTTGCAAGGTCTTGGATTCTCTCTCATTTTGTATGCTTGGAAACATGAGTAGTCAATGTAGGAGTTATTGAATTTTATTCTTGAGTGCTAAACTGGTATTGCCAGCCACACAGTTTTCAACAATCATGTTATCACATTACATAAAACTCAAACTCATCTCTTTCTTTGGCCTATTATTTTTCTCTTTTTTCTTCTTTTCAATTCAATTGCATATATATATACCACCAGCCTTCCATATTTGCTTCATTAGAACTTTTGGAATATCTTCTTGCTATTTCTAAATTTCAGAATCTGCTACTTGCAGCAATTAGTTATTAGATATATGGTTAGTAAGAGCTGAAATATGTGTGGAACAAAAACTTTGAGTGGTATCACTGTCGAGAAGTTTCTGTTTATAGGAAATTAACAAACACGGCATAGCAGCTTTAATGAACTTTCAGTTTTGACGTTTAACTTCAAAAAAACAAGCTTCAATTGTTTGATTTCCATTTCCATTTTCAATAATCTTCCGAAAACAATAGCACGAGGTTTGACCGCTTGAACAAGACTAAATTCTTGTTGATATTTTCACTTTCACAATCTGAAAGAGATTCACAAGTCTCCGTCAACCTTTGGAAAAACTATTTCTATTCATACTAAGGAAGGGAAAGAATGCGCGAAACTGATTTTGTTCATTCCATATTCTGATAGTTAAACATTTTCGGGTAAACGGGTAGAAAGAGTCGTTTTCAGTAGACAAAACTAGGTTTGTTTTTATTGAGTGTTTTTGGTACTTTATTTCAATTAAGATTAAAGTTTGACTCCAATATTCAATGTTGAATTTAAATTATAACCTTTTTTAAATATAAGTTATTGAGATAAAACTTCACTTTTAATTGATAAACAATAACAAAAATTCTTAAGAAACTAAATCTAGATATTTGTCTGCTTGCTTTGAACAAAACTTGGCTTTAGAGAGGCAAGCTAAATTACCAAGCTATTAGCCTTAGAGAAGAAATGCTAACTCTATTTACTTTGCATAAAAATTCTCCAGTAGATTTACAAAGGGTTAAAATAAAATTAAGTGTTTTTACGTATGTTTTCATCTTCGGATGAAACACTGTAATTTGCAATTATTTTTCCCTAGTACTGCTGTACAGGGAAGAATGAAGTGCTTTGAAATTATTCTGCCTTCCACTCAGTTGATGGCATGATGCAGAACGATCATGGATTCATGATGGTGGACTCTGCCATAAATTGTTTGACTATTTTTTACTTCTAACTGTGAAAAGTGCCTCCCACTTTGTTTGCTTTTAATTCAACCACTCTCACGGAGGAAAATTCTCAAAGTTAATTCAACCAAACCAAAGCATGAGTTATCTACAGGTAGTAGCATTCATTATACAGAGAGTGCTAGAAGTCAAGACTTGTACGTCACCCTGTGATCCCAAGCCAACTAGCAGTGACATAACTGAAGGCCTCAACAAGTACTATTCTGTAATTGAACATGAAAATACAAGTAGAGGCAGAGAGCGAGGGAGGGTAAAAGATGGGCACGACTGAAGAGTAAGAGTAATTCAAATCACTGATTCTTCCTCTGACCGAATGTGTCTTCAACACCATTTGTAACTCTTTCTCTGCGCTCAGCAATCATCTCTGAATATGCCTGACAACAAACAAGAAATATTATATGGATCTTCCTGACAAGTACTGCAAAAGCATGTGAACATTACAATTGCCTTGCCTGAGATTTACCTTGAAGCAGAGCTAAGAGTAAAGATTATCAAATCTCAATTGAAGCGAGCTAAGAGTAAAGATTATCAAATCTCAAAGAAGGCAAGTATGGGTATGTGCAAATTCTCTGAGAGAACTTTTAGGAGAAAAAATTAAGAAAAAAAAATTCTTCTTCAAAAGTTAAAATTAGGTTTTCACTAATTAATTTATAGAAGTGTTTTCTTTCAATTTTTCTAAAAGATATAAAACTTTCTACAAATTAAAAAACTAATTTTAACTTAATTTTAAGTCCTTCTGGATTAAAAATACCCAAACAGACGTTTGAAATATAGGGGTACCAAATGTGAAACCTAAAATGGATTGGTGAAGGAGTAGTATTCGAAGTATTTATTGAATAATAAATGAAGTATATTTTAATCTAATAAATATTTTTTCTACTTTAAATTTTGCCATACTAGTTAGAAATTTAGCATCCGTCTGCCCTGAGTATAATAACCTGTAAGATAAACTATTTTGCTTATTTTCCTATTCTCTACAGCGTTTTAACTGAATGCAATCACAGTGGAACTTACTCCCAGATTCCACATAACTTTCTCCAATGAAAACACTAAAACCATGTAAAACATAAGCAATTTGTTGGTAATATCTCTGATACCATCCTCAAATTTCTCGAAACACAAGAATGACATCAACATAATAATTTTCAATGAAACAAGACCAGAACAAGTCTCTATAAACCAAAATTGAAACTTCATTTTCCTAAGCACGAAGGACCCTTGTGACTAAAATCATGAAATTTTAATCACTATAGTTAGGGTAATCTCAAAAAGCCATTGAATGTTCACAAGACTCAACACTAACCGGCATAAACTTGTAAAAAAGAGCAAGTTATATTATGAAAGAGAAAAAGGAAAATGAGTAAGAAAGAGAGTACGAACCTTGGGATAAGAATAGAGGAAGATGTACCACCATGCACATATTAGCGTGGATACAAGCGAACTGACTATGAGGGAATGCAAAATTAACCAACTAATGGCAATTATGGATATCCCTGTGAGAGCTATTGTCCAGGGTTGACACCTAATGAGAAAGAGGATAAACAAGAACCAACAAAAAATGGGGAAAATTGAGAATAGAAAAGAAGTGATAAGAGTGCTGACCAAGAAGGTTTAGTGTCCCAGACAGAGTCGTACTCGAGGGAGAGGTGGTTGAGGTAATCTTCCATATCATTAACGACGCCATTTTCGTCGAAGAACGAAGGGTCTTTGGAGTCACTGGGATTAACGCGGCCAAACACAATGGTTTTGGTGGTGGTGGGGAATGATGTGGAGCAAGTGAAGGAACAAGGAAAACGGTTATGTGAATTCCAGTTTTGGGTTTGAGTCGGAAATAATCGATGGGAGGGTGAAAGGGGCAACACCGACGCCACTACTGCCCTCATTTTTAGCGCTGATTTACTCACTACACTACCCAACTCTCTCTTTCATATTCATTTCTTTTTCTCAACACATACCTATACTCTTTTCAGTATTACTTTTTTACTAATACTTATTCAAGTTACCAAATTTTCAGGCTTTCATGTTGTAGGTTAAATTTTAGTAACTTTTCTTTTTAGTTATTATTTTAGTATTTTTTAATTCAATCTTTGAATTATTTTTTTAAATGAAATCTTTCAAATTAATTTGTTTTCTAATTATGTATTTCTTTTGTCATTATAAAATTAATTGTCTGAGTCAATTTTGATAATTTGCAGCAAAATTGCTATAAAAGAATCTGATTAGACCTCCAAACATAAAAATACTAGGTATAGAATCTGATTTAAAATATTAGATTGTGCACATGTGAGAATACCGATCTATAAAAGTTAAAATATATTGATACGTAGGGAGGACATATGTACAAATATTGGTATAATTTTCATTATATAAACTCAGAAATAATTAAGAATAAAAATATAATTAAAAATAAAATAAAATAATGACAAAAATAATAAATAAAAAAAATATTTAAAAGTATTAAAAACAAAAAATTCACTTACTTTTAACAACAATTTAAAGATCATCATATTTATAAAAAGAAGATAAGAAAAAGAAAGATATGAAAAAAGCGAAAAAGAAAGATATGAAAAAAGCGAAAAAAAAAGACACGTGATAAATTTAGTACATGATAGGATATTCCACATCCTATCACAGCTACCAACATTATCAACACCTTATCTTATCCGTATGATCTTTTCTAAATTCTCCTAAATAACCTCGTAATTCAAAAATCCAATTGAGAAAAAGATAATTAAAAGACTTAATTAAAGTTAGCTTTAAGATTTATTCAGTCATTTAACCTTTTACGATGTATTTTAGAACAAGAGAAATAGTATATTCACTAATGTAAATCATCATCCAATAAAAAGTCATCAAATCATAAATTACTACGTGTTCAACACGATGGTAGAATTGATTAACGTAAATCTTTAAAATTGATAAGTAAACGTGATTTAACGTAATTTTCATTTACATAATAAATATTCAAAAATTATTTTTAACAAGTTACATTGTTTAGAAACTTGACATTTGTCGAGTTTAGGGGCGAGAGGAAGAATACTACATCAATTCCGTACGTGCAAGAAATGATGCACTAAGATGCGTTTGATACAGTGAAATGTAATGGAGAAAAAAAAATATAAAAATTACAGTAAAGCGATAAACATGTCAAATCCATAAAAATTTTAAAATTTTTCTTATCTTTCAAGGATGTCAACTGGCACGAACAGGAAAGTGTATAGTCAAACATGCCCTGCTCATTGATTCATCATGGAATGATCCATGACCTGCCCAGCTCCTATTACTAACAAGTAAAGAAAGAACTGTTACTTAATTTTATTTGCGAAAAAGCTAAAAGGAGTACAAAATACATAATTGAAGACCTCTTCCACTTTGAAACCAAAAACAAATTCCAGCACCATATGGATTGATGCCGAAGAAAAATAACCTCCTTCTGGGGACCCAGCGGGATGGAGCTGCAGTCTATTTACATGTCTGCAAATATGGAAACAAAGCCCAACTTTAAAGGAGAAATGCTATCATCGTGCTCTTTAATACATTCTTTTAAACTCATTCTTCGTTATTGCCTCAACTTCATTAGAAATTACAAAATTTGTGGGCCTCACTTTTTTAAAGAGATCCACTCATGATTTTGTAGTTTCCAATAAATTTTAATCAATAATAAAGAGTGATAAAAAATGTATTGCTGGCACTCCTCATTCCAAAATTGCAACCTATCTCCAACTGTCCTCCAGATGGAAAATTCCACAATGAATAACTTCAATTAGAGAGAAGGACAGAATGGAAGTTGAAAAATCCAGGGTCCATAGCTTACATCCATCCTGACGTACAGCTCCTCCCCTAGTACATAAATTCAAAATGCAAAGAACAAATATTAGGAAACACAGCCAAACAACGCAAATGAAATGGGTCTAACAAACATTGAATTTAGATGGAAAACAGACAGTAGGCACTAACTTCGAAACATCAAATTGTAACATCCTATTTTGTGGACACATAATATTAGTATCATGCAATCACCATAACATATACTTCTTCATATGAGTTTCAAACTTGTTCATGGTGCATAGCTGTCCAAAGTCAACTTACGGGTCATTTATTACACCCAATTAAGTCAAATTCCTTGAGAAAAAAGTAGAGAATGGATATTTGTATTTATGATATTCATATAATAAATGCTCTATTTTTTAATAAATACTCTTTTTTAGCAACCCCCCCTTCCCCCAAACACAGAGAGAAAGAGAGAGAGAATACCAGGTTCACTAGATTGTTCTCGTTTTCAATTGACTCGATACAACAAGGATTCCCTAGAGAGCCAAAAAGTCAATCTCATCGGAGCTTTCCTCATAAATCACATAGTTGGCATCTTGACCATCCTCATTGCCACTGCCCTGATCACTGTTGTAGCTGCTTTCAGATGTACTCATAAAAATTGACCCATCTGACGTGTGGCTGCTCAATTGTGATGGCAGACTTATCTCACTATTCATATCGGCATCGAATGGCTCAATGTAACTGCAATACAATCCAGAAACATAAAATTGTTGGCTTTTAGATTTTAAAAAAAATAAATAAAAACCTCTCCATCTGGAAGATACCCAGTCCACCAAAATCTAAAATACTTAACCAAAATTATCTAACCTTCCTTCAGATGGATATTCAGCCACAAGACACATATCAGGCCTTGCTTCCAAAACCTGCTTTATAGGCAGAACACTGCAATCCAGAGCCCCAAATTTGTAAATAAATAAAGAATGTAAAATTCATTCATTCAGAAAGTCAAAGTAGCACATCCAAATATTACCTTGAGTTGTAGCACCTGTGATACCAATCAGTCTCAGATGCTAAGCCTTCCCTATTGGATATGTCCTATTTATGGGTAAGAATTATAACAAGAATCAGAATTGAGGGTCTAGTGGAAACTTCACTCACAAGATGTAAGTATGTAACATATATTTCTATGTACCCACAAGATGTACAAGCGATTTGAAATCTCCTGCTAGAACAGCAGTCAACAGCCTAGCGACTTCCAACTGCACATGAAGTTTTAGTGTTTTAGAGTAAGTTGGTTGGAAAGGAGGGAAAAATTTAGAGAAGTATTATAGACATCACCTCTTTGAGATGCATGCAATCCCTTAAAATTAAGACCTCAAGTAAACTCCCACCATTGCAGCTTCCAAGGTTTCTGAAAAAGAAGTTGGCTTTTCAGCTTCTCAGAGTAACAATCTCAATAGATGTAAAGAATCTAACAGGCTCTTGAAAAACTTGCTAGAAACACCTGACCTTAAGAAGTTACCAGTGATTGAATAGGATGTTGAAAAGTCAACATGCTTCAATTTCCGAAATCCCTGCGCATTCAGTTTGAAATTAATAACACTGAGAACATTGGGCCTTTCTTTTACTTCAACAAAAAAAATTAAGATTTCATTAATTTAAAATTAATTGCTCAAGGCCAAACTTCAAAAACAAAATGATAGCTGATCAAACATTAATATAATATCAAGATAAGTCTGCACTCACTTTTCCCTAAAGGCATCAAATGGACACTGGTATGTAGTATGCAACATTAAGAAGTTATTATTCAGAAAACTAAATTTGCAAAACAGATTTTGATAATTGAAATGCAATCAATTGATTTAAGCTCATACATAATTGAATTATTATAGAACATCTGCACAGACTCAACACTCTGATGACAGTTAAGTTACAAGTTGCAAAGTTCACCAAAATGTTTTCAACTCGAACTCAAGAGTTTTTGGGGTGTAAAAAGTGCTAAGACAACATAAAAAATAAACCAAGCAACTCTAGTAAAATGCAGAAATTGAACACTATATGTGTACATGTATCTTTGAATGAATAGAATTAGTAAAAGAAAAATCCTCTGGATTAACAAGAGATTGTCATAGTCAACCAAAAGATCCAAAGGGTTCACAATGCAAAAAATGTTAGAAACAAAACTTGAAACATAGTACAATGAAATTAGATTTTTTCTTGAAAACATACCTTAACCAGTATGCGAACTTTACAATCGTGTAGCTTAAACCCTCTAAGGGATAAAGATGTTAGATGAGGACAATTGCTTACTAGATCAGAACAGGTTTGTGCCTTCAAGCTGTCATCTCTACCTGATAATCAGAAAGAGATAAGTAGAGATATCAAAAGCCCTAAAAGATAAAATATAGCCAAGAAAGTGAGTTACCTGTTTTAGAAGACTCAAAAAATAAACGCTCTATCAAGTGGCAGTTTGCACTAACTGACATTAATGTTAGCCTTAGCTCAACATGGCTAGCAGTTCAAGAAAAAGAAACAGAAAGGGTCAATAACAAATGAATTTTGAAACAAACTTCTCTTTCAAAAGAAATGAATTAGTGGAAAATATGCAAATACATAGATACAAATACACACTTAAAGAAAAATCTCATGCTCACATCAGAGCTTAAAAGAAGAATGAACAAATATTGCAAAAAACCAACAAAGTTCATAGTCACAACTTAAAGCGGAAAGTCTGAGTTTGCAAAGAAAATTAGAAGAGGGTCATGGTCTCTCAAATATCTTGAGTAGTCTACATTTTCTGATCACTTCGAAGAGCTACTGAAAATATGTCACTGTCTTCTTCCCATTTTTATATTCTATTCTTGGCCCACCTCAACCAGAATTCAGCCTAAATGCGGCAGATGGAATTTAAAATAGTGCGTACTCTAGATCATAAGAAAGTGAATTGATCATACAAATAGAGTTCCATTTTCTTCATGATTAACACATTTAACCAATGTCATTCTCATACCAATGATCTACTGGCAGTGACAAAATGCTTATAATGAAACAGAAAGAACAAGAGTTGAAGGAAATGAACTTACAGCCCAACAATTTCCAAATCAAGGAGAGAAGGGCATGCCGACAATGCCGCAACAAGGGATGCATTATCCATTCTCTCAATATTGTACAAGTGCAACTTTCTCAAAAGAGCCCTACAAAAACAAAATGTGAGAGACCATTTTACCAAAACACACTGAATACTGATTACTTCAGATCATAAAAAAAACATACCCAGGGGCACCACCATCCACACTTAGAGGGCTTAAACAGCATCTCGTGAGAATGGATGACTCTCTCCCTTGTCGAGTTCTCTTATCATTCCAGGAAAAATTAGATACTTCTACAATAGCATTTCTGATGGTACAAACAAATGGTGGACAAGATCCAAGTGAAGTAGTAGCGCCAGGGACAACACCAAGCTTTAGAGACCTTATTAAAAGAATAAAAATAAATTTGAGCGAGCATATAATTAGGCAAAAAAAATTAGATCAGATTGTGATGCATGCCCAAGAAGTTAAGAGAAACTAAAATGATGACAGTTCTTTTTTATGGTTGGAAAAGCTAACAAAGTCTGCAATGTAACATACACATACAATGATAAAACTAGTTCAACAAACTCCAACAGAAGCTGATAAAAGTAAAAAGCCAGTAATGAAATGTAAGCACCAGCAGTGCAGTTAATAATCAAAGTTGCCACAAAAACAAAAAAGAAATATAGCATGGAAAAGACATTCCATACCTTAGTGCTTTTCCAGCGCGCTGAATCATCGTGGCAACTACGGCATTGTTCACCTTCGGAACAAGTGTCGTCAAATCAAGATTTGCATAGCACAAAGGATCTTTAGCACATTTGCTAAAGAGTGAACAAGTAGCAGACGCATAGCACAGACTCTGGGTATCGAGCATTGAGAACACCTGCACAGAAACTCAGAATCAGTACCCAGAATCACTTCCATGAAGAAACACATCTAAAACCTACAGCAGTTTCCAATAATAAGCAACAAAAATTTTGGTTTCTCTTCAAAAATACTATAAAGCACCGTCAAACAAATGCAACCATAAACTCGTGCTGCATGTTCCTCCCGAAGTACTTCATCTATGTACAGAAATCAGTATCAACGTATTCATCTACTCAGAAAACTCGGATCCAATTATATTCTATAAAAATCCTTCTCATTCTTTAAATACACAGATTAACATAAAGAAAATGCTTCACTAGAATAAAAAATAAAATTAAAAAAAAAAAAAGCGAAAATTAACAGCGTTGAAACAACACATCCACCGACTTAATAAATTAGCTCACCGACAAGAATATACAGCAAGGGAAAGTACTAGTGAAGGAGCATATGTAGAATTAAAAAATGGAATTGATTAAGAGTTACAGGAAGGTGGAATAGTAGAAGGGGAAAGTGACCTTGATGGTGAGGTCGGGAGGGAGGGGCCATGCGAGGGAGTTGTGGATGGAAGCACGTTTGCGAGAGGAGTGTTTGGCGGCGTCGAGGAGGAGAGAACCCATTTTGAGGGCGCGATCGATAAGATCGGAGTCGGAGGGGACCGATTGGAGGAGCCTCTCGAAGGAGAGATCAAGAGAGAGAGAAGGGAGCTCCGAGAGTGAGAGGAACGCGTCCAGGAGACGCTCCACCTCGCTCAGATTCTCCACTCTAGGGTTTTGCGACGGACACGGACGCTTCGCCATTGACGACGTGGACACACTAGTGTGGACCACAACGGAGGAAGACGAATCCATAGCGTAGTGAGTGAGAAATGAGTGAATGAGTGGTTTCGTTTCGTTACGTTTCGTTTTGTTTCGATTCGTTTTGTTTGGGTTCTTCACATTCACACGACCCTCACCCTCTCTGAGGAGAGAGATTCTGTGCCTCTGTTATGTACCGCAGATAGATCCTATGCGTTTCACTGCCGGTGCTTCTAGCCTTAAGCCACGTGGACCATCACATGGTTCTTCTCCCTCCATCTGTACTCCCCTACATAACCTATCTATTTTTTAAAAAAAATTCTTGTCTTTTTTTCACCATGAATCCACTAATGCAAAATTATTTTAATTTATTAGAATATATTGCTAATTATTAAAAAAAATCTTTTTTCTTATTAGCTTTTCCTTGCCTTTGTTAGTTGTTTCTCAGACAACGCTTTTTGGGTTATTTATTTACGCTCTCCTACAATGCAACGTGACATGAATTTTGAGTTAGAGTCCCATTTGTTTAGTGATGCCCAATCAAAATATATTATTAGTTATGCATGCTCCTAATGAAATTTGGACAGGTGGAGATTATGTAAAATGAATGTAATATTTTATTTTGGTTTTGATTACGTCTACAATCTTTGGTGCTTCCCGACAGCTGTTTAAACAAAGGCACTCCTTAAAAAATTATAGAAAAGCCAAATTTCTCCGTTTTTCTTATGTTTACACTCGACACCCAATCGGAAATGAATTATGGGACTTTAAGTTCTGATCATCTTAATGACATTATTCACTTTTCTTATTTAATTATTTTTTAAAATAAATTTTAATTTTATTATTAATTTAATACTGTAAAAGAAGAAAAAATAACAAATTACCAAACTTACTTCAATGTCACCGAATCCATACTCGAACGAATTGGGTATACGAAAAGTAATGATCATAATACATATTTAACTCTTGTTACGTAAAATTTAATCATAATTTAGTCTCTGTTTAAAAAAAAAAAATAACTATCAAGACAAATAAATTAATGTTTTCAGACAAAATAAAAAATATTTGTTAACAAGATGCAAGCCGCAAAGCCCGATACTGTTCCCACTGCTGCCAACTGAACAAAAACAAGGGGCAAGCTGAAGCTGCTGAACAAAATCAATAGGCGGCAGCGGCGTACACAACATTAGAATTTTACATGTTTTCGCCATTTTAAAAGATGCATTTCCTTTTATACAATCACTCAATAAGTAACAGAAACATAGTGTATCTAGCAATTAAAAACATAAATAGTATACATCATATGATGATGTCATGTCAAGAAAAAGTAAAAACATGAATGACTAGCTGTCTTTTGGAGCAGGCATTATCTTAAGCCTCTCCTCAGATGCCTGATTATTACCTCCTCCACTAAATCTCTCTTCAGCTAGAAGTGACTGCAAATCACTACCATTTGCCAAACTGTTAAACTCAACTGCTTTAGACGGCAAAGTAGGATAGCGCCGTTGGCAAAATGTCATTAATCTCTTCACAGATTGCAAGTACTTGCGAGTGGTCTCATCGTTCATTATGTGAGCAACACTGTTGGTGTAGATCTTTTCACGGGCTGATCTTTCGTGAATACCAACCATAGTCACACCAATGGGCCAGGGTGCATTCCCGATGGCCAGCTTGATATAATGGTCCATTGCCGCCAGATAATCTCGCTTCATGCAGCATTCAACCATCAACAGCAGCGCCTGCCGAATATCATCAGGAAGAACCTGAAAATAGCACACACTGAATATCATCAGACAATATGCAACACTTACACACTACCATGTCAACAATAAAATTTTGATGCTTAACTTCTTTTTTTGTTGAAAATTTTATGCATAACTTGAAACGGGATGAACTAAGAAGATAAATATGGTGTTTAAAAGATATGCTAAATATCCTTCAACCGTTAGTGAATTCTATGATTCTCTTGTTGCAATGGAGAACCAACATCACTTTCCATCACACTCGCCCAGTCAGTATTGGCTGTGTAACTGACTTGAACTATGCAAAATTGCAAACCACATTGCTCCTACAACATGTTGGCTCCAAGTTGGAAGTAACAAACAGGAATTGTTGTTTCACATGTTTGGGCCTTTGGAGATCAGGAATGGAGCCAAAAGTTAACATACTGTATTTCTAATGTCAGTTTGGCACTCTCAAAGCCCTTTGGGGTACAGGGTTCAAGAGCCTACAACTACAAGCTTTTAGGTTTAAATCCAGCTCATCTTATGAACCGGGATGGGGTCCTATTAGCGCACCCAAAGCCCTTTGGACCTGTGTTCACCAAAGTAAGTACTAATGTGAGGTTGAGTGCTTGCCCGATATTAGATGCACAAAGAGTGCTTCAACTGTTGGGTGTTGGATCAGCTATATATGGGACCATGTTCAAAGCGAGATCTGCTGGGTTGGTTGTCAAAAATCAGCTTAAGATGTGTTTAAGGTCCGATGCATGGTTACACTCAAACTCAGGTACTATTCTGAAGAAGGAAGGAAGACAGATAAATGCGAACATAACTCTGAATTGATACAAACTGAAATGTATATATGTGCTAATAAAACCTAAAGCACTTGTAATAATCCTAAATAAACAAGGAGACAGACCAAAAAATATTACAAGATGGAAATTTTGAAAAAACTAAGAAAACTAATCACAAGAGATAATTCCTAAGATACACTAAAATATTCTAATGTGATATTATGACATATTCCAGCACTCCACCTCTAGTTAAAATTGACTAATCTTTATGCTTGTTACAGACAGATAAAGACAAACCATATTAACATATAATGCAAGATTGCAAGCACCACCCACTATACATCTAAGAGGTGGCCGAGAGTCAAGTTGGTGAGATATTAGTTGAGTAGGCTGGGTCTTACACACTTGGCCAACTATATGTTCGCAATGAAGATTGGATAGTGAAAGATGTGCCACAATGAAGGATTGGCTTTATAGGTTTGTTCATAATATGGAACCCTCTGGTGAGTCAGAGATGTGGGGTATTCCAAGTGCAACGTACACAGTGTGGTGTAAAGAGATGACCAAACTTTGGATCAAGAGTGATTCTGTAATTGTGGTTCATCAAATTCAGCTTCACACGGTTGTGATTTTCCCTCACACCCTTGATTAGCTCCATTATGCAAATGATGAAGAAGAGCTGGGAGCTCAAAGACTCCACGAAAACAATAGAGATGAAGATTGGTTGGCTGGTTTTTCTAGCTCAGTATCCATGGGGTTGCATTTGTTGGAAGCTCCTCCAAATGGTTGCAGAGAGCATTTACTGTATGATCTGGGTGGGGTTTCTCCCATCATTGTATCAGCTAAAGGGGTTTTCTACCCCTCTAGCTAACCAAAAATACATGATTATCATGTAGTATGCTTCCCCAACAATTCATCATTTTTAGACTCTGATTAAGCATCATCCCACAGAATGACTAAAACTAAGCATAATATCATATTATTTTTTATGTGGAAACTAGAAACTAACCGTTACATGATCAAACTAAAAGTAGATGCTATTCCAATTGCTACAATCCACTTACAAGGAAGGTTACCAAAATGCACAAAAGACATAATCAAGCCACAAATTCAAATCACACGCATAAACCAAGGGATAAGAAAATTCACCTTCTTCCTACAAAACTTAAACAGTGGGTTCAAGTACCGCGCACACTGCTTGAAAGTAGCAACCATAGACTTCCCCTTCGCCGTGCGCTTCTCGGCCTCCGGCATCTCGCGCAACTCCTGCTTCCACTCATTCAACAGCTTCTTGAAAAACACCAGAATCTTATCCTCATCACAAAGCTCTTCGAAATTCGCCTTCATCCGTTTCAAATCCTTGTCTGCATCAGCACCACTGGAACCCCCTCCTTCGCTCAAGTCATCGTCGCCGGCGCCGCCCTCGCGGTCCTCGGCGGCACCATCATCGGCCTTTTGGCGCTTCCTCTCGCCGAGAATCCCGGTCTTCTGGCGCTTCCGAAGCTCCGCGATGTCGCGGAGAAAGTCGTTGGTCTGCCCCTCCGTCATGTCGCTGTCGACTTCGAAAAGTCCCGCCTTGAGCACGTGCTTTAAACGGTCGAGTCTGGCGTCGTCGTCTTCGCCGAAGAGCGTGACTGGCTGTTTGAGAAAGCGGAGGCGGCGGACGACTTCTTGTTTTGGGAGGACGAGGCTGTCGATGTTTTGTTCATCGGTGAGGGAGGCGGTGGAGGCGGCGACGGCGGAGGAGGAGGCGGACGCGGTGGTGGAGGAGGTTGGAGTGGCGGTGGTGGTGACGGAGGAAGTTGCGTTGCGCTTGTGGGACTTGGCTTCCAATTCGCGCTTCTCTTGTTCGCGGAGTTTTTGGATTTCCTTCTGTTGGATCTCGGAACGCTTGAATACTCGCTTGCCGCCGGTGTCTTGCGCGAGGGATTGGCGCTTCTTGAGAAGCTCTTGCTTGAGGAGGTCCATCTAGGGTTCCGACGATGGCGCGGCGCGGCGCGGTGGTGGGAACTAGGGTGATCCGATCAGAATTCAGTGATGATTTGGGTTAAAAGTATCGGTAGGGTGTAAGGAAGAACTTTAACTTGAATGGAACGACTGCGTTTTGGGGGATTGAAATGAATTAATTATTAAATATAGATATTCGATATTCCATCTATATCCTCGTGTCAACATATTTGAGATTTTTAGTTTCTCGATCTAATTTAATTTTAGTTGCTCGTAATCAGCGTAACATTTTTTTACATCTTTTATTACTTTATATCTCTAGTTCTATTATATCGTATGAACTATCTATATATTTTATTTTTCTTCTCTCACTGTATATCTATTGGCACTTTGCAGATTCCTTTGATTTTATGTTTAAACAAATCTAAAATATATATTTATGTTTAATTGTGTATATACAATCTGTTAACAGTTAATAATAATTATAGGACTTTTAGTGGGTTTGTTTTGCGAATTTAATATAATGATACTAAATCTACTTAAAAATAATTAATTGAAATTCATATTGTTTTATACGTAATCTATATACGTAATGAATAATATAAAATTTACTGTAACATTTTTTATATTATAGTTATATAATTTCTAATTATAATAATAACAATAATAAAAAAAATAATAGTAAAAATAATAGTACATTTATAATGATACATGTTATACAAATTTGTGACTACGATGACAATCAAATAATAGTAAAAATAATAATATTGATAATAATGACAATGATAATAATTATATTATTAATTACAATAATAATGATAAAGTTATAATAATAAATAGTAATAAAAGACAAGTGATAATTATATTGAAGATAATACTAACAATATTATCGGATGTAGGTAACAAAAATGACGTTGAGCAAGTGGTGACGGTAGTGAAAAATAGTGAAAAAAGATGATAATAATAATAATAGGTAAGGATAGCAAAATGAGTTATTCTATCCAATATTCCAATAATAATATATGGGATGGCAAAGTGAATCAATAACATTGCTCTACCTCATTACCAGTATGCTAGGTTGCAACCATTAATAAAAAAGTACTCAATTTTCTTCTTTTTATCATAAATATAATGGTGTATAATTCAAATAAATCATTTTGTTAATAATTTTTTATGACTTGTATCAATTCATTACTAGAAAATATTATTAGACTTATGATATATCCTCGGTTTCTCACGTTATATTATAAGTATTTTATTAAGAATAAATATGAGATGAAAAGTTCATCTTTTCATATAAAAGGAAGGGATGAAAATGGTGTATGAAAAAGTAATGTGAAAATATTATTCTAATTAAGGTTAATTTGAGAAGGATGCAAACATGAGCTTTCTAGCTTTTCTTTTGTTCATGTAATATCTCCGAAGACACTTGAATCCCATAAACACGTTGAGACCATAAGAATGATGTAAATAAAGATAGATATAAATTAATATTAATCATCAACAAGTTCACGAGGCATAAATCATAAGATCAACAAATATAGATAAAAGAAATATTCATTGTTCCAAAACAATTGCATGAGTCACACTCTAACCATATGATTATATATAAACTTATAACCATTTTCAAAATTCCAAGATAGCATGACATAGAGGAGATAAAGAAGACAAAGCAAAGCAAGACAGTTATCATAAACCATGGATGAATCCAATTTAAGACATCAAACTCTTACTCTTTTGTTTATATACAAAGTGATTAACTACCGTAACAAAAATTTATGCAAAAAGAAAAGAAATAACATTGGTAAAAGAATTTTATAAAAATACAAAACTCACTGTACTTGCCAAGATAGCAGGGTGACATATATCATAAGGAAATTTTGATTTAAAATTGACCTATTTAATACCTAATATAGATTTATGAAATATTACCCAGATAAAAAATAATTGCCAAAATTACATCCATGAGTTCCATCAAATCATTCTCGTGAAACCCATATCTATGTCCACAAGATTGGTAGAAGAAGAAAATTTTCATTATGAATAAATATAAGTGAGATAATTTAATAGTAAATCAACAAGTTTCCGTGCTCTATATTCAAACAAACACTCAACAGGTTTACATACTCTATCATACTTCAAACTTCAGATATGATAACATAAAATCTAAAACCAAAAAAGGAGGATTATATGGAAATGGTTAAAAATGACACAAATGAAAACTGGAATGATAACATAAACAAATAAGTTACATTAGTCTAGGATGTCAAAGTGAAATCAATCATCATCTTCCATTATGGGAATAACATTCGATGTCTCATCGGAAGAACATGCATTCTGTTTCTACCACTTTTATCATCATCAAAATCATTGTATCACATTAAATAGTAGAAAACAATTTAACAAGAATACTAAAAGGTATTATTAAGTGGTATAAATATAAGAAAAATAATTCTATAAAATTGAAATTAAATAATTCTAGAATTGCTGCTAAATGATTGCTTCCACATTTTTAGGCAATTAACAGTTTCTATACTCGTTAAGAATTCTAGAACTGATGCTAAATGCAAACTCAGATACAATGATTGAGATGTTCAACAAGTCTTTAGCCATCAAAGAAAGGTTACTAAAATGTTTGCTATTACCCTTCCACCAGTCCAGCACATCCCATAGGTACGTAAAGTTCAAATTCAAGGGTGATTTATCCAACTAAATATTAAGTTGAGACTTTCCAATTTTAAAAATAATTTAATGCGCACGCACTTTTAATTCTTAATAAAAAAATTCATAAATTTTTTTATAAACTTGTAAACAATTTATATAGAAAAAATTAATTCTAATTTAATCTTATAAAATCAATTTATAAGATAAAAATTATATCTTCACTTATATATATACAATAGGTCATATATTTAAGCGACGTAAAATTTGTAAAGCTTACAATTTTAATTACATTTGTATTAAAAAAAAGTTTGTCACGTGTCTAATATATTTCTAATTTTATCCTTAGGTATAAAATCACACTAATTATAAATACAACATTGTATTCATCTTGATATTTATTAAATTTCTTCATATTTTTCAACTATTTTCCGGACTTACCCTCGTCATTCACTTTCTCAATCAATAAACATTAATTTTTTTCAAACTTAAAAAATACAAGTTAAAAGTAGGATAACATAGGTAGAAATCAAGGTTGTCATTTCATTAAAAGGAAATAAAAATTTACAAATTTTTTGTGCTCTTTTCTACTCCCATATGCAAGAAAGTACTTATGATTTATCATCAACCATTCCAAAACATTAATATTTAATAACACTTTAAAATATCAAGTAAGTAGAGTTCCGTCTTGTAAGAATGTCAAGACATAAACCATTTAATGCGTCAATGTTACTAAAATTTTAAAGACAATGTTTAAATTTAATCGTTCTACTTTTAAATTATTTATATGTTTGATTCTCATCCTAATTTGTTTTAAAACTTCATCAAGCGTTTTTAATCTTTCTTGAATGGTCAAATTCAAAATGTGTGCATAATAACACACATAAAAGAATTTACCATCACATAACAATCCATTTTACAAAAACAAGTTGACTTTTTTAAAGTCTTTTGGAGAATATTGTTGGCAATAGAATTACCCTAAGTGGTTGAAATTATTTTTTCTCTAATATCCACTCACTGAAAAAATTATTAACTATCTTGGAAAACTCAAAACCAATGTTAGGAGGAGGCATGTGATAAAAGTAAAAAAATTACTATTTAGCTTCCAATTCATATCAACAAATATAAGTTGTCAAAGTTATGAAACCATTAGTATTAATCAATATCCATGAATCAAAAATCAAACAAAGCATACCAAGAATGGTAAATATCAAGTTCTTAAAGATGTCTTTTCTTTCACATACAATCCATTGATGTCAGCCTTAATAGTGTTTTTTTAATCAAATTGCTTCAAGACATAAGTAGCTAATCCAAGCTCTAAACTCTAGACACTCAATAAATTTGTAAGACAAATTGAGCTTAAGAATAAGTTTAAGTAACAATTCACATAAAGTTCCATATTTTTTTCCACTAATTACATACTTTTTTTTTCCATATTTGCTACACTTTGCCCTTTCTTCTTCTTATTACCTAACCCAATTTAATAAAAATTATTCAACAATCAAATGTTACAACTTTAGTTTTTAATTCCACAATTTTAATTCTCTACATTTTCTAATTTACAATTTTACCCATTTTTTATGATGTGATTTTACTCTTCCAATTTAAAATAATTCTTAATTTTGTTTTTTTTATTTTGATTTCTTAAAATTTCAAAATATGTAAAAAATTATTTTAATTATTAAATATTTATCCGTTAATTATTAATATGTTAATATTGATTATCACATGACCAAATTAGATGTTAACAACTAAATTTTATATTATAATTAATATTGAGGCATTAAAAGACCAATATATAAATATTTAAACACTAGAATAGAATTGCAAATTTATAAAATTAAAGAAAATCAAAGTTATGAATTAAAAATTATATAGATCAAAATGAAAATACAATTTAGGTTTACATGTAAAAATAAATTAAAAAAAATTTAAAAAATTGAAAAATATATTGGCCAAAAAAAAAAACTTAGAAAACCTAATTCAATAAAAAACGTCAAAGAATCAAACCAAGATCTAAATTAGTTTTAGAGAATAAAAATCCAACTTTATCCAAAGACCATGCGTCCATATAGTCGAATTTATAATAATATTAAATCACAGTTTATATGAAATTTTATCTTTTGATGATTTCATCTATTTTTGTTTAATATATTTTGATAAAATAATTTAAATTTATAATCAAGTAAAATAAACTGCGTTTAAATAAATAATATAAGATAATTCTATATAATTATCTAATTACGTATCACCATACATAATATACTAATTTTACAATAAATTTGTGATTAAAAATTTACAAAAATATACATTTTCAAATATCATCTAAAATTAAATTATACTGAGTTTACCTATTAGCCAAACAGATTAAGATAATAATTTATTTTAATAAAATTAACAATTGTTTGTTTAAAGTTTAAAAATATTATTTTAAAAAAGTAGATAACATTATTTTTTTAATAGAAAACTCGCATTTAAGAAAAACAATTTAGAATTGTAAAAAAAAAACAATTTAGAAAAATAAAAAATTACTTATTTTATTGATTGATTTGATCAAATAACACAAACCCAAAGCCTTAATCGGCAAACTTTATTTTACGGTTTTCCACCGTTGTAACCCCTGATCAAGCGAGTGAGTGAGGGTTTCTGAAGATGACGACGATACGCAGATTTTGCTGCAACGATCTTCTTCGCTTTGCTTCCGTCAATCTCGACCATCTCACCGAAACTGTAAGCTTTTTTGGTTCTTCCTTTTTCATTTGATATTGCTGATTCTAATGGTGCCTTCGCTCAATTACTATTTTTTTTTTTTTTTTTTTTTTTTTTTTTTTTGTTGCAGTTTAACATGTCCTTCTACATGACTTATCTTGCACGATGGCCCGATTATTTTCACGTTGCCGAAGGCCCCGGTAACAGAATCATGGGTTACAGTGAGTCCTTGCCTTTGCTTTCTCACCTTGTTGTTTGCTATTGACATAAATGTCCTTTTCTGCTGCATAAGCTTCTCAATTCTCAATTCGAATGCTTTATGTTGTTTGCATAGGCTAATTATATGTAGCTTGTGTTTCTCGTTATGGTTCAGACAATGTGCTTAATTGTGGACTAAGGGCATGTTTGGATAAATTTCTCTGTAAACATTCATAAGAAGATAAGAAGGAGAAATGAAATAAGCTAAAATTAGCTTATTATACACAAGTTAAAAGTCGTTTTTCTGGAAAAGATAATATACGAGTGAGTGTCTAAAAATTAGCATATGCATAAGCTAATTTCAGCTTATGGATAAGTTCATTTCACTTTTATGGGATCTTTTTGTTTAAACTTATTTGTTGAAAATGTTTTTTTTTTTAATAAAATAAACAGTTTTCTACTTCTCCGATTTGTTTGTTTATACTCTTTCTGCATTGAAAAAACACTTTTCTGCCTTTTCTTTAAGAAGTAAATTCTAATAAAAAGCACTTTTTTAACATGTGGACCCAATTTCTTCTCCTAAAAGGGACAATGGGGAAGTTTATTGAAACAGGACCTAGGTTGTATGGTTTATAATTTGATTGTTATTTCGCCATCTTTTCAGTGAGGACAGTGGAATATTAATGCAAATATTGTTGATGTAGTTATGGGTAAAGTCGAGGGTCAAGGAGAATCCTGGCATGGTCATGTAACTGCGGTGACCGTTGCTCCAGAGTATCGCAGGCAGCAGTTAGCCAAGAAGCTTATGAATCTGCTGGAAGAAATCAGCGACAATGTGTAAGTGATGTATATATTTGATTTGTTTTAATTTTTAAGTTTCTGAAACATTTCTTGTCATCTTTACAATAAATGATCTTATTTGAATTTTCTTTTACTGGTGGTTTCCTTGTGAATCATATATCTCGTGTTGAATCATATATCTTGTGTTATATGACATTGTGTTGTGTTATTTCTCTTAGGTTCTTGTGATTTTGGATTCATGTACTTAGGAAGTTGCATTTGTATTTATTCTTCTTGTAAATACAATATCTAGTTAATTCAGAAGTGTGTGTGTGTAAATATGTATTTGTTGAGCCAAGCATTTTAATGAATTTCAGACCATTCAAAACCTGTAATTTGTCTTGAAGAAGGTCTGAAATGTCTTTGCTAAAGTCACTCAATGGTTGTATGACTTTGTGCAAAAATTGGCATCTCTTAAACAATTCAATTCTGAAATGATTCCATATTTTTATAAAACCAATTTTGCTGTTGAATTATAGATGTTTTTGAAAGTTGGTACCTTGGAAGGTATAAAAGGAGAAACTTGACAATCTGTGTATGATGTGGGTTCTTGATGGAATGCATCCAGATTATGAGCATGTTTGTGATCATGTTCTAACTGGTCAAGTGGTTCCTTCAATGGAAGATTTCGTTACTTGACTTCTTTGAGTTCTTTCACTAAGAATGTGGTAATTCAACAGTCAGTTGAATCTTCTGCAATGTTGTCTGCGCTCGGAAGAACTGGTTGTCCTCAATGTTCATATTGTGAAAGAACTGTTCACACTCAAAATGCATGTTTCTCTCTACTTTTCATGGTTTCTAGGCAGAAGACAATAAAAATTTCCAGGTCTAAAATTTCTGAGCGAAAATTTTCAGGTGAGAATAAAATTAAAAAAAAAAATCTTCAAGCCTTCTACAACATGTGTCTCCTAATCTGATAATAGTTGTAGTCCATGGATAACTGCTTCATGTACCTTTAATCACATTGCTAGTAGTGCTTCTTTATTCTCCTCCATATCTTCCCCAAAATGTCCTTGTATAAATAGCATAGTGGACTGGCCTAAGGCTGCTTCCAAAGGAATTGGTCTTTTCTCACCCACTCATTCATTAAACTTCAAAATCTGTTTTTTCATACTCTGCCATCCTTTTAATTTAGTCTCTATTAGTCAACTAACTCATTTCCTTCTTTTGTTGATGATAAAGTTCCCCCTTAAAGAATCATTATTTCATGTTGCTCCTTGTGTTATTGGATGCACTTCTTTTATTCATGATGTGTCTTCAAGGTTAGATAGGCTTACTATTCAAATGTATTTTCCTTGGATGTTCTAGATTTCGAAAAGGATACTATTGTTATTCTGTACCAAATAAATGTTACTACATGTATGCAAATGTCACATTTTTTAAGAGACTCCATCTTTCTCCTCTTCCTTGGAGCAGCAAATTAAATATGCAGTTTGGGGAGAGGGGGGGGGGGTTGGGTTAGGGGTTTGCTCTGTTGTAAGACTCCTGAATGGGTTACCAGTAGCTTAATGGCTTTGAGTTTGTGTGCATGCCTTGCTTTGTTATTAATAAGAATGTGGATTTTGCAGTGACAAGGCTTACTTTGTTGATCTCTTTGTGAGAGCATCAAATGCACCAGCTATCAAGATGTATGAAAAGGTAATGGTTCTGTATTTGTCATTTCACATACACCTTCCCATGCTTTCTTATGGGTTTACACATGTTTTCAAGTGGTTTCTTAGATATACAGAAGGATATGGGCGATTTCACATGCTGTTATTTTTTCTGTTTACTTGTTTTATCAAGTATGGCATGAGGGTTCCTGGTCATACTGTTCTATATTTCTCTTTCATTCTGGTAATTTTACTTTAATGAATTTAAAAAATAGAAATAAGGGTATAGAAAAATAGATAATCTTGTATTGTAAATAATTTGACATAGGATAGATTTAGTAAACTTCTCAAACTCTTTAATTTCAACACTTGAACAATCTTCTGTTCCGGGGCTTTGTGTATAGTTTCCTTGTCCTGCTCTCTCACACTGCTGGAAGAACTCTTAGTGGTCATTTGGTTTTAGGGAAACAGAAACACAAAGGAAAGGAAAATGCACAAAGAAAAATGGGGTAATAATTGATATCTACCACCTTTAGGTTTTCAAGTCAAGAAGAAAACAACAACTAAAGTCTTATCCTACTAACACTAGGTGAAGTTGATTACATGGATTGTGCGACAAATAGCTCTCCTCCCACGATGGATGGAAAGATAAGAACGTTGCAATATTTTGTTGTAAAGACTAAAATGGCCCTGCACTATGCTTTATTTTATTTTGTCTTTCATTGCACGTCTGTTGTTCCAGATTTGATATTGCTGTGTTGTCCTGCACTTTTACTTTTTTATTTCTTGTGTGTGCATTTTTAAATTTCTAGAAGATTTTTATTTTTAAATTGTTCATAGTGATTTATATCTAAAATTTATTATTATTTTTTATTTTGACTGAATGTTTATGCATTAATAATAATGATATGTTATATTTTATGTATCACATTCCTTTTAGGTAATAATGATATATTATGTAATAAGTTTCCTTTTTCAAAATATACTTTTACTGAGAAAGTAACATTATCATATCTCTTTTTTTTTAAAAAATTTATTTATTGGGGGGGGGGGGGGGGAGGGGTTGGGATGCATGTTGTTTCACAAACATTTTCTCCCCTATCAAACAAATTGAAATAATCTCACCCTCTACTCTTTTTCTTTCCTTGTACTTTCTTTTCTCCTTTCCTCCTGAAACCAAACAAACCATTAGTTTCATACTGAAAATCAAATCATAAGCAGTTCTGCTAGAATTTCTGTGAAGTCCAACTTTTCATGAGACTATGATAGCATCAAATGAGAACTGTCACCACCAATGTGGAGTATGGAAGCTGCAGCACAGTGGAAAAGTTAAAGCAATTCAACATAAAGGCCTTCTGTTAAAAAAATTGGATAGGCCTTCTTGTCTCTGTTATCATCTCCAGCTCTATTTGGCCTGCAGTTTCTGTTCCGTTCTCTCCCCCACTGTTCTGCCCTTTCATTTTGCTGCAATATATATTCTCTCCGACAGATTTTTCATGATTTCATCTTTGTTCTTTATGAATTTTGATCATAGTTATAAGAATCTTACAATTCATGATTCAATTCGATATGATTCAGCTATCTATCGACATGTATCTTAAAGTGAATCTGAAATGGTTTTGTATCTTACGATACATGAATGAATCTTACGAGTCAATAAGATTCAGCTGCCTACCGATGCATATCTTATGATGATTTTTAAATACTTTTGTTAGGAATGGTACTAATTCTGTTACAATGTATTAGTTTTCTGTTTTAAGTGTATTTTTCTATTAAAGCCTATGTTTATGAAGGCTTTGGTTAGGTCCTATTGTTTGTAATTAGGACTGGTTGTATTACCCAGGCATGTTTATAAATACCTGGGTCATTGCCTCCTGGGCAAGCTTTTTTTAATTCATCTCTCTTTTCTCAGTTTTTTTTCTCTCTCTCTCTCTCTGCCTTTCATCTCTTTCTTTGTTTCTCTCTCTCTGGTTCTTTCTATCTAGCTGTTTCAACATCAAGAATCAGCTCTTCTCTTCTGGTTATTGGTGGATCCTGGGTTAGGGCTAACAAGTGGTATCAAGAGTCATTCCCAAGAAACAAGCAAGAACAGAGAATATATCATCCATTATAAGGTTTGACATAAAGAAATTCGATGGGCAGATCAACTTCAGCATTTGGAAGGTGCAAATGAGAGTTGTGCTAACTCAGCAAGGGTTGAAGAAGGCACTTAATGGAAGGTCCAAGAAGCCAGCAACTATGACTGATGAAAGCTGGGAGGAATTGGATGCGAAAGCCCTCACTGCCATCCAGTTATGTCTTTCAGAAGATGTACTCAGAGAGGTCATTCAAGAAACTACAACTGTTGGTTTGTGGAGTAAACTGGAAGCTTTGTACATGATCAAGAATTTGGCCAACAAACTGAGGTTAAAAGAGAGGCTGTATACCCTGAGGATGACAAAAGGAAGCTCATTAAGGTCTCACCTAAACGAGTTCAACACAATCTTGATAGACTTGGAAAATCTTGAGGTCAAGATTGAAGACGAAGATAAGGCTGTATTACTTGTAGTGTCTCTTCCTCCTTCTTACAGGCACTTCAAAGAAATCATGCTTTACAGCTCCAATGACACATTGTCCTATGAAGATGTAAAGTCTAATCTTCTCTCAAAGGAGAAGTTTGATCGTGAGCTACCCACCAACAAGAAGGGTGATGCTCTTATAGCAAGAGGAAGGCCTCAAGAAAAGCTAGATTCTGGCAAGAAGCAATCAAGATCCAAGTCAAGAGGAAAACACTTAGGGAAATCTTGCAAATATTGCAAGAAGCTTGGGCATGAGATAAATGACTGCTACAAGCTCAAGAACAAGAAAAGGAAGAAAAGAACAAGAATCCTAAACCAGAAGCTGTTGTGGCAGATTCAGAGTCTGATGCTGATGTTTCAGATGTCCGAGAAGAGTGGATTCTGGATTCTGGATGCACCTATCACATGTATCTCAAAAGGGAGTGGTTTTCAACCTATGAACCAGTTCATTCAGGAGTTATTATGATGGGTAATGATGCAGTTTGCAAAGTTAAAGGCAGAGGTTCAATGCAAATCAAAACCCATGATGGAGCAGTCAAGACATTCACAAATGTGAGACATGTACCTGATTTAAAAAGAAATTTAATCTCTCTTGGAGCTTTGGAGTCCTTGGGATGTAGGTATTCTGCTGAAGGTGGAGAAATCAAAATTTCTAAGGGCTCCTTCACTCTTATAAAGGGAAAAAGAAGAGGTAATATCTATTTCCTTCTTGCTTCCCCTGTTACTGATCATGGCACTGCTGCCCAAGCAATTTCTGCAAGCCTTGAGGAACAATCAAGGCTGTGGCACATGAGATTAGACCACATGAGTGAGAAGGGGATGCAAATCCTAAGCAAAATAGGTTCTTTTGGTGAGTTCCCCGAAGGGGCAGCACACTACACAAGGCATTCTAGGCTATCTCCACTCAGCTTTCATCTGAGCAGTGTCCTAAAACAGAAGCTGACCTTGAGGAGATGTCTAAAGTTCCCTATCAAAGTGCAGTGGGTAGCTTAATGTATGCGATGGTTTATTCAAGGCCAGATTTAACATATGCAGTAAGTGTGGTCAGTAGATACATGCACAATCCAGGAAAATGCCACTGGAATGTTGTGAAATGGATCCTAAGGTACTTACAGGGACTTCTATCCTAGGATTGGTATTCTCTAAGGGCAAAGCTGGTTTAAAAGCCACTGGTTATGTGGACTCAGACTTTGCTAGTGATAGAGACAAGAGGAAATCAATTTCTGATCTCATTTTCGTATTTGCTTCAAGTGCTACAAGCTGGAAATCTAGCTTACAAACTGTTGTAGCATTATCCACCACAGAAGCAGAATATGTCTCAGCTACAGAGGGAGTAAAGGAAGAAATCTGGTTGAAGGGTTTTGCCACTGAACTTGGAGTTGTTACACAAGATTCAGTGGAAGTTTACTCAGACAATCAGAGTGTTATACACTTGACAAGAAATGACGAATTCCATTCTAAGACTAAACACATCATCTAGCAGGTGTTTCTAATTGTAAAGCTTAGAATATTTTTGAATAGAATTAGTCCCAAGGTGGAGCTTGTTAGGAATGGTACTAATTCTGTTACAATGTATTAGTTTTCTGTTTTAAGTGTATTTTTCTGTTAAAGCCTATGTTTATGAAGGCTTTGGTTAGGTCCTATTGTTTGTAGTTAAGACTGGTTGTATTACCCAGGTATGTTTATAAATACCTGGGTCATTGCCTCCTGGGCAAGCCTTTTTTAATTCATCTCTCTTTTCTCAGTTTTTTTTCTCTCTCTACCTTTCATCTCTTTCTTTGTTTTTTTTTCTCTCTCTCTCTCTCTAGTTCTTTCTATCTAGCTGTTTCAACATCAAGAATCAGCTCTTCTGGTTATTGGTGGATCCTGGGTTAGGGCTAACAACTTTATATCACCATTTTATGAAAATTGAAAAGTATATAATCTTAGTTGGTAACTATATTTGCTGAATTGTGCAGCAACAACTATATTTGTTGAGCTTAGTGATTTTTGGTAGCAGGGCAGCCACTATTTTTTGGCCTTGTTTATACAGTAACAATGTTTGTTTTGAAGCTTATATGACACTTTATTAGCTATGTTTAATTATGGCTGGTTATGATTTTAGTAATTGATCATGAAAATATGCTTTTATATGTCTTATACATGTATATATGCTGTTTATTTATTGATCATGAATCTTATGATTGAAGGTACACTTCGATTCACGATTTGGGAAATAGGCTTTCTGATATTCAACTACCATGCTTTGATTATTAATTGCGAATGTCTTTTATTTTGGTTTTTTGTTTTTTTTTTAATGTTGTAGCATTTAGATACATGGAGTGTAAGTTATTTAATTTTGTCAAAACATCAATGTAGTGATCATCCTGCTATCCGTTATTTTGCTATAAAGGTTTGATGGCCAGCTGCTCTGTATTGCTGCTATATGGAGTTGATAACTATGTTTTAAAACAATGTGCAGTGCTAAATATTCAGTTTTAGGTTTGTTGCTCTTTTGATCTCCCTCTCCCTTTTCACAGGTAAATCATGTAATCTACTCTTTTTATTGAGGCTTCCTTCTTGTGGCCTTTATTTGTACATGTCCAAAAGTCACCTTAATTGATTTTTAGAAATCTTTCCTCTCAATTGGTGCCAGACTTATCTTCCCATATACAATCATTTAGTATCTTGTCATTTCTTGTGTGGCAACACGACCATCTTAACATTCTCATTTATACTACTCTCACATTTTTCTCTTGTTATCCTTTGATAGCCCAACATTCACTACTATATAGTCAAATGTATAGAAGTATGAGAAAACTTACTTTTGAATTTTGTTTGTACTTTGCGATCACAAATATCCTTATTGATTTCTCCATTTTAGCCATCCTGCCTGTATCTCGTGAGTGACCTCCTGATTAATTTCCCCATTATTTTTTAGTATTGATCCCATATATTTAAACTTAAAAACCTGTGATGTGTCATCTTCTACCAATTTTGCTTCCAAGTCATATTTCTCATCTCTTGCTAAAATTGCAATGCACATGTTGTCTTATCCTACTTTAGCGAAAACCCTGTCTCTAAAGTCTATTTCCAAGCTCAAGTTTAAGATGAACTGCTTCTTTTGATTTCAAAATCAAGACTATCATTTGCAAAAAAAAATAAAAATGCAACTGGGTATAATCTTTGTATGTCCCTGGTAAGCACATCCAAAGACTAGATTAAAACGTACAAGCTTAAGGCTGAGCCTTGATATAATCCCATCTGTATAAGAAAGTTTTTAGACTCACCTCCTAGAATTCTCACACTAGTAGTTACTCTATGATACATTATTTGTTTAGCCAAAATATAAGCCATGTAAAAGGGGATGATATAAGAGATTATTACATTAATCTATAGTGTTAGTGTAAATTTGATATTTGTGTTTGTTATAGGAGATATGTGGATTATCTATATCAATAGTTTAAAAATTTAATTTCTTGTTTATATGTTGGGGTAGGGATTTCCATATTTTGGATTTGGGTTTATTTGTTTACATTAAGGTTTTTTTAGTCTAAAATTTGAGTTGCTTACTAATTACTTTCCTAATTGACATCATAGCTTGGCTATGTGATATATCGACGAGTGCTTCGCTACTATTCTGGGGAAGAAGATGGTTTAGGTATGCTTCCAAGTTCTTGTTCTTACTCTCTTTTAACAAAGCTGCTATTTTATCCATCATCATTTTATTCTATTTTTCGTTTTTAGATATGAGGAAGGCATTGTCTCGTGATGTTGAAAAGAAGTCCATCATTCCTCTTAAAAGGCCTGTCACTCCTGATGAATTAGAGTATGACTAAATGTGCTTTTCAGGCAACTCGGTTGCATGAACTTATTGTATCTTAAAAGCAAAATATATTGGGTAGGTATCATATGGTAATTAATTAGAATTTTTTTTAATTATCTGAGTTCAGAGCGAGTAGCATATTTCAAATTTTGAAGCTGTGGGATGTACTCTTTTGGAAGTTATTCTTGTGCTACTTGAGTACTGACCTATGTTTAGAAGAACTGTATTTGTACTTGATATGTTAGGTTGTCAGTTTGAAAGGAATTGATCATATTGTGTTGGAACATGGAAGGTTAATAAATGAAAAATGACCCTGGAAGATAATTTTGCATTCTTTGTTAGTAACATGAATAAGATTTAAAGGCCAATACATCATCAATTTTCTTTAGTTTTGATTGGTGCTGCATTTAATCTTATTTTTTATTTTTATTTTTTAATTTCATCTTGTATCAAATGTTATGATTAAACATCATTTGCACATCATGTCGTTGAATTGAAATTATCAAATCAATGATACTAGTTGTGTTCTGTCTAGAAATTTCTGACCGCGTGGTTTTTCCATCTGTACCGCCTCAAAGGCTAGGAGGAGTCTAAATCAAATCTTTTTTTATTTTTATTTTTTAAGAAAGTAGAGGAGTCTAAATCAAATCTTTTTATTTTTTTTTATTTTTAAGAAAGTAAATGATCAATGACATATATTTTGGTCTGTTGATTCAGGGTAGTCTCACTCATTCTTTCTTTGGAACAGAAATTGAAGCATGACCTTTACTTTATGTGTACCTTATCTTTTGGTTTTAGGTGCTGAATCCCTCCCATTATGTCTTATCATCTTTGGTTATGCTCAATTAATATCTTGCTTATGCGGACAGTGGATGAAGAATATTAGAAAGAATATTTGATGAAGAATATTAGAAAGAATATTTGTGACATAATGTGCACATTTGTGGTTTATAGTTTTCTTATATTATGTGATTGCATTTAACATAAAACCAATTGAAAAGGAATATATACTATACATCTAATAAAAATAAATCTGCTTAGCCCGGCTGTTAGCACTAGTTGCATTTGTGAGCTTACTGTTTAGGTTTTAGTGCTGATTGTGGGCCATATAAATAACGCAAGTGCCTGTTTGGAATCCATAGCAATTTGAAGGAGATATCTTGGTTCACTGTCACAAGCCTAAAAATAATCAGGTTATTTGATTGGATTTCATGGACCTACTACCACAAGCAATATATATCTTGTTACACTCTAGCAGTATCTTACATTTTAAGCCACTATCTTTACATGGATGATAAAGGTAAATTTAAGCATGTTGTTTTTTGGCTAGTAATTAGGCACAAGCGGTGATCTACGGGATTGGTCGTATATCGGTGATGAATGTCTTTTTTGATGTCTTTTTTATAGATGCGGACAAATTTCTATTGTTCAGATTTTCACGTGGTTAAACAGATTAACATTAATAAAAATTATAACAAAACATTGTATCATAAAGTGGATTATTTCAAAAACCTCCATCCCGTGATTTTTATGTTATAGGATCACACATTGAAGTCCACGTTGTCATCTTTAGTTTTCGGTGAAATAGAAATTCGTGCATATTCTGTATCATACTTGGTCCCATTTGCTACTTTGTCAAGCCTACGATATATACGTATCATACACGCCTCATTTGTTATTTTGTCAGGCTTACAAGGTGAGACACTTATTTTGTTAAGCCTACAATATACAGAGTGTAAGTATGCTATAAGGTGATGCCGACTTTTTGTTCTTTCTACAAGACATTTGGGCGGGTCATCAAACATTAACTTTGATACACACGCAAATTGGATGTATCACATGCATAAATTTCTCAGCTTAATGCAAAGCTATACATCCAAGAAAACCTCTTTGGCATCATGGGTGAATGCTTTCTTCCTACATTATTAAGCTCATAATCTAGGTAAACAGTGATCTAAGTTAGTTATATATATATATATATATATATATATATATATATATATATATATATATATATATATATATATATATATATATATAAAATCTCATTTCATAGTCTAATAGTTTAGAAGGATTAAAAAAAAAACAAGTAATTTTCTCACATGGCTACGAACCCCTCCTATTCATGGATATTGGTGGACTAAATTACCTCAGATTTGTTAAAAAAAAAATTCCTAGCAAATGATAAACACAAGTCATCTCTACTGCCTCTATATTAAAATAAATAGAGGAGTTAGAGAAAAAGTAAAAATTTAAGTACTGTTTGGATAATAGTTACATTTAAAAGAAATTAACCTTTATTTTAAAATAATAGAAGAATTGCATTTGTATTATTGTCTTGAAAAGTAAGAAATTTTTATTAAATCTAGTTTCAAGATACATCCTTTGCTTAGTATGTATCTATGTTGCTCATAAAGACAGAGCAGTACAGTGAAAGTTAAACTAAAGATGTGAGATAGGACTTCGACTAAACTTTATTGCCATAATAGCAACCTTTAAATATATCTGCATAGAAAAGAAGAATAAAGTCTGTTTCAGTTAAATTTTTTAATAAACATTTACAGAAAAAAAAAAGTTGGAAGGAAAAAATTATATATATATTTTTATAAATTAAAAATTAATTTATACATAAGTTAATTTGTAAAAGTTTTAATTATCTATTTAAAAATTTAATTTTTAAGTAATATATAAACTTATTTCAATAAAGAGAAAATTTAATTAATTAATTAATTAATTTATTTTTATCTCTTAGGCGAACTGAAATGACTATTAAAAAAAGAAAAAGAGAGAACTGTGTGGATGGGAGAGGCATCACTAAAAATGGGTTAAGAAGCATTACTAGAATGAGTTACACTCCAAACACTATGACTCCTTCTTGCCCATAAATGACTCCTCCTTGCCCATAAATGTTAAAAAAAAAAGTGCAACCGTGTAGGGGGGTTAGAGGAGCATTACTGAAATGACTAAAATAGGTTACACTCCAAAGACTATCACATTTCACTTTTGCATCTGATACTGCTACCATGTCAAATCTTAGATTCTTCTTCTCTTTGTTGTTGACAGGTTAGAGGAGCATTACTGAAATGACTAAAATAGGTTACACTCCAAAGACTATCACATTTCACTTTTGCATCTGATACTGCTACCATGTCAAATCTTAGATTCTTCTTCTCTTTGTTGTTGACACCTCCAAGTCTATCTCTTTGTCTTCTCTGTTATCTTGTCTATTTCAATTTGCAATGACTCACTCAATACATTTCAAGGGCAACTGATTTTGCAGTTATTCCAGATTTCTTTCTGACCTGCCTTTTGTATGATTTCAATGGCAAACACATGGAGACCTCATGATTCCACCCATACTTTGTGTGTGTCATGTCACATGAGTGATCAAGTTAGGGATAGACTTCACTAACAGGGACCTCACATGAATGTGTGAACAACTGTGTGCTTGCCATATTAAGATACCTAGGGAGCCCACAACTACATGCATTTCGGTTTCAAATATCTTGTACATGTAATATTCTTATAAAATATGAGACAAAAACTTTTTCTATTATACAATTAATCAATCATAATGCAACCATAATAAAATCTTTATAATTTAGTGACTGAGTAAACCTTTGAAATTAAAATAGATCATACATAGAAAAATAAATGATATATAGAAAAAATAGATGTGAAAACATTATATAAATAATATTTCTCATTGAGGTGGAGCAAGGAGTTGTTTGTGTGCTAGATTTTGAGATGCTATACAGATAGATCTCATTGGCTAACTGTCCCGTCCTTGACAACTCAGTTAATGTGTTGCAAGATCTCTAAACCTTTATGGGAACAACTTTTCATCCATTTTAGCTTTTATATGTTTTTCACTTACTTTCATGCATAATGAGTAGGGCATGGTCTAGATAAAGGAGGTAATCCAGGACTCATCTTTATATTTGCATTTAAAAGAAAAAAAAGAAAAACCTTGTTTTGAATCCATCCACATACGTATGAATAATAGTTTAGTTGAATTTTTGTTATGATTTTTTAATATTTTTTTTATATTCTTTATTATATAAAAGCTGATTCTTTGTTGGACCTACATAAAATTAATTACATTCAAACTACTTTTCAATAAACTTACTAAGAAAATTAATTGTGATTGAAATCGATTATAATAATAAAAAATTATATATAATTTGTTATTAAAATAAATTAATTTTCACAAATTGTAAGTACCCGTAAGATATTTTCCATTACCAACTCTCAAATGTAATTATGTAGCATAGTAATCTAATAACATGTTTTTACCTTGTCAAAATGAATCACTTCAAAACTTTTATGGAGAATGTAAAAAAAAAATAAACTTATATTGAGTAATTACTTTTATTTTTTTTTAAAAATAAAACATCTTGTTCACGTATATATTCCATTTCACATGGACTCATAATTTACCTCCCTTCCGACTATTGGATTCAAATTGATCAAAAGTAAAAGAGATGTCAAATTTCAACGTGCCTACAATGCCCAAAGTACTTTTGCAGTGATATAGTACAACTGACTAGTTAAGACGATTTGGATTCTTATTTAATCAACCAAAAAGATAAATATTTTAATTTTGTTTCTTCATTAACAAATTAATTAGATCAAAGAAAAAAAAGTAAAAAAAAAAATTATGAGAAAAAGAAAAAGAAGAGGGAGGAAAAAGGAAAAGGAAAAGCCTTAAATATATTATTTAACCGTGGGAGTAAGGAAAGGGAATAAATGAGAAATAACCATCTCAATTTTAGTTTTCATTTGATATTAAAGGAATAGAGGAAGAAAAGTGAACTGAAAATATACATTATAAATTAAGAGGAATTATATATTACATATAAATTGTGTCTTTGATAGAACAAACGGTTTTCGTAACTGTGTATGCACATATCATTAACATTTTCTTTATACATAAATATATCTTAAATTTTACCTTACAACTCTAGATATAAATAAAATACTTAAACTTAAATATAAATAAATATTAACTAATTTTATCCTACTTAATAATAGAATTCTTATAATATTCTTTATTTGATTAAAATTATATTTTAATAACTCTTATTAATTTCAATATAAATTTCAACAAAATATATTTTTAAAAAATACTATTTACAATTAAAATCAATAAAAAAAAATTAATATAAACTAACTTCCCTATCATTCTCACAAATTGATTAAATTATTTACAATTAAAATCAATAAAAAAATTTAATATAAACTAACTTCCCTATCATTCTCACAAATTGATTAAGTACCGGAGAGAGTAATTATGTACAATTCTTAATTTATCTTAATTAATCCTATTCACATAAAGTTAATCAAGACAAAAAAGAGTACTTTGATGAGTAGCAGCAGTGATGACTTTAATGTTATGTGTTAGTGAGTTACGAATGGCCATAAATAGACCAAGGTCTCGATTTGCGGCGACTATGGCGGTGGATTCAGATCTTTTTACTATTGTTTTTCAAATAATCCAACTTCTTTACTAGGGTTTTCATGAGAAGAGATTGAAGAAGCTTGCAACATAAGTTGGTGGGTGGACTATGTCAAAGCTTCGAAAACGATCTTTCTATTCCTTTTCCGTAGCACTAGTCCGTATCTTTCACCACTTTTCTCAGATTCATTTTTTTATTTATGGGGTTATAGAATTACATATAAAATTGAAATATATATTTTTATATATAATGAATAATTTCATCGAACTTTAGTACGAAAATAAGTTTAAAATATACCATTATATGTATTAGAGATAATTTAGAGAAATTTTTCTTGAAGATAATTGCATTAAAATTAAATCTACTCAATCATTTTAGTTTAGAAGAGTTAAGGAAATTCGTGAAATAATTGTCCACGTCAAAATACAATGCTAAAACACTTTTTTTGATGGGTAAAATTTGTTCAAAATCATAATAATTAAAGTATGGGTCTTATTTTATATTGAATGAATCGCATCACTTATCTTTTATAGGTTTAAATAAACTTGGATAATGTAATGTAAATATTTTTTATGATTAAAATAATATATATAAATGAGAGGTCATTATTACTATTTAGTCATGTAAATTTTATGTTAAAGATATATGATGATAGTCGTGTATTGAAGATCTCATACATCAAAGTGAGAAAAATACAAAATAATATATATAAGTAAATAACAATGTCATCTTTAAAAATTGTTTTTGACTTGAATTAGGTTCACATGCAAATTTAAGAGTAATAATACGTGTAAATTATCATATGCATGTCGCTTGTTCAAAGCGTGTGATAAAATAATTTAGTTTTTAAAAATAAAAAATGTCTCTAAAAAATTATTTTGTCAATCAATTTCATTCAAATATTTATTAATTTACACTAACATGAGATTTTGATTCCCAGAATTTAATCATTAAAATTAATTATTTATTATTATTTTAATCTTTAAATTCAAACCAATAAATTGTTAAACTCAAAAATTAAATTGACAATAGACACTTTCATATATTAAATCGCTAACAAATTACATTTTCAAATTTTAATATTTTTTTATCCTATAAAATTTAATTATTGGAGACTATTGCATTTTGAAAAAAGAGAAGAAGGAAAATGATGGTTTACTTGTAATATAATATGCTTTGGTTTTTTCATACGTTGCTTTCCACATTTGGATGTTCCACGAAAAAGCCGGAAGATTGATCAAAAGATGTTACTAGCTACTTGCCTATTACCAACCAGAAAAGAATGTGGATACAAATGGTCCTTGGAATAATTTCCTAAGTCTTGATGAGTTCTCTATTTCTATTCAGAACAAAAAATTAGAATAAATGAAAGTTAATTATGACAAAAAGAAAATATACAAATAAGAGGTGGTGGATCGAAGCATAAAAGAGCAAGAGGACAAAGAGTCGGAGCGACAGGGGAAGGATTACGATAACAAGTGTGAACCATAAAAGATGTTGATAATTAGGAGTTTGTGGTGAGGAAGACTATGAACAAATGGGATGTGGGACAATCTTATATGTATATGGATGTGGGAATTCAGCATCCAAGACTTTTATCGGAGACCATATGGTGTGCACTTCCCCTCCTGTCCTATCTACCTTTTTTCACAAATTAAAATTATTGTCTTCATGTCAAAATTTAATTAATTGGGACAAATAATTATGATTCATTTACCTTCAACAAATGAATTTTGTTTTCTACAAGGATCCGATGACATTTATATATAGACAATTTCTTTTTAACAAGATTTTTATATATATATACAAATTAGAAGTTAATGGGTGTATTTTAAAAGACTTTTCTTTTTAATTATAGACAGTATGATGGTATTTATTTAAGATTTTTAAGTGGTGTAATTTTTTTTTATGTATTCAATTAAGATAATTGTAATTTTTTGTTTTAAAATTATTATAGTCTTACATTATTTAATTAATATAATTAAAAGTTATACAAATTTATCATTCAAGCATATTGAGAATAAATCGTATTTCATGAATATAATTTCTATCTAGTATGAAATATGAAATATATGATAAATATGTTATATAGATATGAGTTGGATATCCAATTGATTCAATTTAAATTATTTAGAGGTCTACGTCATATTTTAGTTAAAAGTTTCAAAATTATATATATATATATATATATATATATATATTTATATTTATATTTATGATAAATGGTAATAGAAAATATAAATGCTCAATTATATGATAAGATCATTGAGATTTTGTAAGATTTTTTTCTTTTATGATATACAACTCTTTTTGTTTAATGATTTTGAATTACAATGATAATAATAAAATATTATAATTTAATCTTAATCTTAATCATATTTAAAAAAATATAAAAAAAAATTATTATTGAATGTTTTTCAAATTCATAAAATTTCTAAAATATATAATATTCTTTCCAATCTTATAAATTTTTATGACATGAATCTAATATAATTAAATTATAATATCGTATAAGTTATTGTACTCCTATAAAATCATAAAATTATTTTTAAAAAATTTAATAAATATCGTATTCTTATAAAACCTTTTAAAATTTACGTGAAAATTATTTTTCAAAATTTCAAATTATTAAGTCAAAATTATTAAAGGTAAATTATATCTTAAAATTTTGATAATTACAATTTAATAAGATAAAAGTTTGTTCTGGTGGTCGTAGCCTCTAAGATGCTTTGGTACTGGTAGCGAAATGAAGTGCTTATTCTGGTTAAGTGGAAACCACTTTGACTTCATAAAAAATTGAGTCAGAGCTAATGTTGATGAAGGAAAATGAACAAGAGCAAGTCTTGGTTATCTATGCATCGCCTCTTTCTTAATTTAGAAGAAGAAAAATGTGTTTACAATAATTCTAGTCAAGCAAGAAGTAAAGATCACATGAAGAAGTGTGTCTACTCTAATACATCTAATCTAATGTACGTATGAAAACTGAAGAAATAGTCACCTTCGAAAGAAAGATTTTTTTGTGCTTTAATCAAGATGAAGTGTCCCTTAAGATCACTCAACAAAGAAGGCTAGAAAGAAAGCTGCCTTAGAATAGGATTATTTTTGAGTAAATGTATAATCATAATCTTAATGAGAAAAAATTAGTAAACACTTATATATACAAAGAGAAATTACTTCAGTTCAAGACTTAATGATTATCTGTTGAATTAACTCTTTTTATGTAGATTTTAAGTGTTTTGAGTTTATTCATTGCATCTAATGCATGAAAATTAAGTTAAATTTTTATCTGTAAGGTCTGTAGTCATGAAAAGGAGGAAATTGTTTAGTCAAATTTTTTAAAGATAAATTATATTTCTAAAATTTTGATAATTATAATTTAACATGATAAAAGTTTGAATTTATAAAATAAATGAGTTTTTAGACTTTTCAGACGAAGTTAGTCTTAGACTAAATGATGTTAATGTTTCAGTAGCCGAAGATAACCATTAGATGATCCAAGACAAATTAATGAAAGGAAGACGCACAACAAACTAAAAGATGAGTGTCAATTCTATCTTACTTTTTATTACATATAGACTCTAATCAATTAAATTTTTCATGTAAAATCTAAGTGTTCAATAACTTAAGAAATGTTCAAGTCAACAAATCTCTTTTATAAAGTTGTGTCCTACAAGTCAAAAGAGATGTTTTCTAACATGAAAAATTTGCAACAGAAAACAAATTCATTTTTTAGAAGCTCTAAACCTCGTATCAAAACAATTTTTTGTAATGATGTTGGCAAGCTCAAGCATCACTAAATGTTGAAAAATGTTGAACTAATGTTGTCAGTTTAAAGTGAAGAATTTGAAATTGTTGAGTCTAATGACTATTTCGAATCTGTATTTATAAAAAGACTGAAGTTTGAAGATTCAAATAAAAATGCTGCAACTTTGAAGAATTTTAGAACTCCATTCATCTTGCTCTATTATCTTATTCATTCTTCTATAAAGTCTTAGTTTGATCTTAATTGTAAACATCTCTTTGCATAGAAGTTGAACATAAAAGTTAGGTAACTTTTCAAATCTACACTTAGTGGTACTTAATCTACAAGCTTTGTTCAAAAAATACTGTCTTAGTTTGAGGAGATTGTGTGAAGTTGAGTTTCAAATAATACTTGTGTTTTTATTAACTTAAACATATTATTTTTCAAATAATACTTGAGTTAACTAGAAGTTGGGATTAAAAATATTTTATATTTTACTTTATGTATAATAAATTTTACTAAGAAATTAAATGTAATTTTTTTAATACGAACCAATATAATTTTTTCGCATCTTTAACTAATTTAGGTTACATTATTTCTTTTATAATTGTATCAATTAACATTAATTCATTTTACATAAGAAACTTATGTCTGAATTATACTCAACTTTTAAAAATAACCCAAAAAAACTTATAAATTTTTATATAAAAAGCAATTCAACGTCTCTCATCTTTTACCCAAAACACTGCTGATATAAATTTATATTATTCAAATTATCTAGTCTAGGATTACTAACAACAAAGGTGGTGTTTTACTTATAAAATTGATATAGTTTAGATTTATTTTCTTATCCCGTACTAATAATTGTAAACACCTTTGTTGACGGAAAGGATTTAATGTTAATTTGTATGTGTTTTCTTTTAAATACGGCAATATATGTATTAAAATTACACTTGATAAAATTTAAATTTATTTAAATTACTAAACTTTATTATATGATCATTAAGGTCATATACGTGATATAACTATTAAATGTTAAATTTGAGCTTAATTTTATATAATAATTTATTATGTTAAAATAAAAAATATTAACGACACATTCTCATATACTTTTTCTAAAATTTACTTTATGATTAGTCAAGAATAAATTATTTAAAAATAAATAAGATAAAAAATCTTAAAATTAATTAATTTTGATAAATTTTAACCAATAAAAAATATATTAAAATAATATTAAAGAATAGTTACCATTGAAAGTTCCTTTACGTTCCTGCCGTACTCCTTGAATCAGCAAGATTTGCCACATTCTAGTTTCAAGGCAATAATAATCGGTGACTTTGAGCATATAATTCCTTCAAAATTGTTGACATTTGATAATGGATTTTAGAGGGTGGAAGATGACGTTATTTTCAAATGATTTTGCTTCTAATATAACTAAGTAAATGTGTATTTACTTTTGATTTTATTTAAAATACATCTTAACCTTAATATGTTAATTTTTTTAAGGAAAAATTAAAAATGAGTTTAGATGATTTTTTTTAAGCGTGTGTTAAGAATATGGAAATTATGAAACTGTGTTTTGCCTTTCCTAGTAGAGCATTTTAGGATCAGATGAATTTTGCTGGTAGATATTTCTGCACAGGGAAATTCAAAGGTAGGATTTGGTGAAATTAGCACTTCATGAGAAAGACCAATCCACCAACCTTGTCACATGTTCATACGCGGGACCTTGTCTGCCATTTTTATTATTACCTACTTTAATTTTATCAAGATATCATAGGACGACAAACAAGTCAAAAGAGATATATCTCACTTCTCATAACACTCTAACGTGGCTCACTGCTTCACTCTATGATATTCCACTTGCTAAATCTGTTCAAACCATTTTGTATCGAATTCTCCATTCATTTTTAAAGTATCAGTCTTTTACACATTACGTTACGTACATTATTGCTATATATATATATATATATATATATATATATATATATATATATATATATATATATATATATATATATATATATATATATATATATCATTTTCATGGTAACAGAAGGTCTGGCATTCACAACGGATGATGACTTGTATCGCACTTATAGCTCTCTAGTAGTTCTTGTTCTTTGTCAAATTTCACATAAATTTCATAACTTATTCTTTTCTATTTTTTCTAATAGTTAAAAAAAAGTTTAAAATTTCTCATAGTTATCCATTATATATATTAGAACATTACTATGTATATGTCTTTTAGTAACGGGTTTGAAAAAATGTTGTGAAAATAGAAAAAAATATTACCCATGAATTAAATTATATAATAAAATATTATTAGTGACATTTTTTTAGTATATTTAGTAACTTTTTCATTATATATTTTCTTTTATTTAGTATATTTAATAAAAATATTATTAGTGACAGTTAGTTTTTCTTTTGATTTTTATAAAGTGAAATATTTATTTATTTTTTGGTCTGTCATTGATTCTTGTCATTAAAAAGCTCCTTCCTTCATCGTAAAAAAAAAAAAAAAAAAATAGACATCATAAAATATATTATAAAGGGCATTACATCTTTGATTGATTTATTTATTTGTTTTAATTTGATATTTTTATCATTAAAAAAATCAATTTAGTCTTTTAATTTTAGAATCGAGATAATATTTTTTAATTAATTTTTTAATAATAATAAGAATAAAGTAAATAAAATAAATAAAAATATAACTAAACCTGTCATATAAAGTCTCACGGCATTAATATATTTCTTCTTTGTCAATAACCAATAAAAAATAAAAAAACGTGTCACACATTGCGTCAATAATATTTAATTCACATATCAGTCATACCACATCAGTGAAAACTTAAAAAAGAAAAAACATATAATGTAGCGACTAATGACGAAATAAATATAATATATGAATCTAAGTTAATTTTAATTTGTGAGATGTTCAGTTCAATTTATTGCATTTAACTTTTTTTAAAAAAATGTTCATAGAGAAATTTATATACACATGGCCTAAATTGGCGAATAAAATTTAGGTGATAAAATTTTATTAGATTGAATAATTCGAAACTGAACGAGGGCAATATATATACATGGAGCATCAAGAACTAATTTATTTTCCCCCCTTTTTAAACATTATACTGATGGAAATTATTCACATTGATGATGAAGTCTATGATGTAATCAAGAAAATAATCTTGATTTAAACGACTTTATCAAAGAGAACTTTGGCTATGTGGAAGTTGATAGTCCTTGAATCACAGAAGGCTGTATAGTAACAACTCTTTGCTACTGTCAGGAAAGTATTCTTGATATTGAAATCAATGCCACTTGGAGATTTTTGGAACACCAATTGCACCAGTTCTTGCATTTTTGACTCTGCTTCTTCCAGGCTCATGCCACTCCCTTTTTTCTGTTGGGTTTTATTCAGAAAAATGCAAATATTACTAATTAACATATTAAACCAAACATATTATTTTAAATATAAAAAAATGTGGACAAGAATTATGTAATATTGAATATATATAATAAAAATAATAATAATGCATTGTTTATCAATTAATAATAAATGAGCTCAATTACGACTATTTTGAAAAACCAAATAGCTGTTCAATTGGTCATTGCCATTTGTCGGGATGAAATAATACATTTTATAACATGTTATTTTCATTTGCATATTTTTTTTAATTAATGGTGAAAATTTGTTCAAAACTATAAAATTATAAATGAGTTCGTTAACTATGAAGAAAGAGTAACATTTTTTTTTTTTTTTTGATAAATTTCAACCGATAGAATTTAGTGTATTTAAATTATATTAAAAAATGTTATTAATATCTATCTTCTTATATCCTTTTCTTTATTTTTTTGTCTGTCATAAACCAAGCTGTTGAGTTCACGAGTTCACTTTACGTATAACATATTATTATCTACGCAGCTTTTAAGGTGCACGGTACACTACAAGACCCTAACATTAGCCTGTTTGTTTATTTTTATTATTATTTATTGGATCATCTTAGTCACTATTTCAAAAATACTGATTAAGAAATTTTTTTAAAAAAAGTGAAAAAATAATAAAGAACACAATTTTATATATTTTATTAAAAATTCTTATTCTTTTAAATTTTTAACTAGTTTTGAGGAGGATGTTTAATATTTTTCTTATATATTAATGGGAAAATGGGAAAGGTAAAAAATAGGCGGTAAGAGCATGGAGCCAAAAAAGATGATGGTTTGAAAAGGGGTAGCATTTGTGGCGTAACATATCATGATTGCAGTGTCACTGACCTTGTCCTTGTAGTTTTGATAAGAACGGAGTCTGTGACAGAGTGTGTCAGTGAGTTGAAGGAGACTCTCATATTGTGGATCCAACACTTGATCCTCGGAGATCCAGTTCCCGGCACTTAGGTTTATTATCTGCACCAAAAGCTCTGCCTGTCCTTCACATTTGTCCCCTTCACCCTCCCAACATGAAAGCCACTTTTCCCACTATCATAACATCACAAAAATAAATAAATAATAATAATAATAATAATCAAAATATTGTTTAAGATATTGGAACCAGTACTCTGATTTGCTTGTTTGAGTAGTCAATTGATGTTTGATTCTCCATTTTTTATACGACACAAATGTACAATCATTCTATTTATGAGAAAATGTCATTGATGACGGAGCCTCAACTCAATTCTGGTGTAGAAATGAAACTTTTTGAGAAAAAAAAAATGTTCTACTTTTTTAATCATAAAAATGTTAACATCACACTCTTAAAAATTATTTTTTAATCACTTTATTATCATGGGAACTCCCGTCCTGGGTCCACTAAACATGTTTAGACCCATACTTTCTTCATAGAGACAACGTGTGATTTCTTATATAAATATAATGTTAATGGTGGGATGGTAATATAAATTGCCTTATTTATTCATAGAGACAAAATCATCAATACATATCTTTTGCCAAATATATGGTACCAATCATAAATAACCTAAATTCATATTATTCGGAAGAGAAATTTGTGATCAAATTTGAGACTAATATTATGATTGTAGTGAGGAAAGATAGACTCACACTGCGATGCATAGCATATCCTATTTCATGACCGTGAGACACAAGTATATCCCACGAGATTTGATCTACCGTGGCAACCAAAGTCTCAGCGAGTCCATGTCCTGTTCTGTTCCTGTTCAACCTCCTGCATTCAAACACAAAAAGTAGTAGTGTTCAAATTTTCAAGAAAACTAAATGAACATACATTTCAATTAATTGTTATAGTAAATTCTTTGAAAACAATAGTTAACAAGGATGAAACTCCACTCTGGGTGGACAAGGCATTTTGGTGCCTGTTCTACAAAATGATTGGGGGAACAGAGAGAGATAATGTTTGTCACACCGGACAGAACTTTGGTTAAAAGCTTCCCACTTGATCATATGTTGTCCATATCGCTTACCAAAAAAAATTATGTTGTCCATATCAAATAGGCCAGCTCAATAACTCAAGGATGGTCCCAGCCATACGTCAAAGGTTTCAAATTATTTGGCATTTCAAAAAAAATTTTTAAGACTATCGCATTTACACCATCACCCATCATAAATTAGATTTTATAAAATTCTATAATAAAAATAATGAACCTTTCATAAATTATGGATTATAATTAATTATGTGCAAAATACCTTTTATCAACAATTCATCACCCTTTTTCTTTGCTAAAAATGCTCATTAAGATTCAGCCTAAAATTTCATTCAAACCATAGAGGACATGGTATGTCATTAGGTTAAAAAAAGGACATGGTACACACATCTCTAAATGTCCAAGACCAACAAGGACCCAATGCAAGAACCATGATTGTGTAACTAAATAAAGGATTTCTCTATTATTAAGTTTTAGACTTTTTCAATATATTTATACAAAGAGGGAAGAGGTAATTTACCACCCAATAGAGTAATCTCCGCTGTTAATGCAGTCACTGTATTTTTTCACAAAAGTTTTCCTCATTTCTACATCTTCACTAACATAGGATGTTATGATCTCAAGCAAGACCATGGTTTTTGCCCACGTTAGTCTCACGTGAGACTTTTCAGGCTCAAATATGCTTGCTGCTGCCAGAAAATAGGCCAATAGAAGACTTCTTCTGTTCATTCCAAATTCTCCCAATCTAGAATCTGAGTACCACCTAATACATGTCATTACAATAATGAAAGTATAATAACGTTAATTACATTATAAAAATTAAGATGAAATTGGGTGAAGCATTATATTGGAATATAATAATTTTAGTTTATCTTACTTCTGAATTCGTCCCCACTCTATTAGATGCAGTGCCTGACAATTGTTGTAATCTAATTTAGCAAGCTCGAGATAGTCGTTGTTGCTCACGTTGGCCATCCTGTGACGAAAGAGTAATTCAATTCAGGTGAGGTTTTAGTTAGTGATGAGAAATGAGGTAACATGTACGAGATTTCAGATTCAATTTCTGATGTTATTATTATATAAAAAGAAGACATTGACCATAAAATCATTAAAATAAGTTTTAAAAAATCTTATTTTAATAACCTTGGCAAAAATATGTATTGAAATAAATTAAAAAAAATAATTACAAGAGTCATAAGCTTAAATAATTTATAGAAAAACTCTAAGTGTTTGGAATATTAATAAATTATACACTTTTGATATAATTTACATTTTTTTTTATTGTTAAGCTAGCTTTTTGGAAAAGTGAGTCGAAATTCAAAATGCATCGGCAAAGACGTTTGTTCTTGAATGCATTTGAGTTTTTATTATTATTATATATCTAACTGTCTTGGTATAAAGGAATATGATGATTTAACAAACAACATCGGATATAGGTGTGTCGCTATATGACTATTTTATGCTAAACTGACGAGTGATATATTCGGATAAAAACCTAATTTTTGTATCATATCCATGTATAGCAAGGTAAATTATAATTCATCATGAGTTTGGAGAAAAATTTAAAAATAATCATTATATTCCAGTCCACCTCACTTTTAAATATAAAAGTTAAAATTGTTTTTAACAATATAATTTTGCATTAATATTATAATAATGTACTCGAATAACTATAATTAAAATTTCTTCATCTCATTCTTGAGATTAATAAACTGATGGGAAATAATTAATACATAACACCATCCACTTTTTCTATCACATTTTTATTACAGTAAAACTCAGGTAAGACCCATAAAATAAAGTTTGTCTTACCTCTTTTTAAATAGTTCTCGTCTTTTATATTGCAAAATATATTAAGATAACGATGTCGTTGTCTAACTTATTCTAATGTTTAAACAAGCCTAATAAAATATAATAAAAAGAAACGTTACTTTTGAATAAGTTATACAACTTTTATGTTTGCACATTGTACAATTGTATACCTCGTAAATTTTGAATAGTACGTGCGTAGGGCAAAAGATTCACATAAACAGATAGAAATATTCAAAAAGTTGTATTCAAAATTTACGAGGTACACAAATATACAACTTTTATGGTTTGGATCTTGGTCCTGTTTGGTTATGTGTTGAAAAAGAAAAGGGAAGGAGATTTTACTAGGAGATGAAAGTGGGAAGTACCTATAAAGGGTTTTGCCAATCCATACGTCACTCTCACCACCGTATTGATCAATGTAGAATCTTGTCTCTACACGAGGTAAACTTGCATACCATGGCACGTCCAACGCATACGCCACCTGCACAACAAAGAACACAGAATTTTAAACATTAGTATATAAAACGTACAAACATTTGTATACGTCACTTTCTATGTGGTCCGACACACACACACACACACACATATATATATATATATATATATATATATATATATATATATATATATATATATATATATAGTTATAGTTATCGCTTTCTATGTGACATCTATTGCACTATTATTACCTACCTCCTCAGCCAACTTCTTCATTATGATCCATTTATCAACAAGCTCATTTGCTGCTCTTTTCTCATTCAAAAATTTGCCTGAGAAATGCTTTGCATGTTCAAGAATTTTCTCTCCGGGGAACATTACTTGAGTGGCTCTGTACAGATTAAACATTCCTGTCACCGCTTGCGTTGTCTGCCCCGTGAAACAGAAGAATTCACCATTTCTCTCGAAGTGTTTAAACACATCTATCAAATATCAAAATCTCGTCACTCGTTTAAATCTATATCAAAACTAAAACAAAAACCGAAAATCACAAAGAAAAATTTTAGATTTTAAAACTAAATCAAGTCATACCCCAATTATTTATATTTACATAAATATTATTATGTTTTATATCATTATATCATTTATATTTCTTAAAATAATAGGCTAATAATTTAATATTTTACACATTTTTCTTTAATCAATATTAATTATTTATTTAAATCATATTTTTTTAAGTATATGATTATAAAAACTAAACCATAAAAAATTTGTCTAATTTAATTCAAATTTCATAATTAATTTAAACTGAAGTAAACTACAACCTCGCAAACAATAACATTAATCAACGTAATATAAATTAGTGTGAAACTCATTGTATACATAATATGCAATTTCATTTTAGTACATAAAATTAATTTGATAAATGTTATGTTATCCGATAAACCAATTAAACTCTCATACTTACCGGCTGAAACTTCATGGCCATGTAATCTTAGTAATCTGAAACCCATAGCTGTGTCATCAAGGTCTTGAACATTTGAATTTCTTGCCCAACAAATACCCTTTTCAGTCCAGTACCTGAAATTTCATTCATTGAACTTGTGTAAATTAGAATTGTTTTGCATGACAGACCTCTGTTTCATGACCGGTTAACTCGTTCCAAAGTGATTATGATCATTATTAAATTACCTATGAACGTAGTTCAAACAGTCTTTGATTTCTTGCTCAAAATACCGAGATATTCCGAGGCGTTCTAGCCTATCAACCGCCCAAATATGTTCGAACAAATCCACTGGATATACGTTTGGAACTGATGATATAACATCATAAATCAAATGAGTAAATAGAGTAATATATATGGTGTTACATAATTTATTAGGTACCATTCTTCAATCAAAATTAAAGTTTAATCATAGTAATATATATTATTTTTAATTGCAAACATTTATTACGTATATTACTGAGTGATACTTTAGTCCTAATTGAAAATAAAATCAATAGCACTTATGAAAGTTTGTTCATTTTCCTGTAGAAAAGAGGAGAGGAAGATTGAATTGGAATTGATATAAACATAAACATAAACAATCATAAACCATATTAAAAAGGAAAGATATTATATATATACATATATATGGTGATACATAATACATAGTATTTAAAAAAGAGGGAATGAAGATTGTGAGGTGAAACAAAAGTGAAAAGAGCTCAATCTTCTAATAGTGGGAATTTACCTCCCCCATTGAATTTCTCAACCACTTTGCTCAAGTAATTGTGGCAATTTTGATCTTTAGTTTGAATGAGGGCAAAGGCGGTGGAGGACGGAGAAAACAAGAAGGACCCTTCTTGAGACTGCAGTTTTAGAAGCTCTTTCCAGTCAAGGCCTGACATACCTTCCAAGCTATGAAGCAAACTTGTGGGCACTTTATGCATCATCTCTCTTGGTATTCTATCCCCACAAAATTAAGGCCCACACCGGCCACAGCACAATAATGACACACACGTTAAAAAGGAGTTTGCAGATCTTGTGAGTAAAAGTGACTCCTAGACATATATATAAATATACTTTCCCAGATAAAAAAGTTGCAAGATAAGGTTGTTTTGATTCTATTATCAAAATAGACATGGGCATAACAACTCGCTGGCAAGCATAATTATGACAACAACTAAGGTACCTTACCTTGTGAGTTTTACGTTTCTCATTGTATAGATTTTGTTCAAGATTGGGGAATTATCCGGCACTTCAATCTTCAAACCACGAGCCATATCAAGAAGTGAAGGAAAAGCTACTTCAAATCCAATTGGCATATGCTCCACATTCTCATTCTGGAGCTTCTTAAGATTCTCTCTAAAAAATGCCATTCCTGTTTGACATTAACAATACTTGTTAGCCATTTTCAAGTTACCATGTCTCTTTGAGTCCTGGTAACAAAGTTCTTCCTCTATACTCAAATTCCATATCATTAATTAAGTTGAAACAACTTCTGACTAATGGATTCACAGGCTTTGAGGGTATATTAGAAGATAATAATTATAATTCAGTATTACCTTTGTCACATTTTTCAGGGTGTATATTCCATGTCTTTAATGCAATAACACAAGCCAACGTGTTTATAATCCGATCATGGGCTGAAAATAGTTTCTTATCACCCCATGAACCATCAGGAAGTTGATTTTTTGCAATCCATTCTAGACACGAAGGAAATTGAGGAACACCACTTCCGTGAACATCTTCAACCAGAGCAACCCAAGCTGTGTCATAAGCAGATACAGTTATCTCTCCATCCTCCATTGAACCCAATATTGATCGGATAGTGTCCACTCTCCTCTTGATCTCATTTCCCACCAAAACCTTTTTTTAACAATGTTGTATTAACCAAAAGAATAATAATTAAAAAATAAATAAAAGTCAATTAAGAAAGGCACAAAACTAAAACAGAGAAGTGAGAAAGTTTAAAGCACCCCAATGTCTTGCTCCCCGTCTATGTCATCTTCCACATTAATCTCAGGCAAATTTAATGTCGCTAGAGTACCCTGAAAAATGTCTGAATATTCTGCATAAGGCACAACATAATTGGTTCAAGCACGCTTTACACAAAGCAATTAGTATTAAACCATTTAATTAAAAGTAGAAACCAAGAAACTAATTTTATACCTTGAGTTTGTGGTTTGGATATAGCTCTGCATCTTATCTCTTGTTTGTCGTTATTAGTCTCGGACGACACAGCACCTATGTATAGAATAAAATGATATAAATCTTTCTCTTAATTACTTTGTTTAGTTGGAATTAAGTACTATATTAACTTCCAGTGGAAAACTCTCCCACTCTTCTTTTGTCTGTTTTTTATATCTTTTTTCTTTATGGGTGGAGGAAGAAGAAAACAATAGACAACGCATCAAGCAACTTTAGCCTGCTTGATAGTGAAATTTTGAGTTGAAAGTTGTAGAATCAGAACCGCTATGTTCTTAACGAAATTACTTAAAAATTATTAAAATCCTAATCAAGAAAGAAAGTCATGCACATATGCAAGGAGAAAGTGACAGTGAAAGAAAATAAAATAAGGCTGTTAAGTAAAAGAAAATTACATATATATACATATAAGTATACATGTGTGTGTGTTGTGATGATTTTTATGCACCATTTGGCTCATATATTTTCCTATAAGACAAATTGCAACAATTCGTGTTTTCAAATTCTTAACTGAATAGAATGTTCTGATCAGGAGGACCTTACAATATTCTTAATTAAAAGAAAAGAAAATGGAAGACAGGGTTAAAGAATTGAAAGAAAAAAAATATAACTATGATGACACATGTTGAAATAATGAACAAGAGAAGTTGATGATTCAACAGGGGAATAAATTGGCAAAATTGTTGCACAGTAGAGTGAGTGACTTACCCCCAAATGATTTGGAGAAGTGGTGAAGAGAGATAGAAGAGGAGGAAGAAGATGGAAAAAGGAAATGATTATTAGAAGAAGAAGAAGAAGAAAAATAGTGAAGATGGTAGTGGGTGGAGAAGTGAGAAGCCATGATGTGTGTTGTGTTGATTCAACAAAAGAATATTTTGTTTCACTTGTGAGAGAAAGGGTAGAGTTTAAAAAGCAAAGGAGAGGCAAGAAGACAGAAATGACTTCCCAAGAGATTCCCGCTAATGGTTGCATGGTATCATGTAACACCAATTAACACTTAAGGGCACTCCTGTCCTTTTCCTGTTATGGTTTTTCTTATTTTAGTAAATAATCATATTTAAACACTTTTAAATATCAAATAACAGTTTTTTTTAATCTTTTAGTATCATATCATTTATAATTTTTTATTTTTTTTATTTTTCTCTTATAAGTATTCAATAGATATTTATTTGAAATAATAATATCTATAAGCATCTTTAAATATTAAATGATACTTATTTTTTCCATTTTACTTTTTCCTTCGTATCATATCATTTATTTTATATTTATATTTTTCTTTAATTTTTCTCTTATAGGTATTAAATAGATATTTATTTCATAAAATAATAATATTTACACAGCTTCAAATATTAAATGATGTTCATTATGTTTTTTCTTCTATATTTTTTTGGATTACGTCATTTATTATATTTTTTCTTATAAATATTAAATAGTTATTTGGATGTCCAACAATATTTTTTAATTTTTCTAAAACATTTTATCCCATTGTAATATTGTGTATTGTAATATTGCAATGCATATCAGTGTGTGCAGACCCATGCATTAATTGCACAAAGATTAGCGTTAGATTATTATTTTGACTGTTATCATAATATATAATATTAAATATTTGTAAAAAAATATATCTTTTATTAACATTTAAAATTTTTAATTTATTTATTTAGATTTTTATATTTTCATGTATATAAAAAATACTATAAATTTTGATATTATAGATAGACTTGACATTTTCCCTTGGTGGTAACTATTTGGCGTTGAGGTTAGGGTGAGGGGTGAACTAGTTTGGAAAAAACGAGAGAGAAAAGATGGTTGAATCCAGCAAAAATTCATTTTTGGCATTTTTTTAATCGGTAGTAAACTATTTGATTTTGAAAATTTAAATAAAAAAATGACATTTCATTCAATGACAATAATTTAGAAATTAAAGTCCTTAAATAATTTTTTAAGGATTAAAATTAGTTTTTTTTTCAAAAGTTCAAAGAAAAAATTATATTTAGTCCCAAAATGAATTATATAATTAAACTATTTTTCCCATATAATTGATAATTATCTTACTTATTTTAATTATGTGATTAATATATATATATATACACCATAATTTCATGTAATTAATTACTTACTGGTATAAATGATTAACTTACTTTGACATCTATATCAATTCTCATCTTTCATTTATATGATTTTTTATTTCCTTTTATTTTTATTATTAAATTATTGGATTTCATCTTTCTAAAAATTATCAATTAAGATATCTAAAACAGCATTATCAATTAGAACAAGAAATTATTATAATGATTAAAAGATTATGATAATGATAAATTGGAAAAAAAAAATTATTAGAATTTCAAATTAGGATAAAAAAAATACCAAAATTTCCAATTTTTTTTATTTTTTTTATGTAAAGGAATCTATTTTTAGTATATAATTTTCACCATTTGGAACTAAAGTTTCAAGGTGTTTGCAGAATTTGTTGGAGGTACATGTGGCCTATAGACATTTGGCTGGAGTGATTCAAAACTTATTTTTATTCTAATTTTTATTATATTTTTTATAACAATGTCACAATATTTTAATTTGTATTTATTTTTAAAAATCTTCAACTGATATAAGATGTTACCAATATTTTAACTTTATTATACTTTTTTTATAAATATCAAATTTAATAATTTAATTAGAAAAAAAAATAAAAATCACTATATATTAATGAATATATTATAACTATTAGATTACAATTAAGATCTATGAATAAGATTTTCATAACACTTAAATGATCATACTGAAATGGTTTAATTTTTTTGTATTATATTGTGTGATGTTTTTTTCAATATTTTCAAATTCGAGCTAAGTGAAGTATTTTGATTTATAAACCATTGGTTTCATCATTATTAAATCATGATTGAACAAGTAATAATTAAATCATCATAACAAGTTTTATATTAAAAATAATAAAAAAAAAGGTATACCAACATAGAATTAATGAGAAAGATTCGGTCACTTGAATTCTAGAACTCTGGTTCTTCACCATCTTATCTTTCCGAAAATATATCATTCATCTTTAACTCTAGAAAGAAGAAATAGAGCTAGAGCAATAATATCTCATTCTTCTTATTAAAATAGATCTACCAATTCAAAACGCCATCCTTTATAGTTATGTGATTGATGATTTGGGAAAGATTTTTCATCATTAATTTCTACCTATTGGTTGTTAATTTCAGATCTTGTTTTGAATGTTTATAATTGTTGATTTCTTTTACTATTTCAACTACCAGTTTACTGTGAATGATGATCAATGTTTATAAATTATTCAGAGTGTTAGACTCAGTTTCTGAATAACAATTGTGATGAATATACAAGGATTAACCATTTGCTAATAGTGTCAGGAAACTGTTTGTTGCATCTTAACGTTGAAAAATATTTGATTATGTTTGAAGCAGCCAGTGATCCTTGTATAAAGGACATATTTATAGACTTGCACACTATTTCATGTTCAGTCTGACTTGCATTTTTTAAGTGGCCGGTGATCCCTATTTTTTTAGCCAACTACAGATTTAATACTTATTTTTCTAGGGTATTGATTCCTAATTTTTTTTAATTTTTAATAATTTTATTTTAATATAGACTAAAATAATAATGAATTATAAAAGTTAAGGGTTATATCAATAATAAATTAGTATATGTCTACCACTATAACTAGATATCCATGTTTTTTTGATATTTTTTATTCTTATGATAAAAGTGAGATGTTATATTCGAAAAGTAATATTAGAAATTATGTCATTTTATTTATTTCAATTATTTTAAATGTTAAAATATATTCTTCGCAATTTTATTAAACAATTTTTAAATACATAAAAGAATGATATTTTCAGTTATAGTGTATGTGAGAATGTCATTCTAAAACATAAATAGACGGTATGAAATAAGTATATCCTAATTTATAAAAATTAGAGACGGTAATAAAAATGAAAAATAAAAGATTTATTTAAAATTTAATAAATTTTAAGAAATAAAGTGTTTAAGGAATTTATCATTATTAATGGTTTTTTGATTTGGGGAGTGAGTCATCACCGGCGAATAGGTGTCGGAAAGAATATTCAGTTGATCAGGTCGTGACTGTTATGTGGATCTTGTTGAAACGTGAAACTAGTTAATTTCATTTATGATAGAATCGAACGGATTGAGTGTCTACCAACTCATGTTATTTTCTCGGTCGGTTACTAGCGTACTCCTCCTTCTCTTCTTTTTGGATGGAGTTTCTTCTCCTTTCCTAAACTTTTCTAACTCTTCCCTTCCTTGCTTCCTCTTAGCCAACTCTAGATCTCCTTTTGCCATTTATTGACCAGCTCCTTTTTGTTAGTTACAAGGTCGGTTGTTCGTTGTTCAACATGGTAATGATAGGTTGTCGGCTAACATGATTGTCAACTAATCTTATAGTGGTAGTATTGTCATACTTAGGTTTGGTGGAGGTCGAAGGAAATTTTATTTTGACCCTATAGTGAGCGCCAACTATACTTACCAAATTTAGTAGGATCTTGTCCTGCAAGTGGTTATCTAATGTACTACATTTTTTGATAGTCAAATAGATTGTTTCGCCGAGTAGAAACGGTGAGATATTTACAAAGACACTCTAATGTTTAAATTAGTGATTACTTAAACAATGTTTAGTATAAAACTATAATTAGATTTTACCTATAAAACATGATGATCTCAGTTTATAAAAATTGATTTTTTTAATAATTAAAAATTGTAAAATACAAATACACAAGAAGGATGGTTGAATTGTATTTTAATAATTTAACTCCTTTCAGACAATGCGATTTGCGTCTGATCAGACACAAAATGGGTTTAGTCTTATAAACTTGATTTTAAAAAAATCTTAGTTCAAGTAATTATCCCTAGATAGTACACAGATAGAAATAATAAAAACAATAATATTTTTATACTGGTTCATTTATTCAAGACTACGTTCAGTTACCCAACAACTTGCTAAGGTTCGACTAAGAGTATTCTTTGAACCCGGCCACTCCTGACTAATTACAGATATTCTTTGAACACAGCCTTCTCAGGCTAAACCAGTATTCTTCAGATTCAGCCTCTGCAGGTTAAACAAGATATTCTTTGAACACAGTCTTTAATCAGACTACAAAAACCACAACAATGTTTTATAATTAAGATTAGAGAAATAAATTTCCTTACGCAGAGAGGATTTTTACAATTAGTTCTATTATAAGTTCGTGGCGAGCGAACTTTTGCTTAAGAGCTTGAGCGGGAGTTGAATATGATATATTTGCAGTGCAATTCGCCAACTTCAACTTGTTGTAATGAAGTCCTTTTTATAGACGTCTCCGTGAAGTATCCGTTAGACTGAAGATTTAAATGTTAGTCCTTTGTCTTGGGTACTTCCACATCTGAGAAAGTGAGAAATCAGAACATTTATTGCAAAGTCAGTGGATGTCAGCGTGAGATCGGACTTTGACTGATTTGCTAAGAGATTTCATAGAAACATGCAATTGCTTTTCGTGTTGCAGAGGTTTTCTTCAAAGTCTTTTTCCACCTTTAGAAGCTTCTCAGTAACGACTTGATTTGAACTAAGGCACGTGTTACTCAGCCGTCGCACTTCATTAACTTGATAGTCGAATGAACAAATAGAAGAGTTGTGTGTTGAATTCATTCGTCTGTCTTATTTCTTCGTTTTCAACTTCAGTCTTCATATCTTCACTATTGAGCGCATGACTTGAATTTCGGAACAAGCTCTCCGTCTAATCCTTGAAGGTTCTTTCATCTGATGAAGTTTCCTTGAAGCATGATGACTTGGATAGTTCATCTTGTGCGTCTGTTGTAACATCCCAAAAATTTAAATATAGTTTAAGAGAAGTTTTTTTTATAACAGAGAGAAATATAAAAATAAAAATTATGAATTTTTGAAATTACTGTAGTAAATAGTAAATTACTGGGTAAATAGTAAATTACTGTGCAAATAGTTAATTACTGTGCAAATAGTAATTTACTGTGTAAATAGTAATTTACTGTGTAAATAGTTAATTACTGTATAAATAGTTAATTACTGTGCAAATAGTTAATTACTGTGCAAATAGTAAATTACTGTGCAAATAGTAAAGAAAAAAAAATAATAAACGGGTTACACGAGTTTATTATTATAATGAAATTACTGTGCAAATAGGGTCTAAGGGTTTCAGTTATAATCACAAAATCAAGAACATTCTCTTAAACTCTCTCTTAGAAATCTCTCCAAATTAGATAGGAGCAAGTAAGTAGGGGAAGGAATAGAGAAGCTAGGAGAAACAGGTAAGGGGAGTTGTCCTTATCTTACTTTACTATTCATGTATATCGTATTTTACTATTCATGTATACCGTATTTTACTATTCATGTATGCCGTATTTTACTATTCATGTATACGTTATTTTACTATTCATGTATACAATATTTACTATTCACGTATATGGTACTATTCATGTATTCTTAGTATGCTCTGTGGTTGCGGTTTTGTCCGATCTTCCACATCAGAAAAGAACTATTCTTGTTATTAGGAAAAAGGGTGGTAGTGTGGAAGTGCATGTCTAGGAAAGTTCGGCTAAGGAAAGACTGGTTATTAAGGGAATCCATTTTGTGATTTCACCACTCTTTCTCGGGAACTTACCTGGTGTACTATTCACTTGACTACGGTCACTTATACGTTACTATTCACGTATAATGCTATCGTTCACGTATACGATCTTGTTCACGTATACTGATCTTGCTCACGATATATGCAGATGCGTTTATGGGTGTTTCTTGATTTTTTATTGGTGGTTATTGATTGTTTTTGGTATTTTGAAATATGAATGATTTTAAATGATATTCTAGAAAGGGAGGTAAAATTTTCATTCATGCATACATGCCTCAAAAGAGGTGGCCTCGGTTAGAGGGACAGATAATAAACTTAAGCCGTGCGTCTTGGTGGGATGCCAGACTTGGGGGATTTTTACGGTGAGAATTCATTTAATTCATGATGATCACATGATTGTTTATGAGATTCTGCACCATCGGGAAATCCCAACCGGTCGGTAAAGTTATTCGATGATTATATCGTATTATCTATTATGGTACCACATTGCATATTTTTGGGAGATGAGGTTGGAGCATGCATCATATAGAAATTTCATTTAAGTCATAATTCATTATTTATTTATTTGATTTTGAAATATATCATATTAATATTTTATATGCTATTAATGGAAAGCTCACCCTTGCGTGTTTGTGCCTGTGGTTTGACACCTGTGATGATCCTGAATTTTATTCGGAGGAGCAGATTGACAGGTAGATTCAGTAATCATGTGTGGAAGATGTCAAGGAATGTTATCTATCATGAAGATTTCATAATAATGTGTATATTATAATTGTCACAATATTACGTACCTATGTGACATTTTGTAAATAACCTTTGATGTATGATTATGATGTGATTTATGTGATGTGTTTTATTTTGGTGACGTTTTTGTTAGCAAGGAAAATTATTTTAAGATTTTATTTAAAGAAATCTAAATGAAGGGAAACAATTTCAAATAATAATAATAAATAAAAATATTTTAGCAATGAAAAACGGCGGGGCGTTTCATCTGTGCTTGAGGGTACATCTATTGTCTATGCTCATAATGATCAGTTTGATCATTCTTTCGTCTGCATCTGATGCCTCTTCAGTCTGTTTTGTAATTATCAAAATTAAGATCCTAAGTCATTGTGACTTAACAATCTCCCCCTTTTTGATGATTACAGATCATCCTAGCATATGCTTTGTAAAAGATAGAACACAAGAAGTGGGGTTGAATTGTGTTACTTAAAAAAAATTATTCCTTTCGTCTGTGAGTTTAAAGGTGTTCAGACGAAACTATCTTAATCTTCAAAAGTTGATTTTAATAAACAGACGTTATAGTTTGATTATCCTCGTTAGTCAAACACTTAAGAAAACAAATGCACAAGTATTTTTATACTGGTTCGTCTATACAAGACTACGTCCAGTTACCCAGTAACAACTGAGTTTTCACTATAAACCGTGAAAGGGTTACAAGTATTATTTGCGCCCAACCACTTCTGGCTATTACACGATATTCTTTGAACATAGCCTTCACAGGCTAAACAACTTGGGTATTCTTTGAACAACCAGCCTCCTCATGCTAAAACATCACACAAGTGGATTTGAAAGAGTTTTCTTAAAAAGAAAGTTTCCTCTTCGCAGAGAGGGTTTTACAATAGAGAACAGAAGACACAGTGAGCGAATTCACAATAGTTTGAATACTTGAAACGTGTTCGCCAACTGAACTTTGAAGAAGCGAAGTCTTTAAATAGGCAAAGTCTTCAATTATCCGTTAGACACAGAAGAATTTCGTTGAGCATTTTCCAAGTGAAGTCCAAAAAAAGGTGTCAGAGTGTACTTGAGTGATTGATGGCGTGTGCAGCGGATTTAGTTAGCGTGCGCAATACTTTTTCTGACTTGTACAGAGACTTTGACAAAAAGGTGAGGACCTTTTCGAGTTGCATATGTAAGTGTGAATCCACATACTGATCTTGGATGCTTCTAATGAGTACTTCTTAAGATTTGAAATCTTGGCACGAGTGACTCATACTTTGCTTCACTTCTTTGGCAGACGATGAACTTCTTCAGTCTTGAGAGTTTTCATCTTAGCCTTTCGTCTGATGACTTGACTTGAGACAGACGAATGACTTTAACTTTGAGGGGTCATCTTCTGTCTGTGCTTGTTGCATCTGACTTTGCTTGTTGATGTTCCGTCTGGAAATGTTTTGTCTGTCTTGTAATAATCAAAACTTAGAGATGTTAATCATCTTGATCTAACATCCTTGATCTTCTTCTTGAATCAGAGCAAAAGGATGTATCAGAGCTTTGAAAGATGTAAACACATATGGAGACTTGATCTTTTATCAAATTGAACTTGTATCAGAGATCTTCATTTGAGCTTGAGTTCTTCAGACTGATAAAGGCAGACTTAAATACTTGTATGAGCATCAGATCAAAATATTTAGAGCTAAACTAAGTTCCCCTTCAACTTTGTTTTCCTTTCAATTTTATCAGACTCCCCCTTAGACTGATCTTCTTAATTTTATTTTTTTATTTTGCTCCCCCTCAGCTTTTGAATCTTTCTTTTTCTTCTTCTCTTTGGGCTGTGCACACTTTTTCTTTTCTTTTTTCCTTGATCTTTTATCTCTCCCCTTTTCTTCTTTTAACTTCTCCCTTTTGGACTGCAATCATCAAAAACATCTTCAAAGATATGTGAATGAGCTTCAAGATAATCTTTATAGGCACAGGCTTCTTCAAGGCCTTTGATATTGGCTTTCGCTAAAGCATCTCAGTCAAGGCACATTTTGACCACTTCCTTTGTTGTTCAACAGAGTATGAACTCTGGACTTCAAGTAGTGCAGGCTTCAAAGGATGATAGAACAGGAAGGGGTTAGGTGTGCTATTCACCTTAAAACCCTTAGTCCCTCTTTAATTGTAGGGATCCTTCGTCTTATAGAGAGGAGACGGTTCTTCAGTAGCTTCTTCTTCTTTATATTCGGATTGAAGGAGTTCTTCCATTATTGGTGCAAGTTCACCAATTAGCCAATCTGGCTTTATCAACTTTTCTTCTTCACAACTATGCACAGAGAATGACTTCATGTAAATTGAATCAAGGAAAGAGTGATCAATCTGTGTTGGAGGGACAACTTCCACAGGAGACACCACTTCTGAATAGAGAAGTGGTTCTGTTCTTGTATAAGTGTTGTATATAGGATATTTCTTTGTCATGAAGGGATCATTTGTTGTTATTGATGATGTAGAAGCAAGAACAGACATTGATGCATTATCAGATGTAATATCATCAACAAAAGGAGACATAGATGGAATCTCAATCTGTGGTGCAAATTGTACATCACAGTGGAAAACTTCCACCTGTGGAGGAGCAGCTTCATCAGACGAAGTCAGAACTTCAGTCTATGGAGGGATATCAGACGAAACAGCTTCACTCTGAGGAGAAATAAGAGCAACAAACTCAAAAGGTGTGTTAATTGGTTATGTATTTGACTCTTGTCTTATTTCCACTCTTTCTTCAATAGCATCCAGATGCATGAAATCATGCAAGTCATCATCCAACATAGTGGATGACTGTTCAGACAGTACTTCATTATCTCTCTGAATTTGAGCAAATTCAACAAGTTCAGCTTGCTCTGGTGCTGGTGTTGTTCCGGATGCACCTTCTCCATTTCTTCTTTTAAGGAACAGACTTTTCCTTTTCAAGAATTTCTACTAGGGAGGCTTCTATGGCCTTCTTTAACTACCCATCATCTTCTTCCGTCTGAGGATGTGTATAAAAAAAATGGGCTTTTTCCCTTTGCCAATTTCTTTTTCAAGAGCCTTCCATTTTGCATTGGCCTCTTGTTCTTCATTTGCTTCTTCATGTACACTCAACATAGATGTTAAAAGATAACATAACGTTGCGTCTGTTGAAAAGACGGACCATTTCAACTTATGATCAGACACAATGTTTCGTTTTAACATGAAATAATCAGATGCTAAGTGCAGACGAAATAATTCAAGTAGACAAATAAATTATTCAGATAAAAAACAATTCCTAAATTCTCTTTTATGAAATCATTTAAGAAAATACTTTTTAACATCCATTTCATATAAAATAATATTCTTATATGCAAAAAGAGCAAGTAAAATACAGACTTCATTTCTTGTGAACTGGTTTAACTCTTCTTTCATTGTAAGAATCCAGTCATTTTCTTTGAGTGTTTCCTCAATGCTTTTGAGTTCAATTTCTGACACCAAAGCATATCTAGAAAGGTCTCTAAACTTTAACCAGGTTTTCACTCCTTAATGCTTGTTTCCTATCATCAGATCTTCAGAGTGATTTGAAGAAAATTTCCAAGTTCTGACAGGAATTTGGATGTTGTCATGTTGAAGAATAGACAATGAGGGTTCGTCTAATCCAGTTAACGTACTTCCATCTGGATTGACTTCTCCGTCTAGTTTGACTTCTCCGTCTGTTCTGACTTTTGTGTTTGTTTTGACAACTAGTTCATTGTCTTCAAGTCTGAAGATATGTTCATTCTTTAATTTGAAATTTTGGCACATAGACATATTTATCGTCATGTGTTGCAAGCATCCATTGTCCAGGTTGTACCATCTTGAAGCATTCTTTTTTTCTGTTGATAATATCTACAACAAAAATTATTTGTGACATTGGTACCCAAATTCTTTTGGGTCCAACTTTGTTAGTTGTAGGTTTCCGTCTGTCATAGGTTCTTGAATGGTCTTTAAACTATTTCAGAATCCTATAATAAATTTCATGCATGCTTCTATGTACAGACGAATTAATTTGTAACTTTCTTTCATCTGTTATATGATCATAACAAAGTCCACTTTTGTTATGAGGAGATCTTCCATAGTTTAAAATATTTTTGAGCATGGAAGAACTTGAAGTGAACTTATTTAAATCTTTCTTTAAAATATCATTTTCTTCTTTCAATATTTCAATTCTAAGAAGAAGATGACTCTTTTCAGTATCAGACGAAGAGGATAATTCATCTTATATGTTTTTCTTAGATAACTCGACATTTATAAACTTCAGATTTTCAATTTCTTCTAAAGCCTTTTTAAGCTTAGATTTGCAACTGTTATATTCTTGAGCTATAAAGTGTGAGTTAGCAAGAAGAACATCATATGATATGTCCTCATTGTCTGAGTTTGAATCAGAAAAAGATGAGGATGAATGAGATATGCTTGAAAGGTTTACTGATAACTCACAAATGTGAGTTATTTTTGTACTCTTTTATATAATAAATTATCCTTTTTACACTCTTAAGCCACCTAAAATAACTCTAATTGCTCTTAATTCATAACAATTCGTGTTAGAGCTTGTTGATGGTGTGTTAAGTGTTTCAGAGTGAAAAATAGCCAAAAACAGGTGAAAAACGTGTCTAGAAAGGTATCTCTCACGAGTTAGAACACAAGTCGCGCGAATTGGAGCTCCAGAAAGAAGAAAAGCTATCTGGAACCTCATCTCGCGCTCATCTCTTCTCATCTCGCGCGAGAACCCCTTTCTTTAAGAGCAGGTTAACTCTCTGGCACTTTATCTCGTGTGCATCTTGCGCCTAGCTTCCTCATTCCGCGTGAAGTGACTTGGATTACAGCACACGTTTGTTCTTTGGAACATGATCTCGCGCGAGTTGGACACGTAGCAGGCCCAATATTTTATCTTATCTTCCAAGATCCTATCTTATCTTATCTTATGCAAAGGAAGTCAAAGATATTATCTTATTTCAAAAATAAAGATCTCATATTATCTTTTAAAATCTTATCAAAGGAAGCCCAAGTTCAATTCTGAAGGTTATAAATATAACAAGTTACGCTCAGCAAAGAGGCCGACCACTTTCATAATACTTGACCTAATTTGGCCGAGGTTCTGGAGATTGACAACCTCCAGACCTCTCCAGACCTCTCCATCCTCGGTTCGTAGACGACAACAAAATTCAACCCCAAGCAAAGGAGAAGGAGACGATATGAGCATTCGACTTTCAAGGGAATCAATCATCCTATATATTATCTTTAGAATTACTTGTGTGTTATTTTCTTTGTCTCTATGAACTAAATCTCTCTTTGATTCGGAGAACGATGTAACCCTAGTTTATCCATTTATATGATTCTCGATGTTATTCAGTGTATGTTTGGGCGTTTCTTTCTTATATGCTTAATGCTATTTGTTAACTGATCACTAATAAATTGATTGTGACCCTGGGGGAACTTTGAGAAAAAAAACCTAGGCGATACTGAAGAAATAACCATTATTACGTTAGGATCCTATAGATCAGAGTAGGTAGTAGTGTGGATAGCAGCTAAGTTTGCCCCTGGATTCATAGAACTAAAACCCTAATTAACTTAGTATTAACTTAAGAGATTAATTAATCTAGTTAACCTAGGCGGCATGAGTGATCCTGAGAGGGACGGTCATGAGGGTAGGAATCTAATCAAACCATGATTATATTTGAATAACACAAAAGGGGAATTAGTGGTAAAATCAGGATCCCAATCACTTCTCACCTTTTTCTTATTTTTTGCTTTAAATTATCATTGTTTTATTCTTCTATAGACGTGCTCTTTTAATCAAGTACTCCTTTCATGTTCTTTGGGAAATTAATAAAATCATTAAATAAAAATACAGTTTCCAAATTACTTATCATCGTGGGTACGACAACCCTGATCTTATAAATACTTATTACTTGACGGTTGTGGTATACTTGTCATAGTAAGGGATGCAAAAGGTATAACTATCACTTGTATTCCACATATCATTTACCTCGGATGTTTGTGTGTCTATTTCCATGAGACAAATATTTGTTATCTTTTCTTCAGAGGATTCATCTGATCTTTCATCATCGAGATCATCCCAAATGGCTGGTTTCTTCTTTTTTCTGTCCATTTTGGGTTCCATTTCTTCCTAAGCTTTGGACATTCTAACTTTGTATGCCCGAATCTCTTGCACTCATAGTAGATGATCTTAGGTTCTTCTTCTTTTCCAGACGATTTCTTAGATAATCGTTTATCTCTTTTCTTGGAGAATCTCTGGCTTCTGCCTTTCTTTATCATCATTTTCTTGAATCTCCTTGCCATTAAGGAGATTTCGTCATCAGATGATTCTTCAGAGTCATCAGACTCTGTTGATTCAGCTTTCAGGATCTTATTTTTCTTCTTACTTGACTCTTCTTCAGCACGCTCATCAGTACTAGGTAGAGCAATAGGCTCTTGAACTTTTATCTTTTCTCTTTTACAGAGATGAACCTCATGGACTCTCTGGGCGCCAATCATCTTGTCAAGAGCCAGAATTTTCATGTCTCTGCCAACTGATATTGCAGTGGACTTGGCTTCCCATGGAGCAGGAATACTATCTAAGATCTTCATATTATTTTGGCCCTTGTGAAAGTGGTTCCCAAGGCAGTTAGCCCATTCAGAATAGTTTGGAATCTTCCAAACATTTCGTTTATGAATTCTCCTTTTTGCATAGAGAACATTTCTTATTCTCTCTGAAGGGTAGCAGTTTTTCTGAGTTTGATATCTTCAGTTCCTTCATGAGAGATCTTCAACGCATCCTAGAGCTCTTTGCCTGTTTTTTGTAGGCACGGAATCGTTATATTTCTGTTCTTAATAGAGCAAATGTTATAGCATAACATGCTTTGCTATTGAATTCCATTATTGAGTATTCTTCATTTCCTCACTCTGATTCTGGCTTGGTCAGGGAAATATCTCCTTTAGTGATGATCCTCCAAAGTCTATATTGGGTAGACTTGATGTACATCTCCATCCTGTCTGCCCAGTAAGGGTAATCATCTCCAGAGAAAGTTGGAGGATTGTTCGTGGAGGAGCCTTCTGCAATGAGCATCGTCTAGGAGTTTGTTATTCCGGATCTTTTTCTCTAGCAATTATCAGGCGCTCAACCCTTAGAAGCTGAGCTCTGATACCAAACTATAAAATTCAAATACACAAGAATGTGAGGTTGAATTGTGTTTTAATAATTTAACTCATTTCAGACGATGCGATTTGCGTCTGTTAAAAATTGTTTGATCAGACGCAAAATGGGTTCAGTCTTATAAACTTGATTTTAACCAAAATCTTAGTTCAAGTAATTATCCCTAGTTAGTAAGCAAATAGAAATAATGAAAGAAATAATATTTTTATACTAGTTCGTCTATTCAAAACTACGTCTAGATACCCAACAACTTGTTGAGGTTCCACTAAGAGTATTCTTTGAACCCCCTCACTCCTGACTAATTATATATATTCTTTGAACAAAGTCTTCTCAGGCTAAACCAGTATTCTTTGGACCCAGCCTCTTCAGGCTAAACAAGGTATTTTTTGAACACAACCTCTACAGGCTACAAAAACCACAATAGTGTTTTATAATTAAGATCATAGAAATAATCATCTATGCAGAGAGAGATTTTACAATGAGTTCTATTCTAAGTTTGTGGCGAGCGTACTTTTACTTAAGAGCTTGAGTGAGAGTTGAATATGATATATTTGCACTGCAATTCGCCAACTTCAACTCGTTGTAATGAAGTCATTTTTATAGACGTCTCCTTGAAGTATCCGTTAGACTGGAGAATTGAACGTTAGTCATTTGTCTTGGGTACTTCAACATCTGGCAGAGTGAGTAATCAGAACATTTATTACAAAGTCAGTGGATGTCAGCGTGAGATCGGGCTTTGAATGATTTGCTCAGAGATTTCACAAAAATGTGCAACTGCTTTTCGTGTTGTAAAGGTTTTCTTCAAAGTCTTTTTCCACCTTTAGAAGCTTTTGAAAAATGGCTTGATTTGAACTAAGGCACATGTTACTCAATGTCTGCACTTCATTAACTTGATAGACGAATGAACAAATAAAAGAGTTATGTGTTAAATTTATCTGTCTGTCTTCTTTTTTCATTTTTAACTTCAGTCTTCATATCTTCACTATTGAGCGCATGACTTGAAGTTTGGAATAAGCTCTTCGTCTTATCCTTGAAGGTTTTTTTATCTGATGAGGTTGCCTTGAAGCATGATGACTTAAGCCTGCATCTATTGCCTATGCTCATAATGATCAGTCTGATCATTCTCCTGTCTGCATCCGATGTCTCTTCGTTTATTATGTAATTATCAAAATTAAGATGGTAAGTCTTTTGACTTAATAAAAATGTAATTAAATTTTCAGAATATGTAATAAAATCTTCCAACTATCTTACTAGATCTCATAAGAAATATTTTATTAAATTTTTCAATTTTTATCAAACCAATTTTGTAGTATTCACTTCACAATTGGGTGTAATTTATTCTATGGACACAGAAAATTACCGCACTTCTAATTGACGTAATTCGGTTTGGAAATGTAACGATCCACTAAAAGAAAATGGAGTTTCTAAAATAATATTTTACTAAAATATTTTTTTATGTTGAAAGTTCATAAAATTGTATTAAAATAATAACATCTTTCAAAAAAAAAAATATTCAGTGAATAAAAATATAGTAGGCTCAGTTAAATTTTCTATCTCCAAAGTTTCTAGTCTTACCATTTTTGTCTCAATAAATATCCTTAAAAGAATTTTGCTCCAAAATTTCATAATCTTAATCGTCATAAAGAGAAAACAGCTACAAGGCAAAACTGTCCCAAAATATTTTAATTTTAACAGTTTTTTTTTTTTATGTAGGGGCGAAAATTGAAATTATTAAATTTTGGAAACAAAATTCGTTAGAAAATTTTCTTGGAGTAGAAATTACAACACCTCAAAAGTTTTAAGGTAGAAACTACCATTAAACCAAAATAATATTAAACCAAATAATATTATATATTTCTAATACTATAATACATAAAATATAGTAAATTATATTGAAAATTTTGAAGTTTACTTAAATAATATAAACAATTTCTATTTTTTTTAATTTACATTTGACTCTTATAAAGTCTCGTGATAATATTTTTAAATAATTAACAAAGTAATTTATATGCTACATGGTTGGAATTGTAATATATTTTTAAATAATTAAAATTTTTGTATAAATATAAAAAATGATTAATTAAGTTTTTATGATATCAATATTTAATAATTTTAATTAAAAATAAATATAAAATTTTAAAAGAATTAAAACCCAAAACATAGAATAAACAATGAAACAATCTCAACGCGATTAAAAAGGAATAAAATAAATAAATAAGAGATTAAAAATTAGTAAAATGAATTACAAAAAACTAAAACCTAAAATAAGAAATATGAAATATTTGAAAAGCTAAAAAAAATAACCTAATTAACCCAAAAAAAATTAAATAATGTTTGTGATGTCGCAGATTCCCAAAACTATTATGGTATGATTCATTTAACTACGTTCTCAGTTGTACAATTAAATATTATTGATTTAAATGTTCAAAAATAATAAAAATTGTGAGTTTTTATTTAATCAATTAATGAACATTTCCCATAAATTTATGGTTTTTGATAAATTTTAATTAATGATAAAAATACACTATTAAAAAAGTGTGTTTAATCATGTATTATGAGGACTCCTCATAAACAAATATTAAGGAAAAGTACAATCAAACTTGACCAACTAATGGAAGAATATTAGGCATTAAACAATAGTTTAAATGCATATCACCTCTGTGAAACGATGGAATATCCATTACCACTAGTGTAGGCCAAGTTTATAGAAGAAGTAAGGACACCCCACATAAACCAACAAAACTGTGACGATGCTGAAGTAATATATATTCAGAGGCAACAATCAACATTCAGTCTTCTAGTGCTGCTTTATAACCTGGAATCTTTACCCAAGCCACACTACTGATCCTTCTCTACTATGTGCCACCTAACTTTATTTTAGACATGCTTCTCCAATTAATTTCCCCAAATCTAATAAATAATTATCATTTATCTTAGTTCTATGCTTCTCTCATGTGCACCTAACTTTATTTTGGACATACTTCTCCAATTGCAACTAACTCTATGTTGGACATACTTCTCCAATTAATTGCCCAAATCTAATACATAGTTTTCATTATTTTAATTTTGCTAGAACATTGACACAATCGACATAAGAGTAAAATAATTAAAGTCTTGTTTTAAGTTTAACAATATTATTAAATGTTAATAATTATGTGATTCATATTTTCTTATAAGACTCACAAAAGTTATTAGAAAAAAATAATTTTATTTTTAAAAGATCCGTACTCAATTTAAGTTTATAAATATATTTAAAAAATATTTTCAACCAAAAATATTTAATTATTTATTAACATGATAAATATCACTCTCAAAAAACATAACATATTTTAAGAATTCAAGAATTTTAATTTTATTTTTCAATTTTTAATAAGTATCTCAAAGACAAACATATTATCCGACCATCCAGGTAAAATTCTCTCATGTCTGATATTACGCATCAGTTTCTGGGTTGCATCATGTTATTATGAATCGGTTAATAATATTATGTTAAAGATTGGGCTTTAAATTAATTGTATGTTAAAAAGAATAGAATTCAATTATGATGTTAAGTTAATTGTGATGTTAAATAATTTTTTTTACTCTCTGACATTATAATTGTATGATAAAATATTTAAATTTTAAATAATTATAATTATATTTAATTAAATTCATTCATAACCGCATAAGACAAACGAAGCGCAAAATCGAAGTTTTGTATAATTGGTTTCAAGCGAACTTAAGTTTATATACTAAATATTAGTGTGCTCCTTACGTAAAACTATGTTTATGTTTTGGGTGATATATATATATATATATATATATATATATATATATACACACGTAAGAAGTACGATTGAAGATATGTAAAATACGACAATGACATAAAAATTTCATTTTTTGCATGCACATGTAATACGGATGATTTTTAAATTTTTTATCGCTTTCTAAGTAAAAATTATAACAATAGTTTATGTTTACGTACTCTCCTCATTCTCTATTATATTCATTCTCATTTAGATATATAATTTCTTCTAATAAAGTGTTCAAGTAGATTTCGAATCTTCTACTATGACAGAAGTTTTTTTTTTCTTAGCTATGATAGTTCTTATTTTAATTATATCATAAAAATCCTTTTCACATATTTTATGCTAATTCATTATAACATAAAATTTACATATTAGAATGTCCGGGTAAACTTTAATTTTTTTAATCATGATTTGATAATGAATTTGTGTTTTAACATTGAAAAAACAAAATATTTTTTTTACAAAAATGCATTTTTAATAAACGGATAGGATTTAAAAAATATATTAGAAAAACAAAAAATTGTTTACTTTTTTAAAATAAATAGATTTCAACAAGCGGACCAATCGATATTCAAATACAAAAATAACTTATCAAGAATTAGTTAACAGGGAAACCAAACATTTTAATACTACTTTTCCGTTTAGACTTTAGACCAGTTTTGTTTAAAATATTAAGTTTTTTCTCTGAACAATGTAATTGTAACTATAAATTTGTTAATAGCGAGGAATTTTTCATATTTATATTTATCAATAAGTTTTTTTAATCAAGTTTTTTAAATGTTAATTTCGTTGAACTTCACCAAGAATTCATTTTAAGCTAGTATCAAAGCATATATTTTAATTCAAAAAATTGAAATCAATTTTTATATCCATATTATAAATTTGAGTAATCACCTTCTATTTGCAGTTGATTAGAATTTTAAAATATTTTTTTGATAAATTTGATGAATTATTTAATAAGATAAATTTTATAAAAAATTAATAGAAATTATAAATACCAACCTAATTCAATAATTTCATTTAAATTCCCAAGGCTTTTCCATATCTTCCTTTAGTTTTTTTTTAAATCCCTTCGCTTTTTCCACACTCCCATTTAATTGAAACCTTGTGAACTCATTGACTAAGTTAGAAGATAAATTAAACAATTCCAATTAGGTTCAATTAATTAACGTGAATCATGCATGCATCAATCAACCAATACCAATAACAAAAAACCTAAAAGACAAAAATGATTGTCAAAAACAATTTAATTAGGCGAATCAATTGGCTTTAAAAAATTATTTGAATCAATTGTTTTAAACGTGATTGATAGCCTTTTCATAAATGCCTCAATTTTTTTCATCAATAGTAGAAGCAGGTATTGTTAGATAATTCAATTGAATCAATTCTCCACCCTTCTCATTCAAGTCAATGTTGAACCTGAGTGTGTTTAAATATAGTAAGATTGGAATAACTTTTATAATTACAATTGACTATACATGTATATACTTTGTTTAAGCGTGTAAGAAATTCTCAATTCTTATTTGAAATGCGTAATTGATCATCAAGAAGATAATAGTTATTGAAGCCTATGAACTTTGTGCAAGAAAATATGAAGGGTCAGAAAGGCTAGTTCTACTATTTTACTGGTCATGGTAAAATAGGATCATTGTCACACAAAATTGATGATGATTCAATTTATTACATAATCAAGGTTAACCAAATTAAAAAAAAAAAATTCTTTTAAAACATCGAAAAAAAATTTGCCCCGAAATTCATAGATCCAATACCAATACATATCTGTGGATAATGTTCAGGGTCTTGTTAGGAGGATTAGGTTTTTCTCTTTGTTTTATTGAAGAAAAAAATTCTCACTGTGCCATGTTAAGGTAAAATCATACTACTTTGATCTTTTGTTTATTTAAAAGTTTGGTCAACTTAATCTTTCAATTAGTTTAAAATCAATGTTATTTGTAATTTTAACGTAAAAACGTATAATGGCACAAACCAATACTTCCTCCTTTAGATAAGTTATCGCTCACATAATTTTCATTCACAAATTATTCTAATTTTAAGAAAATTTTCTTCAAAATGATTGAGAACTTTTAGTTAATCAATTTTTCATTATGATTTGGAAGAATTTACGATGAACAAATGCATTTTCATACTTAATTTCTCTCATTTTGTTTATGAATCTTAAATTGATATGGGATTACTCTACATGTTCAAAACATCCTAAATGTTGAAGCAAATGGATGCCTTAAACAAAAGAATTGAGTAGGTCGTGTTGAACTCGTGAAAAAAAAAAAAAAAAAAAAAAGAGTTTCTGGATAATTTGGAAAGTTGACCTAATTCAACTTTTTATTGGAATGAAACAATTTTTAATATTATGTTACTCGCGTGTGAGAAGCAACCTAAACCTTGGACGAATTGCAAAAAACGTGGATTCAAAGAATAAAAAAAATAAACAAACTAGATTTTATAAAACTTTTGTCATGAAAATATTTGATTCTCTTACATGTTTCAAAGAATCATTTGATTTTCGACTATAAAAGCATAGGGTGACAAAACCTCTCCTTTGATTTGATAAATTAATGAATCAAGAAAGACTTTTTTTTGTTCAAATCGACGAAGCCAATTCACATTCAATTTCTATAATTTTAAAATTTTACACAGGCAGCAAAAACCGACCATTGTGTTCAATTTAATTATTTAAAAATTATTTATTATACATAAAACACTAACGATGCCAAGTTTAGGCTGACAAAACATCAAATTGAGCCAAATTTAAAAGATAAGATATTTAAATAAATCTTTTAAAATATAATTAAAATTAAAATAATTTTAAAAAATTGAAGGAAAATAATCTTAGAAATCAAATAAAGAATAAGAGTACAACTTAATCCTACATTGATTTTCTCATTTTAATTATCTTGATTAATTACAGTGAAATACAAATCCCCTGCCAAGCAAATTTTATGCATAATTTTCGTTTATTTGCAAAATATTAGCTCTAACTTTAAAATTACGTATTCGTATAGTAATTTTTTTTTGGAAATCCTCAATTTATTATTTCTTTATTTTGAATATTTAGAAACTGGACTTCTTCTAGCGTGGTATAATTTGTATGAATTCTCCAATCTAGTCTTCCATATTTTTTTAAGCCCTTTTCAACACATTTTATGTGTGATTTATTTAAGTTTCTTCAAACCATGTAAAATAGAGAATATTTCTTTTAAAATTTCTTGATTAGAATAATTAATTATTTATTTAATTTCTTCCTGGCTAAAGGTTTCAAGGAACCAAATTCTCTTTTTTGTATTCTTTTTCAATTTCTTCTTGGCTAAAGGTTTCAAGGAACCAAATTCCCCTTTCTGTATTCTTTTTATCTAAAAATTATTGTCTTATAAATTTTGAATTATGGCACTATATCTAATAGAGTTAGAGTCACGAGGTCTAGCAAATCCAAATCTTATTGAAGGTGAAGGTTTTTTTCCATGTTTGGGGATGGTATTGTAGGGTCTATTCTTTCTCTTAATTACAATCCTCTTGATATTGTGAAGGTAGGGTGATTCATGAGTTATCTAATCAGATTGAGTGGATTTATATCCAGAGTTCTAGAAGAATTGATTGTGCTTACTGCTTAGAGAGTGAAACTAACTTTACTACTTCTGATTAGTGTTTAATTATGCCTTTTAAAATAATGGGATATGATTTTTTTTTTGATGAATTGATCTTATAATCTCCATTTTAACCCACTAATTATTTGTTACATGTTAAAGTCTTTAGAAACGAGACATTTTTTTTTTGGGGATTTACCAATAATAATATTGTTTCAGAGACATTAACAAGGCCCTGAGGCCAATTGAATTTTTATCACTTTATTTGTATTTGGAATCCGTTGGTCATCAACATTATATTGTATGGAGTATCATGAAAACTGGTTGATGAAATTAAATAACAAGTATAATTATTGATATATATACGTGTACTTGATGTAAATTGGTTTCAAAATAATTGAATATCTTATCTAAAACAAGAAATTTTGCATAAAAAAATAGAAGAGCATAGCAGTTAAATACTCACAATACAATTTTAAAAAATCAGAATATAAAAATTTATTTATAAAAGAAACATGTTCTAAACTTCTGATGACATTTTGGAATAAAAACTCTTATAGGTTAACTCTTCCACGTGAAAACAATTCTAAAAAAATTAAAACACCCACAAAAGTAAAATCAGTTCAGATGAATAAAAATACTGTAGAGTATCATAAAAAATATATTTTTCTTTAAAGAAAAGAGTTATTTAAATACAATAAATCTCCTGTGCCACATTTTATACGCAGAATGCTTCCTAGCTCGACCCAAAAGCCATGTAAAAAAAGAACAAACAGTGACTATCATCCTCTTTCCACCTGGTTATTGTATATTTACGAAATTAGGACTTCCAAAATTATAAACTTCCTGTAACGCAACTTATTCTCTCAGTGACTCTAATTAACAAATTATGAATCACTGTAGCCGAACTTTATGTCCTACAATATTGGGTAAGGTTTGATATTTGTCCTTATAAAATGTTTTTCTTTTCTTTTTTTTAGTTTTCATTCCTTTAAATACAAGATTACTATTTTGTTCCCTAAGGTTTCTTCTAAAATAGATAAGTAATTTTCATTTTAGAGATCTAGAAAAGATTTAGTCACATGCTAACATAAATGATAGGGCACTATTAGGTGTCACAGGATGACCACTTAACCTTCTATGAAGAAAAGATAAATATCTAAATAAATCTTAACTGCAGATTTCATGATTAAAAATGTGTTCAGCAGTGTATATAAAAGTAATTATGACCCTAAATCAAATGGGCCCAAAATTTCAACTCCCCAACCTTTCTCTAGTCCCATCCAGAAAAGGTTGAATAGGCCGGTTCTTGATTAATGATGCACATGGCTAGTACATTGTCCCAATATTTTTCATATGTCTTCATAAGTGAATTCTTTTGCTTTTTGTGGATCCAAGATTTTCATATATCTTACTGATGAAAATGGTCAAAAAAGATGATTCGAAAATTGTGTTTTGGCCATGACATGACACCTGTAAATTTGATAAAAATGAATATGATATGAAGACTTTTGATTGGAGATGAAAGACAAAGGAAAAGCCGACAAGGCCCAACCGCCAAATAACAGATGAAACACTATGGAAGAACCAAAATAATGCAAGCCTCAGGTGGGTGAAGGAATTATAATTTGTCAAACTTACACTTAGGAGCAACACACTTACTTCTCTATTGTCTGCGTGGATCCTTCTTCTTTGATGGCTATTAATATACATGGGCCTACGTTAGGTGTAAAATCCAATCTGGTGAGACTACATGGGCCCCATTGTTTTCTCCATCCAAATTATAATCCTATGGTGAAACTTAATATGATCAATAAAGAAAATGTTGAAAATCCACCCTCTTTTGGGTGAAGAAAGAGTGAAATAGGAAAAGAAAATAAAAATTGAGAGAGAAAATTGTGAATACAATGTATGATTTGATAGGAAAGGTAGCAAGAAAAATTCATTAAATAATAAATTTATAGGACTTCGAAAATTATAATTTTTTTTACTAACTTTAGTATTAAAAAGTATGTTATTAACATTAAGTCCTCGGTTAGGTAACATGAGGAAATATAAATAACATATATGTGTGTTCATGGGACTTAAAACAATTTGAGAACTTAAAACAAAATAAATTAACCCAACAAAAGCGTTCGGGAAGAGAATATATATATACATACATACATATATATATATATATATATATATATATATATATATATATGAGATTAATCTATAAATAATGTTTATGTAAGAATTTATATAGATAATTTGAATTAGAAATATTGAATAATAAAGTTTGAAAATCTTACCAGTCGTAAGCATTATTCTTGGTACACCGTGGGGAATTTTATTTATTTTTCAATGAAAAGACAGTCTAATGTGATTTTAATAATGCTTTCCGATATGAAAAGTTTTTGCTACCAAATGTTACTGGTTTTGGCAAGGCTTGTCCTTACTATAAATGCACATAATTTTCTATTAAAAGGAAATAGTAGTTACTTCCATTGACATTAAATATGTTTAAGATTGTTAAGTTACTTCCATTGACATTAAACTTGTTAACTTTAGGATGAAATAACTTTAAACGAAAATAATATTTTCCTCATATTTGTGTTTATTATAAGCTGCATATGTGCTATGAATCCTTCCATAGAGCCCACCATTTATAAGAGGCAAACGTTAAATGTTATGAAAAGAACTTGAGAATGTGATGGTATGAATAGATGGTTTCCTCTAGACCAAAAATAAAAAATTGGATGGTTTCCTTTTATCGTATATATACTTCTTCTATTTTATAATATAATTCACTGAATTTGCTGCTTCAGTTTAGATATCAATGTCACGTATAATTTGTGTGGTTTTGTTGAAATATTTTTGGTACCAAATAGCTCTCAGCTTTACGTGAAAACAACTTGTTGTGGTGTTTTCCCATCAATCCATCATCTCATCTAGATCTTTACACATTTGTATGGTGGGAGCTTTTGATAAACTATTTTGAGGGGCCAACATGATAGTAATATTAATATTTATATATTTAAAATTTAAAATTACATATAATTAAATTAATTTGTATAAATTATTTTTCAAATATTTGAACACGTTAATTAATTAATGAATTAAAACAATAACCTCAATGAATAGTTAAAAAAAAATACTCTAGCTGAGAAAAGAAGATTATGAACCAAACATATTTGAATCATCTTTATTGTTTCTCTCTAGAAAAATATTAGTTCTCAAGTTGCATTTGATGTGGATTTTTTTGATGCAGCGAATATTCTCATGTATATTTGAGACCATTTTACTGTTTGACTTTCCAAATAATTAATATAATCCTTTCAATTAACATAAAAAAATTCCTCCACTTGAGTACTTGTAATTAGAAAAAATATGTTTTTAATCATTTTAAAATTAAAAACGTTTAATTTTAATTCCTCTGAATTTTATTTACTAGTGCTCGAAATGATTCAGACACTGTTTAATAATTATTAAATAAATATTATCTAACCCATTTTTAAGACTAAAAATCACAAATTACTAAATTAGAGAGAGATTAAAACAATACAAATTTTTAAATAGACTAAAACCGTATTTTTTAGAATTTAGAGAAAATAAAAACATACATTTCGGATAAACAAACTAATAATAAATAAAATTGAAAATATTAACAGATTAAACTAATGAAGCAGAAAAAAAAGTATTTCAACTAGTTAATAAAAAAAGTATTTCAGCTAATTATCATAAGACAAAAATAAATAATCTACATTATATCAATTCATTCAAACCATATATTTTAATACATATAATCTTAGCTAGTTTAAAAGACAATAATAAAATTACTATAAATTATAACTTGAAGAGTATTACCAAATTTTGCTTAACCTGTTTAAAACATAAATCCTATCTATATCAATCAAAGTGTGTGTGTTTATATATATATATATATATATATATATATACACACACCTTATAGCACAACATGAAAAACATTTTCGGTTTTCTTCAATTTTAAGTTAACCACGTGTTATAAATAATATAGATTCGAGGGTTTTTATAAATCAGGAGATTTTTGGTATATAACATGTTCTGTTGTTATACTTATTCAGTCCAGTCATCATTGATAGAAATGATATTCTAAAATTATTTTTAAAATAAATTTAATATTTATTTAAAAAAGCTTATTATATCATGGTCAACGGGTAAAAAAATATAAATAATAAAAAGTTATATCTTACAAAATTTATAATAATTTCGTAAAAATTTCGTGTTTGGAGAAATAAATAAAGAAGAAATTAAAATTTATAAATGATAATAGATAATTATGGAAAACAAAGAATTATGATTATTCTGTTTTAATTAACAAAGCAAAATCTCACTGAATCCATGATAATTTATATAACTGTAAGTAATTCTTTTAATGTTAACATAAAATTAAATGTTATTAAGATTTATTTTTATTAATCTCTTTAAATTTTTAAATTTATAGATAAAATCATTAAAAATTTCAGATAAAGAACGTTTTTTTTTATATATAATTTGAAGACCTATGAATGTTATACATGTTAATTAAAGCATAAGCTTTTATGTAATCTACTAATGTTACTGTTAATATTTCTTAATGAAATCTTTGTTGGTTTAAAAATACCAAAATTATACATACAGTTTTATATTAAATATATTTCTATGGATCTATTGATTATTCTTTTAGTATATTTTGAACTTTTCTTTTTATATTATTTGTACTCTATGCCTTTTATACTTATCATTATTAATGTTTGTATGTCTATTTCAATCCCAGAAGTCAAGTAAGTATTTTATAATACTTATTTATTAGATTCATAAATTATTAATTTTATTATACTTTACAGGATCAGAAGCTAATTTTTTTTTTTAGAAAAAATAAGTGAACTCATCAATATGTTATCATTTTTACATTTCGTTTTTAAATGATACTTCATTCTGTATTTATGATTTATTCTATTACATAATTATTTTTATTTATCAAAAATAAATTGAAGTTTATATAAATATGATATAATTTTAACATTATCAAATTACTATCTTAAAGTCATTTACTTTTAAATTTTGACATATTGATTGTACATTATAATTTATTTACATACACACAATATAAATATTATTTTTCATCTAGTCATGAATAAAAGTGAGTGTGAGAGAGAGAGAGATATTTCATAACCAGATAAAATGAACTTAAGAAAAGTTTCTCTTGGTGGATGATAAAATAAATAAAAAAAAATGTAATATTTTTCCATAAAAAGGAAAGGCACGAGACTGATGATACTCCAAGAGTTCACAATTAGCCCACAAGACTGAGACAATATTTTGTATATCCAAATATAATTTGGATCTGCTTAACCCTAAAATATACTTAGCCCAATTCAGGATGGGCTCAAGATATTGAAGCTGTACTTGTATTCATGGTCCAGTCCTTTATCTCAGTCTTGTCAATCTTTTTTACTTTTTTTCTTCTTTTTTTTTTTTATCATTCTCTTAACAACAAAAATCTCATCTCTCTATTCAAAAAAGAAAAAGGAAAATCTTATCTCACTGGGTTAAATTAGCTACATAAATAGTATAATGTTACCGAGTTTGATTAAAAAAATAAATTATTTAGAATATTATTCACCGAAAATTTTCTTGATAATACTCTTCTATGTTCATCTCTCTTCTTTATCTCTTTTTAATTAAAAATATAATTATACAACTTATTATTTTCATCAGAGATTAAAATGGTCAATCCCAACCCATTTAATAAAAAATAGTATTTGAGTTTTTTTTATTATTATTATTTTTATCTCAACCTAATCATGATAGAATAGGAATTTAATACATAAAACTCAAAAAAAAAAAAAAAAAACTGCAAAATCAAACTTTTATAAGACTTAAATTTTATTTATAAACCCAAATTAAACCGAACTATTTTAGATCAGCACCTAACTCTCATTAATTAGGTCATCTCCATTAGCAACTAATCAAACCACCTCAACCGACATGAGTGCCATATTAACATAATACTTTCTGTCATATTTTTGTAGTCATACTGCTCAACTTTCATACATCATAAAATATTAATTTTGATCATACTTGCAGAGTTATTAACATTAGAAAAGGTCAATAAATTAACCATAACATTTTGTTATATATATATAAGACCCACAAAATTGTTATTACAAAAAATTAACCAATTACAAAAAAGTGTCACGTTATGTTAAAAACTGCCTAAAAAACATTAAATTAAATATAAAAATAAAGAGGACACTTATTTAAGTGCGCGCGTCGTGTAGTACTAAGAATCAGTGAAACTAACAAAGCAAACATGTCTGGTCTGCGCTTCCCTTTCTCGTTTCCTAGGCCCCAACCGCCTCAATTTCCTCGACCCTTCACCGCATTCGCTGCCACCGTCGCCGCCGCCGGAGCCTCCGCCGCGGTGGTGGCTGTGTCATCCTCCGACCGCCCCTTTCTCCGGAATGCGTTGAGTTCGTTCCTCTCTTCTCACCCATCGTTGCCTCTCTGGGGTTCACTGAGTTTGACCGACAATGGAGTTCATGTCGTTGAGTCAAAGACCGGAACTTCGTTCCCTTCTGCTTTAGGCTCTTCTCTCAAACTCTGCGGAATTGGGTTGCGCAAAAAAAGTATCTTGGGATTGAAGAACATTGATGTTTACGCATTTGGTATCACTTTTTTTATTTTTCTTCCACCGCTTCATTAAGCTTCACTCATTTTAATGCAAAAGTTTAGAAAGAAAAAAAGGAACTTTTCCCCATATCAGTGCTTTCCGATGTTATGTCTAACATGCTTTCCTTGTGTTCTTTTAAAACTGTTTCCACCTTGGTTTGATCAAGTAGAGATAACTCAGATAACCTAAATAGAGTGTTGGTAGATTCCCTTTTAGTGCATGTTCAAAATGTTGGAATTTTGGAAATGTTATGCATGTAAATTCAACGGATAAAAACAGAATGAATATAGAAGCAAGGGTCCATCGGTTGGCAAAATTACTTTTGCAACAATTTTCCAAATATAGCTTTAGATGATGTAGTATAGGTATGGTATGGTTTTATAGTAACTTAATTTTTGTGTGATATTTTATTAATTTGCTCTGGATTTTGTTTTGGTTGGATGAAAGGGACCGGGAATTGATAGTTTGGAATGTGTAACAAATGGTGATTCTGATCATGGGACAAATCAAAGTTTTATGGTGTTTAGAAATTTTGTATTATTTGTTGTAGGTGTGTATGTTGATGACGAGGAGATAAAGAGACATCTTTCTGAGAAATATGGGAAATTTGCTGCGTCTGAGTTGAAGGGGAATAAGGAGTTTACTGATGATGTTATGGAAAGTGATATACCAATGGCTGTTAGACTTCAAATTGTCTATGGCAGATTGAGCATTAGATCTGTTCGAAAGGCATTTGAAGAGTCTGTGGGAAGCAGACTGCAGAAGTTTGGGGGATCAGACAATAAGGAATTGCTTCAAAGGTGAATGGTTTGTTGAAATGCAGAAAAATAAGTATGTATGTGTATAACACTGTATAGAACTTGTGAAACAACAAGTATGCTTCAAATTGTGTATAGAACTTGTGAAATTGGGGATATAGGATTGAACCCTCACTTTTCACACACACTTGCAAGTATGTTTGTCAAACAGTAAGTATGTCTGTGTATACCACTGTAACACTTCAGAACTCTCTTTTACTTGTCTTTTTAGTGTTGGGGAAGTTGCCTTTTGGCAGGAATTATTTGAAGCCTTTTCTTTTCTCTTTCCTTTTTCTTCTCTATACCCTTACATTAGATAAATAAAGCGTTAAACTCAAATGTTCAAGCTAAGGATAATTTAGTCAGCATAATGTAAAAGTTTTAAGTTCCGTCTCTTCTCTTCTAATCCTCTCAATATTGGAGGGGAGGAGAAAAAATTAGAGAAATTTAGGCCCCTCTCCTCCATTCCTCTGCAAATATTTGAACCAAACAAGCTACTTTTAAGAGAATCCCTTCCTTCTGCTCTATTTCGATCCAATCAAATGGCATGCAACTCATATCTCAAAGATGCTTTAAACTTACAACAACAGCAAAAGCCTTATCCCATCATATTTTGAACTTAAAATCAACCATTTTATAATTGTTGCTGATTTATTAGCATGATAAAGCATAGAAAATTATATTCAAAGTATCTGTTCATGACACTAACATTTCCCATCTTAGTGGATAAGAATTTTCTGTTGCATGTTTATAATTTTACTCCACTATCATACTGTGATGTAGGTTCACTTCGCAGTTTAAAGATGAATTCAAAATACCTCAGGGATCTATAATTCATCTTTCAAGAGAGAAGGGCCATGTCCTTCGCACATTAAGTAAGTCATCTTTCTCCAAGTCTGCATTTCCTTTATAAGTTTCAGAATTATAATGCAATGCAGAATATATTTCCTGCTTCATGCGGATTTTGTATAAGGAAAAATCAGATCTTAAAAGTGGTTCAGAAGATTCAATTGAAAACTCATGAATATGTTTCAATTAGAACTTAGTCTAACTTAAGGGGTGTACCCTTATGCACCATATTCCAAACTGGCTGCATGAAGCTTATGCATTGGGCAGTAAGACAAATTCATGATCATGTTTTTATTGATATCTTTCCCATAACAAGGAAATTGTTGGAATGAAACAACTACTACTGTTTTACATTCTGCAACTGACAAATTGATCACGAGAAAGAGTTTTGTGTTAAAGAATTCAGGTAAATGTTGAAACATGGATGATGTGTGTTCTCTTTTTATAATTTGCACCAAAATGTTTTGAAAAATTAGCTTTGGGTCTGGTACTAAAAATAGCTAGTATAAATAACTCAAATAAAGGTTTCAGTTTTAAGTTTGAAGTATTTAGTACCTTATGCAATTATACTTTGGTAAGGTTGTTACTCTTTGGAGACCATGGTTAAGTGTTTAACTTGGAAGTTCCTTTCAAAGTGGAACTGGCACAACAGTGTGCTGTATAAATGCTCTTTAATCTTTAAACAATTCACATCTTTAGCACCTAGCATAAGGTGTTTTAGTCGTTTTATATTACTAACGTGTGTGCTATAAATATTATGCTTTATATTTTTGTTATGCAACGTTGCAACAAGAATTGTTAACACTAATTTATCTTATTTCTTGTAGTTGATGGACAGGAAGTGGGAAGCATCCAGAGTAAACTCCTATGTAAGTCAATTCTAGATTTATATTTTGGCGAGGAATCATTTGATGAAAATGCCAAAGAAGAAATTGAGCTCAACATGGCGACTTACCTCTAGAAGTAGAATGTTAAACTAAGTATCTTCTGTAATACATGGATTCTATACCCTTGTCAATTTCCTGCTTCGAGTAATTTATGTTTGCTGTCTTGTTATTATTAATTTAAAATTGTTGATGCATACCTTGAGTTGCTAGATTGCTATGTGAGTTTCGTCATATTTCTAATACTCTTGACATTTGTTGATAGTTTCAACTCTTGGTTGTGTTGCATTTGGATTATTCCAAATACCCAGGAGACTTCTAATCTCACTTGTAGAAAAGGAAAATTTCTGAACTCAGTAATTATTTTGCATGAAATATCTATGATATGTTTAATTTTGAGAACACCGATTCCATTTGAGGTTAAGTGGAATTATTTTATCCAAGCATACGTAATTGAGAACCCAAAAAAAAGATATACTTTTAGAGGCATTAATGTACGGTTTTTTTTAGTGGGTCCACAAGACCAAGATTTGTTTAGTTTGTGAAAATGGAAATTTGATCCTCACAGGGGATTTAACTTTTATACTATACTTTGTCCCTAATGAAGGCTAATCTTCAGCTCTTAATTGTTTCATTAAGACATTATTTTTTGAAGCCATGTCAAAACTTAATCCAATCCTATAGTTTAATTTTTTTACTTGTCATCTTTAGGTAATGGGAAACTATCTATTATTCGGTTAGATGCTATATCAATGATCTTAAATCTGAATTATAGCAAGTTCTATAGCACACAGAAAAGCTAGATTCAGGTGTAGTCACTTAAAAAAACTATGTAAATGTCGTGACTCAAGCATATTTGGATTGTAGGGGAACATGCAAAAATAACTTCGTGTGAATTTAAGGCTTAATTCTATTTATTTATTTATTTATTTTATTGAACGAACAAGATATAGTTGATAAGAAGCCAAGGCTGCACAAGGTTCACCCAATTCCAACTCCAAACAGAAGATACAAATAAGAGAATTTCTTCGGGCATCCTAAAAATCTTAACTCACATTCTTCTTTTACTTTCTGGAACGGGTATTCTAAAAGGTAAAAAAGGTGTATATTGAAGTTTTTAGGACACTGGAAGAAAAATCTACAAATAAAAGTTCCAGACCAAGCACAGAAATGAAATAAATAAACCAAACTCAAAATCGTAAATACTCAATCAAAATCAAATAAGAAACAGTTATATAAAGAAGATAATTGCTAGTTTAGCATTTATTTTACTTGGACTAAAAGGGAAAATAATATTATGAAAGGTGAAACTTGCTTTGAATAGTTTTAGTGATTATTTAAATAACTTTTTGAAAGAGAACTTTCTCAATATGAGAGATTATGGTCTCTGGGTCAAAATATGCAGCATAGTAGAAGCCCTTGGCCACTGTGAGAAATGAACTCTTCACATTGGTGTGTAAGCCATCTGAGGAATTTTGGAGCACCAATTGCAAAAGTTCTTGCATGTCTGATTCTACTTGAAGGGTAGTGATGCCTGTTGTCCTCGGGTTGGCGTTGCCATTAGTATGTGCCTGACAGTTATTACAGAAACATAAACGGATCGATTTTAGGCATTATACACATCTTATTTGATGACTTGTAACTATTTTACAATGACATAAAACTATATTAAATAAACACTTAATTAATAGTTCAATATTAGACTTTAGTATTTGGTTCTGACCTTGTTACTTTGATAATTACGGAGCCTATGAAAGACTCTCTTAGTGACTTGCAGCAACCTCTGGTACTGTGGATTGAGCTCTAGTTCTTGTGACAAAAAGCCACCCATTACATTTATGGTTTTCACAATCAGCTCAGCTTCTCCTCCGAATGTGTTCCCTTCATTTTGCCAACTTGAAAGACAACCTTGCCACTGATCATTTTATAAAAAATGCAAAGTTTTAGCATGAAATTTTGAAGTTTTCGTTAATTTAAGAAAGTATTTTCTGTTTTTAGATTTTATTTTTATAAAATAAAAAATAAATAAAATTATAAACCATCAACTAAAAAATATCACCAATATAACTTCAAAATAGTTACTCTAAAAGTCAACAAATTTATCATACATAATTGAATAAATATGATAAAAATTATTTTCATTATTTTAGTCTTTGGTAATGACTGAAACTATCTTGATTGTGTTTGTAAAGTAAAAGTGCATAGAAATTTATAAAGCTGAGAAGGCCGGTTTGCACTCACTGCTTGATTCAAATAATGGGAAAATTCCTGACCATGACTCCGAAACATTTGGAATCCAAGGCAATCAAGATTTGTGAGCAAAACCTCCAGGAGTTCCTCATCTCTCTTGTTCAAATTCCTGCAACATAATTCAACACTGATCATGTGGCATCGCCATTATCATCTTACCATATTAACTGGTAATTAACAAGAATAAATTCATTCGCAACTAACTATATTATAAGGAATCTCGCAATTAATTAAACCCAAAGGCATGCACAATAAATGTGTTAGTTACTTGTTTGAGCAGTTTCGTCCGTTAATTCTATTATCGAACGAATCAAGAAAAGCAAACTTAGTATGGTGATCCTTTATGTTGGAGCTGAGTGTCTTGAGCAATGCAGCAGTTTTGGCCCACGCAAGTCTCTCTCTGAACCTCTCAGGCTCAAAAATGCTTGCTGCTGCTATAAAGTAAGCAAATAGAAGACTTTGTTTGCTCAATCCAAAACCCTCTAGTCCTGCTTCTGAGTACCACCTAATATACATTGCAAATAGAGGAATTCATTAGAAGAACGTGTATTAGAAACATGTGTTATGAATTTATCTCAATCTTACAAAACCGACATATTAAATGGCACTTGTACTTATTTATAAGAACTTAACATGTCACATGTCATGTTTATGATACCACGTTAAACACGTGAGTTAGCATCTAATGGAGTAGGAAGTGTTATGTAGGTACGAGGTTACACTAACCTTTGGATTTTTTCCCATTCAGCACAATGCAGTGCTTGACAGTTGTTGTAATCCAGTTTTGCAAGCTCCAGGTAAACATCATTGTTCACGTACGGCATCCTTGTTAAAACAGAATAATATTATATTTTGTATTATTGAAAAGCAAAGAAGATGATTTATATCAATATATTATTTTGGAGTAACATTAAAAAATTGGTACCGGTAAAGGGTCTTGCCAATCCAAACGTCACTGCTACCACCATATTGTTCAATGTAAGATCTTGTCTCAAGTCGGGGTAAGCTCGCAAACCAGGGCACGTCCAGCACGTAACCAACCTGTAGAGTACTTGTTAATTATAATGTTATTGACCCAAAGTGAAAATGCCCAATCCGAGATAAAATAAAATAAATAGCTCTAATCTCATCAAATTACCACATTTTTATTTTTCTTTCTAAACTTATATAGTTAAGATGTAATACTATTGAGAACGGACCTCGCCAGGTAAATCTTTGGTTATGATCCATTTATCTAGGAGTTCATTGTTAGCACGTTTCTCGGTTAAAAATTTGGCCGAGAAGTTATTGGCATCTTGAAGAATTTTCTCTCCTTGAAATCGCACTTGAGATGCTCTATAAAGATTAAACATTCCTGTCACAGCTTGGTTTGACTGCCCAGAAAAGCAGAAGAATTCGTCCTTTTTCTTGAAGTTCTCAAACACATCTACAAAATTTCGGAATCAAAATTAAATCACTTAGTCCTTTTTTGAAAATCATATATATATATATCTCTTTCTCAAAGCAATATAAATGAGAAACTAAGCAATATATAACTCACTGGCTGAAACTTGGTGACCATGCAACCTTAGTAGTCTGAATCCCATTGCTGTGTCGTCTATATCTTGAACTTCTGAATTCCTTGCCCAGCAAATACCCTTCTCAGTCCAATATCTGAAAAAAATTTAAGTTACATTTGTCCAGTTACAAGACAGAAAAAAGAATGCCACTCTTTTAATATAATTACTGTATATTAATCTTTTAATTCTCATGTCACCTACCTTGACACATAACTTGCACAATCTTTGATCGCAGACTGAAAATACCTCGCAATTCCAAGACGGTCTAGTCGATCGAAAGCCCAGATGTGCTCAAACAAATCCACCGGGTAGACATTTGGAACTGGATGATTCAATATAAATAATAAATAAATCAATTAAATGCTATGTAACATAGATATTGGATTTAGATCACTCAGTTTTTTTCTTTTTTCTTTTACCTTGTCAATCTATCTAAAAAATATATCTTAATAAAAGAATCTATTTCGGATGATTATATTGTCTTTCTTTTTTTGAGTTGTAGTTCTGTTAATTAGAGGAAAAATATGTAAACAAAAGTCAAATCTTCATACATGTCTATGCATCGGTAAACAAAAGCATTTAAAATAATACTTGTAATATTATTAAAAAGTATGAGTTATATACATATTTTGCACCAAAACAAAATGTTATTCTAGTTGTATAAATTGTATATACGTGCTCCAAAACAAATTACATATGTATATTTTTTTTTTGTGATGGTTCCAGTAAATCATTTATTAGCCTCAAATGTCAATTCAAGTTAGTTTTAAGTCACTAATTTAATTGACAATTGGGGAACACAGTCTGAGTTAAAAGATAAAGAATGTTAAACAAATTAAAACCTTTTCTTTTATGATTTGAATATCCCTTTCATAATCTGTAAGCATTAATCAAGGAAAACCTACCTCCTCCGTTGAACCTCTTGACTATTTTAGCCAGGTATTTGTGAGCTTTTTCATCATTGGTGTGCATGAGAGCATAGGCTGTTGAGGATGGAGAAAATAAGAATGACCCGTCTTCAGATTGCAACTTTAGAAGTTTCTCCCATTCTAAGTTTGGCATTCCCTCCAAACTGTGAAGCAATGTTGTGGGCACCATGTGAAGAACCTCTTTCGGTATTCTATTCCCCGACACATGCAAATAAAATACAAGAGTCAAGTATACAAGTATAATCACAAAAATGACTATAAATTATATTAACAGATGTATGTATATATACAACTAACTAAAACTAGTTGAAAAGATCTAAACTATTCATCATTACTGTATGGAGCTTAGTGTTACAAGAATATATACTTTTTAAGCTTCAAGTCTCTCATTGCAAAGATATCATTCAAGATGGGAGAGTTATCTGGAACTTCAATATTCCAACTTCGAGCTAAATGGAGAAGAGAAGGAAAAGTAACTTCAAACCCGATAGGCATATGCTCTATATTCTCATCCTGAAGCTTGCACAAATTTTCCTTAAAAAATATCATTCCTGTATGTAACAGATGAATGTATAAGTATAGTCAATCAGTGGAGTTTTTAGGAATGAAGGGGCTGTAGTATCGTCCAATGTTTATATTATATTATATTATATTACATATAAATAAATAAATAAAAAGGAAGGTTTATTTCAATAATATGATATTATTTTTCTCCCAACTTATATCTTTAAAAAAAAATTAATACATAATTAAATATATATAATAATAGTTAATTATTTCATCACTCAAATTGACATAATTATATAATAAATATTAACAAAAAAATTAACAATTATCAAAATTTTAATTTAATGATCTTTCTTAAATTGTTTTTCTTACAAAGATTAGTGATTAAAATAATTATTTACTAAAAAATTAACAATAAAATAAGTACTTGTACAATATATTTAACGTCTTAATTTGAATATTTAAAGTGTCTATATATATAATTTTTAAAATTTATATATTATTAAATAATTATTAATGATCTTTCTTAAATTGTTTCCCACTAAAATAAAAGTTTATTAAAAAATTAAAAATAAAACAAGTACTTGTACAGTATATTAACTTCTTTAATTTGAATATTGAAAACGCGCATATATATATATATATATATATATATATACACGTATTCTCTAATTATTATTATAATTTTAAGTGATAGAATGAATATAGAATAAATTTTTAATTAAAATTAATTTTTTTTAATTTTATTTACTATTATTATATTTACTACTTTATCTTTTATTATCCTCTAAAAACTTGTATTTATTATCAAATAGTGGCATAAAAGTCATAAAAAATTGAAGTTAATAATAAAGTAAAAATATTAATATCATAAAATATAATTAATTAAAAATAAACAATTAATATTTAAAAATAAAATTGCTAAATATATTAAATATTTTAATTTATGCATGATTGGAATTATATTGATTTCACCAAAAATTCATGTCAGTATCCTGAACACAATAGAAACATATTATAAATTCATGCCACAATTAGAATATTATACTACATATTTCTGCACATCTTTATTTTTTTTGGTTAAATTACTCTTGCACTTTTTTAAAAAAAGGAGAAATATTACTTCTTACTGTTCATCTTCTAGTTTACCATGAAATCAAGGTGTGAAATCATTGTAGAAAAGAAATGATTAAAAACAGGAATGATAAAATCAATGTTTGACACAAATAATTTTTAGAAATTAATTGGCAATAATGAAATTCTTAAATGTAAATTAAAATTACCCCTCTCACACTTGTCATGGTGCATGTTCCATGATTTGAGTGCAATAACACAGGCTAACGTGTTAAGAATCCGATCATGGGCGTTGAATATCTCACTGTCTCCCCAAGAGCCATCGGGTAGCTGATTATTCGCAATCCATTCAACAGAGGAAGGGAATTGAGGTGAACTTGCATCACCAACATCTTTCACTAGAGCAACCCATGCTGTGTCATAAGCTGATATTGTTATTTCTCCATCTTCTTTCGAATTCAACATCGATTTGATTTCATTTATCTTCTTTCGAATTTTGTTTGTCAACAAAACCTTCAAAATTAATTACAGTTACAAAATCAAATATCACACGTTAAAGGTAAAACAACTTGTACTAATTAATAATAGTGCAAGAGATATTAAATATATAAGGAATCAGTATATGCAATCTACTTACATATTATATATCTTATAACAACATTACGTTAATTTTCTTCCTATTTCACAGTAATTCCTTCTCGAATAAATTATGTAAAATTAATATAAAAATATTCTCACACACCTATAAATTATTATACATAATAATGATTCATCTATCTCCGTAAAATATAGATAATATCAATTTTAGTTATACTTAATTATGTCAAAATTAGGCTGAATTATGCGACAGTGTTACACATGAAAAGGAGAAACATGTACGTACCTGGTGAAGAGCTATCTCGTCTATATTACCATCCTTCACAATGTTATCCTGGGACACTTCCTCAGCAACACATTCGGCTAAATAGACAAATATTAATATATTAATTTTAATTGTATAGTAAAAGATAAGTACTAATTAACTGAAATTACTTAAATTAAATGAGAATTAATTTATATACATGCAGAAATCCTATAATAATTAATAATAATAATAATAGTAAATTAACTACATTAATAATATCACCTTGAATCCGAGAGCACATTGGCTGAAATCCACAAGTTTTGAGATGTTTGCTAATTGTGATTCTGAGGGGACGAATACCTATTTGAAATGTGAAGAAATTTTATCAGTTATAATCATATGAATAGTTGAATTTAAGGGGTGTTTTACACCTTTACTATCCTCTTTTTTAATTTTTGTACGGTATTTGACTATTTACTATTTACTATTTAATTTTAATTAAAATAAATTATATTAAATACTCATGTATTTATTATCATTTGTTTTACTACCATTATATAGAATTTTGATGTAACCTTTTTAAAATTAAAGATGTATTTGTGTAATGCATAAAAGAATATCTGTGTAATATTTTTTAAATAATTAAATATTTTATACCTTGGAAAAAATAGAATATATATATAATTTTTTAAGATTTAGAGAATATTTGTGCAATTTATTCTTTTAATTAACATGCTCTTGCATGTTGACCCCAAAACAAATTTAACCAAAAAATATCAGTGGACACATTTCTTTCTGGTTGAATTAGTGAACACATATTTGACGAGGAGAAATAAATTTAGGTACGATGATTCAATCTATATATTATTTTTTTCCCACCCGAAACCTTCTAATTTTTTGGGTGTCCCATTATCTTGACTCAAACACAAATAATCAGAAGAGTGAATTAGTAGCATATTCCATTTCATGATGCATGTAGTATAAGGTCTACTTTGACGCATTTCAATCTATACATAAATTGTCTTCCTCCACAATGACATTCAAAAAATCGGAATAGAGAACATTCAAAACGACAAAAAAAAAATTAGTTTTAGACATTTTTTAAAAAGAACGGAGAGTGCATGTCGATTGAATATTGTTTGTACTGTTTAAACACACTACTATTCAAAACTCAAATGTTAACATCATTTTCAAAATTACACTCGTTGAATTGGAATAAAATCAAAGATAGAGATGTACCCCCAAAAATATTATGAGATGATTGATGGAAGAAATTAGCAGAATCATAGGATTTTGCTGTAGATCTCACACATGAAGAAGAAGGCCTGTGAGTGAGAGTAGTGAGGCACAATTGAGAAGCCATGGTGCACTAGTTCTTCAGAATGCTTTTGGTATATGTTATTGTGGACTATGTGGGAAGTGTCACAATGTATATTTATACTCATGGAACCCTACCAAGTGTGGTAAGAAAAGTCTTTTACGGTAAAATTGCGGTTCATGTATTTTCCTGCAGGTAAAATTGTGACTATCTTGTCAATTTAGTAAAATTTTAATTTGAATTATTTTGTTCGTGTACATCTTACCTATTTTCTTTACTGGTATACTTCTCATTTCTTTCCTAAAAATACATACAACTGTAGCCGTTTTACCTTAATCATATATTTTTAAATTGACCAATTTTTTATAATTGATCCATTACCTACCACGATAATTATAAATATAATTTTTTATTCCCTTGCTTGTTACTGTTAACAAGTACGTAAAAGAATTAGACGAAGAAAATAAAACGTTTTAAATAACATAATTTTTCATATTTTTGTGATTATTTTACCTAAAAGAAGTAAATGAAAAAAAATATTTAAGGTGATTGTAAAATAAAAAAGTCTTAAACCAAGTAATTTTATAAATTTTAATAAAAAATTTCTCCATTTAATTTTTTATCTAGTGTCTTTAAGACAGGCGTTAAAAATATGTAATAAATGTTGATTAACATTTACTACATTTAATTAATGTAAGCAATAATAGATAAATTTGACCAACACGGAAACACTTCAATGCTCATCAATTAAGTTTAGATATTTTAAACAATATCTTGGACTCGAATTTTATAAATAAAAAATATTAAAAAGGGAGATTTCACTAAAAATAAATTTTCCTAATAAAAATATTTTCTTCGTCCCTATATGATATATACAGAACTCTTTCACAAACGTTAGGACTCAGGAGATAGATATATACCTTACATGTGCTCACAATTTTTGATAGATATTAATTAGGTTCAGGATATTTTTTCAAGATATTTTTTTTTTAGAAAATATCTATTTTTTCCTTAAATCTCTTTTTAGAATCGCTATATCATCTTGTACGACCTTATTTTTTAGTTAACTAATTAACATGTTACTTATCTTTTCCAATTCTCAAAAAATAAATTATTAAATATAATATTTATTAAAAATATTTTAGTCAAATGTAAGAAACAATTTGAATTAATATTTAGTCAATGATCAATGGTTATATTTTAAGATATTATAAAATTAATTTGTATCAATATTTTGAAAAAAAAAATAATGATTAATGATTGATGTAAGAAACAATTAGGTATTTTTTAGTCAATAATTATTAATATTTGATATTTTTCAAAAAAAAAAAGAAAAGAAAAGAAAATCGCTCGCGGAATTTAGTGAGATTTAATAATCACAGGAAATTTACGGCTTTTAAAATCTGCAAGAAATTTTCCTATCAAATTTTGTATGGATTTTTCTCGAGGAAAGTTTACAGCAGAAATTTATTTTTTTTTTTCAAACGAAGCTGCTGCTACTAATTGAACTTCGTGGGAAGTGTGTTTCGTGCAAATTTTTGGGCCAATTTTGTGAGAAATATGCATCTAACAGGAGAGATTCTAGTTGTGGTTAGTTTGTTGACTAACTAAAATTATTCTTATTTGTCTCGAAGTAAACAAATTATGATAATGTATGAACTAAAATATATAAAATAAATGTGTAGAATTATGGTAATTTATGTTGAGTATCAACTTACGAAGTTATGACGGTAAGTTTCAATAATTTTTTATAATTTTTAAGTATAATTATATAAATTATAAACTATTTTAGAACAATTGTCTAGATTAAATCATGTTAATCAACTCGTGATTTAGGAACTCAACTATATCTTGATCAAGTAAATGACTAGTTAAAAACGATATATAATTTAAGTTGTTTTCTCTTAAAAATATATAAATTTTGTTTTTGGGGTTAATTTTACCCTTGTATTCTCTTTATTAAGCCTACACTTTTCATAAATACATGCATCATGTGCTACAATCCATTAAATTTGTACTCCTCACCTTAGGTTCATCTAAAATCCAACATGATATTATTTGTTAATCATAAAGACTTATGGTTTGACTTAGAGTTACGAGTCAATTTTTTTTATAACTCTTATTTTAGAATTACGAGTAAAACCTTTGTTAGTTCGGAGTAATTCTTAATTTAAAATTGTAAGGTGATTTATTCTTAATTTAAATAACAACTAATTTTATTTGCAGTTTTAAGAATATTAAGTTTGTTTTAAAATTATAAGTGAAATCTTTATTAATTTATAATGATTTTCTCAACTTATTTACAAATGTAATTTTTTTAATTTACATGTAACCATTATTTCAAAACTACAATTAAAAATGAATTCTTTATATAATTTTAGTGACCTGACTTGTAATCATAAGAGAATTATTTATAAATAAAATTCACAGTGATTTTCAACTCCAAATTACTTAGAATCTATCCTCAATTCAAATTATGAAATGAATAATTTATAAATTCACAATAATTTATAATTTTATTTAAAATTAAAGAAAATTTATAATCTCATTCTATTTAGAATTATAAGTGAATTTCTTTTTTAATTCACATGATCCTTGAATTGAAATTGTGTTGTGAGTTTCCTAAATTTAAATAACAGCTGCATTTACTTTGAAGTAATAATTACCTTCAATTTGATTCATAATTTTAAATGAATTCATTGAATTGAAATGACTCTCGACTTCTTTACAAGTGAAATTTTTTTAACTTACAATGAGATTTAATTCGAAATTAAATAGGTAATTATTTTTAATTCAAATTACAACATTAACCTCCAATTTGAAATTATTAGGATTTACCTTCAATTAAAATTAGGAAGTGAATAATTTATAAATTAATAATGACCCACGCTTAGAATTTACAAGTGAATTTATGAAATAATTCTAATTAGAATTACACAGTGAATTACCTTTAAATTAAATGTAATGAAATAACTCTTATTAGAATTATATAGTGAATTATCTTTGAATTAAATATAAAAATAAATTATTTATAAATTCATTAAGACTGATAGTTCAGTTTAGAACTATAAGTAAATTTTTTTTTTCTATAAATTCATATTGAATTTCAATTCAGAATTACTTTTTGAATCAAATTATAAAGACTTGAATATTGATTTAGAGTTACAAGTAATTTTTTTAAAAATTTATAACGACGCTCAGCATTAAATAAGTGAATACTTTATCAATTCATAATAATTTATATTTAAGAATGACATGATAAATTATTCATGATTTGAATTAATAGTCAGTTCTGTGTCAATTTGTAATGACTTTCAGTTTGATTAAGAATTGTAAGAAAATTTTTTATGAATTATAATGACCATTAATTTAAAATTATATTGTGAATAAGACTCAATTTAAATTACAAATAAATTTTTTATAAATTCGCATTAATTTTCAATTTAAAATTATAAGTGAGTTCTTCATAAATTTACAATGATCATTAGTTTTAAATTACAAGTGAATTCTTTATGAATTTATTATACATAATAATTTAGAATAACATGATAATTTACCCTTAATTCGAATTACTAGTGAATTTTACGTGAATTGACAATGACTCTTCGTTAGTTCAAATCAAAATTATAAGTGAAATCTTTGCAATTTCACAATTATCGACAATTCAAAATTATATCATAAATTATCTTCCATTCGGATTATAAGTGAATTCTTTATGAATTCACGATAACTCTGATGAGCTTAGAATTACTTGTGAATATTTTAAAATCTACAATGTCAACTTTAAATTTTAAGTGAATTCTTTATGAATTCAAATTAACTGTCAATTAGGAATAATATGGTGAATTATCCTTATAACAAATTACAAGCAAATTCTATATGAGTTAACAATCATTTTCGATTTGATTTAAAAATACAAGTGAATTCTTTATGAGTTTACAACTACTCTCAATCTAATATTATATCATGGGTTACTATCAATTCAAAATATAAATGAATTTTTTATAAATTCACAACATCTTCCAATTCAAAATAACAAGGTGAATTACCTTGTGAAATATTTATAAATCATATACCCACGATTCAATTTGGAATTAAAAAATAATTTTTTTATAAATTCATAATGATCCTAAATTCATAATTATAAATAAATTCTTTATTAATTTACTTAATTCAAAATTACATGATATAATAAAAAGATATTTTTTTAAAGTCAAACAAACATTTGGTTCATATAAAAAATATAAATAAATTCTATGTAAATTCATAATTATTCTCAACTTATTTACAAGTGAGTCTTAATTTAGAAATATGTAATTCTAAATTCACACAAGAGCTTTAATTCAGAACTATACAATAAATTACTTTCAATTGAAATCATAAGTGAATTATTAAGCATGACCAACCGTTTGTAATGATAAGTGAATTCACTTTACCATCAATTCTTTCAAAATTACTTGGAAGCTACATTATAAGGTGAATAATTTGTAAATTACAATTACGTCATATTAAAACTGAATATTGATAAAATAAATTGGGCCTCTAAAACTTAGAGCACAAAGTAGTACAAGCCCATACGGGAGACCTTTAAAGGAAAAAAAAAAAGGACTAAGTCTTTGATGGGTCAACAAAAACAAACGAAATCTTAAATCTAATTGACTTGACGAAGACAGTAATGGAAAAAAAAAAATCCCAATATCCCACATTTATATATACAACTCCCTGAGTTTACACTTCTTACATTTAGCCTATGCAAAACCCTTAAATGTATCTCAATGTTTCGAAAGATTATTCTTTGAATCTTGACTAAGAGATACCCCAGTTTTATATATTTAAGACTTTACTTCTAAATATACATGTTTTTAAGGATTACTTTTTCTAAAAAAAATTTCTCAAAATATCCTTTTGACCGAGTGCTAAAATCAAATTATTTCATTTCTTGTAGGCTATACTCATCAAATTCTCTGTTTTGTGCACTTCATCTCCACGCTGTCGGATGAAAAGTACTGTAATCCTTTCAGATTATAGCCGTCTTTTTACCACAAGCCTGTTTGTATATTATAGTACTAATATTTTTACCATAAACGGTTACTTGTCGCGTTACCAAATAAGTTGAACGTAAGATAATGTTTTTATCTCTCATCAAACTCCGTCTAAAACTATTGTATAACACAAAAATCAACGGACAACAAATCACCAACACCACAAATTTTGGTGTAGAACTCGCCTTATCTTCCACATCTCAACAGTGTGTCCTGTGCAATACACAAACAACCTTGCCACAATATTTTTATTTATATAACGAAACACGCACGAAAAATCACTCAAATCCAGAAAATATATATAAAAAAAAAAAAAAAAAACAACAACACAAACCATACAACCATAGGAAACGCAAGCCGAGCCGACTGACAAGCCGAGTTTGACGCTTCCAGCAAAACAACACGCGCACTTGCACGTGCAAACACACGTCTTACACGTAACATAACACTCTCTCACCACCACGGTCTCTGCAGTAGTAGTAGTGAACTCATGTAAGTGCCAACAGGCGTAGTGCAGTGGAGTGAAGTTATATTATTATTTATTAATTAAAAAAAACGCACTAATAAAAAAAGAAAAATATCAACGACAAGGACGAAGGAAGGACCGTGTATGTAGCATTATAACTACCCCATTCCCAAACACAATTTCACATTCTGCTTCTAACTTCCATATTCAAACGCATTTCTTCACTGTTTGAAACAAAACACAATGGAGCTTAGCAAAGTCACGCTGGAGATCTTCTCCAAACTCGAGCAACAATGGCTCTCACACTACGAAGCCGCATCCAAAACACGCATTCTCAGCATCGACGGCGGAGGAACCACCGCCATTGTCGCCGGAGCCGCTCTAATCCACCTTGAGGACCAGATCCGCATCCAAACCTCCGATCCCCATGCTCAAATCTCCGATTACTTCGACATCATCGCCGGCACCGGCATTGGCGCCATCCTCGCCGCCATGATTACTGCCGATGACGGCTTCGGCCGCCCTCTCTACACCGCTCGAGACGCCGTCAACTTCCTCTCCGGAAACAACAAGGAACTCTACAAATCAAAGCTCTCCGGCGTGTTCCGCCGCCGCCGGAGATTCTCCGCGCGGTGCATGGAAAACGCGCTGAAGAAAATGTTCCAGAGAAAAGATGAAGAAGGAAGGTTACGGTTGTTGACTCTTAAGGACACGTGTAAGCCTCTCCTCATTCCTTGCTTTGACCTAAAGAGTTCCGCGCCGTTCGTGTTCTCCCGAGCCGACGCGTCCGAGTCACCGAGTTTCAACTTCGAGCTTTGGAAAGCGTGCCGCGCCACGTCAGCAACACCGGGACTCTTCGAGCCTTTCCACTTCGCTTCCGTCGACGGAAAGACTTCCTGCGTTGCCGTCGACGGCGGCCTCGTGATGAACAACCCGGCCGCGGCCGCCGTCACGCACGTGCTCCACAACAAGCGCGATTTTCCGTCGGTGAACGGCGTCGAGGATCTCCTTGTTCTCTCGATCGGAAACGGAGCTACGGCGAAGAGAGTTAACGGCGTCGGCGAGTGCTCCACGTCAGCGGTGGTTGACATTGCGCTTGACGGCGTTTCCGAGACGGTTGACCAGATGATAGGAAACGCCTTCTGTTGGAACCGTACGGACTATGTCAGGATTCAGGTACGCCATTAATCACATTGTTTGGTTTCCTAGAAAATGAGAAATTCGAAAAAGAGAAAATGAAATTCGATTCACGGATTCAGTGAATTGCCTCGTTCTCAGTGAACTCAACGCAAGTAAAAGAAAAATTGTTATAATATTGTGGCTTCCTGGTTGACGTCGTTAACTAACGGTGCGTGTCATTGTCTGCAGGCGTTCAGTTTGAGTGAAGGAAAACAAGATAAGGTGCTGAACGAGAGAGTCCTGGAATCGCTACCATTTGGAGGAAAACGGTTACTGCAAGAAACTAATGGTAACAGAATCCAGAGCTTCGTGCAACGTCTTGTTGCCACCGGCAAAACTAGTCTGCCACCTAGTCCCTGCAAGGTTCCGTCCTGAGCCTCTCGTTAACGGCGTTTTCTTTTTCTTTTTTTAATATTTTGACGCTGCAACTTGTATCCAAAGTTAGACTATGATATAAAAAAATATTTAAAAAAGTTTTAATTTATCTGTTGTCGGAGTCAATAGCGGTTAATTACCTAATTAATAATAATTACGTGGTAGAGTTTTTTGACATGGAGTAATCAAGTGTTATGGTATGGTGAGGTGAGACATTTTTTCCAAACGGAGACACAAGGATTAGAGTTTGATAATTACTGTTTTTCTTTTATGGGACATGTTTAGCTATATGGTGATTACGGTTCCATGTGACTTTTAAATGTTAATTGCCTTAAATGTCTGCGTAATTCGCGGAGTTTGAGCATCACGACTAGGCTCGTACGTGATGAATCTCTTTTTATTCAGGGTGGAAAAAAGTACTACCATGCAATCCGGGGTAAAAGGTTCCTAAACTAATCATGTTTTATCTGATTCATTTTACTTTTTTAAATAATCATGTTTTTGTTTTATTACTTTTTCTTTTTAGAGTTTTTTAAAAATACACATTTATCTAAATTAATTTTCTTGAACATGAATCCAGTTTCAACTTTTGTGTGGGGGCGCGGGCGCAAGTTCATTCGTGAAAGGCAGTTTAATTGTAGAGTTTATTTTAAACAAAAATAAAAATATGTGACAGAAATTATACACCAAAAGCAAGTAGTAATCTAAGACACTTTTAACATCAATTCATATACGTCACATAAATATTTATAGCTGATTTTACTACATTTTGCAAAAATTGTTAGATAGTTTTGGTAAAAAGCAAGTTAAATGTTTGTATCCTAATATATTAATATATAAAAAGTATTTTTTAAAAAAATAAATGAAAAGATATGATAATTTAAGTACAAACAGATGTAGTTTGGTCTAATTATAACTTCAATGCCTTGAATTGAATTACTAGGTGTAAAAACTAGGGGTTGTTTAGATTAAATCTAAATAGAAAATTAAAACTTTCTAAATAAAAATTGAATCAAATTACATATATTTTGTCAATTAAATCAGATTGTATATATATTTTGTCAGGATTAATTTTTGGATTGAAATTTTATTAAATCTTGCCGTTTGGTTTAACCTCTTATTTGAAATTTCAAATTTTATGAACTTTTTTAATATTAATTAATTATTTATTCATTTCATATTAATTTTTTTTATTACGTGATTGTAAATCAATTTTATTTTATATATTTTACAAGTTGAATATAACTTGTAAAATTGAATTATTTTTTACAATATTTTAATATACTTTTTTTAACCTTTTTAAAAATAATTTTAAAACTGCAAAAATCAATCTAAATTAAACTTAAAAATCGAATTGAATCACACCACAGTTTTTTGAATAAATTTAAAGAAAAATTGAACGTAAACAGTAGAAACAGCATATGTACTATCTGCTTACACAATTTTATTTTTTTTATAATTCGAAGATTAATATGATTTAATCAAACATATTATTCTGTTACTCCAAGCAATCAAAATAAGTTAAAAAGAAAAAAACCTTGTGGCGTGTTTGCTTTTCCTGCGGTACTGACATTTAATACCAATTCATTTATACAACTTTTTCCGGAAAAAAAATAAATAAAAGAAGTTCCTTCAAATAAACAAACAAAAGAAGTAAAAACGAATATGTAATATATTTACCAGGAAAGTGACAATAATTGGTACATGATACAGTTACCAATTATACTTACAAGAAAGTAACAGTAAGTGCATGGTAATATTTGGTTGGTCTGGTTTACTCCTTCGTACAAGTCGAGAATAAGATAATAAAAAATAATACTCTATCATTCAAGTTAGTAGATATCCAAGCAAGTGAAAAATACAATTGAATATCTTTTAATTAATTAATATTAATTTAATTTAACTAAATAAAACATCTTATCAAATATTTCCGCTATGCCTATACTACCCTTCAAATAGATTAAGTATATATTTTAATAATAACAGAATAATATCCAAAAAAAAAGTACTTAACTTAGAATGTAAGGTATTCCAGAAACAAATAACTATCCCCTCAAATGTGATTATTTTTTTAAAAAACTACTATGTAATAATTAGATAGTGACTAAACATAATTATGACAAACGGAGGTTGTTAACTACGGGTGGGTGAAGGATGTTAATTACTATATGATGACGAGCGAAGATTATTGACTATGTTGTGTTTACTTTGAAGTTATGTTCAACTTAATATAAAAGCAACGTCATTTTTACTTCTATTTTTTATAACGAAAGGTAAATTCTCATAAACAGTAAAAAATTATATAAAAAATATTGATCTAAAGCAGTAATCATTAAATAAAATAATTTACAGATATAAAATTTGAAAGAATAAATTATAAATATAAAAAATATTATCAATAATAAAATTTATTTATATCTAAGAATAAAATATTTCATAAAAATAGACATGAAACTAAATCAATTATTAAATTTTATTAAAAAAATAATTAAAATATAGAAATATAAAAAATAACTTTATGATTTTAAAAAAGATAAAATTATCAAATAAAAATAAAAAATAAGAATAGTTATAAGACTGAGAATTTACTTTCCTAATAATTATATATTATTGACAATTTGAAATAACAATTTATAAGTATAAAATAAATTTATTTAAATGTTTATTTTTTTAATTTTTATATAGATAATTATATTTTCATGACATTGAGAATAGTTTAGATATATTCTCAAAACTTCTGAAACAATAATTTATAAATATAAGAATAAAGATAGTCTATAATAATTTTATTTATATATAAGACTTAATGAATTATAAAATGATTTAAATCTTCATAATTATTAGCAAACGTTGAAATATTTTATTTATCGCATCAATTCTAGATTTATTGTTATAAATAATTTTTGTTTATGAAGATAATTAATTTTTTTAACATTTCAATTGTTTAGATATATTATTAAACTAATTATTTTAAATCATTTACTTAAAAATCTGAAAAAATAATTTTTAAATTAAAAATAAAAATTATAAATAATAAATTTATTTTATATATAAGATATAATAATTATAAAATAACATAAATATCTCTAATTTAACAAGAATATTGAAATGATTTATTTACCTCACCACTTATACTTTAAATATCATAAAGATAAAGATTACTTAAAAAATCTGAAAGGGTAATTTATAAATATAAAATAAAAATTATGAATAAATAGATTTATTTTATATATAAGATCTAATGAATTATAAAATGTCTTATGCTCCAAATTTAGTAGAAAAAGAGGAAATAAATTATTTATCCATCACTTCTATTAAAAAATCTGAAATAGTAATTTACAAATATAAAATAAAAATTGTCAATATAAAATTTATTTATATATAAAATTTAATGAATTGAAAAATGATTTAAATACTCTTAATTCAACAGATAAATTATCCCACCACTTCTACTTTTATTATTATAAAGATTAATAAAAAATATAAAAAATGATATAAAATTTAAAAATAATCCATTCACATATTAAATAAACATGTCTTTTTATAATATTCGGAATGGTTTAAAGATATTTGCAAAACTAAATTTCTGTATAGCGTTTAATTAAATATCTGAAACAATAGTTTACAAATATAAAATAAAAAAATATTAATATTAAAATTTATTTATATATAAAATGACTTAAATGTCCAGGTGGAAAATTGAAATGATTTATTTATTCCACTACTTCTAGTTTTATTATTATTAACATTACTAAAAATAAGAAAAAAAAATTGACAATTATAAAAATAATTCATTTGAATATTTTATTTTTTATTCAGGAAGAATACATATATATTTTATACCATATAAAGTAGTTTAGATACATTCTTAAATCTAACTTTTTTTAAACAATTAATTTATAATCTGAAACGATAATTTATAGACATAAAAATAAAATTTATCAATGATAAAATTTATTTATATATTAAGCCGTGAAGGTGAAATGACTTATTTGTTTCACCTGTTATACCTTTGTTATCATAAAAATTAATATTATATAAATTTGAGATGAAAAATAATATTAATAAAAAAGATATTAAAATAATATTTATTTTTTAAATGATAATTTTACATATATTATTAATTTTATTCACAAAAGTGATAAATATTTTTAATAAAAAAATTTATTTGCTAAAATTAAAATTGAAATCATTATTAATAAAAAAAATTGATCTCATCTCCTTGACTAGTTTTACCATAAGTAGTATTTCATTACAATTTCACAAAACCTACTAAATATGACAGACGGAAAGAGACCTTTGGAGAATATAGCAATAATAATTTCATGCAGAGACGTGTAGCCATGGGAGGGAAAAGGAAACAATCCCATTTTGATGTCAAACTGATATCATGAATTCATCGCTTACAAAGCTTACACTTAGATGACGCAAATCACCTTTTCTTTTCATTAAATAAATATACTTTTTCAGGCTTTCATTTATAGCATGCTCCTCTGAATTATCTGTGTTCTTGTTTTGGTAGGTGAGTTAGTGATTGCAGTGTTGTACTACTTTTTCCCCACTGCTCATTGCTGCCTTCTTATGCCACGCCGCATTAAATAGCCTGTAATTTCTTCTCCTTCATGTCACTTTCTTTTGTTTGTTTTTTCGTTTTTTCCCTTGTGTTCTATCTCACTGCTATTTTTGTTGCCTTTTTCAAACTGCAGGTTACTTTATAACAAGTTATATACCTCTGGGTGGCAGCGCAGAACACATATATGCTGTCACACTCTCCTTTATTTCATTATTAATAATAACTTGTTCATATATGACGGCTCGGAAATTTATTTTATAAGATAAATTATATAAATATTTTCTGAAATTTTATAAAATTTTGTCAGATATTTTTCACTTTTTAATATTGTTTTAATAAAAAAAATTAAACGTAAATATTATATGATTATTGTTCAAGCACACTTCAATACTTAAATTAATATTTAATTGAAATTATTAATAAGTATAAACATATTTATACATCTGACGGCATGCACATCACATATATGTCATAGGATCATTGTCCACTCTAATTAAGGAGTCTTCTTACATATTCTGTGTTATCCTTATTTAAGTGAAAATAATATATCTATAAAAAATACTTCAATATTTAAATTAATGTTTAGCTGAAGTTATTAATAAATATAAACATAAGGAATATACATATAAATTCTGTTTAAGAATATTTATAAATTAAAAAGGATATTATTTAGTGATTTTATGTATGCGATCATCTTAATTGAATAGGTATAATTTTGTGTCTACTTTTAAATATATGGAGATGACTAAAATTTATCGTAATGATAGAAAAATGTGATTCTTTAGTTATATGTCATTGTCATGATAAGTCACTATGTAGAATTTAATGTAATATTTTTAAATTAAATATAAGAAGATATTAATATAATATTTTTTAAATAGTTTAAAATTTTATGTAAGAATTAAGAAATAGGAGTACATACACAATTTGACAGTCGGAGAATTTAGTGTAGGTTAATTTTTTATAATAATTTTACAATTGCTTACGAAGAGGAAAAAAAAATGTAATATAAGATATGTAAATTATACATTACTCTAATTACGTCGGGTAGAAACAAAACAAGGTTCACGGGTTCTATTAAGTTTTAACTTTAATTCTGTTCTCATTCTATCGATTTAGTCAACGTATTTGATTTCATTTAGGTCTTTCTTTCTTTCTTTATATTAGTTTTTAAAATGTCCTCCTTTGTTCGTTAAACGAAAAAACTATTTCAGAAAATTATTTCAGGAGCTATAAAGTGGACCACTGATATACATCTTCAGTATATAATTCTATAAATGTCTTCTTTCATAACATTGAATTTGTTGGTTAAAGTGAATAATGAATAGCATTAATGGTTGACACTTGACAGATGTTACATACTAGGAGTGGTATATACAGTATGTTTTCTTTTGTTAGTCTATGATTTGTATAATAGTGCAATAAAAGATGAAAATATTGTAATTTGTTAGTTACAGTTTTTATAAATTTTAAAACTTAAAAAAAAATCCTAAATATAAAATTACTAATCCTAATACTAGCCAAAATCACACTAACTAAAAAGTAGTTGTATATTTTTTTTCAAAAAGACAATTATATATATACTTTTTCTTTAGAAAGTGTTATATATTTTAAAATGTATAACAATCTAATATTAAAAAACATAAAATAATATGTGACTAGGTATTAGGGTTCGGCACCTACTAAAATCTTTTTAAATATATAGCATCTAATTGAAAAAATAAAATAAAATTAGTTTTAAAATTTTTAACATTTATAAGATCTTTAAAAATGACTAAAATTGTATTTAATTATATTTTTATTTACCTTAAAAATGACCAAAATTAAAAATATAGGTTAGCTTAAATTACCTCACATCTAAAAATACAGATTACCTTAAATTACCTCACATCTGAATTACTTAGTTTGCATTTATTTTACTTTTACTACGAATTATTAGGCGACATTTGTTTAAACATATGAATAAAATACACACCCATTCTATTACGGGAATAAAAAATAATAAAAAATAAATAGTTTATATTCTTAAAAGTATTTCTCTAAAACTTGTAACAAATATATGGTCACGCAATATTTTGATTTACACTCTCCCGTGAATTTTTTTTACATATTTAAGTAACCCTCAAACGAAGTTTTCCTTGGATCTCTTTCTATTGATTTCCAGTTGCCAGCTCACTTTCGATGGCGAGGATTTACGCATTTCTTGTAGCATTGCGACATTATTATTTTATTTATTTTGTTAATAATGGGTATGAGTAATTGTTAATTATATAGAATTTTCGGAGCTTACCCCTTTATGCAGGTCTTAAACATATAAGATTTAAGATTACATATTATCATGTATAAAAAACTTGATTATATACGAAATTAAGGATAAATAGAAAAAATATTTCGGGAATTTAACCGTGTATGAATTATATCATGTCAATTTTTAAGATAGTTTGTGGAGTAAAAAAATCTGAAAGTATTTTTTTCTACCAATTCCTATATAAATTTTTAGTTTAATTATTCATTTAATTCTTGTAATTTCATAAATTCTATATTAAATTTTCACAAAATTTATCTCTTGATCTCTATAACTTAGATTTTATTTCTTTTTTAATCCATTCAGTAAAAGTATAAAGATTATAGAATAATTAAAATGTACACTACAAAAATTAAAAATATTACTTTTTAAACTATGGGTACAAAAATAATTATTTTTAAGTTATAATGATTAAAAAGTAAAATTTGGGAAATTATAGATATAATAGATAATTAACCATTTAGTATTATTATTGCATGATGCATGCAAGTCAATTTTTATCTCTTTTAGTCATCCTCTTGACGTGTTATACATTCTTGCGGATTAACTATATTAAAAATATGTTGAAGACCAATTGAATATAACATGAAAGTGTAACAAAACAAATATATAACTTGAAATGTAAATATTCAAATGTACAACTAATTAAGACATTATTATATATACTTGTTTAGAAAACAACTGATAACTTTTATTTATAATGGTAACATGACGGATTGATATCATAATCTTCTACAAATTACCCAAACAATAAATCACCACTAATCTACTTTCAATTAGTAGCTTAACGAAATAATTTCTAGCAAAATATATATTGTTTCGGTGGGAATCAAATAAAACATTTTAAAAAGTGAGAGAACACGTGTAAATGTTTTAAGTAGAGATTTCACTACAATGTGACAAATATCAAAAAATAATTTAGCTGATGAAAATTACGAAATTTCCGTTTAAGGCACGTGCACAACGCATAACTAGATTTGGTTAGTCATAAACGACAAATTAAGTGAGATTTGTCCTATTCGTAATCGTAAGTGAGGGATTTTTCTTATGTTTTTTAATAATCTCACAGGCTGCTGAGTGCTGATTATGAGAGTACAGTTATGTTGGATAAAATAATGGCAATTGGGCTGCGTTTTAAGACTTATTGTTATATAGTAATCCATTTAACCATACAATGTTAAATACTCTTCCATTTCTCCTGATTCACCAAACAAAATTGTTTCTTTCATAATAGAAAAAAAAATATCCCCTTGTGAAAAGAAAATTGCTTTCTAGAGCACTTATTTTTTAATTCCACCAACTTTCTCTACATCATTTTTAGAAATTTAATTTTGATACTCCTTTTTATCTGGATGTTAAGCAACAAAAAGTTATTAGATTTTTCAGAAGAGTGTTGTTTAATACTTTCCCTATTATTATAAGGTCCAAATTTAAGATGTGAGTAATTTAAAATATGGTTTAGAGATTCAATTTAAAATTTTTATTGTATTAATTATTTATTTACAAAAGTGTTTTTATTTTAAAGATATTTTTTCTTATTTTATATAGAATGTGAGAGAATAACGTGATAATGAGATAAACATAACTAGTGACGAATTTTGAAAGAAAAGTTTAGAGGGGTTAAAATTTATTAAATTATAGTATATAAATTATTAATAATTTAATAATGATTTTCGGTGGATAATTTCATTTTTGACATTAAATCCTTTTACAAAATGTTAGAACTTTGGTGATATCTAAATTATCTTTTATTATTAGATTTTCTAGGAGAGTGTTTAATACTCTCCTTGTTCTTATTACAAAGTCTAAATTTAAAATGTGGTTTAGAGGTTCAAGTTACAATGTCTATTGTATTAACGTGCACGATTATAACATTAGCCTTTTCCATGTAAATTTATCTATCTATCTACACTACTCAAAATATAATATGATAAAATTTCAATTAAATATAGAATTTAAAGGCCACATAATAATAATAATATAAAATAAAATTTGTATAATTTTAAAATTTTATCATCAAAATTAACAAATTTATATATATTAGATTGTAACTAACTAACTATATAAAATATTAAATCATTGTACAATCAATACACAGACACTTTGCTTTCGAATATAAAGTCTTTTTCAACGCAAATTCAAAAGAGTAATTCATTGTTTTACAAGACATAACTAATTTCTGGCTTGGAACAGCTCACAGCTTGACGGCTTAAAAAGTTGGCTGCTTAATGTTGCCGGGATCCGTAGGTAAATGTGTTAAGAAACAAACAAGACCAAACTCCGACAAAATACCAAAGTAGATCAAATCTTGGGTGATCCCTATTGTCTGATTGCGTTTTTTTTGCATGTGACTCCATTTTTTTTTCTTCTTATTGTTCCATAATTGAGAAGGTAAATTGATGAGAAGTTGTGTCAAATATATTGACGTTTCAAAAATATTTAAGGAATTAAAATTATTTTTCTTTATTAAAATCTGACCCCTTTATTCCAACACGAAGGAAAATAATATGAGTTTAAGTAAAAACAAATTAACTGTTAATTTTAAGTGTAGGATTGATAATTAGCCTAAAGAACTGAAACCTAAACTTAAAAATATCACGGGGTTTTATCGTGGAGTCAAACACCTTATTTTAGTTGTTACTAGAAGAAAAAAAACTTTTCTCTAATTAAATTAGTATTAAATTAATTCAAGAAAGCAATTATAATGTTTTGAAAATATTTATCGGAAAAAGACATAGCGTACTACTTTATTTCTTATATATATAAGACCCTTTCAAATTGTTCACATGCATGCAAAAATATGTGCGTTGAGAGAAATCAATCAGCGATGTAATTCATTTATAAGTTTAAATATACTTTTCATATTCTAAATGCGATTAAGATTTTATTATATTTGTTTTTAGTGTTTATTTATCTTCTGTATCATTTTAATTTTTTGATTTGGTTTTATTTAAATTTCTCTCAACACGGATATTTTTCTACCCTAACGATTACTTAGAATTAAAACAATAAAACTCAAGTAAACCCAAGTCTAATATGTTAGGATTACAAACAACAGTAAATTATACGCTATAAAACCTACAAAACAAATAACTATGATAATTAAAGTAAACTGGGAATAGAATGTAACTTATTTATTTATTTTTCAAAATTAATTGAATTTACTAAATTTGAAACTTGTAAACACATTCAACCCAGCCTAATGTAATTAGATGGGACTCCGTATGTTGAAGCTAACCCACTCACATCCTCTCCTCTCTCCTTCCTCTCTCTCTCTCCTATATATATATATATATATATATATATATATATATATATATATATATATATTATCACAGTGCTAAATAAACTTATTTATTTTTTATATATATTTTCTTGTTTTGAGAGATTATTAATATAAATTAAAATTATCTTGATTGAACTAAAAATTTATTGAATAGAATTTTATGATATTTTAAAATTGTGGATCTGTTAGGAAAATACTCTAAAACACGTACATAAATTATTAGGTGGGCTTATGATACCTTTATTATTTCCTTATCTATTAACTTGAACCTAATCTTTAAACTGCATTTTAGTTAAGATATTTTGACATATTTTTATTATCCTAATATAGACGTATGCTATAACTTATCATAAACAAATTTTGTGTACCGGAATGAAAAGTTTTTTCTTAGTTTAAAATTAATCTAAGTTGATGCGCAAACACAATTAATACTCAGTTGAAACTAAACTATCAAACACCAGAGTTTCAAGTTTAATGCCGCAACCACTAATTACCGTCTTTATTTATGACAATGCATAAGCTTAGAAGTTTGCAACCCGGAATCTTTTTTGATGCATATCTAATATCTTTTCATCAATGCTTATTGTAAGGGCTGTTTATTCTTTTGGTAAAGCAGATTCTAAAGCCGTGCTATGCTTTAAAGACAAACTTCAGCGATGAGAATATAGGGTCCTCACAAGATTAAAATATTGCATATAAAGGATATGAAAACATAGCCATTGTTTGGGTATTAATGAACCATTAATACATTGAGACTCCATAATTTAAAGTGCGACAGGATAGGTAGTGTGTCTTAAATAATGGTTGGTTTGGTCCATCCATTGTATTAGTTAATTTCTTTATCTATTTAGTTTGGACAGTATAATTATTGAAAAGTTTGCGATAAGGAGATTCAGAATAAATATGAGGGATAAGATTAAGCTTAAGTTGTTGGTTTCAATAATCACAAATTTGATGACAATTAATATTTTAATAAAATGCAAAAAAGTTAAGAATGCTCCATGAAAGGCAAAGGAATCGTGACTGAACAGATAATGCTAGAGGAACATCATAAAATCCTCGTAAGATCTAGATCCAAGTTAATTGCACTGTTAGGGTGGATTTAAGGGTAAAATAATTAAAATTAAACCTTTAAACTCACAAACAAAAAGTTACTTTTTATTAATTATTATAAGATAAAAAAAATCACTTATTAATAAAATATTTAAATTTAAAAATTATATGATAATGTAAAACAGTTTAACATAATTATTTAGTTATAAATTAAGTTTTGTTAATTTACAAAAATTTTATTGCCAAAGTCAATGAACTTATGTAAAATGATTGTTTCACTTTTAAATGACCACTCTCTTGAAATATAACTTTCTATGTTTGTTGGTTTTATTTACAACTAATTACAGTATAATATTGTAATACTTTTTATTAATAGAATGTAATAATTTTTTATACGGTAACAAGAAGTTGTTATGATATGTTAATAAGAAGTTTTTATAATATTACACTTTTAAGTAGAAGTACAGAGATTTAAGATGTCTAACTTGTTCGAATAATGTTTAAATTACAATTTTTCTAAAGTTTGGTGAAGATATTAGTTAATAGATCAATTTTAGAGATATAAATTGGAAGAATATTTTTACGGAGTATTTCATTACGAATAAAATGGTAATCTATTTCTATGTGTTTGGTACATTCATGAAATATCAGATTTTTAGCTGTGTAAGATATCTTGACTATCACAATGAATAGTTATAGGTTTGGTGTGAGTAATGTCAAGATTGGAAAGAATCTCTTTTAACCATTTGAGTTCGCATATAGTTGTTGTCATGGACTGATACTCATCTTCAGCCAACAATCAAGAAATAGTGTGTTGTTTCTTTGTTTTCAAAGAGACAGGGAATCGACCAACCTGGACCATCCAACTAGTAACAGAGCAACATATAAGAGGACATCTAGACCAATCAGGGTTGCACCAGTCATGAAGTTGTAGATCACAGTTGTGAGAAAGTAATATGCCTTGACCAAGATTGCCTTTGAGAAACTTAAGCACTCAAATAACAGCTTCCCAGTACTCATTTGTGGCTTCTACATGAACTAAAGATAGTGTGTGAACATTGAATGAGAGCTTCAGACATGTAAAACACAAAAGTCAACCGCCCAACAATTTGGTGATAACGTTCTAGGTTTCTAAGAAGAGTTCTAGCATCAAGGTAATGATGGTGATTTTGTTCTCATGTGATGCCTGTAGGTTTAGCTCCGAGGAGGCCAGCTTCAGAAATAATATTAAGCTTGTACTTACGTTGATAGAGAAAAATGCTCGTAGGATTGCGAGCAACCTCAATACTTGAAAAAATACTTCAATGTGTCAAGATCTTTCATATGGAAGCATTTTCTAAGGTAAACTTTAAATTGTTTGATGACCAAGGAGTCATTGGTGACAATAGTTAAATCATCAACATAAACAAGAACAAAAAGTTGAACCCTTTTTTATGCAAAGTAAACAAAGAATAATCAAGGCATGATTGTTGAAATCTATAAGATACAAGTGCATGAGACAATCTAGTGAACCAACAACGCGAAGCTTACTTCAAGTTGTACAATGATTTTTGGAGTTTGCACACCGTGTTTGGTGTTGAAATAGAAAATCCAGGAGGCATGCGAATGAACACTTCATCATGAAGATCGTCGTGTAGGAACACATTATGTACATCCATTTTATGAAATTCTTAATATTTGCCCACTGCCACTACAAGAACAGTTCACACTGTTATCATTCTTGCGACGAGAACAAATATTTCATTATAGTTAATACCTTCCCTTGATGATTTCTAAGTACAACTAAGTGGGCCTTAAATCGCTTAATGATGCCATCAGAGTTATACTTGATACAGTACACCCACTTGCGTCTGAAAGATTCCTTCCCTGGAGGCAATGGTTGCATGCTCCATGTTTTGTTACGTTCTAGCACATCATTCTCAACTTGTATGGTTTGTCTATATCTTTAACTGCCTCATGAAAGTATAGAGACTTTTTTTCTGCAGTGACTGTTGCAAGAAAATGTTTGTGTGACAAAGAAAATTTGGCATAGTTTACATAGTGATCAATAAGACATAGAGTACTTGAAGGATGTGATGAAGCTAATGAACTAAGGAAAGGACTTAACTTTTTGCACAATGTGTGTTACATACCCTTGAAGTATTGTTGACAATTGTTTTACATGATATCCACATCCAAGTAATGGATTTTCATCAAGATGACTAGGCATTGTGTTATTTATGGTGTGCTCTATTGGGGTTCATGGTTAAAAATCTGAAACTGAGTTTTCGAAAAAACCGCTAGTGGCGTGTGGCATTTCCATCATGGAACATGTGGTTGGTACAATGCGTGTATGTATAACCTCCTTGTCGAGAGTGATGTCTGTTGGTGATTCCATGTCATCAAGAACAGTTTCTACCACACTATCAGCTGACAAGGAATGAGATGATTCTTTCTTTTGGATCACTAATATGGAAATTGGTTTTCAAAGAACTACACATCTCGTGAAACAAAGAATTTATGAGTTTCGAGATCACAAACCCCTATGGATATCCCATAAAGGCACATCTACCACTTCGACTTGCAAACTCGTTGCCATTGGTGTCGTGGTTGCGATTAAAGCATAGAGAACCAAATGCACGTAAGTGATTGTAGGAGGGTTGTTGTCCATATAACATTCGTATGGTGTTTTTTCTTTTAAAATTGTGCTAAGAGTGTGATTGATCAAATATTGTACTGTCAATACGCACTCTCCTAAAAAATCAATAGGCAAATTACCTTGAAACCGCAAAGCTCGGGTAACATTGAGAATATGTCGATGTTTTCATTCGACTTTTCCATTTTGTTGAGGTGTGCTTATACATGAAATTTGAAAAACTATCTCATGATCTAGAAAATAATTTATCATGCAAGTAAATTTTGTTCCATTATCACTTCACACAGTTTTAACCTTTTTGTTGTATTGCCTCTGTACCAAAGAAAATAAAATTTTCAAAATTCTTATCAATTAACAAATAGATTCACACCACTCATGAGCCATCATCAACAATAGTAAGAAAATACAAAGCACCACAAGATGAATGAGTTCTATATGTATTAAGAGTGTGATTGATCAAATATTGTACTGTCAATACACACTCTCCCAAAAAATCAATAGGCAAATTACCTTGAAACTGTAAAGCTCGGGCAACATTAAGAATATGTCGATGTTTGCATTCGACTTTCCTATTTTGTTGAGGTGTGCTTGTACATGAAATTTGAAAAACTATCTCATGATCTAGAGAATAATTTCTCATACAAGTAAATTTTGTTTCATTATCACTTCACACAGTTTTAACCATTTTGTTGTATTGCCTTTGTACCAAAGAAAATAAATTTTTCAGAATTCTTATCAATTAGTAAATAGATTCACACCGCTCATGAGCCATCGTCAACAATAGTAAGAAAATACAAAGCACCATAAGATGAATGAGTTCTATATGGACACCATACATTTTAGTGTATCAAATCAAATATATTATAAGCTTAATTATTAAGCAAAGGAAATGTTTATTTGGCTTGCTTTGCTCTTGGCTTGTATCATAAACTTTATTTTTGAAAGCACTAATTATGCTTCCATTTTAATTGGAAATTAATTGAGTAGTCTTCCAAGTTGAATGTCCTAACCTCTTATGTCATACTTCTAGTTCAGTCATTCCTTTAACGTTACATACCTTTTTCATGATGGTTTCTCGAAAGAAATTAAGTCAATTCCTTTATTCACTCACTCCAATCAGCATTTTTGAGGTTCGGTCTTGTATAGCACACATATTACCAATAAGTTGTACATTACAATTACAATTTGATTCATGATAATTGCGATATAGAAATTAAGTTACATTTCAATTAAGGTACATAAAGTACATGTTAAAGGTTTAAATTATTTGTGAGTTTTATTGTTCATTTCTTAAAAGAAGTTGTGTACATTTGAAAGCCCAACATGACATCTAAACACGTACTCACCTTGTACATGTGTTACAAATTTCATATCATGTGATTCAATGCCTCTCTATCAAGTACTTATACATTATTTCTAAACATACCAGTTATAATTTCATTTGAAGTGACTTTAGATAAATTAAATATTTTTACTAGAATTTTCGATTAATCTTTGCTTAATTATCCGTATTCAATCATTCTTACTTCTTGCTCTATACCATGAAAAAGAATGAATTCTCTTTTATATTATTTCTTAATAGTGTATTGTTTTATATACACAATTTCAAAAAAAATCTCCTAGGCTCGAACAACTTTTAAATAAAACAAATTTATTTATAAAATATTAACCAACCTCTTCTTAATTAGTTTATTCAAATAATTTTAGAGTTAAATTTTATATAATAATACATTTTATTAATAATTTATTAGTAATAAATTGTTACGATATTTTTGTAATAAATTTTGTTACAAGAAGTAATTATGGGATCATGCATTAGAATATCATCAAGTCAGGTAGCATTAACGTTTTTTTAACTACTTGACTAATAATATGCCCGTTCTAACAACATTAAGCCTTACGAAATCTCAGGTACAGTGCAACCCAGATACAACGTAATGCCAAAAGAGTCCCAAATGACATCGATCTGAAAATGCTGCAAACATCTTCAAATTACGTAGCCACGTTGATCAGGTTGATGGATACGGGCGTACTGAAGACGTGTTTCAGAAAATGTTTCTTACATATTATTTAATGTTTTTATTTTTAAATTTTAAAAATTAAAAAATATTAGTAAATGTTTAAAATTAGATTTATATCGTCCCTGTTTTTATTGTTTTGATTAGAAAACTTTGAAAACAATTTTTTTTTATTTTCATTTATATTTAGAAATATTTTTATTAAAAATATTTCTAAAGATCTAACCAAACATATTTTTATTATTATTTTTCATTATTTTTTTTAAAAATAGAAATACAAAATATTGAAACCAAAGCCCCTAAATGATCATCTATTTGTAGGCTTAGAAGGAATAAAATCTTATGGTCTGCGTCACGCTGTATTCTTAGGGAGTAAGATAAGATGTGGACATTTTTTTTTTTTTTTCTCACTGAAAAGCAATGGACATTTTACATTGTGAGAAAGTTGAATGCCATTTTTGCATTTATTAATTTAGAAGAATCAAAACGGTTTGATTCGAAAGTTTGTTTCTTTTGACTTTCATTGTTTTTTAAGTGTATAGTTGGATAAAATTAAATTTTGAGATAGGAGTTATTTTTTATGTTAAATTACTTGTAAAAGTATTGATAATAAGTTTGATAAAAATTTATTAAATTTAAAAAATATATATTTTAAAAAAATTGTTTTGATAAAGTAAAAGAAATATTCGTGTCACACTCTCTACACATTCTTTTATACACTCATTCTATGATTGGTTAGATTATATTAAAATCTATAAAATAAGGAAAAGAAAAAATATTTATTTAAAAATAAATGACACAACAAAATAAAAAAATAATAATTTTAATAGATTTCAACCGATTAGAAAGGATGTAATTACATATATAGTTTGTGGCTAGATAATAAAAATTTTACATCATCAACATAATTAAAAATATAATATAGAAGTTTAAAGTTTTATAATTAAAAGTTAACTAGCTTTTATCCTTCTATTTTATTTCTAATAATAAGGAGAAAGAGAGGCACGAGCCTCTCTATATTATTTTTTTCAAAAAATAAAATAAACATAAAACGAAAATAGAAAGAGACTCTCCTCTCTACATTTTATAGAATAAAAATAGAAAAATATATATATAGTGTGATTATTATTGCATGCGATTGAAGGATAAATATGTATAAAGAAAAGAGAGACCAGAAGAATAACCTATCATCATTATATATCGTTTTAGATCAATTATTTCAAACAAATAACTTCATAATTCATACCCTTCTTTATATTTTCATAGTAAAATCTAAGGTGATTTTTTAAAAAATCTTAAATAGCATAAATTATTTTAGAATTACTTTTTTACTCAACATACTTGAATAATTAATAATTAATCATCAACATATATTTAATCATTAAAATAACATTTCTAAATTAGTTCAAATAGAGCCTTAACTTAATTTCACCACCTAATCAAGCAATCAATAAAAGGCAAGGTTTAGTTTTATTACACAGAAGTTAGATGAGATTTTTATTGTGTTCACCTGTCCTACAATTGTCATGAAACATTTAAGACGTTTTTAAGAAAAAAAAAAAAAAACTTTGGATGCTTGTTATTCCAAGAATGTTAGTCGCTGAAGGCATTGATCGATATTCTCTATTGAAGAGAGACTACCATACCTTATAGTACTACAAGGTACTGTACTAACTACTATATGTCTCGACTTTTATCTTAATGTCAGAGTATGCCCAAGGCCCTGCTGCAATGGGGCTCCACCCACCCATTATTGAATCTTCTTAGTTATGACTTGGTAATTTCGTTAAGGTATGCTTGTGGAAAGAGACGAAAAGAGAGAAGAATTACGTGAGAATTTGTGATTATTTAGTTAGAGAAAAATGAATAAGAAAGAATAGAAATAATAATAATAAAAAAGTACATGAAAGATTGAAACCTAAGAGTAACTTCTATACAATATCCCATTTTCTGAATATCTTGTTTTTTTTTTTTAATTCAGTGTTGAATGTAAATACTTATTTTAACAAAGATGTAAACTTTTGCTTATTATATCATAAAAGATTAGTTCATTTTGTTAGATTAATTTCTATTAAGATGAAATGATAAAAAAAATATGATCTAGTAGTCAAAAAAAAGACTTAAAGAATGGAAAGGGAAAAATCAAGAATTAAAATCAATCTACAGGGCTTGTTTAAATTAATTTTTTAATAACTTTTAAAAGAAGAAAATAAAAGAAATGAAACATATTTTTTTAAAAATGAAAATTTATTTTTTATTAATTAATTTATAAAAATCTTTCTCTTTTAACTTTTATAAAAGATGTAAAAAAGTTTACAAATTAAAAATTAATTTTAAATTTTATAAAGATAAATTTATTTTTTCTTTTGTAAGTCCACCTTAGGGGATAAACCCACCCAAATTGACTGCATTACTAACAATTAAATTAATCCATAAAAATAAAGTATGTTACGTTGTTATTGTGCCTTAAGATAGGAGGCCGACCCATTATTGAAAAAGGCCAAAGAACACAACTTTATTGAACACGAATCATCTAAATTATCTTCGTTTCTGACACTTTCCTTCTTCGCAATTAAATTGTGAGGGAGGAGTACAGAAGGAGTTAGATGCATGCAATGAATGAGCTTTGTAAGAACAATGCTTTAATTAATTGTATTCAAGGTCCATTACGGTGTAAATTCTCTCTGCATATGTGCACATTTACGGCAATTCATAAACCAAAGTTTGAAATCCACCAAGAAATATTATTTGTATAGACTATGCCTTTAAGTTCATCGCATTTATTTGTTGATGGTCCACCGACACAAGGGTACTTCATATTATTATTACTCTTTTAAAAGCTTGATGTCCTTTAATTAAGGACCTCTCAAATTTAGAATATCAGATCTCACCTAATATAGTTTGATATACTTAGCTATGGATAATCTTTAGCCTACAAAGAATATAAATAATGAAATTTACATCATGATTGCATGATTCCAATAGCTAAAAGCTATGACTAGTGCATGAACACGTCTCTCTCACTCTTTTTTCTTTCTTTTCTTAGTTCGTCGTTCAATTCTACTTCTGTACTTAATTTATATGATATATATTAAAGGCCTCTTTGGTGGATTTGATGTGATATAATAGTCATCTTAGTTCGCTTCAATTTATTAATTGTTTGATGAGTCGACAAAATATATTTATTTTATTCTATCATACATGACAACTTCAATCATATTTTTCTCGTCCATTTGCGTTTCCCCCACTTGCTTTGTGTGTTTAATTCCATTGTTTGATAATGATTTTGTATGCATATAAAAATCGAGTATTTGGTTGACTACACACTAAAACTATTATTGTACCACGACACACATTTCAATGTAAGATCTATGTTTTAGATTAATTTGGATACAGATATTCAATAGTAATATTTAACAGTTTTCAACAGGTCATGACTGTTGTATCATGCATAATATAAGAAATCAAATCAAACATAATTCAAATGTCATATAAAATATATTTAAATTACTTCACATAAACATTTAATTTTTCGAACTCAGGTAACCACACATTTTGAGTTTTTTAATGATTAAACTGAATTTAATATGATTTATTCTTATCACAAATGAGCGAGACATAGATATATTTTAGAATTGTTCGGATTGTCACGAGAGAGAGGGAGAAAACTTAGTTTATAATTTTTTTTTAAGAAGAGTTGGTTTTCATATAAGAAGCAATTGTATGTGTAAAAACACTTCAACGCTCAAGTAAAGGTAAACAGAATTTGTAAGTGAGTAATAGAGTTTGAGTGAAAATTATTATCACAAAGAAAAGAAGTGTTCCTCAAAAATATTTATATATGGAATTTGACTTCAATATCTTGTACACAGGTTTGACATGTTAATCAATTTTAATCGAATATGACAAAAGTCATGTCTGATCTATTAACTTTCTTCACTAGTTATATGTACAAGATGAACAAGCATAGTGCCCAAGTTAGTCTCCCGGTGAAATAGTAAAAATTAATATAATACAACTCACCAACACAATTATATTCTCGTGTGTGTCGTGTACGATTATTTATTAATAATTATTAAAAAGAAATTCTAACTTAACTTTTAATATTGTAGTATTGCATTGTAAAATTTAGTTGCGTGGGTACAACCGTACAAGGAAGAAAAGGATAAAAATAAGATGTGTGGGGCAGTGTAAAATGGCTGCAAATGTGGCCGGGGATACAACATGTCCTTTGGAAACTTATGAGGAAGCTTCTTTACCTTCACCGACAAGTGACAACTACCTTGACAGCTTGCCTACTATACACTTCTTACATAGTTACAGTCCTATACTACTACTACTCTATTGTGTTGTGTCTTATTATCACTTGCAGAACAAATAGTAATTCTAGTTTTTTAGTTTTTAAAATTTTAATTTATTATATATTTTGGTTGTTAAAAGTGTTTATTATTTTTTTCATATGCGTGAACTTAATTATATACTATTATTTTAATTTATAAATCTAATCACTTATCATTATTTTGTTCTGGATTCAATTACGTATTGTTATTTTGTTTTTTAAATTTGGATATCAAAATGAAATTGATAGCAAATAATTCAGTTTAAAAACTAAAATCACATTCGTTAATTTTAGATGTTAAAGTAAGGGATGAACTGCTCTTTCGTAAATGTTTTTTGAATTTTACTATATTCAATGATTGAAATATTGTGGTATTTATTTTATCTCAAATTTAAGTTAGTCTTTTATTTTTAATTTTATTTTATCAATATAAACTGTTTATCTAAATGAATTTCCAAATAGAAGATGAAAAAAGAAAGTTAGATTCAGCTCTCAAAAATTTGACGACGGCCTTTAGAATAATATAGTTGGTCGAGTGACGAAGAAACAAATTTTAAGGTGAAAGAAGGAGGAGAAAGTAAATAACAATTAATATTTACCTATAAAGAAATATTAATTAAAGTGTGTGTTAATGGATTGTAACATCTATATGCACACTTGGGATTGTAGAAACGTTATTTTGTAAATGATAAATCAAGTTTTACCTAAAAAGATGTTTAACTGAAAACAAAAACAACGTGTTGAGTGAAAATTTTCATATAAATGTTTCCAAAAAAAAAAAATAAAGGTTTCCAAATATATCTCACTTTATTTCAAACTTATTTTTAACTAAAGTTGAAATTATTCAAATTTTTATCCAAAGATTAACTTAAATCATGGTTTGATTTTTGCTTATTTATTTGGGGCCGAATGAGCCCAGCCATGAACTTTGTTTTAAAGGCCCGTTTAATCCCCCTTCATGGATTTAGTGGTTACCTTTGTCGTGTCTCTGGGCGAATTTCCATCACGTTTCTTCGTTGATTGGGCCTGAAATATGACTCAGAATGAATGTCCTACTATTTACTCTCTTCACACCCCCTACTTTTTTATATTTTTTCCTTAATTGTATCTTTTGCCCCTAAATTTTCACAATCATACAATTTGTACCCTGATTTGTTTTAGCAAATTTTACCCCTGAAAGAATCATAACCTCACAAATTTCACTCTTATATAGAAAATTCATCACAGTTGAAAAAACTGACACAAAATTATCTTAATTGGGATAGTTTAAATGAAAAAAAAGGTTACAAAATGTTTTAATTGTACAAATTTTCTATCTTAGGACAAAATTTGGTAATATCATGAAATTTTGGGACATAATTCACAAAATATTTTAGAATACAAATTGTCAAATTGTGAAAATATGAAGAAAAAAATGAAATTAAATGCCTTTTTGGAAAAAAATTCTCATACTTAATGGTGTTAAAAAATACCGACTAAACAATTTAAAACTCAATTGAACCAAACTATAAAAAAAATACTTTTTAAAAATATCTAAAGAATTAGATAAAATAAAGTTTTATACAAAATTAAATTGGGTTAAGCTACACTATGGAATCAAACTACGATTTGTAGGATTGAATTTTTCTACTTCCAATATTTCTTTAAGTATTAATGAAAAAAAGACAACTCAATTAGGTTTGAAATTAGTTTGATCATAGCACAATTCACTCACTTTATTTTGAATTATAGAAAATAATTTGAACCAAAATAATAATTAAGTTTTGTTCAGAAGAATATTTTTTTAGTTTAATTAATTTATTCATAGTCATTTTTTTTTTACCAATCCTACTTATACTTTTTCTTCTTCTCATTTTCAAAATACTCCCTTTTTCCCATTCCTAACCTTGTCTCTATATTTTTCTATTAACCACCGTTTCACTTATAATTATTCTTCGTCACTTACTCCACTGTGTATATTTTTAATACGATATGAATGTTAATTTAATTGTTATTTTAGGTAAAGTATAAATTAGTTAAATTGTCACGGGATTACTAATTTTTTTTTTAAAAAAGTGCTGTATTGTAAAAAAGTAAAGCTGCCAAATAAGATTAATAATGATTTAAAGTTGTATAATTGCTTAAACCTAGATTAATTATAATTTTTTATTGAGGTAAGTGTGAGTTAATATTATAAAATAATTATATTGACTATTTATTGTTGATGGACTTTATTTTATATAATTAAACTAAGTTAGTCCGGTAAACTATTAAATATGGTGATATAAGCCTAAATAAATACGTATTAGTATTGACTTATTAGGGGATAATAAAAATCTTATTAGATTAGTATATTATGAGTAGCTTATGATTTCCGATATATCAAATAACTAAAAACAACAATTCTCTTTTTTCCTTACTTAAATACGGACTAAAGTTTTAGTTGAAAATTCAAGATATCTATCTGAGAAAAGTACCATAAAGTTACTTATTAAGCTGCTATATGATTATTAATCTAGAAAAATTGCTAAACCAATCTCTCTATTCATAAAGATTTTTCTGTGTTTCAATCAAGATTATTAATAGATCTAAGTATTCACTGAAACCTCTTTTGTCTATTAAGTTAATGTAATGTGCTTAATGAGAATACTAACATGCTTTACCTTATATAAATAATATTGTTTAACATTGTCCCAAGAGTATTCCCACCGGCTAACGCCATATTATATTCTTAATATACTTGCTAGCATCTTTTTCAAACTATACCAAGACTTTAGCTAACGCCATATTATATTCTTAATATACTTACTAACATCTTTTTCAAACTATACCAAGACTTTACACAGAAAATTAAAACTCTTTATACACGATCCAAAACATATACAATAAAATTATGGTACCACAAGTGCTCACACCCTATACTATGTTTTTAAAATGTTTCTAATTACATGACTTTCACGGTTCCATTAATACCTCCAATTTTTGCAAGAATTTAAGAATAATCTCATAAACAAGGATGACATACATTTTTCACCCAACCAACAATCCAATTAGAATTTAAACTCATTGTCATTCCATGTTTTTGCCTTTGCTAATGACAAGGACATGAACTACATGTAAGAGGATTTCAAGAAGATTACCAGAAGCATGACCAAAAAGGTTAAACATGAAATAGTATCTTTCTTAATTTGAGAACCCATGGAAGATTTAAAGACCAAGATATATCTTCACTTTGTAATTTTAATGCATAGGTCTTAGCCATTTTTTGGCATTGTATTGTATGTAAACTTATGTTTCTTTGTTACTTTAAAGTTGAACTTGGCTTAATTATTTGCATGAGGTTGTGAATGTTTAATTAGGATTTTATGTGAAAAACTTGAACTCTTAAGTTGAGACTTGAGATGATTGAAGTTAACAGGATCATGAAACCTTTTTCACATAAGCATCCCCTATCCTTTAATACATCTCATGACTAAGTTGATGGGCCAAGTGATCCACTTAGCATAAAACACTTCAAGACCCATTTAAGCCCAAGCTTCCTAAGTGCTTCACTACCCATCATTTATATAACTTTATACTTCATTTGTGTGTAAACTTTTTTTGCTTAATCAATAAAATTAACTTTTGTTTCTGTTAAGAGATGACTTTCTTAGGGAGCTCTTAGGAAACTCAAGGTCTTATCAAAGGAAGGTAAAACCTTTGTAGCGATTTACAAGACTCATTGGAGTTTCTTTTTTCACAACGTCTTTCCCTTTCTACAAATCATCTTTCTAATTTCGCTTGTGTTTTCAACTTCTTCTTTGCAAATTCATTACCAACCGAGAGCTTCCTTGAAGATTGCTTGAGTTCTTGACACATATTCAAGACCTTTAGAAGATAAATTGGAAAATTCATGCATCTTTCTTCAAAGAGAATCATAACAAGTGATATCAAGAACTTCAGTTTTTTTTTTTTATCAGGTTGCCATCTTCTTTGAATTGGATATGATTTTTGTTGTATTGTTTTTTTTTTTGAATGTTGTCGTGGTTGCTTCTTCTTCATTTCTTTTGCTGCAAATTTTGTTTCACATGTTTTGATCAATATTTTTGTGTTGAATCTTCTCTTTGTGGGGTCAAATTTGTGTTTCTTACATAGCTATATAATTTTCCTTCTTAGTTTTTATCTTTACATGTTTTGTGTGCATGGTTTCATAATTTCCAGTCTTCTTCACCACATCTTTTTCATTTGTTCTTGCTGTATTTTTTGCTTTCATGTGTAGAACATCATTGTCTAGTTGAATTTTCTTTCTTGTGTTGAGATATTGTTCGCAAACAATGTCCCACATCGGAAGAACAAAGGAAGCCACATGAGTTTATAAACACACATAAGTACCTCCATTAGTGAGAGGCCTTTTAGGGAAAGCCCAAAAACAAAATCGTGCGAGCTAAGGCCCAAAGTCCTCCCCTTATGTCCTAACAATGATATCAGATTTGGTTCAATCGGAAAAAGGGAGAAACACGTGAGAGAGAGTTCACATCTTTGAAACTATTGTTAGATCAAGATGATGAACTCATCAAAGGTTTTGATTCTTTACAAGACAAACGAAACTTTCTCATACGGAAGATCAGCAAGCAAGTCAGACGGAACGAACACGATGACTCCTCAGATGGAAGTCATTCGTCTGTCTCAAGTTGAAGTCATCAGACGATAAAACTGAAGACATAATTTCAAATCTAAGGAAGTACTCATTAGAAGCATCCAAGATCAGTATAGAGTGAAATCTAAGGAAGTACTCATTAGAAGCATCCAAGATCAGTATAGAGATTCGCGATTACTGAGTCCTAGAGAATCACATTTACAAGCTGTTAAACGCATTTTAAGATATCTTGTTGGAACCACTAATCTCTCTCTGTTTTATAAGAAAAATAGTGATTTCAACTTAAGTGGCTATTGTGATGCTGATTATGCTGGAGATAAAGTGGAGAGAAAAAGCACAAGTGGTGAATGTCAAATCTTTGGTTCATCACTAATCTCTTGGTCAAGCAAGAAGCAAAACTCCATTGCACTCTTAACCACTGAAGCAGAGTATATTGTTGCGGCAGGGTGTTGCTCACAATTACTTTGGATAAAACATCAACTTGAGGATTACTCCAGGTTTGAAAATCATATACCAGTATTTTGTGATAACACAAGTGCAATAAATCTTAGCAAAAACCCTATTCAACATTCAAAAGTCAAGCATATTGAAATCCGATTTCATTTCATAAGAGATTATGTTCAAAAAGGTATTTTCGATATACAACAGGTAAACCGATTTTCAATGGGAGATATATTTACAAAAAGCTTTAGATTTAAACCGCTTTAATTTCATTAAAGAAAATCTAGGAATTATTCCTTTAATTGATTAAAGTTTCTCTTTCGTCTGAAAGCATTTCATTTAAACCGCACATTTATTTATGTTTTCGTGTTAAGACTTAAACTTTGCGCCTGATCAAGTTGAATCGATCGAGGAAATTCAACGACGCTAAGGATATTATTTAAATATTTTAAAGTTAAGTGTGCAGGGACAAATTAAAAGTAGCAATAAATGTGTCTGTCATTTATTGCACTATTCTAGGACGTTGGGAAGCACGCGCTGTGAATTGCAGAAGTCAAATCAATCATTGAAAAGGCAATGATGGGGACACGTCAAATCAGGGACGGTTTCAAAACTCTTTCGTCTAAAGAATCACAACCGTTTTTAGTTTTGACTATAAATACGCTTAAAGTTCACACTTTTACTCTTTACTGCACTCATACTTACTTTGAATTCTTTACTCACAAAAACTTATCTCTTTTTTTTCAAACCTAACAATGGCCGCCAAGAACACCAAAGCAACCGAAGCAACTTTCTTCGCTCAAGATTTCTTCTTGCCCAGCAAATGGATTTCGAGAGAGACTGTGGATAGCATCTCGGATAGAGTGGCTAAGATACTAGCCCACAACGGCTGGATGGAGTTCGCTGAGATGAGAGGGCCATGGCTGATGGAGGCCTATGCCGAGTTCTGGAGTGACGCAAAGGAGTTCGAAGATGGTATTGTTGGTACCATCGACAACAAGGAGTACATCATCACTATAGACTCCATTGTTGAAGCCGGCAACTGCAAGGCTGAATGGTGCTTTTATAGCCCTAACTGGATGAAGATAGAGTCTGAAGAACATGTGGATAAGATTATCTACGGGAAGATCCGCGACTCTGAAGATCCCAAGTTCTTTAGATCAGGGAACCTCTGTCCCACTGCAAGAATCATCCACAATCTCCTTTACAACATCTTCACCCCACGAACTGGCTCACGAGACAACGTGAGTACTCGAGACAGATTCTGCATCTTCTACTGTCTGAGGAAAGCAAGGATGAGTCTTCCTCACATTATTCTTGACCATTGCGTGAGTGTGTTAAAGAATAGGAACATTCGTAGGAAGAGCAGCATTCCCTACGCAACCCTCTTCACCAAGATCATAATAAACCAAGGCTTTGATGTCACCGGCGTTGTGTGGCACAAAGAGGGGAAGGAAGTCAAAGGAAGCACCTTTGCCAAGATGCATCTGACACCTACCTTCCTTCTTCATAACCCAAGAGAAGAACAAGCACATCTTTCACCTATAACCAAAGACCCCCCACACAGGGCCCGCATCAAACGCGCCAAAACCCAAACACAAACCGAAACACTATCCCAAACACCATCCCAAACACCATCCCAAACACAAACCCAAACACCTTTACCTCTTCCTCCCGTGGTTATCTCTGAAGTCCCTTTTGAAGATGCTCTAGAGAAGCCTCTCAAGAAAAAAAATAGGACTATCAGAATAAAGCACGTTGCGGCTAAGACGCAAGAAAAGACGATATCCCCTAGTGAAGATGAAGGGGTTAAGCTATCGTCTGAGGGAGTTACGTCTGTTAAAATTCTTACAGACGAAGAAAAGCAGAGGAAAGCAGCCGAAGAGAAAGCAAAAGCCAGAGAAATCGCTCTTCAAAAGGCTGTCAAAGGCAAAGAAAAGATGAAGCAGAAGCTTGTGTCTGTTGTTGTTGGCGAAACAGACGAAGAAAAACAACTGAAAGAGGCTAGGAGGGTCTCTATGCTGCTTCATGCTGAACGAGAAAGAATCTTTCTCGAGAGCGTTAGGGGCATTGGATCGTCTGAGGTTGCGTCTGCTCCAGCAACTTCAGAGGGCATGAACAGTGAAGAAACTGCCCAAATCCAGAAAGACAATGTCCAACTAGCAGAGGAGTTGGAGACCATGCTCAATGATGAGGTCTCTACTATGGAGGTCTCCACAACAACACTCCAAGACGAACATAGGACAAGTGTATCTGATCCTATTGCTGTGTCTCCTCTGAACGCTGCCTTTGAATAGACGTTACCTGCTGCGTCTGAAGAAGCATCCCACCTACAGACGAAGGAGATTCCGTCTGAAAAAATTCTTGTTGAAGATATAAGTTTTTCGTCTGATGAAGAACATCTTGAAGTAATAAAGGTGGATGCATCATGGGGGAGATCGCACGCTGAAGTTATCAATCCTGAAGATCTACCACCCAAGCACAAGATAGACTATTCGTTTATCAACGAATTAGTCACGAGACGCTTCGCTGAAAGCACTTGTGCTGAAAGACCAGTCAAACCTGACTGGATTATTGGAGAGAAGTATGAAGAAATCTCCAACGATGGTGAATCGTCTGAGTCTGCTACAGATGGTCTCTTGGCAGACGATGAAGACTACTTTATCAAGGACACTCCCTACATCTAGCTAAGAAACCCCTATCGTTACAAAGGGAAAAAGGGTTTTCAATTAGGGAGATTTGTCAATCCCATCATATACCATAAACCCCTGAAGCCAGTGGATTTCAAAGAAGATTTCATCTACACTCCCGAAGAGCAACGCGAATGGCTGAAGCGTCTGCCTTGGGACATACTGGCCACCTTAGACATCAAGGGTTTAGAAGACATAAAGAGGTACAAGGATCATTTAGCTGAGTCGGTGATTGAAGGACCAGCTCTTGGCTATGAACCCCACATCCCTTTCAAAGAAAATATCAAGTGGAAGGTTCAACACGAAATCAACGCACCTGCATTTCACCACTGCATATTTGGAGATTCTAGCTTCACCATCTATGAGCCAAAGGACTGCTCGCAATGGCATCTGGACGCCATAGATCGCCACGATCTTGTACCATTCACAATTCCCATGAATCAGACGGAGTATGTAGGTCTAGGACATACTCTGGGAATTGTTCTCCCCTGGACAAGACCCCATTGCTCAGGGATCTGTCCCCGCTATTCCATCCTCCTCGACGAGTTCGAAGACCCTGAAGAGTTTGCTCACGCTCTTCTTGAAGACTACAACCTATCCTTCAAGTTGATGGCCGGTGCCTTTAGAAGGGAAGCAAAAGCTAGATCCACTTCCTTCTACCACATTGAAAGAGAAGCAAAGAAGGAGAAAAGAGACTGTCCATTCATGGTGGGTTCACAGTTCTCTTCCCTGGTTTCAGACGAAACAAAGTACTCTATCGTCTTAGACCGAAAACGACCTTGCTTGGTCAAGCTTTTGGCTAAGGGAAAAGAAAAGAAGATTCCGTCTGTCTCCAAGACCTTCAAATTTGCAAGGCACATTCCTCGGCGTCTTCCGTCTGCTGCATATTCGCACCTCAAGGCTCTTCAAACTCATGCCTCAAGACCTATCAATCCGAAGATACAAAGGATGATAGAAGATCATGAAGCCACATCCGCTTATTGTTCTGGAACCTCATTTGATGAGGATTCTACTATCTGTGGCAGGGTATATCCTGGTGAAGCCTTCGCTTACACTCATCCATCTCAGGAGCATCCAGATCTTGAACTCTCTATTCCCTCGAAGTTATACTCTTGGCAATGGGAAAGAGACTTCACGGCATACCTCACACTTCCACTCTTCACTCTGCGTCTGAAGAGGAGACCAACAGTGTTCATCGTAGATGACACTACACCTATAGTGGAAGAACCTCAGACACCGCTAGTGCAATTTGATGATATGGTGGAGGTCAATGATAAAAATAGGGTTCTGAGGCTGACGCTAAAGGAGCTGAGGAGTATAATACTCTAAAGCGAAAATATGATGCCTTAGAAGAGGATTGCGAGCACTTGAAGCTAAAGAATAAGGAGCTTGAGGACAATCAAGCCTCACTCTCATCTGAAGTGCAACAGCTGAAGGATATAGTCATGAGCCTTCTGCATAAGAAGCCCAAACCTTCTTCTTGATCGCGTTGTTTTGATGATTCTCAGCCCAAGGGGGAGAGAAGAATATCTTAAGAAAGAAGAAAGGCAAGGGAAAGTGCATCGTCTGAAGGAGCGAGCAAGAGCAAGAGAAAGCAAAGCTTCGTCTGAGGGGGAGCTATCGTCTGAGGGGGAGAAAATTTTGTATTGTATTGTATCAATTCTTTTGTAAAGAACATACATGTATTTTTTATTTGTTTTCTGGTATACCGTGTAATAATGTATAAGGCTTACATCACATTGATGTAACAATTCTTTTATAAAGAGGTATTTTTCAGAAAACATCGTCTTGATGTAAATCTGACTTGCATTTTATCTGTGAGCACTAACATTGTCTTGTGCAGATATCTTCTTGAGAAAGGTTATCAGTATGGTCTTAATCATAAAAAAGGGGGAGATTGTTAGATCAAGACGATGAACTCATCAAAGGTTTTGATTCTTTACAAGACAGACGAAACTTTCTCAGACGGAAGATCAGCAAGCAAGTCAGACGGAATGAGCACAGACGAAAGATGACTCCTCAGACAGAAGTCATTCGTCTGTCTCAAGTTGAAGTCATCAGACGATAGGATAAGACGAAACATCCTAAAACTGAAGGCATATATCGTCTATCCAAAAGTGAAGCAAAGTTGAGTAACTCGCGCCAAGATTTCAAATCTAAGGAAGTACTCATTAGAAGCATCCAAGATCAGTATAGAGATTCGCGCTTACACATGCAAGTCAAAAAGGTCTTCACCTTTTTGTCAAAGTCTCTGTACAAGTCAGAAAAGGTACTGCGCACGCAATCTGAGTCTGCTGCATCCGTTGCGTACTACATCAATCAATCAAGTACAACTGACAACCTTTTGGAAAGCTCTCTAGAAACTATCCAACGACATTCATATGAGTCTAACGGTTATTTGAAGAGGATGTCTATATAAAGACTTCACTTCATCAGAATTCAGTTGGCGAAAACGCTTCTATCATTCTATCCTCTGTGATTTTCGCTCAAGATATCTGAATACACTTCATTGTAAAAACCCTCTCTACGTAGAGGAATCTCTTTGTTTTAACATTCTTTTAAAATCCACTTGTGTGGTATTAGCCTGTGGAGGCTGGGTTCAAAGAATACCTTTGCTGTTTAGCCTGAGAAGGCTGTGTTCAAAGAATATCGGTGTATAGCCAAAACTAGCTGGGTGCAAAGAATACTTGTAACCTTTTCACGGTTGGTAGTGAAAACTCAGTAGTTTCTGAGTAACTGGACGTAGTCCTGAAGAGACGAACCAGTATAAAAATATCTGTGTTATATATCTTTATTGTTGAACTAACGGAGATAACTTAAAGAATAACGTCTGTCCACTAAAATCAACTTTTGAAGAAAAACATTGTTTCCTCTGTACCTCTTTTCAAAACCACAGACGAAAGGATTTAAATTTTAAATTAACACAATTCAACCCCCCTTCTTGTGTTTTGTATTTTACAACTATTCTTTGCAAAGATCTAAGGATATTTTGGATTCAATGAAAAAGAAGTATCAAGGCTATGCTAGAGTAAAGTGAGCCCAACTTCAAGCCTTGAGGAGGGATTTTGAGACTCTACAAATGAAGGATGAAGAATCTCTCACTGGCTATTGTGTTAGAACCATGGAGATAAGCAACAAGATGCAGTTCCATGGAGAGAGGATGGAGGATGTCACCATTGTGGAGAATATTTTGAGCTCCTTATCACCAAAGTTTGACTATGTTGTTTGCTCCATTGAGGAGTCAAATGATGGTCCTTACGAGTGAATCTAGAGGGGGATGAATAGATTCTAGTTCCAAGATAACCCAATTTTCGTATGTTTCTACTTTTTTTTAATTCAATCAAAACTATTCTTGATTAACTATCTAATCTTAGGATAGAGAAACAAGATATATCAAAGATGTACAACGAATAACACAAAAGAAAGATCAAGAAACACGTTAGTGATCAATAGACATGCGTAATCAATAGCAGTATCTAACTATTCCATTTTTAGTTGATTACCGAGTCAATTACTGAACATATAGCAAAAATTAATCGATGATAATGAAAAAAGTAAGGCAAAAGATAAAGAGTAGAAGTGAGAAGAAGAGTGTACAATGATTTATACTGGTTCGGCCCACTGCCTACATCCAGTCTCAACCCAACAACTGTTGTGATCAGTTTTCCACTATAATGATCCCTTTCGTTCTTTTACATTTACTCTGTAACAAGCAACACAAAAATGAAATCAAAACACCCAATACACCAGTTCTTTAACCTAAAGAACCGTTCCCTTTGACCTTGGCACCTCCAAGATCAACCCTTTAAGAAAATCCTTCTCAAAGAACCTTACTCTATCTAGAGAGACATCTCTCTTAGAGTAATCAACCCAAATCCAAAAATGGAAACAAAAGATCAGTTAGAAAACACCTGTGAGTGTAGATCTGATCACGTATGAAAACAAATCAGAATGTTCAATCAATATTGCCTTTTGAAAACAAGTTCTTTGAAGAACCTTGAAGTTCTTAATGAATTTCTTGGAGAAAAGATTAGAAAGAATATGAAAGTATTTGAGCAGTTCAAAAGATGTATTTTCCAAGAATATAATTCTGTTTTAAAAGATTTTCAAAAGAGGGGTATTTATAGTTTCAATTAAAAACCCAATTTAGGCAATTTCATGAGTTTCTGATAGTGGTAATCAACTGCCAGAAACTGGTAATTGATTGAACCAGAGAAGCAAAACTTATCAAGGTGAATTTGCTCATGGTAATCGATTACTCCAGAGACAAATGTTGTTCCCTCACTATGTTACCCACTGATGGCAATTGATTACCTTCTGTTGGTAATCTATTACCTCAGTTGGTTACCAAGACCTTTTTCAAAACATTTTAAGAGGGAAAACCAAACATTTGAATCAATAGAAATCACACAAGATTTGCTTAGCTCTTTAGGGCATTCCAACCAAGAACAACCACATGCAAGCCTAAACTAAACAATCAATACATAGGAAACACCTAGTTACATATCATCTAAGAAAACCAAAATTACATTGCATCAAAATCAAAATAAGAGAGACACTCAAGCATCTTAAAGCTTTAAGTCCAACATCAAAAGATATAGATGTATTCTCTCTTGATGAATTGCAAAGCTCCTTGCTGGTCCATGAGTTGAAGATGAACTGTAGTTTATCTTCTAAGGAGCAAGCTTTGAAGGCCTCTACTAATACTCATTTCTCTAACTCTAGAGGAAAGGGCAGAGGTAGAGGCAGAGGAAGGGGAGATCGTGGAAATAGAGATGGAAATAGTAGAGATAATAGGAGTTTCAAAACCAATGATGATCAAGGCAAAGGCAGAGGACGAGACTTTGACAAATCAAAGGTAGAGTGCTTCAGATGCCATAAATATGGTCATTATGGTTCTGAATGCTATGCTAGGCTACCTAATAATAAGGAAGAGAAGTCCAATTTTGTTGAGAATAAAGAAGAAGAGACTTTGTTGATGGTGGTCCAAGCTGAAAAGGAACCTGATGAGCAAGATGTTTGGTACGTCGATACTGGTTGTAGTAACCACATGAGTGGAAGTAAGTCTTCTTTTTCTCATTTAAATGAAGGCTTTCGTTCTACAGTCAGTTTTTGTGACATCTTTATTGTGATTGTAATGGGAAAAGGTGACATTAGGATTAGAACCAAGAATGGCTTAGTGAAAATAATCTCTAATGTCTTGTATGTTCCTGCTTTGAAGAGCAATTTGCTAAGCGCTGGTCAATTGCTAGAAAAGGGTTATATTATCCATGAAGAATTGTGCTTATGAGATTTTTAACCCTGCAGTTGGAACTATTGCTATTGTACAAATGAGTTAAAAAAGATTGTTCCCATTGAAGATTGAGATTGATCAGTCACGCTTAATGGTGGAAGTAAATGACCCTTCATGATTATGGCATTTTCGGTATGGTCACTTGAATTTTGGTGGATTAAAGATCCTTCAAAAGAAGAATATGGTGACTGGTCTTCCTCAAATTACTGCTCCCTCTCAAGTTTGTGAAGAATGTGTTGTTGGAAAACAACATCGCTCTCAGTTTCCTAAAGGCAAGTCATGGAGAGCCAAGGAAGTTTTGGAGTTGGTTCACTCTGATATTTATGAACCAATAAGTCCAATTTCGAATGGAGGTTAAAGGTATTTTATTACCTTTATTGATGATTATTCCCGAAAGACTTGGGTTTATTTCTTGCAGGAAAAATCAGAAGCTTTTAGTGTATTTAAAAGCTTCAAGGCTTGTGTGGAGAACGAGAAGAAGGGAAAGATCATTAAGACTCTCTGAACTGATCGAGGAGGTGAATACCGGTCTAAGGAGTTCGAAAATTTTTATAAAGCTCAAGGCATTCGAAGAGAGCTCACAATAGCCTATACACCACAACAAAATGGTGTATCGGAGAGAAACAATAGAACTATTCTTAACATGGTTCAAATCTTATTGGCCAGAGGTAGAGTACCAAAGGTGTTTTGGCTGGAGGCAATAAATTAGAGCATTCAAATCTTGAGTAAAAGTCTCACACTTGCTCTTCGAGATGTGACACCGGAGGAGGCTTGGAGTGAAAGAAGACCAGTTATAAACCACTTCAGAATTTTTGGGTGCATTGCCTATGCACATGTCCCGGAAGAAAAAAGGAAGAAGTTTGATGACAGAGGTGAGAAGTGTGTCTTTCTTGGTGTTAGTGAAGCATCCAAGGCATACAAGTTGTTCAATCCACTGACGAAGAAGATTGTTATCAAAGATGTTGTTTTTGATGAAGAAAACATTTGGGATTGGAATGAGCAGCAACCTAGTCAAGTCCCCTGTCACAATGAAGTTGAAGAAGCAACTCCAACGTCTGAAATTTCAGCAAATACTACTCCAGCAGTTGCTGAAGTTTTACCAACAACAGAAGAAAACACCAATACAATGACTCGCGTTCGAAAAAGGCCTGCATGGATGCAAGATTATGTGGTAACCGGAATTGATAAGGATGCAATTACTCATTTTGCATTGTTTGCAGATTGTGACCCGACAAACTTTGAAAGTGTTGTCCAAGAAACAAAGTGGAAGAAGGCGATGGATGCTAAAATTGAAGTCATTGAAAGGAATGACACTTGAGAGCTGACTGATCTTCTAGAAGGGTATAAGACTATTGGTGTAAAGTGGGTTTTCAAAACAAAACTCAAGGAAAATAGGGAGGTTGATAGGCACAAGGCGAGATTGGTGGCTAAGGGTTACAAGCAAGAGTATGAAGTTGACTATACAGAAGTGTTTGCTCTAGTTGCAAGGCATGACACAGTCAAATTGGTGGTTGCATTGGTTGTGCAAAATTCTTGGTCTATTTTCCAGCTAGATGTTAAATCGGCATTCTTGCATGGAAACTTAGAGGAAGAGGTATACGTTGAACAACCCCTGATTATATTAAGATCGATAATGAGCATAAAGTTTATAAATTGAAAAGGGCTATTTATGGACTAAAACAAGCTCCAAGAGCTTGTTATAGTCGTATTGATGCTTATTTTTTTAAAACAGATTTTCAAAAGTGTCTTATGAGCATACACTCTTTGTTAAAATTAGATATGGTGGAAAAATGCTCATTGTTTGTTTATATGTTGACGATCTTATATTTACTAGAAATGATAGTGTCATGTTTGATGATTTTAAGAAGTCTATGATGGATGAGTTTGAAATGTCTGATCTTGGTAAGATGCATTACTTTCTTAGCCTTGAAGTAGTGCAATCTGATGGTGGGATTTTTGTTTCCCAAAAGAAGTATGTACATGAGTTGTTAGATAGGTTCAAGATGCAGAATTGCAATCCTACAAACACTGCATCTAAGTTTGGGTTGAAACTGTACAAAGATGAAGAAGGGGAGAAGGTAGACAACACACTTTACAAACAAATTATTGGCAGTTTGATGTATCTAACTGCTACAAGACCAGATATTATGTATTCAGTGAGTCTCATAAGTAGGTATATGGAGAATCCAACTGAAATGCACCTGTTGGCTGCTAAGGGAATCCTTCGTTATTTGAAAGGAACCAAAGATTTTGGGTTATTCTACAAGAGAGTTGAAAAGTCTAATTTGATTGGCTTTACCGATAGTGACTATGCAGGAGATCAAGATGACAGAAGGAGTACTTCAGGTTATGTTTTTATGCTGGGCACAGGGGCTATTTCATGGTCTTCTAAGAAGCAATCCATTGTCACTTTATCAAGCACAAAAGCTGAATTTGTTGCTGTTATAGCTTGTGCTTGTCAAGCTATTTGACTGAGGAGAATTCTTGAAGAGTTACAGTTTAAGCAAGCAGGAGCCACTACAGTTTATTGTGACAACAATTCTGCCATTAAGTTGTCAAAGAACCCAGTGTTGCATGGAAGAAGTAAACACATTGATGTGAAGTGGTATTTTCTAAGAGATCTCTGCAGTGATAGAGTAATTCAGCTAAAGTATTGTCCTAGTGAAGAGAATCTGGGAGATATTTTTACTAAACCTCTTAGGTTGCTTCCCTTCCAAAATTTGAGAAAGTTGATGGGTGTTTTTGCTATGCAGCTGAATGCAAACTGGAGCTTAGAAGCTGTCAGTTCAAGGGAGGGAATGTTAGCCGTAATTTTATTAAATATGTTTTATCTATTAGACAGTGGTATCAGAGCCGATGGTTCAGCTTGAATGGACCTAGTGAAGGTCAGGGGTCAGGTGGACCCCGTTATATGGGAGAAGGGGAGGTGAATCCCGCTGTAGGGGAGAAGGTTTAATGGACCTTTGTTTGAGGGGAGATGTTGAGATGTTGTTCGCAAACAATATCCCACATTGGAAAAACAAAGGTAATCACATGAGTTTATGAACACACATAAGTACCTCCATTAGTGAGAGACCTTTTGGGGAAAGCCCAAAAACAAGACCGTGCGGACTTAGACTCAAAGCGGACAATATTTTATAATTGTGGAGATATGTGTGTGAAGTCTTATCCTTATGACCCAACATCTTGTGCATAGAATTTTACATTTTTCCTTGCTTTTGTTATATCAATTCCATTTTTATGTTTTGTTTACATGTTGTTTGCATCAAATTTCACAAATTTTAGAATTGTCTTCACATCATTTTCAGTGTTCTTATTGCAAATTCGTTCCATGCATTCAGTTACGTGATTTCCGTGAATTTGCCATTGATTGCATGTACCAAATTTGAGTTTTCTTAAAATTCCTACGTCTTTTTTTCTTCTTATTTTTGTATCGTCTTGTTGTTTGGTGTATGTTTTCATAATTTCAAGATTTACTTCTTGAATTTTTTTGTCATAAATTAACAAGTTCTTTATTGATGTTAGATTCCTTTTTACACCTTGTATCCAATCTTAATTTTCAAAAACCATATTTTTTTTAATTTGATCTTGCACGTAATTTTTGTGTTTGGTGGAGTTCTTTGTGTTTGTGGGAGTTTCAATTCTTGGTAGAAATGAGAGAAAAAGAAAGAAAGAAGTGAAAGAAGAAGAGAAAGAAAAAAACAAAAGAAAAAATTGTATCAAAATATTATGCATTGTGTTGCTGGGAAATTTTCTTTTTTTATAATTTTCTTTTTTAAAAATATGTTATTGCTAGAAATTAGAGGTGTTGTTGTTTTTCTTCTACATTGTGCATCTTGTTGTTGTTGTATATTCTAATTTACTATTGCTATAAATTCTAAGTTGTTGTTGTTTTTTCTTCTACATCTTTTGCTGTTGTATTGTTGTTGTTTTTTATTATTATTTATTTTACAACAAATACATCATTGATTTTTTTTATTATTTATTTTACAACAAATACATCATTGGTTTTTTCTGTATGTTGTTTTAATCATAGAAGATTGTTGTTGCCAGTTTTATTCTTGTTATTTGTAAACAGCAGGAAATTAACTACAATATTATATTTTTGTATTTTTAAGCTTTGTTTTAGTTTTACAACATATCATTTCCTGTATATAAATTGTTATAGTTATAATTGTGTTATTGTTTTGTGCTATATTTGGTGATCTTGTGCCTAAAACGTTGCTAAATACTTTTCATAAATTACCTGAAGATAATGCGCTTCTTTTTGTTTCTCTTTTGCTTCCTCTACGACCTTATAGCCAATACAACAGTGTGCACAAGCACAACCGATTCTTCCCTTAAATAATGAAATAATGCATTTTATTGACATTCAGAACCTTTTCAGTTTATTTGCCAAGATTTTTGCCACAATCTTGTACATACAATCCACCGGGGATGTGGGTCTAGATTTCCTAAGTGCTCAGGTATCAACAATTTTGGGCATTTCTTTTTTCTGTGAAAGATGCATTGGTGTTTTTCGGGAATAAAAAATATACGTGAACAACTTGTAAAACATATTTACTTTCGATTTTTAGAATTAAAAAGAAAATTAAAATATGAGTGAAAAATCGAAAATAAATGAGTTTTGGGATACAATATACCCCTTAACCGAATTGTTCACTATTGAGACTCATAAAAAAAAAAAAAAAATGTTACGTGAACAATTGAGATATGTAATCACAGTATCCCAAAACTCATTTTGTTTTAATTTTTAAATAAAAAAATTAAAATAAATACATTTGAGGATAGTGTACGCAAAGAATACCCTGTCTTCGAAAGTCACCCACAAATCTCATTACGCCCCCCTTACAAACTCCCACATTTTCTTCGTAAATCTGAAGTTCAAACCATTTGGACTCATGCTTTTGTGATCACCAATTCACCACACTCACAAACTGCATTTTTTATGTGCACCGTTGGGAACCTTCCTCCAATCATAGTTGAGTCCTCTTATAATTTCGAAGTAAATTATGCGCATGTTTCCTGTTCCTAATTTTACAATGCGCAATGGATGGTAAAAACTATCAGGAACGTGAATTCACGAGTCCTCCTAGAAACTTTGTTTTGCCAATGAAGGTTTAAATGTACTTTACGTCCACTTTAGCAATACACAAATTAAAAACATATCAAAACGAGAAGGTGTAAAGGGTATTGTCAACTATACGCATAACATAACATGGCAGAACTGAAGGTGTGAATTGTGACATTCATGACACCCTTGAAATGGTTAAACACTTTGCTTACAAGCACTACCAACAAGTTCTTCATGTCCACGTGGCATCACAAAGTTGAGTTTCCCATTAGCCTCAAACCCCCAAAGCCAAACGAGACTCTTAGGAAGAACCTTGAATGCAACAGGCACACCAAGGTGCTCCTTCTCTTTAGATCCTTGTTAAGAAAAAGACCCATTCTCAACTCCATTGACAGCTTTTCTCTGTTGTATGCCCTCAAAGCCTGCATCCATAACAAACACACTTCCACCCAAGTTAAACAACTTCACACCCTCATCATAAAACTTGGGCACCAAGCCACAGTTCAACTCCAGACATCCCTTCTGAAAGCATATGCCCAACGTGGCAACCTCCGTGATGCACACCAAGTGTTCGATGAAGTGTCCTATAAAAACATCGTGTGCTGGACATCTTTGATTTCTGCGTATGTTGACAATCACAAGCCTGGGAGAGCTTTGCAACTGTTTAGAGAGATGCAGATGAACAATGTGGAGCCTGATCAAGTTACTATCACCGTGGCTCTCTCTGCCTGTGCTGTGACCGGGGCACTGGAAATGGGTGAAAGGATCCATGCTTTCGTGAGGCTTAAACGAGAGATGAATAGAGATTTGTGTTTGGATAATGCTCTTGTAAACATGTATGCTAAATGTGGGGATGTTATGAAAGCCAGAGAGGTGTTCGATAGCATGAAAAACAAAGATGTCACAACTTGGACATCCATGATTGTGGGGCATGCAGTACATGGGCAAGCGTGCGAGGCTCTTAAACTTTTCTCAGAAATGAGCACATGGAGGGATAAGGATGATTATGTCGTGACCCCAAATGATGTAACGTTCATAGGAGTTTTAATGGCTTGCAGCCATGCAGGGTTAGTCGAGGAAGGGAAGTGGCATTTCAGAAGTATGAGTGAAGTTTATGGTATACAACCCAGAGAGGCTCACTTTGGATGCATGGTGGATCTTTTATGCAGAGGTGGGAATCTGAGAGATGCATATGACTTCATTATGGAGATGCCGGTGCCGCCGAATGCAATTGTCTGGCGAACCTTGTTGGGGGCATGCAGTGTCCATGGTGAATTAGAGCTAGCTGCAACAGTTAGCCAAAAGCTACTCGTGCTGGACCCAGGCTATGTGGGTGACAGTGTTGCTATGTCTAATATTTATGCAAATAAAGGCATGTGGAATAAGAAGATAGTTGTTAGGAACCAGATAAAACAGTCCAGGGCTCCTGGTTGTAGCTCAATTGATGTGGGAAGTGGGCTTAATGAATTCGTTACCTCAGATGATGATCATCCTTTAGCGACGGATAAGTGATGCTGTTGAGCATCTGAGCTGAAACTTTATAACTTTTGGTTATTTGTTAAGCACCCCTGAAGGGTAGCTTAATATACAAGCAAATTCAGCAATGCTGTTTAGGTTTTTTTTCTTTTCTGACTCCCAGCTCAACCCATCCTTAGTTGTTGGTAAAAACAGAATAGAAAGCAACTCAGATAGTCCAACACCAAAGTGTTACTACCTTCTATCTCACAACTATAACCAATTCAACAGCCTGTGAAGTTAAGTCTAGTATGGGAATAAGAATGAGAGTCAAGAATTCAAGGATGATTTTATCAGTTAAGTTTTATTGACAGCAGATCCATGATTGTTTTATACATTTTTATGTTTGGTATGTTCATAGTAAACGTTTAATGCAATATTGTTGTTAGAGGTTGGACACTTAGACACAAGTGTGCGGGTGCAGTGTAGAAATTCTTGTTCACAAAGCATGAAAATTTTCTTATTTTATACTTTTGAATGTGTATACTTCGATTTTAACATTGAGATTTTGGTTTAATCTTAATTGTGTGTATCTTTAATTATGAGATGCATGTTAATTTAGTGATACATAACCAGTTGTGAGACATGCGTCCCATAAAATGAGTGTTTGCTATGTCAAGAAAATAAATAAATAAAAAATAGACATAATGATCAATTTAAAGTAAAGAAAAACTTTTAAAACTTAGTAGAGCAAAAAAAAAAAAACAATAATAATAAAAAACAATAGACCAAAAGTGTATAACTAATCTATGATTTGATTACTTATTTAATTCTTATAATTTCATTTTATTTATTTTTCAAATTCTATACTAAAAAATTGTCTTTTGTTATTCTTATAGTTTGTATTTTCCACATGGTCACTGCGAAGTCACGTCTCAGGGAAGGGGCATGACTCCCTAAATTTTTTTAATTTATTTTTTTCATATATAATAATTATTTTAAATAAATAATTATAATTATAATATTTTCTAAAATAATTATTTTAAATAATAATTATATACATGAATAATAAATTATAATAATAAATAATATATATTATATATAATAATAATAAATTTAAATTTTTATAATTTTCTATTTTTAATTTATAATTTTATATTTAATTTTAAAAACATGCAGGTTTAAGACTCCTATTTAGATTATTTTTAATTTTTAATTTTTTAATATTTATATGTAGTTCTTAAATCTCATCTAAATGATTTTTAATTTTGAAGTTTTTATTATTTTTTGATGATTTTCTATTTTTTATTTATAATTTTATATCTAATATTGAAAACATGACTCTTATTTAAATGATTTTTAATTTTAAAATTTTTAATATTCATCTTGAGTTTTAAAATCTCATTTAAATAATTTTTTGTTTTAAAATTTTTAATATTCATCTTTAATTTTAAAATTTTACTGTCATGTTATATATTTATTTAAGAAATTATTGATCATAACAATAATTTTTAATTATTGATAATATATTTTTTATTATTTTATCCATAAATTATAATTAAAATTTTTAATATTCATCTTTAGTTTTAAATTTTATTTTTATATTATATATTTATTTAAGAATTTTTTTATTATAATAATAATTTTTTATTATTGATGATGTATTTTTTATTATTTTATCTAAAAAATATAATTAAATAAACTAAAATAACTTTAACTTATTTTCTCCGAACAGACTATAGATTTTAAAGAAATTAAATAAAAAATATATAATTAATAAATTAAAATAAAAAAAGTGAAATAAAAAAATATAAATTAAGCCCACCAATCCTAAAATTTTGACTCCGTCCCGGTTGTTAACAAAATCTAATTAATGTTAATTGAAATGCACCGAGGGCATGAGATTTGATCATAAAAATTATATTATAACCGAGATGATTTTCTATCCAATTTTTTTTTTCAATTTTATTTATTCTCTTAATGCTATCATTAAATCATATTACTATTATTATAAAATTTTCATATACAAAATAAATATTAATATAATTATATATATTATAATATAATAATATTTATTTACAAAGCTTGTGAAATATACTACTGACAAAAAAACAAAAAATATGCATCTGACTAATAATAAAGGCTAAAAAAATCACATAAACATTTACAAAGTAAAAAATTTCATAAAGTACTGGAGAATAACTGTAAATACACTTTTTATTAAGATAACTATTATGAGTTAATACATAAGGGTGAATATTATTTTTTGGAACTATTAATTAGATTTTGGATTTTTGACAGTAGATAAATTGTTTATTTTATACCATTAAAATTTATAATTAATAAATATTTTTAATATATAAATTTTTATATTTAAAATTATAAAAAAATTAATATCTCTTAACATACAAATTGCAATTCAAATTTATAAGTTGATAGCGTAATATAATATTATTTTTAACAATGGCCAATTTTAAAAATATTAAAATAATTTAAAAATAAATGTAAAAAAATCTTAATTAAAAAGAGATAAGAGGTTATTAATTTAAAAATTATCTTTCGCAAATAATACTAATTTTATTTATGTGGAAAAGATAAATATCAATATAATTTAATTATGTAAAGTACAAAAATACACCCCAGAAGGGTGGTTGAATTGTGTAGACTGTTTAAAAACTTTTTCTCTAAGACGATGCGTTTGCGTCTGCTGTTTTCAAAGCTTGATCAGACGTAAGATTGTTTTCTTCATAAGATTGATTTTATTATCAGACTGTTCAAGTTATTATCCCTGTTAGTTAACAAATAAATCAATAAAGAAGACAACAATATTTTTATACTGGTTCGTCTGATCAAGACTACATACAGTTCCTCAGCAACACGCTAAGGTTCCACTATAAGTATTCTTTGAACCCATCCACTATTTAGGCACAACCTTATCAGGCTAAATAAGTATTCTTTGAACTCAGCATCCACGGGGTAAACATGTATTCTTTGAACAGAACCTCTACAGGCTAATATAAAGGTATTCTTTGAAACACATCCTCCTCAGGCTAAGGGCATCACAATAGTGGATTTAGGAAGATGAAAGAATAAGTTTATCCTCTACGCAAAGAGGAGTTTTACAATGAGAATGAGATTTATTTTAAGTTCAGGGCGAGTGAACTTTGCTTGAGAGCTTAAAGCTTGAATATAATTTCTTTATTATACAACCTTTAATGAAGTCCTTTTATAAAGAGCTCTGTGAAGTATCCGTTAGACTTGAACGTTAGTCCTTTGTCTTGGGGTCTTCAAACATGTGACAGAGATCAATCAGAATAATTAATGTTTGCACAGGCCTTTTCTGACTTGATCAGAAACATCAACAAAAAGCATGGTTACTTTTTGTGTTGCAGGGTTTTACACAGATCTCTATTATGTTTTTGGAAGCTTCTACGAGTAACAGTTAGATTTGAATTGGGGCGCGAGTTACTCCGTCTGAACTTCATTAAACGAGGTAGACGAATGAATAAATGAATGGGTTGTGTGTTGAATTCATTCGTCTGTCTCCTTTCTTCGTCTTCAACTTCAGTCTTCAAAGTCTTCCTTCTTGAGCACTTGACTTGAAATTAAGATGGTCTTGAACAATGAAGGTTCTTCGTCTGATGTAGCTTTGAGACTTGATGACTTTAACACTTCATCTTATGCATCTATGCTTGAGGGTGCATCTTGACTATGCTCATTAATGATTCGTCTGATCATTCTTCCGTTTGCTATTCAGTTTGATGCTTCAGTCTGATGCTTCTTTAGTCTGATCATCAATCTATGCTCTTTAGTTTGTTCCTTTAGTCTAAGTCTGCTCTGTTTGCATCTGATGCTTCTTCAGTTGATCATTCTGTCTACTGGCACAACAGACCTGTTTTGTAATTACAAAACTAAGATGCTAAGTCATCTTGACTTAACAAATTATTATTTTATAATTATCATAAAAAGTATAAAAAAATATATATCATCTAATTAGATAAAACAAATATTATGTATGTAAAGCATGGTTATCAAACTCTAGAGTCAACTCTTAGACTCTTACGAGTTTGCGAGTTTTCTATGCCCGAACGAGTCAACTCGCATGCAAACTCGTTTTTTTTGCCAAACTCGCTCTAACTCGCGAGTTGACTCGCTAACTCGCTGCAAACTCGCGAGTCGGAACGAGTTACCGAGTCACAACTTCTATTTGAATGGTGCGTTTTGCAAATGCTTCTATTTGAACGGTGCGTTTTGGTTTTTTGCAATCAGCACAAAAAGGCAATAGTTCACTTACGAAAAATTGTTTTGCATATTCGTACGTTGCTAGGGCTCGTATTTCTCCAAATCAATCGTCGTTCCGGCTCGTATTTCTCCAAATTAATCGTCGTTCCAGCTTGTATTTCTCCAAATCGATCGTGGTGTCTTTCAATTCACTTCAGGTGCTTTTCCAAATCGATTTGCTATCTTTCCATTTACTGTGACTTGGATTTGCCTCTTCAATTTGCCTTTCTTTGTTTTTTTCCTGGAATTGAAATGCACAGTGGTCCAAATCTATTTTAATAAGCCACCGAATCGATTTGCTATCTTTTTATTTACTGTGACTTGGATTTGCCTCTTCAATTTGCCTTTCTTTGTTTTTTTTTTTTTCTGGAATTGAAATGCACAGTAATCCAAATCTGTTTTAATAAGCCACCGAATAGGTAATCCATAACCATAGTACTATAATAGGTAATCTATAACCATAATAACTGTAGCCATGTGCAGCACCAAATAGGTAAATTTTTTGAATATAATAAATTCTTCCTTTTATGGTATATAATAAATTTTTGCTTTAAATTTTTGCTTGTCTCGAAGTCAAATTCAAACTATTTAGTATATATGATTCAAGGTTCCACAAATATCAGCTCAATTACAATCGGACATGGTTGCGAATGTCCAATGCATTTTTGAATTTGAAATTGTATTTTGTCTTTATGCCATTGAGTTCCTTCCCATGGTGTTGTTATGCACTTATGTTATGCTTACTCTGTTTTTGTTAAACTTAATTGTTATTCTTACTCTGTTTCTGTTAGATAGAGAATGTTTAAGGGATAAGAATTCAATTTCCACTTAGATTTAATCACTTAAAACTGATCAGAATTTGATGTTGGCATTTCTTCCTTTTACGTCATGCTAAATTATAAATTGTTCGCTTAGATCCTTACTTCTATTTGTTTCTATGCCTCAATTTACTGATACTTAATTCTGAGAATAATAGTAATAGAATATTGTATGAGATTTCCTATTGAGAATGCATCCATCTGATATTAGACTTCAAGACTAAGATTTCCTATTGGCACAACAGATACTGTTTTGTAATTACAAAACTAAGATGCTAAGTCATCTTAACTTAACAAATTATTATTTTATAATTATCAAAAAAAATATAAAAAAAAATATATCATCTAATTGGATAAAACAAATATTATGTATGTATTGTAAAGTAAGAATTTAATTTTTTAAAATATAAAAATGATCATTTTTCACTTTACAAATTATATAAAAAATAAGAATATATTTGTTATTAATTTTTTTAATAACTATAATTTTTTTTTATTTTAATTTATTATCTTTTGGTAAAGTGTTTGAATTATGCTTCCTCCTGTAACTATAATTCTTAGTATTTATCTTAAAAGATGTTTTTGTATTAGATAATTTTTATTTCTTTAATTTTTGTGAGATCTTTAATATTTGTCTTTGATTTTGCTAATAACATAATATTTATTATGGAATTATTTTTAATTAGAAAATATTCCAATTAAAAACAAGAAGATATTTATCATCTATATAAATTTATCAAAATTATAAAAAAATATTAATAATGTATGGAACAAAATATCAGTAGTATTAATATTAGTTATAGAAATATTTTTTTAAAGATAATTATATTTAAAATAAAAATAAGAATATATTTATTAGAAATTTAAATTAACTAAGAGATAAAAATATTTTAAATAAAATTAATAATAAATATATTTGTATCTTTTGTAAATCATATTTTTTGTATTTACACTTTAGTTGTAGTATTCAATTAATTTTTTTTTCATAAAGATAATATTTTAAACAAATGTTGTTCCATTGATAAAAAATATAAATTTTATGCAAGTATTTTAACTTGTTATAGTATTTTTTTAGTACACAGTACTCATTTTTTTTATTATATTATAGAGATAATTTTTTTAACTTATTTCATAATCAGTTCTTATAGTTTAAATTTTACATATTAGATTTAATCAATTGAATGCATACATAAAACACTAATGATAAATATAGTTTATTTTCACTTTAAATTATTTTAATTTTAAAATATTTTTATATCAAATTCCGAGACTATTAATAAAAATAAAAAATAAGTATTAATAAAAGTAAAATTAGAAAAAATAAAGATTATTTAAAATAAAAATGATCTTTTTCTAGTGCAAAATTGTTCACATTTAATACAAAGGATAAATATAAAAAAAATATTATGATATTGGAAGAGTTTTTTCAGTTATTAAATTGAATTTAATTTAAAATTATAATAAAAATATATTTAAAAGATAATGGAAATAAACTTCAATACCTAATATTTTAATAAAAAATGTAAATTAACTAGAATAATTATAAAATCTAGAAACATAATTATTAAAGAGCAACTCTGAACAATATTATAATTCAAATTTTTAATGCAGGAGTATATCAATAAGTGAATATAACTTAATTTTTTACTGGGAAAAATTATAAATTTTAGAATATGTGTTATTGATGATAATGCGTACAAAATCTTATTTATATTATTCTCGTTCAAAATAATAGTTTAATTTTTTATAATAAGAATTAATAAGATTATCCAAAATGATTTTTTTTTAATCTTCAACCATTTGATAAATTTTAAATTATAAAAAGGCTGAGTGTGAAAGACTGAAACACTTGGTACACACAGAAATAACTGAAGTTTTGGGCGGAAACAACCAAAATTTAAAAAATAAAGGCGCCAAACCGAAAAGAAAACCAGCCGCGGGAACTGGACACTATATAACACAGACCCTTCCTCGGGTTATTCATTCGCTCTTACTTTTGGATCTCTTCCTTCAAACAAAAGTTTGCCCTCTTCTTCTAACCTTAAAGTTCCATGGAAAACAATCATTCCTCAGGCCGAAGAAACTTGAAACGCAAACTCGAACAAGACTTCTCCGAACACCAAACATTTTCCCTGGAACAGCAATACTTCTCGGATGACCAAACATGTTCTGAGGTACAAGACATTGCTTCTTCTTCAAATATCTCTGCAAAGATTCTACAACAGGTCTCACTCCTGAATTCTGCAGTGTCTTCTGTTGCCGCCATCAAGAGGGCCGTTAACATCCTCTTTGATTTTGCGGAAAATGGTATCTTTTTGCTCTGCTGATGCCTGCTTTTAGTTTTGTAATTTTTATTGTTACTGATTCTATTTGATCCACTGTTGTAGAGGATTTGGTGGACACAATATTGAAGTGCGGTGCTGTTCCTGCTTTGCTTAAACATCTTCGAGTCAAAGATGACAATGGCAGTTATACCAAACATTATCGGTTTGAAGTGGCTAGAGGATGTGCCATTGTTATTGAATTTCTTGCCATTAAAGTATGTTTTCAGTGTATGCATGTAGAATTTTTTGTAGTTAATTGTGTGCATGTTTAGTTGTGGAAACTTATCTGTTGATTGTAAAATCTTTTAAATTATAAAATTAAAGACCCTGTACATGTGCTAGAGAATACTAGAATTTGTATTTTTTTTTTTTTTTTTTAAATTGGGAATTAAAGACCTTTTGTGAAATTACCAGCATAGGTGCTGGCATGTGTGTTTTTTAACTATGATAATTTAATTTATGAAAATTATTAATTGTATAACATTTGCTTGTGTTCATATTTTTTTTTAATTAGTTCGTCCTAAAATTTTTTATCTACTGATTTGAATCGAAATTTATATTGATTAACAAAGTATTTCTTTTATTTGTTAGGTGTTGTTCCAATATATTAGATTAAAGATGTAGTATGTATAGAAAATGAATGAATCTTTGGTTTTGTTTCCTCAGTAAAAGTTGGGATTCTAGAATTAACTCAGTCTGCATTCTATATAATAAATTGAATTGAATATATAATGTTTGTTTAGTATTTTTCGGCACATGTTAATTGACATACAATTATATACTACATAGTACTGTCAAAAAAATAATGCAGAAGAGTCAATTGGATTTTAATTATAGACTATATCTTCATTCATTGGGTGCTTATAGGATTGACTTAGGATTATTGTCAGTATTGAATCTTCTCTTATTTTAGTGTTACAAGTGCTTTTGTGCATAAAAAAGGTCTAATTTATTTTTAATTATTCTTGATTTTAAAATATTTTAACTAGGATGGATTACACTTTTAGCGATTAGAATTTTTCTAGAATGACTTGTCAACTGATATCAACATTTAGTCTCCAGTTGCTCACTAGTCATGCCCCACTGTTCTTGATAATGTAGAGCACCTAGGTTTCCTCTAAATTGTTTATTATTCACCTACTTAGACCAACTGTTGTTACAGACGCATGTTGTACAAAATGTGCATGTATTGGGTTAATTACATCAATCAAACTATGTGCATTTAATAACAACATTGAATTTTTATCCCCATGTGCAATCTGTTTGATCTTTGTCTAGACATTTATAAATCATGAAACATTTTTTAACTCTGATTTGGTTCTTGTTTCTATGTTTATCATGAAACAGCCAGAGCATCAACAGTTCATTATAGATGCTGGAGCCTTGCCCTGTCTTGTAGATTTGTTAAAGATTCATAAGATTATGACCATTTCTCAATCAGCTATTGATCTTCTAAAGAGAGTTGCTGGTGCAATAGTCAGCCTTGCCCATGAAAATACAAATGTCAAGACCCTTGTCAGGTTTTTCTTTTTTTCTCATACCTTCAAAAATATATATTCTACAACTATTGTATTCTTTATGCTTATATAGATATGGTATGTTCAGGATGGAAGGTGGTATACCTCCTCTTGTTGACATGCTTGAATTCAATGACAAAAGAGTACAGAGAGTAGCTGCACGTGCTCTGCGAACTCTTGCATTTCAAAATGATGGCAATAAGAATCAGGTAGTTAACTTTGCATAGTTAATGTGCTATAATTTTTTTGTTGTTACTGTTGTTTACAAGAGTATGAAATTACAGATAGTTGAATGCAATGCATTACCCACTCTTGTACTAATGCTTCAATCAGAGGATTCTAAACTACAGAATGAGGCGGTAAGAGGCTTATACGTCCTTAGATTTATTTTGCTTCTTGCAGATTTCTGAACTACTGGCACTAGCTGAACTAACACATTTTGTAGGTCGGTGTGATTGGAAATCTGGTTCACTCTTCACCAAATATTAAGAAAGAAGTTCTTCTAGCTGGAGCGTTACAACCTATCATTTGTTTACTAAGGTAATATCATACTTTGATCTTGGTTTTTTCTGTAAGCAATGTCTAGAAGAATGATATGTTTATTGAACATTATAGCTGTTTGTTGAGAGTGAGTTATCACTTCAGTAATAGTAATTTAGTACTTTTCTCCTGTAAGTAATGTTTTCAACTTCATATTTTGAATGATAGTTCTGGCTGTTCGGAGAGCCAAAGAGAAGCAGCTCTTTTACTTGGTCAGTTTGCTACAACAGATTCAGACTGCAAGGTGGGTTAAGTTGTGTTGTAAACTTGTAATAAAGTAAATTAGTCAGTTAGAAAATTCTTTTACTGAATTCCATACTTTGTTGTTCATGTAGGCTCATATTGCCCAGAGGGGGGCTATTCCACCATTACTTAACATGCTTAAATCCCAAGATGCTGAGCTTCAGGAAATGTCATCTTTTGCGCTTGGGAGGTTGGCACAGGTGATTATTACTGACAACAGACACTTATCTTAATGCATGTATAAGTAATATAAAATTGAAGAATTCAAATTGCATTAATTGTCATAATTACTGAGACTTACTCACCTGATCTAGGATTAATAATCTCCTATATTTGGTTAATATTTGATAGCCATGCTGTTAAGTTCTTAGGTAAACACTTCCTATCATTGTCGCAATTTAACAATTGACTTGTTTAAAATCATGTGATTTAAATAGCAGAGCAGTTTTCAATACAGCCATATTTGAGGTTTTTTGTGTACTATGGCGGGGCTGCCATACCATTATATAGGCTTCAACAATCTTATATGATCCCTGGAACATCGTAGGTTTGAGCTATTTTTAGGACAAAATATTCCACAAAAGTTACCTTTGATGTAAAATGTATTTTTTCAGCAAGGAGGTTTATTGGTTGAGCAAGTCCTTATTGGTTCTACTAATTTCATAATCATCTTCACTATTCATTGCTAAGTTCTTATTGGTTCTAAATTGATGGTAATTTAAGTTGAAAACCGTGTCTTGTTATTTGTCATGAATTTCTTTAGTTTTGGGTTTTTGTTTTTGAGTATTTACATGTGTAGAATAAATTATTCAGCCTCTATTATAATATCCTAAAATAGTGGTTATCTTCCTCCCTGAACCTAACTTTTATTGATAGATTTTTCTTGATTTGCATACAAATAGCTACAAATGATGCTAAAAGTTATGCTCCCTAGGTAATTTTGAGTTGGTTTTCACTCTTATCATTTACTTCCATAACCTTTTTTGCACATACAATTCAAATGATAGGAGACACATAATCAAGCCGGTATTGCTCATTGCGGTGGTATAGAGCCGTTGGTCAAACTTCTTGACTCAAATAAGGTGCCTATCCGACATAATGCAGCTTTTGCTCTCTATGGTCTTTCTGATAATGAGGTGAAGTTAATTTTCCTGTTCTTTACTTGCTCAACATTGTATGTTGCTCTTTAGAAATCATTGATGTGTAGTGCTAATGTGATATGCTGCCACTGATGTAACAACTTTCTATGACAGGACAATGTTGCAGATATTATTAAGGTTGGTGGTTTAAAAAGGCTGAAGGGTGGAAATTTTGAAAATCAAGTATGGTCATTTACTCTTCTGTGTAAAAAAGTATTTGATTTGCACTTTAGAGAACTCCTTTCTCTCACCAATTTATTAAGTGGGTTTCGATGTGATTGTTGTTGAACTTGCAGCAAACTAGAGAGTGTGTAGCAAAGACAGTAAAAAGATTAGAAGAAAAGATTCAAGGGCGAGTGAGTTTTCTTGCAAATTCTTTGCGAGGGATTTTGTTTAGTCATAGATTAGAATTACAGTCTATATAAACTATGTTTTATGTTATTGGATATGATTTTTATAGCAATTCCTCTTTGGCAGGTGTTGAAACACCTAATATATCTTATGCGCTTTGCGGAAGAAGGGGTTCGAAAGCGTGTGGCTACTGCTCTTGCTTATTTATGTTCTGCTCATGATTGTAAAACTATATTCATTGACAATAATGGTAAGTAAATTATCTGTATGTCTTCACCATTTCTCACTCACGATACTTCTAATGTATTCCTAATCAATATGGTGCCACAAATTCAGGATTAAAATTGCTGTTGGATATTCTTAAATCTCCAAACAAAATGCATAAGGGTGATGCTTCACCTTCACCGGGTGATGCTGCAGCAGCGCTTCACAATTTGGCTGCCAAAGCCCGTTTTTCTGTCTCTTCGTCTGACATTGCTCCTCTATCACCAACACCCCAGGTATTTTTAATATGTATGTGAGACCTTATCACATTTGTTTATTTTCACTTTCCCAATTTGTTCTATGGTATCATAGTTGCATGATTTAAATTATGATACTAATTATTGTCTTTGAAAATGATTTATTAATATTTTGCTATCTATATGTTGATGGGAAAAACTGAGATTATTTCCCTCATTTTTGTTCACAATAATACCCTTGTTGCCTGCATTTGCTGTAGATGTACCTGGGTGAGGAATATGTAAACAATCCTAAACTTTCTGACATCACCTTCCTTGTAGAAGGTAGAGCATCTGCTGCTATTGTTTTGGTCGGTTTTTACTTTTTGTATGCATTACTGAATTTTTATGTACTAATTTACTGTGTTTAACTTTTTTCAGGTAGAAGTTTTTATGCTCGTAGAGATTGTTTACTTTCTTCAGATATATTTCGTGCAATGTTTGATGGCGGTTATAGGGTAAGCATTAATTAATTGTATTGTTGTTTTCAAATTCTTTCTTCATCTCTTAACTTTATTGTGCGTAAAAGTCCGTACATGTATTTATATTAATGTCTTGAGATTCTTTGTGCAGGAAAGGGAAGCCAAACTTATAGCGATTCCCAATATGAAATGGGACGTCTTTGAATTGATGATAAGGTGTATTTTCTGCTATCCTTTTTATTTTGTATTTTTATAGTATCACAATAATACCTGTGCATGAACTGATTTTGTGTTGGGACTTTCTTTTAGATTTATATACACTGGAACAGTAGCTGTCGGTGTCGATATTGCTCCAGACCTCCTAAGAGCGGCAGATCAATATCTTCTGGATGGCCTTAAACGAATTTGTGAATATGTTATTGCTAAGGTAGACAAAAATTGTGTTTCATTTATTTTTATTTTTTACTTCTGTAGGCGGCTTTTAAATGGCTTCACATGACACATCAACATATTCTCGTAGGAAATTTCTGAGACAAATGTTTCACAACTTTTAAAGATGTCGGAGGATTTCAATGCTACTACATTAAAGCATGCTTGCATGTTGTTTATGCTAGATAAATTTGATAATCTGAGCTCCACGCCATGGTATGTTACACTTTTATAACTTGAACATGACTTCCATTACACTTTTATAACTTGAACATGACTTCCATGAAAGCAAACTTTTTACTAATCTTGTTTTTATGTTCTCCATCTTCTTGATATGCAGGTTTTTGTGTCTGATTCGTTGTATTTTGCCTGACTTACATGTGTTCTTCTCAACTTTACTTAATTCCAAGACAAGAGGAACGCTGAAAATGTACTAATTTGTAAATGTAGTTAGATATAGAAGCAGGGGAACCCCAATTCATTCTTTGTTATTTTGCCATTGGAGAATGATCATTTTAATTTATGTATGATAAGTTTGTATGATAGGTTGGTGCGTGTCTATCTATATATATATATATATATATATATATATATATTATATCGATATATTTATTAATAAAAATATATTAATTAACACCTAAATTTATTAATACAGGAAGAGAAATAAAAAAAATAATATTTACAACTAAAAATATTTAGATTTATAAAAATATTTTAGTGGATGAATAAATATTCTTTAAAAATAAAAGTTAATAAATATATTAAATATATTTTTATTAAATGGATCTAGATAAAATTATTTTGATATAAACTAATACTTATAGAGTTAGAATATTTATCAAGTCATAACAGATACACAGGATCTTAAGCCAATGAATATTCTTCAGAATTTTTGTAATAACGTGGAAATTTGAAAACATCATGTGTGGCTAAATGCACACCTTCCTCTAAACCCTTTCACACTGCCCTCACCATTCAGTTCAGTAATTTCTTACTTTTTCTTCTCACTGTTAAGTTTCACCCATCTTCAATCAACACCAGATCGTAGGATCAAACCGTGAAGATCAACCCATTATGGACACTGAGGTAGGACCCACCGCTTGTTCCATCTGTTACATGTCTTTTCCCGCGTTTCAGCTCTTGTGTAGCTCTTTTGCTGTCCTCAAAACCCAATTTTTTCAGTGCGGCTAGAGGATTCACCGACATGGGTATTCCTACCTTTAATAAGTTTTCTTCGTTTTCTTATTCAATTTCTCAGACACTAGAAACAAGACATTGGTTTACAACAATGTGCGCAAGGAATGAGGAAGGGTGATGTTCAGGGAAATGGAAATGGAAGGAACCAGAGTGAAAGGTACTCTCCTAATATGTATAAGAAGAGTCTATTGAGGCTTTACTTGGATGGTCAGAGAAATAGGTCCCAGGAAGGTAAATGAAACCAGACACATTAGTTTGATGTTAGATGCTGTATTTGTTTGTATAAAACCACATGTGCCTGTGAGTTGTGAATAATTGATGGTTCTTCAATTACTTATAATTACAAAAACATTAAACATATGTTGATAATCTAGTTAATAGGATGAATTTCTTCTGGTTAGTTTAATGATTTTTGTTTGGTGCGAGAAAAAAAAAATTATGTGGTACGAGATCTGTGCTTTGCCTTTGGACACCATGTATTTTATTTTTCTGTCTTTATGATGCAAAAGGAGAGTGAGGGAGACTTTGATTGGTGGTGAAAGCATGGATGGTCTTCGTGGCAGCTCTGGTGTGGTTGAAAATGTAAAATCTACATGGTGGCTAGACAGCAGGGATATCATATTGATCAGTTAATGAGGTTAGCTAATGAACATTGACTCAGGTGGACTTTGTGGCAGCAGCTTCAGTGTGGTGGAAAGTGTGGAATCTATGTGGTGGCAGGATAGTAGGGATATTACATCACTTAACATGCCACGTCAGCACTATTAACGGCGCTAGCTAATGAACATTCATTGTTAATGTGAGTGACAAAATGAAATCATATATAAGTGGTGCATCGTGCTTTCACTCTTCACTCCTCTATTCTCTTACCAACCCAAACAAGGACTGGTTTTTTTGTTCCCATTTTACCCCTACCCTCCTCGATAAAATCCATGGAAGATGGTCAATCCTCCACTGCAAGACGTAACTTGAAGCGCAAGCTCGAACAAGATTTAACCGTAGACCAAATAGATACCAAGATGCAATACCTTGCTTACCAACAACCTCATCCATATTCTCCCGCGCAGATTCAACAACTAATTTCACTCCTCAATTCTGCGCCCTCACTCTCCGCCTCGGATCGTGCAGTTACTAAGAGGGCTGTTCAAGTCCTTTCTGAACTCATCCAAAATGGTACCTTTTATATATCGATAACTGCTTTAATCTTTTTGTTCTGTGCTGTTAGTGGATTTCCATTTCTGTTTGGTCCATGCCCCTTTCTTGCAGCAGAAGATCCCATGGTCATAGATACCATAATGGAATGTGGTGTTATCCATGCTCTGGTGAAGAATCTTCAGGCATCAGACATTGTCAACAATGACGGTGACAGCAATGCGATATCTTACAAGTATGAGGTGCAGGAAGGATGTGCATTTGTCCTTGGACTTCTCGCCATTCGAGTAAGTTCAGTGGTTTCCTTTCTTTTTAGGTATCTTGATTGTATGAAATTGTGTATACATACCTGTATATGTGAAAGTGGAAATTAAAAGCCTCATATAAGTATTAGGAATTACTAACCCTCTATTATCCCAATTGAATTACAAAATGTGTGTTGAAGAAAACATATTTTATTGAACTAAAATATGATTAACAAAATTGAGCTTGTGTGTAAAAGTAATGGTCGGGTATAATAGTTGACACATACGTTTTATGTGCATAGGTTCAAGTATGTGCATTTTTCTTGACTGCTAGTAACCATTGTCATTCCCATTTGTTGCTGGTATGGAAACTATTAATTGTGTAATAATTTCTATTTGACAGATATTTGTTCAGAATGTCAGATTGATTATGCTACTGGTTTTTTGGATTTTCTATTAGGGTGGTAGTGTTTTTATGGAAAATGAATGGATCTTTGATTCTTTGTCTTTGGTACCTCCATTGAAGTTTGAGTTTTGTATTAACTTAGAAGAATTTTAGTTATTGATCTCACAGAAACTTTGTTGTTTCTAACATTTATGTGTACTAGTATTATTAGTTTTTCTGTGTTAAAAAAAAAGGGCTGGATAGGGTGAATGAATTGGAATTGATATTTATCTTGCCTCATCGTTCTTGATAAGTGTAGAGCACCTAAGGTTCCTCTGAACTGTTTATTATTCACTTGCTCAAGAGCAGCTGTCATTACATATGCACGTTGTAAAGAACATTGGTGTATTAGATTAATTACAACACTCGTGCTATGCATACGTAATAATTTTGGTCTTTTTTTTGGCAGTAAAACACAATGTTACCCTTGTTTTGAGGAAAAGGATTTTGTTTTTAAATCTGTTGCCCTTTGGTTTAATTTTGCTTATCTTTATCATGAAACAGCCAGAGCATAAGCAACTCATTGTAGATGCTGGAGGCTTGTCCTGTCTTGTACATTTGTTAAGGAGGCACAAGATCAGTACCCTTTCTCAACGACTTAGTAGTCTTCTAAAGAATGTAGTTGACGCAATAGCCAGGCTTTCCCAGGATGATACCATCATTCAATCCCTTGTCAGGTTTTTCTCTCTTTTCCATATCTTAAGAAGAAAATACTCTACAGCTATTCTATTCTTTACGCTTACATTGAGTGAGTTGGTGTATTCAGGATGAATGGTGGTATCCCTCCTCTTATTGAATTGCTTGAGTTCAATGACACTAAGGTACAAAGAGCAGCTGCACGGGCCTTGCGAACTCTTGCATATAAAAATGATCCCAATAAAAATCAGGTAGTTGACATTCCGCTGTGAATTGGTGTAGTAGATTCTGTTGCTATGGTTGTTTACAAGATTAAAAAATTGCAGATCGTTGAATCCAATGCCTTACCCACTCTTGTACTAATGCTTCAATCAGAGGATCCTAAAACACAGTACGCGGCGGTAAGATGTTTACATGTCTTTACACAGTCCTATGTATTTAGTTTGTTTCTTGTAGAGATCTAAACTACTAGCACCAGCTGAATTAACACATTTTGTAGGTTGGCTTGATTATAAATCTTGTGATTTTCTCACCACCAAATATTAAGAATGAAGTTCTTCTATCTGGGGTTTTACAGCCTATCATTTGTTTGCTTCGGTAATATCATACTTTGATCTTGGTTTTTCCTGTAAACAATCCATAGATGAATGATATGCTTATTCAACATTGTAGCTGTTTGCTCAAAGTGTGTTATCACTTCCATATTAGTAATTCCGTACCCCTTTTCTCCCCCAAGTAATATTTGGATTTTCATAATATTAATCATAGTTCCAGCCATTTGAAGTGTCAAAGAGAAACAGCCTTTTTAGTTGCTGAGTTTGCTGAAATGGATGCAGATTGCAAGGTGAATTAAGATGTGTTGCAAACTTATAATTCAATAAATTAGTCGTTTATGAAATCTTCTTATTGACTTCTGTGTTTTGTGGTTTATGCAGGTTCATATAGCGCAAAGAGGGGCTGTTCCACTGCTAGTTGGCTTGCTTAAGTCTGCAGATGATGGGGTTCAGAGCATGTCTGCTTTTGCGCTTGGAATGTTGGCCGAGGTGATTAAAACAGTAATACTGATTCATCTTACATATTTTTAGAGTTAGTTACTACACGTTGCTATCTAAAATTGATAATTACGGATGTGTGCTCACAATGTAGTCCAAAAGATCTTGCATATGGTTAATGTCATATGGTTTTTGCTCTTATTATTTTCTTCAATAACCTTTTCTTGCATGGATAATTCAAATGTTAGGAATCACATAATCAAGTTGGTATTTCTTGGAGTGGAGGCATAGAGCCTTTGCTCAATCTTCTTTCCTCAAATAACGAGTACCTCCAACAGTGTGCTGCTTATACTCTGTATTATATTGCTCTTAATGAGGTGAAGTCAATTTCCTTGTTTACTTGACCAGCATTGTATGTGGCCATTTACAAACCATTGATGTGCAGTGATAATATTATAATCTGCTGCTAAAATCGGCTTTGCATGATAGGACAATGTTGCAGATTTTATTAAGACTGGTGGTATTCAAAAATTGAAGGCTGGACATTTCATAGCTGAAGTATGTTCATTTACTCTTCTTCATAATAAAAGTAATAGGTTTGCATTGAACAAAATTCTATTTCTTCTCAATGATAATTTAGTTGTTATTAATGTTCACTAACAAAACTTTTTTCTCTCTAGAATTTATTAAGTGACTTCCTTGTGATTCTCTGCTGTTTAACATGCAGTCTACTAAAGAGTATATAGCAGTTTTGTTAGAACGCTTAGAGGAGAGGATGCAAGGGCAGGTGAGTTTTGTTGCAAATTAAATGTGAATAATTTGGTTTGGTCTTAAGATGAGAATTATAATATATTTAAAATATAATTATTTTTCATATATTTTTACATTACTGGATATGATTTTATTCCCTTTTGCAGGTATTGAAACAACTATTGTATCTTATGCGATTTGCGAAAGAAGAGGTTCAAAGACATGTAGCTATTGCTCTTGCCTATTTATGTTCTCCTCATGATCGTAAAACTATATTCATCGACAATAATGGTAAATAAATGATCTATAAATTTTCTGCAATTGCTTACTCCTGGTACATCAAATGTATTTTTAATCAATATGCCACCGTTAAATATTCAGGATTAAAATTTTTGCTGGATATTCTTAAATCTCCAATAAGAAAGCAGAAGGGTGATGCTTCATCAGCTCTTCACCAATTGGCTGCCAAATCCTGTTCTTCTGTCTCTCTTTTTGACACTGCTCCTCCATCACCAACCCCCCAGGTATTTTTGCTCTTTATGTGTGGCCTTATCACATTCTTTTATTTTGATATGCCTAGTTTATTGAACAATTTATTCTGTCATCATAATTTCATTATTTAAATTAGTTAGGTGTTTGAAATTGAGTTGCTAATATTTTGATCTGTATAAACTTATTTGTGATAATATTTATTGTTGGTTGCATTTGCTGTAGATGATATTGGGCGGTGAATATGTAAACAATCCTAAATATTCTGATGTCACATTTCTAGTTGAAGGTGGAGCAGCTGCTGCTATTATTTTTGGTTTGTTGGTTACATGCATATTGATTTCAATATATGCACTATTTTACTGTGTTTTCCTTTCCTCAGGCAGGAGTTTTTACGCTCATAGGCGTTGGTTACAATCTTCAGTTATATTTTGTGCAATGTTTAATAGTGGTTACAAGGTAAGCATTAATTCATCTTGTATTGTAAGTTTGTGTGCGTTTGGAAATGCTTTGTGTGCATTTCAGTGTAAATCCAACAGAGAAAAGTAAAATGAACATAAAAGTAGAGGTCCTGATCCGTTGGCAAAAATACTCTTGGCTCAAATATACTTTTTCAACAGTAATCCAAAAGTAATCACTTTGCAACGAAAATAGGACTAATGGATCTGATGAACTTAAGCCATTAAGGGTAAATGTATTAAACATATTAGTGTCTTATATGATGTGTGGTGCAGGAAACCAAAGCCAAACATATAGTGATTCCAAATATTAAATGGGATGCTTTTGAATTGATGATGAGGTGCATTTTTTGCTATCCCTTTCTTTTGTGTTTATATAATATCATAACATACATTGTGAATAAATTGATTTTCTGTTGGCACTTTTAGATTTATATACACTGGACAAGTAGATGTCAATTTGGACATTGCTCAAGACCTCCTCAGAGCTGCAGATCAGTATCTTCTGGATGGCCTTAAGTGTATTTGTGAACACACTATTGCTCAGGTTGACCAAAAATTGTGTTTCATCATTTCATGTTTTTTTGTTTTTCCCTGTTGTTTCTGTATAAACCTTCTTCAATGACTTTATTTAATCACATAGCTTATCAACTTATTCTTATAGGAGATTTCTGTGAAAAATGTGAAACAACTGTACAAGATATCAAAGAAGTTCAATGCTACTGCATTAAAACATGCATGCATACTGTTTATGTTGGAGAATTTTGATGATATGAGCTCTAAATCGTGGTATGTTACATTTTATATGACCTGATCAGTACTTTCTTAGTTTACTGTATTTATCCAGTGGGCTATGGGTGGACTGAGAACATTAAATCCAACCTTTCTTTGATATATTTTATGTTCTCCATCTTTTCAATATGTAGGTATCATTCGCTGGTTCGTTGCATTGTACCTGACATACATGCATTTTTCTCAACTTTAATTGTCAAGTCTCATCCAGCTAACTTGTGAGGATCCTTGGAGTTTAAGCATGACAGGCAGAAAGGTGAAAATGTACAAAGCTGGAAATGTTTCAGTTACATGTAGAGCCTCTGGTCATTATAACCTATACTATTTTTATTTTTCTATTAATACATTATAACCTATACTATTTTTCACTCACTAGTTTTGCATGGCTGTGCAAATTGCGGACCAAACAGAGTGGTAGCAGAGTGCAGATTGCCCCTCTTATATTCCTAGCTTTTACATGAATATTAAATTCTTCTTTTATCACATGTTTGTCTGAATAACAAGATGGTTTGGCGTTTGCACATGCTAATGCGTTTATGATGTATCTCGTCGGTAATGTTTTCATGAAGTATATCACTAACATAATACTATCCTATTTTGTCATTTTACTAATTAGTATTCTAAAGAAGAAAAATGGGCAACTAGGTTCGGCTCGATCAACTCTGCTTAACTTAGTTGTTAGTGAGTTTTTATTTCATTTGCATAGTTAAACTCACCACGGGTTAGCGGGTCAAAGTTATTGACCCATGACTTACTAAAATAAATTAAAAAATAAAAAATATATTAAAATTTTAATTAAACTATAAAATTTTGTTTCACTAATTAGTTTTTAAAATCAATAAACTTTATATATCTTTTTGTTATTTGAAAAGTTTATTATGTAATGTAAAATTCCTTTGGTTCAACCCAGGTCAAACCCATGGTGGATCAGGTTGATCCATATGTTGGTGTCTATTTTGACAACACTGTGAATTATGAATTAAAGTGAAGATAAATTATGTATTTTAAAACTAAAATGATGATAGATACTTTTTAGAGATTGAAATTATAAACATATTATAACTATTTTTCTATTTTCATTTTCAGGAACTAACTTGTTTGATCTACACATTTTTAGTGGCTAAAATGGTGCTTCACTCAATCATTTAATTTTGTTTCATATATTATGATTTAATGAGAGATGAATTTATAATCGCTTAACAAGTAGATAGAACCTCTCAAATGAGTTATTTACAATAACTAGTCCAACCCATCTCTAAATCAAATCTTAACAAAATCTCATCTAATTATTTTCATAATCATATATAATCACACTTGATAAAGATAATATTATTAATTATCGATTAGTGATATAAGATAATATCTTATTGATATATTTATTTTATTGATATATTAAATTATTTAATTAAATATGTGGAGATTTGTTACCTAACTATAGTGTATGAATCATAATTACATTTAGAAGGAGCTCAATCAAAAAATTTTGTAGTCCCCTTACATATGAGAAGATTTGCCACTACTAACTGGACTCTTTTGAAAAGATTTTTACAGTCATAGATTTTTTTGAATGGAAGTATCGAGGCTAAGTGTCGAGGCTTTCGCTGCAACCATAACCAATGTACCAGGCCTATTGGCACAATAACTGTGAAGATTGTGTTGGGCCCACTGGCATAATGAGGCTAGAAGTGTCCGACAGATAGGGGCAATCACCTTGGGATCATTTTTTCTTACTAAAACTTTTAGTTGGCTTGGCACGTTTATGACGGATGATGTTAGGATGTGCTAACCTTCTAAGTGTGTTCTTGTGCGCCAACTCTTATAGTGCAACCGTTCTCGTATAAATTCTCTTCCTTGTACCATTGTCACCACTGCAAGGTAGAAAATTTAAAATTGTAGTAATGGTTTATTATTCTTTTGTCATGAATTGTTTTTAATGTATTATTATTATAATGTTATTACTTTGATGTTATTATAAATTTTGATAAATGTATTTGTCCATACGTTAGCTTTTGTTTGAATAGAATTTGATATAATTTAATATGTAGATGTGGCCTTACAATTCAATAATTATTTATTTTTGTTTATTGAGAGATAACTTTTGTAATTATAATACTTGTGTACATTATTGGTAGAATTTTGAAAATTGACGAAAGAGTAAAATTTAAAGGAAGAAGGAAAATATTACAAATCAGACATATAATAACTTTAGATGGACTAAAGAAAGAATACATGAAAAATTAAAGTTAGATGTGACTGATGTAAATGAATTGAGCATTGGTAGATCCAATGAAAGACGTTATATGAACTTTGAGGCAAAAAGATCATAATGGTATAGTTTCCCAAAGAAAATATGCGATTGGGGTTCATTCAAAACATATTATAGACAAATGCTATTTTGGTAGGAGACACCATAGGAGTTGACGCTTACATAGTAGGAGGCGCCACAACACACGACGCCTAGATCACATTAGATTTTGAAGGTGGAGGCACCACCACCCATGGTGCCTTCCTTGTAAAATGTTGACGAGTAGGGCCCATGGATGTTACAATACTTGTAGCGCCTTCAACAAAGGGACTGACGAGTAGGGTCCATGAAGGTTATATGACTTGTGGCGCCTCCATCAAAACAACTCAAACAGAATGCACACTATTTAGATAAACATGCAAAAACACTTACAACATCATCGTCAACATCAAACTCTTTCAAGGGGTTTAAGCAAAATCAAAGACAAGCTCATTAACAATCCACACCATTATGCCATGTATATCAAACTCAAATAAAGGGAGAGGAGGGGGGGGGGAGCACGATGTAAAGATGACATTTTTATTCCCCATTGCAACTAAAAAAATATAAAATTCCAGACATAATAGAATGGTCACTAGGTATGCAAGCATTCAAAGTGAGAATTGATAAAAGGTACCAATTGAGAACCATGGGTCATGGATAATAGAGAAAAGGGTAAAAAATTGTTAGACTTAAAGCTTGAAGATTCTTGAGCGTCTCTCTTGTTGTTTTGATTTTGATGCAATGTAATTTTAGTTTTCTTAGATGATTTGTAATTAGGTGTTTTCTATGTATTGATTGTTTAGTTTAGGCTTGCATGTGGTTGTTCTTGGTTGGAATGCCTTAGAGAGCTAAGCAAATCTTATGTGATTTCTCTTGATTCAAATGTTTGGTTTTACCTCTTAAAATGTTTTGAAAAAGGTCTTGGTAACCAACTGAGGTAATAGATTACTAACAGAAGGTAATCAACTGCCATCAGTGGGTAACAGAGTGGGAAACTACATTTGGCTTTGGAGTAATCGATTATCCCTCGGGTTAATCGATTACCATGAGCAAATCACCTTGAAATGTTTTGTTTCTCTGGTTCAATCGATTACCAGATTCTGACATTCGATTACCATTATAAAAATTTCATGAAATTGCCTAAATTGAGTTTTTAAATGAAAATATATATACTCCTCTTTTGAAAATCTCCACACATAGAATTAGATTATTGGAAAAACATCTTTTGAACTGCTCAAACACTTTCATATTCTCTCTAATATTTTCTCCAAGAAATTCATCAAGAACTTCAAAGGTTCTTCAAAGAACTTGTTTTAAAAGGCAATCTTGATTGAAAATTCTGATTGGTTGGCATTCATAGTCTTCATACGTGATCAGATCTACACACACAAGTGTTTTCTAACTGATCTTTTGTTTCCCATTTGGATTTGGGTTGATTACTCTAGGAGAGAGGTCTCTCTAGATAGAGTAAGGTTCTTTGAGAAGGGTTTTCTCAAAGGGTTGATCTTGGAGGTGCCAAGGTCAAAGGGAACGGTTCTTTGGGTTAAAGAACTGATGTTTTGGGTGTTTTGATTTCGCTTTTGTGTTGCTTGTTGCGAGTGAATTGTAAAAGAACGCAAAAGGGATCATTACAGTGGAAAATCGATTGTAATAGTTGTTGGGTTGGGACTAGATGTAGGTAGTGGGCCGAACCAATATAAATCACTGTGCACTCTTCTTCTCCTTTCTACTCTTTATCTTTTGTCTTACGTTGTTCATTATCATCGATTAATTTCTGTTATACGTTCGGTAATTGACTCGGTAATCAACTAAAACTGGAACAGTTAGATACTGCTATTGATTATGCATGCCTATTGACCACTAACATGTTTCTTGATCTTTCTTTTTTTGTTTCCGTTGTGCATCTTTGATATATCTTGTTTCTCTGTCTTAAGGTTAGATAATTAATCAAGAATAGTTTTGGTTGAATTAAAAGAAAGTAGAAACACACAAAATTGGGCTATCTTGGAACTAGAATCTATTCACCCCCTCTAGATTCACCTGTAGGGACCATCATTTTATATGAGAACAATACAATCAAAAGGATGTATAGGTGAAAAATTACACAACATAGTGAATTGCACACTTATTTAAACACCAGTTTAACACAAAATCATCAGAATCTTGATTTTGAATTGATCTGTATGTGCATTCCATATATGTTTATGTTATTTCATACAATACATCCATTTTGAATTAATTTTATTTTATTAAATATTTTTTAATGAAAAATAACAACTTAATTTAGTTAACTAATTTTATTTTAGAGTTATAAGTATTGGTTTCATGAATTACTAAACAAGTTAATTAAATTAACTAAATTTTCTAAGTAAATCAAATTTTCTAATGTAAGTCTCTAAAATTTTAACTTTATAAAGAGATTCCTAAATTAGTAACAAGTATATTTACTAAACTAATTTTTTATGAGTAAACCAAATTTCCTAAACTAAATGAAATATTATTTATTGAAATAATTTTTACAACTTAATATAATTACTAAAATAAAACTAATAAAAATTTAATGACATAATTTTTACTAATTAATTGGTTTCCTAAAATACTTAACTAATTTTAATGATAGGAAACTAATTTATTAATCTAATTTTGTTATAAAAAATTAAATTTTACTACTTAATGATTTTCCGAAAATAATTTTTACTTCATAATTGGTTTTTGGACTAAATAAAATATTATTTACTAAAACAACTATTACAACTCAACATAATTCCTAAACAGTTCTAGACGTTATCCAACAATTACTAAAAATTTAAAATAAACATTATACCAACTTACAAATTTTGTGAATGGATTTTGACCAAAAGTAAAGGTAACAAAGACAATAAAAGAACAAAGTGAGTAAAAGACTAACACACCAATGGAAGTAAGAGTGAAAACAGGTTAGGCAAATGTAAAACAATTTCACTGTGTCGCCCTTCTTTTTATATGGGATGGGGGACTACAAGCTGCGTCAGCCTTTCAGGCATATTCAACATGTGGCTAGTTGATAACTCACAAAAGTAAGTTATTTTTATGCTCTTTTTATTACATAAATTCTCTTTTTAACACTCTTTAAGCAACCTAAACTAACACTAATTGCTCTTAATTCATAATAATTCATGTTAGAGCTTGTTGATGGTTTGTTTAAGTGTTTCAAGGTGAAAAATAACCAAAGACAGGAGAAAAACGTATTAAGGAATGTGTCTCTCGCGAGTTGGAACTCAACTCGCGCGAATTGGAGCTCCAGTAAAAAACCAAAGCTCTCTGTAACCTTATCTCGCGCGAAGGGCACACATCTCGCGTGAGTTGGCTCAACTTGCACAACACGTTTACTCTCTGGAATATGAACTCGCGCGAGTTACTTAACATCTTGCGCGAGTTGGATTCGCAGTAGGCCCAAGTCCAAGTTCTGAAGGCTATAAATATAACTTGTTTCGTTGTCAACAAAAAGTCAATTTTTAACCTAGTTTCAGTCACTCTTCGGTTCTGACCTAGACGACAATTGTTCTTTGACCTAAAATACTCTGATTTGTAGAAGGAAATCGATCTCAACCCAAGCAAAGGAGAAAGGAGACGCAAGGAGCATTCGACTTTTATTAGAATCAATCATCCTATGTATTCTCTTTCAATTTACTTTTGTGTTGTTTTCTTTTCCACTATGAACTAACTCCCCCTTTAGTTGAGAGAACGATGTAACCCTAATTATCCCTTTATATAATTCTCGATGTTATTCAGTATATGTTTGAGTGTTTGTTCTTTTGCACTTAATGTTATTTGTTAATTGACGACTAACAAATCGATAAGTAAATCTAGGGAAACTCTGACAAAGTGAACCTAAGTAGTACCGAAGAATTGAACCATTATTGCGCTAAAGTCCTAGAGATAGGAGTAGGTGATAGTGTGGACGAACGTAAATTTGCCCCTAGATTCATATATCTAAATCCCTAATTAACATAGTATTAGTTTAAGAGACTAATTAATCTAGTTAACCTAGGTGGTGTGGATGATCCTGAGAGGGACGGTCACGGGGGTAGAAATCTGATTCAACCCATGATTATATGTGAATAACAAAAAAGAGAATATAAGGGAGAGTTAGTGGTGAAATCGGGATCCCAAACACTTCTCATCATTATCTTATTTCTTGATTAAATTATCATTGCTTTATTTTTCTACAAATTGCTCTCTTAATTAATTACTCTTTTCATGCTTTTTAGGGAATTAAAATCATTAAATAAAAAGATAGTTTCCAAATTACTCATCCTTGTGGGTACGACTGTTGGGACTTAGGGGTAGGACTATACACACACATCTCCACAATAGTAAGATATTGTCCACTTTGGGCCCAAACCCTCATGGTTTTGTTTTTGGACTTCCTCCAAAAGGCCTCTTACTAATGGATGCATTATGTGTATTTATAAACTAATGTGGTATCCCTTGTTTCTCCAATGTGGGACTTTGTTTGTATCCCAACAAACCTCCCCTCAAACAAAGGACCACTAAACTTCCTCCCTTACAGCGGAAGTCATTTTTTCAATGATAGCCATTAGGGTTCCATCACCGCGACAATTCTCGAGCTTCACATTGTCGTCGATATACCCTAGTCTTGTACCGCCGTTCTGATAGCTCACATCAACGGAACACGCAGCCTAGCCGAACCTGCTAGGGAGACTTTCGACACAAGGGATTTCCACAACCTTCAATTAGATCCACTCTTATTATTGCATCATTCTGAGCCGGTCGCCAAGTCGAACCATCGGCTCTGATACCACTTGTTGGGACTTAGGGGTAGGACTATACACACACATCTCCACAATAGTAAGATATTGTCCACTTTGGGCCCAAGCCCTCATGGTTTTGTTTTTGGACTTCCTCCAAAAGGCCTCTTACTAATGGATGCATTATGTGTGTTTATAAACTAATGTGGTATCCCTTGTTTCTCTAATGTGGGACTTTGTTTGCATCCCAACAAATTTGTTGGAGCAAAAGCAGCAAATAAATAATGGAAGAATAAAAGGAAAAAAAGAAACTCAAAGATTTAACGTGGTTCGGCAAATTGCCTACGTCCACGGGCACACAACATGCATTCTCTTTTATGCTTTGTGTTGCACTTAGAAGCTTTACAAGGGGTTCTTTATATAGAGACAATGGATGGTCTCTCTCCCTTTTCTAAACAATGTGGGACTAAAGTCTAACTATAACCCTTTTACATGATGTGGGACTAATCAAACTACATATTCCTAACAATCTCCTACTTGGAGTTTGATTTACATCACCACCTACTGTCTGTAATGTCTTCCACTCCAATGCCCAGTCCATCGACGGGTCTTCTGCCCTGTCCACCGACGGGTCTTCTGTAAAGCTCCCACTGTTTCTCTTCTTCTCTTTAAATCTCCTCCCCTATTGTCAATGATGGCCATTAGAGCTTCCTCGTCGCGACAATTCTTGAGCTTTACATTGTTGTCGATATGCCCTAGTCTTGTACCGCCGTTCTGATAGCTCACATCAACGGCACACGCAGCCTAGCCAACCCTGCTAGGGAGACTTTCGATACAAGGGATCTCCACAAAGTAGGTCCACCTGACCTCTACTTAGATCCACTCCGATCATTGCATCACAGCCGGTCACCAAGTCGAACCATCGGCTCTACTACCACTTGCTGGGTAACCCGAGGAACACTTCACTTCTTCCAATGCGCCATGTGCCATTGTTCTTGCTGCCTTCTCCCACGGAAAGCGCTTCCACTACTTCTCTACCCTGAGAATAAACCAATCTTTTCTGATGTGGAAGGTCGGACAAAGCCGCAACCACAGAGCATACTAAGAAATTGGCTCTGATACCACTTGTTGGGAAAGGCGCAGCGGAAAAACTTACACACAGAACCTGGAAGCCTACGTGTAAAATAAAAACCTTTCCCTTGAGGGGGAAACAAGAGAACTGTAATATACGACAGTATAAAATCCCAAGGGAACAAGGAAAATAAAATGTAAGAGCAAGGAGAACACCAAAATTTTAACGTGGAAACCCCCAATGAAAGGGACAAAAACCACGGGACCTAGTCCAAAAAAATATTCACTATATCAAAGAGTACAACAAAATAACTCCTCCAAGAGGGATAACAAAAATGCTATACTCAAGATCATATGTGGAAAAACACACCGGTGGACACACACTCTAAGGTGTGGTGCAAGTGATAAAACACATCACTCTCTATTATATAAGTGTTCAACTACTCTCTCTTTCTAAACTCTGCCGATGTGGGACTTTGAATCAACAAAATACTCAACAAATCCTCCCTTAATTCAAAGTCTAACACTATTACAAATTCTACAAAATGTGGGACTTTGTTTGAATCCCAACAAACCTCCCCTCAAACAAAGGATCACAAAACATCCTTCCCTACAATCAATGATGACCATTAGAGCTTCCATTGTCGCGACAATTCTTGAGCAACTTCACATTGTCGTCGATATGCCCTAGTTCTTGTACCGCCGTTCTGATAGCTCACATCAACGGAACACGCAGCCTAGCCAAACTTGTTAGGGAGACTTTCGACACAAGGGATCCCCAAAAGTAGGTCCACCTGACCACTTAGATCCACTCCAATCATTGAACACAAATCTGAGCCGGTTGCCAAGTCGAACCATTGGCTCTGATACCACTTGTTGGGACTTAGGGGTAGGACTATACACACACATCTCCACAATAGTAAGATATTGTCCACTTTGGGCCCAAGCCCTCATGGTTTTGTTTTTGGACTTCCTCCGAAAGGCCTCTTACTAATGGATGCATTATGTGTGTTTATAAACTAATGTGGTATCCCTTGTTTCTCCAATGTGGGACTTTGTTTGTATCCCAACATATGACAATAGTCAAGCACATTGGGTTGTGACTTAAAATATCGCACACGCCCAACGCACGCATCACTAATTACAGATATTCTTTGGACACAACCTTCTCAGGCTAAACCGGTATTCTTTGGACCCAGCCTCCATAGGCTAAACACATGTATTCTTTGGACCCAGTCTCCTCAGGCTAAACACAAGTATTCTTTCAACACTTAGTCTCCTCATGCTAAAACTCAATGTATTCTTTAAACACTTAGTGATGGTCCATACGGGTGAATCTTAGGGGGGGGGGGAATAGATTCTAGTTCCAAGATAGCCTAATTTTCGTGCGTTTATACTTTCTTTTAATTCAATCAAAACAAATCTTGATTAACTATCTAACCTTAAGACAGAGAAACAAGATAGATCAAAGATGCACAACGGGTAACACAAAAGAAAGATCAAGAAACACGTTAATGATCAATAGGCATGCGTAACCAATAGTAGTTACTAACTGTTCTAATTTTAGTTGATTACCGAGTCAATTACCGAGCGTATAACAGAGATTAATCGATGATAATGAACAACGTAAGGCAAAAGATAAAGAGAAGAAGGGAGAAAAAGAGTGTACACTGATTTATATTGGTTCGGCCAACTGCCTACATCCAGTCCCAACCCAACAATTGTTGCGATCAATTTTCCACTATAATGATCCCTTTTGCGTTCTTTACATTCACTCTGTATAAAACAACACAAAAACGAAATCAAAACACCCAAAACACCAGTTCTTTAACCCAAAGAACCGCTCCCTTTAACCTTGGCACCTCCAAGATCAACTCTTTGAGAAAACCCTTCTCAAAGAACCTTACTCTATCTAGAGAGACCTCTCTCCTAAAGTAATCAACCCAAATCCAAATGGGAAACAAAAGATCAGTTAGAAAACACCTGTGTGTAGATCTGATCACGTATGAAGATTATGAATGCCAACCAATCAGAATGTTCAATCAAGATTTCCTTTTGAAAACAGGTTCTTTGAAGAACCTTGAAGTTCTTGATGAATTTCTTGGAGAAAAGAATAGAAAGAGTATGAAAGTGTTTGAGCAATTCAAAAGATGTATCTCCAAGAATGTAATTCTGTTCTAAAAGATTTTCAAAAAAGGGGTATTTATATTTTCATTTAAAAACTCAATTTAGGCAATTTAATGAATTTATGATAGTGGTAATCGACTGCCAAAAACTGATAATCGATTGAACCAGAGAGGCAAAACTTATCAAGGTGAATTTGCTCATGGTAATCGATTAACCCGAAGGGGTAATCAATTACTCCAGAGCCAAATGTTGTTCCCCACTCTGTTACCCACTGATTGCAGTTGATTACCTTTTGTTGGTAATCTATTACCTCAGTTGGTTAGTAAGACCTTTTTCAAAACATTTTAAGAGGGAAAACCAAACATTTGAATCAAGAGAAATCACCCAATATTTGCTTAGCTCTTTAAGGCATTCCAACCAAGAATAACCACATGCAAGCCTAAACTAAACAATCAATACATAGGAAACACCTAGTTACATATCATCTAAGAAAACCAAAATTACATTGCATCAAAATCAAAACAACAAGAGAGACACCCAAGTATCTTCAAGCTTTACGTCCAACAATCTCCCCCTTTTTGGTTTTGATGTACCAAATCCGAACCAAGGTTTTCCTAAGAGTTTAGGATGTGTCTTGATCTTCTAAGAATCCTGCAATTGTTAAATCTTCCAAGTACACAGTATATGCATTGCAGATTCACAATTCAAATTAATATATTCAGAGCATCATAATGTTATTCATCCAAGAATGTAAGACATGATTCAAAACAAAATCACAAATCAAGACCAAATAGTTAATAAAGTGGAATATAAAACCATAAAGTGATTCAAAGAGTTAAAAAAATTATTACAACCCAAATGTTCAAATTGTTCAAATTTTTGATGTAGTGGAAAAATAAAATGCAATCAAAGTAAACTAGCCAAATTACTACCCAAAGCCAAATTCTAAATCAAGTAACTTAATACTCCCTATATCAAGGATAACATATACTAAACACTTCTCCCCCTATTTGGTATATCAATAAGCAAAAAGAGAGATGTGATAGAAAGGAAATACTAGAGAGTATCGAAGTGAGTGTGGAGAGACTCAATCAGCTCCTTGAGGTCCATGAACCGAGCACTTTGAGCAGCCTCCATCTCGTCCAAGCGTTTGGCGATAGTAGATTCAATCTCATCTAACCGATCAATAACGATCGACTCAAAGCGGGACTTAGGGATATACTCCCCAACCGCTGAATCAGAATCATCATCAGAAGGAGGATGAGCTGAAGCTTCATGATGTTGAGGGGCTTCCTTCCTTGGCACCCATCCAGCATTGGTTTTGGTCAAACGCATCATCTTCAACGCTTTGTCTCCAATGATGTGAATGTCCTTCACCAAATCCCTATTCTCATTCGTAGTATCCACCTGAAAATGCTCAATTAATCGTGAAATAAAAAGAGAGTAGGGACACTTGTTATCAAATATCCTTCTCGACTTGAGCATGTTGTCCATCACAACATGTGCCCAGTCGATTTGAATGTCGTTCTTTAACGCAACCATCATTACCATATCCTCCTCGTTAATTTGAGCATGGTTTGCTCCTCTAGTAGCAAGGATCCAACAGATTGTGTAGTGGAGAAGACGATCGTCGGTGTTCAACCCGCCGGTGTTGTACGTGATCTTCTTATCTCGCTCCTTTCGTGAAGCCTTTTCCGCCTCCCACGATTCGGGGTTCTTGAGCAGGCTCATGAAAAAGGAGTCCTTGTGAAGGTCTAATCCATTTGCTCGCAGATGCTCAACCATAGGACAGATTCCTTCATGTTTAAATCCAGCAAAACGGAAAAAGATATCATGAGCCAAAATCATAATTTTTCCTTTTACCTCAGAGATTACCGTTCAGGTGGCATGGTATGATCTGAGATTGGAGTAGAAAACTCTCACTAGATCGGGGTAGATGAAACCCTTCAGACCAACAAATTTCTTAAGGTTTTGGTCCCGGAGTAGTGAATGGAACGTGAACCTTTGAGCATCGAGCCAACGAAATTCAAGAATCTTCGCCGGAACGAGTTCCTTGTTGGCAAAATCACCATAGAAACGAGACTCTTGAGCAACAGAGGTAAACCAAGGATTGATTGGACGTTCCACCTCTCCCGGAGATGTTGGGTTCTTCCTTTTGGAGGAGGATTCACCCTTTTTCGATCGGGGGGAAGTCCTAGGCTTGGGCTTGTGTCCCACGTGGTTGATCCGTTTGCCTCTCCCTTGATCTTCCGTGGATGGTGGTGTTGGAGAAGATGAAGAAGATGAAAGGGCGTTTAAGGTTAGAGAGAGAAAGATGTTGGACTTAAAGCTTGAAGATGCTTTGGAGTCTCTCTTGATGTTTTGCTTTTGATGTTTATGTAATTTTGGTTTTCTTAGATAAAATGTAATTAGGAGTTTCCTATGTATTGATTGTTTAGTTTAGGCATGTATGTGGTTGTTCTTTGTGTGAATACCCTGGAGAGCTTGGGAATCTAGTGTGATTTCTCATGTATCAAATGTTTGATTTCCCACTCAAACTTGTTTTGAAAATGTCTTTGGTAACCAACTGAGGTAATAGATTACCAACAGTAGGTAGTTAACTACCAACAGCAGGTAATCAACTACTAACAGTAGGTAACAGAGTGTGGAAATTCATTCGTTACTGGAGTAATCGATTACCCCCTCGGGTTAATCGATTACCATGGCTAAAAATCACCCTGAAAACTTTTGTTCACTGGTTTAATCGATTACCAACCCGTGGCAGTCGATTACCCCTATGGGAAAAACATTAAGTTGCCCAAATTGAGTTTTTAATTGAATCTATAAATTCTCTTTTGTAAAAAAATTAACATAAGATCTTGGAACATAAGTTTTAGAAAAGTTCATACACTTTCAAATTCTCTCTAAACTGAGTTTATCATCTTTTCCAAGAAACCCATAAAGAACTTTAAGAGTTTATCAAGTTTTCATAAAGAAAGGACAAAACTTGATCTTTTCTCTGACTGGGTGGTATTCATTGTGTTTTCTTTTGTGATCAGATCTACACTCCAGGTGTTTTCTAAACTGATCTTTTGTTTACCTTTTGATTTCTGGGTTGTTACTCTAGGAGAGAGGTCTCTCTGGATAGAGTAAAGGACTTTGAGAAGGGTGTTCTCAAAGGTTGGATCTTGGGTGTTCCAAGGTCAGGGAAGAACTGTTCTTTGGGTTAAAGGACAAGTTTTTGGGTGTTTTGATTTCATTTTTGTGTTGCTTGTTGCAAAGTGAATGTAAAAGAACACAAAAGGGATCATTTGATAGTGGAAAACCGATCGCAACAGTTGTTGGGTTGGGACTGGATGTAGGCAGTGGGCCGAACCAGTATAAATCACTGTGGACTCTTCTTCTTCCTTCTTCTCTTTACCGTTTACTATTAATTGCTGTTATCTTGGTTTATCTTCTGCAATTTGTTCAGTAATTGACTTGGTAATTAACTCGGTAATTGACTCGGTAATCAACTAAAACTGGAACAGTTAGATACTGATATTGATTACACTGTATATTGATTACTAACGTGTTTCTGATTTTTCCTTTTGGTATTTCCGCTGTGTATCTTTGATAGTTCTCGTTTATCTGTCTCATCTATTGATAGGTAATCAAGAATAGTTTTGTTTGAATTAAAAGGAAATAGAAACTCGCCAAAATTGGGCTATAGTGGAACTAGAATCTATTCACCCCCCCTCTAGATTAACACATAGGGACCAACAATTGGTACCAGAGCTTTATCTAGTAGGTTGCTCTAGATTTTGATCCATAGTTCCTTAAAATGGCTAGGTAATCAATTACCATTTTTGAAGGTGCCTCTATTAATGAGACCTCCTCTGTTTTGTGGTGATAACTATCCTTTTTGGAAAGTGAGGATGAAAATTTTTATGGAGTCTGTACATAGAAGCATTTGGCAAGCGGTTGTGACTGATTTTAAGGTCCCCACATATATAGAAAATGGGAATGAGATTGAAAAACCATTTGAGAGATGGGAACAAGAAGAAATTAGGAGAGCTGAAAATGATGCAAAAGCCTTAAATATCATACATTCTGCTTTGAATTAGGATGAATTTTTAGAATTTCACTTGCAACACAACTGCCAAAGAAGCTTGGGATCTAATAAGGGTCACACACGAAGGAACCGCTGAAGTACGAAGGGCAAGGAAGAATACCTTGATCCAAGAATACGAAACCTTTAGAATGGCACAAGGTGAGTCCGTGATGGATATGCAGAAACATTTCACACACATCGTGAACCATCTCAAAGGACTTGGTAAGATCTTCATTGAGGAAGAAGTCAATGTGAAGGTGCTGAAATCGTTGAGTAGAAAATGGCAACCAACTGTTACAACAATCACTGAATCAAAGAACCTAGCCTTGATGACAAGTGCAGAGTTATTTGGCAAGTTGAGGGAGTATGAAATGGATATGTCCCGCATTGCTGATGAAGAACAAAAAGATAAGAAAGCCAAAGGTCTAGCACTCAAGATGGAAGACACAGCTAGTGAGAGCGATGCATCAAGCTGTGATAATGAATCTGAACAGGAAAATATGAATCTCATGGTAAGAAAATTCAAAAAGTTCATGAAGAAGAACAATGATAAAAGGAGATTCAACAATTTCAGAAAAGGCTTCAAGAGGAATGAGAGTTCATCTTCAAAGGTCACTTGTTATGAGTGTGGAAAAATGGGTCACTACAAATCGGAGTGCCCCAACATGAAGAAAAGTAACAGCAGTGAGCCTAGAAGAGTAGAACATGAAGAAAGGCCCAAGAAAGACAGATTTCGCAAGAAAAAGGCATACATAGCTTGGGAAGAGAATGATTCCTCAACCTCTAGTGGAAGTGATAATGAAGAAGCAAATTTGTGTCTCATGGCAAATCCAACATCTGATGATGAGGTAAGTGATTCGATTCATCTACTTTTGATTATGATGAGCGCAAACTGGTTTTTTGAACTTTACAAGGAAGTGAAAAACTAGGCAAGTTGAACAAGGTTTTGAAAAGAAAAATTACTTGATTTGGAAAATAACATTTGTTTTGAAAACCGATGTTCAAAGTTTGAAAAAAGGAAAATGATATCTTGAAACCGCCTGTTCAAAGTGTAAGTCTTTTGATGACTCCTTGAAAAAGAATAACATGAAGTTCTTTGCATTTAGACAAACCAGCAAAAACAGAACTTTCTCATGTAGTTATTGTATGAAACCTGGACATAACTCTTATAATTGCATGATTAGAAAGGAAGGAATAACTAGTGGATTGTTTAAATGGATTAGGAAAGATAGTCACAGCCCTAACACTAATGGACCCAACAAGACTTGGGTACCAAAAACAAAGTGATATCTTTTTCTGTGTAGGTGTGCTTGAGAGCCAAACACTCAACTTGGTATTTGGATAGCGGCTGCTCAAGACATATGACAGGCCACAAGAGCAATTTTATCTCCTTCAAATCAAAAGAATGGTTCAAAAGATTAGTGTATGGAGATAACAACAAAGGGAAAATATGGGTATAGGTGCAGTTGGAGACAAATCCAACACTGTGATTGAGGATGTACTGCTTGTGGAAGGTTTGAAATTCAATCTTCTGAGTATTAGCCAACTATGCGACAAAGGTTATCAAGTATCATTCGATAATGGTTGCTGCAATATCAGTAGCAGTGATTCGAGTGAGGTATTAATGGTCGGTAAGAGACATGATTACAGGTGAAGACAGCAACAACAAACCACATTTACAGCAAGATACACCAACCAATTCTCATGAGCTGCCAAGAGAATGGAGGAAACCAAGAGACCTATCTCTTGACAACATCATTGGTGACATCCATAAGGGAGTATCCACTAGATCCTCCCATAATATGTTCTGTGATGATTATGCATTTGTATCTCAATTTGAATCCTCTTGTGTTGATGATGCTATAAATGATGAATTTTGGATGAATGCTATGCATGAGGAGTTAAATCAATTTAAAAGGAATGACATTTGGGAGTTAGTACCTTTTAATAGAGATATAAATCTAATTGGAACAAAATGGGTGTTTAAGAATAAGCTAGATGAGAATGGAATAGTGGTTAGGAATAAGGCAAGATTAGTAGCTAAGGGATATAATCAACAAGAAGGAATAGACTTTGATGAAACATATGCCCCAGTTGCTAGATTAGAAGCTGTAAGAGTCTTATTTGCTTTTGCCTGCATTCATGATTTTAAGTTGTTTCAGATGGATGTTAAAAGTGCGTTCTTAAATGGCTACATCAACGAGGAAGTCTTTGTTTCACAACCTCCTGGTTTCACTGACTTCAGTTTCCCTGAGCATGTGTACAAGCTAAAGAAGGCCCTCTACGGTCTGAAGCAAGCCCCTAGACAATGGTATGAAAGGTTAAGTAAGTTTCTTTTGTCAAAAGGATTCAATAAAGCATGCAGGGAGAGTTTGACATGTCTATGATGGGAGAACTCAAATTCTTCCTAGGAATGCAAGTCAAGCAACTGAAAGAAGGAACCTTTATACATCAAGCAAAGTACACCAAAGAGTTGTTGAAGAAATTCGACATGGAAAGTTGTAAGATCTCTAATATACCTATGTCAACTAATCTCTTTTTAGATAATGATGCTACAGGACTAGAAGTGGACTAAACAAAGTACAGAGGGATCATTGGATCACTCTTGTATCTCACAGCTAGCAGACCGGATATAATGTTCAGTGTTTATGTTTCGCGCGATTTCAATCTTCTCCAAAACAATCACACATGACTGCTGTGAAGAAAATTCTGAAGTATCTTAAAGGAACAACGAATTGCGGTTTGTGGTATCCCAAAGGTATGTCCCCTACTCTAGTCGGTTTTAGTGATTCAGATTTTGCAGGTTGCAAAACAGATAGAAAGAGCACGAGTGGTGTATGTCACTTGTTTGGAGAAAGCTTAGTCTCATGGTACAGCAAGAAACAAGCATGTGTTGCTCTATCATCAATAAAGACAGAGTATGTTGTTGCGGGTAGCTGTTGTGCTCAAACCATTTGGTTGAAGCAACAACTTGAGGATTTTGGACTAAAGCTTGATCACATCCCTATCAAGTGTGACAGTACAAGTGCAATCAGTATCATGAAGAACCCGGTTTTGCACTCAAGGACAAAGCGTATTGAGGTGCGCCATCATTTCATAAGGGATCATGTTGAGAAAGGTGACTGTGAAGTGGAGTTCATTGAAACGGAGAATCAACTCGCGGATATCTTCACGAAGCCCCTACCTAAGGAGAGATTCTTCAAACTTAGAACCAATCTTGGTATACTAAGTGAGGAACACCTCTCATGAATTCTCTAAGTATGGTAAGTTGGATCATTCATAGTGCTCCAACAAGGTATGAGTTCATTACATTACATAGTCATGACCATTTATGTTTCAAAACATGCAAAATCAAGTGTTTTCAATGTTTCTGATATAGATAATCGATTACCATTTCGTTTCAATCGATTACCTAGCTTGATTTCAAAGTTTTTGGTGAATTACTCTGGAGTAATCGATTACCCAACCTGTAATCGATTACCACGATTTCAAAATGAGTTTTTCCGGTTGTGAGCCTTTGGAGTAATCGATTACCTTGGTGGTTAATCGATTACCTTGGCCTTTGTTTTCAAAGTTTTTGGTTACTCACTAGAGTAATCGATTACCAAATGGGTAATCGATTACCTTATTCTTGAAAGGGTTTTTCAAGTGTTTTTCATGGTTTTGAGCCTAATCGATTACAATTTCTTAGAGTCCAATACTTTGTTCATTGAATCTAACCTCAATTGTGGAAGTTTTATAAGTGATTTTCAGGTTTTGGGTTTCATTCTACACATCTCACAAACCCTAAAAATCTCTTTCTCTCTCTAACCCTAAAACCCCCTTTCATCTTCTTCATCTTCTCCACCACCACCATCAATGGAAGAGCAAGGACGAGGCAAGCGGATCAAGCATGTAGGTCACAAGCCTAAGCCAAGAATTTCACCCCGATCAAAGAAGGGTGAATCCTCCTCCAAGAGGAAGGAACCCACATCTCCCGGAGAAACCGTGGCACGCCCAATCAATCCGTGGTTCACCTCTACTGCACAAGAATCACGTTTCTATGGAGATTTCGCAAACAAGGAACTCGTTCCGGCGAAGATTTTGGACCTCCGATGGCTAGATGCACAAGGGTTCACATTTCACTCTTTGCTCCGAGATCGAACCTTGAGAAGTTTGTTGGCGAAGGGTCACATATACCCCGATCTAGTGAGAGTTTTCTACTCCAACCTCGACCACACCAAGCCAGGAATGGTAATCTCGAGGTAAAAGGCAAACCTATGATTTTGACTCATGATATATTTTTCCGTTTTGCTGGATTCAAGAATGAAGGTATACGTCCTACGATTGAGCACTTGCAAGCACAAGGAATCAAGCTTCACAAAGATTCGTTCTTTATGAGCCTACTCAAGAATCCCGAGGCATGGGAAGTGGAAAAGGCTGCAAGAAAGGAGCATGGGAAGAAGATCACCTACAACACCGGCGGGTTGAACGCCGACCATCGTCTTCTTCACTATACAATTTGCTGGATCCTAGCTGCAAGAGGAGCCAATCACGCTCAGATCAATGAGGAAGACATGGTGATGACGGCTGCGTTGAAAAATGGCATTCAAATCGACTAGGCACATGTTGTGATGGACAACATGCTCAAGACGAGAAGGCTATTTGACAACAAATGTCCCTATTCTCTGTTTATTTCACGTTTGCTTGAGCATTTTCAGGTTGATACTACAAATGAAAGCAGAGACTTGGTGAAGGACATTCACATCATTGGAGACAAAGCGTTAAAGATGATGCGATTGACAAAAACTGATGCTGGATGGGTGCCAAGGGAAGAAGCCCCACAACAACAACCACAACAACAACAACAAACAGAAGCTGCAACCGATCCACCTTCTGATGATGATGATTCGGCGGCTGGGGAGTACATCCCTAAATCCCGTTTTGAATCAATTGTCATTGATAGAATGGATGAGCTGGAAGCTACCACTGCCAAAGATTGGATGATATGGAGGCTGCAAGCAATGCTCGCTTCTTGGATCTCAAGGAGCTGCTGGAGTCTCTTCATACTCGCTTAGACGCACTCTAGTATTCCCTTCTTATCACTCTTCTCTCTTTTGCTTCTTGATATACCAAATAGGGGGAGAATGGATGTATAGGTTATCCTAGATAGGGGGAGTAGAATAGAGTAGCTTATATTGAGTAGTTGAGTAATATTGAGTAGTTTTTGGTAGCATTTGGTTCTGCGCTTTATGGTTGATCTGTTATTTCTGTTATTTTGGGTTGCTCTGAACAATTTATGTTTTTTGGATATTTGAACTTGAACAATTCGATATGGTTGTAATAGTTTCGCTTTATGGTTTATATTCCGATTTTGTTTTTAATTCTTCTGGTCTTGATCTATGATTATGAATTGAATCATGTCTTATATTGTTGAATGGATGATTTTACTTGATGATTGATAGTATAATGCTCTGTTTAAGATAGATAATCGTGAATCTGCAATGTATATACTGCATATTTGGATATCTCTAACAGTTGCAGGATTCTTAGAAGATCAACACACATCCTAAACCTCTAGGAAAACCTTGGTTGAGATTTGGTACATCAAAACAAAAAAGGGGGAGATTGTTGGACTTAAAGCTTGAAGATGCTTTGGAGTCTCTCTTGATGTTTTGCTTTTGATGTTTATGTAATTTTGGTTTTCTTAGATAAATTGTAATTAGGAGTTTCCTATGTATTGATTGTTTAGTTTAGGCATGTATGTGGTTGTTCTTTGTGTGAATACCCTGGAGAGCTTGGGAATCTAGTGTGATTTCTCATGTATCAAATGTTTGATTTCCCACTCAAACTTGTTTTGAAAATGTCTTTGGTAACCAACCGAGGTAATAGATTACCAACAATTAGGTAGTTAACTACCAATAGGTAATAGAAATCAACTACCAACAAGAAAGGTAATGCAAAAGTGTGGAAATTCATTTGTTACTGGAGTAATCGATTAACCCCTCGGGTTAATCGATTACCATGGCTAAAAATCACCCTGGAAAAATTTATTCACTGGTTTAATCGATTACCAACCCCTGGCAATCGATTACCCCTATCAGAAAAACATTAAGTTGCCCAAATTGAGTTTTTAATTGAATCTATAAATTCTCTTTTGTAAAAAAAATTAACATAAGATCTTGGAACATAAGTTTTAGAAAAGTTCATACACTTTCAAATTTTCTCTAAACTGAGTTTATCATCTTTTCCAAGAAACCCATAAAGAACTTTAAGAGTTTATCAAGTTTTCATAAAGAAAGGACAAAACTTGATCTTTTCTCTGACTGGGTGGTATTCATTGTGTTTTCTTTTGTGATCAGATCTACACTCCAGGTGTTTTCTAAACTGATCTTTTGTTTACCTTTTGATTTCTGGGTTGTTACTCTAGGAGAGAGGTCTCTCTGGATAGAGTAAAGGACTTTGAGAAGGGTGTTCTCAAAGGTTGGATCTTGGGTGTTCCAAGGTCAGGGAAGAACTGTTCTTTGGGTTAAAGGACAGGTTTTTGGGTGTTTTGATTTCGTTTTTGTGTTGCTTGTTATAGAGTGAATGTAAAAGAACACAAAAGGGATCATTTGATAGTGGAAAAATGATCGCAATAGTTGTTGGGTTGGGGATTTGGATGTAGGCGTATTGGGTCGAACAAACCAAAAGTATAAATCATGCGTGCACTCTTCTTCTTCCTTCTTCTCTTTACCGTTTACCATTAATTGCTGTTATCTTGGTTTATCTTCTGCAATTTGTTCAGTAATTGACTTGGTAATTAACTTGGTAATTGACTCGGTAATCAACTAAAACTGGAACAGTTAGATACTGATATTGATTACACTGTATATTGATTACTAACGTGTTTCTGATTTTTCCTTTTGATATTTCCGCTGTGTATCTTTGATAGTTCTCGTTTATCTGTCTCATCTATTGATAGGTAATCAAGAATAGTTTTGTTTGAATTAAAAGGAAATAGAAACTTGCCAAAATTGGGCTATAGTGGAACTAGAATCTATTCACCCCCCCTCTAGATTCACACATATGGACCAACAAAAGAGATTTCTAGGGTTTGTAAGATGTGTAGAATGAGGCCCAAATCCTGAAAATCACTTATAAAAACTCCACAATTGAGGTTAGATACAATGAACAAAGTATTGGACTCTCAAGAAATTGTAATCGATTAGGCCCAAATCCATTTAAAACCATGAAAATAAGTTTCAGCAACGAAGGTAATCGATTACCCATACGAGGTAATCGATTACTCCAGTGAGTAACCAAATCCCATTTGAAAACAGGGGTCGCGGTAATCGATTACTTCAGAGGCCCAATTTCTTTGAAAAACTCTTGCAACTCATGGTAATCGATTACCCATACGTGGTAATCGATTATGTTGGGAATAAATGTGTATGTCCATTATCCAAGTCATCATGTAATCAATTCTAATTGTTAATAATAAAGTATTATTTTATTATCATTTGATTAAATAGTTTAATTGATAATGTCCTCGATTAAAATTAAAGACTTGTTTTTATAATAGAGATTATAATAATGAGAAACAAATTTGGTTTTAATTTTAATCTAAATCGTTCTTGATCATAGGATTATTGAAAACAGGACATCAATAATCCGAATAGATTAATATATATGTGATAGTGTTGGTCCCTATATGAATCTAGAGGGGGGTGAATAGATTCAAGTTCCCTTTACAACTTAACTTTTTCTCACTTTTTCCCGATTCAATTTTATCTTGAATTACAAAACGTACCAGAGATATAGACAGCGGAAAAACAAGGGAAAATTGTAAAGCAAGAAAACAAAGAATTAAAAGAGATAAGATAGAGAAGAGAGTTTAGACAGAGATTTATACTGGTTCGGCTTTCGGCCTACATCCAGTCCCAACCCAACAATCTGTTGTGATCGGTTTTCCACTATAATGATTCTGTGTTCAATACAATCACACTGCACAAACACAAAAGCAAATCAAATACTCAAAACTATATGTTCTTCACCTAAGAACATATATTGATCCTTGATCCCTTCAAGAATCAATCTTTGAGAGTACCTCTCTCAAAAACTCATCAACTCTTTCAAGAGAATACCTTTCTCTTTAGAGTTAAAACCACAAAGATTACAAAAGGTAAAGATCAGATAGAATTACACCTGGTGTGTAAGCACTGATCAACAAAATCTTCCACACAATTCAATCTTTTAACACAGCTTTCATCTCAAGAGAAATCTTTGAACCTTTGAAGAGATTTCTTGTAGAAACTAGTGTTTTGCTCTTTTCTTTCTTTGAAAACTCAAAAAGATCTCTCTCTCTCTGAAATAATTCAAAGAGGTTTCAATTTAAAGCAGTTTCAAAAACTTTTGAGATGAATTCAGGTGTGGTAATCGATTACTGGATAGTGGTAATCGATTACTGGATAGTGGTAATCGATTACTCCAGAGAAATTTGCCTTCCTTGTTCCTTCAAGCACGAAGTAATCGATTACTATGGAGTGGTAATCGATTACTCAGAGATTTGATTCCCTATTTTCTCGAAATCGTTGGTAATCGACATGCTCTTGGTAATCGATTACTTCAGCTTAAAAACCTTTTAAAACTAAAGTTTTTGATTCCTTTCAAGCAAAATGGGGTTCCGAAGCTTCTCTAGCTCAAATCACAAGTATAAAACAAAGTTTCTATGGAATGATTGAATAAAAACCATACTCAAAGCCTAAGCTAAAACAATCAATACATTTTAAACTCCTATATACAATCTATCATAAAGATCAAAAGTACAAGTATATCAAAACTAAAACTAGGGATGGCTTCTTCAGCTTCAAGTCCAACAATCTCCCCCTTTTTGGTTTTGATGTACCAAATGTTGTGTAGTTGATCTTCAATATAGATGATGGCTTTGATGTGTCCTGCACTGTTAGTGTTTTTCTTTTTCTATTCTTTCAACTTTCATCAATTTCATACAACATTTTACATACAGCTTTATGAATCATCCAAAACATATCACTATATCCAATCACAGACATATAAAGACAATTATTTTTAAAGCAAATTAAATCTAACTATTACAGTCATCCAATAAAATGTTCAATTGTTTTAATCTGCTCCCCCTAAGTAGAATACTTAAGTAAAAAACAGATTCAAAAAAACTCCCAAAAAAAAAGTTCAAAGCAATTACAGAGTAAAGCAATAAAACAATCCAAATATTAAGACCAAAGACAATAAAAGACAATTAATAACTACACTACTACTACTCCCCCTATTTGGTATATCAAACCAGAAGGTGAGATGTAGAGATGAAGTTACTAATCTGAGTCGTCATCCTGGTTGAGTCTTTACATGATCATCTCCATCAAGTCCTTCATTTCCAAGAAATGCAGATCTTGTCTCTTTCCCAGAGCATCAAGTCTCTTGTTGACGGTTGCTTCTAGTTCATCCATTCTATCAATCATAATGGATTCGAACCGCGATTGTGGAATGTACTCTCCAGAGTTGTCTTCGTCCTCATCTTCATGCTCAGATTGTGCTTCCTCTTGCTCAGGTTGTGGAATGGCCTGTTGTTCCTCTCTTGTGATCCATCCCGCATCGGTCTTGATGAGTCTCATCATCTTCAATGCTCTATCTCCGATGACATGGACATCCTTGACTAGTTCTCTAGCTTCTTCAGTGGTGTCAATCTGAAAAATTTCAATTAGTCTAGAGATAAAAAGAGAGTAAGGACACTTATTATCTAGAAGTCTTCTAGTTTTCAGCATGTTGTCCATTATGATGTGTGTCCAGTCCACTTGAATCCCATTCTTCAGAGCAGCAATGAGAATCATGTCATCCTCACTTAGTTGGGCATGGTTTGCTCCCCTTGCAGCTAAGATCCAGCAAACAATGTAGTGTAGTAGCCTATCATCTGTTGTCAGGCCACCAATGTTGTAGGTAACTTTCTTGCCCTGTGCTCTTTTGGAATTCCTTTCCTCTTCCCAGTGTTGGGGTTTCCTCAGAAGGCTCATGTAAAAAGAGTCCTTTTGTAAATCAAACCCTTTCTCTCTGAGTTTGTCTAAATGTCCGATAATCCCTTCCTTCCTTATGCCAGCAATTTGCAAAAAGTGAGCAGGGGTTAGAGTTATTTTGATACCTTTTATCTCTGAACTCACTGTCATCCTCTCCATATTTGGTTTGAGGTTTGAGTAGAACACCCGAACCAAGTCTGGATAGATGAACCCTTTCATCCCTACGAACCTCTCCAGGTGCTGTTGTCTAAGGAAGGTCTGGAACGTGAAACTCTGATTATCCAGCCATTGTAGGTCAAGAATCATGGGTGGAACAAGACCCTTGTTAGCAAAGTCGAGGTTGAACCTAGTTTCTTGTCCCTTGGAGGTGAACCACCGGTTGACCCCTGATTCTTGTGGTTGAGGAGGAGGAGGAATTTCTGGTTGCTCTGACGATGTTGGTTTCTTCCTCTTGGAAGATTCTCCCACCTTTTTCTTTCCTTTTATCTCTTCTTGGCTGTATCGATTTGCCCTCATCTTGATTCTTTTGCCTTTACCTTGTTCTTCCATTGTTGAGAGAAATTTAAACTCTAGGGTTTGGAGGAAGAAGGTGAAGGGTTTTTTTGAGTAAGAGAGTGAGTGGTGAGTTGAAGAGTTGCACTTCTTATAAGAGAGAACAAAGCCCAAAAGATTAGCCCAAGAATGAGGTAATTGATTACTAGTAGTTGATAATCGATTATCTCAGTTTCTTATATAGAAGGAAGAAGAAAAGTAGGGAAAACAGTCGTGGTAATCGATTACAGCAAACTGGTAATCGATTACTCCAGAGGGTTTTTCCAAAAGTTTTGAAAACTTGTTCTGTGGTAATCGATTACAGCTCGTGGTAATCGATTACTCCAGTACAAAAATCTTTCCCAGAGTGAATTTCACTCGAAGTAATCGATTATCCTCCCTTGGTAATCGATTATTTCTATCAGAAGAAGGTTTTTCTTGAAAATTTTTCACAAAAACAGAGTTATGGATAAGTGTAATCAAGTAAAGAGGTTTAGTTTAGATGTTCCTCACTCAAAATATCGAGGTTTGATCTAAGTTTGTAAAACCTTTCTTTTGGTAATGCCTTTGTAAATATATCCGCCAATTGATTTTCCGTGTCTATGAATTCGATGTCATAGTCTCCTTTTTCAATGTGATCTCTAATAAAGTGGTGTCTGACTTCGATGTGTTTTGTTCTTGAGTGCAGTACAAGGTTTCTTGTGATACTTATAGCGCTTGTGTTGTCGCATTTCAAGGGAATGTGATCTATCTTTAGCCCAAAGTCTTCAAATTGGTGCTTTAACCAAATTACTTGAGCACAGCAACTTCCTGCAGCTACATATTCAGCTTCTGCAGTTGATAGTGCTACGCAAGCTTGCTTTCTGCTATTCCACGATATCAAACATTCTCCAAAGATGTGACATGTTCCACTAGTGCTTTTCCTATCCGTTTTGCTACCTGCAAAATCAGAGTCACTGAAACCAACAAGTAATGGTGAGGTTCCTTTTGGATACCATAATCCACAACTTATTGTTCCTTTTAGGTATTTAAGAATTTTCTTCACTGTTAGCCAATGAGATTGCTTAGGTGCAGATTGAAATCTAGCACATAAACATACTGAAGACATGATATCAAAGGTCCATGTCGTAAGATAAAGTAAAGATCCTATAACACCTCTGTATAAGGTAGTATCAACTTCATCACCTGCTTCATCAATCTCAAGATAAGTGTTAGTAGAAATAGGTGTATTTGACACTTTGCAATTAGTCATCTCATATTTCTTAAGCAGTTCTTTAGTGTACTTAGCCTGATGTATGAATGTGCCACCTTCCATTTATTTGATTTGGAGTCCTAAAAAGAAACTCAGTTCTCCAATCATGGACATGTCAAACTCTTCCTGCATATCTTTCACAAACTCTTCACAAAGTTGTTAGTTAGATGATCCAAAGATAATGTTATCAACATAAATTTGAACCAATAGAATGTAGTCAGATTTGTTCTTAATAAACAAAGTCTTATCTACTTTACCTCTGTGGAATCCTTTTGATATGAGAAACTTACTCAGTCTATCATACCATTGCCTAGGGGCTTGCTTCAGCCCATACAGGGCTTTATGAAGTTTGTAGACATGTGTAGGCCAAGTAGTATCTGTGAAACCGGGTGGTTGTTCTACATAGACTTCTTCATTGATATAACCATTCAAGAATGCACTCTTTACATCCATTTGGTATAATTTGAAATTGTTGATGCAAGCATAAGCCAGGAGTAGTCTAACAGCTTCAAGTCTTGCAACAGGGCCAAAGGTTTCTTCAAAGTCAATCCCTTCTTGTTGATTGTAGCCTTTTGCCACAACTCTTGCTTTGTTTCTGACCACAACTCCTTCTTCACTCAGTTTGTTCTTGAATACCCACTTTGTACGAATAATGTTCATGTTGCCTTTGTTTGGAACAAGTTCCCAAACACCATTCCTTTTGAACTGGTTGAGTTCATCTTGCATAGCCATGATCCAAAATTCATTGTTCAAGGCTTCTTCTATGTTGGATGGTTCTACCTGTGATACAAAAGCAGTATTATAGCAAAACAAATTCTGTGAGGATCTAGTGATTACCCCCTTGTGAATGTCACCAATGACATTGTCAAGTGATAGGTTCCTAGGTGTCCTCCACTCTTTTGCTTGTTCTGGTACTGGGTTGGTTGAGTTTGCTGATGCTCGTGATCAATGTCTATGTTTCCTTCACCTTTTTCATCATCATTACACAACAATCTTTCCTTTTGGAAAGTGTTAGTTTCATCAAATCTAATATGGACAGATTCTTCAATGCACATTGTTCTTTTATTAAAGATCCTATATGCTTTACTGGTATTTGAATAACCAAGGAAAATGGCTTCATCAGCCTTTGCATCAAACTTTCCAATAGGGTCCTTGCCATTGTTTAAAACAAAGCATTTGCATCCGAAAACTTTAAAATAAGAAATGTTTGGTTTTCTTCCATAGAAAAGCTCATAAGGGGTTTTCTTTAAAATGAGTCTTATAGAAACTCTATTGAGAACATAGCATGCAGTGTTCACAACATCTGCCCAAAAGTGTTTAGGCATCATATGCTCATTCAGCATGGTTCTTCCAAGTTCTATAAGGGACCTGTTTTTCCTCTCCACCACTCCATTTTGCTGAGGAGTTCTAGGAGCTGAAAAGTAGTGTGATATCCCATGTTTTTCACAAAACTTTTCAAAAATGCTATTCTTAAATTCAGTACCATTATCACTTCTTAAAGCTTTAATTTTCAAATCCTTTTTGTTTTGAATTCTTTTGGCAAGTACCTTGAAAAACTTCAAAGGCTTGATCCTTTTTCTTGATAAACAAAACCCAAATAAATCTTGAATAGTCATCTACTATGACTAGTCCATACAGATTTCCTCCAATACTAGCTATCCTAGATGGACCAAATAAGTCTAAATGCAAGAGTTCAAGTGGCTGAGTTGTAGAAACATGTTTAATATTTTTGAAAGATGTTTTTGCCTGCTTGAACTTTTGACAAGCCTCACATAGTCCTTCTTTGGAAAATCTTAGTTTGGGGAGACCAAAAACTAACTCTTTAGAAACAAGCTTATTCAAATGCAATATGTCAATATGTGCTATTCTCCTATGCCATAGCCAAGACAGATCATCATTAGAAGTTAAACATGTAGAGTAAGGAGAAGAATGATCTACTTCCAATATGTAAATGTTGTTAGATCTCTTGCCAATCATGAGAAGTTCATCTGAGTCTTTGTTGCTGATGAGACAATGTTCTTCATCAAAAGCAATTTTGTAGTTCTTGTCACATAGTTGACTGATGCTCAGTAGATTGAACCTTAATCCATCGACTAGCAATACATCTTCTATAACTGTGTTTGCCTTATATCCAACAGTACCGTAGCCTAGTATTTTCCCTTTGTTGTTGTCTCCGTAAACAACAGATCCAGTTTCTCTTGGTGTGAAGGTGCTCAGGTTCCTTCTATCACCTGTCATATGCCTTGAGCAGCCACTGTCTAAGTACCAAATTGAGCTTCTGCTGTTCAGGCTTTCCTGCAAGAGAAAAAGAACTTATTTTGCAGTTGGTACCCACTTCCTCTTGGGTCCATGCATGTTAGTGCTACAAGTTTCTTTCTTAATCCATTTGTATTTGCCACTGGAAATCCCTTTCTTTCTAATCATGCAGTTGTATGATTTATGTCCAGGTTTCATGCAATAAGTACAAGTGAGTTTAGCATGTTTAGTGTTTCCAGATTTCATGTGAAAATGGTTTACAGAAATGTTGTGTTCCTTTAACTTGGAAATATTAGTTTCTAACTCACATATTTTCTGTTTCAACATGGATACTTCCTTTTTCAATACTATGTTTTCTTTTTCAAAAACTTCAGTTTGATTATAAAGCTCACAAAAGGCAGAATGCAATTCATCATATTCATCCATAATTGAGTTTGTATCACTTGCCTCACTGGATGTTTTTGCCATTAAGCATAGATTTGCCTCCTCATCTTCACTTTCAGATGTTGAGGATGTGTAACCTTCATCCCAAGCTATATATGCTTTCTTTTTCTTCTTTTCTTTTCTGATATTTCTGTCATTCTCAGATTTTTTCACTTCAGTATTGTTTCTTCTTTTCAAGGTTGGACAATCTGATCTGTAGTGCCCAATCTTCCCACATTCATAACATGTCACTTTAACTGAAGTATTATCTTGCTTCTTGACTCCTTTTCTTGGTTGACCAAATTTCTTTTTAGTGTTGTTCTTCATGAACTTTCTGAACTTCTTTACCATCAAGTTCACTTGGTCTTCTTGTGAATCATTTCCGTCTTTAGAGGATTCAGATTCTGTTTCTGTTCGGTCTACTTTGAGAGCAATTCCTTTGGCTCTTTTCTTTCGTCTTCCTCTCATCCGCCATTCGAGTCATATCCATTTCATATTCTCTAAGTTTCCCAAACAATTCAAGCACTTGTCATACAGAGCAAGGTTCTTGGATTCAGATTATGGGTCACTGTAGGTTGCCACTTTCTATTCAGCGATTTCAGAATCTTGACATTCACTTCTTCTTCAATGAAGTCCTTGCCAAGTCCTTTGAGATGATTGATAATGTGTGTGAATCTCTTTTGCATTTCCATTATAGATTCTCCTTGGAACATTCTGAATGTCTCATACTCTTGAATGAGTGTGTTCTTCCTAGCTCTCCTCACCTCAGCAGTACCTTCATGAGTTACCATGATAAGCTCCCATGCTTCTTTTACTGTTGTGCAAGCTGATATCCTGAAAAACTCATCAGAATTCAAGGCAGAGTGTATGATATTCAAGGCCTTAGCATCATTTTCAGCCTTCCTAATCTCATCTATGTCCCAATCCTCAAAAGGTTTCTCTATCTCTTTTCCATTTTCTATTTTCATTGGAATTTTGTAGTCATTTACCACAGCCTGTCAGATACTTCTTTGAATAGATTCCATAAAGATCTTCATGCAAACTTTCCAGAATGGATAGTTATCACCGCAGAACAATGGAGGTCTATTTATCGAAGCTCCTTCAGCGAAGGGTAAAAGATTACTAGCCATTACAGGGAATTAAGTAGGATTACTAGATTGATTTACTAGTTAAAGCTCTTGATACCAATTGTTGGTCCCTATATGAATCTAGAGGGGGGTGAATAGATTCAAGTTCCCTTTACAACTTAACTTTTTATTACTTTTTCCCGATTCAATTTTATCTTGAATTACAAAACGTACCAGAGATATAGACAGCGAAAAAATAAGGGAAAAAATGTAAAGCAAGAAAACAAAGAATTAAAAGATATAAGATAGAGAAGAGAGTTTAGACAGAGATTTATACTGGTTCGGCTTTCGACCTACATCCAGTCCCAACCCAACAATCTGTTGCGATCGGTTTTCCACTATAATGATTCTGTGTTCAATACAATCACACTGCACAAACACAAAAACAAATCAAATACTCAAAACTATATGTTCTTCACCTAAGAACATATATTGATCCTTGATCCCTTCAAGAATCAATCTTTGAGAGTACCTCTCTGTTGGACTTGAAGCTGAAGAAGTCTTTCCTAGTTTTCGTTTTGATATACTTGTAATTTTGAGCTTTATGATAGATTGTATATAGGAGTTTAAATGTATTAATTGTTATAGTTTAGGCTTTGTATGAGTAGTTTTATTCAATCTTTTTATAGAGAACTTGGTTTTACTCTTGTAAATTGAGCTAGAGAAAGTTGGAACCCCATTTTATTTGAAAAGAACTCAAAAAACTTTGGTTTTAAGAATTTAAGCTGAAGTAATCGATTACCAGTATGTAGTAATCGATTATCAACAGACTTAGAAAACTGGGGAACTCAACTTGCTCTGGAGTAATCGATTGCCACTCCATAGTAATCGATTACTTCGTGCTTGAAATGTAGAGGAAGACAAATTTCTCTGTAGTAATCGATTACCAACATCTGTAATCGATTACCACACCAGAATTCATCTCTAAATGGTTTTGAAACTGCTTTAAATGGAACCTCTTTGATTTATTTCGGAGAGAGAGATCTTTTATGTTTTTCAAAGAAAAGAAAGAAGAGAAAAACACAGGTTTACAAGTTCTGAAAATCTCTTCAAAGATTTCAAAAAGAATTCTCAAAGAGATGAGTATTGTGTGAAGGAAGAAAGATTTGAATACTTTTGGTTATCATCTTGATCGAGCATACACAAGTGTAATCTTTACTTGATCTTTATTTCTTTGTTTTGTGTTTTGATTTTGGTTTGAAACTCTTAAGAGAAAGTGGTTCTCTAGAAGAAGAGTTAGAGAATTGAGAGAGGTACTCTCATAGGTAATTCTTGAAGGTTTCAAGAATTGGTGAGATATGTTTTAAGGAAGAACATAGAGAGATTTGAGTATTTGATTGTTTTTGTGTTTGTGCAGAAGTGATTGTATTGAACACAAGATTATAGTGGAATACCGATCGCAACAGTTGTTGGGTTGAGACTGGATGTAGGCCGAAAGCCGAACCAGTATAAATCTCTGTTTACTATCTCTTCTCTATACCTTATCTTTACATTCCATTTGATTTCTTGCTTTACAATTTTCTTGTATCTTTCCGCTGTGATATCTCTGGTACATTGCTTTAATACAAGATAAAATTGAATTGAAAAAGTGAGGAAAAGAGTTTTAGAAATATTACTAGGGAACTAGAATCTATTCACCCCCTCTAGATTCACATAGGGACCAACAATTGGTATCAAAAGCTTTAACTAGTAAATCACTCTAGTAATCCTTCTTAGTTCCCTATAATGGCTGGTAATCTTTTACCCTTCGCTGAAGGAGCTTCGATAAATAGACCTCCATTGTTCTGCGGTGATAACTATCCATGTTGGAAAGTTCGCATGAAGATCTTTATGGAATCTATTCACACAAGTATCTGGCAGGCTGTGGTAAATGACTACAAAGTTCCAATAAAAATAGAGAATGGAAAAGAAATAGAGAAACCTTTTGAAGAATGGGACATGGATGAGATTAGAAGGGCTGAAAATGACGCTAAGGCCTTAAACATCATTCACTCTGCTTTGAATTCTGCTGAGGTAAGAAGAGCTAGGAAGAACACACTCATTCAGGAGTATGAGACATTCAGAATGCTCCAAGGAGAGTCAATCATGGAAATGCAAAAGAGATTCACACACATTATTAACCATCTCAAAGGGCTTGGCAAGAACTTCATAGAAGAAGAGGTGAATGTCAAGATTCTGAAATCCTTGAATAGAAAGTGGCAACCTACAGTGACAGCCATAACCGATTCAAAGAACCTTGCTGCTATGACAAGTGCTGAACTGTTTGGGAAACTTAGAGAATACGAGATGGACATGACTCGAATGGCGGATGAGGAGCAGAAAGATAAAAGAGCCAAAGGAATTGCTCTTAAAATAGATCATAGTGAAACAGAATCTGGATCCTCTGAAGATGAAAGTGATTCACAAGAAGACCAAGTCAACTTAATGGTAAAGAAGTTCAGGAAGTTCATGAAGAACAACACTAAAAAAAAATTTGGTCAATCCAGAAAAGGAGTCAAGAAGCAGGAAAACACTTCAGTCAAGGTAACTTGCTATGAATGTGGAAAGATTGGGCACTACAAGTCAGATTGTCCAACCTTGAAAAGGAGCAACAACTCAAGTGAGAAAAACGAAAATGAAAGAAATGCTAGAAAAAAAAAAGAAGAAAAAGAAGGCATACATTGCTTGGGATGAAGGCTACACATCCTCAACATCCGAAAGTGAAACCGAGGAGGCAAATCGTGCTTAATGGCTAAAACATCCAATGAGGTATGTGATACAAACTCAATTGTGGATGATTATGATGAATTACATTCTGCCTTTTGTGAACTTTATAATCAAGCTGAAGTCTTTGAAAAAGAAAACATAAGTCTGAAAAAGGAAGTATCCATGCTAAAACAAAAAGTATGTGAGTTAGAAAAGGATATTTCAAAGTTAAAAGAAATTAACATCTCTGCAAACTGTGTTCATATGAAATCTGGAAATACTAGGCATGCTAAATACACTTGTACATATTGCATGAAACCTGGACACAAATCTTACAACTGCATGATTAGAAAGAAAGGAATTTCCAGTGGTAAATACAAATGGATAAAGAAAGTTACCAAGTAGCACTAACATGTATGGACCAAGAAAACGGGTACCACCCACAAAATAAGTTCTTTTTCTCTTGCAGAAAGCCGAACAATGTTAAGCTCAATTTGGTACTTAGATAGTGGCTGCTCAAGGCATATGACAGGTGATAGAAGGAACATGAGCACCTTCACACCAAGAGAATCAGGATCTGTTGTATATGGAGATAACAACAAAGGGAAAATCCTAGGCTACGATCGTTGGAAATCGGCAAACACAAGTAATAGAAGATGTTCTGCTAGTCGATGGATTGAGGTTCAATCTTCTGAGCATTAGTCAACTTTGTGACAAGAACTAAAGAATTGCTTTTGATGATGAACATTGTCTCATCAGCAACAAAGACTCAGATGAACTTCTCATGATTGGCAAGAGATCTAACAACATTTACATACTAGAAGTAGATCATTCTTCTCCCTACTCTACATGTTTAACTTCTAATGATAATCTGTCTTGGCTATGGCATAGGAGAATAGCACACATTGACACTTTGCATTTGAATAAGCTAGTTTTTAAAGAGTTAGTTTTTGGTCTCCCCAAGATTAGATTTTCCAAAGAAGGACTATGCGAGACTTGTCAAAAGTCCAAGCAAGCAAAAACATCTTTCAAAAATGTAAAACATGTTTCTACAAATCAGCCGCTTGAACTCTTACATTTAGACTTATTTGGTCCATCTAGGATAGCTAGTATTGGTGGAAATCTGTATGGACTAGTCATAGTAGATGACTATTCAAGATTTACTTGGGTTTTGTTTATCAAGAAAAAGGATCAAGCCTTTGGAGTTTTCAAGGTACTTGCCAAAAGGATTCAAAACAAAAAGGATTTGAAAATCAAAGCTTTAAGAAGTGATAATGGAACTGAATTTAAGAATTGCTTTTTTGAAAGGTTTTGTGAAAAACATGGGATATCACACTGCTTTTCAGCTCCAAGAACTCCACAGCAAAATGGAGTGGTGGAGAGGAAAAAACAGTCCCTTATAGAACTTGGAAGAACCATGCCGAATGAGCATATGATGCCTAAACATTTTTGGGCGATGTCGTGAACACCGCATGTTATGTTCTCAATAGAGTCTCTATAAGACCCATTTTAAAGAAAACCCCTTATGAGCTTTTCTATGGAAGAAAACCAAACATTTCTTATTTTAAGGTTTTTGGATGCAAATGTTTTGTTTTAAACAATGGCAAAGACCTTATTGGAAAGTTTGATGCAAAGGCTGATGAAGCCATTTTCCTTGGTTATTCAAACACCAGTAAAGCATATAGAATCTTTAATAAAAGAACCTTGTGCATTGAAGAATCTGTCCATATTAGATTTGATGAAACTAACACTTTCCAAAAGGAAAGATTTTTGCATGATGATGACACAGGTGAAGAGAACATGGACATTGATAACAAGCATCAGCAAACTCAACCTGACCCTGTACCAGAACAAGCAAAAGAGTGGAGGACACCTAGGAACCTATCACTTGACAATGTCATTTGTGACATCCACAAGGGGGTAACTACTAGATCCTCACGAAACTTGTTTTGCTATGATACTGCCTTTGTGTCACAGGTAGAACCAACCAGTATAGAAGAGGCCTTGAACAATGAATTTTGGATCATGGCTATGCAAGAAGAACTTAACCAGTTCAAAAGGAATGGAGTTTGGGAACTTGTTCCAGACAAGGGCAATATGAACATCATAGGTACAAAATGGGTTTTCAAGAACAAATTGAGTGAAGGAGTTGTGGTCAGAAACAAAACAAGACTTGTGGCAAAAGGATACAATCAACAAGAAGGGATTGACTTTGAAGAAACCTTTGCTCCTGTTGCAAGACTTGAAGCTATTAGACTACTCTTGGCATATGCTTGCATCAACAATTTCAAATTATACCAGATGGATGTAAAGAGTGCATTCTTGAATGGTTATATCAATGAAGAAGTCTATGTAGCTCAACCACCAGGATTCATAGATACTACTTGGCCTACACATGTCTACAAACTTCATAAAGCCTTGTATGGGTTAAAGCAGGCCCCTAGGCAATGGTATGACAGACTGAGTAAGTTTCTCATATCTAAAGGATTCCACAGAGGTAAAGTAGATAAGACTTTGTTCATTAAGAACAAGTCTGACTACATTCTATTGGTTCAAATTTATGTTGATGACATTATCTTTGGATCATCTAACCAATAACTTTGTGAAGAGTTTGTGAAAGATATGCAGGAAGAATTTGATATGTCTATGATTGGAGAACTGAGTTTCTTCTTAGGACTTCAAATCAAGCAAATAGAAGGTGGCACTTTCATACATCAGGCTAAGTATACTAAAGAACTTCTTAAGAAATATGATATGACAAATTGCAAAACGTCTAATACACCTATTTCTACTAATACTTATCTTGAGATTGATGAAACAGGTGATGAAGTTGATACTACCCTATACAGAGGTGTTATAGGATCTTTACTTTATCTAACAGCCAGTAGACCTGATATCATGTTTTCTGTATGTTTATGTGCTAGATTTCAATCTACACCTAAGCAATCTCATTGGCTAACAGTGAAGAAGATTCTTAAATACCTAAAAGGAACAATAAGTTGTGGACTATGGTATCCAAAAGGAACCTCACCACTACTTGTTAGTTTCAGTGACTCTGATTTTGCAGGTAGCAAAACGGATAGGAAAAGCACTAGTGGCACATGTCACATCTTTGGAGAATGCTTGATATCTTGGAATAGCAGAAAGCAAGCTTGCGTAGCACTATCAATTGCAGAAGCAGAATATGTAGCTGCGAGAAGTTGCTATGCTCAAGCAATTTGGTTGAAACACCAACTTGAGGACTTTGGGTTAAAGGTAGATCACATTCCTTTGAAATGCGACAACACAAGCGCCATAAGTATCACAAGAAATCCTGTACTACACTCAAGGACAAAACACATTGAAGTCAGACATCACTTTATTAGAGATCACATCAAAAAAAGAGATTGTAACATTGAATTCATAGACACGGAGAATCAATTAGCGGATATATTTACAAAGGCATTACCAAAGGAAAGATTTTACAAACTTAGATCAAACCTCGGTATATTGAGTGAGGAACATCTAAACTAAACCTTCTTACTTAATTACATTTATCCATAACTCTGTTTTTGTGAAAATTTTTGTGAAAAACCTTCTTCTGATAGAAATAATCAATTACCAAAGGACGATAATCGATTACTTCGAGTGAAATTCACTCTGGGAAGGATTTTGGTACTGAGATAATCGATTACCTCGAGCAGTAATCGATTACCAAAGCACCAGTTTTCAAAAATTGTAAGAAAACTCTCTGGAGTAATCGATTACCACGAAGCAGTAATCGATTACCATAGAATAAAATTTCACATGCTTTGAGAAACTCTCTGGAGTAATCGATTACCAGGTTACAGTAATCGATTACCACGACTGTTTCTTGGTTGTTTTCCTTTTTTCTTCATAAGGAACTGAGATAATCGATTACCAACTTCTAGTAATCAATTACCTAGTTCTTGGGCTAATTCTCTGGGCTTTGTTCTCTTTATAAGAAAATGCAGGTGTGACTCTTCAACTCACCATTCACACTCACGCTCAGAAACCCCTTTACCTTCTTCCTCCAAACCCTAGCTTTTCAAGCTTTTCACTCTCTCAACAATGGAAGGACAAGGAAAAGGAAAGAGAATCAAGAGAGGGCTAACAGATACCCTCAAGATCATTTCCCTGAAGAAGCAAAAGGAAAGAAAAGGTGGGAGAATCTTCCAAGAGGAAGAAACCCTCATCCTCGCAACAACAACAACAACAACAACCAGAAGTTCCTCCTCCTCAACCATAAATGTCAGGAATCAACCCTTGGTTCACATCAAAGGGACAAGAAACCCGGTTCAACCTGGATTTCGCAAACAAAGGTCTAGTTCCCCCTAAGATACTTGACCTTGGATGGCTAGACTCTCAGAGTTTCATGTTCCAGACCTTTCTGAGACAACAGCATTTGGAGAGGTTTGTAGGGATGAAAGGATTCATCTATCCTGATTTGGTTAAGGTTTTCTACTCCAACCTCAAGCCAAACATGGAGAAGATGACTGTGACTTCTGAAGTCAAAGGTACCACGATTTCTCTTACCCCTGCTCATTTTTTGGATATTTTGGAATTCGAAAAGAAGGGATTATAGCGCTTGCAGACAAACTCGAGAGAGAAAGGGTTTGATTTGCAAAAAGATTCCTTCTATATGAGCTCTTGAGGAATCATGTAAAATGGGAAGAGGATAGAAATTCAAAAAAGAGCATCGGGCAAGAAAGTTACCTATAATATTGGTGGCCTCACAAATGAGATGATCGGTTACTTCACAATCGTTTTGTTCTTGGATCTTGGCTGCAAGAGGAGCAAACCATGCCCAGTTGACTGAGGAAGACATGATCCTCATTGCTGCATTGAAGAACAACATACAAGTGGATTGGACTCATGTGATCATGGACAACATGCTGAAAACAAGGAGACTACTTGATAATAAGTGTCCTTACTCTCTCTTTATTTCTAGACTAATTGATATGTTTCAGATTGACACTACCCATGAAGCAAGAGAATTGGTCAAGGATGTCCATGTCATCGGCAATGGAGCATTGAAGAAGATGAGGCTTATCAAAACCGATGCTTGATGGATCACAAGAGAGGAACAGCAGGCCTTTCCACAGCAAGAGCATGAAGGAGCACAAGAGCAAGAGGAAGCACGTCCAGAACCTGAAGATATGGATGAAGACAATTCTGGTGAGTACGTTCCACAGTCACGGTTCGAATCCATTGTAATTGACCGAATGGATGAACTTGAGGCAACCATCAACAAGCGCATTGATGATATGGGAAAGCGGATGGATGAAATGGGAAAGAAACAAGATCTGCAATTCCTAGACATGAAAGACTTGATGGAAACCATCATGGAGCGACTCAATCAAGATGACTCAGATTAGTAACTCCATCTCTACCTCTCTTTCTGATTTGATATACCAAATAGGGGGAGTAGTAGTGTAGTTAGTAATTTGTTAAGTCTTTTGTTAAGTCTTCATAGCATAGTTTTAGCTTTATGATATTTGCTCTCTGTAATTGCTCTGTTTTAGTTTTAAGTTTTTTCTTAAACAAGTTTTTTTCTGTTTGCACCTAAGCATCTGACTTAGGGGGAGCAGATTAACACATTTGAAACTATTGGATGACTGTAATAGATAGTTTAATTGATTGCCTTTATATTTCTGAAAATTGATATTTGTGACATGAGAATTGGATGATTCATAAAATGGTATATAAATTGCTGTATGGAATTGAAAACAAAAGAAGAAAGTACTAACACTACAGGTCACATCAAAGCCAGCATCTACATAAAGGATCACTACACAAGATTTGGTACATCAAAACCAAAAAGGGGGAGATTGTTGGACTTGAAGCTGAAGAAGTCTTTCCTAGTTTTCGTTTTGATATACTTGTAATTTTGAGCTTTATGATAGATTGTATATAGGAGTTTAAATGTATTAATTGTTATAGTTTAGGCTTTGTATGAGTAGTTTTATTCAATCTTTTTATAGAGAACTTGGTTTTACTCTTGTAAATTGAGCTAGAGAAAGTTGGAACCCCATTTTATTTGAAAAGAACTCAAAAAACTTTGGTTTTAAGAATTTAAGCTGAAGTAATCGATTACCAGTATGTAGTAATCGATTATCAACAGACTTAGAAAACTGGGGAACTCAACTTGCTCTGGAGTAATCGATTACCACTCCATAGTAATCGATTACTTCGTGCTTGAAATGTAGAGGAAGACAAATTTCTCTGTAGTAATCGATTACCAACATCTGTAATCGATTACCACACCAGAATTCATCTCTAAATGGTTTTAAAACTGCTTTAAATGGAACCTCTTTGATTTATTTCGGAGAGAGAGATCTTTTATGTTTTTCAAAGAAAAGAAAGAAGAGAAAAACACAGGTTTACAAGTTCTGAAAATCTCTTCAAAGATTTCAAAAAGATTTTCTCAAAGAGATGAGTATTGTGTGAAGGAAGAAAGATTTGAATACTTTTGGTTATCATCTTGATCAGAGCATACACACAGGTGTAATATTTACTGATCTTTATTTCTTTGTTTTGTGTTTTGATTTTGGTTTGAAACTCTTAAGAGAAAGTGGTTCTCTAGAAGAAGAGTTAGAGAATTGAGAGAGGTACTCTCATAGGTAATTCTTGAAGGTTTCAAGAATTGGTGAGATATGTTTTAAGGAAGAACATAGAGAGATTTGAGTATTTGATTGTTTTTGTGTTTGTGCAGAAGTGATTGTATTGAACACAAGATTATAGTGGAATACCGATCGCAACAGTTGTTGGGTTGGGACTGGATGTAGGCCGAAAGCCGAACCAGTATAAATCTCTGTTTACTATCTCTTCTCTATACCTTATCTTTACATTCCATTTGATTTCTTGCTTTACAATTTTCTTGTATCTTTCTGCTGTGATATCTCTGGTACATTGCTTTAATACAAGATAAAATTGAATTGAAAAAGTGAGGAAAAGAGTTTTAGAAATATTACTAGGGAACTAGAATCTATTCACCCCCCCTCTAGATTCACATAGGGACCAACAATCTCTCAAAAACTCATCAACTCTTTCAAGAGAATACCTTTCTCTTTAGAGTTAAAACCACAAAGATTACAAAAGATAAAGATTAGATAGAATTACACCTGGTGTGTAAGCACTGATCAACAAAATCTTCCACACAATTCAATCTTTTCACACAACTTTCATCTCAAGAGAAATCTTTGAACCTTTGAAGAGATTTATTGTAGAAACTAGTGTTTTGCTCTTCCTTTCTTTCTTTGAAAACTCAAAAAGATCTCTCTCTCTGAAATAATTCAAAGAGGTTTCAATTTAAAGCAGTTTCAAAAACTTTTGAGATGAATTCAGGTGTGGTAATCGATTACTGGATAGTGGTAATCGATTACTCCAAAGAAATTTTGCCTTCCTTGTTCCTTCAAGCACGAAGTAATCGATTACTATGGAGTGGTAATCGATTACTGATAAGTGCTAGATTATACATGTTTTCCTAGGTGTTTTTAGTCCAATTCTATCCGTTTTTACTAGGTCTAGTTGTAGTTTAGGCAAGAAAATAGTGGAAATATCATGTTTGTTTAATGTTAGTCCCCGATTTGGTGTTTGGTTAGTTTTATAGGTCTTTCTTGTGTTTTTAAGTCATTTTACCCTTTTTTCTTGATTAATTGTAGGTTCATTGAAGGAATGAAGAGGAGATAGGAGCAAGGAATGGAGTGAATGCTAGAATTGAAGCTTGGAATGAAAGCTCCTAGACCTGAGATGAAGACTTGGAGTGCAAGCCATCAAGAAGAAGAAAAAAAAATTGAAGCCCAAGCCATGGAAGCAAGAGAAGTTGCGCCAGGGCGCAATTCAAGCCAGGCCAGGGCGCAATTCTCCATCATTCCATGTCCAGATGCGCCAGGGCGCAATTCAGGCCAGACAAGGGTGCAATTCTCCATCATTCCATGTCCAGATGCGCCAGGGCGCAATTCAGAGCCAGCCAGGGCGCAAATCTTCACCTCTTGCTGTCAAGGTGCGCCAGGGTGCAAATCAGAGCCAACCAGGGCACAATTCACTCTTCTCCTCTGCCAAGATGCGCCCAGGCGCAAATCTATTAAGGGTGAGGCGCAAATGCTGCAGTATATATAGGGGTCCTTGAGCGCGAAAAGGGGGATCAAATTCTATCTTCTTCTGCACGCTTCCTCTGCACAATTCTCTCTTCTCCACTCTCATTCTTCCCATCCTCCATCAAACCTCGAAGATTTTTGAAGCTTTGGAGCTTGTGGAAGTAAGATCCAGACCTTCATGGAGTGCTTCTTGTGTTTGAATTCCTTTTCTCTTCTTCCATTTCTCGTTTCCATGTTAGGCTAGATCTTTAGGTTAGGGATTGGGGATTTTGATTCTGTAACTCTTGTAAAGACTTCTTCATGTTAATTCAAGTGTAATTTCATTCAATTGATTGATCTCTTCTTGCTTATTGCCAATTGTTGAGGTTTATTCACGAAGTTCAAATAGTTGATAGGGATATTGGTGTTTGAATTGGACTGAATTGTTCCTTAAGGATTTGTATCTCATTTCAATTGTACGATTGGAAAATTGATAATTGAATTAGGAGAGGAAGTAGATCACTATAGTCATGCATGAGTCTAGGGATAGAACTTGTATATTATGAGATGCTGTGAATTCATCTGTTTCGCTTCTTGAATTACTTTCTATTTTCACCTAAGGGATTAGGGATTATAGTAGCAATTCAAAGGGACTAAATACCTAGGAATAGGATTAGTCTTCGGTATCACGAATTCTATCTCCACTTGATTGAATCTTTGTTGAATTGACATAGGATGTAGTTACCTGAGGGAAGAATCAAATGAACCGTTTCCCTAACTATCTTCACTATCTTGTTTAGAAACCTAAACATTTACTGCCTTCTTTAATTGTTTACGTTGTATTGCTTACTTTTACATAAACACTTAGTTTCGCATAAATAATTGATTCATTGGTTCGTCCTAATAGAGAAGCATCCTAAGTAATCGGTAATTCATCATTTAGTCTCTGTGGTTCGACAACCTTCACTTATCTTTTCTAAACTTGTAAATGACCGGTACACTTGCCAAATTGTGATAGTAGTTTTTAAAGTTCAACAAGTTTATGGCGCCGTTGCCGGGGACTATTGAGTGAATATCGATAGTCTTGATATGCTCACTACTTAGGACATTTTATTTTTTACTTTACTCATCTGTTCATAGCCATACTTGTTTTGTTTTGTTTTGTTTTTCCTTATTGAATACTTTTATATTTTTTACTCTGTTTTTGGTGTTTCCTGTTTCGCTGTATTTTAGTTTATGCGAAAAGACAAGGAAATTAACTTTTTGTTTGAACCAGAAATTGAAAGGCTTTGTAGGAGGAACCTGAAGGCCAACAAAAAGAATAAAGAGAACATAGCAGAAAATTCTGCAGAAAATATGGAGAATCAAAGACGCATGACGCTTGAGGAGTTGTATACTCCGAATGCTATGGGCTGTGGATCAAGCATTGCACCACCTAGTGTCATAGCCAACAATTTTGAGATCAAACCTGCTCTCACTCAACTAGTAAGGCAGGAGCAATTTGGAGGTCTGGAAGAGGAAGATCCCAATCAACATGTACATAATTTCCTACAGATTTGCGGTACAATCAAGATGAATGGGTGCCGGATGATGCAATCAGGCTGAGGCTATTCGAATTTTCTCTCAAGGGTGAAGCTAAGATGTGGCTCCAGAGTTTTCCTCACGGATATTTTACTGTATGGGAGGACTTGGTGAACACCTTCCTTGCTCAGTACTTTCCACCAGAAAAGTATAATTACTTTAGAGCAGAAATTTCTTGCTTCAAACAGAAGGATGAAGAGTCTATTAGTGAGGCATGGAGGAGATTCAAGTCCTTATTGAGAAGGTGCCCTCACCATGGATTTTCTGAGCTTCAGCAAGTCCATAATTTCTACAATGGGCTTAGGTCGCATACCAGATTGCTAGTTGATGCTTCTGCAGGAGGTTCACTAAGAAAGAAGGATGCGAATGAAGCAAGACTGATCATTGAAACTATGGCTTCAAACCGGTATGATGCTCCTAGTGACTTTTATGGTGAGAGAAGAGGAGTAATTGAGCTTGGGGCTAATGATGCTCTATTAGCTCAAAACAAGCTGATAACCCAAAAGATGGACCAAATTATGAAGCAGCTTCAAGCAGTTCAGCTGAATTCTATTCACACACCTCAAGTAATCTGTGATTATTGTGGAGGAGGACATCAAGCAGAGTGTTGTGACGGTTCAGGGATGAACATTGAGGAGCAAGCTCAAGTGAATTACATGGGTAATCCTCAAGGTAACACCTATTCCAACACAAACGGCTATAACCCCCACCAAAGAAACCACCCAAATCTGTCCTATAGAAACAATAATTTCCTCTAACCTAACTCTTCCTCATATGACCAGAATTTTAAGCTAACCTTCAATCCTAAATCATCATTTAACCCAAACCTGCCATATAACCAAAATTTCAATCAATATCAAAACCAGACTTCTCAATCTAACCAAAATTTCACCCAAAACCAACCATGCAATCTACCTTTCAACTCAAACCAGTCTAAATTCATACCCAACCAGTCTAGAAATGCTCAAACAGGTTCCAATGTGAATCCTATCCCTAGAGAAGGCTCTTCAAATTTAGAAAGCATGTTCATGTCTTTTATGCAAAGGACTGAATCGATGTTTACAAATCAAGAAGCTTCCATTAGGAATTTGGAATCACAGATTGGTCAGCTCTCTAAGCAATTATCTGAAAGAAATCAAGGAAACCTTCTGAGTGACACCATAGTGAACCCGAAGGAGCAGTGCAAAGCAATTACCACAAGAAGTGGCAAGATGTTGGGGAAGGAAGAGGCAGAGTTGAAAGAAGATGAAATGGAAGAAAGAAATGAATCAAAGAATGAAAGGCAAACACTTTTTCCTACAGTTCTTACTGAGGTAAAAGACTCGCCTAGAAAAACAAAGAAGCAAATCATAGAAGAGGCTGGTCAGCATGATCACATCTCCCCCTATTGCAAGCTTCCCTATCCACAAAGAGTGAAGAAGGCCAATGATGACAAGCAGTTTGCCAAATTCTTTGATATATTGAAGAATTTGAGAATCAACATCCCATTTTCTGAAGCACTACAAAAGATGCCATCATATGCCAAATTCATGAAGGAAATCCTATCCAACAAAAGGATGCTTCTGGATGATGAAACAGTGGCAATGACTGAAGAATGTAGTGCTATCATTCAGAGAAAGTTGCCTCAGAAACTGAGGGATAGAGGGCCCTTCACCATTCCATGTTCCATAGGCGAAGTGCCAGTAGGTAAGGCTTTGATTGACTTGGGAGCCAATATTAATTTGATGCCCCTCTCTGTTTTGCAGAAACTCAACATACAAGATATTCAACCCACAATGATGACGCTGCAACTAGCGGATCACTCCACCAAATGTCCTTATGGAGTAGTGGAGGACCTCCTAGTGAAAGTGGACAAGTTCGTCTTCCCTGCGGATTTTGTGGTGTTGGAAATGGAAGCCGATGAAGAAGTCCCGATTATCCTAGGGCGGCCATTCCTAGCCACAAGAAGAGTTCTCATCGATGTGGCACAAGGCGAGTTGATTTTGAGGGTAGATGAAGAGAAGGTATCATTTAACATCTTTGATGCAATGAAATTTCCTACTGAAAAGCCCCAATGCATGATGGTGGATGTGTTGGATCCCATAGTAGAAAGTGTTTTTGAAAACGAAATTTTTGACTTCAAAATGGATGAGGAAATTTCCAGTACCTCAAGTTTTGAAAATGAAAAACATGAAGTTAAAAATTTCGTAGCTCTTGTAGAGACCAACACTTCACTCTCATCATGTATTGAGCCACCAAAGGAAACACCTAAGGTAGATAGAAAAATCGAAGATGTGAATTGTGAACTTAAGCAACTTCCCTCTCATTTAAGATATGCTTTTCTTGAAAAAAATGACACTTTTCCAGTGATCATAAGTAATTCTTTAGATAAAAGGGAAGAGGATAAGTTGCTTAAGATTCTCAAAGAACATAAATCGGCAATTGGGTGGAAGGTTTCTGATTTGAAGGGTATTAGTCCCTCGTTTTGCATGCATAAGATTCTGCTGGAGGATGGTTTTAAACCTGTGATACAACCTCAAAGACGTTTAAATCCTACTATGGAGGAGGTTGTACACAAGGAAGTCCTCAAACTACTTGATGCTGGAATTATCTATCCCATTTCAGATAGTTCTTGGGTAAGTCCAGTTCAAGTAGTTCCCAAAAAGGGGGGCATGACTGTAGTGGCAAACGAGAGGAATGAGTTAATTCCCACTAGGACAGTGACCGGGTGGAGAATGTGCATAGATTATAGGAGGCTGAATGAGTTTACAAGAAAAGATCACTTTCCTTTACCTTTTATAGATCAAATGCTTGAGAGGTTGGCTGGTCATGCTTATTACTGTTTTCTGGATGGATACTCTGGGTATAATCAAATTGTTGTAGACCCTAAGGATCAAGAAAAAACTGCTTTCACTTGTCCTTATGGGATCTTTGCATACTGGAGAATGCCATTTGGTTTATGTAATGCACCAGCAACTTTTCAACGTTGTATGATGGCCATCTTTGGTGACATGGTAGAAAAATTTATTGAAATTTTCGTGGATGACTTCTCTGTATTCGGTTCCACTTTTGAAAACTGTTTGGAAAATTTAGCTTGTGTATTAAAACGATGCCAAGAAACCAATCTTGTTTTGAACTGGGAAAAATGTCATTTTATGGTTCAAGAAGGGAACGTTTTAGGACACAAAATTTTGTTTAATGGTATAGAAGTGGATAGAGCAAAAATTGATGTGATAGAGAAACTTCCTCCTCCAGTTAATGTGAAAGGAGTGCGTAGTTTCTTAGGTCATGCCGGTTTCTATCGAAGGTTCATCCAAGACTTTTCAAAAATTTCGAAACCATTGTGTGATCTATTGGTAAAAGAAGTGACTTTTAATTTTGATGAAGCTTGCCTGAAAGCATTTGAAACCTTGAAAGAGAAATTAATATCAGCTCCTATCATAACTGCACCAGATTGAAGTTTACCCTTTGAAATTACGTGTGATGCAAGTGATTATGCTATAGGAGCTGTATTAGGACAAAGAAAGGAAAAATATGTAAGAGTCATATATTATGCTAACAGAGTGTTTGACAGTGCTCAAATCAATTATTCAACAACAGAAAAAGAATTGCTAGCCATAGTATTTGCTCTTAACAAATTTCGTCCTTATCTCATAGGGTCAAAGATTGTAGTATACACTGACCATGCGGCTTTGAAATACCTTCTAACGAAACATGAGAGTAAACCAAGACTGATTCGCTGGGTTCTTCTCTTATAAGAATTTGATATTGAAATAAAAGACAAAAAGGGAAGAGAGAATCTAGTGGCAGATCACTTGTCAAGGTTGCCTCATGATGAAATAGAAGGTTGTGATGTCCCCATATCTGAAACATTTCCAGATGAAACCTTGTTTGGTATCTCTGATGCTCCTTGGTTCAGCGATATAGCGAACTTTAAGGTGTCTAACTATATTCCCCCTGGATGGTCTCACCAACAAAGGAAAAAATTGTTTTCTGATGCAAAGTACTATGTATGGGATGAGCCATTTGATACGAGTTCGCTGTGAACGAGGCTCGTATTTGGACCGTTTGTCTCGATTCGTTTGGAAGCTCTACGAGTGCGTCAATGGCGGAAGTTCGAAATGGAATCAACAATGGCGGAAGCTCGAAGGAAGAGATTCACGACTCAAGGACTTAGAAGAAAGAATGAAAGCGGAGTAGATTTAGAAGATGATGGCGCCATGCAAAAGCAATAAGCCTAAGGGAGAATCGCCACAAGGAAGAGTTTCCATGATAAGATTCAAGGTTCGAAAAGAAACCTTAGAGAGAAATCCACTCTCAAAGATTTAGCTCTTGCTAAATTCAATTCATTAAAAATGATTCAAGATCCTTTTACAATTCAAAGTGCTGTGTATTTATACTAGCGGAAGTTGGAATAGCTTGTGAAGGACCAGACGATACAGCTTCAGACGCAAGAACTCAGCTGATGAAAATCCAGACGAAACACGCTTCAGACGAAAGAAATCAACTTATGAAAGTTCAGACGAAACAAGCTTCAGACGAAAGGACTCAGCTTGTGAAAGTCCAGACGAAACAAACTTCAGACGAAAGAACTCCGCTTGTGAAAGTCCAGACGAAACAAACTTCAGACGAAAGAACTCCGCTTGTGAAAGTCCAGACGAAACAAATCTCAGACGAAGAACTCAACTTGTGAAAGTTCAGACGAAACAAACCTCAGACGAAGTACTCGGCTTGAGGCATCAGACTAATGAGCATCAGACGGAACAATTCCTCATGTGAAGGTACAGACGAAACAATCTTCAGACAGAAAAGTTCAGTATGAAGCATCAGTCGAAGAAGCGACTTAGGTATCGTCTGTTATAGCACTTGTGATACTCGTCTATGACAGTCGTCTGTGGTATTCGACTGATTACCACTCTGGAAACATTCCAAGGCTATCATGATTGATTACTATCCTGGAAGTGTTCCAATGTTATCGTCTGTGGTATTTGATTGATTACCACCCTGGAAGCATTTCAAGGCTATAGTCTGTACGCTATCGTCTGTGGTATCGTCTGTAATTCTATCGTCTGTAACGCTATTTTCTCACAAACACTCCTACACTTTGGTTCAATTTACACACATAAAGGTCGCGCACTTATTCACCACGCAAGACCCAAAAATTAAATGTTCCTAATCTAATTACAAGTTCAAATGATCCTAAGACTATTACAAGGTTTGTTGACCAAGAAGACTTGTTGACCTTCATCTTGTATTCTCTTGAGCATTGACCTTGTAATTCTTCTAGAATCATTGACTTCCATGTTTGTGGTAGGTGGACCTCCATCACCATTCCTTTTCAAATGGGGTATAGATGGACTCCTTAGGAGATGTATTCCGGAGGAAGAGGTTAGCTCTGTTCTTTGGCACTGTCATACCTCTCCCAGTGGAGGCCATTTTAATGGGGAAAGAACAACTAAAAAGGTTTTGCAAAGTGGTTTGTATTGGCCATCCATCTTTAGAGATGCTAAAGCTTTTGTGAAAACCTGTGACAGGTGTCAAAGAAGTGGAAACATTTCTAAGAGAGATGAGGGACCCTTGAATAGCATTTTAGAGATAGAGGTTTTCGATGTGTGGGGGATGGATTTCATGGGACCATTTCCTCCCTTGTTCTCCCACACTTACATCCTAGTTGCTGTAGATTACGTGTCCAAATGGGTGGAAGCCATTTCTACCCCAACTAATGATTCTAGGATTGTAGATGCCTTTATCCATAGAAACATTTTTTCTAGGTTTGGAGTATCTAGAGCCTTCATCACTGATGGTGGAAGCCATTTCTGTAACAAACATTTAGAAAGAGTCCTTAAGAGACTTGGGGTGAAGCACAAAATTGCAACACCATATCACCCTCAAACCAGTGGGCAAGTAGAGCTAGTCAATAGGGAGATCAAGAAAATCCTAGAGAGGACTGTGAATCTTTCTCGTAAGGATTGGTCAAAACGACTGAATGATGCTCTTTGGGCATATAGAACTGCATATAAAACTCCCATCGGCATGACACCATTCCAGTTGGTTTATGGAAAGGCATGCCACTTGCCTTTTGAGCAAGAGCATAGGGCATACTGGGCCCTGAAGTATCTTAACTCTGATTCCACCTCAGGTAGTGAAAAGAGACTTGATCAGCTCCATGAGTTGGAGGAATTGAGAATTCAAGCATATGAGAATGCCAAAATCTATAAGGAAAGAACAAAATTATGGCATGATCGTAAGCTTAGAACAAGAGAGTTTCAACCGGGATAACTAGTTTTGCTTTATAATTCTAGGTTGAAGTTGTTTCCGGGAAAACTCAAGTCTCGATGGTCTGGCCCTTTCATTGTGAAAGAAGTGTTTCCTCATGGTGCCATCATTCTCAAAGACCTCGATAATTCTAGGGAATTTAAGCTGAACTGCCAAAGGGTAAAACCTTACATGGGAGACAAGATTGAGAAAGATAAGGTCTCTATTGATCTTCAGGACCCTCATTGACAGGGTTACACGTCAAGCTAATGACGTTAAAGAAGCGCTTGATGGGAGGCAACCCATGTGATTAGGAAAAGCTGTTGATAGTATTTTTGTTGATTGATAAGATTGTCAATTCTTTAGAGTCTGTGATTTAATTGCATATTTGTCAATAATAAAAATAAAATTTGAAGTTAGATAGGAGTTCAAATACATGATACAATATAGCAATTTTGATCTTTGTGTTGTTGATAGACATCAGTCATAGGAATAAATAGTGAATATTACAATTGTTGTTGAATGAATAAGAAATAAGAGAAGGTTGGGAGATGTAGTCATACTGTTGGGAATTTTGAGGCTCCAATGCATGACTTAGAGTGTGTGCACAAACTTGAGTGAAGTTGAGAGGAAGGTTCAATTTAGCTCCCCTTGTTGTCAAACCATGCCCAGGGGCAATTGTGCTAGGAGCAAGGCGCAAATCAGAGTTCTCCTCTGCCAAGACGCACCCTGGCGCAAACTTATTGAAGAGCGAGGCGCAAATCATGCTTGCCCTCTGCCAAAACACGCCGCGGCGCAAAACTTGCGCCAAGGCACAAAAGGGGGCGTGACCATTTCATTCACAATTGAACCATATTCACTTGGTGCTTGCAAACTCTCAAGAAAGCAATCCCACTCTTCATCAATTCTCACTCCCGCCATCTCACATTACAAATAACTTTGAAATAATCTCTTCATCTCCATCATCTCTATTATTCATCTCATTCCACATTGTTCAAAATTTGCAAGATCTTTCACTTTGTGCATTCAAATCTCTTGTGCTCATACAAGGTACGAACATCTATCCATTGATTATTAATTGTTTCCTTCATTTTCTAAGCTCCAATTGCATCTTTTTGACATGAATCATTGGAATGGGGGTTAAATTTTTTTTTTTTTTTGTGCGAACCCTACTATGCTATGTGCGAATGTTGAGTTGCTTATTTTCATGATGTTGCATGGCCTTGCTTTGATGTTTGTGGAGAAATATGATTGATTGTTTGTAAGTAAACAATGGTAATTGCCTTGGGGGTTCATTTGGCAAAGCAATTAGAAAGAGTTGTTCTATGCTCATTCATGATTACATGGTATTTGATAAAATTCCTCAATGAATTTTTTTAGTGTGTTTTAAGTGAGTAATCTTAGTGAGCATGACCACATGATACTTGCTTATGTATTTCCCTTAGCAATGCCAATTTGATTTCTCTTTTCATTGCAATCTCTTAATGACATTATATGCTCTTTATGGTGTTCATTGTTATCTTGACGCAATCATAATTTTCTCTATTAATTTTTGGTTGTGAAGGTTCATTTTCAAAGAGGCAATCATGACAACCAAAGAGACGCCAGATGCATCTTCCTCAAGAACACCCAGGACTAAGCATAGAGCCGTTAAGGGGACATGTCAAGAGAAGAAAAAATCTACAAAAAGTGCCAAGGCAACCGCAGCTCAAGAACCGGAAAACCCCACTTTTGATACACATAGATTTCGGTCTTTGACGCATGAGGAGGCTTTTGTATCCCGGTTTGCATCACGCACAGTGTTAGTGGAGCGGAAGTTTAATATCAGTCCGGGGCAATTCATAAATGAAGAGAAGGATGAGTTGCCTAAGCCTTCCATTTGTAAAGAGGTATGCAAGGAGATTGCGAGTAGGAAATGGAATAGATTGGCCAATTTGACGTTCCCGGCATATCAAGACATTGTTCTAGAGTTCTATGCTAATTTGACCGTGGGGGATGATGAGGAACCCTACACATCATATGTCCGTGGGAAGCATGTATCATTCTCACCGCAGGCCATTAATTCATTGCTCTTGATTCCGTTCTCCGATTCAAGGCGTTGTACTTTTGAACATCGAGCTCCGTGTAAGGCTGATCCAAGCATTGTAGAGGAGGTAATATTCGCCGGGTTCATGAAGGCACAAAGGCATGTGTTGCAATGGAACCCTTGCTAAGAACTGTGGCTTCACAAATGAATCTGCTAGTGGAAAAATTGGTGCCACTAGAAGCCTTCAACGCTGAATTCATAGAAGACTTGATGAAGTTTGATGAATTTTCTAAAGATGAAGAGGCACAGGCAGATGAAGTTGAACAAGATGATGATGAATGAGACTGTTTAAATATATATTTTGCTAATGTAGACTAAGTAGTTATTTTACTGTTTTGTTAGTTTCTGTTTTGCCAATTTGAATCTCTAGATACTTGGCACTTTTGGAAAGACATGGAAAGGTGGCACTTGCTGCAAGCTCCTTAATCATCAATGCTAGTCTTCAAAGGGGAGTACTCTTACCCTCTGTAGTTCTAATTGCTGATTAATTTTGTGTTTAAGAGATACCCCCCATTTTGTTGCATTGTCTAGTGTTTTCCTGGAATAGCATTATCTTTATGGTTTAAGTAAGAATAATATATGCAAATTGTGGCACTTAGGATCAGCTTGATGTTCTATGACAAAGTTGCATGTGTTCTCAATGATTGGAGGGGAATTGTATGAGAATTTTAGCATGAAATTGTTTCTAGATTTTGACATGACCAACGTGATTTAGCAATATTATGCAATGATTAGTCCTAGAAAGGCATATTGAGCTTCCAACTGATTCGATTCTTAAGTGCTTGTTACCATTTGAAGTGTTTTATTCTAGAACTTGCTTTTGCTCTTGATCAAAACTGCATACATGTATGATTGGACACAAATGATAAAGGCATGGTCTTTCTTGTACCCTTGAGCCAAATGAACCTTAACCCTGAAATTTTCCATTGCTAGCCACTTTGTGCCTTAATTACCCTTTTCTTTCTTGGAATTTAAGCTCAATACAAACCTAAATAAGTGGAAAACCAATTGTCCTGCCATTGGAACTTTTAAGAGTATTGGTTTATTTACTTATATGATAGGTTTTGATTTTAAGTTTGGAGTTACATTTTGGGGTTTATGTGTGGCTTGTGACTTGAGGACAAGTCAAATTTCTAAGTTTGGGGTTGGGTCACTTTGTATTAGGTGTTTATCTTGGGTACTAGTGCATTTGTGTAAATAGTAGATAATTGCATTCTAGTTGCATTCTCCTTTTTCATTCATACCATGCAAAAATTTTTCTTTATCTTCTTTCCCTTCTTGTTTTAGTAATTAGTGAGACCCACTTAAGAAAAACAAAGTGCAAAAATAAAGAGAAAAACAGGAGTATGAAAAGAAAGAAAAAGGGAAGAAGAAGAAAATTCCAAAAAAAAAAATTTACAAGGAAAGAAGTCCAGAAAAAGCAAAAGAAAGAAAAATGGAAGAAAAAAAAAATGTCAAAAATTTACAAGAAAATAATTCTAGAGAAAACAAAAGAAAACAAGTTAAGAAGAAAATGCCAATTCAAAGCAAAAAGAAAAGAAATCAAGAAGAAAAGAGAACAAGATTAGTCTCATTAGTTATTTTTGTTGCTTTATTTTTATCTTTGTTCTTATCTTTAATTTTTCCTTCTTTCCATCATTATATCATGCATACCATATAGGTAAAACTTTTACTCTTTGAGTTCCTTTGGATTCTTAGCTAGTTTCCTTTTCTTTTATCCCACCTCTACCTAAGCCCCATTACAACCTTGAAAAGACCTTTTGATTGTCCAATTTATACTTGAAGGCGGTGGAGATTTTGAGAGCCATTGCAAGCTTATGGTAATATGACCTTTGATTGGTAACCCTGAGAGAAAACACAAGCCCAAATACTTGAGAGATTGAGCGTAAACACCTGACTTGTGAGAATTGTTTGATATTGCTAAATTACATTCTTCGCGCAAATCTATGATTACTTGCTTATGCTTGATGAATTGTGCAGTTACTTGACATTGTTGTGAGCACATGTTCAACTTTCATTGATGATTTGAGTTTGACTTAAGGAGTCACAAGTTGTGTGTTGAATTCTGAACGGGCCTTGAGTTAATGCTATACCATAATTCTAGGTTTGCTTGAGGACAAGCAAAGCTTTAAGTTTGGGGTTGTGATAAGTGCTAGATTATACATGTTTTCCTAGGTGTTTTTAGTCCAATTCTATTCGTTTTTACTAGGTCTAGTTGTAGTTTAGGCAAGAAAATAGTGGAAATATCATGTTTGTTTAATGTTAGTCCCCGATTTGGTGTTTGGTTAGTTTTATAGGTCTTTCTTGTGTTTTTAAGTCATTTTACCCTTTTTTCTTGATTAATTGTAGGTTCATTGAAGGAATGAAGAGGAGATAGGAGCAAGGAATGGAGTGAATGCTAGAATTGAAGCTTGGAATGAAAGCTCCTAGACCTGAGATGAAGACTCGGAGTGAAAGCCATCAAGAAGAAGAAAAAAAAATTGAAGCCCAAGCCATGGAAGCAGGAGCAGTTGCGCCAGGGCGCAATTCAGGCCAGGCCAGGGCGCAATTCTCCATCATTCCATGTCCAGATGCACCAGGGCGCAATTCAGGCCAGGCAAGGGCGCAATTCTCCATCATTCCATGTCCAGATGCGCCAGGGCGCAATTCAGAGCCAGCCAGGGCGCAAATCTTCACCTCTTGTTGTCAAGGTGCGCCAGGGCGCAAATCAGAGCCAACCAGGGTGCAATTCACTCTTCTCCTCTGCCAAGATGCGCCCAGGTGCAAATCTATTAAGGGTGAGGCGCAAATGCTACAGTATATATAGGGGTCCTTGAGCGCGAAAAGGGGGATCGAATTCTATCTTCTTCTGCACGCTTCCTCTGCACAATTCTCTCTTCTCCACTCTCATTCTTCCCATCCTTCATCAAACCTCAAAGATTTCAGAAGCTTTGGAGCTTGTGGAAGCAAGATCCAGACCTTCATGGAGTGCTTCTTGTGTTTGAATTCCTTTTCTCTTCTTCCATTTCTCGTTTCCATGTTAGGCTAGATCTCTAGGTTAGGGATTGGGGATTTTGATTCTGTAACTCTTGTAAAGACTTCTTCATGTTAATTCAAGTGTAATTTCATTCAATTGATTGATCTCTTCTTGCTTATTGCCAATTGTTGAGGTTTATTCACGAAGTTCAAATAGTTGATAGGGATATTGGTGTTTGAATTGGACTGAATTGTTCCTTAAGGATTTGTATCTCATTTCAATTGTACGATTGGAAAATTGATAATTGAATTAGGAGAGGAAGTAGATCACTATAGTCATGCATGAGTCTAGGGATAGAACTTGTATACTATGAGATGTTGTGAATTCATCTGTTTCGCTTCTTGAATTACTTTCTATTTTCACCTAAGGGATTAGGGATTATAGTAGCAATTCAAAGGGACTAAATACCTAGGAATAGGATTAGTCTTCGGTATCACGAATTCTATCTCCACTTGATTGAATCTTTGTTGAATTGACATAGGAAGTAGTTACCTAAAGGAAGAATCAAATGAACCGTTTCCCTAACTGTCTTTACTATCTTGTTTAGAAACCTAAACATTTACTGCCTTCTTTAATTGTTTACGTTGTATTGCTTACTTTTACATAAACACTTAGTTTTGCATAAATAATTGATTCATTGGTTCGTCCTAATAGAGAAGCATGCTAAGTAATCGGTAATTCATCATTTAGTCTCTGTGGTTCGACAACCTTCACTCATCTTTTCTAAACTTGTAAACGACCGGTACACTTGCCTAATTGTGATAGTAGTTTTTAAAGTTCAACAATTACTCCAGAGCAGTTTGGATTCCCCTGTTTTCTGAAACTATTGGTAATCGATTACAGCTCTTGGTAATCGATTACTTCAGCTTAAAAACCTTTTAAAACTAAAGTTTTTGATTCCTTTCAAGCAAAATGGGGTTCCAAAGCTTCTCTAGCTCAAATCACAAGTATAAAACAAAGTTTCTATGGAATGATTGAATAAAAACCACACTCAAAGCCTAAGCTAAAACAATCAATACATTTTAAACTCCTATATACAATCTATCATAAAGATCAAAAGTACAAGTATATCAAAACTAAAACTAGGGATGGCTTCTTCAGCTTCAAGTCCAACAGATAGTATTTATCGGATAAATATTAATAGATCTCATTTATTAATTCACGTGTATAGATAAGTCACATGTTGATGTGATCATTGAACTGACTCAATTAAAATTTCCTAATGGTTAATGTTTACCATAAGCTGTAAATAGAAAATTTCAAGAAGAGGTTAAATAGTTTTGTTTGACCTGAGATTGTCATAGTAATTAACAGGTTATTTATTGTATTTTTGATTCTGGACACCTAGTGCTTTAGAGCGCTTGTTGAATGAATATTGGATATGATTAAATACATGTAGAATTAATGATTAATCAAGAAGGGATCCATCAACTCTTGGTAATGAGTTTGAGCTCTATGAATAAAATTATATCCTGGCCAGGAAAAATTAAATGAAGGAAGAAATGTGTTTCTTAGACCATTATAAATTAACTCAAAAGAGATTGACATAAATACCATACTCTAGAGTTAATCCAGAGCTGTAAGGATGGAAGAAAATATTATACTACTCTTCTAATGGTTCTTGAAAGTAAAATGCTACTTCATACTATCCAGACTTTAAGGAGTATTGCTAGATGCCTATCTTGATTAATATATTAATTTAATTGATATATTACCGGCTTAGTATTGAACCTACGGGGTCACACACAAATGAGTGTTCTAATCTCTGTTGAAGAAATTATTCTAATATTTGATTATTAATTAAATTAGAGAATTTAATTAATTAAATTTCTTAAGTGGAATATTATTATATTTTTGCTAGCACTAGAAATATGAATAATATGAAAGATTTGGTGAAAGAATAAAAACAAACATGAAAGATTCTTCTGTTTGGAATTTGGGCTAAAAATTTGAATATCTAAATCGATTAGAAATAAAAGATAAGAGATTTGTTATCTTTTGATTTTGGTTAATTATTTGAATTTTGAATCGCTAATCAGTTAACAGTAAAAGATAAAAGATTCGTTATCTTTTAACTGATCAAATATTTCAAATTCGAATCGTCAATTAGTTACTAATAAAAGATAAAAGATTTGTTATCTTTTAACTGATCAAATATTTCAAATTTTGAATTTGATGAGAAGTTTGTTATCTTCGGTGTGCTATAAATACAACCTTAGGCTGCATGCTGATAGTACAACACACAGAAGCAAAACCCTACTATTATCTTTTCTCCCATATCACCAATCATTATTCCGCCTGTCAAAGTTGTTGGCAAATAGAGGTCAGTCTCGGTGTGGATACATGTAAAGTCTTCACATTATTGAAGAATTTTTTTTGGCTTAAGAGCTCGTCAACAGGTACACGTTTACTATGCCTTCTATTTAAATATAATTTAGATGCAAAATTAGATCCTTTTATTCCGCAATATGTGTTAGCGAACACCAAAGTTCCTTCAGATTATTTCAGAGAGTAATGGCTCAAAATTTTGAAATCAAGTTTGGTAATCGATTGAAACGAAATGGAAATTGATTATTTATATCAGAAAGGTCAAAAACACTTGATTTTACATGTTTTGAAAGAACTTTGGTCATGTTCATGCAATGTTATGAATACATACCTTGTTGGAGTACCAAGAATGATCAAACTTACCATATGTAAGGGGGTTCAAGAGAGATGTTCCTCACTTAGAATACCAAGATTGGTTCTTAGTTTGAAGAATCTCTCCTTTGGTAGAGGTTTTGTGAAGATATCCGCGAGTTAATTCTTCGTTTCAACAAACTCCATCTACAAGAATTCTCTTCAAAGTTTCAAAGATTTCTCTTGAGATGAAGGCTGTGTGAATGGTTGAATTGTTTGGATGATATCATTGATCAGTGCATACACAACAGGTGTAATCTTATCTGATCTTTATCTTTTGTAATCTTTTTGGTTTAAACTCTAAAGAGAAAGGTATTCTCTTGGAAGAGATGATGAGTTTTTGAGAGAGGTACTCTCAAAGGTTGATTCTTGAAGGGATCAAGGATCAAGATATGTTCTTAGGTGAAGAACATATAATTTTGAGTATTTGATTTGTTTTTGTGTTTGTGCAGTGTGGTTGTATTGAACACAGAATCTTTATAGTGGAAAACCGATTGCAACAGATTGTTGGGTTGGGACTGGATGTAGGCCGAAAGCCGAACCAATATAAATCTCTGTCTAAACTCTCTTCTCTATCTTATCTCTTTTAATTCATTGTTTTCTTACTTTACAATTTTCCCTTGTTTTTCGCTGATTATATCTCTGATACGTTCTTGTAATTCAAGATAAGATTGAATCGGAAAAAAGTGAGAAAAAGTAAAATTGAACAAGGGAACTTGAATCTATTCACCCCCCCTCTAGATTCATATAGGGACCAACAATTGGTATCAAGAGCTTTAACTAGTAAATCAATCTAGTAATCCTTCTTAGTTCCCTGTAATGACTAGTAATCTTTTACCCTTCGCTGAAGGAACTTCGATAAATAGACCTCCATTGTTCTGCGGTGATAACTATCCATTCTGGAAAGTTCGCATGAAGATCTTTATGGAATCTATTCACAGAAGCATCTGGCAGGCTGTGGTAAATGACTACAAAGTTCCAATGAAAATAGAAAATGGAAAAGAGATAGAAAAAGCTTTTGAGGATTGGGACATGGATGAGATTAGGAGGGCTGAAAATGATTCTAAGGCCTTGAATATCATACACTCTGCCTTGAATTTTGATGAGTTTTTCAGGATATCAGCTTGCACAACAGCAAAAGAAGCATGGGAGCTCATCATGGTAACTCATGAAGGTACTGCTGAGGTGAGGAGAGCTAGGAAGAACACACTCATTCAAGAGTATGAGACATTCAGAATGTTCCAAGGAGAATCAATAATGGAAATGCAAAAGAGATTCACACACATCATCAACCATCTCAAAGGACTTGGCAAGAACTTCATTGAAGAAGAAGTGAATGTCAAGATTCTGAAATCACTAAATAGAAAGTGGCAACCTACAGTGACAGCCATAACTGAATCCGAGAACCTTGCTTCTATGACAAGTGCTGAACTGTTTGGGAAACTTAGAGAATATGAAATGGACATGACTCGAATGGCAGATGAGGAGCAAAAAGATAAAAGAGCTAAAGGAATTGCTCTCAAAGTAGACCAGACTGAAACAGAATCTGAATCCTCTGAAGACGGAAATGATTCACAAGAAGACCAAGTGAACTTGATGGTAAAGAAGTTCAGAAAGTTCATGAAGAACAACACTAAAAAGAAATTTGTTCAACCAAGAAAAGGAGTCAAGAAGCAAGACAATACTTCAGTCAAAGTGACATGCTACGAATGTGGGAAGATTGGGCACTACAGATCAGATTGTCCAACCTTGAAAAGAAGCAACAACACTGAAGTGAGAAAATCTGAGAATAAAAGAAATGTCAGAAAGAAAAGAAGAAAAAGAAAGCATACATAGCTTGGGATGAAGGCTACACATCCTCAACATCTGAAAGTGAAGATGAGGAGGCGAATCTGTGCTTAATGGCCAAAACATCCAGTGAGGTAAGTGATACGAACTCAATTATGGATGAATATGATGAATTACATTCTGTCTTTTGTGAGCTTTATAATCAAGCTGAAGTTTTTGAAAAAGAAAACATAGTATTGAAAAAGGAAGTATCCATGTTAAAACAGAAAATATGTGAGTTAGAAAATGATATTTCCAAGCTAAAGGAACTCAACATTTCTGCAAACTATGTCCACATGAAATCTGGAAACACTAAGCATGCTAAATTCACTTGTACTTATTGCATGAAACCTGGACATAAATCATATAACTGCATGATTAGAAAGAAAGGGATTTCCAGTGACAAATACAAATGGATTAAGAAAGAAACCTATAGCACTAACATGCATGGACCCAAGAGGAAGTGGGTACCAACTGCAAAATAAGTTCTTTTTCTCTTGCAGGAAAGCCTGAACAGTAGAAGCTCAATTTGGTACTTAGATAGTGGCTGCTCAAGGCATATGACGGGTGATAGAAGGAACCTGAGCACCTTCACACCAAGAGAAAATGGACCAGTTGTATACGGAGACAACAACAAAGGGAAAATACTAGGCTACGGTACTATTGGATATAAGGCAAACACAGTGATAGAAGATGTATTGATGGTCGATGGATTAAGGTTCAATCTATTGAGCATCAGTCAACTATGTGACAAGAACTACAAAATTGTTTTTGATGATGAACATTGTCTCATCAGCAACAAAGACTCAAATGAACTTCTCATGATTGGCAAGAGATCTAACAACATTTACATATTGGAAGTAAATCATTCTTCTCCTTACTCTACATGTTTAACTTCTAATGAGAATCTGTCTTGGCTATGGCATAGGAGAATAGCACACATTGACATATTGCATTTGAATAAGCTTGTTTCTAAAGAGTTAGTTTTTGGTCTCCATAAACTAAGATTTTCCAAAGAAGGACTATGTGAGGCTTGTCAAAAGTCCAAGCAGGCAAAAACATCTTTCAAAAATATTAAACATGTTTCTACAACTCAGCCGCTTGAACTCTTGCATTTAGACTTATTTGGTCCATCTAGGATAGCTAGTATTGGTGGAAATCTGTATGGGCTAGTCATAGTAGCTGACTATTCAAGATTTACTTGGGTTTTGTTTATCAAGAAAAAGGATCAAGCCTTTGAAGTTTTCAAGGTACTTGCCAAGAAAATTCAAAACAAAAAGGATTTGAAAATTAAAACTTTAAGAAGTGATAATGGCACTAAATTTAAGAATAGCTTTTTTGAAAGGTTTTGTGAAAAACATGGGATATCACACTGCTTTTCAGCTCCTAGAACTCCTCAGCAAAATGGAGTGGTGGAGAGGAAAAACAGGTCTCTTATAGAACTTGGAAGAACCATGCTTTGAATGAGCATATGATGCCTAAACATTTTGGGGGCGAGATCTTGTGAACACTGCATGTTATGTTCTCAATAGAGTCTCTATAAGACCCATTTTGAAGAAAACCCCTTATGAGTTTTTCTATGGAAGAAAACCAAACATTTCTTATTTTAAAGTTTTTGGATGCAAATGCTTTGTTTTAAACAATGGCAAGGACCCTGTTGGAAAGTTTGATGCAAAGGCTGATGAAGCCATTTTCCTTGGTTATTCAAATACCAGTAAAGCATATAGGATCTTTAATAAAAGAACAATGTGTATTGAAGAATCTGTCCATATTAGATTTGATGAAACTAACACTTTCCAAAAGGAAAGATTGTTGTGTAATGATGATGAAACAGGTGAAGGAAACATAGACATTGATCACAAGCATCAGCAAACTCAACCAAACCCAGTGCCAGAACAAGCAAAAGAGTGGAGGACACCTAGGAATCTATCATTTGACAATGTCATTGGTGACATTCACAAGGGGGTAACTACTAGATCCTCACAGAATTTGTTTTGCTATAATACTTGTTGGTCCCTATATGAATCTAGAGGGGGGGTGAATAGATTCAAGTTCCCTTATTCACTTTTACCTTTTCTCACTTTTTCCCGATTCAATTTTATCTTGAATTACAAGAACGTATCAGAGATATAAACAGCGAAAAACAAGGGAAAATTGTAAAGCAAGAAAATAATGAATTAAAGAGATAAGATAGAGAAGAGAGTTTAGACAGAGATTTATACTGGTTCAGCTTTCGGCCTACATCCAGTCCCAACCCAACAATCTGTTGTGATCGGTTTTCCACTATAATGATTTTGTGTTCAATACAATCACACTGCACAAACACAAAAACAAATCAAATACTCAAAACTATATGTTCTTCACCTAAGAACATATCTTGATCCTTGATCCCTTCAAGAATCAACCTTAGAGAGTACCTCTCTCAAAAACTCATCAACTCTTCGAAGAGAATACCTTTCTCTTTAGAGTTAAAACCAAAAAAATTACAAAAGATAAAGATCAGATAGGATTACACCTGTTGTGTATGCACTGATCAACAATATCATCCAAACAATTCAATCTTTCACACAACTTTCATCTCAAGAGAAATCTTTGAAACTTTGAAGAGAATTCTTGTAGAAACTAGTGTTTAGCTCTTCCTTTCTTTCTTTGAAAACTCAAAAAGATCTCTCTCTTCGAAACAATTCAAAGAGGTTTCAATTTAAAGCAGTTTCAAAATCATTTGAGATGAATTCTGGTGTGGTAATCGATTACTGGATTGTGGTAATCGATTACTCCAAAGAAATTTGCCTTCCCCTGTTTCTTCAAGCATGAAGTAATCAATTACTATGGAGTGGTAATCGATTACTCTAGAGCAGTTTGGGTTCCCCTGTTTTCTGAAACTGTTGGTAATCGATTACAGCTTGTGGTAATCGATTACTTCAGCTTAAAACCTTTTAAAACTAAAGTTTTTTTATTCCTTTCAAACAAAATGGGGTTCCAAAACTTCTATAACTCAAATCACAAGAGTAAAAACAAATTTTCTATGAAACGATTAAATAAAAACCACACTCAAAGCCTAAACTAAAACAATCAATACATTTTAAACTCCTATATACAATCTATCATAAAGATCAAAAGTACAAGTATATCAAAACTAAAACTTGGGATAGCTTCTTCAGCTTCAAGTCCAACAATACTGCTTTTGTATCACAGGTAGAACCATCCAGCATAGAGGAAGCCTTGAACAATGAATTTTGGATCATGGCTATAAGAAGAACTTAACCAGTTCAAAAGCAATGGAGTTTGGGAACTTGTTCCAAACAAAGGCAACATGAACATTATTGGTACAAAATGGGTATTCAAGAACAAACTGAGTGAAGAAGGAGTTGTGGTCAGAAACAAAGCAAGACTTGTGGCAAAAGGCTACAATCAACAATAAGGGATTGACTTTGAAGAAACCTTTGCCCCTGTTGCAAGACTTGAAGCTGTTAGACTACTCCTGGCTTATGCTTGCATCAACAATTTCAAATTATACCAAATAGATGTAAAGAGTGCATTCTTGAATGGTTATATCAATGAAGAAGTCTATGTAGCACAACCATTCGGTTTCACAAATACTACTTGGCCTACACATGTCTACAAACTTCATAAAGCCTTGTATGGGTTGAAGCAAGCCCTTAGGCAATGGTATGATAGACTGAGTAAGTTTCTCATATCAAAAGGATTCCACAGAGGTAAAGTAGACAAGACTTTGCTTATTAAGAACAAATCTAACTACATTCTATTGGTTCAAATTTATGTTGATGACATTATCTTTGGATCATCTAACCAACAACTTTGTGAAGAGTTTGTGAAAGATATGCAGGAAGAATTTGACATGTCCATGATTGGAGAACTGAGTTTCTTTTTAGGACTCCAAATCAAACAAATGGAAGGTGGCACATTCATACATCAGGCTAAGTACACTAAAGAACTGCTTAAGAAATATGAGATGACTAATTGCAAAGTGTCAAATACACCTATTTCTACTAAAACTTATCTTGATATTGATGAAGCAGGTGATGAAGTTGATACTACCTTATACAGAGGTGTTATAGGATTTTTACTTTATCTTACAACCAAGTGAGACTTGATATTCTTTTTTTACGTATGTTTATGTGCTAGATTTCAATCTGCACCTAAGCAATCTCATTGGCTAACAGTGAAGAAGATTCTTAAATACCTAAAAGGAACAATAAGTTGTAGACTATGGTATCCAAAAGGAACCTCACCATTACTTGTTGGTTTCAGTGATTCTGATTTTGCAGGTAGCAAAACGGATAGGAAAAGCACTAGTGGAACATGTCACATCTTTGGAGAATGTTTGATATCGTGGAATAGCAGAAAGCAAGCTTGCGTAGCACTATCAACTACAAAAGCTGAATATGTAGCTGCGGGAAGTTGTTGTGCTCAAGCAATTTGGTTGAAACACCAACTTGAAGACTTTGGGCTAAAGATAGGTCACATTCCCTTGAAATGTGACAACACAAGCGCTATAAGTATCACAAGAAATCCTGTACTGCACTCAAGAACAAAACACATTGAAGTCAGATACCACTTTATGTGAGATCACATCGAAAAAGGAGATTATGACATCGAATTCATAGACACGGAAAATCAATTAGCGGATATATTCACAAAGACATTACCAAAAGAAAGGTTTTACAAACTTAGATCAAACCTGGGCATTTTGAGTGAGGAACATCTAAACTAAACCTTTTTACTTGATTACACTTATCCATAACTCTGTTTTTGTGAAATTTTTTTCAAGAAAAACCTTCTTCTGATAGAAATAATCGATTACCAAGGGAGGATAATCGATTAATTCGCGTGAAATTCACTCTGGGAAGGATTTTGGTACTGAGATAATCGATTACCACGAGCTGTAATCGATTACCACAGAACATGTTTTCAAATGTTTTGAAGAAATCCTCTGGAGTAATCAATTACCAGTTTACCGTAATCGATTACCACGACTGTGTTTCTTGTTTTTCTTCTTCCCTCTATATAAGGAACTGAGATAATCGATTTCCAACTACTGGTAATCAATTACCTCGTTCTTGGGCTAATCTTTTGGGCTTTGTTCTCTCTTATAAGAAGTGCAGGTGTGACTCTTCAACTCACCATTCATCTTCTTATTCTGAAAAACCCTTCATCTTCTTCCTCCAAACCCTAGATTTTCACTCTCTCTCAACAATGGAAGAACAAGGTAAAGGTAAAAGAATCAAAATGAGGGCAAACCGTTTCACCCATGAAGAAATTAAGGAAAAGAAAAAGGTAGGAGAATCTTCCAAGAGGAAGAAACCTACATCCTCAGAGCAACCAGAAATTCCTCCTCCTCCTCAACCACAAGAATCAGGGGTCAACCGGTGGTTCACCTCTAAAGGAAAAGAGACTAGGTTCAACCTTGACTTTGCTAACAAGGGTCTTGTTCCACCCAAGATTCTTGACCTACAATGGCTGGATAATCAGAGTTTCACGTTCCAGACTTTCCTGAGGCAACAACACCTAGAAAGGTTCGTAGGGATGAAAGGCTTCATCTATCTAGACTTGGTTCGGGTTTTCTACTCAAACCTCAAACCGAATATGGAAAGGATGACAGTGAGTTCAGAGATTAAAGGTATCAAAATAACTCTAACCCCTGCTCACTTTTTGCAAATTGCTGGCATAAGGAAGGAAGGGATTATTGCACATGTAGACAAACTCAGAGAAAAAGGGTTTGATTTACAAAAAGACTCTTTTTACATGAGCCTTCTGAGAAACCCCCAACATTGGGAAGAGGAAAGGAATTCCAGGAGAGCACAGGGCAAGAAAGTAACATATAACATTGGTGGCCTGACAGCGGATGATAGGCCACTCCATTATACTGTTTACTGGATCTTGGGTGCAAGGGGAGCAAACCATGCCCAACTAAGTGAGGATGACATGATTCTCATTGCTGCTCTGAAGAACGGGATTCAAGTGGACTGGACGCACATTATCATGGACAACATGTTGAAAACTAGAAGACTTCTAGACAATAAGTGTCCTTACTCTCTTTTTATCTCTAGACTAATTGAAAATTTTCAGATTAACACCACTGATGAAGCTAGAAAATTAGTCAAAGATGTCCATGTCATCGATGATAGAGCATTGAAGATGATGAGACTTATCAAGACCGATGCGGGATGGATAACAAGAGAGGAACAGCAGGCCATTCCACAACCTGAGCATGAGGAAGCACTAGAAGAGCAAGAGGAAGCACAACCTGAGCATGAAGATGAGGATGAAGACAATGCTGGAGAGTACATTCCACGATCGCGCTTCGAATCCATTATGATTGATAGGATGGATGAACTGGAAGCAACCATCAACAAGCGACTTGATGACCTGGGAAAGCGACAAGATCTGCATTTCCTGGAAATGAAGGACTTGATGGAAACTATCATGGAAAGACTCAACCAGGATGACGACTCAGATTAGTAACTCCATCTCTACCTCTCACTTTCTGATTTGATATACCAAATAGGGGGAGTAGTAGTGTAGTTATTAATTGTCATTAGTCTTCATAGCTTCATAGTATTTGGATTGCTCTGTAATTGCTTTGTTTTTTTGAACTATTATTTGTTCTGTTTTTGGGAGTTTTTGAATCTGCTTTACTTAAGTATTCTACTTAGGGGGAGCAGATTAACACAATTGAACATTTTATTGGATGACTGTAATAGTTAGACTTAATTTTCTTTGCAAATAATTGTCTTTATATGGCTGTGATTTGATATAGTTGTATGTTTTGGATGATTCATAAAGCTGTATGTAAATAGTTGTATGAAATTGATGAAAATTGAAAGAATAGAAAAGGAAAAACACTAACATTGCAGGACACATCAAAACCAACATCTACATTGAAGATCAACTACACAACAATTTGGTACATCAAAACCAAAAAGGGGGAGATTGTTGGACTTGAAGCTGAAGAAGCCATCCCTAGTTTTAGTTTTGATATACTTGTACTTTTGATCTTTGTGATAGATTGAATATAGGAGTTTAAAATGTATTGATTGTTTTAGTTTAGGCATTGAGTGTGGTTTTTATTCAATCGTTTCATAGAAAATTTGTTTTTACTCTTGTGATTTGAGCTAGAGAAGTTTTGGAACCCCATTTTATTTGAAAGAAATCAAAAACTTTGGTTTAAAAAGGTTTTAAGCTGAAGTAATCGATTACCATATAGCTGTAATCGATTACCAACAGATTCAGAAAACAGGGGAACCCAAACTGCTTTGGAGTAATCGATTACCACTCCATAGTAATCGATTATTTTGTGCTTGAAGAAACAGGGGAAGGCAAATTTCTCTGGAGTAATCAATTACCACAATCCAGTATTCGATTACCACACCAGAATTCATCTCAAATGATTTTGAAACTGCTTTAAATTGAAACCTTTTTGAATTGTTTTCAGAAGAGAGATCTTTTTGAGTTTTCCAAGAAAGAAAGGAAGAGCTAAACACTAGTTTTTACAAGAATTCTCTTCAAAGTTTCAAAGATTTCTCTTGAGATGAAGGCTGTGTGAATGGTTGAATTGTTTGGATGATATCATTGATCAGTGCATACACAACAGGTGTAATCTTATCTGATCTTTATCTTTTATAATCTTTTTGGTTTAAACTCTAAAGAGAAAGGTATTCTCTTGGAAGAGTTGATGAGTTTTTGAGAGAGGTACTCTCAAAGGTTGATTCTTGAAGGGATCAAGGATCAAGATATGTTCTTAGGTGAAGAACATATAGTTTTAAGTATTTGATTTGTTTTTGTGTTTGTGCAGTGTGATTGTATTGAACACAGAATCTTTATAGTGGAAAACCGATCGCAACAGATTGTTGGGTTGGGACTGGATTTAGGCCGAAAGCCGAACCAATATAAATCTCTGTCTAAACTCTCTTCTCTATCTTATCTCTTTTAATTTATTGTTTTCTTGCTTTACAATTTTCCCTTGTTTTTCGCTGATTATATCTCTGATACGTTCTTGTAATTCAAGATAAGATTGAATCGGGAAAAAGTGAGAAAAAGTAAAATTGAACAAGGGAACTTGAATCTATTCACCCCCCCCTCTAGATTCATATAGGGACCAACACTCTGTCGAACCCGTTAGACAGAAGAAACTTACTTAGTCTTTCGTACCACTGTCTAGGGGCATGCTTTAGGCTATAGAGAGCCTTCTTTAACTTTTAGACATGCTTAAGGAAACTGAAATCAGTCAAACCGGGTGGTTGTGAAACAAAAACTTCTTCGTTGATGTAGCCATTTAAGAACGTACTTTTCACATCCATCTGAAATAACTTGAAATCGTGAATGCAGGCAAAAGCAAGTAGTAACCTTACGGTTTCTAGTCTAGCAACAGAGGCATAAGTTTCATCAAAATCTATTCCTTCTTGTTGATTATAACCCTTAGCTACTAGTCTAGCCTTAGTCCTAACCACAATACCATTCTCATCTAACTTGTTCTTAAACACCTATTTTGTTCCAACAATATTCATATCTCTATTAAAAGGCACTAATTCCCAAACATCATTCCTTTTAAATTGATTCAAATCGTGAATGCAGGCAAAAGCAAGTAGTAACCTTACGGTTTCTAGTCTAGCAACAGAGGCATAAGTTTCATCAAAATCTATTCCTTCTTGTTGATTATAACCCTTAGCTACTAGTCTAGCCTTATTCCTAACCACGATACCATTCTCATCTAACTTGTTCTTAAACACCCATTTTGTTCCAACAATATTCATATCTCTATTAAAAGGCACTAATTCCCAAACATCATTCCTTTTAAATTGATTCAAATCCTCATGCATAACATTCATCCAAAATTCATCATTCAAAGCATCATCAACATAAGAGGGTTCAAATTGAGATACAAATGCAAAATCATCACAAAACATATTATAGGAGGATCTAGTGGATACTCCCTTTTGGATGTCACCAATTATGTTGTCAAGAGATAGGTTCCTTGGTTTCCTCCATTCTCTTGGTAGATCATGTGTAATGGTTGGTGGTTCTTGCTGTCTTTCCGGTATGCTACTGTCATCTTCACCTGTACTTTCCTCATCATCAACAAATACACTTCCCTTTTGGGGATTGTTAGATTCATCAAACTTTACATGTACAAATTCCTCAATGCACATTGTTCTTTTGTTGAAAACTTTATAAGCCTTACTAGTTGATGAATACCCAATAAAGATAGCCTCGTCTGCCTTGGCATCAAACTTACCAAGAGGCTTTTATCCATTATTCGGAACAAAACATTTGCACCCAAATACCTTAAAATGAGAGATAGTTGGTTTTTTATCTCTATAAAGCTCATAGGGGGTTTTCTTCAAAATAGGTCGAATCACTATCCTATTTAGAACATAACAAGCTGTGGAAACTGCATTAGCCCAAAAGTATTTAGGCAGAGCATTCTCACTCAACATTGCTCTAGCAAGTTCTACCAAGGATCTATTTTTCCTCTCAACAACCCCATTTTTCTGCGGAGTTCTTGGAGCGGAAAAATTGTGATCGATACCAAACTTTTCGCAAAATTTTCCAAAAGATTTATTTTCAAATTCACCTCTATGATCACTTCTAAGAGATTTAATTTTCAAATCCTTTTCGTTTTGTATCCTTTTGGCAATAATTTTGAAAACTTTGAAGGCATTGTCTTTACTTGGTATAAATGCAACCCAAGTAAACCGAGAGTAATCATTTACTAAGACCAGTCCATATAGGTTTCCACCCAAACTTGTAGTCCTAGAGGGTCCAAATAGATCCATGTGCAATAGCTCAAGTGGTCTAGAAGTAGAAACAATATTTTTAGTTCTAAAAGAGTTTATAGACTGCTTGCCCTTTTGGCATGCATCACAGAGGCCTTCTCTATTGAATCTTAAGTTAGGTAACCCTTGTACTAGGTTCTTAGATGAAAGCTTGTTCAGTTGATGAACATATATATGAGCTATACGTCTATGCCAAAGACATGATAAATCATCGTTTGACGTAAGACATGCATGATATGATGAAGAATGATCAAGTTCAAGAATGTAGATGTTGTTGTGTTTCTTACCGACCATTAATACCTCATTCGACTTGTTGCCACTGATTGTGCAACACCCATTGTCAAAAGATACCTTGTAGCCCTTGTCGCACAGTTGGCTAATACTAAGAAGATTGAGTCTCAAACCTTTTACAAGCAGAACATCTTCAATAACCTTGTTGGATTTGTCTCCAACAACACTTATACCCAATATTCTACCTTTGTTGTTATCTCCATAAACTACCGAACCAGATTCTTTTGATTTGAAGGAGATAAAATTGCCGGTCATATGCCTTGAACATCTGCTATCCAAATACCAAGTTGAGTGCTTGGCTCTCAAGCATACCTACACAGAAAAAGATATCACTTTGTTTTTGGTACCCAAGATTTATTGAGTCCATGAGTGTTAGAGTTGTGATTATCTTTCATAATCCATTTAAACAAGCCACTAGATATACCTTCTTTCCTAATCATGCAATTATAGGAGTTATGACCAGATTTCATACAATAACTACATGTGAAGGTTCTGTTTTTGCTAGGTTGTTTAAATGCAAAGAACTTCATGTTACCCTTTTTCAAATAAGCATAAAAAAACTTACACTTTGAACATGGTTGCTTTAAAACTTCATTTTCCTTTTTCAAACTTTGAACATCAGTTTCTAAAGCACAAATATTGTTTTCCAAATCTGTAATTTTTCTTTTCAAAACCTTGTTCAACTTGCTTAGTTTTTTGGCTTCCTTGTAAAATTCACAAAAGGCAGTTTGGAACTCATCATAATCACACGTAGATGAATCAGAGTCACTTACCTCATTATCGGACGTTGGATTTGCCTTGAGTCACAAATTTGCTTCTTCATTCTCGCTTTCGCTAGAGGTAGAGGAATCGTTGTCTTCCCACGCTATGTAGGCCTTTTTCTTGCGAAATCTGTCCTTCTTGGACCGTTCCTCTTGTTCAACTCTTCTAGGCTCACTACTATTTGACTTCTTCATGTTGGGGAACTCAGATTTGTAGTATCCTACCTTTCCGCACTCGTAGCAAATAACCTTTGAAGATGAACTCTCATTCCTCTTGAAGCCTTTCTTTGAATTATTGAACCTCTTCTTGTCATTGTTCCTTCTCATGAACTTTTTGAACTTTTTTACCATAAGGTTCATGTTCTCTTGTTCCAATTCACTTGCATAGCTGGATGTATCACTCTCACTAGCTGTATCTTCCATTTTCAGTGCTAGACCCTTTGCTTTCTTGTCCTTTTGTTCTTCATCAGCAATCCACGACATGTCCATCTCATACTCACGTTGCTTACCAAACAACTCCGCGTTTGACATCAAGGTGAGATTCTTTGATTCGGTGATCGTTGTGACCGTCGGTTGCCACTTCCTACTAAGGTATTTCAGTACTTTGACATTTACCTCTTCTTCAATGAAAATCTTACCTAGTCCTTTGAGATGGTTCACAATGTGTGTAAAGCGTTTCCGCATTTCCATCACGAACTCTCTTTGCGTCATTCGAAATGTTTCGTACTCTTGGATCAAAGTGTTCTTCCTTGCCCTTTGTACTTCAGCGGTTCCTTCTTGTTTGACCTTTATTAATTCCCAAGCTTCTTTGGCTATATTACAAGCTGAAATTCTGAAAAATTCATCGGAATTCAAAGCAGAATGTATAATATTTAAAGTTTTTGCATCGTTTTCAGCTCTCCTGATTTCATCTTGTTCCCACCTCTTAAATGGTTTTTCAATCTCACTCCCATTCTCTATGTATGTGGGGACCTTGAAATCAGTCACAACCGCTTGCCAAATGCTTCTATGTACAGACTCCATAAAGATTTTCATTCTCACTTTCCAAAAAGGATAGTTGTCACCACAAAATAGTGGAGGTCTATTAATAGAGACACCTTCAGTGAAAGGTAATTGATTACCGGCCATTCTAAGGAACTATGGATCAAAATCTTGAACAACCTACTAGATAAAGCTTTGGTACCAATTGATGGTCCCTACGGGTGAATCTAGCGGGGAGGGGGGGGGGAATAGATTCTAGTTCCAAGATAGCCCAATTTTCGTGCGTTTCTACTTTCTTTTAATTCAATCAAAACTATTCTTGATTAACTATCTAACCTTAAGACAGAGAAACAAGATAGATCAAAGATGCACAACGGATAACACAAAAGAAAGATCAAGAAACACATTAGTGATCAATAGGCATGCGTAATCAATAGCAGTAACTAACTGTTCTAGTTTTAGTTGATTACCGAGTCAATTACCGAGCGTATAACAGAGATTAATCGATGATAATGAACAACATAAGGCAAAAGATAAAGAGAAGAAGGGAGAGAAGAGTGCACATTGATTTATACTGGTTCGGCCCACTGCCTACATCCAGTCCCAACCCAACAACTATTGCGATCAGTTTTCCACTATAGTGATCCCTTTTGCGTTCTTTACATTCACTCTGTAACAAGCAACACTAAAATGAAATCAAAACACCAGTTCTTTAACCCAAAGAACCGTTCCCTTTGACCTTGGCATATCCAAGATCAACCCTTTGAGAAAACCCTTCTCAAAGAATCTTACTCTATCTAGAGAGACCTCTCTCTTAGAGTAATCAACCCAAATCCAAATGGGAAACAAAAGATCAGTTAGAAAACACCTGTGTGTGTAGATCTGATCACGTATGAAGACTATGAATGTCAACCAATCAGAATGTTCAATTAAGATTGCCTTTTGAAAACAGGTTCTTTGAAGAACCTTGAAGTTCTTGATGAATTTCTTGAAAAAGAGAATAGAAAAAGTATGAAAGTGTTTGAGCAATTCAAAAGATGTATTTTCAAGAATGTAATTTTGTTCTAAAAGATTTTAAAAAGATGGGTATTTATATTTTCATTTAAAAACTCAATTTAGGCAATTTTATGAATTTCTAATAGTGGTAATCGACTGCCAAAAACTAATAATCGATTGAACCAGAGAGACAAAACTTATCAAGGTGAATTTGCTCATGGTAATCGATTAACCCGATGGGGTAATCGATTACTCCAGAGCCAAATGTTGTTCCCCACTATGTTACCCACTGGTGGCAGTTGATTACCTTTTGTTGGTAATCTATTACCTCAGTTGGTTACCAAGACCTTTTAGAAAACATTTTAAGAGGGAAAACCAAACATTTGAATCAAGAGAAATCACACAAGATTTGCTTAACTCTCTAACGAATTCCAACCAAGAACAACCACATGCAACCCTAAACTAAACAATCAATACATAGGAAACACCTAGTTACTTATCATCTAAGAAAACCAAAATTATATTGCATCAAAATCAAAAAAACAAGAGAGACACTCAAGCATCTTCAAGCTTTATGTTCAACACTTAGCCTCCTCAAGCTATAGATACCACAACAGTGGTGTAGAATTAATATCAAATAAAAATAATCCTCTACGTAGGGAGAGATTTTACAATGTAAGTTCTATTTTAAGTTCAGGGTGAGTTAACTTTTGCTTGAGAGCTTGAGAGCGAGAGTTGAATATAGTCTTTTGTAGAGTACTTCGCCAATTTTAACTCATTGCAATGAAGTCCATTTATAAACAGCTTTTTAAAGTATCTGTTAGACTGAAGATTTGAACGTTAGTCCTTTGTCTTGGGTACTCCAACATCTGGCAGAGTGAGCAATCAGAACATTTATTGCAAAGTTAGCGGATGTCAGCGTGAGATCGGGCTTTGACTGATTTGCTTAGTGATTTCACAAAAACGTGCAACTGTTTTTCGTGTTGTAGAGGTTTATTTCAAAATCTCTTTCCACATTTAGAAACTTTTGAGTAATAGCTTGATTTGAATGAAGACACATGTTACTCAGCGTCTGAACTTCACTAACCTTGATAGAAGAATGTATAAAGATGAGTTGTGTATTGAAGTCATTTGTATGTCTTCTTTCTTCGTCTTCAACTTCTGTCTTCATATTTTCACTCTTAAGTGCTTTACTTGAAATTTAGATGAGGTCTCCATCTTGAACGTTGAAGGTTTTTCATCTGATTTTGTTGCTTTGAAGCTTGATGACTTGAACACTTCATTTTGTACTTCTTATGTTTTAGGGTGCATCTTTCATCTATACTGATAATGATCTGTATGATCATTCTTCCCTGTGTGTCTGATGACATATCCGTCTGTCTTGTAATTATCAAAATTAAGATGCTAAGTCATTTTGACTTAACAATCTCCCTTTTTTGTTGATTACTGGCCACCTTAGCATATGCTTGATCTTCTTCTTGTTTCAGAGTTAAAAGATGTAGACCCATCTAGATACTTGATCTTCATCAGGATGAACTTGTGATCGAGGCCGTACTCGATCAAAATAAAACAATTAAATGCAGTACTAGGAAGTGGCTCCTAGGTCGTCTCTCAAGGACCATCATCATGTTTCTATCAAAGACAGGACAAAAGGGGGGGGGTTGTGATTATAACTAAAACAGAATTATAAAACAGAGAAATTAACAACTAACTGAAATGGGATTAGCCTCTTGATCAGACTACAATTTCACTTATCCTAGGTTACAGGATCAATTAACTAAGCAAAAATTAATCACATCAAAGGCTCAAATTACTCAACTTTCAATCAAACCCGAATTAATTAACTAAGCAAAAATTAATACAAGTTTTCCTTATGTGAATTAAGCATCCATACACATCAATCCTTCCATTTCCAGCAAATTATAAATCAATCCATTAAGCATGAAAAGAGATACAATTTGTTCTATGAACTGAAACATTAAGCATGAACAGTTACATGACGTTAAGCATTAAAATAATTGATGAAGAATTAAGAACAATTAGAGCACAAATAATACGTAACAGAACCTCAAAGCAACATTACAACCTTAATCAAGAGGATAACCCTTAAAAATTAGACTTCCATTATTCAAACGAAATTGAAAGGAAAATGCAGTAAACCAAAGTGCAGTAACCCAAATGCTTTAAACCCAATTAACTATAAAATGAACAGCAAGTGCAGTAAAAGAAATAAAAAACGCAAGTGCAGTAAACCAATTGGAACACCAAAATGAATTGGAACAACAAAGTAATTAACAATTGAAATTAGAATAAGGAAGAAGAAAACAAACTTGATTAATTCATTGGATGGAAAATGAAATTGAAGGTCTGGAATTGAGATGAAGAAGAAGAAAACTAAGAGAGAAAAAAAACCAAAACCTAAAACTAACCTATAAGCTAAAAACATAAAATCTGTAATTGTGAATCTGTCCAATTGTTCCCCATCTGAATGCAATTGTATAAGGCAGCCCTCCTATGCAAGGCACATGCCATTTAAGTATAAAAGGTCCCCAGATCAAATCCTACCTACAACATTTACATGAAATGACAATTACATAATTTAAATGGGCCCAAACTCGCTGGAATTTCCGTCACTGGTTCGTGGTCCACTTTCAAGGCCAATGTCACCCAAGATTCAGTCCGAATTGGCTCTTCATGTCTTCATGACTTTTGTAGTTCTATCAATCCTCTTTAATTCTAGTTAAAGTGGAGCTCAAACTGAGATATGTGGAGAGAGTTGTGCATGTTTTAGTGAAACTGGTCAAATCCTAAAACGCTGGAATTTCCGTAACAGGTTCGTGCGCCACTTTCAAGGTCATTTTCACCCTAAATTCAGTCCCAATTTGCTCTTAATGTCTCATATATTTTGTAGGTCTTCGATTCATCTTTAATTATACATAAAGTGGGGCTCAAACGGAGGTATGTACAGGGAGATATGCCTGTTTTAGTGAAAGTGGTTAAATCTGGAAAATTATAGCGAAATAGAACAAATTAATCACCTAAAGCCCAAATTAGCTCAAACTCATAAATGCATTAAATCATGCTAATTGACCCTTAATCATGTTGTATTAGGATATAATAAATGGAGAGAAAGTGATCAAAATAATGTCTCATCAACTTGCATCAGATATCTTCATTTGAGCTTGAGTTCTTCAGACTGATAAGAGCAGACTTAAACATCTTGTGTGAACATCAGATCAAGATCTGCATAAGACATGTTAGTTTAAGACACATAGAATATATATATATATATATATCAGAGCATAAAAATTACAGAATTACATCGAGATGATGTTTCTTTGAAGTTCTTCTTTCATTTGAGTCATTACATCAATGTGATGTAATTTATATTAGAGCAGATTACAACAAAAGCTCACAAAGATACATTATATCAGAGCACACAAAAAAAATGTATAAGACTTAAAAATGCTTTTTTCAGAACAAGAATGAAATACAAATGAGCTATTCTAAGCTCCCTATCAGCTTTTTCTTCTTCTTCTTCATCTCTTTATCTTTATGTCTGGCTCCCCCTTAAACTGATCATTTTTCATTTTATGCTCCCCCTTGGGCTATGCATTTTTCTTTGTTGTACTCCCCCTCAGTCTTTGCTCTTTTTACTTCTTCTTCATCATCTCATCCTTTTCTTTTGACTTCTCTTTTTCTTCCTTTTCAACTCTTTTACTCTATCTCCTCCTATTTCTACTTCTCCCCCCTGGGTTGCAATCATCAAAAACATATGACTTAATGGAACAATAAGCTCAAGATGTAGATGATGCGCCATGATCTGCTACTTGTGAAGGTTACGCTGGCGGCACACGAGCAAAGATTTCCTTCATCATAGACTCAAGATATTCTACTTTGTTCTGGAGAGCATCTTGTTTAGACTTGAAAGCCAGATTTTCTTGTTCCAAAGCAGAGTACTTCCTCTTGAGTGTTCTATAAGCAAGCGCAGAGGGAGCTTCAGCCTCCGAAAAATGAAATGTGGTGAATGGGAGAACAACTGAAACAACTTTCGGTTCATCCCATCTCCATCTAAATTCTCGAACAATCGGAGTGAGCTGAAGTTGGTGACGCACTGGATCTAGACTGTATGCATGCGTTCCACCAAGATAGATTCTTCCGCTTACAATAGAATCTTCCATCCTTAACTCCTTACCAGAAGAATGAGCCAATGTGGCTTCATGGTTATGGATCTTGGTAAGAGTTTTGCTACCAAAGGATCTTTTGTTCTTCAATTGCTCATATTCGGACAAGGAAAGCAACTTAGGAATGTGGCGTGCCCACCAGAATCTCCTTGGTTCATTATTATTCCTTCTTTTCTTTGCCTTTGGCCAAGAACTTGATTTGACAGGGACGAGGTTTATCCAGTCGAACAAAGAACTTGGTGTTTGTTGATGAGATGGATGAGAATTGTGTGCCAAGACGGTGAGGCAGTGACCTTCCTTCTTTTTCAGCGTTGCGTCTGATATGATGGAGAGAGGTAGTTTTGTCCTTTCCTTCCTTTCTATACGCGTTTTCCATATGATGAAAAACAATATCATGCTCAATAGGTGAAATAAATCCTCTAGAGTCTCAAGATCGTGGAGTGCTATCTCTTGTGTAATGTGTACTCCTTTACAGTGAGGTCTGATCTAGGGAAGAGTGAGACCGAGAAAGTAGCCAAGACCAATGTATTCTGTCTTGTTCAAAGGGATGTCGAAAGGAATAGGGTCGTGGTCATCAATTGCATCCAATGCCTAATATTTGCATTCTTTTGCTACGTTGGAGTACCAAGCTCTTTCTTTGAGAAGACAGTGATGGAACACAATTGTTCCTTCCTTCTGAAAAGGTTTCCAGGGGCGAGCTTCATGAGGTCTGATGTGGGGTTCACAACTTGATGGAGGACCATCTCCCAAGCATGAGGATCACAAGGGCTATGCAAAGAAGACTAGAAGCTCAAGTTGAGGAAGAGTTGACTAAGTCAAAGTCAACAAGTCAAGGTCAAAGTCAAAGTCAATGATCAACTCCTCAAAGTCAACAAATTGGGCAAAAGAAGCCTTGTAATATTCTTATTAGTTTGTAATTAGTTTAGGCTTAAATTTGTGTAAAGCTTGGACCTACATTTGAATTGTGATTTTCGACCAAGCATTGCTAATTGCATTTGGACATGTTGACTTTTGGTTAATTGGTCAAAGCCTCTTAGAATTGGGCTCAAAAGTCTTATGACCAACTAAGCAAGTGTAATACACTCTCTTAAAAGAGAGTGAGTGGATTAGGAGAGAGAATTAGTGGAATTACCACTAACTTAACTTGAATTTCCACCACTTGATTATTTCATAATCAAAGGTGCAAATTCAAGTCAAGTTTATAAATGTTGACTCTCATCTAAGAAGGTATTCTAGCCTTTGGATTTACTTCTAATCCAAGGCATAGAATTCCATCTTGATTAATCCATGATCATCACATGCTTAGGAGAGTTTTGAGCCACTTGATCTCATTAACTCTAGATCCTTCTTGAATTGATCAAGTGAAGGGAGCCTAGCATCACTTTATCAATCCATCAAGGATCCTAAGGCTAAGAAGGACTCAAGGCCAAGGCACCAAGGCATCCATATAACTTAGGCAAATTCTCATTGTAAGACACTTTTGAATTGAATGAAATAGAATTTTTCTAAGACTTGTGTCTTGAGAAAGGGAGAGTGCTCTCCTAGGGTTTCTTCATAGAACCTTGAATCTTATCTTGATCCATGACTCAAGTGGCGATTCATCACCTAGCTTATTGATCTCCTTGGATCATGGCGCTATCACCTTCCTAGTCTCATTCCATTTTGCTTCTTCTTCTTCTTGGTCACAAACCGAAACCATTACATACCTTAGCCTATATTCCGCAAGCTTTTCTTGGTCTTGAGTGAAGATCACTTGGTGAATTGAAGATTGGGCAAACAAAGGGTGTTAGATCTGTGGAGCATCTTCTAGCTACATGGATTTGCATCATAACTCAAGACAAGAGTTACAACTCAGGAATCTTCCAAAAATACTTTATAATCATTGATTTTCTCAAGTCCTTTGATTTTCAGCTTTGCAAGGCCAACCCAATCTAACATAGGAAGCCACTTTCTTTGATCTACTGGCGTATAACATTTGGCAAAATCTAGCAGAGCTGATTTTAGAGGGTGATAAAATAAGAAAGGATTTGGGGTCCTTTTTACTTTGAAACCCTTTGTTCCTTTAAAATTGTAGGGATCCTTCGTCTCATAGAAGGAGACGATACTTCAGCAGCCTTTTCTTCTTTATCCTTATCAGCTTCTTGTTTATTATCTTTAGTTGAGGAGTCTTCAGTAGTTTGATCCTCAATGTGAGGAATTTTGTCTTAGTCATTCTGGCTTTATTAATTTTTCTTCTTCACATCCAAGATTTGAAAATCTCTCCATGTACAGGAAATTAAGGAAAGAATAATCAAATTTCTTTAGAGGGACAATTTCCTCTAGGGATACCACTTCTAAATAGAGAAGGTGTTCCTTTCTTGTATATGTAAATACTAATTGTTCTTTGCAAAAAGATTCTTCAGTCTGTAGTAAGATGCAAGCAGTAGACTCAAACTGCGAGTTAATTGGCTCTGAGTCTGGATCTTGGAGAGATTCATCATTAATTGATTGTTTTTCCTTGAGGAATGTCGATTCTGGTGTCGTTCCATACGCACTGCCTCCATTTCATCTCTCTAGGATTATACGATCCTTCTCACAGGCTTCTGCTTTTGAAGCTTATATAGTTTTCTTTAATTCCTCATCATCTTCTTCTTCTTGAGAAGGCGGAAGTTCCAAGACAACTTTCTTCTTCCCTTGAGCTATTTCCTTTTGTTTGGCTTTAGCTTCTAATTCTTTCTTTTCTTCTTTTGTTTTTTGCCTTTGCTTCTTCTTCTTTTCTTTGTTTAGCATCAGATTCCTTTTCAGAAGATGTGTCTGTTGATTTGATAACCTCTATATCTGTGCTGAATTCAACAGTTTCTACTTCATCAATTTTTTTTTATTTTTATTTTTTTTTTTTGCAGAGTGAGTGTGTCTTCTGATAAGAGGTTGTTCAGGTATGAGGTCATTCAGAGTTTCAAGAATGTGAGTGGAAGATTGGAGTTGAGTTTGTATTGTGGCTTGTGTTCGGTCAAGAGTTTTAGGTTGTGTTTCAGCTTGTGTTTGTGGTTGCTTTGATGGTTTTTGAACGGTGATTTTATAGCGCTTGGCCAGTGAATTTTGTTTAGGTGGATGAGCTTTGATGACCTTAACTGACGCTCCTGAGGTTCATCTTCAACATTAGATTTGTGGGTGAGACGCATCCTTGAAAATACACTCTGCTTGATTTCTTTACCGCTAGGATATCATTCTACATCTTTGACTTCAAAACCTTGATCTATTATGATTCTGGAAAAGATTGATGGGTATGGTATACAAGGTTTCTTTGCAACATCTCTGTCCTTTCAGAGCAGACAACCATAGATCCATGATAATGTGAGGGAGACTGATCTTTACTTTTTGCATCAGATGAAAGAGACAAAATCTATCTCGGTTGTTGACATTCTCCCTTGCACTAGTCCTTGGGGTAAAACCATTGATCAGAAGGTAATGTAGAATTTTACATTCTGATGGAGGACCATCCTTGACAAGAAGAGATACAAGAGCCATGCACAAAAGGATTCAAGAAGAAATTGAGAGTCAGCTCAAAAATCAAAGCCAAGATTCTCAAGACTTCTCTTTACTTTGTAATAGGACATGTAACCTTCTAGAAAGATTGTAAAGTTATAATTAGATTAGGAACATTTAATTGGGGCCTTGCTTGGTGAATAAGTGCACGGCCTTATGTTTGTAATTGAACCAAAGTTTAGGGTGTTTTTGTGAGAAAGTTGGAGACAGAAGATGTCACAGACGATATCACAGACGAATGATCTCCGTCTGTAGACACGACAGACGATACCCCACAGACAGACGATACCACACCGACCGACAGACGATATCACAGACAAACGATACCGCGCCTGAGTCTTCAGTCTGATGCTTCCATCTGTAGACACGACAGACAATTACCACAGACGCTACCACAGACAATACCAAAGACGCTCTTTCGTCTGATGCTTCACATGTTGAACTCTTCCGTCTGAAGCTTGTTCCGTCTGGGCCTTCACATGCTGAACTCTTCCGTCTGAAGCTTGTTCCGTGTGGGCCTTCACATGCTGAACTCTTCCGTCTGAAGCTTGTTCCGTCTGGGCCCTCACATGTTGAACTCTTCCGTCTGAAGCTTGTTCCGTCTGGGCCTTTACATGCTGAGCTCTTCCGTCTGAAGCTGGTTCCGTCTGGGCCGTCACAAGCTATCCCAACTTCTGCTAGTATAAATACGTAACACTTTGAATTGTAAAAGACCTTTTGGATTAAATTTTGAATGAATTGAATTTAGCAAGAGCTAATTCTTTGAGAGTGGATTTCTCTCTAAGGTTTCTTCTAGAACCTTGAATCTTATCATGGAAACTTTTCCTTGTGGCGATTCTCCCTTAGGCTTATTGCTTATGCATGGTGCCATCATCTTCTAAATCTACTCCGCTTTCATTCTTTCTTCTAAGTCCTTGAGTCTTGAGTCAATTTTGAGCTTCTGCCATTAACGCATTCGTGGAGATTTCAATTGCAGACGACGATCGGTCCAAATTTGAGCTTCGTCTCTAGCAAACTCGTATCAAGTGGTATTCAGAGCTTGTTCTCTTGATTATCATATCAAGTGATAATCAGAGCTGGTTTTGATTCTCTTCAAGATTGGATCTCTACTTCATAAGTCTAGTAAGTTCTTCGGTCATTTTGAATTTTCTCGAGTTCTTCATCTAATTCTTTTAGTGTGCTTAGGATTCATCTTTAGGTTTCCTTAACTGTTTAGTAGTTTTGTCAATTTTTTTTGTTTAAGTGTTTTTGTTCGGTGAAAATCATGCAAATCATATTGTTCATGACTTGATCTGTATCGTTATGCATAGATTCGTATTCGATGTTTGCGTCTGAGTCCAGATCCGGAAAATTATCATATGTTTCTTCCATTTGTTCGGTCAAATTGTGTTAATTCGTAATAATTTTCAATTCCTTGAATTACTTGTCCAGTAGTAATTGTTTCCATGTGTTAGTATCAATTTTGTTTCTAATTTCGGTGAAATTCGGTAATCTTGGAGTTATCTGTCATTGTATGCCCTGTTTCCTCTGTTTTGGTACTGCACTTGAGCCTATAATTCTGGACATTCAAGTTCATACATGCAAAAATTGAGAAATCAACATCATTAGTAGAGTGCTTACTATAGATTTAAATCCCTATTACACCTTGTAGTAGCATTAGCACTAGTAGTTGAGCTTGGAGTGCTTGTTTTAGGCAAGATATATCTTAGTCCAGTAGCTTAAACAAAAGTGATAGAAAAGAAGTCAAGTGAAAAGAAATTGAAACAAGAAGAAAACAAGTGAGAAAATTCAAAGAAAGCTGGAAAAGAGCCTTAAAAAGTACTAGAAGTTTGAGTACTTGAAGTAAATCTAGTGGACTTGTAAATTCTGTCCAGCAAGCTATCAAGTGTTTAAAAAAAAAAAAAAGTGTTAAGAAATTTGAGCAAGAAAAAACGGACTTAGAGCTAAGACATAGCACACTCATTCACATAGTAAAATTACTAGTAGCTTGGAAATTAGTCTAGTAGTGTGTACTTGTGACTAGCTTGTTTTGACTCAAATTTCTGCATAAGTGAAACTTGCTGTATTTGATACTTGTCCAACCATTTTTACTGCAGTTTGGAGTGAATTATTTGTTCATAAGTTACTTGATAAATTTACCTACAAAAGAGGTCTTGAAAATTTGATTACTATGCTACGTTGAGTTTGTGTGCCTTGTTCAATTTGTTTGGCTTAGTAATCGAACCAGCAGACGTGATTCCTTTGCTGTCCAGTTTTTTATGCCTATGTCATATCACATCCATTCCTTGATTTGAGTAGCCTGTTATTTCAATTGTGCCTTTTTATTGCTTGTCAGTTGATTGAAATCCTTGGTTTTGTCTTAGAAGTTTGTTCCCTTGGAATTCTTAAGCTTACCCGAGAATTGTGCCTCTTTCACAAGGAAATTTCTATATAATTGATTAGAGGTTTAATTAGAAACTTTGGTAGGGAATTGAAGGGAAAAAGGCAAGAGTGATACATCATACAAAGAGCCTTCTAAGAGAGATACACGAGTGCTACTAGAGAGACACACTTAGTGAGTGGCAAGGATCTTCTATATACTTGTCTAACCTTTTCTTGTGCAGCCATGGACACCTCTCCTAGTGTGGGAAATGAATTATCACCAAGGTCAAAGAGAATGGTGGACTTAATGAAATCCATGCTAAATACTAGCTTGGAAGAGAGGTTTGATCAAGAGAGGCGGTTGAAGGAGGAAAGGAAGATAAGGAAGGAGTTAGAAAGGAAAATCCTTGGAGAAACTAGTGGCAACCGTAGGGATCACCATAGTAGAGGTGCTGGTGTTGGTCCCTATGTGTGAATCTAGAGGGGGGGTGAATAGATTCTTGTTAAACTTTACCCCAAATTCGCGTGTTTCTAATTTCTTTTAATTCAGCCGAAATCTAATCTTGATTACTTATCAATTACCTTTCAATTACAGATTCAATTACAAGTTCAATTACTGATTCTATTTCTAAACCAATTAATGAGTTGATTATCAATACAGTTTCCAAATACAAAGCAGAATATGATCAATAACAATATAGTGAAAACTGTAAAGAGAATAAGGAAGAAGATGAGTGCACAGTGATGTATACTGGTTCGGCCAACTGCCTACGTCCAGTCCCAACCCAACAACTGTTGCGATTGGCTTTCCACTATCAAATGATCCCTTTTGTGTTCTTTTACATTCACTCTGTAACAAGCAACACAAAAACGAAATCAAAACACCCAAATCTGTTCTCCCACCTGAAGAACAGAACTTCCAAGACCTTGGCACCTCCAAGATCAAACCTTTGAGAATCACTTCTCAAATACAATGCTCTATCTAGAGAGACCTCTCTCCTAGAGCAACAACCCAAAAATGGTAAATACAAAAGATCAGTAAAGAATACACCTTAAGTGCAGAATCTGATCACCAATAAGCTCTATGAAATCCACCCAACACAGGAGTGTATCAAGTTTGCCCTTTCTCTTTGAAAACCTTGATGAACTCTATTTACAGAGCATATGAAAGTGTAGAAGTAGTTGCAAATGATTTGGTTTTCTCTTGTTTCATATGTTTCATCAAGATTATACTTATAGAGCAAATTTGGAGGGAGGAAACGTGCAAATCTGAGCTACAACGGTCAATGTAATTGATCCCAAATGAATGTAATCGATTACACTAGCCGTTAGAACCCTCCAATTTGAATTTTCCAGACATGTAATCGATTACCACGAGCATGTAATCGATTACATCAGTGTTCCCAGGCCATGTAATCGATTACATTGGAGATGTAATCGATTACACCAGAGGGCCAAAAACATGTAATCGATTACATGGGCATGTAATCGATTACACGAAGAAGGAAGATCAATGTAATCGATTACATCAAGCCTGTAATCGATTACATCAGTGAAAAATGGATTTCCAAGGTTTTTAAAACTGTTTTTCTCAAATGGAAATCAAACATTAGTCACATGATCAACCATACACAAGTTTAAAACATCTCTGGGGCCTCAAACAAAGAACTCAACACATATATGCCTAAACTCAACAAACAATACATAGATATATCCTACTTACACTTCAACTATGGAAAACTGAAAATTACTTTACATCAAAAGCAAAAACATCAAGAGAGACACTAAGGCATCTTCAAGCTTTAAGTCCAACAATCTCCCCCTTTTTGGTTTTGATGTACCAAATCACATTTGAGGTTTTCCTAGAGTTAGGATATGTGTTGTTCTTTTGAAATACCTGCATATGTTAGCATTTTTCCAAACAATACAATATGCATATGCACTTAAATAGAAATATTCATATAAGCCATATATTACTCCTTACTCCCCTATCAACTATATTCTATCAACTTAAACTTCTCCCCCTATTTGGTATATCAAAAGCAAAAACGAGAGAGGGTAATAATCAAATATAGATAATAGAGATACTGATTTTCTATATGTTAAGCAATATGAGTTATCAAAGATAGAGGTATAAAAAATTTCCCTTATGTTATCTCCATAAATTGCATATCCAAAATCTTTTTATTGAAAGGAGATAAGTTTGATTTCTTCATCAATCACATGTCTTGAGCAGACCATTGTCAGAATACCAATTGTTCCATGATTCCAATTGTTGATTGTTTGGCTCTCAAGCATATCTACACAAGAAAGTTATCATTTGGTTTTTGGTACCCAAATCTTATTGGGTCCAGACCATGTTAGCATTGTGATAATCTTTCCTAATCCATTTAAACAAACCACTAGATATTCCTTTCTTCCTAATCATGCAATTATATGAGTTATGTCAGATTTCATACAATAACTGCATGAGAAAGTTCTGTTATTACTAGTTTGCCTAAATGCAGAGAACTTCATGTTTTTATTTTTCAAAGAGGCATCATAAGACTTACACTTTGAACAGGGGTAGTTTCGGGGCATCAAAGGATTTACATTTTAAACAGGGTAGTTTCGGATTATCATTTTCCTTTTTTCAATTCTTGAACATTGGTTTTTAAAACAGAAATTTCATTTTCTAAATCTGCAATTTTGTTTTTCAAAACCTTGTTCAATTTTTCTAGTTTTTCGGCTTCCTTGTAAAGTTCACAAAAAGCAGTTTGCAGCTCATCATAATCATAAGTAGATGAATCGGAATCACTTACCTCATCATCGGATATTGGATTTGCCATGAGACACAAATTTGCTTCTTCATTATCGCTCTCACTAGAAGTAGAGGAATCATTTTCTTCCCAAGCAATGTAGGCCTTTTTCTTGCGAAATTTGTCCTTCTTGGGTCTTTCCTCATGTTCAACTCTTCTAGGCTCACTGCTTTTCTTCATGTTTGGACATTCAGATTTGTAGTGTCCAGTTTTACCACACTCATAGCAAGTGACCTTTGAAGATGAACCTTCAAACCTCTTGAAGCCTTTTCTGGAGTTGAATCTCTTTTTGTCATTGTTCTTCTTCATGAACTTTTTGAATTTTCTTACCATTTGGTTCATGTTTTCATCTTCAGATTCACTTCCACAGCTTGATGTATCACTATCACTAGCTGTGTCCTCCATCTTAAGTGCTAAACTTTTGGCTTTCTTATCTTTATGTTCCTCATCAAAAATACGAGACATATCCATCTCATATTCTCTCAGTTTGCCAAACAGCTCTGCACTTGTGATTGCAGCAAGATTCTTTGACTCGATTTATGGGGTCGCGAGTTGATTGCCATTTTTCGTTTAGAGACTTTAGAATCTTGACATTCACTTCCTCTTCTACGAAGCTTTTGCCGAGTCCTTGAGATGGTTGATGATATGGATAAACCGTTTTCGCATCTCCATTATGGACTCTCCTTGTAACATTCGAAGGTTTCATATTCTTGGATCAAGGTGTTCTTCCTTGCCCTTCGTACTTCCGTTGTTCCTTCATGAGTTACCATAATAAGATCCCAAGCTTCTTTAGCTGTTGTACAAGCAGAAATTCTAAAAAATTCATCAGAGTTAAGAGCAGAATGTATAATGTTTAAAGCTTTAGAATCATTTTCAGCTCTCATAATTTCTTCTAGTTCCCACTTCTCAAAAGGTTTTTCTAATTCATTTCCATCAACTATATATGTGGGGATTTTGAAATCGATTACAATGACTTGCCAAATGTTTCTATTTATAGACTCCATAAAGATTTTCATTCTAACTTTCCAAAAAGAATAGTTATCTCCACAAAACGAGAGGAGGTCTATTAATAGAGGCACCTTCAAAGAAAAAGGTAATTGATTACTTGCCATTATGGATCAAATTAGAGCAACTTACTAGAAGTAGCTCTGATACCAATTGTTGGTCCCTATGTGTGAATCTAGAGGGGGGGTGAATAGATTCTTGTTAAACTTTACCCCAAATTCGCGTGTTTCTAATTTCTTTTAATTCAGCCGAAATCTAATCTTGATTACTTATCAATTACCTTTCAATTACAGATTCAATTACAAGTTCAATTACTGATTCTATTTCTAAACCAATTAATGAGTTGATTATCAATACAGTTTCCAAATACAAAGCAGAATATGATCAATAACAATATAGTGAAAACTGTAAAGAGAATAAGGAAGAAGATGAGTGCACAGTGATGTATCTTGGTCGGCCAAGCGCCTGCGTCGTCCGACCCCAACCCAACAACTGTTGCGATTGGCTTTCCACTATCAAATGATCCCTTTTGTGTTCTTTTACATTCACTCTGTAACAAGCAACACAAAAACGAAATCAAAACACCCAAATCTGTTCTCCCCCAAGAACGAGAACTTCCAAGACCTTGGCACCTCCAAGATCAAACCTTTGAGAATCACTTCTCAAATACAATGCTCTATCTAGAGAGACCTCTCTCCTAGAGCAACAACCCAAAAATGGTAAATACAAAAGATCAGTAAAGAATACACCTTAAGTGCAGAATCTGATCACCAATAAGCTCTATGAAATCCACCCAACACAGGAGTGTATCAAGTTTGCCCTTTCTCTTTGAAAACCTTGATGAACTCTATTTACAGAGCATATGAAAGTGTAGAAGTAGTTGCAAATGATTTGGTTTTCTCTTGTTTCATATGTTTCATCAAGATTATACTTATAGAGCAAATTTGGAGGGAGGAAACGTGCAAATCTGAGCTACAACGGTCAATGTAATTGATCCCAAATGAATGTAATCGATTACACTAGCCGTTAGAACCCTCCAATTTGAATTTTCCAGACATGTAATCGATTACCACGAGCATGTAATCGATTACATCAGTGTTCCCAGGCCATGTAATCGATTACATTGGAGATGTAATCGATTACACGAAGGGAACCAAAAACATGTAATCGATTACATGGGCATGTAATCGATTACACCAAGAAGGAAGATCAATGTAATCGATTACATCAAGCCTGTAATCGATTACATCAGTGAAAAATGGATTTCCAAGGTTTTTAAAACTGTTTTTCTCAAATGGAAATCAAACATTAGTCACATGATCAACCATACACAAGTTTAAAACATCTCTGGGGCCTCAAACAAAGAACTCAACACATATATGCCTAAACTCAACAAACAATACATAGATATATCCTACTTACACTTCAACTATGGAAAACTGAAAATTACTTTACATCAAAAGCAAAAACATCAAGAGAGACACTAAGGCATCTTCAAGCTTTAAGTCCAACAGCTGGACATAGTGGAAACCGAGGGAAAGATAGTGATGAGGAATACAAAAGTAGGAGGAATAATCAAAGGGAAAGTGGAAGTGAGAGGGGACACCCTAGAGAGACTCCTAGAGAGAGTGATTGGGGAAGTAACTATGAGGAAAATGAAGCCTTTAGAGCCTTTGAGAATGAAAGGAGAGGAAGGAGAACCCCTCACCATAGGAGACAACCTCACACACCTAGGAGACCCTTTGGAGAGGATGAACCAAGAACATGGGAGGGAAACACCAAAATAACCTTACCTAAATTCCTTGGAGATGGAGATGCTGAAACCTACTTAGATTGGGTGATGAAGGTAGACCAAATCTACTCTTGTTATCCTAGCTTGAGTGAGGAGAAGAGGCTTAACGTGGCCATTCTAGGGTTTGAAGGTTATGCATTGGTTTGGTGGAACCAAGTGTTAGTGGATGCCGAGAAGAGGAGGAGACCACATATAACATCTTGGACCCAACTCAAGGATGCAATGAAAGGAAGGTTTGTGCCTAGTTCCTACACAAGAGATCTACATGTGAGACTTCAAAGACTAACTCAAGGGGGAAGGAGTGTACAAGAATACTACAAGGACTTGGAGCTCACACTCTTCAGGGCGGATTACCAAGAGGACAAAGAGGCCACCATAGCTAGGTTCACCAATGGGTTAAATAGGGAGATCCAAGATGTCTTGGAGCTCCAAAACTATAGGACCTTGGAGGATGCCATACATAAGGCCGAGAGAATTGAAGGCCAACTCAAGAGAAAGGGCACCTTCAAGAAGCCTTATACGCATGGGTCTTCAAGTTGGAAGGACAAGCAAAAGAATGAGGAAACCTCCAAGCCTTTTTACAAGTCCAACCGAGATGAGTCTAAGGGTAAGGAAATTGTTAAATCTATCTCTAAACCTTCTAACATTAAGTGTTTTAAGTGTTTAGGTCATGGGCACATAGCCTCCCAATGTCCCAACAAGAAAGCCATGATAATGAGAGTGGATGGAGAAGTAACAAGTGAGGAGTCCAGTCACTCTTCTAGTGAGGAAGAGGTAGCTAGTGCCAGTGAACATTCAAGCATGGAGCAACCGGAAGATGGAGATCTATTGATGGTTAGAAGGATGCTAGGGAGTGCTTGTGTGGACCTTGATGACACCCAAAGAGAAAACATATTTCACACAAGGTGCACCATCCAAAGCAAGGTATGTTCCCTAATCATTGATAGTGGTAGTTGCACCAATGTTGTTAGCACTAGGCTTGTTGATAAGCTTGGTCTCAAGACCACTCCACACACTAAACCTTATAAATTGCAATGGCTAAGTGAAAAAGGAGAATTATTGGTGAATAAACAAGTTTTGATTGCTTTCACAATAGGTCGATATAATGATGAAGTCTTATGTGATATAGTACCTATGGAAGCATCTCATATCTTGTTAGGAAGGCCATGGCAATTTGACAAACATGCTATACATGATGGAGTGTCTAACACTTATCTATTTTCTCATGGTGGTAGGAAAATTACTCTTACGCCTTTGACACCTAGAGAAGTATGTGAGGACCAAATTAGGATGAAGGTCAAAAGAGAGGGTGAAAGGAAGGTCATGGAGGGCCAAAATCTGAAAAAATCACCCAAAACCAAGAATCTGAGTGCTCTGGCCGAGACTTTAAAGATATTTACCAAAACTGCCACTGCACAAAAACAAGTGAAACTTAGGCTAGACAAGTCCGATTTGAGTGATCTCAAAGGGGTGGGAGAGCTAAGACAAAGGGCTGTCAAGTCTAAGGAGGGGTTGCTTGTGAGTAAGAGTGAAATTAAGAGGGAGTTCTTAGCTAGGAAATCCATGTTCTTATGCATACCATCTCCTTGTTTTCTAAATTCAAATTTTGTGGGAGATCAAGTGAGCATAGATCTTTTATTGGATGAGTTTAAGGATGTGTTTCCTAGTGAGATACCCCACGACCTACCTCCTTTGAGAGGCATTGAGCACCAAATTAATTTGATACCCGGTGCTCCTCTACCTAATAGGCCAACTTATAGGACTACTCCACAAGAAACTCATGAGATTGAGAAGCAAGTCCAAGAGTTAGTGAGCAAAGGGTGGGTGAAAGAGAGTCTATCACCATGTGCATCACCGATTATCTTAGTCCCTAAGAAGGAGGGCACATGGAGGATGTGCACCGATTATAGGGCTATCAATAACATAACCATTAGATATAGACACCCCATTCCTCGATTGGATGACTTGCTTGATGAACTTCATGGCTCAACCATATTCACTAAAATTGATCTTAAAAGTGGGTACCACCAAATAAGAATGAAACATGGAGATGAGTGGAAAACCGCATTTAAGACCAAATTTGGTTTGTATGAATGGTTAGTCATGCCCTTTGGGCTATCAAATGCCCCAAGTACTTTCATGAGACTTATGAATCATGTGCTTAGGGAGTTCTTAGGAAAATTTGTTGTAGTGTACTTTGATGATATTCTTATCTATAGCACTTCTTTCCTTGACCACTTAACACATTTGAGATTTGTTTTGGAAGTACTTAGAAAGGAGAAGCTCTATGCTAACAAGGAGAAATGCACATTTGCCATGGACCAAGTGGTGTTCCTCGGTTTTGTGGTAAGTTCCAAGGGTGTGCAAGTTGATGAGAGCAAGGTGAGAGCAATCCTTGAGTGGCCGAGACCTACCAATGTGAAAGAAGTAAGGAGCTTCCATGGACTAGCAAGCTTCTATAGGAGATTTGTGAAGGACTTTAGCACCATTTCATCTCCTCTCAATGAGCTTGTGAAGAAGGAAGTACCCTTCACATGGGGGCCAAAACAAGAGGAGGCTTTTACTCTTTTGAAAGAAAAACTTACCAATGCTCCTATTTTATCTATGCCTAATTTTGAATTATCTTTTGAGCTTGAATGTGATGCTTCTAACCTTGGTGTAGGTGCTGTTTTGAATCAAGAGAATCATCCCATAGCCTACTTTAGTGAGAAGCTAAAAGGAGCACAACTCAATTACTCCACATATGATAAAGAGCTATATGCTTTGGTGAGGGCTTTACAAACATGGCAACATCATCTCCTTCCTAAGGAGTTCATAGTCCACACCGTTCATGAAGCCTTGAAGCATTTGAGATCTCAAGGCAAGCTCAACAAAAGACATGCAAGGTGGATGGAGTTTGTGGAGACATTTCCCTACATCATTAAACATAAGAAAGGAGTGACTAACATAGTGGCGGATGCCCTTAGTAGGAGGTATACACTTCTTTCTCTTCTTGAATCTAAATTGTTGGGATTTGAACACATAAAGGCCTTGTACAATGATGATGATGACTTTAGCCGTGAGTTCTTAGCATGTGACAAGGGTTCTCACAATGATTTCTATAGGCACAATGGTTACCTTTTTAAAGGAAAATGTTAGTGTGTGCCTAAGACATCATTGAGAGATCTTCTAGTATGTGAAGCTCATGAAGGAGGCATCATGGGTCATTTTGGTATTGAGAAGACCTTAGCCATATTACATGAACACTTCTTTTGGCTAAAAATGAAAGCTCAAGTAGCTAAATTTATAAGCAAATGTCTCACATGTCATAAGGCTAAGTCTAAGCTCTCTAACCATGGCCTTTATTTTCCTTTACCTCCACCTACCTCTCCTTGGTTGGATATATCCATGGACTTTGTTCTCGGATTACCCAAGACAAAGAGAGGTATGGACTCTATTTTTGTGGTGTTGTGTAGGTTCTCCAAGATGGCACACTTCATTCCATGTCACAAAAGTGATGATGCTTCACATGTTGCCAACTTGTTCTTCAAAGATGTAGTGCGTCTACATGGTATTCCCCAAAGCATAGTGAGTGATAGGGACTCTAAGTTCCTTAGCCACTTTTGGAGATCCCTATGGGGAAGGCTTGGCACCAAGCTCCTCTTTTCTACTACTTGCCACCCTCAAACCGATGGCCAAACCGAGGTGGTGAATAGGACTCTTGGTCAATTGCTTAGAAGCTTTGTAAAGAGCAACTTGAGAAGTTGGGAAGATTGTTTGCCACATGTTGAATTTGCCTACAATAGAGTGATGAATTCTACTACTCTTCTTTCTCCTTTTCAAGTTGTCTATGGCTTTAATCCCTTAACCCCCCTTGATTTATGTGCTTTGCCTTTTAATGAACTTGCTAATCAAGGTGGAATTGATAGGGCCGAGAGAGTCAAATCCATGCATGCCAAGATAAGGGAGCGAATTGAACAAAGAAATGCACAAGTGGCTCAACATGCCAACAAGCACCGCAAGCATTTGGAATTGAAAGTGGGGGATAAAGTTTGGATACACCTTAGAAAGGAGAGGTTTCCTAATTTGAGAAGCTCCAAATTGCTTCCCAGAGGAGATGGACCTTTCACTGTTATAGAAAAACTTGGTCCCAATGCTTTTAAGTTAGATCTTCCTAATGATTATGGTGGTAGCAACTCTTTTAATGTTTGTGATCTTACTTTGTGTGTAGGTGATAAAGATGATTATCACATCAACTTGAGGACAAGTTGCCATCAAGAAGGAGGGTTTGATGGAGGACCATCCTTGACAAGAAGAGTTACAACAGCCATGCACAAAAGGATTCAAGAAGAAATTGAGAGTCAACTCAAAAATCAAAGCCAAGATTCTCAAGACTTCTCTTTACTTTGTAATAGGACATGTAACCTTCTAGAAAGATTGTAAAGTTATAATTAGATTAGGAACATTTAATTGGGGCCTTGCTTGGTGAATAAGTGCACGGCCTTATGTTTGTAATTGAACCAAAGTTTAGGGTGTTTTTGTGAGAAAGTTGGAGAAGACGATGTCATAGACGATATCACAGACGAATGATCTCCGTCTGTAGACACGACAGACGATACCCCACAGACAGACGATACCACACCGACCGACAGACCATATCACAGACAGACGATACCGCGCCTGAGTCTTCAGTCTGATGCTTCCGTCTGTAGACACGATAGACAATTACCACAGACGCTACCACAGACGATACCAAAGACGCTCTTTCATCTGATGCTTCACATGTTGAACTCTTCCGTCTGAAGCTTGTTCCGTCTGGGCCTTCACATGCTGAACTCTTCCGTCTGAAGCTTGTTCCGTCTGGGCCTTCACATGCTGAACTCTTCCGTCTGAAGCTTGTTCCGTCTGGGCCCTCACATGTTGAACTCTTCCGTTTGAAGCTTGTTCCGTCTGGGCCTTTACATGTTGAGCTCTTCCGTCTGAAGCTGGTTCCGTCTGGGACGTCACAAGCTATCCCAACTTCCGCTAGTATAAATACGTAACACTTTGAATTGTAAAAGACCTTTTGGATTAAATTTTGAATGAATTGAATTTAGCAAGAGCTAATTCTTTGAGAGTGGATTTCTCTCTAAGGTTTCTTCTAGAACCTTGAATCTTGTCATGGAAACTCTTCCTTGTGGCGATTCTCCCTTAGGCTTATTGCTTATGCATGGCGCCATCATCTTCTAAATCTACTCCGCTTTCATTATTTCTTCTAAGTCCTTGAGTCTTGAGTCAATTTTGAGCTTCCGCCATTAACGCATTCGTGGAGATTTCAATTGCAGACGACGATCGGTCCAAATTTGAGCTTCGTCTCTAGCGAACTCGTATCACATTCTAGGATCAAGTTTTTATCTTTCGGAAACTTATCAACTCCAGAGGTCCGCGCTTTGCAATAAAACATCTTGTCTATTAAGTTGTTGTCCAAATAAGCATTCCAATTTGGCTTGTATATGACTCCTCCAATCTTGCATTTCACAGCTGCAACGATTCTTTCTAGGTTTATTACGTATTCTTCTTTCATAATAACATCATCGATGCCTTCAGGTAGAACTTCACAATCACTCCAATATTCAACATAAGATTCCATCAACCATACTCCTCTCCATTCAGCAAAGTCTATCCATCCAACAACAGTAAGCATTTCCAAAACATCTTTAGAGAATTTTGGAGAGTTCTTCTATAGATGTATTGACTAGGAAGGAACCATTCTTCATCAAAGAAGTTGTCTTCAGTTTCTTCATAGATAGCTTTGGTGTTCTTGGCGTCCATTCGTGTATTTCAAGATTAGAGAGAGATTGCAGAGAATGTAAGAGTTCTTTTACACAGTAAGATTTTTGAAAGTAGAAAGTTGTAGAAGCAGTTGAATCTTGTTATTTATATATAGATGAAACAGTTTTAGGTCAAAGAGTAGACGAAAGAAAAATAACCGTCCCTGATTTGACATTTTCCCTTTATTGCCTTTCTAATGATTGTTTTGTTTCTGCAATTGTTGTGCTTGCCTTATTCTTTCAAGAATTTTTCCATAAATGCTAGACATGTTTAATGTAACATTAAATGTTTCATTCTGCACACTTAATAAAATATGTTAAAAGATAACATAATGTTGCGTCTGTCGAAGAGTCAAACAGACTAATTCAACTTTTGATCAGACGCAGCGTTTCGTCTTAACACGAAATAATCAAACGAAAGAATAGTAGACAAAAATAATAAATAGACGAAAAGCTTATTCAGTTAAGGAAACAATTCCCAAATTTTCTTTTATGAAGTTAAATCTTATTTCGTCTAAAGCTTTTGTAAATAAATCAGCCCATTGGAAATCAGTTTGCACAAATTGTATATCAAAAAATATCTTTTTAACATAATCTCTTATAAAGTGAAATCTGATTTCAATATGTTTAGCTTTTGAATGCTAAATAGGATTTTTGCTCAAATTGATTGCACCGGTATTATCATAATATACATGTATATGATTTTCAAACCTGGAGTAATCTTCCAATTGATGTTTTACCCATAATAGTTGTGAACAACACCCAGCAGCAGAAACATATTCTACTTTTGTTGTAGAAAGTGCTATGGAGTTTTGCTTCTTGCTAGACCAAGAGATAAGTGAGGTGCCTAGAAATTGACATCCTCCACTTGTGTTTTTCCTCTCCACTTTATCAATAGCATAATCAACATCACAAAATCCACTCAAACTGAAATCATCATGTTTCTTGTAAAACAATGAAAGATTAGTGGTTCCAACAAGATATCTTAATATACGGTTTACAGCTTGTAGATGATGCTCTTTTGGGTCAGACTGAAATCTAGCAAAAAGATAGATGTTAAACATAATGTCTGGTTTGCTAGCAGTTAAGTAAAGTAGAGATCCAATCATACATCGGTATACAGTCTGATCAACAGACTTACTAGACTCATCTTTACTTAAGTTGGCTCCAGATGAATGCATGAGAGTTTTCATGGTTTTGACACTATCCATCTTGAACTTCTTCAAAAGTTCTTTTGTATATTTTTATTGATGGATATAGATACCTTGTTTCATCTGCTTTATCTACTGACCCAAGAAAAACTTTAACTCTCACATTATGCTTATCTCAAACTCATTCTGCACTAGTTTAGAGAAGTCTTTGAACAGAGGTTCATTAGTTGCCCAAAAAAAAATTCATCTACATATATTTGTACGATAATGAAATCCTCTTAAAAAGGGTTGTATCAACTTTTCCTCTTGAAAAACCATTCTTAAGCAAAAAAGAGCTTAATCTGTCATACTAAGCTGTTGGAGCTTGTTTTAGACCGTACAAGGCTTTCTTCAGCTTAAAAACGTGATTTGGCAAAGATGGATGTTCAAAACCAGGTAGATGTTTCACAAAAACTTCTTCTTCAACAAAATCATTTAAAAATGCACTTTCTACATCCATCTAATATAAAACAATATTTTTATGAGCAACAAAAATAAGTAAAATACGAATAGTCTCTAATCTAGTTATAGGTGCAAAGGTTTCAGTGAAATCAATACCTTCTTACTTGATTGTACCCTGAGCTACTAACCTTGCCTTGTTTCTGACGACCTTTCCAGCTTCATCCAGCTTGTTTATGAAAATCCATCTTGTTCCAATGATGCTTTTGTCTTTGGGCTTTTTTCTACCAGCGTCTATACATCATTTGTTAGAGCAAGATGATAAATTTCTCAAGTTTTGATTAATTATAGAACAGATGAAACGAATCAGACTGAAGCATTGCAAGCCAAAGTCAAACGAAGCCAGCAGAAACGAAAGATGAATCCTCAAAGTTACATCTTATGAAGTCATCGTCAGCCAGTGATAGACCAAGCATGCCTCAAGACGAAAGCTCAAGACTGAAGTCAAGACAAAGACTCAAGTCTGAAGATAAGACGAAGTCTCAAGTTGAAGCTTATAAAGACCCATCGTCTATCATGAGAAGTGAAGTTCAAGCTAAGCGCCAAGATTTCAAATCTAGTTGTTACTCAAGAAGCTTCCATTGTCAGAATGGAGATTCATGCTAACCTCTGCAACACGAAAAGTAAATCTACTTTTTGGTATTATCTCTGAACAAGTCAGAAAAAGGTTCTGACTCCGCTATGCAAATTGTCAAATCTATGATTGTTCTCTGACACAAGTTGAAGACTTCAAGAAGGAAAGGACAACAAACTGATTTCTGAGTCTAACGAATCTATCAAGTTGTTGCCTATATAAAGGACTTCACCAACACCAGTTCAAGTTGGCGAAATTACGCTTGATAAGAAATTCATCTAAGTTTCGCTCTCTAGCTTTTGAACTCTGATCTTCATTTGTAAACCCCTCTCTACGAAGAGGATTTTCGTTTCTTAGAAAAATTTCAAATCCACTTTTGTTGTGCCCTTAGCCTGAGAGGGCTACGTTCCAAAGAATACCTTTGTATTAGCCTAGGGAGGTTGCGTTCCAAGAATACCTAGTTATTTAGCCTAAGAAGGGTGTGTGCAAAGAATATATGTATAGCCAAAAGTGGTTGGGTACAAAGAATACTTGTAACCTTTTCACGGTTTGTAGTGAAAACTTCGCAAGTTACTGATTAACTAAACGTAGTCTTGAATAGACGAACCAATATAAAAATATCTTTGTCTTTAACTATTTTATTCACTACGGGGATAACTATTGAAACGTCTTACAATTAAAATCAACAGTTAAAGAACTTAAAGTTTCGTCTAACTGCTTTTGAAAACAACAGACGAAAGGACAAAATTTTTTATTAACCCAATTCAACTCCCCTTCTTGTGTTTTTGTCTTTTACATCATTTCTTGCAAACTGGTTCAATTCTTCTTCCATGGCAAGTATCCAGTCATCTTCTTTAAGTGCTTTCTCAATGCTTTTGGGTTCAATTTCTGAAACCAAGGCATATCCAGAAAGTTATCTAAAATTTGACCTGATTTGCACTCCTTGATGCTTGTCTCCTATTATCAGATCTTGGGAGTGATTTGAGTAAAATTTCCATGTTCTGATATGGAATCTGGATATTGTCAGGTTGATGTGTAGACGATGAGGGTTTGTCTAATCTAGTAGATGCACTTTCATCTGATTTGACTTCTGCGTCTGTTCTGATGATAACATAATTTTGTTGACTTGATGGGTTGACCTGTAAAAGATCAAACGAAGTTTCTAAGTCTGATATTTCTTTATTAGCCTTTGAGTTATCTTAAAATTTGACATGTATGGATTCTTTTACAACTTAAGTTTTAGAGTTAAAAACTCTATAGGCTTTTGATGTATTAGAATATCCAAGAAGAAATCTTTTAGATACTTTAGAGTCAAATTTTCCAAGATGATTTTTGGTATTTAGAGTAAAACATTCACATTCAAAAGGATGGAAGTATGATATATTGGGTCTTTTTCCTCTCAATAATTCATAAGGAGTCTTATTCAATATGAGTCTTATCAATATTATGTTTTGTAAATAACATGAAGTATTTATTGCATCTGCCCAAAAATATTTTGGAAGTGAACTTTCATGTAAAAGGGTTCTAGGCATTTCTTGTAAAGTCCTATTTTTCCTTTCCACAACTATGTTGTATTGAGGAGTTCTTAGAGATGAAAAATTATGGAACATGCCATTTTCAAAACAGAAGGCTTTGAACTCAGAATTTTCAAATTCAATCCCATGATCACTTCTTACAGATGAAATACATACTCCCCTTTTCATTTTGAACACGTTTGCAGAATATTTCAAAGATATTGAATGACTCGTGTTTATAAGCTAGGAAGTATACCCATGTAAATCTAGAATAAATTCATATCTACAATGACAAATCCATATTTCTTGTTTCCAAGACTTTGCGTCTGGGTAGGACCAAAGAGATCAATGTGTAACAACTCTAGTAGTCTTGTTGTAGAAACAACGTCTTTAGATTTAAAAGAAGTTTTGAGTTGTTTCCCATGTTGACAAGGTTCACACATACGATTAGATTTCCAAGAGATATTTGGCAAGCCTTTCACAAGAATTTTCTTCGATATTTTTGAAATGTACTTTACACTTAATGTCCAAGTTTTTTATGCCAAATTTCTCTCTCATCGTCTGCTGAAAATAAACATGTTACATTCTGATCACTAAAGTTAGAATGACAAACCTCGTAGAGATTATTCTTTCTTTTATCCTTAAACATAATGGATTTATCATTATTTTTTACTATACACTCATCTAAATTAAATGAAACTTCATATCCGTTGTCACAAAATTGACTTATGCTTAGTACATTGAAGTTTAAACCTTCAACATACGACACATTATGTATAAGTGGATTGGGTACCTTACCAACAGTCTCAATCCCAAGAATCTTACCCTTTCCAGACTCGTAGGAGACAGGCCCTTTACTTGGCCTGAGGTCTTGGAACATAGACAAGCTTCCTGTCATGTGTCACGAGCATCCACTGTCCAGATACCAGTTTGAATCATTCTTTCTTTCTGTTAAGGATATCTGCAACAGGAATAATGAGTGATTTTGGTACCCAAATCTTCTTGGCTCCTGTATTTTTAGTTAAGGGTTTTCTTACGTTAAAAGTCTTTGGATGATTTTGATAGACATTAGGAACCGTATTATAATTTTCATGCATGCTTTTACGAACAGACGAAATAGTTGATGACTTCCTTTCGTCTGTATTTTGATTGTAACCTAGCCTACTCTTATCGAAAAAAGGTCTTCCATAAGTTAAGATATTTTTAAGCTAGGAAGAGCTCGAAGTGAATTTGGTTAAATCTTTCTTTAAGATATCATTTTCTTCTTTTAATTTTCTAATTTCAAGAAGAAGATGATTCTTCTCAGATTCAGATTGCGAGAATGATTCGTCTGATGTTCCTTTCTGTGTAAGACTTTCATTTATAACTTTCAGTCTTAAAATTTCTTCCACAGCCTTTTTTAGCTTGGATTTGCATGTTTTATATTCTTGTGCTATAAAATGAGAGTTGACCAAAAACACATTGTACTGGGCCGAGTTAAAATGAGCTCGGCTAGGACCATACACTAGCTCGGCATTCACCATTGAAGGTGTCTAGGCCCAAAAGTAGCATACTAACTCATTAAAGTGATTTGACTAGGTGATGTGATAGTTTCCCTAAAAGGTAATCATAATCCTTGGAACTCACAAAATAGTCCTTCATAAGACACGTGCACCTCAGAATAAGGAAAGTCAGCTGATGGAACCTTCCCTCACCTATCAAGCCGTCAAAGTCAGATATAAAAGCCCCAAAGATTGGATTCCTATGCCCAGATAAGAGATAAAAAAATGACTTCTTCTCTCTGCCTTCTCTCCTTTTAGACTTATCATAATAACTTAACATTTTTCTTAAGACAAAGAATTGACTTTGGCATCAGAGTGCCTTTTACAGGTACTTTCCCCCTCTGGTCAAGCTCGGAACCTGATAGCTTCGAGACAGACTGCTCAGGAGAGACCTTGGGAATAGGTGAGGACCGGAAAGACCTCGGTATAACCAGATCCCTGAGGAACACACATCATAGGATATTTCTTCATTATCAGAGTCTGAATCAGAAGATGATGAATGAGATTTGTTCAGAGGATTGTGAGTCTTTTGTCATGAGACAGATATTAGCTTCTTCTTCTTCTTTAGAATCGCCTAAGCTTTCTGTATCAAGATCCTCCCAAGTAAGCAGACTTTTCTTCTTATTATCTTTCTTGGGATTCCATCTTCTTTTCAGCTTGGGGTTGTTTGTCTTTATGTGTCCAGGTTTTCTGCACTCATAACATACTACTTTAGATTCTTCCTCTTTGTTGAGTGGTTTCTCAGAAACCCTTCTGTCTTTTCTTTTGAAGAATCTTTGTTCTCGTCCTTTCTTTATCATCATTCTTCTGAATCTCCTGGCCATCAAGGAGATCTCGTCATTTGTTGATTCTTCAGAATCATCTGATTCAGTTGTTTCGGCTTTGAGGACTTACTTTTGCTTCTTGTCCTTCCTGCTTGATTCTTCTTTGGGATTATCATTAACTGATGGTAGGGCAATAGGCTCTTTAACTTTAATCTTTTCCTTTTTACTCTGATGAACTTCATGCACTCTCAGTGCACCAATAAGTTCGTCAAGAGTTAGAGTTTTTATGTCTCTGCCAACTAATATAGTAATGGACATGGCTTCCCATGGAGCACAAAGACTGTATAATATTTTCATGTTGTTTTGGGCCTTTGTGAAGGTAGTGTCAAACACAGTTAGCTCATTTAGAATTGTTTGGAACCTTCCAAACATTCTGTTTATGGATTCTCCTTTCTGTATGAAGAACATCACATATTATCTCTGTAAGGTGGCAGCTTTTTTGAGTCTGACAACCTCAGTTCCTTCATGAGAGATCTTCAGAGCATCAAAGAGCTCCTTAGCCGTTTTTTAGGCACATAAACTATTGTATTCTGTCCAAGATAGAGCACATGTTATAGCATAACACGCTTTGCTGTTGAATTCCATTATGAAATATTCTTCATTTCCCCATTATGATCCAGGCTTTGTTAGGGGAATATTTCCTTCAGTAATGATCCTCCAAAGTCTATATTGAGTAGACCTGATGTACATCTCCATCCTGTCTGCCCAGAAGGGATAATCATCTCCAGAGAAAGCTAGAGATTTGTTCATGGAAGATCCTTCTACAATGAGCATCGTTTTGGAGTTCTCCATCCCAAATATTTTCCTCTAGCAGGTGTCAGGCGCTCAACGCTTAGAGGCTGAGCTCTGATACCAAACTGTAAAAATAAACACATAAGAAGGGGGGTTAAATTATGTTAATTAATTAAAAAAAAATTTCAGACGATGCATTTTGTGTCTATTATATAAAACTATTGAGCAGACGCAAATTGAGTTCTATCTTATAAGATTAATTTTAAAGAAAATTTTTGTTTAAGTAATTATCCACAATTAGTCAGCAGAAGAATAAATAAAGCAGTAATATTTTTATACTGGTTTGTCTGTTAAGACTTTGTCTAGTTACTTAGCAATTCATTAAGTTTTCACTAAGAGTATTCTTTGAACCCAACCACCCTTGACTAATTACAAATATTGTTTGGACACAACCTTCTCAGGCTAAACCAGTATTCTTTGGACCCAGCCTCCGCAGGCTAAACACATGTATTCTTTGGACCCAGCCTCCTCAAGCTAAACACAAGTATTCTTTCAACACTTAGCCTTCTCAGGCTAAAACAGGAATTCTTTTGGACCTTAGCCTCCCCAGGCTAATACTCAAGATATTCTTTAAACACTTAGCCTCCTCAGGTTATAGATACCACAACAATGGTTTAGAATTAAGATCAAATAAAAATAATCTTTTACGCAGAGAGAGATTTTACAATGTAAGTTCTATTCTAAGTTTAGGGCGAGTGAACTTTTGCTTGAGAGCTTAAGAGCGAGAGTTGAATATAGTCTTTTGTAGAGTAGTTCGCCAACTTCAACTTATTGCAATGAAGTCCTTTTATAGATAGCTTCTTGAAGTATCCGTTAGACTGAAGATTTGAACGTTAGTCATTTATCTTGGGTATTCCAACATCTGGTAGAGTGAGCAATCAAAACATCTATTGCAAAGTCAGCGGATGTCAACGTGGGATCGTACTTTGACTGATTTGCTCAGAGATTTCACAGAAACGCACAACTGCTTTTCATGTTGCAGAGGTTTACTTCAAAATCTCTTTCCACCTTTAGAAGCTTCTAAGTAACGGCTTGATTTGAATGAAGACATGTGTTACTCAGCGTCTGAACTTCATTAACCTTGATAGACGAATGGATAAAGATGAGTTGTGTATTAAAGTCATTTGTTTGTCTTCTTTCTTCATCTTCAACTTCAGTCTTCATATCTTCACTCTTGAGTGCTTAACTTGAAGTTGAGATAAGCTCTCTATCTTGAACGTTGAAGGTTTTTCATCTGATGCGATTGCTTTGAAGCTTGATGACTTGAACACTTCATCTTGTGCGTCTTATGTTTGAGGGTGCATCTTTTGTTTATACTGATAATGATTTGTCTGATCATTCTTCCCTGTGCGTTTGATGACACATCCGTTTGTCTTGTAATTATCAAAATTAAGATGCTAAGTCATTTTGACTTAACATTATATTTAGAATTACATCGAGATGATGTTTCTTTAAAGTTCTTCTTTCATTAAGATCATTACATCAATGTGATGTAATTTTTTATCAAAGCGAAAATGAATGGTACATGAGAACTACAAAGATAGTGTTCAGAGCATAAATGATGAATATAAAGTATCAGAGAAAAATCTGCTTTTTATAAAAAAAATTAAATTACAAAGAATAGAATACAATAATAGCTAATCTATGCTCCCCTCAATTTGCTCTTCTTCTTTTTCTTCTCTTTTGTGTTTGACTCCCTCTCAGATTGATCTTCTTATTTTTCTTTTATGAGCTCCCCCTCAGCTTTTGCTTGCATTTTCTTCTTTTCTCCCTCTTCTCTTTTTATCGGCATTCCCCTTTGATCATTTATCTTTCTCTCTCTCCCTTGGGCTGTGATCATCAAAACATCGTTAAGATATGACTATGTACGTCAAAATGTAGATGATGCTTCATGATCATCTCCCTTAGATGACTGCCCTCTCTGAAATTTAGTCATTAAGTCCATCATCATTGACTCCAGCTGCTCAACCTTATTAATCAGAAAAGCCTGCTCAGACTTGATTGAGGCATTTTCTTGCTTTAGGTCAGAATATTTTCGGTTAAGGGACTTGTAGGCCCTTGCAGTTGGAACTTCAAACTCTAGTAAATGTAATGTGATAAAAGGAAGCACCAAATCAAAGAAGTATGATTCTTCCCAATACTAGTTAAAATCTTTGATGATTGGAGTAAGCTGAAGATTGGAGAGGGGTTCAACATAGGTGTAGGCGAAGCCTGCACCAGGGTAGACTCTTCCACAGATGGTAGCATCTACCATCTTGAAGGAGGTGAATTTCCCTAAGAAATGCTTGAAGTCCAGTTCAGTCCTATGTTCCTTGCCTTTAGCTAAAAGTTTGGTCTTTCATGGTCAAAGACGGTCCAAGCAAATGGAGAATGTAGTGTTGGAAGACGCAAGACATGTGAATTGAGACCCAATGAATTCTAGGAGTTGACGACCATCTTTCTTAGCAAGATGATGAATGTGAGATAGAGAGTTTCCTCGGTCATGAATTTCTCGTCTGTAAGAATTAGCCATATTGTTAAAGGAAACATCATAGTCAACGGGCAAGGCATGAGTGAAATCTTCAGGAGATTCATGCTCATCTGAACGAATATGGTGAACTATGTGTTGTCCCTTGCAGTGAGGTCTTATTTAAGGGAGAACAATTCCTAGAGAATATCCAAGACCAAGATATTTGGTCTTGTTCAAGGGAATAGTAAATGGCATGGGATCGTGACCTTCAACAACGTCCAAGATTTACCATTTGTTGTTCTTTGAGAGATTGGAGTTCTAGAGAGAAACTTCAGAAAGAGAGTGTTGAAAAATGGGAACATCCATCTTTTGGGGGGCTACCCATGGTTTGACTTGTCGCTTAGGAATATGGGCTCATATCTTAAAGCTGGAGTTATCATTTGTGCCTCTTCAAGGCGTCTCTTATAGGAAGGCATCCCTTCTAGCCTTGAAATATTTAGGCTTTCTAGCATATCCCAAGGTAGAGCTGATAGCCATGCCTTCTGTTCGTCGTCAGAATATCCTTTGCTTGGGTTGAATAGTGGAGACTTCCAAAGATAGGATTTGAAGAGAGGATTGAGAGTTCTTTTTACTTTGAATCCTGGGGAGCGTTTGAAGTTATATGGTTCTTCAGAGGGATGGAAAGAGATGAATGTTCAGAAATTGGAAGATCACCGATGAGCCATTCTTGCTTGGTTCTCTGCTCGCAACTGTACATGATTGAAGAATCAAAAGAATATGAGTATGATGTGGATCTTATTTATCCAAGTTTATTACTTCAGAGTGAAGAAGTGGCTTAGTTCTTCTGTATGCTTTGATAATTAGATATTCCTCTGTTATAAAAGGATCCTTTGTTATTATTGAGGTGGGGGCAGGAACAAATGGTGATGCATTATCAGAAGCAGACAAAGAGATATGTGCAAGAGACTAAAAAGGAGAGTTAATAGGATCAGAGTATGGTTCTTCCCTTGATTCATCATTTTCTTCAACAGTGTCAAGATGCATGGTGACATGCATATTATCGTTTAGCATGGTTGACAACTGCTCAGACAGATCAGACTCAATCATTTCAATTTGTTTAGATTGAGTTGGTGCTGGTTCTGGTGTAGTTATAGAGTATCCTTCTCCATTTCGTCTTTCCAGGAACGAACGTTCCTTTTCTTTCATTTTTTTCAATGAGGCTTCTATAACCTTTTTCATCTCCTCATCTTCAAAAACTTCTCAAGGATATAGAGCCACAATTACAACAGTTTTCTTGCCTTTTTCAATTTCTTCTTCAAGAGCCTTGCGTCTAGCACTGACCTCTTGTTTTTTTCGAGCTTCCTCTATTCTTTTTACTTCTGCCTCTTCTTCAACCTTTTTAACAGCCTCAGTTGTGTCTACCAGCTTGGCTACGTTTGGTGCTTTACTTTGTTTAACAGATAAAATTTCATCAGCTTTCCTCTTTATTCTCCTTTCAGAAGATGCGTCTGAGTCTTCTGTCTACATGTTTTCTTTGTTAGGTCCAACTACCTTTGAGCGAATGCGTCTACAGATGAAAGGTTGTTCTGGTAAAAGGTCACTTAGAGATTCATTAATGCGAACATGGATTTGATCTTGTGCTTGAGTTTGTGTCTCAGCTTGTATTTAGGCTTTTGTTTGTGGTTGTTTTGGTGGTTTTTGAATGGAGATTTTGTATAGTTTGGCTGGTGGCTTTGATGGTGAAGGGTTCTGTTTAGGTGGATGAGTTTAAGATGATTTTTGCAGAAGCTTCTGAACTTCATCCTTTGTGTTAGATCAAGATGATTAACATATTTAAAATTTTGATTTCTACAAGACAAACGAAACTTTCCCAGACGGAACATCAGCAAGCAAGTCAGACAAAACAAGCACAGATGGAAGATGACCCCTCAAAGTTGAAGTCTTTCGTCTATCTCAAGTCAAGTCATCAGATGATAGGATAAGACGAAATCTCTTAGACTGAAGAAGATTATCGTTTGTCCAAGAAGTGAAGCAAAGTATGAGTCTCTCGCGCCAAGATTTCAAATCTTAAGAAGTACTCTTTAGAAGCATCCAAGATCAGTATGGGGATTCGCGCTTACACATGCAACTCGAAAAGGTCTTCACCTTTTTGTCAAAGTCTTTGTACATGTCAGAAAAAGTACTGCACACGCTATCTAAATCTGCTGTACACGCCATCAATCACTCAAGTACTATCTGACACCTTTTGGAAGCTCTCGAGAAAAATATTCAACAGCATTCTTCTGTGTCTAACGGATATCTGAAGACGTTGCCTATTTAAAGACTTCACTTCTTCAAAGCTCAAGGGGCGAACACGCTTCTAGTATTCAATCTTTTGTGATTTCGTTCTCTATATCTGTTGTACTTCATTGTAAAACCCTCTCTGCGAAGAGGAATCTTTCTTGTTTAAAACAACTCTTTCAAATCCACGTGTGTGGTGCTTTAGCTTGAGGAGGCTGGTTGTTCAAAGAATACCTTTATTGTTTAGCCTGCGAAGGCTGTGTTTAAAGAATATCGTGTTATAGCCAGAAGTGGCTGAACGCAAATAATACTTGTAACCCTTTCACGGTTGGTAGTGAAAACTCAGTTGTTACTGGGTAACTGGACGTAGTCTTATATAGACAAACCAGTATAAAAATACTTGAGTATTTGTTTCTCTAAGATTTTTGACTAACGGGGATAATCAAACTATAACGTCTGTCCATTAAAACAATATTTGAAGATTAAGATTATTTCGTCCGAGCATATTTAAACTCGCAGACGAAAAGGATAATTTATTTTATAAAACACAATTCAACCCCCCTTCTTGTGTTCTATCTTTTACAGTTTGGTATCAGAGCTCAGCCTCTAAGGGTTGAGCGCTTTACAGCTGCTAGAGGAAAAGATCTTGGATGGAGTCTCAAGGACCTTCGTTCTTGTCTGGAAGGTCATCCATGAACAAGCCACCGACGTTCTTTGGTGACGACTATCCTTACTGGGCTGATCGGATAGAGATGTACATCAAATCCACTCAGTACAGACTGTGGAACATCATAACTCAAGGAAACATACCTATTGTCAAACCCGAGGTTGAATGGGCAAATGAAGAATTCTCGCTTATGGAACTCAACAACAAAGCCAGATATGCCATCATGTGTACTTTATGATACGAGTTCGCTGTGAACGAGGCTCGTATTTGGACCGTTCGTCTCGATTCGTTTGGAAGCTCTACGAGTGCGTCAACGGCGGAAGTTCGAAATGGAATCAACAATGGCGGAAGCTCGAAGGAAGAGATTCACGACTCAAGGACTTAGAAGAAAGAATGAAAGCGGAGTAGATTTAGAAGATGATAGTGCCATGCAAAAGCAATAAGCCTAAGGGAGAATCGCCACAAGGAAGAGTTTCCATGATAAGATTCAAGGTTCGAAAAGAAACCTTAGAGACGAATCCACTCTCAAAGATTTAGCTCTTGCTAAATTCAATTCATTAAAAATGATTCAAAGATCTTTTACAATTCAAAGTGTTGTGTATTTATACTAGCGGAAGTTGGAATAGCTTGTGAAGGACCAGACGATACAGCTTCAGACACAAGAACTCAGAACTCGGTGATGAAAATCCGACTAAACACGCTTCGGATTTAAAGAAATCAACTTATGAAAGTTCGACGAAACAAGCTTCAGACCTAAAGGACTCAACTTGTGAAAGTCCGAACTAAACAAACTTCAGACGAAAGAACTCACTTTGTGAAAGTCCGATTTAAACAAATCTCGACGAAGAACTCAACTTGTGAAAGTTCAGACGAAACAAACCTCAGACGAAGTACTCGGCTTGAGGCATCAGACTAATGAGCATCAGACGGAACAGTTCCTCATGTGAAGGTACAGATTTAAACAATCTTGTATTTAAAAGTTCAAGATAAAGCATCATCGAAGAAGCGACTTAGGTATCGCCTGTTATAGCGCTTGTGATACTCGCCTATGACAATGATCGTCGTGGTATTCGACTGATTACCACTCTGGAAACATTCCAAGGCTATCACGATTGATTACTATCCTGGAAGTGTTCCAATGTTATCGTCTGTGGTATTTGATTGATTACCACCCTGGAAGCATTTCAAGGCTATAGTCCTGACGCTATCGTCTGTGGTATCGTCTGTAATTCTATCGTCTGTAACGCTATTTTCTCACAAACACTCCTACACTTTGGTTCAATTTACACACATAAAGGTCGCGCACTTATTCACCACGCAAGACCCAAAAATTAAATGTTCCTAATCTAATTACAAGTTCAAATGATCCTAAGACTATTACAAGGTTTGTTGACCAAGAAGACTTGTTGACCTTCATCTTGTATTCTCTTGAGCATTGACCTTGTAATTCTTCTAGAATCATTGACTTCTATGTTTGTGGTAGGTGGACCTCCATCAAACCCTCCTTCTTGAACACAACTTGCCCTCAAGTTGTCATCCTCCTCAAGATCTACAAAAGGTGAAAGATCACAAACATTAAATGAGTTACTTCCACCAAAATCTAAAGGAAGGTCAAGTTTATAAGCATTAGGGCCTAATTTCTTAATGATTTTAAAAGGTCCATCTCCTCTAGGGAGCAACTTAGATTTCCTCAAGTTGGGAAACCTCTCTTTCCTAAGATGCAACCACACCAAGTCTCCTTCTTTAAATTCAATGGCCTTTCGGTTCTTGTTGTGAGCCTTGGCATATTGTGCATTTTTCTTCTCAATTCTTGCTTTAACCTTGCATGAAGTTCTTGAATCTTCTCGGCATGTTGTACTCCTTGTCTATTATCAACAATCTCAAGAGGTAAACAAGCAAGATCAATGGGGGTTAGAGGATTAACACCATATACAACTTGAAAAGGGGATAAAGAAGTAGTAGAGTGAGCTACTCTATTGTAAGCAAACTCTATATGTGGTAAACATTCTTCCCAAGTTCTAATGTTATCTTTTACAAAACTCCTAAGCAATTGTCCTAGTGTTCTATTGACTACCTCCGTTTGGCCATCCGTTTGGGGGTGGCAAGTAGTAGAAAATAAGAGTTTTGTACCCAGCCTTCCCCATAATGATCTCCAAAAGTGGCTAAGGAATTTGGCATCCCTATCACTTACAATGCTTTGCGGCACACCATGGAGTCTTACCACTTCCTTGAAGAATAAGGTTGCAATATGAGAAGCATCATCCGTTTTGTGGCAAGGTAAGAAATGAGCCATCTTGGAAAACCTACATACCACAACAAAGATGGAATCCGCACCTTTCTTGGTCTTAGGCAATCCTAGGACAAAGTCCATTGATATGTCTAGCCAAGGTGAAGTGGGCACGGGTAAAGGCATATAAAGACCATGGTTGGATAGCTTAGATTTTGCCTTATTGCAAGTGATGCACCTTCTCACAAATTTCGAAACTTGTACTTTCATTTTAGGCCAAAAGAAGTGCTCATGTAATGTGGCAAAAGTCTTATCTATTCCAAAATGTCCCATGATCCCACCCTCATGTGATTCACATATCAAAAGTTCTCTTAAGGAACAATTAGGTACACACAAACAATTTCCTTTAAAAAGATAATCCTTGTACCTAAAGAAATCCTTAAAAGCACCCTTGGTACACTCATGGTACATGAGGCCGAAATCATTGTCCATAGCATACAAGGTCTTCACATGTTCAAAACCAATTAATTTAGACTCAAGCAAAGAAAGAAGGTTATACCTCCTACTTAAAGCATCGGCTACAATATTTGTGGCTCCTTTCTTATGCTTGATGATGTAAGGAAAAGTCTCAATGAATTCCACTCACCTAGCATGTCTCTTGTTGAGTTTCCCTTGGCTCTTGAGGTACTTCAAGGCTTCATGATCCGAATGCACAATGAAGTCCTTGGGAAGCAAATAATGTTGCCAAGTTTGGAATGATCTCACCAATGCATATAACTCTTTGTCATAGGTGGAGTAGTTCAATTGTGCTCCTTTCAATTTCTCACTAAAATAAGCAATTGGATGGCCTTCTTGAATCAAAACCGCACCAACACCTAAATTTGAGGCATCACATTCAAGCTCAAAAGTTAGTGAAAAATTAGGTAAAGACAAGATAGGAGCATTAGAAAGTTTATCCTTAAGTAAATTAAATGCAAGTTCTTGAGGTTCTTCCCAAAGAAATGGTACTTCCCTCTTAACTAGCTCATTCAATGGTGAAGTAATGGTACTAAAATCCTTGACAAACCGCCTATAGAAACTTGCCAAGCTATGGAAGCTTCTCACTTCCTTCACATTTGTAGGGGTCGGCCAATCCTTTATAGCTTTCACTTTTGCCTCATCCACTTGTACACCTAGAGAACTCACAACAAAACCAAGAAACACAACACTATCCGTGGCAAATGTGCATTTATCTTTGTTAGCATACAAGGTTTGTGTCCTAAGAGCTACTAAAACATGTCTCAAATGATCTAAATGTTCATGAAAAGATTTGCTATATACAAGAATATCATCAAAATATACTACAACAAACTTCCCAATGAAATCTCTTAAGACATGATTCATCAACCTCATGAAGGTACTAGGCGCATTGGACAATCCAAAAGGCATCACAAGCCATTCATACAAACCAAATTTAGTTTTGAAGGCCGTTTTCCATTCATCCCCTTCTTTCATTCTAATTTGATGGTATCCACTCTTAAGATCTATTTTACTAAAAATAGTGGATCCATGCAACTCATCTAGAAGGTCATCAAGTCTAGGAATGGGATGGCGATACCTTATGGTGATGTTATTAATTGCCCTACAATCCGTGCACATGCGCCATGTTCCCTCCTTCTTAGGAACAAGTATCACGGGTGAGGCACATGGAGACAAGCTCTCCTTCACCCAACCCTTGCTAAGTAGGTCTTGCACTTGCCTCTCTATCTCATGTGTTTCTTGAGGTGAGGTCCTATAGGTTGGCCTATTGGGAAGAGGTGCACCCGGAATAAGGTCAATTTGGTGCTTTATCCCTCTCAATGGTGGTAGGCCGTGAGGTATTTCTTTGGGGAATACATCTCCAAACTCTTCTAGCAAGTCATCTAAGGCACCTTGATCACCTATACAAGTAGCACTCAAAATTAAAGGTGAAGGTAAACATAAGTACATAGACTTCCTAGCTAGGAATTCCCTCTTAACCTCTCCTCTCTCAATCAAGAAACTCCCCTTAGTAGCTTCACTACTCTTGGCATTATTTTTCTTGCTTTTAGGCTTAGGGCTTGTAATAGCAAGCTTGGACAGTTTCTTGGAGCTCTCGGCCGAGCCCTTAGGTTTATGATTGGCCTTGGGACTCTCGGCCAAAGCTTTCTTCTCTTCATCTCTTTTCATTTTCATTTTTACTTGATCTTCAATAACATCCCTTGGTGACAATGGCTTGAGGTGTACCTTACGGCCAACATGAGAAAATACATAAGTGTTAGCTACACCATCATGTAAGGCATGTCTATCATATTGCCAAGGCCGACCTAGTAACATATGAGTGGCCTCCATAGGAACTACATCACATAGAATTTCATCACTATATCTTCCTATGGTAAAAGCAACTAGAACTTGCCTATCAACTACTAATTCACCTTTCTCACTAAGCCATTGTAACTTATATGGTTTAGGGTGTGGAGATGTTTTCAAATCAAGTTTTTCTACCAATCTTGTGCTCACCACATTTGTGCAACTACCACTATCTATAATTAAAGAGCAAACCTTTCCTTGGATGTTACATCTTGTGTGGAAAATGTTTTCTCTTTGAGTGTCATCTAGTTCATGGTAGGCACTCCCTAGCATCCTTCTCACCATGAGGAGGTCACCTTCTTCGGCCAACTCTTCACTTGAGTGTCCACTTGTACCTTCCCCTTCATGCTCACTTGAAGAGTGGCTAGACTCCTCACTTGTGACTCCTCCATCCATCCTTGCTATCATAGTCTTCTTGTTTGGGCATTGAGAAGCAATGTGTCCATGTCCTAAACATTTAAAACACTTGATGTTAGATGGTTTAGAATTAAGTTTAGGAACTTCCTTACCCTTGTCTTCTCGGCCAAATTTGGAAGAAGGCTTGAATGGACTTTCCTTCTTTTGCCTTTCTTTCCAACTTGAAGAACTAGTAGTGTAGGACTTATTCATGGTGAATTTTCTCCTTAATTGAGCTTCTATCTTCTCGGCCTTATGAATAGCCTCTTCCAAGGTTCTATAGCTTTGAAGTTCCAAGACATCTTGGATCTCCCTATTCAATCCATGTGTGAACCTTGCTAAGGTAGCTTTCTTCTCTTCTTGGCAATCGGCCCTCATCATAGTAAGCTCAAGATCTTTGTAATATTCTTGCACACTTCTTCCCCCTTGTGTCAACCTTTGCAACTTAACATGCAAATCCCTCACATAGGATTTAGGAATGAACCTTCCTCTAAGAGCATCTTTCAATTGTGTCCAAGAGATGATGGAAGGTCTCCTCCTTTTGTCGGCATCTATAAGGATTTGGTTCCACCATACCAAAGCATATCCCTCAAACTCTAGTATGGCAAGGTTAAGTCTCTTCTCCTCACTCAAGGTAGGGTTGCAAGAAAATACTTGATCAACCTTCATGATCCAATCTAGCAAACCTTCGGCTCCTCCTTCTCCTAGATACTTTGGAAGAGTAATCTTAGTATTGACCTCCCAACCTCTTTGCTCCTCCTCTCCAAAATATCTCCTATGGATGAAAGGTTGTCTCCTATAGGTGCCTCGGTTACCCTCTCTCCTATGCCCCCTCTCATCCTCATATTCTCTATAAGCCTCACTCTCATCATGGTTACTACCCTCATCACTATCTCTAGGTGAGTAGTAGTGTCCTCCTTGGCTTCCTCTCTCACTTCTACTTCCTCTCAAGTGTTTATTATTTCCATCATATCCTTCCTTTCCCTTTCCCTCTCGGCTTTTCCTACTACCTTCATCCTTATACCTCCTTTCACTCTCTTCTCTTAAATCATTCATCTCAATTTGCAATTGGTTGAATTTTTCTGTCATGAAGTCCATCATTCTTTTAGTCTTGGGGGACAAATCGTTTCCAACACTAAGTGAACTGTCCATGGCTGCAATGAAAGGATTAGTACACAAAGAAAATAATAGTTAAGGACCTTACCACTCACTAAGTGTGTCACTCAAATATCAACTCGTGTTTCTCTCTTAGAAGGCTCTTTTTATGATGTTTCACTCTTGCCTTTTCCCCTCAATTCTCTACCAAAGCTTCTAATTAAACCTCTAATCAATTATATAGAAATTTCCTTATGAAAGAGGCACAATTCTCGGGTAAGCTCAAGAATTTCAAGGAAACAAAAACTTCTAAGACAAATAGAGGATGTCAAAAAAGACAATCAATAAAAAGGCAAAATGGAAATAACAGGTTACTCAAATCAAGGAATGGATGTGATATGACATAGGCATAAACTGGACAGCAAAGGAATCAAGTTTGCTGGTTCGATTACTAAGCCAACAATTTGAACAAGGCACACCAACTCAATGTAGCCTAGTAATCAAATTTTAAGACCTCTTTTGTAGGTAAAGTTAACAAGTAACTTATGAATCAAGTAATTCACTCCAACTGCAGTAAAAATGGTTAGACAATTATCAGTTACAGCAAGTTTCACTTATGCAAAAAAAAAATTGAGTCAAAACAAGCTAGTCACAAGTACACACTACTAGGCTAATTTCCAAGCTACTAGTAATTTTACTTTTTTTTTTTTTTCTTGCTCAATTTTCTTTTGCACTTCTTGAACACTTTGATAGCTTGCTGGACAGAATTTACAAGTCCACTAAATTTACTTTAAGTACTCAAACTGTTAGTACTTTTCAAGGCTCTTTTTTTTTTTTTAGCTTTCTTTGAATTTTCTCACTTGTTTTCTTCTTGTTTCAATTTCTTTTCACTTTTGTTTAACTACTGGACTAATATATTTTGCCTAAAACAAGCATTCCAAGTTCAACTACTAGTGCTAATGCTACTACCAGGTGTAATAGGGATTTAGATCTATAGTAAGCACTCTACTAGCATGTAATGATGTTGATTTCTCAATTTTTGCATGTATGAACTTGAATGTACAGAGTTATAGGATTAAGTGTAGTATCAAAACAGAGGAAACAGGGCATACAATGACAGATAATTCACAGTACACCGAATTTCACAAAGAATTGAAGCAAAAATTTGATACTAACACATGGACACAATTTCTACTGGACAAGTAGTTCAAGGAATTGGTAATTATTACGAATTAACTCGATTTGACCGGACAAATGGAAGAAACATATGATAATTTTCTGGATCTGGATTCAGACGCAAACATCGAACACGAATCTATGCATGAACAATATGATTTGCATGATCTTCACCGAACAAATAGACTTAATCAAGAAAATTTGACAAACTACTAGACAATTAAAGAAACCTAAAGATGAATCCTAAGCACACTAAAAGAATTAGACGAAGAACTTAAGAAAATTCAAAATGACCGAAGAACTTACTAGAATTATGGAGTAGATATCCAATCTCGAAGAGAATCGATCTCTCGATATCGCTTGATACGGTATCAAGAGAACAAGCTTTGAATACCACTTGATACGAGTTCGCTATGAACGAGGCTCGTATTTGGACCGTTCATCTCAATTCGTTTGGAAGCTCTACGAGTGCGTCAATGGCGGAAGTTCGAAATGGAATCAACAATGGCGGAAGCTCGAAGGAAGAGATTCACGACTCAAGGACTTAGAAGAAAGAATGAAAGCGGAGTAGATTTAGAAGATGATGGCGCCATGCAAAAGCAATAAGCCTAAGGGAGAATCGCCACAAGGAAGAGTTTCCATGATAAGATTCAAGGTTCGAAAAGAAACCTTAGAGAGGAATCCACTCTCAAAGATTTAGCTCTTGCTAAATTCAATTCATTAAAAATGATTCAAAGATCTTTTACAATTCAAAGTGCTGTGTATTTATACTAGCAGAAGTTGGAATAGCTTGTGAAGGACCAGACGATACAGCTTCAAACGCAAGAACTCAGCTGATGAAAATCCAGACGAAACACGCTTCAGACGAAAGAAATCAACTTATGAAAGTTCAGACGAAACAAGCTTCAGACAAAAGGACTCGGCTTGTGAAAGTCCAGACGAAACAAACTTCAGACGAAAGAACTCAGCTTGTGAAAGTCCAGACGAAACAAATCTCAGACGAAGAACTCAACTTGTGAAAGTTCAGACGAAACAAACCTCAGACGAAGTACTCGGCTTGAGGCATCAGACTAATGAGCATCAGACGGAACAGTTCCTCATGTGAAGGTACAGACGAAACAATCTTCAGACAGAAAAGTTCAGTATGAAGCATCAGTCGAAGAAGCGACTTAGGTATCGTCTGTTATAGCGCTTGTGATACTCGTCTATGACAGTCGTCTGTGGTATTCGACTGATTACCACTCTGGAAACATTCCAAGGCTATCATGATTGATTACTATCCTGGAAGTGTTCCAATGTTATCGTCTGTGGTATTTGATTGATTACCACCCTGGAAGCATTTCAAGGCTATAGTCTGTACGCTATCGTCTGTGGTATCGTCTGTAATTCTATCGTCTGTAACGCTATTTTCTCACAAACACTCCTACACTCTGGTTCAATTTACACACATAAAGGTCGCGCACTTATTCACCACGCAAGACCCAAAAATTAAATGTTCCTAATCTAATTACAAGTTCAAATGATCCTAAGACTATTACAAGGTTTGTTGACCAAGAAGACTTGTTGACCTTCATCTTGTATTCTCTTGAGCATTGACCTTGTAATTCTTCTAGAATCATTGACTTCCATGTTTGTGGTAGGTGGACCTCCATCACTTTATCAAGGACAGAATACAACAGATTATGTACCTACAAAACAGCTAAAGAGTTTTGGGATGCCCTCAAGATTTCCTATGAAGGAACTGAGGATGTGCGTATGAGGAAAGCTGTCACTCTTCAAAGAGATTATGAGATGTTCTCAATGAAGAAAGGAGAATCTATTGACATGATGTTTGGAAGATTCCAAACGATATTAAATGGACTCACTGCATTGGACATTACATTCACCAAGGCCCAAAACAACATGAAGATATTGGATAGTCTTCCTCCTCCATGGGAAGCTGTGTCCACTGCCATCTCAGTTGGGCGTGATATGAAGACATTAACTCTTGACGAGTTAATAGGAGCCTTGAGAGTACATGAGGTACTTCTGTGTAAGAGAGACAAGATCAAAGTTCAAGAACCCATAGCTCTTCTGTCTGTCAACAACATGACAAAGGAGGAAACTCCTAAGAAAGAAATAAAGAAGAAACACAAAGTTCTGAAAGCTGACACCACTGAATCTGATTCGTCTGACGGATTGTCTGATGATGAGATTTCTCTCATGGCCAGACGCTTTAAGAAGATGATGATGAAAAAAGGGAGAAGTCAACGCTCCTTTAAGAAGAAGGAAAGAAAGCTCCCGGAAAAATCTTCAAGCAAGGAGGAGAGCTCAAAAGCTATCTACTATGAATGTAGAAAACCTGGACACATGAGATCAGAATGTCCAAGATTAAAGAAAAGATGGAATCCTCGCAAAGACAAGGGTAGAAAGAGTCTAGTGACTTGGGAAGACCTTGATAGCGAAAGCTCAGAGGAATCCATTGAAAAAGAAGAAACTGCAAATATTTGCCTCATGGCTGGAGACACCGTCTCATCAGAGGTAATTGAATCTGAAACTTCTTCATCCTCTTCATCTGAGTCTGAGTCTGAATCAGAAGAAATTTCATATGATACACTTTTGGCTAACTCACATTTTATTGCTGAGCAATACAAAGTATGCAAAACCAAGTTAAAACAAACCTTAGAAGAAAATGCTACTTTGAGAACTGAAAATGAGTTACTGCAAAAAGAAGTATCAGATGAAAAATCATCTGAGTCTGAAAAGGATAATTTTATTTCTGAAATTGAAAGATTAAAGAAAGAAAATGAATCCTTACTCAAAGACTTAACAAAGTTCACTAAGGGATCCTCTGTGCTAGAAAATATTTTAAAATATGGGAGATCTCCATCTGATAAGAGTGGACTTGGTTATGTTGAAGAGTCAAACAAAAAGGAAAATAATTTTGTTCTTACTGCTCATAAAAAGAAGATAAAAAATTATAATAAGGTTCCAAATAATTATAGAAAAGATATAAGAATCTTGAACAAAAAGAAATCTTCTTTCACTAACAAAGAAGGACCTAAAAAGATTTGGGTACCAAAGTGACTTATTATTCCTGTTGCAGATATCCTTAATAGGAAAAGAGAGAACTTCAAGCTGGTACCTGGACAGTGGGTGCTCACGACACATGACAGGAGACCTGTCTATGTTCCAAGATCTCAGACCAAGTAAAGGGTCTGTATCATATGGTTCAGGGAAAGGTAAAATCTTAGGCATTGAGACTGTTGGTAAGACACCCAATCCTCTTATTCAAAATGTGTCTTATGTTAAAGGTCTCAACTTCAATCTGCTTAGCATAAGTCAATTTTGTGACAGTGGATATGAAGTAGCTTTTAACTCAGATGAATGTATAGTAAAAAATAAAGACAAATCCATTCTATTTGTTGGGAAAAGAAGGAATAATCTTTATGAGGTTTGTCTTTCTGACCTTAGTGATCAGAATGTGACATGTTTAATTTCAGCAGATGATGAACGAGATATTTGGCACAAAAAGCTTGGACATTTAAGTCTCAAGTATATTTCGAAAATTTCTAAAAAGGATCTTATAAAAGGTTTGCCAAAAATATCTTGGAAATCCAATCGTCTATGTGAATCTTGTCAGCATGGGAAACAACTCAAAGCTTCTTTTAAATCAAAAAATTTTGTTTCCACGACAAGACCACTAGAACTGTTACATATTGATCTCTTTGGACCTACTCAGACTGAAAGTCTTGGAGGAAAGAGATATGGATTTGTAATTGTGGATGATTATACTAGATTCACATGGGTATACTTCCTAGCACATAAACACGAGTCATTTAGTGTTTTTGAAATATTCTGCAAACGTGTTCAAAAAGAAAAAGGAATATGTATTGCGTCTGTTAGGAGTGATCATGGAACATAATTTGAAAATTCTGAGTTCAATGCCTTTTATTTTAAAAATGGTATCTTTCACAATTTTTCATCTCCAAGAACTTCTCAGCAAAATGGAGTTGTGGAAAGGAAAAATCGTACCTTACAAGAAATGGCTAGAACTTTGTTGCATGAAAGCTCTCTTCCAAAATATTATTGGGCAGAAGCAATTAATACTTCCTGTTATATTCAAAACAGAATATTGATAAGGTCAATATTGAATAAGACTTCATATGAACTATGGAAAGGAAGAAGACCCAACATTTCTTACTTCCATCCTTTTGGATGTGAATGTTTCATCTTAAAGATTAAAGATCAACTTGGCAAATTTAATTCAAAAGTGGTGAAGGGATTCTTACTTGGATATTCCAATACGTCTAAAGCCTATAGAGTATCTAACTCTATGACGCAAGTTGTAGAGGAATCAATTCATGTAAAATTCTAAGATAACTCAAAGGCTGATAAGGAAATATCAGACCTAGAAAATTCATTTGATAATTTGCAGATTAACCCTTCTGGTCAAAGCTCAAGTTCAAATGGTCAACCTAGGTCAGACGCAAGAACAGACACAAGAGCAGGCGATAGAAGTACAGACGAACCCTCTTCGTCTGATGCTCACCAACATGATGATCAAGCTCCTATAAGAACGTGGAAGTTTGTCTTAAACCACACAGAAGATCTTATCGTTGGAGATAGACATCAAGGTGTTCAAACAAGATCAAGACTAAAAGAATCGTCTATATATGCCCTCGTGTCAAATATAGAGCCCAAGAACATTGAGGAAGCTCTACAAGATAATGACTGGATTTTAGCTATGGAAGAATAACTAAACCAGTTTACCAGAAATGATGTTTGGACTCTGGTAGAAAAACTAAGAAGCAAAAATATCATTGGAACGAGATGGGTGTTCAGAAATAAACTTGATGAAGACGAGAAAGTGGTAAGAAACAAAGCAATATTAGTAGCTCAAGGCTATAATCAACAGCAAGGTATAGATTTCACTGAAACTTTTGCTCCTGTAGCTAGATTAGAAGCCATTAGAATTTTACTTGCCTTTGCTGCTCATAAGAATATTATCCTATATCAAATGGACGTAAAAAGTGTTTTTCTAAATGGTTTTATTGAAGAGGAAGTATATGTAAAACAATCTCCTGGATTTGAGAGTTCATCTCAACCAGATCATGTTTTTTAAACTAAAGAAAGCATTATATGGTCTTAAACAAGCTCCTCGAGCTTGGTATGAAAGATTGAGTTCCTTTCTTCTTCAAAATGGTTTTTCAAGAGGGAAGGTTGATACTACTCTCTTCAAGAAAAGTGTTTCAAAAGACTTTATTATTGTTCAAATATATGTAGATGATATAGTCTTTGGAGCAACTAACGAATCCTTGTGCAAGGATTTTTCTAATTTAATGCAGGATGAGTTCGAGATGAGCATGATGAGACAACTGAAGTTTTTCCTAGGACTTCAAATCAAACAGACTAAACAAGGCATATACATTCATCAACAAAATTATACTAAGGAACTTCTAAAGAAATTCAAAATGGAAAATGTCAAACCAATGAAAACTCCCATGCATTCGTCTAGAGCCAGTCTCAACAAAGACGAATCAGGCAAGACCATTGATCAGACGGTATACAGAGGTATGATTGGATCTCTTCTCTATCTCACTGCTAGTAGACCTGACATTATGTTTAGTGTCTTTCTATGTGGACGTTTTCAATCTGATCCTAGATAATCACATTTACAAGCTGTTAAACGCATTTTAAGATATCTTATTGGAACCACTAATCTCTCTCTATTTTATAAGAAAAATAGTGATTTCAATCTAAGTGATTATTGTGATGCTGATTATGCTGGAGATAAAGTGGAGAGAAAAAGCACAAGTGGTGGATGTCAATTTCTTGGTTCATCACTAATCTCTTGGTCAAGCAAGAAGCAAAACTCCATTGCACTCTCAACCACGGAAGCAGAATATATTGTTGCAGCTGGGTGTTGCTCACAACTACTTTGGGTAAAACATCAACTTGAGGATTACTCCAGCTTTGAAACTCAAATACCAGTATTTTTTGATAACACAAGTGCAATTAATCTCAGCAAAAATCCTATTCAACATTCAAAAGCCAAACATATTGAAATTAAATTTCATTTTATAAGAGATTATGTTCAAAAAGGTATTTTCGATATACAGTTTGTTCAAACTGGTTTTCAATGGGCAGATATATTTACAAAAGCTTTAGACGAAACTCGCTTCAATTTCATTAAAGAAAATTTGGGAATTGTCTCTTTAATTGATTAAGTTTTTCCGTCTGAGCATTTCATTTCGTCTGTACCTTCGTATATCTTTTCGTGTTAAGACGAAACATTACGTCTGATCAAGTTGAATCAGTCTGAGATAATTCAACAGACGCAAGGTTATTATTTAATTAATTTAAAGTTAAGTGTGCAGGGACAAATTAAAAGCAGCAATAAATGTGTCTGTCATTTATTGCACTATTCTATGACTTTGAAGAGCACGCGCTGTGAATTGGAGAAGTCAAATCAATCATTAAAAAGGGCAATGATGGGGACACGTCAAATCAGGGACGGTTCCAACTTCTTTCGTCTGATGAATCACAACCGTTTTTATCTTTGACTATAAATACCCTTAAAAATTCACACTTTTATTCTTTACTACATTCACACTATCTCTGAATATTCTACTCACACAATTTCTCTCTCTTTTCAAACTTAACTATGGCCGCCAAGAATATCAAGACAACCGAAGCAACCTTCTTTGCACAAGATCTCTTCTTGCCTAGCAAATGGATCTCAAGGACCACTATTGAAAGCATCTCTGACAGGGTATTAATGATGTTGATACACAATGACTGGATGGATTTCGCGGAGATGAGAGGGCCATGGCTGATGGAGGCCTACACGGAGTTCTGGAGTGACGCGAAGGAATTTGATGATGGTATTGTAGGTACCATTGACAACAAGGAGTATATTATCACAATAGACTCCATTGCTGAAGTTGGGAGTTGCAAAGCCGAAGGGCGTTTTTACAGCGCTGACTGGATGAGGTTAGAATCTGAGGATCATGTAGACAAGATTCTCTATGGAAAGGTCCGCGACCCCGAAGATTCCAAGTTCCTGAGATCAGGGAATCTATATCCCACAAGAAGAGTCATTCACAATCTTCTCTACAACATCTTCACACCCAGAATAGGCTCACGAGATAATGTGAGTACTCGTGACAGATTTTACATCTTCTACTGTCTGAGGAAAGCAAGGATGAGTCTCCCTCATATCATTCTTGACCATTGGATAAATGCGTTGAGAAATAGGAACATTTGTAGGAAGAGTAGTATCCCCTACGCTACTCTCTTCTCCAAAATCATTATTAACCAAGGTTTTGATGCCACTGGTGTTGTTTGGCATGAAGAAGGAAAGGAGGTCAAAGGAAGCACCTTTCCCAAGATGCATCTGAATCCTAGCTTTCTTCATCACACTGCAAGTGAAGAACAAGTTCCTCTTTCACCCATCACCAAAAATCCTCCTCACAGAGCTGGCATCAAACGCGCCAAAACCCAAACACACAACCAAACACAAGCCCAAACACAAGACCAAACACAAACCCAAACATTCATTTCTCTTCCACCTTAATCATATCTGAAGTCCCTTTCGAAGATGCTCAAGAAGAGCCTCTTAGAAAGAAGAAGAGGACTATCAGAATAAAGCATGTTGCGGCTAAGACGCAAGAGAAGACGATATCCCCAAATGAAGATGAAGGGGTTATGATATCGTCTAAAGGCGTATTGTCTGTTAGAATTCTTTCAGACGAAGAAAAGCAGAAGAAAGCAGTCGAAGAGAAAGCAAGAGCCAGAGAGGTTGCTCTTCAAAAAGCTGCCAAAGGCAAAGAGAAAATGAAGCAGAAGCTTGCGTCTGTGGTTGTTGGAGAAACAAACGAAGCAAAGAAACTAAAAGAGGCTATGAGGGTCTCTATGCTGCTTCAAGCTGAAAGAGAAAGAATTTTTCTCGAAAGCGTTAAGGGCATGGATCATACGAAGGCTGCGTCGTACGCTCCAAAGAACCGGAAGGCATGAATAGTGAAGAAACTGCCCAGATCCAGAAGGACAATGCTCAGTTGGCAGAGGAATTGGAGACTATGCTTAATGAAGAAGCTTCAACTATGGAGGTTTCTACATCAACACTCCAAGACGAACATAGGATAATTGTTTCTGATCCTATTGTTGTGTCTCCTCTCAATGTTGCCTTTGATCAGACGATACCTGCTGCGTCTAGAGAAGCATCCCACCAACAGATGATGGAGATTTCGTCTGAAGTAATAATTATTGAGGACACATGTTCTTCATCTGATGAAGAACATGTTGATATAAAAAGGGTGGATGCATCATGGGTGAGATCTCACGCTGAAGTCATTAATCTAGAAGATCTTTCACCCAAGCACAAGACTGACTATTCGTTCTTCAACGAATTAGTCATGAGAAGATTTGCTGAAAGATCTTGTGCTGAAAGACCAGTCAAGCCTGACTGGATTCTTGGAGATAAACTTGAAGATATCTCCGATGATGGTGAACCGTCTGAGTCTACTAAAGATGGTTACTTAGCGGACGATGAAGACTGCTTTATAAAGGACACTCCATATATTGAGTTGAAGAATCCTTATCGGTACAAAGGTAAAAAGGGATTTCAACTTGGGAGATTTGTCAACCCCATCATTTATCACAAACCCCTGAAGCCAGTGGACTTCAAAGAAGATTTCATCTATACTCCTCAAGAGCAACGCGAATGGCTGAAGCGTCTGCCTTGGGATAAACTGGCCTCTTTAGACATCAAGGGTTTAGAAGAAATAAACATGTACAAGGATCATCTAGCTGAGTCGGTGATTGAAGGACCAGCTCTTGGCTATGAACCCCACATTCCTTTTAGAGAAAACATCAAGTGGAAGGTTCAACATGAAATCAATGCACCTGCATTTCACCAATGCAGATATGGAGATCCCAGCTCCACCATCTATGAGCCAAAAGATTGCTCTCACTGGCATTTGGACGCTATTGATCGTCATGATCCTGTACCCTTCACAATTCCAATGAACCAAACAGAGTATGAAGGTCTAGGACATACTCTAGGAATTGTTCTTCCTTGAACAAGACCACATTGTTCAGGAATTTGCCCACGCTACTCCATCCTCCTCAAGGAATATGAAAACCTCGAAGAGTTTGCTCATGCTCTTCCTGAATATTACAATATGGCATTCAAACTGATGGCCAATACTTATAGAAGGGAAGAAAAATCTAGATCAACTTCCTTCTATCACATTGAAAGGAGAGCAAAGAAGGAGATGAGAGACTGTCCATTCATGGTGGGATCTCAATTTTCTTCTCTCATTTCAGACGAAACCAAGTTCTTCATTGTTTTAGACCGAAAACGGCCTTGCTTGATCAAGTTTTTGGCTAAAGGAAAAGAGAAGAAGACTCTGTCTGTCGCTAAAACCTTCAAGTTTGCAAGGCACATCCCCAAGAGACTTCCATCTGCTGCATACTCGCATCTCAGATCCATTCAAACCAATGCCTCAAGACCTATCAATTCTAAGATTCAAAGGATGATAGAAGATCATGAAGTCACCTCTGCTTTCTGCTCTGGAACTTCATTTGATGAAGATTCTACAATTTGTGGCAAGGTGTATCTTAGAGAAGCTTTTGCTTATACACATCTGTCACAAGAGCATCTAGATCTTGAGCTCTCTGGCACCCATAAAATGTTTATTTGGCAATGGGAGAGAAACTTCACTGCGTATCTCACACTTCCACGTTTCACTCTGCGTCTGAAGAGGACTCCAACTATGCTCATTGAAGATGACTCTATACCATTAGTTGAAGAACCTCAAACTCCTGTTTTTGAGCCTTTAACTGTGGTCATCAAAGAAGAAGAGTCTGATCCAATCGTGGAAGAGCCTCAATCGCTGTTTGTGGATATCGCTGATAAGGTGAAGGTTACAGTTGTTGAAGATAAAGCAGGGAACGGTGATGAGTATCATACTCTAAAGCGTAAATATGATGTCTTAGAAGAGAATTGCGAGCATTTGAAGCAAAAGAATAAAGAGCTTGAGGATAATCAAGCTTCTCTTACAAATGAGATGCAACAGCTGAAGGAGATTGTCATGAGCCTTGTTCAGAAGAAGTCTAAACCTTCTTCTTGATTATGTTTTTGATGATTCTCAGCCCAAGGGGCAGAATATCTTAGAAAGAAGAGGTTGTTATGCTAAGGGGGAGCCTTCGTCTGAGGAGTCAAGGAGCCTTCGTCTGAGGAGTCAAGCATCGTCTGAGGGGGAGTTAGCATTTTTTTTTTGTTAGCATTTTTTGTTTATTCTTTCAGCTATGATGTATTGATTCTTTATTTATTTGCATAGCGGTATACATGTATCTTTTTTAGAACTTTATTTTTCTGTATACCTTGTAAACATTGTATATGGTTTACATCACATTGATGTAACAATTCTTATAAAGAGATATTGTTTCAGAAAACATCGTCTTGATGTAAATCTGACTTGTGCTTAAACTATGATCACTAACTTTGTCTTATGCAGATGTCTCCTTGAGAAAGTTATCAGTATGGTCTGTAATCATCAAAAAGGGGGAGATTTTTAGATCAAGATGATTAACATATTTAAAGTTTTGATTTCTACAAGACAGACGAAACTTTCCCAGACGGAACATCAGCAAGCAAGTCAGACGAAACAAGCATAAACGGAAGATGACCCCTCAAAGTTGAAGTCTTTCGTCTGTCTCAAGTCAAGTCATCAGACGATAGGATAAGACGAAATCTCTTAGACTGAAGCAGATTATCGTCTGTCCAAGAAGTGAAGCAAAGTATGATTCACTCGCGCCAAGATTTCAAATCTTAAGAAGTACTCTTTAGAAGCATCCAAGATTAGTATGGGGATTCACGTTTACACATGCAACTCGAAAAGGTCTTCACCTTTTTGTCAAAGTCTCTGTACATGTCAGAAAAAGTACTGCGCACGCTATCTAAATCCGCTGGACACGCTATCTAAATCCGCTGCACACGCCATCAATCACTCAAGTACTATCTGACACCTTTTGGAAGCTCTCGAGAAAAATATTCAACGACATTCTTCTGTGTCTAACGGATATCTGAAGACGTTGCCTATTTAAAGACTTCACTTCTTCAAAGCTCAAGGGGCGAACACGCTTCTAGTATTCAATCTTCTGTGATTTCGCTCTCTATATCTATTGTACTTCATTGTAAAACCCTCTCTGCGAAGAGGAATCTTTCTTGTTTAAAACAACTCTTTCAAATCCATGTGTGTGGTGCTTTAGCTTGAGAAGGCTGGTTGTTCAAAGAATACCTTTGTTGTTTAGCCTGCGAAGGCTGTGTTCAAAGAATATCGTGTTATAGCCAGAAGTGGCTGGGCGCAAATAATACTTGTAACCCTTTCACGGTTGGTAGTGAAAACTCAGTTGTTACTGGGTAACTGGACGTAGTCTTATATAGACGAACCAGTATAAAAATACTTGAGTATTTGTTTCTCTAAGTTTTTCGACTAACGGTGATAATCAAACTATAACGTCTGTCCATTAAAAACAATCTTTGAAGATTAAGATTATTTCGTCTGAACATATTTAAACTCGCAAACGAAAGGGATAATTTTTTTTATAAAACACAATTCAACCCCCCTTCTTGTGTTCTATCTTTTACACTTTGCTATGGGTTTATAATCAAGACACATTTTACTGAAGGTGCTCTGTTTTATCTCTTGCCCGCCAGGGTGTCATTTTACATTTTTTGCTTCAAAACCTTGATTGATGGCTATATTAGCGAAGATATTTGGATAAGGAATGCTTGGTTGTTTTGCCACACTTCTGGCCTTCAAGGCACTCAGCTAGTGATCCATGATGATGTGAGGAAGACTAATCTTTACCCTTTGCATCAAATGAAAGAGACAGAATCTGTCTCTGTTGCTGACATTGTCCCTGAACTCAATCCTAGGGGTGAAAATGTTGAATAGGAAGTTGTGTAGCGCTCTGCATTTTGGGACTAAGTTTCTGGCCCTTAAAAACTTTGCGACTTCATATGATCTTGCCTTCCCATAGAGTATTTCATCTATTAACTTTTCGTCTAGGTGTGGATTCGAGTTTGGCTTGTATATAACACCTTGAAACTTTCATATTCCAGCAACAACAATCATCTCTGGATTTATGATATATTCCTTGTCTGATATCGATCCAGCGATATTTTCATCCATAACTTGACAATCACTCCAATATTCGGTATAAGCTTCCATCAGCCATGTTCCTTGCCATTCGGCGAATTCCATCCATCTAGTTGCAATCAACATTTCTAGAACGTTCCTAGAAATTTTCTCAAGAGTTCTTCGATCAATAAACTTGTTTGGCAAGAACCAATCCTTTTCAAAGAAGTTCTCTTTAGTTTCTTCAAAGTCAGTCTTTATGTTCTTGGCGACCATGTTTGTATTTCAAGAACAAAAAAAGTTACAGAAAGTATAAGAGTTCTTTTTAGAGAGAGTAAAAATTCTGACAGCAGTAGAGAATAGAGACAGTTAAACTTTGTATTTATAAGAGATTGAAACGGTTCCAGGTCAAAGAGTAGACAAAAGAAAAGTAATCATCCCTGATTGATTTGTATCTGCGAATGTTGCGCATGTCTTAATGGTTCGAGAATCTTTGCCATTAATGTTAGACACATTTAATGAGGCATTAAATGTTTCGTCCTGTACAAATTCTTAGCGGATAACTCCAATTTAGGTTTAATAGTACATCCTAATAGAGGATGACCATACTTGTTCAATTTATCTCTCTTAACTTGGATGCCATGAGGTGGACCTTGAAAAGTTTTAATATAAGAATTAGGGATTCGCAAATCCTCTAGATGTACACTCAACATAATATGTTAAAAGATAACATAATGTTGCGTATGTTGAAGAGTCAGACAAACTATTTTTGATCAGACGCAATGTTTCGTCTTAACACGAAATAATCACTAACACCGCATGGATTTTTAATCTGAATGTGAGACCTTATCACATTTGTTTATTTTCACTTTCCCAATTTGTTCTATGGTATCTAGTTACATGGTATAAATTATGATACTAATTATTGCCTTTGAAAATGATTTGCTAATATTTTGCTATCTATATGTTGATGGGATGTAGATAGAAAAACTGAGATTATTTCCCTCATTTTTGTTCACAATAATACCATTGTTGCCTGCATTTGCTGTAGATGTACCTGGGTCAGGAATATGTAAACAATCCTAAACTTTCCGACATCACCTTCCTTGTAGAAGGTAGAGCATCTGCTGCTATTGTTTTGGTTGGTTTTTACTTTTTTGTATGCATACTGAATTTTTATGTACTAATTTACTGTGTTTAACTTTTTTCAGGTAGAAGTTTTTATGCTCGTAGAGATTGTTTACTTTCTTCAGATATATTTCGTGCAATGTTTGATGGCGGTTATAGGGTAAGCATTAATTAATTGTATTGTTACCTTGTTTTCAAATTCTCTCTTCATCTCTTAACTTTATTGTGCGTAAATGTCCGTACATTGTACATTGTACATTGTATTTATATTAATGTCTTGAGATTCTTTGTGCAGGAAAGGGAAGACAAACTTATAGTGATTCCCAATATGAAATGGGACGTCTTTGAATTGATGATAAGGTATATTTTCTAATTTCCTTTTCATTTTGTATTTTTATAGTATCACAATAATACCTGTGTATAAACTGATTTTGTGTTGGGACTTTCTTTTAGATTTATATACACTGGAACAGTAGCTGTTGATGTCGATATTGCTCCAGACCTCCTAAGAGCTGCAGATCAATATCTTCTGGATGGCCTTAAACGAATTTGTGAATATGTTATTGCTAAGGTAGACAAAAATTGTGTTTCATTTATTTTTATTTTTTACTTCTGTAGGCGGCTTTTAAATGGCTTCACATGACTCATCAATCTATTCTCGTAGGAAATTTCTGAGACAAATGTTTCAAAACTTTTAAAGATGTCGGAGGATTTCAATGCTACTACATTAAAGCATGCTTGCATGTTGTTTATGCTAGATAAATTTGATAATCTGAGCTCCACACCATGGTATGTTACACTTTTGTAACCTGAACATGACTTCCATGAAAGCCAACTTTTTTACAATCTTGTTTTTATGTTCTCTATCTTTTTGGTATGCAGGTTTTTGTGTCTGATTCGTTGTATTTTACCTGACTTACATGTGTTCTTCTCAACTTTACTTAATTCTCATCCAGCTGACTCGACTGTACCTGCATTTTAATCAAGACAAGAGGAACGCTGAAAATGTACTAATCTGTAAATGTAGTTAGATATAGAAGCAGGAGAACCTCAATTCATTTTTTGTTATTTTGCCATTGGAGAATGATCATTTTAATTTATGTATGACAACTAAAAATATTTAGATTTATAAAAATATTTTAGTAGATGAATAAATATTCTTTAAAAATAAAAGTTAATAAATATATTAAATATATTTTTATTAAATGGATCTGGATAAAATTATTTTGATATAAAGTAATACTTATAGAATTAGAATATTTATCAAGTCATAACAGATACACAGGATCTTAAGCCAATGAATATTCTTCAGAATTTTTGTAATAATGTGGAAATTAGAAAACATCATGTGTGGCTAAATGCACATCTTCCTCCAAACCCTTTCATATTGCCCTCACCATTCAGTTCAGTAATTTCTTACTTTTTCTTCTCACTGTTAAGTTTCACCCATCTTCAATCAACCTCAGATCGTAGGATCAAACGGTGAAGATCAAACCATTATGGACATTGAGGTAGGACCCACCGCTCGTTCCATCTATTACAAATTTTTTCCCGCGTTTCAGCCTTTGTGTAGCCCTTTTGCGGCCCGCAAAACCCAAATATTCAGTGCGGCTAGAGGATTTACCGATATGGGTATTCCTACCTTTAATGAGTTTTCTTCGTTTTCTTGTTCAATTTCTCAGACACTAGAAACAGGAATACACTGTATTGTCTTGTGGGAGTTAAAACAACATTCACAATCTGTTTCTTTTGAGGGCTTCACAATGTGCACAATTTTAGGCCAAGACATTGGTTTAAAACAATGTATGCAAGGAATGAAGAAGGGTGATGTTTAGGGAAATGGAAATGGAATGAACCAGAATGAAAGGTACTCTCCTAACAACATGTATAAGAAGAATCTCTTGAGGCTTTACTTGGATGGCCAAAGAAATAGGTCACAGGAAGGTAAATGAAACCAGACGCATTGATTCTATTGTAAGAACCCTGCTTTGGTTGCATTGAAAATTGAAGTTCCATTAGGAATTCTTTAGTTTGATATTAGATTTGCTGCATTTGTTTGTATAAAACCACATGTGCCTGTGAGTTGTGAATAATTGATGGTTCTTTAATTACTCACAATTACAAAAATATTAAACATACGTTGATAATCTAGTTAATGGGTGAATCTCTTCTGGTTGGTTTCATGGTTTTTGTTTGGTGCAAGAAAAAAAAAATGATGTGGTATGAGATCTGTGTTTTGCCTTTGGACACCATGTATTTTATTCTTCTGTCTTTATGATGCAAAAGGGTAGATGATCGGTGTAAGGTTTGGACTTTGGAGGTGTTGTTTGAGTGTAAGAGTGGGGGAGACTTTGATTGGTGGTGAAAGGGTGGATGGTCTTCGTGGCAGCTCTACTGTGGTTGAAAATGTGAAATCTACATGGTGGCTAGACAGCAGGGATATCATATTAACCCGCTAATGAGGTTAGCTAATGAACATTGACTCAGGGGGACTTTGTGGCAGCTTCAGTGTGGTGGAAAGTGTGTAATCTATGTGGTGGCAGGATAGTAGGAATATCACAGCACTTAACATGCCACGTCAGCACTATTAACGGCGCTAGCTTATGAACATTCATTGTTAATGTGAGTGACAAAATGAAATCATATATAAGTGGTGCATCGTGCTTTCACTCTTCACTCCTCTATTCTCTTACCAACCCAAACAAGGACTTGTTTTTTTGTTCCCATTTTACCCTCCTCGACAAAATCCATGGAAGATGGTCGACCCTCCACTGCAAGACGTAACTTGAAGCGCAAGCTCGAACAAGACTTAACCGTAGACCAAATAGATACCAAGATGCAATACCTTGCTTACCAACAACCCCATGCATATTCTCCCGCGCAGATTCAACATCTAGTTTCACTCCTCAATTCTGCGCCCTCACTCTCCACCTCGGATCGTGCAGTTACTAAGAGCGCTGTTCAAGTCCTTTCTGAACTCATCCAAAATGGTACCATTTATATATCGATAACTTCTTTAATCTTTTTGTTTTGTGCTGTTAGTGGATTTCCATTTCTGTTTGGTCCATGCCCCTTTCTTGCAGCGGAAGATCCCATGGTCATAGATACCATAATTGAATGTGGTGCTATCCTTGCTCTGGTGAAGAATCTTCAGGCACCAGACATTGTCAACAATGACGGTGACAGCCATGCGATATCTTACCAGTATGAGGTGCAGGAAGGATGTGCATTTGTCCTTGGGCTTCTCGCCATTCGAGTAAGTCCAGTGGTTTCCTTTCTGTTTAGGTATCTTGATTGTACGAAATTGTGTATACATACCTGTATATGTGGAAGTGGAAATTAAAAGCCCCATATAAGTATTAGGAATTATTAACCCTCTATTATCCCAATTGAATTACAAAATGTGTGTTGAAGAAAACATATTTTATTGAACTAAAATATGATTAACAAAATTGAGCTTGTGTGTAAAAGTAATGGTCGGGTATAATAGTTGACACATACATTTTATGTGCATAGGTGCAAGGATGTGCATTTTTGTTGACTGCTAATAACCATTGTCATTCCCATTTGTTGTCGGTATGGAAACTATTAATTGTGTAATAATTTCTGATGTTCACAATTTTTTCTTATTTATCCTGAAATTTTCTACGCACTGATTTGGGTTGGCTAATTGAATATTGTCTATTTGACAGATATTTGTTCAGAATTTCAGATTGATTATGCTACTGGTTTTTTGGATTTTCTATTAGGGTGGTAGTGTTTATATGGAAAATGAATGGAGCTTTGATTCTTTGTCTTTGGTACCTCCATTGAAGTTTGGGTTTTGGATTAACTTAGAAGAATTTTAGTTATTGATCTCACAGAAACTTTGTTGTTTCTAACATTTATGTGTTCTAGTATTATTAGTGTTTCTGTGTTAAAAAGAAAGGGCTGGATAGGGTGAATGAACTGGAATTGATCATTTATCTTGCCTCATCGTTTTTGATAAGTGTAGAGCAGCACCTAAGGTTCCTCTGAACTGTTTATTATTCACTTGCTCAAGAGCAGCTGTCATTACGTATGCATGTTGTAAAGAACATTGGTGTATTAGATTAATTACAACATTCGTGCTATGCATATGTAATAATTTTGGCAGTAAAACACAATGTTACCCTTGTTTTGAGGAAAAGGATTTTGTTTTTGAATCTATTGCCCTTTGGTTTAATTTTGCTTATCTTTATCATGAAACAGCCAGAGCATAAGCAACTCATTGTAGATGCTGGAGCCTTGTCCTGTCTTGTAGATTTGTTAAGGAGGCACAACATCGGTACCCTTTCTCAACGACTTAGTAGTCTTCTAAAGAAGGTAGTTGACACAATAACTAAGCTTTCACAGGATGATATCATTCAATCCCTTGTCAGGTTTTTCTCTCTTTTCCATATCTTAAAGAAGAAAATACTCTACAGCTATCTATTCTTTACGCTTACATTGAGTTGCTGTATTCAGGATGAAAGGTGGTATCCCTCCTCTTATTGAATTGCTTGAGTTCAATGACACTAAGGTACAAAGAGCAGCTGCACGGGCCTTGCGAACTCTTGCATATAAAAATGATCCCAATAAAAATCAGGTAGTTGACATTCCGCTGTGAATTGGTGTAGCAGATTCTGTTGCCATGGTTGTTTACAAGAATAAAAAATTGCAGATGGTTGAATACAATGCCTTACCCACTCTTATACCAATGCTTCGATCAGAGGATCCTAAAACACATCACGCGGCGGTAAGATGTTTACATGTCTTTACACAGTCCCATGTATTTAGTTTGTTTCTTGTAGAGATCTAAACTACTAGCACCAGCTGAATTAACACATTTTGTAGGTTGGCTTGATTATAAATCTTGTGATTTTCTCACCACCAAATATTAAGAAAGAAGTTCTTCTATCTGGGGTTTTACAGCCTATCATTTGTTTACTTCGGTAATATCATACTTTGATCTTGGTTTTTCCTGTAAACAATCCATAGATGAATGATATGCTTATTCAGCATTGTAACTGTTTGCTCAAAGTGTGTTATCACTTCCATATTAGTAATTCCGTATCTTTTCTCCCCCAAGTAATATTTGGAATTTCATAATATTAATCATAGTTCCAGCCATTTGAAGTGTCAAAGAGAAGCAGCCTTTTTAGTTGCTGAGTTTGCTGAAATAGATGCAGATTGCAAGGTGAATTAAGTTGTGTTGCAGACTTATAATTCGATAAATTAGTCGTTTATGAAATCCTCTTATTGACTTGTGTTTTGTGGTTTATGCAGGTTCATATTGTGCAAAGAGGGGCTGTTCCACTGCTAGTTGGTTTGCTTAAGTCTGCAGATGATGGGGTTCAGAGCATGTCTGCTTTTGCGCTTGGGATGTTGGCTGAGGTGATTAAAACAGTTATATTGATTCATGTTACATATTTTTAGAGTTAGTTACTACACGTAGCTATCTAAATTTGATAATTACGGATGTGTGCTCACAATGTAGTCCAAAGGATCTTGCATATGGTTAATGTCCAATGGGGAGCCCATGGTGGGTATTGCCTCTTTCTCTGACGCTACACTAATTATTTTGGCTGAATTTGGCGATGCCTTTCTTAAACCTACCTCTTATTGGGTGGATTTTTCTTAATTTATATATAAATGGCAGCAAATGGTGCTAAGTATTATGCTCCCTTGTTTCAGTAATTTTATATGTTTTGGTTTTTGCTCTTATTATTTTCTTCAATAACCTTTTCTTTCATGTAAAATTCAAATGTTAGGAACCGCATAATCAAGTTGGTATTTCTTGGAGTGGAGGTATAGAGCCTTTGCTCAATCTTCTTTCCTCAAATAACGAGTACCTACAACAGTGTGCTGCTTATACTCTCTATTATATTGCTCTTAATGAGGTGAAGTCAATTTCCTTGTTTACTTGACCAGCATTGTATGTGGCCCTTCACAAATCATTGATGTGCAGTGATAATGTTATAAGCTGCTTCTAAAATCGGCTTTGCATGATAGGACAATGTTGCAGATTTTATTAAGACTGGTGGTATTCAAAAATTGAAGGCTGGACATTTTATAGCTGAAGTATGTTCTTTTACTCTTCTTCGTAATAAAAGTAATAGGTTTACATTTAACAAAATTTTATTTCTTCTCAATGATAATTTAGTTGTTATTAATGTTCACTAACAAAACTTTTTTCTCTCTAGAATTTATTAAGTGACTTACTTGTGATTCTTTGCTGTTTAACATGCAGTCTACTGAAGAGTATATAACAATTTTGTTAGAAAGCTTAGAGGAGAGGATGCAAGGGCAGGTGAGTTTTGTTGCAAACTATATCCGAATAATTTGGTTTGGTCTTAAGATGAGAATTATAATATATTCAAAATATAATTATTTTTCATATACTTTTACATTACTGGATATGATTTTCATATTTATTCCCTTTTGCAGGTATTGAAACAACTATTATATCTTATGCGATTTGCGAAAGAAGAGGTTCAAAGACATGTAGCTATTGCTCTTGCCTATTTATGTTCTCCTCATGAACGTAAAACTATATTCATTGACAATAATGGTAGTAAATGATCTATAAATATTCTGCAATTGCTTACTCCTGGTACATCAAATGTATTTTTAATCAATATGCCGTTAAATATTCAGGATTAAAAATTTTGCTGGATATTCTTAAATCTCCAATAAGAAAGCAGAAGGGTGATGCTTTGTCAGCTCTTCACCAATTGGCTGCCAAAGCCTGTTCTTCTGTCTCTCTTTTTGACACTGCTCCTCCATCACCAACCCCCCAGGTATTTTTGCTCTTTATGTGTGGCCTTATCACATTCTTTTATTTTGATATGCCTAGTTTATTGAACAATTTGTTCTGTTATCATAATTTCATTATTTAAATTAGTTAGGTGTTTGAAATTGAGTTGCTGATGTTTTGATCTGTATAAACTTAAGGAGATGGAAATGGAAAGCCGAAATCTTTGCACATTTTTTCTTCATGATAATATTTATTGTCGGTTGCATTTGCTGTAGATGATGTTGGGCGGTGAATATGTAAACAATCCTAAATATTCTGATGTCACATTCCTGGTTGAAGGTGGAGCATCTGCTACTATTATTTTTTGTTTGTTGGTTGCATGCATATTGATTTCAACATTTGTACTAATTTACTGTGTTTTCCTTTCTTCAGGCAGGAGTTTTTACGCTCATAGATATTGGTTACAATCTTCAGATGTATTTTGTGCAATGCTTGATGGTGGTTACAAGGTAAGCATTAATTCATCTTGTATTGTAGGTTTGTGTGTGTTTGGAAATGCTTTGTGTGCATTTCAGTGTAAATCCAACAGAGAAAAGTAAAATGAACATAAAAGTAGAGGTCCTGATCCGTTGGCAAAAATACTTTTGGCTCAAATATACAACAGTAATCCAAACGTAATCACTTTGCAATGAAAATAGGACTAACGGATCTGATGAACTTAAGCCAGTAAGGGTAAATGTATTAAGCATATTAGTGTCTAATATGATGTGTGGTGCAGGAAACCAGAGCCAAACATATAGTGATTCCAAATATTAAATGGGATGCTTTTGAATTGATGATGAGGTGCATTTTTTGCTATCCCTTTCTTTTGTGTTTATATAATATCATAACATACATTGTGAATAAACTGATTTTCTGTTGAGATTTATATACACTGGACAAGTACATGTCAATTTGGACATTGCTCTGGACCTCCTCAGAGCTGCAGATCAGTATCTTCTGGACGGCCTTAAGTGTATTTGTGAACAAACTATTGCTCAGGTTGACCAAAAATTGTGTTTCATCATTTCATGTTTTTTTATTTTTATTTTTCTGTTGCTTCTGTATAAACCTTTTTCAATGACTTTATTTAATCACATAGCTTTTCAACTTATTCTTATAGGAGATTTCTGTGGAAAATGTGAAACAACTGTACAAGATATCAGAGAATTTCAATGCTACTACATTAAAACATGCATGCATACTGTTTATGTTGGAGAATTTTGATGATATGAGCTCTAAATCATGGTATGTTACATTTTATATGACCTGAACAGTACTTTCTTAGTTTACTTTATTTATCCAGTGGGCTATGGGTGGACTGAGAACATTAAATCCAACCTTTCATTGATATATTTTATGTTCTCCATCTTTTCAATATGCAGGTATCATTCCCTGGTTCGTTGCATTGTACCTGACATACATGCATTTTTCTCAACTTTACTTGTCAAGTCTCATCCAGCTAACTTGTGAGGATCCTTGGAGTTTAAGCATGACAGGCAGAAAGGTGAAAATGTACAAGGCTGGAAATGTTTCAGTTACATGTAGAGCCTCTGGTCATTATAATCTATACTATTTTTATTTTTCTATTAATACATTATAACCTATACTATTATTCACTCACTAGTTTTGCATGGCTGTGCAAATTGCGGACCAAACAGAGTGGTAGCAGGGTGAAGACTGCAGCTCTTATATTCCTAGCTTTTACATGAATATTAAATTCTTCTTTTATCATATGTTTGTCTGAATAACAAGATGGTTAAGATGTATCTCGCCGGTATTGTTTTCATGAAGTATATCACTAACATAATACTATCTTCTTTTGCCATTTTACTTGTAAAATTATTTCAAGAAATATTTGTAGAGTGAAATGAATCAAATTGTAGAAATTACGACAGATAAATATGCATGACCTCTATTTCATAAGAGAGTCAACAATGGATAGCATCTTTAAGAGTAAAACATTTTGGACAGAAAATATTTAAGTGACGTAATTTAGTATTTAAAAGAAGAAAAATAATAAAATATTTTTTGAAAATGTATTATGTTTATTATTTAGTTTCTGAATTTAGTAATTTATTATCATTTTGATTTATAAATTTGATCATTTATTATCATTTTGGTTTTATGAATTAGTAGAGTTGTTGAAATGGGCAACAAGGTTTGGCTCATTCCACTATGATCAACTCAACTTAACCTAGTTGTTGGTGAGCTTCTATTTCACTTGCCTAGATCAATTCACCACCCATTCCACTATGATCAACTCAATTTAACCTAGTTGTTGGTAAGTTTCTATTTCACTTGCCTAGTTCAACTCACCACGGGTTGGTGGGTCAAAGATATTGACCCATGACTTACCAGAATAAATTAAAAAATAAAAAACATATTAAAAATTTAATTAAACTATAAAATTTTGTTTCATTAATTAGTTTTTAAAATCAATAAATTTCGTATACTTTTTTGTTATTTGAAAAGTTTATTATGTAATGTAAAATTCCTTTGGTTCAACCTAAACCAAATTCATGGTGGATCAGGTTGATCCACATGTGGGTGCCTGTTTTGACAACACTTATGTTCAATGTTAATTTATCATTTCTTTCACTTTTGGTCTCATTGAAAAGTGGGACATAAAAAGACTTGAGTTAGAACAGAAGTTGGGTTGTAGTGTTCTCATGTTAATTTAAGACATTAAGGCCAAACATTTGAACAAGCCCCGGTGATCATAAAATGAATTTCATGCTAAATACTTTCTATAATTGGTAATATACAAACATTTAAATATGTAAAAATTTGTCCAAGAGAAAAGAAAATTTCAATTGCTTACATTTAAAAGTATAGAAGTTACATAATTATGTCATTACCTTTTACTTCTTCTAGTCATAATATAGTTCTCATCTCAACTTCGTAATCATTCTCATTAACACAATCTATTTACTTGAGATATTACAACTTTCTCCTTTGTGTTTGATTTCTAGGTGACATGTCTTCAAGATACAAGTTTGGTTTGATTTTCCAACTCAATTTGGTTGTTGGGATCATTTTCAGTTTTTAGCCATGAATGATGAAAAGAAGGAAGATTAAGCGTTTAACTTTGTTTGAAAGTTCTTTGTTTACATTTTAGGCTCGTCTAAGGAGACAATGAATTTATAAATGTTTAACAAGTAGATAGGACCTCTCAAATGGGTTATTTACAATAACTAGTCCAACTTATCTCTAAATCAAATCTTAACAAAATTTCATTTAATTATTTTCATAATCATATATAATCACATGTGATAAAGATAATATTATCTTAATTTTTAATTTTTACCCATCCATTATAAAGACATTCCAACATAAAAATTATAAAAAATAACAATTATTTTAATTTTTATAAAGTTGTAAATATTTATTTTATTGATATATTAAATTATTTAATTAAATATGTGGAGATCTGTTATCTGACTATAATGTATGAATCATAATTACACTTAGAAGGAGCTCAATTAAAAAACTTTGTAGTTCCCCCGCATATAAGAAGATTTACCACTGGTAACTAGGTTCTTTTGAAAAAATTGTACAATCATAGAGTTATTTTGAATGGAGGTGTCAAGCCTTCGCTGCAACCAAAACCAATGTACTAGGCCTATTAGCACAATTGTGAAGATGGTACTAGGCCCACTGGCATAATGAGGCCAGAAGTACCCGACCGATAGGGGCAATCACTTTGAAACTTTTAGCTAGCTTGACACATTTATGACGGATGATATTATGTTAGGATGTGTCAACCTTTTAAGTTTGTTCTTGTGCGTCAACTCTTATAGCGCAATCATTCTCGAATAAACTCTCTTCCTCGTACCATTGTCACCACTACAAGGTAGAAAAATTAAAATTGTAGTGATGGTTTATTATTTTTTTTGTCATGTATTGTTTTTAATGTATTATTTTTATAATGTTATTATTTTGATGTTATTATAAATTTTGATAAATGTATTTGTCCATTTGTTAGTTTTTGTTTGAATAGAATTTGGTATAATTTAATACGTAAATGTGGCCTTACAATTCAATCATTATTATTTTTGTTTATTAAGAGATAACTTTTGTAATTATAATACTTATGTACATTAATGGTAGAATTTTGAAAACTGAGTAAAACTTAAAGAAAGAAGGAAAACATCACAGATCAAACATATAATAATTTTAGATGGACTAAAGAAAGAATACATGATAAATTAAGGTTAGATTCTAAGTTATTGGCTCTATTATTACTAGATTTTGCTTAGTAAATGAATATGTTAAATTGCAGGTAGTTGATGATGAAGATGTGAAAATTATGATTATTAATTTCCAACAATATGATATGGGTACAATAAAATTATGTGTTGAAGTGGTCGTTATTGGAGATTATGCCTATCATGTGACTGATGTAAATGAATTGGGTGTTGGTAGATCCAATGAAGTGTTGGTAGATCCAATGAAAGACGATATATGAACTTTGAGGCAAAAAGACCATAATGGTATAGTTTCCAAAAGATAATATGCGATTGAGGTTCGTTCAAAACATATTACAGTTGGATGATATTTTGGTAGGAGACACGATAGGAGCTGATGCCTACATAGCAAGAGGGGACACAATACACGACGCCTAGATAACATTAGATTTTGAAGGTGGAGGCGCCACCACTTATGACGCCTTGTGAAATGTTGACGAGTAGGGCCCATGAAGGTTACAATACTTGTAGCGCTTCCAGCAAAGGGACTGACGAGTGGGGTCCACGAAGGTTATATAACTTGTAGCGCCTCCATCAAAACAACTCAAATAGAATGCACACTATTCGGATAAACCTGCGAAAACACTTACAACATCATCTTTAACTTCAAACTCTTTCAAGGGGTTTCAAAATCAGAGACAAGCTCATTAACCATCCACACCATCATCATGCCATGTATGTCAAACTCAAATAGGGGGGGGGGGGAGGGGAGTACAATGTAAAGGTGACATTTTTATTCTCCATTGCAACTAAAATAATAAAAAATTCCAAACATAACAGAATGATCACTAGGTATGCAAGCATTCAAAGTGAGAATTGATAAAAGGTACCAATTGAGAATCATGGGTCATGGCTAATAGAGAAAAGGGGAAAAAAAGAAAAAAAAATTATGTTTTCTCTCTATCTCTCTACATCCCATTAAAAGAGAGAGTGTGTGAAGGGGATTTTTCAGAGTCTCGTGCTTTGTTTTTGTGTCTAAAAACTAAAAACTTAAAGATGGTGTTGATAGGAGGATGAAAAGGGGAAAGTTTTGAAGTTTTCAAAGAAGGAATGTTTTAAGGTTTGCAGGAATTGAATCAATTGGAGAAAATATCCCTGCAAGGTACATTTGCATGTTAAAAGCATGAGGTGTCGGAGCCAACGACGTCTCCCATCATAATTTTTTTAAAACTTTTAGCATTTAATCAGTATACAAGAAAAAGTATACCAGAGACACCCCAGGTGAAGGCGCCTTCTCGTCATTGGGCCACATGGCCTTTACCCTCATATTTTAAAAGCGCCACAACTTTTGTCGCCTTTGGCCCAATCCAAGCCCTTCAGAAGGCGCTTTGTGGCTTGGTATCTCCTCTAAAACAGCATCACTTTGGTAAATACTTTGTAATTGGACTCATTTATGTAAAATCTTAACAGCATGAGTCCACAATGGTCTTTTTGCCAAACTTTGACTATAATGATGGTGACGATGATGAATAACATGTCGTTTATGATTTATATGTTATCGAAACATCTAATGAAGAAGACTTTGATGATAATTTATTATGTTTGATGACAATAATAGAAACAATGATAATTATACAAACCTACTTGTGCAACCAATTGTGGTAGCTAAAACACAAGAAGATTAATATGAATTTTTTTAGTCAAATTGTTATTTTTTTAATAATAATTTTATGTAAATGTAGGAGGAAGATAATGACCTTTCTGATAAGAGATGTTATATTGTACGGATGTTAATTGGAATTACCTAAATTAAGAAGAGTTACGAGGTGCAAAATCTTCCTTCAAATTGAATTGTTAGACAAGAATTATATGTTGGTTTGAAGTTCAACCCTAACAATTTGTTATGAATGTATAACAAAGCATGAGTGTCTGAATCCAAATCAACAAGATATGTTATTCATTTCCCTAAAAGTTGTGATGATTTATCATGCCCATTTTATATGAGAACAATACAATCAAAAGGATATATAGGTGAAAAATTACACAACATAGTGGACTGCACACTTATTTAAACACTAATTTAACACAAAATCACCATAATTTTGACTCTGAATTGATATGTATATGCCTTCCAGATATGTTATGTTATTTCATACAATACATCCATTTTGAATTTATTTTATTTTATTAAATATTTTTTAATAAAAAATAACAACTTAATTTAGTTAACTATTTTTATTTTAGTGTTATTAGTATTGGTTTCATGAATTACTAAATAAGTTAATTAAATTAACTAAATTTAAGTAAATCAAATTTTCTAATGTAAGTCTCTCTAAAATTTTTACTTTATAATGAGATTCCTAAATTAGTTACAATACTAAACTAGTTTATGAGTAAACCAAATTTCCTAAACTAAATGAAATATTATTTACTGAAATAATTTGTACTACTTAATATAATTCCTAAACTAAAATTAATAAAATTTAATGACACAATTTTTACTAAGTAATTGGTTTCCTAAAATACTAAACTATTTTAATGATAGGAAACTAATTTATTAATCTAATTTTGTTGTACAAAATTAAATTTTACTACTTAATGGGTTTCCAAAAATAATTTTTACTTCATAACTGGTTCCTAGACTAAAGAAAATATTATTTACTAAAATAACAATTACAATTCAACATAATTCCTAAACTATTCTGAACATTATTCAATAATTACTAAACATTTAAAATAAACATTATACTAACTTACAAATTTTGTGAATGGATTTTGACCAAAAACAAAGGTAACAAAGACAATAAAAGAATAAAGTGAGTAAAAGACTAACACACTAATGAAAGTAAGAGTGAAAAGAGGTAGACAAATGTATAACAATTCATTGTGTGGTCCCATTTTTTATATGGGATAGGGGATTACAAGTTATGTTAGCCTTTTAATCATATTCAACATGTGGCTAGTTCATGTTAAACGAGTTCTACTCTAAGGCACAAATTTTATTGGCATGAATGTGTTATGACCATCACGTGGCAACGCCCCATTAAACGCATTCTGGTCTCTAATGCATACTTGATACAAAAGGCTACATCGATAGCTTTAACGAATTAGACAATGAAAAATTATCACAGCCACATAGGTCGCGCAGTTCCCTTGATTATTGCGCCTTCAATATTGACATGTTTATGTTCCTAATGTGATTGCACTAGAGTTCTTAGCGTTTTCACCTTGATTGCACGATACACTTTGGTGCCTCCATTCAAAACTATAAATATTATACAACCAGACTCATTTTGGTAAATGTTTTTTAAAAATAACACATTTTAGTAAATTTTCTATCAATGAATGAATTGCATAAATTTTTAATTGAATTGTGTTTAGATGAATTAAATACAATTCATTGATCTATTTGCAATTCATTAAAATTTATCAAATAGAAATTAAGTCATGCATGATTAATGGGTAAAAAGTGTTAGAGAATGATTGGTTATTTGTGAAAAGTTTTGTTTAGTATGAAATGATTAAAAATAAATCATGACCCTTAATTTTGATAATTACAACTAATCATTTTATTTGACAAAATCGATCATTTATTTAAATGTATCAGACACAACCTTCGTTTGATGATTAGACGAATGATGAATATTCACAGTTCAGTGTGATGGAATAGACTAATGAAGAGTTTGATGAAGCAGATTAATGATGATGCAGACAAAAGCTTTCCAAATCAACAAATAAGTTTCAGTCCTAACTGATATATTTAAATGTTGAAGTACTTAATAATTTATTTTATCTTATAGAGGTTGACTTCGCGTGCTTGGTTTGGGTATGACGAATCTACCTACAAGTCTCTTAAAAAAAATAATCAAATCAAACAAAAAACGGAGTTCTTTGACAAGAAGATTTGCTACAGAAAAAATAGTTACTTTTTTCAGTATTTCTCAATTGTCAAAGTATAAAGTTGTCAACTTTGATAAGATAGACCATGCAGAAATATTTAATGCAAATAGATGTGCAATATGCTTCCAACGGATGGATTGAAGACTTTAAAATTGTTGTATCTAACGATTACTTCAAGTTTTTTTTATCTATATAAAGACTGGAGATTGAAGATTTGAATAGAGATTATTCTACACTTATTAAAAATTTTAAAGTTTATTTTCTCAATCTCTCGAAGTCTTATGTTGTCTTTAATTGTAAATCTCTCTCCGTGTAGGGTTTAATCTTTGTTAACCAAAAACCTTTTTGTAAATCATATATCTTTAGTGGTAGGTTGTAACATGAAGAGATTGTATTCAAAGAATACTTGGAATATTGGCTAAATTTAAAGAATACTTATAGTTGTTTAGGCTAAATATGTTGGATTCAAAAAATACTTATATAGCCTGAAGAGACGGAGATCAAAAAAATATTTTATATCGGTTTTTAATATAGTAGAGTCTTAGTTGCGGTTAAAGAACTGGATGTAGTCTTGAATTAAGATGAATTAGTATAAAAATATTTGTGTTCTTTCCTTTTCGTCTACTTGTTTTTAACTAACTTCATAGAAGTTGATTTCTTTTTATCTTTTGTGAAAATTGTTTAAAAACTTAATTTTCGAAAAAATTAAATATATAAACCAAACAAACATTTCGTACACATAAGTGAATTTTTTTTTTAAAACAATTCAATTCTCTTGTATATTTGCATTTACAAGTGTTCTTAACATAAATTATGTTAAATTCATTTTACCTTAAACCAAATATAGTATAATCTTAATAGGTTCAAAAATAATTACATTTTTTCCATTTATGAATTTTTTATTTTATCTTTAACCCATTAAACTCTTTCATTTATCTTATCTTATTTACCTCAAATTTAAATATCTGTAATAAATTTTTATACAACGAATTTCTAAATATGTAATATAATTTTTACAATTCATACTATCCAATTTAGAATTCTCTTGATGTGATAATCCATAATATGAATTTCTAAATCCATAAGTTAAATAAGTTAAAGGTTAACAAATATTTAAATTTATGAGTGAGAGAGATGGGAGGGTGCAATATGGTAAGTGGGTAAGATGATTAAATGAAGAGGTCAATGAGGTACGAATAAAATAAAAAATTCATACCAAAATATGATCTATGAGAGAAGATGAGCCGTATATAAAGAAAAATTCCTTATTACAAAGAACCAACCTAGCTCACTAGGTAGGATGGCAACGAGTCATCTTGTATCATCAGTACTTGTTTTAAAATTGTTTAATACCAGCCTATATTTAATAAATATCTTTAAAAAATAAAAAATTATTAACAAAATTATTTGTTAAAATAAACATAGTAAATATTATTATGAATTAAAAATTTACAGAATTATGTAAAAATAATAACTTTAACTTTTTTTAAATTATTCTTTTATATATATATATATATAATTTACGTCATTTTTTCTTATATGCAAATGCATAATATTTTTCATATTTTTAAAAACAAAATTAATTAAACTATATCAATAATAATCATTTTAAACTATAAATTCAAATAAAATCACATCTCAAATCAAATCATGTTTATATAAAGAGAGTATTCAAATAAATATTTATTAGGAGATACAAGTGTGAGTCCCATTTTTAAAAGTGCAGTGAAAGACCCGTCTACAATACTCGCTAAATTCCATTTAAATGTCTATTTATCATCCATGATTAATTTTGTTAAATATTCTTGAATATTTAGGCACAAAGGCCTTAAATAAGTATAGATGTAATATGTTATTAAGTATACTTAATTATTTAAAAAATAAATGTCAAATAATTTTATATATTTATATAATGATTTTTAATGAATGTTTATTTTTAAATGCTTGGCTTAAGTATTTTTACTCCATCCTTTCTCCTAAGAGTGTTTTACATGAAGAAAATGAAAATCCAATGTGAAAGATATTAGTAAGACAAAAAATCTTCTCACCTTTCAATTTAGATGTGTTGGGTTCTACTTCAGAATTGAAACCGAACAGAAAAAACAGAGAAGGAAGAGTGATGAGTGTTCAACTATCAAGCTTATGGCTCCCCAGTTCTCTACCAATACAGCAACACTTCGTTCCCAACCGTTGCAAATTCTCCGCATCAGCTTTCTCAACTCAACCCCCCACCATTCAGGCAACCCTCTTCCCCTTTTCACTCAAGTTTTTATCTTTTTCCTATACACTTTCACACCCCGAGATTTCATCTTCTGGGTGTTTCTTATTTGTTATGTTATGTCATGTATTGGTGTTTCAGAAATTCAAGTTTCCATTTTTTTTTATAATTTTTTATTTTTGTGGTGCAGATAATTGGTGTGGGAGGCCCCACTTGGAGGGATAATGGGTATGGCGATTCCAGCAACAACTTAATTGATGGAGAGAGTGATCATTGGAGTGAGCTTGACACTGATCTTTATCACTGGACAAAGGCGTTACGCCCTGTGCAGGTAAGGTGTTTATTTTATCATTCTTGCATTTTGTGCTGTTTGTTCTTTGCATCATTGCAAAATTTGAGGTGCTGATTGTTTTGGGAAATGGGGCAGTGGTTTCCTGGTCATATAGCAAAAGCAGAAAAAGAACTGAAGGAGCAGCTCAAGTTGATGGATGTTGTTATAGAGGTGCGGGATGGACGAATTCCTATGTCCACTAGTCATCCTCAGGCAAGTTTTTCTTTTAAATTCAAAATGTTAACTTTGTTTAAGTTATAGTAGACTTAGTGTGGAATGACACAAGGTAGTTGCTTCTCCGTTCACTGCTTTGGAATGTGCAAACTTAAGCTCAGAGGCTTTCAAATGTTAATCCAAACACTCCTAAAGTTGACATGTATAGTGCATTAGTGCATGTGTTTTAGTACTCTTATCCTCTGCGCCATTTTATCTTGGACTAAGAGCCAATTTGGATGAAGTTCTCAACACAATGCTTACAGAAGTAGAAAATGAAATTAGTTAAGGAGGTAAAATGAAGTAAACTACTGGCATAAGTTAAAACCAATTTATACAACTCACTTCATGCAAAGTTATTGAGTTCATGAAAAAGTTGATGTGTATTAGTTGATTCAGTTTATTTTCTTCCGTTCTATGTACTTGCTGAGAATTTTATCCAAACTAGTTATGATTCTATTTTTTGTTGGACATTTTTTGGTATTCTTCCCTCGCATTCTTATTATTTGAAGCCCAACAGGTTTTTGTTTTTCATCTTGGGCTTGGTTGCAGAAGTATGTACTTGTTTATTGCGGTTCTCTATTGTTGGTTTTGGCTTCTTTATTTGATAGGTAATTTTTATCATAAAGTGTCAGTCTTTTGCATGGTTTCTTTGTTTTATGAATAATGTTTAATTTTTGGTACCAAATTTGAAATTTTTTATGAATGTCACATAGTGCTTCATATAGGGACATGAAGTATTAATAATGCCCTACATCTCAGTGCAATATTGGGGCCTTAGATTCTAGGACAATGCATTCCAAGTGTTTATCTTACAGTTACTTCTTCCTTTGTAGATGGATCTATGGCTTGGAAATAGGAAGAGAATTTTGGTTTTAAATAGAGAAGACATGATATCAACTGCAGACCGTAATGCTTGGGCTGATTATTTTGCTAGGAATGGCACAAAGGTTGTCTTTTCCAATGGGCAACTTGGAATGGTATTGAAACAAGATCTTTTTTCTCCCATAGCTCTCCATGTTCTGAAGTTTTGTGTACATAATTTTGACCATATGTTGTAAGTACAGGGCACGATGAAGCTAAGCCGGTTAGCAAAGGAATTAGCAGTTGATGTAAATGTTAAGCGTAGAGCCAAAGGACTACTTCCTCGCGCGGTAGGTTTCTCTTAGCAATTGCAAACCCATGTTTTATTTCTGTTCATTTCCTTATGGGATTTCTCTGATAAAACTTAACAGGGCTACTTTTTAATCTCAAAGAATAAGGAAACATATGGAAGAAATAACTGTATATATACTAGTTGTGGCAACTCTCTTTGTCTCTTGTAACTTAAATGAACTACTTTTTCATCTCAAAAGATAAAGAAACATATGTTTTGTTTGAAAAAGAAAGAGCTGAATACCTTCTTGTTTTCGCAAGTCACAACTCTTTCTCACAGCTCCTTAATTTACTGATTTAGAAGTGATCGGTAAACTTTACAATAAATCAAAGTTTTACTTATACTTTTGAATACATTTAATGTAGCGTGAGACAGTGGTTCAGTAAATGGTACTACAAAATTTAGCTAAATGTTTTGTACAATATGTGCCAATCATTCATCATGTGTTTCTTATTTTCAAGAAACGGAGGAGCCTTATCAGGTTATCTATTGGTTGTACACACTTATCCTTTTTAAATGGATATGACTGAGTTTCCATGGCTAAGCCTAATGTCCAGCCCTTGTGTAAATTATCATGCAGCTTTGTCTTTTGGTTCACAATTCTATACTCCAATTTTTTTTCCTATTAATTATTAATGCTAAGTATGTACTGTGTATTTAGATCTCAAGTCATCAATTTGAATGGAGCAAAGCTTGTCCTTCAATTTTTTTGCAAATTGTTGTTGTTCACGTGTTAGTTCCTCTTAAAATATTATTATTATTGTTGTTGTTGTTGTTCTCATTATTTAAAGAATTTATGTTACTACGTAATAGGTTCGAGCTGGAATAGTTGGATACCCTAATGTTGGAAAATCATCTTTGATCAACCGTTTGTTAAAGCGTAGAATGTGTGCAGCAGCTCCTAGGCCTGGTGTCACAAGAGAATTGAAGTAGGTTATTCATTTCATTTCCCTAAATGATTTTTTATTCAGAAATTGAGAGCATTTAAAAATATTCAGATGCTTTTGTTTATTTGTTCATACTTCACAAATTTATTTGTATTTTGTTTTTACTTATTACTTGAACTAATGTCAGTACTTTTAAGTTTGTACTTTGTCCGTTCTTGATTTTAATTATACCAATAATGTCATAGAAGACCCCATCTGACAACTAAAAGGACAAAAGGTTGAATGGACTTTAAAATCTAATGGATGCAACCTATATCCTGAAATTTCATCAGAAAAACTATCCACAAATGCTGCAAATTATATCTTCTGAAGTTTTCTTTGCTCTCAACCGAGGAAAAATTTAATTGTGCTACATTGTGTTAAAGTGCTAATAGTGTCAAACAGTGTTTCCTGCAGAAGTATTTCTCGATTACTTTGTTTTGACTAAAAGTCTTAAGCTCAAACAAGAAACAGTAGTGGACCACAGGATCTCTCAGTTACAAATAACTGTTTATAATTTGTCATATTTCTTTCTTAATGTGAAAGGTGGGTTCGTTTTGGGAAAGATCTTGACCTGCTGGATTCTCCTGGGATACTCCCAATGCGAATTAGTGATCAGTCAGCTGCTATAAAACTCGCCATATGTGATGACATTGGAGAGAGGTCCTATGATGTGGTTGATGTTGCTGCAGTTCTCGTCCAGATGCTCACAAAACTTCCCCCAGTAGGTATGTATCATGACATACATCCAAAGTGCATTTCTATTTTGGTAAATGGAAAATATGAGTTTCTAGATATTAAAAGAGTGGGTGGGTTTCTTTTCACAGTATCTTGTTTAGGATAACAATGTTGAAAGTTTCACTGGCATGTGCACGAGGCTTTCCATTTTTCCAACGTGTGCTCTGTTATTTATGAAGTAATCCATGTTCGGGTCAATATTACATCTTTGATCTCCCCCCTACCCCCTCTTCAAACTCATAATTCTCAGTGTTCTTGAATGCAGGCAGAGAAGCTCTTTGTAAACGATACAAGATTGATGTAGATAGTAAATGTGGTAGAACGTATGTGAATTTTATTTTTGTTTTTTAAAATTCTTTTGTTGCATTTTGTGTCTTGCATATAGAGGTCAGACATTGCTGATGTCTCTTCAGATTTTGAAGTACTTTCTTCTTAATGTCTGCGTGTATTTTATTTACGAAATTGCAGATTCATACATAAGCTTGCTGTTCACGCATTTAATGGAGATGCTCATCAATCAGCATTCCGCATCCTAGCAGATTTTAGAAAAGGTAAGTTTGGTTGGACTGCGCTGGAGAGGCCTCCCAGATGAATGCAGATGTTTGCTCTCGGAAGCATAATGCTGCGAAGTTTGAATTAAAAAATTTAAGAGAGACCTCGTGGAACTGACTGAAGAAGACAACTCCACATGAAAGAGAAAGGTGAACGTTCAACAAGACAAGACCTTTGGCACCTTGAGGCACACGAAACAAAGGATTAGAAGCCATTGATGCTTTCTGTTATTACCATGTAATCTGGCCTCATGCATCCTTGTGTCTGTATTACGGCTAGTAGTATTCTATGGGGTGGGAAACGATGCATCATGCATATATTATGTGTTTCTTAAAATTAAGATGCTTGTTGCACTTTTGGAATGTTGTTAAAACAAGATTAACATGATTGAGCCAAAGCAATAAGATGGTAAGACGATACAATACACGAAGTTACATATGCTACCTGATTTTGTCTCCTTTGATTATGGTACTGATGATGGGTCTAAGATTAATAAATTTATATTAATTACATAACTTTAAGTAATGTGGGACTATATTGGTTTTACGTGATGGATCGGATGAATGTCATAGAACTTGGATGCAATGGGATTTTAATATTCTATTATTCATTTTCATTCTTAAGCTGATACTTTAAGCCGTCCATGTTTTTATATTTGATGATTCTTTGTTTAAACCTCAAAAAAAGAATAAAAACATGGGGGAAAACAACACTTAGCTTGAGATGGGGGAAAACAAGTGACAATATCTATATAAATGACTTCCAATTGGACTTTTTAAGATTCTGAGAATGTGCCGCTTACCAACAGTTGTGTCCCCCCAATAGCGTTGATAGACTTCATTCTTCCCCGATCTTGTGGGTAACACCATAACCAGGAAAGGTACTTGAGGAAACTCAAATGAATTGTAAGTGATAAAATTTCATCACGATCTCTATCCGATTACAAGCTTGCAATTACAAACAAAGGGCAAAACAAAATACAGAAAAAGGGAAGCAAAACCAAGCACAACAGTGTCTGTAAAAAAATGGTTGAATTCTCAATGGTGAGTATACAACAATCTTTTCCCTCTTGTTTTCTTCTTTGAAATATACTTCAAATTTCATTTATCTCGGTTAATTGTGGAAAAACAATATTACAAAGGTGCTGGTACACTTTCATCTTGCAATAGTGGAAGCACACGAAGGATCATCTGTGTTTGACCAGCTTTCCTTAATTCTACAAGTCTGCATTGGCCTTTCAATTTGGTGTACTTCAGCGGCTTCCTTCTCCAATTGCCTACAATATCTTCCAAATGTGTCTACACTAACCTGAAGTCTAAAATCTATGCCAAACAGAAAGCTCATCTCCAACCTGTTTAATTCGGATGTGCTTACTCCTCCAACTTTTGCATAATAAGCATTGTTGTAGAATCTGCAAACAAAATAGGAAAGTAAGCAAACAACTTAAGCTGAATGAAACAAGTATAGACAATGACAACTACTCAAAATGGTAAAAGTGTTATAACCTATATTTTTCCATTAAATTGTCCTTTTTGTCAAATATATCATTGATTCAGCACATTGTAACGCTGGTAAGGTGTCATTGTCAACACGTCCACCACAGATAAATAATGCAGACAACAACAGCAAGATATTATGTGCGTTTGTTCAATTTAAAATTTGCACTTACGCATCATCTATAAACTTTGCTGCTAGCATGATGCTTGTTATCAGAAGCCGGTGAACATTAAGTGAATTCAATTTGATTTCTGTGTGCTGAATGAATCTCTCCACATATATGTGTGCTACAACAAAGCAGGAAGGGCTGCAACCTGAGTACTTGAAAATACGATCAATGTACTTTCGAACACTAAGAGATGGAGCTCTTAAACCGTGAAATACTGTAACAACATCTTTTATGTGTTTTTCCTCCAACAGGATTTCATTTCTCTGAACTGATCTCTCGAGAAGAGAGGAAAGAAGTGATAAAACCCGGGGAACTCCTACTCCTTTATCTGATTCCTTAAGCCCCAGTGAAAGGTATACATCTGAGCTTACATCCTCAGTTTCAAGCACAAGAGTCCCCATAATCAAGCTGCAACGAAATGGAAATGAACAACTCAGTAAGATAATCCTATTTGAAATGCAGTTTTTCAGCAGTTTTGGAGGATCATGTTAACAATCTACATCATAAAAAGCTTAAGCTGTTCTATTACAAGCGGTTAGAACAAATGGAATATCACCAAGTCATAAGATATTCTCAATAAAAGTTTAAAAGAGGGATATAATTGAAGTTTAGTCTATTTAAAAATGCTATAAACTTAGCCATGAAAGATTTCAGCCCCCCACCCCCCCAAACAAAACTAAAATTGCGAAATTCCTCCGCTTTATGCATAAAGGCCTATGTGTTACAACTCACAAAAACTTCTGATCTAAAGTATATACATAGAATTTCTAATCCTATACGTTCGATCATGCAAGATAACTTCAGCTTTTGTTAGATCGGAACATACCCTTAATTGGGTGTCCAGAAACCTAAAACTGTAATATTCCCTAGATCTCAAGTCTCTTATCCCAAACCATGAACCAAATCAAGAACTCCACTCCACTAGAACCAATTTTCTGTCTCTCTAGCATACAAACTCCCAAAAATAGTTAACAATTTTTCTCACTCACCATCAAGAGAATCACAGACCCAATTTGCTTATTCCCGTTGTCATAACATATCATCCCTACCCAGATCTCAAAGTGACCAACTTTACTTCAACCCCGCCAACGCAGAAGCTAAACCGCAAAAATTGCCGCAAATTTCGTAACAAAGATAAAAAGTCTAGGCCGTGTCAGCTGAAAACACTCGACACCATACTCCCCCAGAAAACAAAAGAGCGAGAAACATACAAAGAAAGAAAGAAGAGCACAAAACCACTTAGCCTTGACCAACAAAATCAACCAAAAAAGTTTTTTTCTTAAAAAAAAATAACAAACCCCCCACAAAAGAAAAGAAAAAAAGCAAACTATGCTGAAAGTGCAATGCAAGTAAACTTAGAAAAAGAGAGAGACTTGAAACTCACAAGATAATGAAGTACTAAGGGGTGATAACTATAGCGTTGTGGCAGGGAAGGGTGGTTGTTCTCGTTCTACATAAGGGTGAGCCATGGAAACAGTGTTGTGAACAGAACAGAGATAGATCATGTGTGTCTCCCCAACCACATGGAGTTCACCATTAGCAACAGTTGAAACTGTTGTGTCTGTTTATGATGTGTTGTTCTCTACAATCCGAAGCTGTTCTGTTGCTCCAACAAAAAGAAGGATTTATCTTTGTTCAATAAATCTCAGAACCACAAGAGCACAACCTCTTTCCTCTTTCAACAGATAGCGTCAGTAATGTAATGTATGTCTTCCTATTTCCACCACTGTCATATCATGCCAAACCATAGCATATATCTCTACCAATACCCTTCATCTTTCAGTAAACCTTTTTTAGTTTTTTAAATTATATTGTTATTTTAATTCTTATTTTATAATAATAAATAATATAGACTGAAAATCTGTAAAGTATCCTATCACAAATCGGTAAAAATAGTAAGTTTTGTCAAATTTTTATAATCAACTTTCTAAAATCCGTTTCAATTTTTTTTTATTAAGTACCCAGTATTGTTGCTTTGAGTAATGTACTCAAATATTTTTAGTAAATCTATAATTTGGTCTATACGTCACTTTAGTTTTTTAATATTTATTTTGTACATTTTGATTGAATACTAGTATTATTTAATTTGATTGTTAATATTTGTCGGTGTTAGAAAATAATATTATTTATGTATATAATTAATTATTTATGTGTATCATTAAGTAATCATTTATATATAAAGTTGATAATAAGCTATTAAAAATTGTGTTTTGTAGAATTCAATAACTTTAGTTTTTCCAGTTACATCCTGGTGAAAAATGATTATCGAAGAAAGAATGATTTCTAATAGTTATTAAAATTTATAATATTTTAATCCATTTGAGGTGTCATTGACAATATATAAGTAATTAATGATACACATAATTGAGGTTATTTCTTAGTATTAATTAATATTGACACACAAATTAAATAACAATGATATATGAAAATTGTAAGATTAAATTTAGCTAAGGTTAAATGAAATAAGACTTTCATGACCAAATTATAAGTTTACCCCCAAATATCTTACACAAAAACTCAATTTAAATTTTGTTGATAAATGAAAAAAATCTCAGTTAAAAAAAATATATTTTAAAGTAGTTAATTATATTTTTTTTCAATAAATATCAGTTATTAATAAAATTAGTAAATATTTTATACTAATAACATATTATCTTTGTTATTTTTTTAATGCATAATTTTTACTTTTATTTTAGTTAATAATATAAAAACTCCGAGACTCATTTTATGGAATGAAACTAATTTTTGGATTAAATTTTTACAAAACAAAATGACTTCCAGTCTTTTGATTTTATAAAATGCTTATTTTAGTTTGTGATTTCACCTAACTAACTATACTTACTCTAGTCCTTTCTTTAATAATAAAAATAAAAATAATTTATATATAAAATAATGTTTTTTATAAAGTCAAACATTTCAAATAAAAACTTTAAAAGCTTATCAAGATTAAAATGGCAGTCGTGTTCATTGCTAAAGTAGATGTCAAAACTGAAGACCCGACCTACAAATTTCCTGCAGAATGCTCCTTTGTTTTCCACAGAAACAAATAGGTTTTATTACCATTAAAAAAAGTTAATATTAATTACCGTATGCATTTATTTTATCACGTGTATTAAAGATGATATAAAACACTACTAGTAATAAAATAAAATAATAATAACATCGCCCTTATGCATAAATCCATACACACACACACAAAAAAAAATAATAAAAAAAATAAAAAAAGATAAGGCAGTGTTTGTGGATTTTGTGGCAAAAGTGAATAATTGAACAACCATGTGCTAGTGAATAGTCCTGTAACTCGTGTCACATTAAGGAAGAAACTTACTTTTTGCTGACTGAAAAACATTAAAGAAACCAACTTTATTCGTGATTGTGGCCACCGTTACAGCACCGAAGTGGAAATAGAAAGTTATTTAAATCACATCCTCGTTATCATTTTTATACAATTTTTTTTAAAAGAAACAAAGACAGCAACAAAAATATTGTTTAGAGGTATTTTTCCTTAAAGCAGACTAAAATATCTCCACCATGAAAGATTATGATTTCTTAGAAAAAATATGAAATATTGATATGTTAATATATATATATATATATATAACTTCTTTTTCACAATTATTTGATTGTGTACCATCAAAATTAAATTTACTAAAATTTATTAAAAAAAAGTTATAAAGACTTCCTATGCTTCTCTCTTATTTCACCCAGATAATTTTTTTTCTAATTTATTCAAAAAATAATACGTGTGTTTTTTTCCACATAATGTATCAACAAAATTTTCATAAGGACCAGGACAATGAAATATTTGTCTCTCTCTTTTGTTCAAGAGTGAGAGCATAAGTGTATGATAAATTACGCCGTAAGATAGGCCATAGATAGTGGGTCATTAGCGATTGTGATTAACAATAACAATAATAAAGATGCGGAATACAATAAAGATTTAAGAGATTGTGACTTAAAGTGGGAACGACGTGTAATCCCAATATAGAATTTAGAATCGTAATGAATGCCTTGTGACTCAGAGTTTGACTCACTTTAAATTAGTATTTTGATTTTCACTTTGTTTTATGCCGCAATTTTGCTGCTTATATATGCTCTTGTGTTTGATATTTCACAAGATTATTTTAACCGTGTTACGTCAAAGCAGTGCTTTCCTTTGGGACAATTTTTGTCAATTTAGGTAACGACAATAACGATCTTGAAATGTAAACTTTCACGTGAAGACAATGATGTAATTTTTTCCATTAAAATCGTGAACTTTACATGTGAAGATCATGAGTAGTGGTTAGAGTGTGGTGCTATACTTGTATATGGATCATAATTAATTATTTGCATACCGCCATATATAGTTTCTTGTTTAGCATTTACATACTAGCTAATACCCATGATAAGTTAATACTCTTTTGGCATGATATATACTACCAATATGATGTATATCATAGTATAATTTACTGATAATTATATCTCTTAAGTATATAATCAATGGTTTAATAACTTGTGTACATATCTACCTAACAATAATAATTTATATAAACATTTATTGAAAAAAAAAAAACTATTCTTTTAAATACTTGATAATTTGAGAGAGTATTACAGGTTCACCTAAAATTTATCACTCAAACACAATAGTCTTGTATAATAAGGATAACTTTCTTTAAAAAGAATCCCATATGTAAAAATATCTGAATAGTATAATATTCTCTTTTCTATACATGATTTATAAAATTTTAATCAACTATTTATATATTTATAAATTGTGAAAATATTTAAAATTTTGAATTTAATTCATATAAAATATAGTATAAATATTTTTTGAATTATTAATTATATATTTTTAAAAGTTTAACTCTTATCCCAGTCCTTAAAATCATGTTTATCATGAATTGCGATTAGTTACTTTATTATGTATATATATATATATATATATATATATATATATATATATATATATCGTCAATACGTATAAATTAAATTCATACAATTTATACTCAAAATATTAGTTTCCAATTAATTTAAACATTGTATACTCACCCTTATTATAATTAAATTTTAATTTTCGATAAATTCATTTAAACATTTGATTTATATATGCAACAAATGTGCACAACATTATTGGTGAAAAATAAAATTACGGGCGTGACTCATAATTCTCTGCCTCTGAGAAGAAATTGCATTGACATGCATTTTCATGAATTTGCCAACATATACTATCCAGGACACCTAATGATCTGGACATAACAACGCTGCACCATCATCATTATATTAATTAAAAAAAAATGTTTGGTAGAAGGTGAACCAAACATTTTTTATTATTATTATTTTCAATTGTTCAATCATTGAAATTCAGTTTATCTTAAAAAAATAGTCAAATATATTTTTTTATTAGTATTTTCTATCTCTCTAACCAACCCCTAGGTTTAATGTGGAGTAGAATATAATAATTAAATGGATCATTTCTGCATAGGAAAAAGAAGGACCATATTTGAATCGACCCTTTCAGATTTGCAAAGGACGCGTTTTAGCAGAAAGCGTTCAGAGGGAAAAGGGTGAAATTTCATTAGAAGAAAGAATATATAGTCTTCGTAAAAAAAATGTAGGTTTAATTTCTACTTGATCCTTCGTGATTAAATTTCAAATATTAGTCGCTCTCTTTTTATTTTATTTTTTCATTTATCATCTTTTAATTCTAATTCGGTTTTAATCAATTATTAATTTCTTCTAGTGTTATTAGACTAGGTTTTGACCGGTTGATTGATCCGAGAATCAGATATAAATCAGCAAACAGATAGACTATACTCTAAATTTAGTGCGACGCAATTTCAGTTGATGAATTTATCGCTTCAATGGGTAGGTTCACATAAGTTGACATAGTCGTGCAATTCACTTTTATTTTATTTTTTATTATTTTAAATATTAGATTTTTATATTTGAATCATATACTAAGCATTCATCATAAACTAAAAAGATAAATTAATAATATTTCAGCTCATAAATTAGAGACCATGTGTTCAAATACACCAATAATAAAAAGAAACATTCGAAACACTCTTAAATATACATTAAAGGATACATTTATATATACTTATTTATAATAATAATTTTATTATTCTATTTAAACAAGAAATAAATAATTATTATAATTTATATTTATCGGAAAATATTTTTTGTAATTATTATCTGAGTAAACTTATGAAATTGCCCAAATTTATGTTATGATTAAACTTATGAAATTATGATAATTTGTGCTGTAATTTTATTTTTTTTAATGATTTTTGAAATATAAACAACACTGACTATAAATTATTTAATTTTTTTTTAACATTAATTGGATTTCGTGACTTAATTAATAACTCACTAGTTTAATCCATAATTTAATACATCAATTAAGTTGAATTAGATAACATTGACTATTCCATGACTAGTAATTTTCTAAATAACTATTGACATGGCAAGTGCCATTTTACCAGAATGACACATTAATAAATAATAAATGAAAGTACCAGGCTAGACTAAAATCAAAATATAATTAAAATGTCAAGAACTAAAAACATATAAAATCACGAAACACTGAAACTCGAAATTTAAAAATAAGAAGGACCAAAAAATATTAAACCCAAAATTTTTTAGGAGGTGTAGAACGACTTAAGTATATATTTGTTGTTCCATCAACTTAATATGCCCACTTAGACTATATGTCAGCACTATCTAACGCATTAATCGTATTTTCATTGTAAATCAATGTGTAATGTAATCGATATATATATTTTTATACTATTGACATATCACCACACTAATACACGTGCATGTAAATTTTAATTTGTATAATAAATTTGAATTTCATATGTTCCACCTCCCCTAACCACTCAATTTTGACGTTGATCCGGGATAAATTTGCTTGTTGAATTCATTTGGTTAGAAATATTGATATGTGAAATTTCTCTCATTATCATATGTCTTTGTCATGTGAATCTGGTGGCAATTGTTGGTACAACAGAAACATCAAGACAGGTAACTGCTAATTTTAAATAAGGCGACACTGTTGAATGTTGATAGCTCTACACATCCAAAAACAATTAATATCCATCACGTTCTTCCCCCTAAAACATCAAGAAATTAAATATAATAATTATTTAGAAAAAAATCTTTTATAAGAGGTACTGTTTGGTTTAAATGGATGGATGAAGCACGCACACCCTAACCTGTAATAGGATAATCAATAAAAGAGAAATGCCAGTTATATAATTTAATCAAAGAAATTATAAATATATATAATGAATGAGAAGAAATCTGTTGATATTAAGTAAAATTTAATTAAATTACAGCTTTAATAATTTTAAAAAAAATAAATTTAACTAATCAAATCGATAAATTATGAGATATTATTTTCACAATAAATTTTACAAACTTTAGACTTTTTAAAATATGAATATTATATAATAATATTCAATATTTATATATATATATATTTAATATTATACATACATTAAAATAAAATGATGTAAAAAATTATTAAATAATTTTAAAATTGTATAAAATTTTATATATGTGATATATAATTAATATAAGATTCAACAGATAGATAAATTAAATTTTATTTCTTAAAAAATTATTAAAATTACCATTTAACTAAATTTTACTCATGAAGTAGATGTATCATGATACATGGTGAATTAAATACACTAGGTAGCGTGGATTGGTATCTAACTATCTAAAATTTTATCTGTATCGAGATTTTATCCAACAAAAAAAAATGTATCGAGATTTATAATATTAAAACAAAAAAGTTAACCAAATACTGTTGTTTAATTAGGTTTAGGACACATACCAAGTGTAATGGGATTGGGAGAACTATAATATCAAAATTTTAGTATAATAATATAATTTATAAATTCTTAATATCTTTATTTTGAATTTATTATCAAATTTGAAAAATAAAAAAAAAGTAACTTAAATATTAATTTGTATAGTGATATAGCAAAAGCTTTTTAAAACTTTTAAGCGCAATACATTGGTTGAACTAAGGAAAAGATCAATTTAGTTACAACAATTTTTCACCAAATGCTAACAGACAAAGGTAGAACTATTGATAAGGTTGCACCAGCCAAACTAATTCATTTATTTATTGAATGTAATTTGTTTTATTCCCCTTGACATGAATTTAGCAAAAGCATCCTCTCCTATATAATATTTTTTTCATGCACATTTGAGTGAAAAGTATTATTTATTGAATGTAATTTGTTTTATTCCCCTTGACATGAATTTAAATTTAGCAAAAGCATCCTCTCCTATATAATATTTTTTTCATGCACATTTGAGTGAAAAGTATATATAATTTCAGACTGGAATTGTTTGCTGTAACCAAATTCACACGTTTTAATCACATGCACACAACTAATGAATTGACATTGTTAAATAAAGATTGTAGAACTCAAACTTCAATTATTTTAATTTTCCATTAATAGGGCAGACCCCGACCAAAGGATTTGATCTATATTCTTTTAGAATTTTTTACACAAATTTACAGTCAAGATAAATAAATTATTAATTTTAACAAGAAATTATAAATGACATGTACACGAAAACAACTTGGATTAGAATTAATCAAAGCATAATAACACTATATATGATTGATTGTTATCGAAAACTTATGCATTTCTTTTGTGTATGGTATTAATTGGTGCATAGAATGAGACAAGGTGGGGGAGACAGCATAAGCATGCCAATGATGCCTTGTAGCTGGCATTGGCAATGTGTCGGTGTTAAAACTGCAGCACAAGGTGGTGGTTGTGCTGTATATTCATATGAAGTATTCGAAGAAGGAAGCTTCTTCGATTTTTATATAATATATTTTTGTGTGCGACAATTTAGTAAAGTCAAAAGCAGAATAGTCAAATACATACATGGATTTTTTCAATTCTGAATGTTTTTTTTGATTATTTTATTTATTTATTTATTAATTTATCTTATGATAATATGAACATAGTTCAGTTACGGACAAAGGGCTTAAATATGCCATGTTGTCGGTGGACGGTGGTGGGTCTGTGTGAGCCTGTGAGGTGTATGAATAATAGATATCCACCGATTTGTCACTCATGTCACATGTTTAATAAAATCAAAATATATACTACTCAAAAGAAAAAAGAGTGAGTAATATGTAAATTTTAATGTAGTCATTGAAAATTATGGATTTTCTATAATATTAATTGTAAATTTTAGAACTTGGATGTATTCTATGATGGAAACGGTTTCCCACAAACAGCAAACATGGCAGCAACAAAATAAGTTTATAATTTTAAAGTTTATACTTATTTTTATTGGATTTTATTGGGTTGGTGTAAGTGTCCATTATAAATTTTTTTTTTTGAAAAAAATATTGATACATTTAAAATGAATTACATATTAAATTATCAAATATGTTTTAACTCAAACAATAAGTAATAAATAATAAATATCTAAAAACTCAAAAGTAAAAAGTTTAAGAACTAAATTATATTATTAGTTAAAACATGTGAATTTAATTTTTATTTTTAATAATATATAAAATAAAAAATAAAAATAAAACCTTAAATCTATATTTAAATTTTTTATATGTAAATAGGGAAGGTATGGGACTGGAACGAAGCAAAGAATAGTGTACCTAGATTTGGACTCAATTTGGCAAATGGATATTTCCTGTCAAACTTGAGTTGGTTCGATCAGATATTATATATTCAAATTTTGTTGCCATGCTTAAGATAGAGATGCTTTATATCAACATTTTTAAAAAACATACCGATAATGAAACTAATAAGGACGATAGATTATCGAGTAGGTTACTAGTTAACTCGTACTAAAGTAATTGGTTGGCACAGTCTGTAATAGCTAAATGTGTTGGATCAAATTTTATGACCAACTCATTCGTTAAAATTCACATAAGTGTGTGATGAGTTAGTTATGAATAATACGATCACACTGGTCACAAGATTGGAACATGTTAGTCATACTCCTAGTTAATAACCTTCCAATAGTTAAACAATAGTTGAGATCCATCCAATGATAATGTCACCACTAATACAGATAAGACAGATAACGATGGTTAAAATAGACAGATAATGACGATTCTTAAACCATAGTTACATTTAGTGTCGTAGTCTGTTTTTACAGACTAAGACGGTTCTCACTAAAACCGTCGTAGTTTGAAACCGTCGTAGTCTGATAAAATAGATTACAACGATTTTAATTAAAACCGTCGTAGTTTAAAATTGTCGTAACAGACTACGACGATTTTAATTAAAACCGCCGTAGTATGTTTTATCAAACTAAGACGGGTTTAGTGAAACTGTCGTAGTGTGCAAGGGTAATTAAGCATACGACGGTTATTGTTAAAACCGTCGTAGTCTGTTTAATTTTTTAAAAAAATATTCTATCTGTTTTTTACGGTTTTCCTATAATTTTTGTATCTGTTTAGAAACTATTACTCAGACAGTTCACATAAACAGTCCATACATATATTTCTCAATAATTTAACACTTGACAATAAATAAAATCATAAGTTAAACCAAAAGTTATACTTTAACTTAGAAACTATTCTAAATAACAAATTTGTATTTAATAGGGCTGTAATTAATTACTACTCACTCAAATGATGATATAATCCAAATACTTAACTAAAAATTATTAAATTCAAAACTTTACATGTATATTTCTAATTATCAACTTCAGAAGACTCGTCTATGTTCTGTTTCTTACTACAATACACTAAAAATGTCGTCCATTGCTTGCGATTATAGTCGATGACTTCTTCAGCAAATGGCATTGAGTCACTAAAGATCTAAAAAGTAATTAATAATTATTAACAAGTATGTATCATTAATTAAATTACTAAACGAATGTAGGTAAAAAGTATGTATCTTTACCCAATGGTCTGTTATCCCCATCCGAATTATGTTTTCCATTCCACTGACATAGAAATCACATTTTGATCGAATTATAATATTTATTATTTTTCTACTGGTGCACAAATTTATCTTCCAAATTATCAACACATGAACATCAGAACGTGTAACTGCGATGATATCCCAAGTTTGGCAACTGAACAACCTATAAGACAATAAAGCCATGTAAGACAATTAATTGATGCAGATTTACATTTAGGCTAGGTGGAACAGAATCAAATGAAATAGAATAAAAATATTTGAATTAAAATAAAATATAAAATAGTAGGATCAACAAAATATTTTAAAAAATTTCTCTCCAATTTTTCTTTCTTACCATCCAAACTCACCCTTAAATTTTTGTATCATGGTTTAGAAAAAAGATAAAAGAAAAACAAGCAAACCTTTTACTATTATTTAAACAAAAAGATAGGATTATTAGTTACACCCCTTTCCTATCCTTCCCACGGCCAAATATCTAGATATTTTGAAATACCTAAAATGCCATCTTTTTCACCTACTTCAAGTCACCACCAAATCCTTTATTAGAGTCAATATGACTAAGGGACACAATCACACTTTCCACTTTTTTCCTTTCGAATTTTTTTCTTTTCTCATTTCACCCTCTCAAGTTAATGTTTTTGTTAGTAAAGAATATTGGGATTCAAACAAAGTTCCACATTTCTTAGAATTTGTAATAATATTAGACTTTGAATTAAGGGAGGATTTGTTGAGTATTTTGTTAATTCAAAGTCCTACATCGGCACATATCAAAAAAATAGAGGAGTAGAATGCCTATATAAGAGGAGTGATTGTTTTATTTACTCGCACCATACCTTAGAGTATGTGTCCACCGGTGTGTTTTTTCACATATGGTTCGAGTATAGGCGTTTTTGTTAGTCCTCTTGAAGGAGTTGTTTTGTTGTACTACTTGACATAGTAGATATTTTTCTGGACTAGGTCCCGTAGTTTTTGTCCCTCTCATTGGAGGTTTCCACGTTAAAATTGTTGGTGTTCCTCTTGCTCTGCATTTACATTTTATTGCTCTCCGTAATTTTTGGATTGTCATATATTACGTTCCTCTTGTTTCAATCAAGGGGGAAAGGTTTTATATTACATCCGCTTTCAGATTTTTGTGTGTAATCTTCCGCTACGTATCTGTGCCTTTCCCAACAAGTGGTATCAGAGCCGATGGTTCGATTTGGTGACCGGCTCAGATTTTTGTGCAATGATTGGAGTAGATCTAAGTGGTCAGGTGGACCTACTTTTTGGGGATCCCTTGTGTCGAAAGTCTCCCTAGCAAGTTTGGCTAGGCTGCGTGTTCCGTTGATGTGAGCTATCAAGACGGCGGTACAAGAACTAGGGCATATCGACGACAATGTGAAGTTGCTCAAGAATTGTCGCGGCGATGGAAGCTCTAATGGTCATCATTGATTGTAGAGAAGGATATTTTGTGATCCTTTGTTTGAGGGAAGGTTTGTTGGGATTCAAACAAAGTCCCACATTTTTTAGAATTTGTAATAGTGTTAGACTCTGAATTAAGGGAGAATTTGTTGAGTATTTTGTTAATTCAAAGTCCCACATCGGCCACATATCGAAAGATAGAGGAGTAGAACGCCTATATAAGAGGAGTGATTGTTTTATTCACTCGCACCACACCTTAGAGTGTGTGTCCACTGGTGTGTTTTTCTACATATGGTCCCGAGTATAGCATTTTTGTTAGTCGTCTTGGAGGAGATGTTTTGTTGTACTCTTTGACATAGTGGATATTTTTCTAGACTAGGTCCCGTGATTTTTTTGTCCCTCTCATTGGGAGTTTCCACGTTAAAATTTTGGTGTTTCTCTTGCTCTACATTTTGTTTTTTCCTTACTCCCTTGGAATTTTATACTGTCGTATATTATAGTTCTCTTGTTTCCCTCCCTCAAAGGAAAAGTTTTTATTTTACACGCTATTAGATCAAGATTTGTTAGATCAAGAATGTCCCTAAGTTTTGATTATTTACAGCACAAACGGAAGATGACCCTTCAAAGTTTGAAGTATTGCGTCTGTCCACAAGCCAAGACATCAGACGGAACGTGCACAGACGGAAGAAGACTGTCAAAGCTAAAGTCTCCGTCTGTCCAATAGTGAAGCCTTAAGACGAAAGGATGAAACGAAACAACTTCAACTGATTACACATTTCGTCTATCCAAAAATGAAGTCAAGATTGGAGTCTCGCGCCAAGTTTTCAAATCTGAAGAAATACTCAAGAGAAGCATCCAAGATCAGTATAGGGATTTGTGCTTACACTCCAAAATCAAAAAGGTCTTCACCTTTGTGTCACATCTCTGTATAAGTCAGAAAAAGTACTGCGCGCACAACCTAGTCCGCTATATCCGCTGCGACTCTCATCAATCAATCAAGTACAGCTGACAACCTTTTTGAAAAAGCTCTCTAGAAGATTTCTCAACGACTCTCAACGGCATTCAAATGAGTCTAACGGTTATTTGAAGAGGATGCCTATAAAAGGACTTCACACCTTCAAGAACAAGTTGGCGAATACGCTTATCTTCATCTATCACTTAAGGATTCGCTCAAATCTGTGATTGTGCTTTATTGTAAACACCTCTCTGCGTAGAGGAAAACTTTGTTTTTCTAAACATCTTTCAAAGTCCACTTGTGTGGCATTTTAGCCTGAGGAGGCTGTTGGTCCCTATGGGTGTGAATCTAAGGGAGGGGGGAATAGACTCACGTTCCACTTTGCTAAATTTTCTGAGTTTCTAATTCCTTTTAATTCAATCAAAACTACTCTTGATTACCTATCAATAGATGAGACAGATAAACAGAGAATATCACTGAGACACAGTGGGAATACCAAAAGGAATAATCAGAAAAACGTTATTAATCAATATGCAGCTTAATCAACATCAGTATCTAGTTGTTCCAGTTTTAGTTGATTACCGAGTCAATTACTGAGTTAATTACCGATTCAATTACCGAACAAATTGCAGAGATAAAACAGTGATAATAGCAATGTAAGGTAAACGGTAAAGAGATGAAGGAAGAAGAAGAGTGCACATTGATTTATACTGGTTCGGCCAACGTGCCTACATCCAGTCCCAACCCAACCAACTGTTGCGATTGGCTTTCCACTATCAAATGATCCCTTTTGTGTCCTTTTACATTCACTCTGTAACAAGCAACACAAAAACGAAATCAAAACACTCAATGCCCATTCTTCAACCCAAGAACAGGTCTTCCTTGACCTTGGCACCTCCAAGATCAAACCCTTTGAGAACACACTTCAAAGACTCTTACTCTATCCAGAGACCTCTCCTAGAGCAATAACCCAATAACCAAAATGGTAAACAAAAGATCAGTTTAGAGTACACCTGGAGTGTAGATTCTGATCACAAAAGATAACACAATGAATGCCACCCAGTCAAAGATAAGATCAAGTTTGCCCTTTCTTTGTGAAAACATGATGAACTCTTTGAAGTTCATTATGAGTTTCTTGGAGAAAATGATGAACTCTCTTTAGAGAGAATATGAAAATGTATTCCAAGACCCACACATTGATTTTCAAAATGGGGTTTCTTATAAGTTCAGTTCCAAGCTCATTTTAGGCAATCTGAGGGCTCAACGGTCAAGATAATCGATTACAATAAGTGGGTAATCGATTAAAGTAGCCGTTACAGCATTTCTGGGTGCATTTTCAAACCATGTAATCGATTACATTGGAGATGTAATCGATTACATCAGTGAGGCCAAGCCATGTAATCGATTACATCAACCATGTAATCGATTACACCAGAGAGCAAAAATAATGTAATCGATTACCTACACCATGTAATCGATTACACCAGAGAGGAAGATCATTGTAATCGATTACACCAAGCCTGTAATCGATTACATCAGTGAAAAATGGATTTCCAAGTTTTTCAAAACTGTTTTTCACATAGGGAAATCAAACATTAGTCACATGATCATCCATACTCAAGTTTTAACCATTCTCTGGGGCCTCAAACAAAGAATTCAACACATCCATGCCTAAACTCAACAATCAATACATAGTAAACTCCTAATTACATTTCAACTAAGAAAACCAAAATTACATTACATCAAAAGCAAAAACACCAAGAGAGACACTAAAGCATCTTCAAGCTTTAAGTCCAACAATCTCCCCCTTTTTGGTTTTGATGTACCAAATATCAACCAAGGTTTTCTTAGATGTTTAGGATGTGTGTTGATCTTCTAGGAATCCTGCAATTGTTAGCAATGCAAGCACAAAATAGAAATATTGCAGATTCATGAAATAATTGTTCATTTATACTTACTCCTTACTCCCCCTATCAACTATATTCTATCAACTTATACTTCTCCCCCTATTTGGTATATCAAAAGCAAAAACAGAGAGAATTATAATCAAATATAGAGAATAGAGCTATTATGAACAATTATAATGTTGCAAAGAACTTCATGCTATAATTTTTCAAGGAGGCATCAAAAGACTTACACTTTGAACAGGGTAGTTTCAAGGCATCATTTTAGGGAACTATGGATCAAAATCTAGAGTAACTTGCTAGATAAAGCTCTGATACCAATTGTTGGTCCCTATGGGTGTGAATCTAAGGGAGGGGGGAATAGACTCACGTTCCACTTTGCTAAATTTTCTGAGTTTCTAATTCCTTTTAATTCAATCAAAACTACTCTTGATTACCTATCAATAGATGAGACAGATAAACAGAGAATATCACTGAGACACAGTGGGAATACCAAAAGGAATAATCAGAAAAACGTTATTAATCAATATGCAGCTTAATCAACATCAGTATCTAGTTGTTCCAGTTTTAGTTGATTACCGAGTCAATTACTGAATTAATTACCGATTCAATTACCGAACAAATTGCAGAGATAAAACAGTGATAATAGCAATGTAAGGTAAACGGTAAAGAGATGAAGGAAGAAGAAGAGTGCACAGTGATTTATACTGGTTCGGCCAACGTGCCTACATCCAAATTCCAACCCAACCAACTGCTGCGATTGGCTTTCCACTATCAAATGATCCCTTTTGTGTCCTTTTACATTCACTCTGTAACAAGCAACACAAAAACGAAATCAAAACACTCAATGCCCATTCTTCAACCCAAGAACAGGTCTTCCTTGACCTTGGCACCTCCAAGATCAAACCCTTTGAGAACACACTTCTCAAAGACTCTTACTCTATCCAGAGAGACCTCTCTCCTAGAGCAATAACCCAATAACCAAAATGGTAAACAAAAGATCAGTTTAGAGTACACCTGGAGTGTAGATTCTGATCACAAAAGATAACACAATGAATGCCACCCAGTCAGAGATAAGATCAAGTTTGCCCTTTCTTTGTGAAAACATGATGAACTCTTTGAAGTTCATTATGAGTTTCTTGGAGAAAATGATGAACTCTCTTTAGAGAGAATATGAAAATGTATTCCAAGACCCACACATTGATTTTCAAAATGGGGTTTCTTATAAGTTCAGTTCCAAGCTCATTTTAGGCAATCTGAGGGCTCAACGGTCAAGATAATCGATTACAATAAGTGGGTAATCGATTAAAGTAGCCGTTACAGCATTTCTGGGTGCATTTTCAAACGATGTAATCGATTACATCAGTGAGGCCAAGCCATGTAATCGATTACATCAACCATGTAATCGATTACACCAGAGAGCAAAAATAATGTAATCGATTACCTACACCATGTAATCGATTACACCAGAGAGGAAGATCATTGTAATCGATTACACCAAGCCTGTAATCGATTACATCAGTGAAAAATGGATTTCCAGGTTTTTCAAAACTGTTTTTCACAAAGGGAAATCAAACATTAGTCACATGATCATCCATACTCAAGTTTTAACCATTCTCTGGGGCCTCAAACAAAGAATTCAACACATCCATGCCTAAACTCAACAATCAATACATAGTAAACTCCTAATTACATTTCAACTAAGAAAACCAAAATTACATTACATCAAAAGCAAAAACACCAAGAGAGACACTAAAGCATCTTCAAGCTTTAAGTCCAACAGAGGCTGTGTTCCAAAGAATACCTCTTGTATTAGCCTGTGGAGGCTGGGTTCAAAGAATACCTTGTTGGTTTAGCCTGAGAAGGCTGGGATCAAAGAATATCTGTAATAGCCAGAAGTGGCTGGGTACAAAGAATATTTGTAAACCATTTCACGGTTTGTAGTGAAAACTCAGTGGTTGCTGGGTAACTGGACGTAGTCTTGTATAGACGAACCAGTATAAAAATATTTGTGCATTTATCTTATTTGCTAGTTAACTAACGGGGATAAATATACTTTAACGTTTATATATTAAAATCAATCTTTCAAGATAAACACTGTTTCGTCTGAACAAGCTTTGAACTCACAGACGAAACCCACAGACGAAAGGTACAGACGAAAGAAAATTTTTTTTAGAGATCACAATTCAACCCCCCTTCTTGTGATTTGTCTCTTACAGTTTGGTATCAGAGCTCAGCCTCTAAGGATTGAGCGCTTAACAGCTGCTAGAGGAAAAGATCCAGCATGGACTCACAAGGACCATCATTCTTATCCGGAGGAGCCTCCATGAACAAACCTCCAGCGTTCTTTGGAGATGATTATCCCTACTGGGCAGATCGGATGGAGATGTACATCAAATCCACACAGTACAGGCTGTGGAATATCATTACCAAAGGAGATATCCCTATTGTCAAACCTGAAGGAGAATGGGGAAATGAAGAATACTCAATGATGGAGCTGAACAACAAAGCAAGATATGCTCTCATGTGTGCTCTTTCCAGAACTGAGTACAACAAATTTTGTGCCTAAAAAACTGCCAAAGAACTATGTGTTAGATCAAGGAAGATTAACACCTCAAGATTTTGATTATTACAAGACAGACGAAATCAAGCTATCAAGACCTGCTAAGACGAAACCAGCTCAGGCGGAAGATGGGCCTTCAAAGTTTGAAGTGTTGCGTCTGTCCACAAGCCAAGACATCAGACGGAACGAGCACAGACGGAAGAAGAATGTCAAAGCTAAAGTCTCCGTCTGCCTAAGAGTGAAGCCTTAAGACGAAAGGATGAGACGAAACAACCTCAACTGATTACACATTTCGTCTATCCAAAAGTGAAGTCAAGTTTGGAGTCTCGCGCCAAGATTTAAAATCTAAAGAAGTCATCATGAGAAGCATCCAAGATCAGTATAGAGATTCGAGCTTACACACCAAAGTCAAAAAGGTCTTAACCTTTTGTCACATCTCTGTACAAGTCAGAAAAAGTACTGCGCGCACAACCTAGTCCGCTATATCCGCTGCGACTCTTATCAATCAATCAAGTACAACTGACAACCTTCTTTTTGGAAAGTTCTCAAGAAGTTTTCCAACGACTCTCAACGGCATTCAAATGAGTCTAACGGCTATTTGAAGAAGATGCCTATAAAAGGACTTCACCTCAACCAGAACAAGTTGGCGAATACGCTTATCTCTTTCTAACTCTTAAGGATTCGCTCAATTCTGATATCTGTTCTTCATTGTAAACACCTCTCTGCGTAGAGGAAAACTTTGTTTTTCGAAACATCTTTCAAGTCCACTTGTGTGGCATTTTAGCCTGAGGAGGCTGTGTGTTCAAAAAATACCTGGTTTAGCCTGAGGAGGCTGTGTGTTCAAAGAATACCTGGTTTAGCCTGAGGAGGCTGTGTGTTCAAAGAATACCTGGTTTAGCTTGAGGAGGCTGTGTGTTCAAAGAATACCTGGTTTAGCCTGAGGAGGCTGTGTGTTCAAAGAATACCTGGTTGTTTAGCCTAAGAAGGCTGGGATCAAAGAATATCTGTAATAGCCAGAAGTGGTTGAGTTCAAAGAATACTTGTAACCATTTCACGGTTGGTAGTGAAAACTCAGTGGTTGCTGGGTAACTGGACGTAGTCTTGAATAGACGAACCAGTATAAAAATATCTGTACATTTATTTTATCTGCTAGTTAACTAACGGGGATAAATATACTTTAACGTTTATATATTAAAATCAATCTTTCAAGATAAACACTGTTTCGTCTGAACAAGCTTTGAACCCACAGACGAAACCCACAGACGAAACCCACAGACGAAAGGTACAGACGAAAGAAAATTAATTTTTTTTGATATCACAATTCAACCCCCCTTCTTGTGATTTGTCTTTTACAGTTTGGTATCAGAGCTCAGCCTTTAAGGGTTGAGCGCTTAACAGCTGCTAGAGGAAAAGATCCAGCATATACTCACAAGGACCATCTTTCTTATCCGGAGGAGCCTCCATAAACAAACCTCCAGCGTTCTCTGGAGATGATTATCCCTACTGGGCAGATCGCATGGAGATGTACATCAAATCCACACAGTACAGGCTGTGGAATATCATTACCACACGTTATTCTCGACCACTGGGTGAGTGCTTTGAAGAATCAAAACATTCGTAGGAAGAGCAGTATCCCCTACGCCACTTTCTTCTCCACCATCATCATCAACCAGGGTTTGGATGCCACTGGAGTCACATGGCACCCTGAGGGAAAAGAAGTAAAAGCTAGCACCTTTGCGAAGATGCATCTCACATCAAGCTCTTTACTTCGTTCACCAAATGAAGACACCCCTCTATCACCCATTCCCAAAGAACCACACAAAGCCTGTATCAAGCGCGCTAAACCGCAAAGACAAGCCCAAACACCATCCCAAACAGAACCCAAAACACAAACCCAAACACCATTCCAAACAGAACCCAAAACACAAACCCAAACACCATCCCAAACACAAGCCCAAACATCAAATCAACCTCAACCTCCTCCATCTGTAATAATATCTGAAGTTCCTTTTGAGGATGTTCTTGAGGAACCCCTCAAGAAAAAGAAAAGGACTATCAGAATCAAGCACATCGATGCTAAAACAAAGACACAGACGGTATCCCCAAGTGAAGACGAAGGGGTCACCATACAGTCTGAAGCAGTTCCTTCTGCGAAAATACTCACAGATGAAGAGAAGCAGAGAAAAGCAGCTGAAGAGAAAGCTGAAGCTAGAAAAATCGCTCTTCAGAGAGCTGCTAAGGGCAAGGAGAAAATGAAGCAAAAACTTGCGTCTGTGATAGTTGGTGAGACAGACGAAGCAAGAATGCTGAAAGAGGCCAAGAAAACCTCCATTTTGCTTCAAGCTGAGAGAGAAAGAATCTTTCTCGAAAGCATTAGGGGCATTGGATCGTCTGAGGGACTACCTGTTCAATCAACCTCAGAGGGCATGGATAGTGAAGAGACTGCCCAGATCCAGAAAGACAACGCCCAACTAGCGGAGGAGTTGGAAACTATGCTAAGCGAAGAAACCTCTACACTGGAGACTCTTCCATATACAACACTCCCAGACGAACAAATGGCAACTTCTTCTGAGCCACTTGTTGCGTCTCCGCTAAATGCTTGCCCAGCACAGACGTTCTCTGCTGCGTCTGAAGAAGAAGCACTCCACAGTCAGACGATGGAAATTCCGTCTGAAGGCATTGTACTGGTTGAAGATGCTAGTTCTTCGTCTGATGAAGAATCTGTGGATACATACCGGGGGAGATCACATGCTGTGGTGATCAATCCAGAAGATTTACCCCCAAAGCACAAAATAGACTATTCATTTTTAAATGAATTAGTCATGAAGCGCTTCGCTGAAAGCACTTGTGCTGAGAAACCAATCAAGCCAGATTGGATCATTGGAGCGAAGTCTGATGAAGCCTCCAATGAAGTCGAATCGTCCGAGCCACGCTTCATTAGCAGACGATGAAGACTTGTACATACAAAATACACCATACATAGAGCTGAAGAACCCTTATCAGTACAGAGGAAAGAAGGGATTCCAGCTGGGGAGATTTGTCAACCCCATTATATACAATAAGCCCTTGAAGCCAGCGGATTTTGATGAAAATGTTGTCTATTCTCCAGAGGAGCAATGCAACTGGTTGAAGCGTCTGCCCTGGGACACTCTGGCGAATTTAAATATCAAGGGACTAGAAAACATAAAGGCATATAAGGATCATCTTGCTGCGTCGGAGATTGAAGGACCAGCGCTTGGATATGAACCCCACATTCCACAGAGAAATAATCCAAAGTGGAGGTTGCGATACGAGATCAATGCACCAGTTTTTCATCACTGTACAAATGGTGATATTGACTCTCTCCGCTATGAGCCGAAAGACTGCAAACACTGGCATCTTGACGCCATAGATCGCCATGATCCAATGCCATTCACAATTCCTCTCAATCAAACAGAGTATGTTGGTTTAGGCCACTCTCTAGGAATTGTGCTCCCATGGACGAGACCCCATTGCTCTGGGATCAACCCTCGCTACTCTCTCCTTCTAGATGAGTATGAAGATCCTGAAGATTTTGCTCACTGCCTCCCAGAAGACTACAATCTACCTTTTAGGCTGATGGCTGGTGCATATCGAAGGGAAGCAAAGGAAAGAAACATCTCTATCTCCCACGTTGATCGCCAAGCTACGAAGGATGGAAGATATTGTCCCTTCATGATGGGTTCTCAGTTTTCCTCTTTGGTGACAGATGAAACAAAGTACTCTATCGTCTTAGACAGAAAAAGACCATGCTTGGTCAGATATCTGGCTAAGGGAAAGGAAAAGAAGGTTTCGTCTGTAGCTGACCACTGCTCTGGAACCATTTTTGATGAGGACTCTTCCGTCTGTGGCAGAGTGTTCCCTGGTAGTGCTTTGGTATATTCTCAGGAACAGCCACTGCTTGAAGTATCCATTCCAACCAAATGGTATACCTATCAATGGAACCGGAACTTCACAGCCTACCCCGATCTTCCTCTTTTCACGATGCGTCTGAAGAAATCACCTACAGTGGTCATCATTGATGACACTATACCTCTTGTGGAGGAGCCTCAAACACCGCAAGTGACAATTGTTGATGTGGTGGAGGTTCGAGGGGTGAAGAGATGCCCAAGGCAGCTGATATAGAAGAAGCTGAGGAGTATAAGACTCTGAAGCGCAAATACGAGGCCTTGGAAGAGGATTGTCAGCACTTGAAAGCTAAGAACAGAGAACTTGAAGAAAATCACGCTTCTCTATCATCTCAAGTGCAGCAGCTTACAGACGTGGTCATGACCTTGCTGAGCAAAAAGCCAAAACCTTCTTCTTGATCAGAGTTTTGATGATCACAGCCCAAGGGGGAGAGAAAAGAAAGCATAACCCAAGGGAAAGAAGAATGGTACAAAGCAAAGTCTGAGGGGGAGTAAGAAAGAAAAGCATCGTCTGAGGGGGAGCAAGAGCAAACAAGAGCGAGGAGTATCGTCTTAGGGGGAGTAAGACTGTTGTAAAATTCTTTTTAGTATAGAATATACAATGTAATTTTATTTGTTATCATATACATTGTAATTCGTTATTGTTTTCTGTTTTGGATACCATTGTAATAATCTGATTACATCACATTGATGTAACAAACATCTATAAAGAGGTATTTCTCAGAAAACATCGTCTTGATGTAAATCTGGCTTATAAAAATGTTGTTTCTGTCTAACCATGTCTTATGCAGAATTTCATGGTATGGTCTGTAATCATCAAAAAGGGGGAGATTGTTAGATCAAGGAAGATTAACACCTCAAGATTTTGACTATTACAAGACAGACGAAATCAAGCTATCAAGACCTGTTAAGACAAAACCAGCTCAGACGGAAGATGGGCCTTCAAAGTTTGAAGTGTTGCGTCTGTCCACAAGCCAAGAAATCAGACGGAACGAGCACAGACGGAAGAAGACTGTCAAAGCTAAAGTCTCTGTTTGCCCAAGAGTGAAGCCTTAAGACTAAAGGATGAGACGAAACAACCTCAACTGATTACACATTTCGTCTATCCAAAAGTGAAGTCAAGTTTGGAGTCTCGCGCTAAGATTTAAAATCTAAAGAAGTCATCATGAGAAGCATCCAAGATCAGTATAGAGATTCGAGCTTACACACCAAAGTCAAAAAGGTCTTAACCTTTTGTCACATCTCTGTACAAGTCAGAAAAATTACTGCGCGCACAACCTAGTCCGCTTTATCCGCTGCGACTCTTATCAATCAATCAAGTACAACTGACAACCTTCTTTTTGGAAAGTTCTCAAGAAGTTTTCCAACGACTCTCAACGGCATTCAAATGAGTCTAACGGCTATTTGAAGAAGATGCCTATAAAAGGACTTCACCTCCACCAGAACAAGTTGGCGAATACGCTTATCTCTTTCTAACTCTTAAGGATTCGCTCAATTCTGATATCTGTTCTTCATTGTAAACACCTCTCTGCGTAGAGGAAAACTTTGTTTTTCGAAATATCTTTCAAGTCCACTTGTGTGGCATTTTAGCCTGAGGAGGCTGTGTGTTCAAAGAATACCTGGTTTAGCCTGAGGAGGCTGTGTGTTCAAAGACACAGACGGTATCCCCAAGTAAAGATGAAAGGGATACTATACCGTTTGAGAAAGTTCCGTCTGTGAAGATACTAACAGACGAAGAAAAACAAAGGAAAGAAGTAGAAGGAAAAGCAAAAGCTAGGAAGCTTGCGCTTGAGAAAGCTGCTAAGGGCAAGGAGAAGATTAAACAAAAGTTAGCTTTTGTCGTTGTTGGAGACAGAAGAGGAAAAACAACTCAAAGAGGCTAGAAGAGCCTCCATCTTGCTCGAAGCTGAAAGACAAAGGCTCTTTCAAGAAAGCATTAAGGGCATTGGATCGTCTGAGGGACCACCTGCTCAATCAACCTCAGAAGGCATGGACAGTAAAGAGACTGCCCAGATCCAGAAAGACAACGCCCAACTTGCGGAGGAGTTGGAAACTATGTTAAACGAAGAAGTCTCTACAATAGAGATTCTTCCATCTACAACACTCCCAGACGAACAAATGGCAACTCCTTCTGAGCCACTTGTTGCGTCTCCGCTAAATGCTTGCCCAGCACAGACGTTTCTTGCTGCGTCTGAAGAAGAAGGAGCATTCCACTACTAGACGAAGGAGGTTCCGTCTGAAGGCATCATACTTGTTGAAGATGCAAGTTCTTCGTCTGATGAAGAAGATTCTAGAGTGGATACATCAAGGGGAAGAGTACATGCTGAAGTACTTAATCCAGAAGACTTACCCCCAAAGCGCAAGATTGACTATTCATTCCTAAACGAATTAGTCATGCGAAGATATGAAGAAAGCACTTCATACGCCGACGGACCAATCAAACCCGATTGGGTTATTGGAGTGAAGATTGATGAAGTCTCCAATTTTGTGAATCGTCCGAGCTCGCTCAATTAGCGAGAAAGACGAAGACCTCGTATATAAAGAATACACCATACATAGAGCTGAAGAACCCTTATCAGTACAGAGGAAAGAAGGGATTCCAGCTGGGGAGATTTGTCAACCCCATTATATACAATAAGTCCTTGAAGCCAGCTTTTTTTTATGAAAATGTTGTTTATTCTCCAGAGGAGCAACGCAACTGGTTGAAGCGTCTGCCCTGGGACACTCTGGCTAATTTAAATATCAAGGGACTAGAAAACATAAAGGCATATAAGGATCATCTTGCTGCGTCGGAGATTGAAGGACCAGCGCTTGGATATGAACCCCACATTCCACGAGAGAAATAATCCAAAGTGGAGGTTGCGATACGAGATCAATGCACCAGTTTTTCATCACTGTACAAATGGTGATATTGACTCTCTCCGCTATGAGCCGAAGAACTGCAAACACTGGCATCTTGACGCCATAGATCGCCATGATCCAATGCCATTCATAATTCCTCTCAATCAAACAGAATATGTTGGTTTAGGCCACTCTCTAGGAATTGTGCTCCCGTGGACAAGACCCCATTGTTTCGGGATCAACCCACGCTACTCTCTCCATCTAGATGAGTATGAAGACCCTGAAGATTTTGCTCACTCCCTCCCAGAAGACTACAATCTACCTTTCAAGTTGATGGCTGGTGCATATCGAAGGGAAGCAAAGGAAAGAATCATATCTATCTCCCACGTCGATCGCCAAGCTACGAAGGATAGAAGATATTGTCCCTTCATGATGGGTTCTCAGTTTTCTTCTCTGGTGACGGACGAAACAAAGTACTCTATCGTCTTAGACAGAAAAAGACCATGCTTGATCAGATATCTGGCTAAGGGAAAGGAAAAGAAGGTTTCGTGCCGTAGTGACCACCTTTCTCGGAACCATCTTTGATGAAGACTCTTCCGTCTGTGGCAGAGTGTTCCCTGGTAGTGCATTTGTATATTCTCAGGAACAGCCACTGCTTGAAGTATCTATACCAACCAAGTGGTATACTCATCAATGGGACCAGACCTTCTCTGCCTACCTTGTTCTTCCACTGTTCACATGCATCTGAAGAAGAAAAAGCCAGTGCTTATCATTGATGATAGTGAACCTTTTGTGGAACTACCTCAAACACCAATGGTATAACTTGAAGATTTGGTGGAGGTTGCTGAAGCTCATATTGAAGAAGCTGAGGAGTATAAGACTCTGAAGCGGAAGTATGATGTTTTGGAAGGTGACTGCGAGCACTTGAAGCAAAAGAACAGAGAGATTGAGGAAAACCAAGCCTCTCTATCATCTGAAGTGCAGCAGCTCAAGGACATAATGATGGCCTTGCTTCACAAAAAGCCAAAACCTTCCTCTTGATCAGAGTTTTGATGATCACAGCCCAAGGGGGAGAGAAGAAGAAAGCATAATCCAAGGGGGAGCTATCAAGACTATCGTCTGAGGGGGAGTAAACAAAGACTGAAAACTTCGTTTGAGGAGAAGCAATCAAAAGCAAGGAGCATCGTCTGAGGGGGAGTCCCAAATAAAAGGAAGTCATTTTTTTTATGTGTATCAATGTATTGTTTTTAATTTTTTTTAGTATAGAAAATACATTGTAATCTTTTATTGGTTATTCTTCATTAGTTTTTCTGTATGTACCAATGTAATCATGAACAAGTTTACATCGCATTGATGTAACAATATATTAAAGAGGTATTATTCAGAAAAACATCGTCTTGATGTCAATCTGGCTGTTTAAGACTGTTGTTTCTGTCTAACCATGTCTCTTGCAGAATTTCGTGGTATGGTCTGTAATCATCAAAAATGGGGAGAATGTTAGATCAAGATTTGTTAGATCAAGAATGTCCCTAAGTTTTGATAATTTACAACACAGACGAAACCAGCACAGACGGAAGATGGCCCTTCAAAGTTTGAAGTATTGCGTCTGTCCACAAGCCAAGACATCAGACGGAACGTGCACAGACGGAAGAAGACTGTCAAAGCTAAAGTCTCCGTCTGTCCAATAGTGAAGCCTTAAGACGAAAGGATGAAACGAAACAACTTCAACTGATTACACATTTCGTCTATCCAAAAGTGAAGTCAAGATTGGAGTCTCGCGCCAAGTTTTCAAATCTGAAGAAATACTCAAGAGAAGCATCCAAGATCAGTATAGGGATTTGTGCTTACACTCCAAAATCAAAAAGGTCTTCACCTTTGTGTCACATCTCTGTACAAGTCAGAAAAAGTACTGTACAAGTCAGAAAATGTACTGCGCGCACAACCTAGTCTGCTATATCCGCTGCGACTCTCATCAATCAATTAAGTACAGCTGACAACCTTTTTGAAAAAGCTCTCTAGAAGATTTCTCAACGACTCTCAACGGCATTCAAATGAGTCTAACGGCTATTTGAAGAGGAGAAGTTTTCAAATATGAAGAAATACTCAAGAGAAGCATCCAAGATCAGTATAGGGATTTGTGCTTACACTCCAAAATCAAAAAGGTCTTCACCTTTATGTCACATCTCTGTATAAGTCAGAAAAAGTACTGTACAAGTCAGAAAAAGTACTGCGCGCACAACCTAGTCTGCTATATCCGCTGCGACTCTCATCAATCAATTAAGTACAGCTGACAACCTTTTTGAAAAAGCTCTCTAGAAGATTTCTCAACGGCATTCAAATGAGTCTAACGGTTATTTGAAGAGGATTCCTATAAAAGGACTTCACACCTTCAAGAACAAGTTGGCGAATACGCTTATCTTCATCTATCTCTTAAGGATTTGCTCAAATCTGTGATTGTGCTTTATTGTAAACACCTCTCTGTGTAGAGGAAAACTTTGTTTTTCTAAACATCTTTCAAAGTCTACTTGTGTGGCATTTTAGCCTGAGGAGGCTGTGTTCCAAAGAATACCTCTTGTATTAGCCTGTGAAGGTTGGGTTCAAAGAATACCTTGTTGGTTTAGCCTGAAAAGGCTAGGATCAAAGAATATCTGTAATAGCCAGAAGTGGCTGGGTTCAAAGAATACTTGTAAACCATTTCACGGTTTGTAGTGAAAACTCAGTGGTTGCTGGGTAACTGGACGTAGTCTTGTATAGACGAACCAGTATAAAAATATTTGTGCATTTATCTTATCTGCTAGTTAACTAACGGGGATAAATATACTTTAACGTTTATATATTAAAATCAATCTTTCAAGATAAACACTGTTTCGTCTGAACAAGCTTTGAACTCACAGACGAAACCCACAGACGAAAGGTACAGACGAAAGAAAATTTTTTTTAGAGATCACAATTCAACCCCCATTCTTGTGATTTGTCTTTTACACAAGCAGGCTTTCAGGTTCTGTGTGTAAGTTTTTCGCTGCGCCTTTCCCAACAAGTGGTATCAGAGCCGATGGTTCAACTTGGTGACTGGCTCACATTTGTGTTCAATGATTGGAGTGGATCTAAGTGGTCAGGTGGACCTACTTTTTGGGGATCCCTTGTGTCGAAAGTCTCTCTAGCAAGTTTGGCTAGGCTGCTGTTTCGTTGATGTGAGCTATCAAGACGGCGGTACAAGAACTAGGGCATATCGACGACAATGTGAAGCTACTCAAGAATTGTCACGACGATGGAAGCTCTAATGGTCATCATTGATTGTAAGGAAGGATGTTTTGTGATCCTTTGTTTGAGGGGAGGTTTGTTGGCATTCATTCAAAGTCTCATATCGGCAGAGTTTAGAAAGAGAGAGGAGTTGAACACTTATATAATAGAGAGTGATGTGTTTTATCACTTGCACCACACCTTAGAGTATGTGTCCACCAGTGTGTTTTTCCACATATGGTCCCGAGTATAGCGTTTTTGTTAGTCCTCTTGGAGGAGTTGTTTTGTTGTACTCTTTGACATAGTGTATATTTTTCTGGACTAGGTCCCGTGATTTTTGTCCCTCTCATTGGGGTTTCCATGTTAAAATTTGGTGTTTCTCCTGCTCTACATTTTGTTTTTTCCTTACTCCCTTAAATTTTATACTGTTATATATTATAGTTCTCTTGTTTCCCCCCTCAAGGAAAATGTTTTTATTTTACACGCAGGCTTTCAGATTCTGTGTGTTAGTTTTTCGTTGCGCCTTTCCCAACAGAGAAGTTGTTATTGTGTTTTTGTGACCTCCTCATTCTCACTCAGTGTTGTCGCTCGTACTCTTGGGCTTTCATCTTCACCCGACCAAGCAATTTCACGCTATCACACTTTCACCTTCCCCACCATTATCATTCATCTATGGGAAAAAAAGTAGAAAAGGCAAAGAAGTCGAAGAATTAAAAAAAGTGAGAAAAGAAGAACATGGGAGAAGAAGACACGTAAAGAAAACAATTTTTTCTATGTTATACACAATGAAAAATAATTTTATCAGTATCTTGTCTAGATGTAACAATATAAATTAATTTTCATTATATGTATCCTACACGTAACAAAAAAATTAGTTTTCATTGTCTATCTTATTCAGATGTTACAATGGAAACTAGCTTTTGGGAAAGGTATTTTTATCCAAAAAAAACAGTTACAAAAATGTTTGTAAAAAAGAGTGTTAAGAATAGCAGCTACCTTCCAACAAATGAGGCTTAAATCCTCTATATACTTGAGAAAAAATACTTTTTCTTCAAAAAGTTTCTCATTAGAAGTTTTTCTAAATTAGTGAGAACGCTCTAGGAATTGTAATATTCAACTACATGTTTTGTTGGTGTGTCAAGAATTTACATGAACTAAAAATATTGTTAAATTAACTTTGTTAGTACTCCTCCCTGATATATATATATATATATATATATATATATATATATATATAAAAAAAATGTGAGAGTAATTTTTTCCATGTCAAGCAACCTGTTTCTGCAACACGAAGCCTTTATAGTGGTTTTCAAATATAATAATATTTCTAGGTTGCAAAATATTAGGAACAGTAATACCAAAGATCAAGCCCAATCCAATTCTGAACGAGGACCCAGATGAGTTGCATTGGATTGTGGTTTTACTTTTATTTTCTAAATAGAAATTCAAATGTTAAATTTATGAAAAAACACTATTAAATAATTATAATTTCACTTATTGTTTCACTAAATTAAAATTAAATAAAATAAAATTACATGATTTTTATTTTAATTTAGATAACTTTTATCTGAAAAATTAAATCAAATTAAATAATGAAGTCTTCTATCTAAAAACAACTGTGAAATTACTAAAATGAGATAACAAAATATTCATAAAAAATTAAAAATTATGACTATAAATACTATTTAATTAAAATTATCAAAAACCAGCTAAATTACTCCCGCAATAACTTTAAAATAATAATAAAAAAAAGGTTTATTTGATCTCTTACACTCAACAAAGAAAAGGAAAAATAAAAATAAAAATAAAAATAAAAATACTGGTCAATAAATTTACACTTACTACACATTTAATAAGGTCTTGAAACATTATTTAAAGATCTAGATTTCTTTTTTCATACTTATGCTATGAACTCTAGAATACATTTTTTTTCCTACCAAAGGTGAAAACATTTCAAAAGGTAATTTTTCTTTTCTCAATTTTTAAGTTACAAGCGTGCCTCAAAAGTTAAATAATAATTTTCTAAACGTAACACTTATTTCTCTTAAGTACACTTACTAAAAAAACCTAACCTGAAATTAGAAAATAGATGAGTAAAAAAATTCAAAAGTTTCTCCAAGAGTTCAAAGAGGATTACTGTAAAGAAGGAGCACATCTTACACAGGTAAGACAAAAAAATTATGACATCTGTTACCCATTTCAATTTTAAAATATAAAAATAAATTATTTATTCAATGATAGAGCGGGGTAAAGATAGTTATCGGTTTAGTTTTATTTATGTCCGTATTAGCAATTTTATTTACAAAATTAGCCCCACAATTCAAAGGAGTTTAATTTAGCAAAGCTCACAGCTAAATGGGCTTACAGTAAAAAAAAAATTATAAAGAAAATTAAAATTCTAAAGATAAGTCGTCCAAAGCATATAATCAGAGAATTTGTACAATGAATTAGTGCAAGCTTTTTAATCTATGCACCAATCTGCATTGAACTGTTAGAAAACTTTAAGATAATTGTTGTGAAACTCATTTAAAATTTTATTATTTTACTATTAATAATAATTCTACTGGCGTTTAACCCGTGAGTTCAGTATATATGTTTAAAAATTCGTAATTTAAATGGATTAAAAAAATAAAATCAGTATAGTTAATTTTCCTTTGTTTAAAAGGATTAATTAATTGATTAGCAATCTAATCTAAATCATAATAAACATTAATTATGGTGTGGGAAAGGTCAACAGCAACATTAGGCGCACATTGAAAGTTGTCACACTTTTGACCTTGGTGTGAAAAAGTAGAACCAAGTTTCTTCTCATACACATTTTCGAACGTTGCCTAAACCCATCTATTTAAATAAAAATCCTTCAAACACCCTTTACAAAACTAGCCGTTAAGCTTATCTCATTTATCTTTCTCTCTCTTCCAAACAAACACTTCCATACACCAATGGCAACCTCCACTGATACTCCTTCTCTCCATCTCAAACACAACATCAACCAGGTTTCTGCTTCTCTTCTCTCTCTGTCTCAACCTTTGTTGTAGCTATATTTGTTATGTACATGTGTTTTGTTTTTAAACTGCTGTTAGATTGATTGAACACTGTGTGTCTGAGTTGTTGTAGATTCTTAGAAATTGGAATTTGAACCTTAAATCAGAAAAGTTGTTGTTGTTGTTGTGACAGGAGGGCATGGGAGTTATGGGTTGTTGTTCTTCTCCTGTGGTGAGTCCATCATCTGATAAACGTTTCTGGAGTAATCTCAGAAGCAGGGTGGACACGCTTCTTGATGTTGGTCAATCTAAAACCTCAATTGACTCTCCTACGGTTAGATTTGATTCTGCTACTATCTTGTACAATCAATGATTTTTTCCCCCATTTTGATTGGATTTGAGAAGATTTAACATTAATGAGTTTGTGGAATTTAATTTCTGTATGTACAGAATGTACAAGGCAACAACAACCGGTTGAAAGAAGATTCTATGTTACTTATGAGAGGGTTTGACTCAGTTGCTCACACTCTGTCTCTCTTATCTAATAATTTGGACAATGCCCTACAGGTAATTTGAATACATGTAATTGGGACAAGATAAGATTTGAGAAGATGCCAGTCATATTTTGTTCCTTATTTTGATTGGATTTGAAAAGATCTAACATTAATTTCTCTTGTTTACGACTATTAATTAGGACAAGAGAAATTTTATTCTGAATAGATGTAATGTAAGTTAACAATGGATGATTTGGATGAACTTGTTATTGAATTTCTTGCTGTTTATTTTTCCACAGGGTGCTAGAGAATTGGCGAATCCACCCACATTAACTGACATATTTCACAGCAAAATTGACAAGGTAGAAAACAAAGACGAGGAGTCGAAGCTAGGGATGAAAAGAAAACTTGATCATGATGATTTGTCTGAAGAAAATGCGGTTGAATCAAAGGAGAACGGGAAAAAAGTGATGGATAGGAACATCAAGAAAGCGAAAAACGTTGGTGTTTCTTTGTACTACTGACAATTAGTGAGTTGGTTAGCTTAAGTTCCTAGCTAATTGTTACTTGTTTGCACATTAATTTCAGCTTGCAGTTTCAATGGCAACCAAAGCAGCATCACTTGCAAGAGAATTGAAGTCTATTAAATCAGACCTATGTTTTATGCAAGAAAGGTGTGGTTTGCTTGAGGAGGAGAACAGGAGACTTCGTGATGGATTTGCAAAAGGAGTTAGACCCGAAGAAGATGATCTGGTAAGTGAAATCAATCATACAAATCATGTCACTGCCATGATAAATTAGAAATTGAGAATTCTACCAACAGTAACACACTCATTTGTATACACACATAATTATCAGTTGGAATTTATTGAAAATCAAAAAATTTTGTGGTTTGAACTTCTTATTTAATGAACTTGTGAGATTATAGTTTTCAAAAATTTCAACATGTCTTACAAGAAGTGTTAGATAGTGTGTAACCCTCATTAGAAAATATATACACATACCAGAAACAAATCTTGTGGAGTTTGGTGGGTGCAGGTGAGGCTTCAACTGGAAGCACTTCTTGCTGAGAAGTCCAGATTGGCCAATGAAAATGCAAATTTGATCAGAGAAAATCAATGCCTTAATCAGTTGGTGGAGTACCACCAACTTACCTCTCAAGATATCTCTGAGTCATATGAGGATGCTATCCAAGGAATGTACTTAGACTTCTCGTCTCCAATTGCTGAAGAGACTGAGGATGAAGATTGCGAAGAAGACAGCAAAAACAGAGAACCACACACACCCAAGAATGATATCCACAAGTTGTCTGCTTCACTTGATGATGGAGAAGAGTAAACTGAAATATTTGGCACCATCGTAACACCCCATGTAATGTTGCTGCAAATATTCATCGTGTTTCCTCCAAGAATATTTTTGTTGTCTGTTCTAAATATAATGTCCACCCTTGTTCATAAATATTTATTTATTATGCTCGTAATAATGTGATAATCTCTCTTCCAACTCTAGCTAATAAATATACTTATTTACCATTAATGTGCGTTCTCTCTTTTATTGAGTTTGGCTTATGGTTCCTCATTATTTAAAAGGTACTAGAAGGTTATATTCATAGGCTACTCTTAAGTGGTTTGTGGGTTTAGTGGATTCATAAGCCATCTAAAGACAGAGATTATAAATGCCAAGCTCCACCAGCTGCGTGAGTACAATTGGAACTGTTAGTTAGTATTTAGGATGGAAGTAAATAGTTTGCACAGTTTGCATTCAACCAATACAATGTGGGTATACCTTGTGTTTCCAGTGAGAACTGTTGCAACACATTCATATCAACACTGTCTCTTCCTCTATGATTCATTTTGGACCACAAGATATATCTTATCCATGATTAGGATTTAGGATACATACCTCTCCATCTCATGTTCCTCAAAGATGCTAAGGAAGCATGCAGGGAGTGGCCTTATTTATTGTACAAGATGCTTGTAACAGGACTAATAACCTTTAATCTCCTTCTAATTATCAAATTACTTATGCATCTACTGGAGCTTGGTATTTGCAATCTCTGTCAAAAAGCAGTTAATGTAGAGGGCATTGTGATTCCTTATCCAACCCACTCACTAATATTGCATCTTTAATTTTACATTATCAGTTGATGACTTGATCGAATTTCCTCTTCGGAACCGCTACTCAAATAGAATCTCTAGTGGTGCCGAAGCAACATTTATTTTTACTCAAATTAGTAAAGCACAGGAGTAATACCAAAAAAGCAAGCTTAGTTGAGTAAGAGTAAGAGCTTGAAATAATAGAAGTAAAATAAGTTTAATTTGCTTATATTCCTCAATTATTTTAGAAGTTCCCTCAACTACTTTTTCATAAACACTTACAAATTTAATCAAACATGTCATTATTATTGATTTACAAAATTTTTCATTAGGATCTTACAGCTGAAAAGTTTTTATAAGCCATGATCTAAATACAAATGGGATCTAATATAGTAAAAATTAGGCCCTATAAATCTTTTCCCTGTCTTTCATTCTTGAGAATAAGTGTTTTTTTCAAATGTTGAATAAGTTAAAAAGGAAAAAGTGTAAATTACGTTGATATCTTATATGTTTTTGCGAGATTTTATAAATATTTTCTTCTATCCCTGCACAGAACACCAATTGTTTGAAAAACATATCTCTTGGTATATTACACTCAACCCTGTTAATTTTAAAAAACATTATAATGACACCCTCTTAATTCAGAAAGATGAGTCATTTGTGTGTGCATGCATTAGCATTCAATCACTACTTCTCTTAGACCCAACTACGAGCACATTTAACTTAGTTCTTGCGTTACTTGAGCACATTAGTTTAATTTTGTTAATTTCAAGTGTAAATAAACTTATTTTCTAAATTATCATTTATTGAAACTTGTTTCAAGAGTATAAAAGAAATCATTAGAAATAGGATTTCAATTAAATGAATGATATTTAAAAAATTATATCATTAAATAAAATAAAATTGGTTAAGATTTACTCTACAATTATTTTTAGGTCCGAAGCTATTACATATTAAGATTTACTCTACAATTTGAACCTTAACATAATGACCAAATTGACTAATGTGCACTTGAATCAATGACAATTGGTGAAGATTATTAAATTAAGACACTAAAATAATTTAGGTAAATATTAACTTTGTTAATGAATTAAAAAACGAATCTTTTTTAAGATACGAAAAATTATAATGTCTAATATATTTTTTTTTACATTCATTCATAATTTATATATTAAATGTTTTTCCCTTTTAATTTCTTAATATGTGCCTAAAAAACCTCCTGTCAACAAAAGCCAATAATTTAATAGATAATTTTCGAAATTAAATTGATTGGTTTAGCCAATAGCCAATTTCAAAAACTAAATTGATCAATGTTTGCTGTATTTAAGGACTAAATTTTCATTTGATGACCAGATTAGTTAGCCATGATACTTTTAGGTCTAAATTGATTTTTTGTTGCTTTTCAAAGAGTGTGGCTTTTATCCTAAAGATAATAATTACTACCCTCATCCCTAAATTTTGGTTGTTTCAGCATTTAACTTTTATTTCAAAAAAAAAAAAATGTCACTCACAATTGGTATCTCTTTATGAACTATAGACATAGTTCATCTTATAAACAAATTTTAAGGTTATTTCAGGTTAATGAATAATTATAAATGTCTAATGGGATAAACAAACTAGATTATTTGTCAACAAAATTAGGGACAAGTTTATTTTTATTACGACCTACATCAAAATATTCAATTTCATAATGATGATCATATCTCCGTCCTCGTTTTTTTCCAACCAAAAATATTTTGTTCATTAGTCATTTGTTCATTATCCGGTACCCAACAAATGTATGAATTGTATAAGTAATAAAGTAGAAAGATACCGTTCCTACTAAGATTATATTTCAACAATACATTTTTAATCAAAGAAATAACAATAAGTGCGTGTGTATAACAATAACCTTATCTCAGGAAAAAAAGCACGAGAGGTCACTACATATATTAAAGCCCAACTATGGCTATTTCATAATCCTATTAATAATAATACTGCATAACACAAAAAAAAAAATCAATGAATCATAGGTTGAAAGCATGCAACTTCAGCGAAATAGGAGAGAAATATGAGAAGTACAAAGAAGTAAAAAGTTAAAACTACCGCACAAGAAACAGAAATCCATGCAAACAGGTCTAGCATCACAAGCTCAAGGTCAGAGTACATTGGATGTCAAGTTCCTAATATACTTTTATAATACAAGAATAAGTTGTGCAGCATTAGCTTGCTACTTCAGCTTTCATTTCTCTTTCTCTTGGCAGCAGAAGCAGAACACGCATTGTGGATTGCTTGAGTTGATAAATTAACAGCTGCTTCTATAGTTTTTGTCACATTTGAAATCATAGCAGAATTGACAGCTTCCTTCGTTTTATCCATTACATCAATCAAAACACGGACCTCTCTTTCATACTACAATGTAGAGGTATCAAGGATGAATAGAGACACATCAATTTGACTAAAAACTCAATTAAACAGATACAGTTTAATTAATTACAAGGTATCTTTTAAGGTGATACTTTTGATACTCAAGAGATCAGATACTACATCAGTACAATACAGGACACAACCACAAGAACCATTTTAAGAAATGTTTATCCATCTCAAATAAGATTCTGTTGCTCCTAAACTAGAAGCAGTTAATGAAAGAAACACCAAATGACTACTCATGGAAAAAGATATTTCTTTAAAGCAATATCATATATACTTTTTCTTCTTAAAGATGTTATTAACAATTATGATAACCAATGACAGGCGCAACAAAAAGGAAAAAGAAGATTTTGACAACAGATTATGATATGTATAAAAATACCTTTCATACCATAATAAGAATCAAGATGAAGGAGGACTACAATAATAATTTGCAACATACCACTTCAACTTTGCCCAGAGCATTTTCCAGCTTTCCATTAAGCAGCCGATTTTCATCTGTTAAAGCTTCAATCTTCATATATGTAAGCCAATAAACAACATGAAAAAAATAGATGAATATCAGACCAAAAACAAAAGAGGATAAGCTTAAAATATCCATAATATAATTAAATTGAAAAAAAAAAAAAAAAACCAAAAACCTTCTTCTGTGAGTCAATGTACATGCTCTTATAATTTATGGATGCCATAGATGGGGCTTCAGAAAAGCCAATATTTTCATCTACCTGTTATGTGTTCAGCATAAAAGACAATGAGAAGCACAAAACGCAAGAAATTGAGTCTTGAGTTTAGACAGACTTATAAATACCTTGGATTTCAACAATTCTACAGTCTTATCAAGAACTTCTATTCTTTGTAAGGCCCAGTCAACTTTTTCTTCCAAGCTCTTCTCACCCAAATCTTCATCCTGTTCTGGCTCTTCCGGCTCCAGTGGCAGCTCTGCCAATACTTGCTTCATTTGAGTATCTTCTTCATCTTTCTCACTGTCACTAACAGTTATATCCTCAATGTACTCAATGCCATTGTACGTATTCTGGGGACTAGCAACTGTACTTTTAATGCGTTCTGATCGCCTCACAGACGCACCGCCAGATTTGGATATTTTCCTAGTCAAGGCAGTAGGAGACTTCTTTTGATGCTTATGCACCTGTGCCGGGTTTTTTTCATAACACCCTGCTCCATCCACCATTAAATTCTGATGCTTCAGTGGGGTAGTCCCAGGGAGTGGGATTTCAATCTTAGAGTCTGATCTCCCAGGCAATTGTATGTTTCCATTGAAGGGCTGTGGTTCCATAATAGTAGGCTTCAACAAAAGCAAATCTCAATAGTGACTAGTAAGCAAAAGATATGATTACATCTGTTTAGTGTATGCTTGGACACATAAAATAAGCACTTGAAAGTTCAAATCACATCAAACAATGATAATAACATAGAGTCTTCTATTGTGATGCATGTCAGAAACTGAAATTGAATGTAGAACTAAACATGTTAGAAGTCCCACATCATCATTCAGAGATATGTCCTATCACATGTACATAAGTGGGGAGCAATCCTCACTTTATAAGCTGGTTTTGTAGGGTTGAGTTAGGCTCATAACCTCTACTTCGATCCGGCACAAAGCCATCAATATATGGCTGATATGTTATCAGAGCCTATCCAATCAAAAAATAAACATGGATACGTGATACACCCATTCAGACAAGGCAAACTAAAAAAACACCCCAAAAGGGAGAAAACACTGTATAGTTAAGGACACTGGGACCACCATGTATTCATCATCCTGACACGTAATGTGTTTTATCAACTTGGTTTTCCCCCTAAATTTTAAAAAAAAAATTGGCTACGAGTCTCCTAAAAATTACTCAAGACCATGGACACGTAATAATCTACACCATATAATAATTTCTCCTCCCAAAAAAAGAAACAACCTTTCTCCGTAAAAAGTGGAAAAGTGATGCCAACTTGTCATCACACCCACAAATGGCACCATGCACATACTGAAACTTCTATTTTTTTCCTACTAATCACACAATTTCGTCAATATGCATCCATCTATTCTGTACTTTATAAAACCCTAACCAAACAAAAGCCATAAGTAGATGCATGCAACAAACCCCATAAGGCAAAAAAATAAAAAATAAATAAAATTATCATCATAACACGAGGATATGAACAAGGTGAATGCAAACAAGCAAGGAAACACACACACAAATACTGAACAGAAGAATCAAAAAATCTATGATCATTAGATAGGGAAAAAAAACCGAAAAAACAGAGATAATGGTAGCATTAACATACCAGGACGCGGGTTTTGGAAGCACGGGGTTTTCGACCCATTTTGGTATGACAGAGAGTGAGATAAAAGTGAAAGAGAATAGAAAGACAAAGAATTTATGAAGCAAGGAACGAGTCCTCTTGGGATTTGGAGCGCAAAACCAAAGACTGTTCAAAAGCCGAATACAGAGCGAATGGGCTCTCAAAGCATTCACTATTTCTTATGAGTTCTTTTTTTCATGCATATGGTCTTGTAGAGTCAATTCACTGGAGAAAATAAAATATATTTGGACCCGGTTTTGAATTTTGACTTTGGAAATAAATCCAACTTTTGGAAATGTAATTGTTGTTTTTTATGTTATTTTAAATTTTTTAAAATATATTTTAAACATATTCCAAATAAATTATCAATAATTAAAAAATTGTATAAAAATTAATATAAATTATTTATCATAAATTAATATATCTATAATTTATATTTTAAAATATTTATTATTGCAAAATTTTCTTTATAAAATTTTTTTATAATAAAATTGTTTTTATATTATATTTTGATTATATAAAACAAATAAGTAATTTTTCAATCTAGTATAAATTAAAAAATAATAATTATCTCACACTATATTTAGGGATCATTTCTCAGTAGGAGCTTTTAGCTCTTTCATTCCTAAATGGGAGCTTTTTCGGGGTATTTCTCAATCTCATATCTTTAATTATATATCATTTTTGTGTACTGATAAAAAGGAAAATAATTTATTTATATTATTTTTTAATTAAAATCTCAGTATTATTTTAAAATATCAATTATTAAAAGTTAACATTACATTACAATATAAGTTATTCATCTAAATTTTAAATAAATAAAATATAATTCACATGTTAAAAATAATGATTTTTCATTTAATTATATGAAATATAAAATAAAGTCTTATTCTAAATAATGCACGGCTTAATAAAATGCTAGTAAATAAGTAAAATACAAGAAATACTATCCTTCACTCTCTATATATAATTAGAATAACTATTTCATACCAAAATATTGTTTAGAAACCATATTCTAATTGCAAAATTTTAATTTTTTTCTTCTATATAGATTTTTTTTATCTTATTCCTCAAGATCTTATCTTTGAAAACCTATCATTTCATATTATTTTTTAAGAAATAAATATTAATATTATTTTAAAAAAAATAATAAAAAATAACCTTATATCACAATATAAGTTGCTTATAAAAAACCTAAAATACAATTTTTTGTTTAAATATAAGTTGCTTTCCAAAATATTTACCTATTAAAAATTACAATTATATAAACAAAAATTTCATTTACCTAGAATCAATTAATGAATAATTAAAAGTTTTCATTTACCTAGAATCAATTTCAGCTCCTACTAAGAGCATTTAAGTGAGACATTTAATTGATTCTACTCTCTCTTCCTTTATTCTAATTACTAGAACCTTGATATCTAATTCCTTTTATTTATAAAAATTGGTGTTATAGTTTTTTTTATTATTATCTTATCATTTATTTAAATATAAATTTAATTAATTTTCTACAAGACAAAATATTAATTTAGCTTAAAGAAGTTGAATCGATAAAGTACCTTAGATATTTAGTTTTAAGAGATTAAATACAAAGAATATTTTAATCGGTTAAGTTAAAAAGATCAATTTTTTTTTAAGATTACTTAGGTAATCAGAATTGATAGGTTAAATAATATTTATGTATTTTCACTTAAAAATATTAAAATCTTAATTTTTATTAAGTAATAGAATGTAAGACAAACAAATATTTATTGTTTCTACTGTTTGTAATTACCTGGGGTTAATATGAGAAAATGATTTTCAAAGTCTTTGTATATCATTTGTAAAATAATTTGATACGGTGTGTTTGATAATCTCTTTGTTTTAAAAATAAAATTAAAAATCTTGTGAAATTTTTAAAAATATAATTCAGTCATTTTTTTTTTATTTTTATCTTTGGAGAATTGCCTTTATACATAGATATAGATAATAAAATAATTAATAATTAGTAAGAACATAAACATTTCTTGTACTTGTATTTATGTATTATTAAAATTAGTAGAGAATGAATTTGATAATTTTAGTTTTTCAAATAAACTAAAAGATCATAATAAACTAAATTGTGAAGAATAAAATATTTCATGAAAATAAAAATAAAACAGAATTAATTCCAAAATTTTATTAAGGATAACATGAAATGAAAAGAAGCACAATAATTCAAATATAAAAGTGTAATAAATAAATTTATTAATTTAAAAGAATAAAAATATCCAATAAAAAATTAGACCAAAAGTACACACATAAGAGAAATCTCTTTTATTAATAGTTATAAATAAAAAAATAATTAATAATTAATAACTAGCAAAAACAAAAACATTCTCTGTGTTTGCATTTCAATATAATTAAAATTAATAGAGATAATAATTTGGTTGTTTTAGTTTTTCAAATAAATTAAAAAATCGTAACAAACTGATTTATGAAAAATAAAATATTTCATGAAAATAGACATAAATCTGAATTAATTCTAGAATTTTATTTAGGATAATGTGAAGAAAAATATAATTCAAATATATAAATGTAAAAATAACTTTAGAAATTTAAAATGGTAAAAATATCTAATAAAAAATGAGAATTAAAGTAGTGATATATACCAAGGAATCACTTATTAATAGTTATAGATTACTTAAATATAAATATAATTAATTTTTTTAAAATATGTCAAAATATAATATAATATCTCTAATTTAAATATTACAAATTTTAAAATATAATAAGATATTAAAATATAGAAAGAACATATACCACATATTTATTTATATTCACTAAAGGGATTTTATTCCTTATCTCCCCGGGAAAACTCTACCATGGGCACATTTAAGTCCATCCTTGCCAGATCCTTACTTAAGAATGTAAATTATATTTCTACCGATAAAAATAATGAATTTAATAGTTTTAATTTTTTTAAATAAATTAAAAAAATAATAACAAACTAATGATGAAAAATAAAATATTTCATAAAATTATAAAACTTAATTAATTCTAATTGTTCTTCTATTTATTTCGTGGATCATCAGTGCTTCATACTTCAGTGATGTTTTTTTTCTTTATTGTGATAAAAACTAGCTGAAAAATTAGTTGAAAGTTAAAAAATTAACTAATAATTGAAAATTTAGAAAATGAAAAATTAATTTATTAATTTATAAATGTTTGATAAAGTGATATGTTGAAGTAGCTGAAACGTGTTTACATAGTCCTTTAATGTAAGTTTTAATTTTATTTTTTTCATAAAATTATAAATAATTTTAATTACATTATTTAGTTGTAAAAATTACTGTAATTTTTTTCGTATTGTATATTCTGCTATTAATCTTATATCATATCTTAACATATTTTTAGTTAAACCTAACATGATATCTTTTCGGTATTTTTATTTAAAAATTTTAATAAAAAATTAATAAATACTTTTTTAAAAAAACATATATAGTACAAAAATTTAGAAGCTAAATTTTTTTAAAATGGTTCTTTATCTAACGTCTTAAACTGCAATCAAGTAGTTTCCTAATTATTTTATTAAAAATTAAAACGGTGATTTACAATAATTGATTATGTTTTGGTCATACATATAATAATTATTACTTATACTGAATTCTCTATTAAGGTTAAAAAAGAAACCCACTAAAACTGATTTATGCTAAAGAATTTGGTTATAGTTCATACGAGATCATTTCTGTCAAAAAAAAAAAAAAGACGAGATCATAAGTTAAAATTTCTGTTGTAAAAAGGAAAAATCGATTAAAGTATGTGCTTATGCGTAAGCTGAATATATAAAAAGAAAAATAAAAATCTCTAAATAATTAATATTTTAATTACATAATGTAAAAGCTTTAAGGTTGGTGATGGAAGCAACCATAAGTTTCAAAAAGCTTGATCCCATTTGATGATGTTTTAATTTAAAATTTGTCTAGTAATAATATTCTCTAAAAAATAAAATAAAACTTCTGTAGCTAGTAACCGCCCATTGGATTATATGGTTGAAAAAACTGTCTCACTACGTATATATCAATCTAAAGTTTTAAAAAGCTAGGGTTTTGCATGCATGTCATTATGCCACAAATGGATATTCCAGTTCTGAAATCTTCTTATATTTCCCATGTTAGAAGTTATTTAATGATGAATTGATGATGTATCTTATCTTGGAATCTAAGCATTACAAGTGCTGCTTTAAGAGCGTTAAAATTAGGTTAAAGTCAAGCTTTCCAAAATATACCTCCACCATCCATAATTAAGCATAAAAAATCGAACCAATGCATCTTTTTGTTGTCTTTTGGTCTGTGCTTGGCAATCAACTTTAGGATAGTACGTGTCTTATGCCCCATGTTAAAATATTAAAAAATAAAAAATATTTTATAATCGATAATACGTTATAAAATATATGAAAAGAAATATATATATATATATATATATATATTTATTGTGGAAGAGTTGATTGATTGATCGTATATTACAGGAATGTTATTCAAAAATTTGATATTTCAAAACTATAAAAAATCATTAGTATTTATTAAGTGACCAACATGAATAATATTTCTTTTTAAGTAAATTGTATTGATACTCTCTGAATTTTCGTGAGATTTTACATACGTTTTTTATTTCCTTTATCCTATAAATATTACATTAATACTTTTTTATTCATTGCATCAATATATTATTAGTTTTGAAAATTAGCACACCACAAGTAACATCAAAATAATGTTAAAAAAATAAATATAGAGCAAGTATAATCTCACAAATGTCAATGTAATTACTCTATTTCTTTTCGTGTTAACAAACATTTATTGCATGGTATATAGTCATGTTCTTGCATTCACTTTCATTTCGTTGCGTGGTGCGCGCAAAATCAAAGGAATAAAGAAAAATGTAGCACTAGCATGGTCAAAACACAAAATTCAACTTTCTTAGTGCTCATTGTTAAAAAAATTAATTAGTTTGACTCGTACAAGGGAATCGATTGCTTTCTTCCTTAAAAAGTTTAATACTATAAATTAATCTATGCTCAAGTAAACGATCCATAAACATAGAACGAGCATCATGAGATCTAGCTATAGCATTTAATTAAGGTTTCACATATTCTATATTCCAAAGAAACACACACATGAATTGGTTTTGTAATGGTTTACCTTAGTTGGCCAATTTAGAACAACCGCAAAGGAGTAAAAGTTGGATTATGCAAGCACATTCGATGTTAATTTAATTATATGACAAAGCTTTTTCAAAGTTTGCATTTGCAAGGCGTATATATTCTATAGAGCAATTAGCTAGGATTGAAGGACTATGAATGTGATGCACCAAATTCAGCAAGGAGAGTTAGGCCCCGTTTGCTTGCCTCTCTCTGTTTCAGCATTTATACACATGTTCTCTATTATTGGAATAAGATTCTTCTATGGACACTACATTTTATTAGTCTCAAAACTAAGCTTGGTACTGTATAATTGTTTCTCTACGCCATCCTTGTCTGAAAAGTGAAAACTATTGTTAGTACGTTGAAGGGGACCACATGTATAACGGATCAAACTAATCTATGTTGTGATGTTGGACATGGAAAAACTTTTTTTTTTTTTGTTTATACAAATTATGCTTTCCATTTTTTGCCATAATCTGACGTAAACTGATGTGTGACCTGACTACTGGTTAGGTACTTGGTTTTGGCACTGAATTGTTGTTACATTTTTTTGGCACGGAATTGTTGGTACATGCCTATGGTAGCTAGCAATTTGGTATATATATGGTTACAATGAGATGTCAAAAAGCAGGTTCTCACATATTAAGTGACAATATCTCAAAGCTAGCTTACGTAGGATAATTGTTGTTGGTCACACATCCATGAAAGATATTTATATAATGACAAATTGATTACAAGCAAAAACAACATTTTATAAATTTACCTGATATCTTACACGATAATAACAGACTAATTTCTTGAATATAATACAAATCTCATTAGTATATATGGAAGGATAATTGTATGATCTTTGCGGTATTTTATTGAGAAACCACATGTAACCTGTAGTGAAAAGTAAGTCTGCTTGAGCCCAGAAGGAATATTAAGGACAATTTTACGTAAGTTGATTTATATGTCTCAATATAATATTTGACTATAGTTAATAATTGGATGAATATATAGGGCCAGACATGAAATTTATTTCTAAATATCTTGGGTGAGAAGTTATTTACCAAACAATGCATTGTAATTAGTTCACTGCTACTCGTTCTTAGCTTACTAAGGGGCATAACTTGTTGCATGGTATAAGAGCCACTGCCACACAACTTGTCCCTTTTAATTTGTGTGTGTGAGTCCATGCATATGTGAGTGCAAGTGGAAAATTTCCTTCTACTCAGTAATATACCCCATATGCATCCTACAGTGTCTGTGGATGCATTACCGCATTATTATTCACTAAATATGGATCGATACTCGAGAAATGATTTCCACTGAATTATTGGCAATTTTCTGGATCCGCAGATTCATGCTATTGTCTAGCTAGCTTACTATGTAAAGAGGGAAGAAAACGTGATAAACAGCCACATTGTTCAGATACTTCAGAACCAAAAATTTTAACACACTTTGCACGTTCTTTGTGTAAATATCTCAACTAGTCCTTACTCCTTAGTGATAAACTTTGCTCTTACTTTTAACTCACAATTGGGAGCTTATTATTTGTTCCTAGCTTTGTAAAAATTCTTTTCTTCACTTGTGATGTTAAGAAAGTTAATATGGACTAATGTTTAAAGTAGGAATAGTAAGAGAGTAGATGATAGAACTTGTAAACCGCTTTTGCAAAATAGTTGAGCGAATGTCCAATTTTGTAAAGTAAATATAACATAACACTTTACATACAATCTTGGCTACTATGAGAGATTTGGCCAATGTAAAGGGCTAAAGGCATTGGACAAGGAAGGAAAAGTGACAAAGTGATACCGATGCTGTCTTTTTTTCTATGACCAGAAATATACAATAGTCATATATTAACTGTGAAGAGTGTGTTGTAAACTTCATGAGTGGGTGAAGAAGTCAAGAAAAGTTGAGAGACCTCTTAGCTTAGAAGACATCGAAGTGATGATTATTATTCAAACATTAATTGCTTTAGAATCCATTCCTTCGGTCACTCTTGTTTGGCCGGTTGATTTATTAGCTTATATTAAATGAAGAGCTCTTTACCCTCTCAAAATATCAGAGGATACAACTAGCAGAACCCACAATTCCTTCACTAAAAATGTCAATTATTGTTTATCAAATTAAAGAAATGACAATAACATCAAAGTTTATTATTTTTATTATATGTATTTCCATAGAAAATATGTTTTTCAATAAAACAATGATAATTGAACTATTGAAGAGCCTAAGATGGATTGTACTACTCCAAGTGTGATTGCATTATATTTAGTAGTAGCAGTTGCTTTCTCTTTTATATAGATATTTTGTTCTCAAAACATGGACGTAGATGGTAATGACATAGTCAAAACTATGGCTACAAATCACAATAAATGGAAGGTAAAGGAAGGAAATTCAGTTGACAAAAAGAGGAAAATTCTGTCAGTATGTCTGCTTCTATTTTCTATGGCAGCAAATTGGTTTAACTAGTTTATGAAGACAATCCATTCTTAGAATTTCAATTAGATCAACACTAGCTCTATGCATTATACACCATACTTTTATATTATATTGTACCTTCTTTGATATAAATTAACTACAAGCTCTTTCTACTACTCAAAACTTGTGTTTTACAAACTCGGTCAGTTGGTCCAGTTAGATGTGAAATATAAAGATATTTATGAATTTTTACTTAACGGGCTAAATTTTGTAATAGTTGGTCCATGAAATTGAATTTGTCTCGGCCAAATTGTTTAGAATTTGATAATTTCTCACTTGTTCTTTCAATAAAGAGTTCAGTTCCAGCACAAATCATGTACATGAGTCATGAATCGCGAATCATGTGTCATGTGTCATGTGTCATGTGTTATGTTCTGAAAAAAATGTACACGAGTCATGTGCATTATTCATTCTTTTAGCTAAAATAATTTGTGAGAAGAGACGTGTTAGGGATGGTATATAAACTACTTAAATTGTATTCAGTTAACAACTTGAGCTTTAAAAATATAAGTAGTTGGTTAAGGACATGGTTTATATTCATATTAGTTTATTCCTCTTATTTGACTTTAATTCACGTCTTCAACTCCTAATTTTTTTTTTATGGAGAAATTCAGTTTATTTTTAAATAAGTCAACATCATTTCGACGCACAAGTCAGGATCCTTTAGAGAGTTGATGATGACGCAGTGTCAGGAACTCAAAAGCACAAAGTTTTCAATTACATTCTCTGTAAATAAGTGCATCCTGTGCCGTTTGTTTAATATAAAATAGATTATTCTAATAAGGGGTAGTAAACATGTACATGAAATCTAGGGAGTGATTTAAATAGTTTTCAGATGTTGATTGAAACACGGCATGAAATTTTCAGCTAGTTCTTATGTTAGTAGTTCATTCTGTTAAGAGTATGCTAGTATTATCATTATTGTTTATATAAACCCCGTGCTTCAGACCTTAACGTTCGTTCATTCTTTCTGACCAATAAATCAAAATCTCCCTGCTCTCGATAGTAAGACATGGCTTAAGCTAGAAGTTTATTACTACAGTTTAATTATACAATCAAGTCCACATATGCCTAATAAGAAAAGGAGATGGCAAATCCTAGAGTTTTTTTTTTTTTTTTTTCCTATTTTTCTTAACTTCTTTTATTTCTCTTTATATCCTTTATTACATTTATATCTTTATGTATGTACAAGAGCTGTTGGATAGGTTCAAGATGCAGATTGTAATCCTGCAAACACTCCATCAGAGTTTAGTTGAAATTGTACAAAGATGAAAAAGGGGAAAAGGTAGACAACACACTTTATAAGCAAATTATTGGCAGTTTGATGTATTTAACTGCTACAAGACCAGATATAATGTATTCAGTGAGTCCATAAGTAGGTATATGGAGAATCCAACTGAAATGCATCTGCTAGCTGCTAAGAGAATCCTTCGTTATTTGCAAGGAACCAAAGATTTTGGGCTATTCTACAAAAGGGGTGAAAAGTCTAATTTGATTGGCTTTACTGATAGTGACTATGCAGGAGATCAAGATGACAGAAGGAGTACTTCAGGTTATGTTTTTATGCTAGGTACAGGGGCTATTTCATGGTCCTTTAAAAAGCAACCCATTGTCACTCTATCAAACACAGAAGCTGAATTTGTTGCTGCTACAACTTGTGCTTGTCAAGCTATTTGGCTGAGAAGAATTCTTGAAGAGTTGTAGTTTAAGCAAGCAGGAGCCACTACAGTTTATTGTGACAACAATTCTGCCATCAAGTTGTCAAAGAATCCAGTGTTGCATGGAAGGAGCAAACACATTGATGTGAAGTGGTATTTTCTAAGAGATCTCTGCAGTGATGAAGTAATCCAACTAAAGTACTGTCCTAGTGAAGATAATCTCGGAGATATTTTTACTAAACCTCTTAGGTTGTTTCCTTTCCAAAATTTGAGAAAGTTGATGGGTGTTTCTGCTATGCAGATGAATGTAAACTGAAGTTTGGAAGCTGTCAGTTCAAGTGAGGGAATGTTAACCATAATTTTATTAAATATGTTTTATTGGTTAGACAGTAATTGATGATTGATTAACTAGTGAATTAATTGAGTTACTGTTCAAGTGGAACAGTCTTTTTTGTAATGTCTATTTAATAGGCTATTTCTTATGAGTTTAATACGGAATAAAATTTCTATTTTTCTGTTAACTCTGATTAAGAGTTTAATTATACAATCAAATCCACATATGGCTAATAAGAAAAGGAGATGGCAAATCCTAGAATTTTTTTTTTTCCTATTTTTCTTAACTTCTTTTATTTCTCTTTATATCCTTTATTACATTTGTATCTTTCTATTCAATTTCATACACCCGAAAAATGGAGGGTATAGTTAGTATATTCCAATGTAAATACTTTTGTTCTTAGGAGAAAAAAAAATAAAGAAAAGATTATTTTTACTATCACTTTCCTATTGTTAGGGAATAGGACCCTATCCGCACTAACACACAATAAAGTCATGAAAATAGCTTTACCGTTGAAATGTTCAACTATATATTCAGACCCACCCTTTGCACCCTTCATACATGTCCATTCCTCTCTTCTATCTTTCCCAAGTAACCTACCTTCAATTTGAGCCAAAACACAGTAACCAAACCATGCTTTTATCTCTTACACCCTTTCTTCTCACCACACATCCCAACTTCTAGTAAAATCCTCACTCACCTCATCATTTTTTAACCCAACTCTTAAGTCCCCTGTTTTCCCCTGTTTCTTTCCTCTGTTTTTTTTTACATTTTCACCCTCCACACGCGTAATGTCTTCCTCAAGTGTTAGCCAAGGGTTGCAATCTTGTCTGGAACCCCGCGTGATGGAGCCAAAGCCACGTGTACTCAGGATCAAACTTGCACTACAACAAGGCTCCAAATTTTCTCAACCTTCTCCCACTTCCAACACCAACATTGTTTCACACCTCTCAAACACTGATGAAGAAAATGACACAAAATCCAACGTGGATAGTGGATGGAATTTCTTTCAAACTCTCTCACACAACAAAACAGAGGACCAAGTCTACATCCACCCCACAGTTAAACGCTCATCTTCAGTGCTCAGCGAAAAAAGCTTAGAAATGTGCACCGAAAGCCTAGGTTGCGAGACCGGTAGCAATGCTAGTGAAAGCAGTGATGACATGTCTCTGTTTTCCTCTGACACCACCATCACATGTTCAACTACTACTATTACTACTATTACTACTACTACCACTACTACTTCTCTTGCAAGTTGCGGGTCGAAAAGAACGAACCGCACTTGCAACTTTCCACCACCACTTACATCAATAACCAATCTAGGTGGGTTTAATGTTGTTCCTCATCGCAAAGGTGGGAGGCTAATATTGGAAGCCATTGCTTCTCATTCACCTCGTCCTTATTTTCATGCCGACCGTAGTGACGGCCGGCTTAGGCTGCGTTTGGTTGAGAGTTTTTCTAACTCTAATGATGATGAAGTAGGTAACTGTGAGGAGGAAGAAGAAAAAGTAGAAGAAGAAAGTGAGGAGAACAAAGAAGAAAGAGAAACGTGTGGTGAAGAAGGTGATGATGGGGCAGAGGAGGAGTTGGAAGAGTGTGTTGAGATCGTGGAGGATGAGTTGGGAGTGAAAAAGTTTGCAAGACCAAGCAGGTGCAAGGAAAGTGGGAAACGAGATATTTTTTGTGATGGCTTGGCTAATTTGAGCTTCCCTCTGTTTCTCTCTGTCTCTGAATAGAATTTCGTTTACTACTAATATCTCTCTCTCGTTTTATTTTCCTGTTATGATTTCTTCCCTATGATTGGAAGACTAGTGCTTCAAATTTCTGAATGTCCTAATGCTAGTTAGTTATTATAGTTTTTAGTTATATTGGACTTCGTCCTTCTTTGCTCCAATCTTTGTGGTGCTTGTTTCTGTTTTTCTTTTCTTAATTTTCCTTTGGATTCAGTGCTTCTGTTTTGTTTTTCATTTATTTAACTTTTTCTGTTCCTAGAATGCCTCGAAAGCTTATCATAAGTTGACAGCAACATTACAAACTATGATTAGCACAGTAGCTAGAAAAAGAAGTGGAAGAAAAAGCTAGACATGGGGCATAATTTGCAACCATATAGTGGACCCCTGTTGGTATATAATGACATCAAATAATTAACACCATATTTAATTTATATTAACTATCTTTTTCTTATTTATTTCTTTTATTTTTTTAATAAACTCCTCTTAAATAAATACTCTAACAAAATTAAAAGAAATTTGTTGAATACATGGATAACCCATATAGAGTTATCTTTACCTTAATCAATAGTCTTGAAATTTAGTTCTTTTAAGTATAAAAGTAATATTGAGACTCAATTCTAATTATACAAATTATATCTAATACTTTAAAAAGAGTTAGGATATTCATAATGACTTTGTTGAATTCGAGAAAAATTACTTAATTTGTAGTGTATACACACACACAACAGACAGCAACGAGATTATACAAAAGCATGTTTGTACATTGGTTACCTATTTTGTTACGGAGCTTGTCTGATGAATTTTGTTTTCCCCGCGTCGAAATCCAAATCAGTTAGGTTGTCATTTTCTTTTTCATAATGAGGCGTTGTAGTGTTGACAATGCTTACGGTAATAAAACACTATTACAAATGGAGCATATATTATAAGTCTCACGTGAATCTCTAATGACACTTCCTATTACAGGCAAATCCCTATCCAATAGCACTCACCACAATGTTTGCATTGAATTGGGAAGTCAGGTAGTAAATCTTCACTCCTTAACAATGGATCAATGTACCCTCTTAACTATTGAGTGCATGTTTCGAATGTAGTTAAAAATGCTGAACGCGTGTTGCAATATAAATAAATCCAACAAAAACAAGGGTCATGATTCATGAGTAGAAGTATTCTTTTATCTCAACCATATTTTTCCAGTAATAAACCAAACACGCTCTAAATAAGGGTTTAAACTTCAAGGTTTAGGGTACAACCTCTGAGCTAGCTAGACCATGATCAACTGTCACACCGGTTTATTGTTTAATGGTGAAAACAACTAATGATGATAATTGAGTGAAACATGGTGAGATGAGCTATTCCCTACAACAATGTCAGTTAGAGCAACATGGGTGTGGGCTAGGAATCTTAATCATGGACAGTGTTGAGTGAGGGATCATGGAAGATGAAAAGTGCATGGCCTTCTTAATCTGGTAATAAATCAAAGAGGGGTTTGAAAAGAATTGCTGCACGTACCTCCTCGTCAAGAGCAAACCTAAAACAAGTTGTGGTGTACGGCGTTAGTACTAATGCCAGGTAACTATCAAAAGGAGGGAGGGACCCCAAAACAGTAACGTGGACTGACTTCATCACCTAGTATCACCCCATGTGATTGCCTTCCCACTCCTCTCAGTCCATCATGTTATCAACACATTGTAAATTCAATATATGACCCTACTTTCTTACTTTATTAAAGAATTCTTATGTCACCAATTTTTCAATTTTTCATCCAACAACCAAAGTATGTATAGGAGTATGTATACGGTACCCCTTTATCGACGGGGTTTTACTTTTGGTGACCAATTCTAATACTTGGTCACCTAACAACTGCTGTGTATGAAAGTATCAAACAGCTTTTCAAAAAAAATATATACAATAACCATTCAAAAAGTATATGATTATCTTAAAAAAAAAAATATACAATTGTCTTTAAAAAATTATACAAAATTACATAGTTAGTTAAGTATTTAGGTATTACAGTCGGTCACTGACCAATTTTCTTACGAATACGGTGATAAAAGGTATCAGATTCTTTAAACAAGGTATAGGATTCAAACCTTGTACATGAAAAAAAAAAGTTATAATTAAAATAAAAGATTCTATTAAAAATAATGAGTCAAGTTTTTAGATAAGTATTATTGTTTAACTAATAAATTTAAACGATCAGACTTAAACCTGTGTTTGGAAAATTGTTTTAAATATACATTTGAGATAAAAATATTTTTGTCGATTAGAACCCTTATTTTTGTATTTATTCAACTTTTATAGGTTAGATTTACATTAAAATATATGCACAACATTTTGAATGGATTTCTACATGCAACTTAGATGTTAACAAAGTTAATGAGCATTCTGCATATGACGTAATAATAATAAAAAGTTTGATACCTCCTAGTTGCGTTGATGTGACCTTTTTGTTAAGGATTGGAGATGAAGTTGGGTGCGACATTCTTTAACTGAGGAGGGCATTGGCTAATCGTGGCGTCTCGGCATCCATACGTTAACTTGTTTTGTTGAGGGTTTGGATGATAATGGAAAGAAAGTTTCAACCATCACATGCATCATTTGGTCCCTAATATCAAGTGCATTAGGAACCTTATTGGTAAGATATACATAGATACAATTCCTTTTAAGAACATATATTCTCTCACCATGTCATGTCACGGTAACAAAAATCTTTAAAGCAACAATGTCCCTTAAAAATTATGATCCTAATTAAGTTTTTCACACTCATCAATTTATTACACTCCCTTCAGACCCCATTTGTCTCTGCCGTTTCTTCTTACACAGCATTCCATTCATGTCTCTAAGTGTGAAAGAATAGTCACTCGCTAATATTGATGCACGTGAAGGTAATCATGGTAATATCTACAAAAGATGGTTTAAAGGAGAAATGATGACGTTTTTCTTTTCTTTCTTTTTTCTTTATCTCTTGGATTTGGATCAGGAGGTGAAGTCTTGTTAACACACCTACACCGCTGTACCAAAAGAAAAGAAATATAGCACATTACGGAGGCAATGGATTTGTCATTATAAGAACAAAATGTTACGTAGTGACTGTTAATTAGCACTGAATTGGCCTTCAGAAGTTTAGTTCTTTGTTTAATAAAATTTGTTTCATATTGACTGTTACAAAACTAATTTAAAAACCATATTGATTATGATTTATGATTTATGATTGATTAACAAATAGTATAACATTCTAAATATATAGTCTTTGAATTCTGAAATATATACATATATTTCGTTTTTCTGAAATAATGTATTCCGTTCTAGCTAGTTCCTGTGATACAGCTTGACTTTGGCTAGACCATTTTTGTCTTCAAATCTCAGTTACAATATCTGTTTGATTCTTGAGTACATTGTGTCAGGTCAGGGATTTCAGAGTTGGCCTTTTCAAAACACGAGTTGGTAACCTTGTATATCTAATATGCTAATGATGACTGAAAATAAACTCAGTTTCTCTGTAGAATTTCCATTTAAAAATTGAAAAACAAGGTAAGAGAGTGGGAGATTTCTAATCTTTTGGTTTCCTTAAGTAGCAAATTAAGTTGATTTCTTAAAATAACTTACCATTTGATAGTAACCATCAAATTTTGCATGTCTTTCAGATGTGCATGGGAAGCTGGCAAGTATATAATTATGAGAGATTTTTTTATCTATTAAATCAAACTCACAAGTGTAAAACTTAAAATAACTTGCACTTTTCCGAGTTTTTACGATATTTTACAAGGGTTTCAACTAAGTTAGACTTAGACTATATATATTGGTACGAATTGAATCTTCTAATGATATTTCATTTACGTTTATGTCACTTTTTTTTTTTTCATTTTGGTTCACTGTTCTTTTTTTTGGTTTTGATATATTAAGTTTAAAAAATTCTATCATCTTATTTAAAATTTTTAAATAATTTTATTTTAAATATTTCCACTAAAAATGATAAAAATTTTAAGAGTTGTTTGATATGTTCGATAAAAATTTTAAAGAATTTATTTTGATATATTAAGCTTTTTAATAGTTATATTTTAGTCCGTTTAAGTTTACAAATTTGAGACAGAATATAATTTAATTATAAAAATAATATTTATTTTTCATGTGATAGATTTAATAATAATCATCTTAATTCTACACTTATTATAAATTAAATTATTTTAAAGGATTATAATTTTCTTAATTTGTTTCTTATAGTCAAATATATTTTGAATTATTATCTGAATTGATCTTTGAACTAATTTCATAGATTTTGAAGAATATCATTCAGTGGTGTATTAAATTAATTTTCTTATATGGTAAAATTTTGATAATTCAATATATTTTTCGTAAAGTCAGCGAATTAAAATAAAATTATTTAAAATTTAATGAATTAAAATAATTTTTTAGAATTTTTAATGAATACATCACACATTTCTATTAAATTTTAATGTTTCTACGTACAAGAACTAAAATAAAATGCCTTAAAAACTTAATGTACTCTAACAAAAAAAATTTAACTTAATATATAAAAATACCTTAAATGGATAAAAATGACTTTAAACCTCTCATTCAATTTCAACTTTTTGTAAGTTTGCTTTGTATATTTTTGCAAGCGATCCCAATCTTATCTATATAACTCTCCTTTTGTCCTTTATACATTACGTCATTACATACCTCATAATTGAAAATACCAAAAAAATAATAATGGGAAGCAATGAGTTGAAATACATAAAAATGAAGGGTACAAAATACAAAAAGTTCATATATTTACTTGTAAAGTAGAAGATGCATTTGCATTTAATGAAAATTTTTGTTATTTATTTATTTATTTTGTAATGTCAGCGTTATCTTACAACTTTATATTACAAACACACATCATACACTCGTACAAAATTTTTACTTTAATTTAAGAAATCGACCGAAGAATAAAAGAATCGAAAGCTTTTAGATAACCAAATGCAGGATTTCAGATTCCAGATAACAAATGTTCCTCCAAGATTGCAAAAAAGACTCCATAATAGCATTGTCATGGGTATGACATATATACTCAATCAGCTTGTATGATATTCCACGACTCATTCGACATTATCATATCATACACATTTCATTACATAAATTACATTTGTGGCCTTTATTAGTAATATGCCAACAGATTACCAACAAGTAGTTGCTCCAATAACATGAACTCCACTTTTTTTTTTTAATCAATATTAGCTGGTTTAGACTCCCCGTAATCCCGGTCTTTGAGCATATGATCAGAAATTCGATTCCAATATATATAAGAAATATATCGGCACCGGTTCGTTAGTTGGACCATCGTGTGTATTCGAATCGCAATAAACCTTCATAAGTACGAAGAAGAGAGAAGAAAGAATGAAAAATATAAAAAAATAAGAGGTTAGAATTTCATTAATGTGTATTCGTTATTAATCAACAAAATAATACAAATATATATACTAGTAAGAAAATAACTAAATTACTCTTGACAGAAATAAATAGGATAAACTGCACAATATCATCTAACATAAATAAATGTGTATCATCTAACATAAATGCATAATATTATCTAACATCCCCCTCAAACTCATGATGGATCAACAGGAAACATCGAGAGCTTGTTATACACAAAATGAAAACGTAAAATCAACCAAACTATTTCAGCAGTAGAGGATGTTATGGTGCGATACTCAGGAGCGAGAAACAACAACTTGCTCTTTACAAGAGATGAGACAATCTAATCCCAACAACGAGGAGGAAAGGGTTCCCGACAAGGGGTGTAAAGGGACCGATGTGAGATTTCCAACATTTCCAACACACCTCCCTCACGCCAAGCGTGACAGCAAGGCACCATAAATCTCACAACAACCAAACAACCAATCCCCAACAATGAGGTGCAAAAGGTCCCCGACAAGAGGTGTAAAGGGAGCGATGTAGGATTTCCAACATTTCCAACACACCCCCTCACGCCAAGCATGACAGCATGGCACCATAAATTCCACAACAACCAAACAACCAATCCCCAACAATTGGGTGCAAAGGGTCCCCGATAACGGAGTGCAAAGGGAGCGATGGAAAAAGAATCCCCGACAACGGGGTGCAAAGGGTCCTAGGATAGGAATGTCATAAGAGAATGTCATTAAACAAAATCAGATACTGTAGAACTAGAAAAGGAATCATCCCTTTCTCCAGCCATTGCAAAAATACAGAACAAAGAGAGTAAAACCCCAAATTCTGCAAACCCTAAGAGATAACCTCAAACGAAAGAACGAATACTGTCGAAACAAATGGATCCGCAAAAGTTTGGATCGTCCATGCTCTAATACTATGTAGAATAACAATCATATGAAGAAGAGAAGAAGGAAGAGAAAATACAAGAACAAGAGGCTAGGGTTTCATCAGTGTGTATTCGTTACTAATCAACAAAACAATACAAATATATATACTAGTAAGAAAATAACTAAACTACCCTTGACAGAAATAAAAAGGATAAACTGCATAATATCATCTAACATAAATGCATAATATTATCTAACACTGAGATCGAGAGGACCAACATAGCGAGGTACGCAACAAAAAGGGATTAGGATGCTAAGCTTATTATTACTGTTGTGATCATAATTATGATTATGATTAATTATATGTGATTAGGTAATGGGATTCACTTCAAAAGGTATGAATGGAGAAATTAAGCCCTCAATCTAGGTTTTGATTTTTTCATTTTATAATATGGTAATTATTCTAGAACCAATACTTACTTGAGTGTCAGAATATGTTTGTAGGCACACTGAGCACCCGCACCAAAGAAGGTACGTAAAGATTAGAGACGTTTCGTTTAAAGTCAGAGACTATCAAGCAGGTAGAAAGACGGTCTGAGTACTCAGGCTAGACTAAAGGTACTTTGCAGGTACATTTTGGCGTCCACCATGGGACATGGTGAAACATAGTTTTGTGCCTTGCTAAAGCTACAGATTTATGATGTTGATGACAAGAAGTAAAGTGGAAGATTAATACATCGATAAGATGCCTATTTAGGTAGAAGATATTCCACTTTGGGAGATGCCCACAAAAGGAGAAATCGTATTTGCCCTTCAAGAGATTAAGGATGGGATGTTGAGGATGCGACAACAACATAAGTTGGAGATGAGACAGTTGAGGAAAAAAAACACCGAGCTCAAAGTTAAAGTGAAGTCGGTTACCGAGAAACTCCTCCCGAGGCATCATGCATTGCTAGAGTTCCTTACGAGGAGTCCACTCTTAGCATTTATCGTCAAGTGTTTCATGACACCCCAAGACGGCACCCCTTCGTAACTGGTATCATGGAAGCATCACTACCCGCCAGGTGGAAGTCTTTGACATTAGAAAGGTATGATGGTACCACCAACCTTGATGAACATATAGATACATAAATCACCTAGGTGGGCTTATACAATGTCGACAAAGCTATACTGTGTCACATTTTTTACATAACGCTAAAGGGACCGACTTTCAATTGGTTCATGCATTTACTACCTAACTCCATCGATTTGTCTGACTAGCTGACATTGTTGTTCGAGACCTAGTTCGTTACTAGCTAACTCCACTAGTTGAGTTTAGTAGCCTTAATAAATATTCAACAATAGAAAAAGGAGTTGTTTAGGACATTCGTGAAACACTTTAACTGGGCCACGCTGAGCATTCGTTACCTTGACCCGTCTAAGGCTATGCATCACCTTATGACAGCATTGCAACCCAGATCCTTCATCAATAGTCTTTGTAAGAAGTCACCAAAAGACTTGCATGATCTTAGGAATCACACCACCAAGTATATGCAAATGGAGGAGTTGGTCAGATACCACAATCAGACTAGGGAAGAAACTTCTAAGAAAGACACCAACATGTGAAGGGAAAAAAGAAGATTCAACAAGATCGAGGCCCTCAAGGGTTGAGACATGATTTCTACACTCCATTCAACACTGGTCGTACCAAGATTCTAGAGCAAGCTTTGTCATTGAACATTTTATCCATGCCCAAGAAAGCTAATACCCCATCGCGGGCCAATTACTCCAAACAGTGTTGATACCAACATAAATAGGGTCACATTACTGAAGAATGTACCGAAGAGTCAATCATGGTACAAAGGTCAAAACCCTTGACAAAAATAACACCTCCTAAGGTTGACGAGTAGGACAAAGGCTTAGCGTCGAACCCTAACTATTGTTGTTTCATCTTCTTCTGATTCCTCTCCTCACACTCAAGAGATCTTGACCTTTCTCTCTCTAGTGACTACAATCCTTGTGGCCTCAACTCTTCTTTTTTCCATTTTCATCAACAACAAAGTCCTCTAGAGAAGGCCAAGGATTAGGATTGTTGGTGGGTATGGCCAAAGTCTTCTCTAGTTTGTTCCCCTCGACCACCATCTTTCGTCGGGTGTTCTTGAACTTCACAAGGTCCTCAAGCTTTTCTCAGTCATTAAGGCAACAATAACACCAACAAAACAATAAGAAAATGTTTAACATTAGGAATTGGCTGAAGAGAAGTAGCAAAAGAAAAATATATACCCTTGATATATCTGCATAGGTGTGGAGAAACGAAGAGATCAATGAGTTGTCGGACAAGGATCGATCAAGGAAGTGAATCTAAGAACTCGAGGTTCCACAACTTTTGAGCCGTCAGGAATGACTTTAGATACATCTCATATCAATGAGGGTTCCTGTAACACCCTCAAAATTAATTTTCATAAATAATTTCGTAGTTAAAACATTTACTAAAAATTCTATAAAAATGTGCATATTAACTATTTACTGTTATAATTTGATTAGACAGAAAATGTAATTCAAAAATAATTTATCATTAGGTAGCAATATTATTACGTAATTTGAGAAAATTATGATTACATTTCTAAATAAAAATATAATAGAAAAATAAATTTGTTGTTTGACATTTTTATTACTATTTGATATTTCAAATATTATTTTATATTTCGAATTACTGAAAATTTATTATTTTAATTATATTATTATTAAGAAATCTTATTTTATATTTGATTTGAGAAATATTTTAAGAATTAAAAAAAAAAAATTAGAATGACCCATGCAGGTTTCGAACCTACAATCTCCATATTAGCCGCCACTTTAACCAACTAAGCTACTACATTTGTTTGATACTTTTATAAAATATAAGATATATATTAAGTACTAGTTTATTGTTTAAAAAATTTTAAAATTAAAATGTCACATGCAGGACTCAAACCTGCAACCTTCAGGTTAGTAGCAGAATGCTTTAACCAACTGAGCTAATAGGCCTATTTGATATTTTTATAAAAATATAATGTATATAATGAGTACGAGAGAAAATGTGAACCAGAAAAATTGTGAAAATTATGACAAGTGCAATATGTAAGGAGTGATGGAATGATGCACTAAATTAGTGGTATTAGCACCAATCTGATTAGTGGTGCACTAAAAAGAAAAAGAATTCTAATTAAATTTTTATGGTAAAACCACTAAGTATATTAAATTTTACCACTAATAATATTTTAAATTTTATTTCATCTATAAATAGAAACCATTTGAGAACACTTCAGCCATGAATTCATTTGCACCAAAACACCAAAATCTTAGTTTTTCCAATTTTCCCAAAACCATAAGCTTATTTTGCTAAAATTCCAAATTTTTCTAAATTCACCAAAAACCTATTTCATTTAACTTTGAGAGTAGAATCAACCTTCTTTCAACCTTCAAAAGCTTTCTCAAAGTCTTCCAAAAGAGTAGCCAAAAGAAATCAAGGTGAGGGAAGTTTCTAAATTATTTTAAGTTTTCAATTTAATTAAGTTTTCAATTTTCTAAAAATTCTAGAATAATCTCAAAATATTTGTGTTCTAAAATTTATGAACTTATAATTATTATTGAAGTTTTAAAGTAATAAGAATTGTAAGAGAAGTTGCAATTTACTTAAATTTTCAAATATAAAAAAAAATAAATAAATAAATAAAAATAAAAATATATATATAACTAAAAATAAAGTGAGCATGACTTGAACCCAAGACCTTAGTGTTTCCAGTCATGTCTTAACCAACCGAGCTAGTCCAAATTTCGTTTATAATACCGCATATTTATATCTTTATATTTAAATATTTCCGCTTTCATTTGTTTATATTTCATATGATAATTTGTGATTTTAAAATTATGAGATCTAACTAGGAGGCTCTGCCACCTTTACTAATTTCATAATTTTAAGTTATTTCTATAATATTTAATTTTCTGAAATGATAATTTGAGATCTTAAAATTATGAGATCTAACTAGGAGGCTCGCCACCTTTTATCGATTTCATAATTTTAAGTTATTTATATAATACTTAATCTTATGGAGATGTTTAACAATTTTAAAGAGTAATTGGAAAATTTGATTTGAATGTGAATGACTTTGGATGTATATTTGTATAATGATTTGGATTGTGTATGTTTACCTTTTTCTTGAATTTGGTTGATGATTGAGACTGTGATTAATTACCTATACTATGCACGTTGAAGATTGTGATGAAAACTATGATTATTATACTATAAATTATTAACCCATAATATAAAATATAATGATGGAATGAACTTGTAATATCAACAAGATTGATGTTGTTTTAAATGAGATTTTTAGAAAGGGAGATAAGTTTTCATTCATTCATGCATGCCTCAAAAGAGGTGGCCTCGGTTAGAGGTGCAGATAATAACTTAATCCGTGCGTCTAGGTGGGATGCCAGACTTGGGGGATTTTTATAGTGGGAATTCATTTAATTCATGATGATCACATGATTGTTTATGAGATTCTGTGCACCACTGTGAAATCCCAACTGGTCGGTAAGTTTTACGATGATGATGTCGTATTATCTGAGATGGTACCACATTGCATATTTTTGGAGTTGAGGTTGGAGCATGCATCATATAGAAATTTCATTTAAGTCATAATTCATTCTTTATTTATTTGATTATGATATGTATCATATTGATATTTTTATATGATATGTATTGTATTGATATTTTTATATGATAAGTATTTTTTTTAAAGATATTGGAACTTACCCTTGCGTGTTTGTGTCTGTGGTTTGACACCTGTGATGATCCTGAATTTTATTCGGAGGAGCAGATTGACAGGTAGATTCAGTAATCATATGTGGAGATGTCAAGGAATGTTAGCTAACATGAGGATTGAATGGAATAATGTGTATATTATAATTGTCACAATATTACGTACCTATGTGACATTTTGTAAATAACTTTTGATGTATGATTATGATGTGATTTATGTGATGTGTTTTATTTTTATAGTGACGTTTTGTTTTAACAAGGAAATTATTTTAAGATTTTATTGAAGGGAAACATTTTCAAATAATAATAATAATAAATGGATAAAAAGGAAAATATTTTAGCAATGAAAATAGAGGGGTGTTACAGTTGGTATCAAAGCAGTATGTTTTCTTGGACTTGTGAATTTTGAGCCAACCATGTTTTTGTTGTGATTAAGTGATTGGTAGTGAGCTTAGAAGCAATAAGGTTGTGTGAATGATTATTTGTTTATGTGCTCTATATTTTTGTTTGATTGTTAATTGGTGTGCTTTGAGATTTTCTTTTCTGTAATAACAAATTAAGATGGCCGGAAGAAATGAATAGGCAATTGCTGAGGCACTCAAAAAACTTGCCCAAGCAATTGGAAGTCAAAGTAGGAACTGAGACTTCAGAACCTTTGATTTGAGGTAAATGCTTCATAAGTGAAACTCCTTTAACTGTGTTATTTGATTCTGGTGCTACTCATTCTTTCGTGTCATATTTTTGTGTGCAAAAATTGAAACTCCCTGTGTCTTCATTAAACTTTAAATTAGAAGTAAATACTCCAACTGAGACTTCAGTTTTAACCTCAGATATCTGTCTAAACTGTAAAATAAAAATTTGTGATAAAACTTTCAGTGTCAATTTGATTTGTTTACCCCTTCAGCAAATTGAAGTTGTTTTAGGTATGGATTGGTTGTCCACTAATCATGTTTTGTTAAATTGCTTTGACAAAACAATTATTTTTCGAGACCCGGAGGAGAGTAGGGATATTGAAATTATTTCCATAAATAAGGTTTTAAAATCTTTAAAGGAAAACAATACCCAAGTATATATGATCACCGCTAATGAAACTAAATCTGAAAATGAGGTGAGTAGTGTGCCTGTAGTAAAAGATTTTGTTGAAGTATTTCAAGAAGTAGATCAGTTACCTCCTGAAAGAGAAATAGAGTTTTCTATTGATTCAGTGCCAGGAACAGGATCAATTTCCATAGCACCATATAGAATGTCTCCGTAGAGTTAGCGAAGTCAAGAAACAAATTGAAGAATTGTTAACTAAACAGTTTGTAAGGCCTAGTGTATCACCCTGGGGAGCTCCAGTTTTGTTAGTTAAGAAAAAGGATGGAACTATGAGAATGTGCATAGATTATAGACAATTGAATAGAGTAACCATTAAGAATAAATATCCACTGTCTAGGATTGATGATCTTATGGATCAATTAAAAGGAGCCTGTATTTTTAGTAAGATTGATTTAAGATCAGGATACCATCAGATTAGGGTAAAATCCGAGGATATTCCAAAAACTGTTTTCAGTACTCGTTATGGGCACTATGAGTATTTAGTTATGCCTTTTGGAGTGACTAATGTTCCAGCAGTATTTATGGATTACATGAATCGAATTTTTCACCCTTATCTTAACCATTTTGTAATTATATTTATTGATGATATATTAGTGTATAGTAAAACTAGGGAGGATCATGCCAAACACTTAAATATAGTATTACAAATTTTAAAGGACAAAAAGCTTTTTGCTAAATTATCTAAGTGTGAATTTTGGATGGAGAAAATGAGTTTTTTAGGTCATGTGATATGCCAAGAGGGAATATCTGTAGATCCCTCTAAGGTACAATCTGTTTTGGAGTGGGGAAGACCTAAAACCGTAACAGAGATTAGGAGTTTTTTAGGATTAGTAGGATATTGTAGGAGATTTATTAAAGATTTTTCTAAAATAGCTTTACCTTTGACTACCTTGACTCGAAAGAATCAGGCATTTATTTGGACCACCAGATGTGAGAATATTTTTCAAACTCTTAAGGAAAGATTGACCACTGCCCCAGTATTGACCTTACCTGATCCCAAGAAACCTTTTGTACTATATTGTGATGCATCTAAAATGGGTTTAGGAGGAGTATTGATGCAAGATAGTAAAGTAGTAGCATATGCTTCTAGACAGCTTAAGATTCATGAGAAAAATTACCCAACCCATGATCTACAATTAGCAGCTGTAGTATTCACACTTAAGATGGAGACACTATTTGTATGGAACAAGCTTTGAAGTATTTAGCGATCACAAAAGCCTTAAATATTTATTTAGTCAAAAAGATTTGAACATGAGACAACGTAGATGGATGGAGTTTTTAAAAGATTATGATTTTGAACTTAATTACCATCCGGAAAGGCTAATGTGGTAGCAGATGCTTTAAGTAGGAAGTCTTTGATTATGTCTTCACTGATGATTAGAGAAATGGATTTATTAGAACAATTTCGGGATCTTAGTTTAGTGTGTGAAACTACTAATATGAGTATTAGATTAGGAGCTTTACAAATTTCTAACACATTTTTGGAAGAAATTAGACAGAAGCAAGAATTTGATCCTTTTCTGAAAACCCAAATAGAAATTTTGACTCAAGGAAAAAGTAGTGGATGGTATTTTGAGGTTTCAAGATAGAATTTGTATTCCTAATATAACAGAAGTTAGAAAAACAATTTTGGAGGAAGCACATAAAAGCAAATTAAGTATTCATCCTGGTGCCACTAAAATGTACAAAGATTTAAAAACCATGTTCTGGTGGCCTCGAATGAAGAAAGAAATTTGTGAATATGTGTATTCTTGTTTAATTTGTCAAAAGGCTAAAATTGAACATAAAAAACCCTCAGGTTTATTACAACCTTTAGAAATTTCACAATGGAAATGGGATAACATATCTATGGATTTTGTGGTAGCTTTGCCAAGAAGTCCTAGGGGATTTGATTCAATTTGGGTTATAGTAGATCGTTTAACTAAGTCTGCACATTTTATTCCTATTAATATTAGGTATTCTTTAGATAAATTAACTAATTTGTACATAGGTGAGATTGTAAGATTACATGGTGTACCATCTAGTATTGTATCAGATAGAGACCCTAGATTTACTTCAAGATTTTGGGAGAGTTTACATAAAGCTTTAGGCACCAAATTAAAATTAAGTTCTGCCTATCATCCCCAAACCGATGGACAACCGAAAGAACAATACAATCTTTAGAAGATCTATTGAGAGCTTGTGTTTTAGAACATAAAGGTTGTTGGGTAGACTTTTTGCCTTTGATAGAATTTACTTACAATAATAGTTTTCATTCTTCCATTGGTATGGCACCTTTTGAAGCTTTATATGGAAGAAAATGTAGAACCCCTTTGTGTTGGACTGAATTAGGAGAAAGTTTAATTTTAGGACCTGAGATTGTACAACAAACCTCAGAAAAGATTAAGTTAATTCAGGAAAAAATGAGAACGGCACAAAGTAGGCAGAAAAGTTATCATGACAAAAGAAGAAAAGATTTGGAATTTGATGTTGGTGATCACGTATTCTTAAGGGTAAATCCATGGACTGGTATTGGAAGAGTTTTAAAATCCCGAAAACTTTCACCGCGTTTCATTGGTCCCTTCCAAATAATAAAAAGAGTAGGCCCTGTGGCTTACCAAATTGCTTTACCCCCAATTCTTTCTAATCTTCATAATGTCTTTCATGTTTCACAACTTCGTAAATACATTCTTGATTCATCACATGTAATTGAGTTAGATGACATACAAATAAAGGATAATCTAACCTATGAAGCATTACCAATAAGAATTGAGGATAGAAGAATCAAAACCTTAAGGGGAAAAGATATTTCTTTAGTAAAGGTTATCTGGAGAACGGATGATGCAACATGGGAATTGGAAAGTGAGATTAAAAGCTATCCTACATTATTTCAATGAGGTAAATTTCGAGGACTAAATTTTTTTTAAGGGGGAGAGTTGTAACACCCTCAAAATTAATTTTCATAAATAATTTCGTAGTTAAAACATTTACTAAAAATTCTATAAAAATGTGCATATTAACTATTTACTGTTATAATTTGATTAGACAGAAAATGTAATTCAAAAATAATTTATCATTGGGTAGCAAAATTATTACGTAATTTGAGAAAATTATGATTACATTTCTAAATAAAAATATAATAGAAAAATAAATTTGTTGTTTGACATTTTTATTACTATTTGATATTTCAAATATTATTTTATATTTCGAATTACTGAAAATTTATTATTTTAATTATATTATTATTAAGAAATCTTATTTTATATTTGATTTGAGAAATATTTTAAGAATTAAAAAAAAAAAATTAGAATGACCCATGCAAGTTTCGAACCTACAATCTCCATATTAGCCACCACTTTAACCAACTAAGCTACTACATTTGTTTGATACTTTTATAAAATATAAGATATATATTAAGTACTAGTTTATTGTTTAAAAAATTTTAAAATTAAAATATCACATGCAGGACTCGAACCTGCAATCTTCAGGTTAGTAGCAGAATGCTTTAACCAACTGAGCTAATAGGCCTATTTGATATTTTTATAAAAATATAATGTATATAATGAGTACGAGAGAAAATGTGAACCAGAAAAATTGTGAAAATTATGACAAGTGCAATATGTAAGGAGTGATGGAAGGATGCACTAAATTAGTGGTATTAGCACCAATCTGATTAGTGGTGCACTAAAAAGAAAAATAATTCTAATTAAATTTTTATGGTAAAACCACTAAGTATATTAAATTTTACCACTAATAATATTTTAAATTTTATTTCATCTATAAATAGAAACCATTTGAGAACACTTCAGCCATGAATTCATTTGCACCAAAACACCAAAATCTTAGTTTTTCCAATTTTCCCAAAACCATAAGCTTATTTTGCTAAAATTCCAAATTTTTCTAAATTCACCAAAAACCTATTTCATTTAACTTTGAGAGTAGAATCAACCTTCTTTCAACCTTCAAAAGCTTTCTCAAAGTCTTCCAAAAGAGTAGCCAAAAGAAATCAAGGTGAGGGAAGTTTCTAAATTATTTTAAGTTTTCAATTTAATTAAGTTTTCAATTTTCTAAAAATTCTAGAATAATCTCAAAATATTTGTGTTCTAAAATTTATGAACTTATAATTATTATTGAAGTTTTAAAGTAATAAGAATTGTAAGAGAAGTTGCAATTTACTTAAATTTTCAAATATAAAAAATAAATAAATAAATAAATAAATAAAAATATATATATATAACTAAAAATGAGATTTTTAGAAAGGGAGATAAGTTTTCATTCATTCATGCATGCCTCAAAAGAGGTGGCCTCGGTTAGAGGTGCAGATAATAACTTAATCCGTGCGTCTAGGTGGGATGCCAGACTTGGGGGATTTTTATAGTGAGAATTCATTTAATTCATGATGATCACATGATTGTTTATGAAATTCTGTGCACCACTGTGAAATCCCAACTGGTCGGTAAGTTTTACGATGATGATGTCGTATTATCTGAGATGGTACCACATTGCATATTTTTGGAGTTGAGGTTGGAGCATGCATCATATAGAAATTTCATTTAAGTCATAATTCATTCTTTATTTATTTGATTATGATATGTATCATATTGATATTTTTATATGATATGTATTGTATTGATATTTTTATATGATAAGTATTTTTTTTAAAGATATTGGAACTTACCCTTGCGTGTTTGTGTCTGTGGTTTGACACCTGTGATGATCCTGAATTTTATTTGGAGGAGCAGATTGACAGGTAGATTCAGTAATCATATGTGGAGATGTCAAGGAATGTTAGCTAACATGAGGATTGAATGGAATAATGTGTATATTATAATTGTCACAATATTACGTACCTATGTGACATTTTGTAAATAACTTTTGATGTATGATTATGATGTGATTTATGTGATGTGTTTTATTTTTATAGTGACGTTTTGTTTTAACAAGGAAATTATTTTAAGATTTTATTGAAGGGAAACATTTTCAAATAATAATAATAAATGGATAAAAAGGAAAATATTTTAGCAATGAAAATAGAGGGGTGTTACAGTTCCAATGCTAGTGAAAAGGGAAGAGAGGTTTCGACTCCAAGTCATAGAAAAAGTTACGCTCATGCTCGACATCAATACTCACCTTAAAGAACTCCACTTTAAAATTTTTAAAAAAGACTTGAAAGGTTTGAAGAGTTCACACTTTGGCCACCCATCGAGTCAAATCACGGGATACAATGTAGAATTGGTACAAAAACAAGTGGATCATAGACACTATCCTGTACCAGACGCACAACATCTTGAACGCTTGAATGAAACCCCATGCATTCGAATACAATTGTGTCGTTGCAATGTTTAGTATGCAAACACTACTATGGTAAAATCATCAAATGGCAATGTCACATGCAACTAAATCATGACCTAGTCATACATGAAAAAGAAGTCAAAGTCCTCACTTTCTTCACCAAGAAACACCCAATTCAGGTATGTGTTGTCAGACTGTCGACGCATCCGCAAAATGAATGGCACTTGCTAGACCCCTTCAACCGTCAACACTCTAGTGTTGGTTAGTAAATTCAACATGTCATTGATATCATACTTCGGATAGTATGCCTCCACCTCTCAATTTACACATTGGTACTCAAGACGGATAATAGGAGGAAAATCCAAGCAATCATACGAAGACAATGATAAAGTCAGCAACTAAATTGTGTCGCGACTTGACTCTTTAGTTAGCATTGTCCCCTCTCCTTATTCTTCAGAACCAAATGCACAAAAAACCTCCACAATCTGTTCGGTCTCAGACCCTTGGTGCAGTGTAGCTCTAGTAGACGACTCATTCGCAGCCGCCTCACCCCAAGCCGATGACTGGACATAGTCGAAATACCTTCTTCTTTGGAAGATGATGATTACCAAGTTGTTAATGACGAGCCTTCGAATGACAAACCTCAAGATGATCCCTGACCTTGACTCATGGGCTCCAAATGAAGAATCTTACCTCAATATCAAATGCACAATAGCAAACTAATTGGCCGCACATTACTTAAAAACTAGTGATGTAACTAGGGACTCACATATCCTATATATAAACTGCAGATGCAGTGCGTTGAAACCCTAATGACACATACATTATAATTACTGAAACATTGTGTTGCTTCGCCTCCCCACACCTACTAAGATGGTGTGATGGTTCATTTCACATAATGCGTGAAAAAGTAGCAAACCAAAATAAGACACGTTTCAATAACTGTAGCCTCTTTGAAGAGCATTTAATGCAAAAATCCCTCTTGGCCCTTTCATGCTTAGCCTCTACTCCGTTCGTTAACCGGCTAGAGGCTAGGGGCCTATATACTGGTACCAACTTAGACCAACTGATCTCGAGCCAGATCGATAAGTCAAAACAAACTCACATAATTACCGAGAGTAATCGAGTCGAGTTGGTTAACTTAAGGAATAAGGTCGCATTGATGCCTCAGCGTTAGTCGAACTGACATGTACATGCAAGTCATAACAAACTCGCATATGTGTCTAGACTTAGAAGATTGACATCACGATGTACAAAACAAATGTGGATTAAGATGCTAGGCTTAGAGATTACAGTTGTGATTACACCTAATTAACCTCAAAGTGAAGTAATCACAATGGACCCACTTCAAAATGTATAAATTGGGAATTTAGATTTATAATCCAACTGTTGTTTTTCTTCCTATTATACTATGGTGATATTCTAGAATCTATACTCACTTGAATGGTTGGAATATCTTTGCAAACATTAAATACCAGCATTAAAGGTTAGAAACGATTTGTCCAAGTCAAGTAGAAAGGCAGTCTGAGTACTAAGGTCAGACCGAAATTACATAAGAAAATTTTAATATCCTATTAGGATACCCTTTTAGAATGTATGCATATGTAGGAAATAAAAAAAAAGGACAATAGATTTTGTGCCGGGACAATCACTCGCATATATCATAGTGTTGATTATCTTGTAGCTAGGAGTACATAAATAACGTTTTTGACCATATATGTGGTGTTGTTTTGTCTATCTTTTGATGATTTTCATCCAGTGGGTGGGTAACATAATCTGACAACTTGTTTGTGTGATCACTTATTTTTTATGAAGTTGAAGTACCTAAACTTGCTGATTCGTTTTGCACGAACCAAATACTAACCCAACTCGTAGTGTACAACGTAAACATATGGTCAAGCTACTTGTGCCGAAACTTTTAGTACTTCTTTTTCCCTTGAAGCGATTAGAAGTTTAGTAGTTTCAATACACAAAATTTTTTTATTCGTATTTTCTATCAACGTATAAGTATTTATAATATTATTAACGCTAATTCCTTGCTAGATAAATCATACAGAAAAACCTGTTCAGCCCAGTGCTTTAATCACAGAAAAACTTCATTATTCTGTGTTTATCTTTTGATCAAATAAAGTAAGTATCCGTAATTGATATTATGAATCAAGTATGGTGAACTATTTTTAATTAAAGTATTAAGGATTCAACAACACGTATTATTATAAAAAAGTGAAATAAAAAATTTATTTTCCGAATTGTGTATTTTAACATAGATTTATATTAAAAAAAAGTTTTTCAATTATTGTGTATAGTAAAACTAGCTTAAGCTAGCTTATAAGTTATAGAACTAAGAGTTGAAAAGTCCAATAGTTATATTGCTATAAGCTAACTGATAATTAATTAAAAGTGTTTAGTATGATTAACTAATAAATTAGTTGATAAATTAATGCACAATGACATAAAATGATTAAAATGATTTATGGTTGCTAGAAGTTTTCAATAGTTATATTGCTAAAATTAATGAAAAGTTCAATAGTTATATTGCTAAAATGATTAAAATGTATTATGGTTGCTAGAAGTTTTCATCCATTTGACACCCTATCTAAAACTGCATCCCCTGGTGCAAGATACGCGTATACAAGTACCATAGATAATGGATAGAAGCTATTATACAAGGTGGATTTTTCTTTGTTTTCCATGAGTGGATGACAAGCAATAATATAAACACGAGAGGCAGAGACATTAAAGCACACAAAACTAATTATGACGTGTTAAGTACGATGGCATGAGCAAACAAACACGTAAACGTCAACTATTACTTGACACGTTTAGAAATTAAGAAGCTTTGTAGTTTCCTTAATTCCAAACGTAAAAAGTATTGTATCCCCCACCTAGCATATATGTGGTGTTCCACTCGTAACACTATATTATATAGCTCTTGCTCTGTTTCAACTCTGTTGTTTGCCACATGTTCCGAACTTTAAATACCGGCTAGTCCTTTCGCTACCTTTATATCAATTCTAGTGTTGAATCCATGTCATCGTATGCCTAATCCACATTCCATTTCATCATTTAATGTCTTTAAAAGCTTCAAGTACCCTATACCTCCTAATTGATTTTGTTTTCCGTTTGCAATTCAAGTAGATCAAATCCATTTCATTCAACATTTTTTAGACATATCCCCAAGTAGCTGCCTAGTTGATTAATTAAGCTTAATGCATGCTCCATTTCTTCATGGAAGCTGATAGGACAAGTTGCATGTGTAAAGCCGTGTAATTATATATATCACCCCATAATATCACAACATAAATCAACATAATTGTTAAATTGATAAACAAACTTATCTTTTAATAATGTGTAACATATTTTATGTTCATTCCACCCGAAATAAATCGAATTTTCTCTTAAACGTGACATTTTCACTGTCTTTAAAATAAAAAATATTTGGTAGATAATTAGAATACATATATAACCAGACAATCTATTATAAATGTGAAGAGAAAAAAATATGTATATATTATGTGTGAATGAGTTAGTTGGTTAGTTACGTATTGCGGTTGACTGTATATTGCAATTGCCTCCGAAATAAAATTGCTTTAAAATTTATTTGTGGTCCAAGGTCCAAATTCGTGTGAGTGAGACCTCCACTATGTACTAGTTACTTCTAAAGTTTAGATAATGAAATCATATAGACAGGTGTTTTAGGCTATGCAAGATATTTCCTTCTGTAATCCTCTTAAAAATATACTATTTGATTATCATGTATATATATACAAAAAATATTTGTTAAAAAGGATAATTCTCTTAAATAAGTTTTAATATTTTAAAAGTGATGTCTAATTTCTAATTATTTAAAAATATTCTAATTTTACCCACAAAAAAAAAAAAAAAAGTGATGAACAAGAAAATTAAAGAAGACAGAAACAATATAAAAGCAAGAGGGTCCATGACACAAGATGGGTATTGGCTGCCAACCAACGGCACCACTCTAATGCATGGTGCTCGATCGATCATACTTGACAAATCAATTGGTGATTGAGATTTATGTTCCCGGAGTTCGTTGGCTAATGACTTGAAGAAAGTGTGACATGTTTGAAATATATGTGTGTGTGCACTCATAGTTAACTTAGATTTTCAAATCTTTAACATAATACGTAGATATTGGAACTCGGTCTATCCAAGTTTATATACCATGATTCATCCTATATTTTAACCAACATAGGATTCCTAAAATTTTCCAACATCTAAAATTTTCGTGGCCATTTTGGATACAACATGATATGTTACCATTAAGTGGATCACTATGTTTGTTCCTTCACCTCCATGCAAGGGACTAAGTTGTGTAGTTCATAATGGTTAGCACTTAGCAACACCATCAACTTGTATCCTGTAATGGCCGTCAATACACACATAGCTAGCTTATTAGGTAAGTATCATACATCCTATATTAGAATTAATACATCCTATATTAGAATTAGTGTAGGTATATTTATGGTACAATCCTATATCAACAATGGATACGAGGTCAACCAACCACTACCACATATCAAAATATATTTATTTTTAAATTTTAAAATAAAAATAAATTATGTTTTGAGACTCAATGATGAGTTGAGTATCTCAGTTATTCATGGAACATTTTCTATAAATTAAAATAAAATACTAATCAGTATTGCATGTATAGTGTTTAACTTTACATTATAATTCTGTCACTACTCTAAGTGAATGAAATTATAAGGTGGTCTAGCCGAGAGAATTTAAAAATTAGATAATAATATATTCCAACCATTCTACCAACAACTAATAAGATGTTACAAGAAAGAGAGGATTTCCAACTAATAATTAACATTTGTCAATAAAAAAACAACTCAAAATCGATGAAGATGAATATATTTAACCTATATATTAAATTCAATCATCCTATTTATTATATTTTATAATTAAGATATTTAAGTCTAATAAAGTTATAATTAACGTGCTTGAATATAAATATTCAATTTGGATAAACTCTTAAATTATTATTTTATTTGTCTATTAGTTCCAGATTTCTTTTTAAGAAAATATATATGTATACTGAAACAGGTTGAATACACCCTACCTAAAGGTGGATGGAGTTGGAAATAAATATTGGGCAAGAACAAAATGGGGGGTTTGCTTTATTTGCTTGCTTTGGTAGATTTATTGCTTTCTTTTTCTCTCATACTTTTGTCGTCGAAATTATGTGGATAATTTGACGAAAATAACTCAGAAGGTGGTCTCCCCAATTATCTTTCTATCTTTCTTCATGGATGCAAAGTCTATGCTAATGTTATCCAGAAAATCCAAGAGAGTATCCTTTGGGCCCCCACCCCATCAAATACTTACCAAGGATCCTCGTAATATCAATTTTTCCTGTAACAGAAAAGACGTTTTTCTTTTTATGATAATGAATCCCCTTTTTAAAAGAAAAAAAAAATTGACTATAAAAAATATTTTATTAGATGATACATAAATAATAAGATATCATTTTCCCAGTTTTTTTATTATTTTAAAAGGTACTTAAATTTAATGTTAAAAATAATTTTAAAAAATAAGTAAAAGTTATTTGTTGATTTCCATTTTTTGTCTTAAAATATTATAATTAAAATTTGGATCGAATAACTTATTGAACAAACTAGAGACAATATTTTTTCTATGAATAATTTTTTTATTGCTTTGCTCTTTAAAAATAAGTAACTTTGTTTTATTAAGTAATTTTTAAGTTTTTTTTTTTTAAAAAAAAAAAAAAAAAACTGGTACCTGAATATAATTCAACAGCTTTTACTGGTTACATTAAGAACTGCATCCCTCTTCAATTATTTAACTACATAAAATCTTAATCCTTTTCTTGTATAGAAGTAAATAATTATGAAACTATTGTAATATAGATACGATGCAGCTTCATCTCTCGTATATATTACTAATTAAGCCAGTTTTGAACGCTTGTTCACGTGAACGTGGAAATTGAATTTGCCAAATAGTTATCAACTTAACCATACAAGAAGAGATAGATATATCGGTGTGCTTGAACATATTCGGAATTTGCAAACTAATAACTGAGATGTCTTATTTTTTTTTTGGGCTCTAATTCAAGTCTAAGCTTTATTATGGACTTAATTAGCACAACAAATTGACGTCAACAAGCACTTTACTTCTTAATATTCCATTCAAAGATTTCAAGATCCAGGACAAAATTTGGCTGTCGTATTGAGTATGATCATAGAATTTTCAATCAAAATTAGAATTTTAATTCAATAACTCGCACAATAAGCATCAATACTCCAGCTCAACACTGATCATGAAAGAAAAAATTTATTTTAAAATATAAAGTACCATACTTTTGTTTTTTTTTTTTCCAATGTACGATGACACAAGCAGAAGAATATTTGAATATAGTTCACTTTGCTCGAGTAAAACAAGAAATTAATTTATTACATGGTACAAGATTACGATGTTTTTATAGTTCTTGTCAATCTTCTTGTAACACACATTCGATTATGAAATCTTTTTAATAGAATTTAGTTATTAAATATCATATTGAAATTAATTAGTTTCATAAGCATGTGACAATATCTCATTACATATAATAAATTTCTTGTTAAAATGGAAGGCAAACTAGCGATTCGTTGGCTTTTGGCCCCAGAAGAGTACATGGGGGTTGGGGACCATACACTAGGAAAAAGAATGGACTAAAAACCAATGGAGGACAAAGTGCACAAAATTCTCATTCAGATCGATCAGGGTGTTGGTACATACTAATACTCCTAGGATCAGTTACGTGTCGAAACCCTGCATGGCTTTGGGGATTTCCATGTCATTTGATAGCTAAGCAAAAACATGTTCTGATATATATTGTCTTTCACTTGATTAAAATCGCATCAAGCAAAAACATGTTCCCATCAAGTCATATGTATATATATGATAAGAATATATAATGATTGAAACCACTACTTGCAAGTCACAACATTTGTTCTAAAATAATTGGTGGTAACAGAATATTGTTGATATAATTGGTAGTGACTTCTATCCTTTAATTAAATTATTTAGATTAAAATTTCAATCTAGGATAATAATAAATATCACGATAAGAGAAAAATACACTTAGGTTATTGATAAATATACTTTGTGTTTAGCAGTTAAATATTCATTTTGCGAATAAACTCTAACAGTTTTATTTTTAAACTTTTTCCAATAAATCTCTTTTTAACAGAGTTATTATATGTGTTTATAAATTTACATAAATCTCTCGTTCTTTTGAAGTGAAACATTCTTGTTCTTTCTCACGTTATTTGCATTCCAATGTGAAGAGGCCAACAGAAACTTGCAAAGGAATAGGAAAGGGTAAAGGAAAATGGTGCCTTGGTAGTACAAAATGCACGGGTAACAGACCATAACAGTCATGTAATGGGACAAGAATTTTGAAGCAGCTGAGAGTGACCTTCTAGTTGCGACACGTCGACTATAATAGATCTTCTCGTGTGCTAACTTTTCGCATCACTCACACACCCCTTTGTCCAGTTCTTACCATCTTTTACAAAATTTTCTTCACATTGATCATTCGTGAATTCACTTATGCTAGTATATTTGTGTTGGATGGGTGATAGCATTAGCATGCATATATGCTGCCATATGACCTTTAGGTCCAATCACACGTGATACTTGCCGGGTGAATAACTCCCCTAGAAATGCTCTAAAATGGTCAAACACCAAAATGAAAAAATAAAATAAAATAAAATATTCTTTCATGTGATCTTCTAAAGATTTCTTACAACTTTTCATCTAATAATAAATTCTATTTTAATGAAAAATTATTGCATGGTCCTGTGTCATAAAGATTTCAATTTTCAGATGGATTTTTATGTGATTTATAATAAGTTTTATTGATTAACTAATTATTTCTCATAAAAAATTTATTTTACAACTTGTCATATAAAACTTGATTAAAATCGTGAATACACCATTTTTCAAACATATACAATTTATTTATAAAAATCTTTAATATTAAATTTTCACTTAATAACTTGTAAAGTTATTCCACATGCATGTCCTTATGCATTCAACCTATTATAAAAACTTTAAAAAACCTAGCACATTACCTAATTAACAAAAAAATCATATTTGACATATTAGTAAGAACTCAATGTAACCATTTGAATTGTAATATTACTCTTTTAATACTTCAGTGTTTTTTCATTTTTAATTTTTATAATTATTTTCTTTATTTTCAATCCTTGTAATTTAGTATCTTTTTACTTTTAGCTTTGTAAAATTTTTATTTCATTTTCATCTCTGCAATTTATTTATTTATTTTTTATATCTAATTCTTGTAAATAATTTATTTTCATATGTAACCCTTATAATTTGGCATATATATATATGTATTTCTTGAATAGCTTCGTACATGTGAAATATACACTTAAAATCAAGTAACTATTATTTCCTAGACCCAGATTTTGTTCGAGAAAATAAAAATGAATCATTTAATTTATTTTATTTGAGTGTAATAATAATAGACTAATAATATAAAAAAATTTATACTATCATTTAATTATATAACATTTTTTACATGACTTTTAATGAAATATCATAAAAGTCAACAACTTTAAATATAATGATAACATAAAATCATTTTACACTATCCCTCACTTTTTTTCTCTTATTTTAATGTTAAAATGACTCTTAGTTGAAAATAAAAAATTGGATTCATCTTTTATAATCAAGTTCCCGCTCTTGTAAATGTTGGCATTGTATCTTCATATTTTCTTCTATCACACGTAACTTCATAATTATTTAACACAACTTCAATATTAATAATACTTCCAAAATATCATTTTACATTGATTTATATTTTTAAATTTCAATTATAGCAAAATAATTATTTTACTCTTTTTACTAACCCTTTTCGATAATATACTCTCAAATTAATTCTTTTTAATTTTATTTATTTTGCTCGCTCATTCAAAATCTAAATCTTATTTAAAATAACCATATATATTAGGAACTACTAATTTATCAATTTCACTAAAAATAGGTTAAATGGCAATTAATAAAAGAGCCCAAACATGTAAAACACAAATTATATCTTACAAATCTTGAAAGAATTTCATTTGTACTACTTAACTAAAACCATGTTCCAAAATTAAATTTATTCACATTTTCGAAATCAAATAATTACCTCAAAATATTCAATTCCAAGCATACTCCAAAACAGATATCAGTGTAAATGTAATTTAACCTTGAAATATTCACAATGAAAATCAATTTGAAAACAAAGAACGGACAATAAGAAGCCGTTATAGCAACAAAAGTAAATAAAATTAGTAATGCTGTACATACAGTATATACTAACTCAAGGTTCCGCAGTAAGATTAGTGTGCTCAATGCTGAACACGAAATCAACAGTTAATTAAGTCAGCAGGGTCAGAATAAAGTTTCTTCATCACTAACCAGAAGAATTCTTCCTCACAGCATATGCACGACATGCTGCCAAACCAACAACTGCCATAGCAGTCCCAACTGTAAACTCAAGAAAGACATTGAAAATCAACACTTGAACAACTCAAAAAATGGATGCTTTTGCAAATTTGTGGTTTATGCGTCATGTTCTGGTGGGAGGTAGCTAAGAAAAACACACCTGACGCAAAAACAAGAGAATGCTGTAGAAGCCGATGGTATTGCTTTCTTTTCCTCCCAATTTCAGTTTCTGGAATGCTTAAATGAGGGTGCTCAGCAGCATAGACAATCTTATTGTACACGTTGCTTGAATCGCCTAATTTCATACTTACATGAATAGGTGCCTCTATTCCCAATTCCTGAGTAACCTGTAGCAAAAATAAATGGATAATAACAATCTGAACTAAGCAGTTTTAACTCCGAAATTATGCATAACAATTAGCATATACTCAATGATGTAATAAGAGAGTAAATAAGCAATACCTTAACAGAATCTTGTACTGCCCTTGGATATGGAGTTAAATCATCCTTAGCAGCAATAAGGAGACAAGGAACTCTATAACCAGTAAGATCTCCTTGTCTAGCAACCTTCTCAAGCAAATCTCTGGATTTCTTCCATGAATGTTCATCTGAGCTGGAAAACAAAGAGAAAAAGGCAAAACTAAGATACAGGAGCAAAATGCCAAAACTAAACAACCAAATATGCAACTCTGAATTAAACTAGATTAGTTCTAAATCAATTTCGGGAAATTTATTCTACATAAGGTCTCGACAGAATGGACATGTAGTACTGTAGTAGAACCTCAAAATCTGGCATGGTGGTATGAATACAAGTATCTAAGAATCGTTTTTTTGTGGTTCAACATGAATTTGACTTGAGAGTAAGCCTTGCCTAAAAACAAGTGCTTACAATGATATGAATGTTTTTAGTTCCTGCTTTAAATATAGCATGTTATAAATGGCCTCCTCAGATTAAATTTTTCCTTGAAAGCAATGCCCATATGAGCCACCTTTCTCTCACCATGTGCCTCTATTTCCCATCTTACAACTCTCCCACCCATCATCTCTATCATTAATTCTCCATGATCCCAGCACACGGATCAACTCAGAAAATTCTGTTACTTTTCCTTCCAGAAAGATGGAGTTACCTTCTTGATTTCCTCCAAGCATTTGCATCAGAATGGCTAAAAAGAAGGCATCTAAGTTTATCTTGTAAATTAGTTAGGTTGACATATATATATATATATATATATATATATATATATATATATATATATATATATATTGCTTTTAAACTGCCGCATCATTATACCTCAAGTAATCAAATCAATATGAATTCTTCTTTTGGGCATTTCATTGAAATTAAGCCAAGTAATTGAGCACAAACAAAAGCATATAAATTATATAGGCAAACAAGGACAAGCTCAAGCAACAAACAGGTTAAGATCCAGGAAACCTTGGTGAGAAGCTGGTTGGGAGAGTGAAAGAGAGAAAAAACAATGAAAGCCACGAGAGGGAGGGAAAAAAGGGTCGAGTGGGATTTTAATGAAAGATTAGATGTCATACATTCATTTAGATTGAATGGGCATCATGCTTTTTTAGCTGCTCTCACAATAGCCATCCCTTTAACTCAATATGTTCATTCTTTCAGAAAGTTGAGAACCATAAAAAGGCAAGCCAAATTAAAATTTACATTAATTTTCAACACAAATAAAATGTTGATCAAAGAAAAGGGTTTTGAAGATTTACCATAAATTTCAAGGGATCCAAAACAGTATAAGATCTTGTGTCATTGTAGGTAATATGGCACAAATACTTTATTTAGGCAGTTAGGTTATACATAAATATGTGACACAAATATCCCATCAATACATTATTTTACCTAGTACCCATATACAAAACACCATCCCAAAAAGTTTAGAAGTAGCAAAGCATTTTTACATTAACTCATTTTGCACCATACCTGTCATACACAAAAACAGCTACATCGCATGCTGCCAAATAATCCTGATTTGACAAAACATTTGATACTTCACACTCTGGTATCTCCCGCAAAACAAGAGTTTTTCTTGTTCCCTATATAGTAGCAGCAAACACCAGGATCATGAATATATAGACTGCATGTTGTACCCAATTTCCACCCCAACATCTATGTGGCTCCTATATTTACTAGTAACAGAGCATATTAAATTGAGGCAAAGCATGACATGAGAGAAAGGCAATATCATTTTTCAAAATCATTTAAATAACAGTAATGTTATCACAACATGGTACTCACCCCTATTAAATCAATGGCATTTGCTGCAAACCTCTCAACTGTTGTTGGAGTATAAGTGTTTGAGAAAGGCCTGGGAAAACGAAGGAGTTCAATTGTTTCTTTGAAGAAAAACATCTAACCAGTAGGAGAGGATGACATTCACACACTGATAGATCACAATATATTTTAAAACACGCTGACTATGGTGATTGGTTCAGAAGCATACCTTCTCAATAATGAATCCAACAGAGCAGACTTTCCAGCATTTTTAGAACCAAAAACATAGCATTGGAACACGTTCCTTTCTGTTGCTTGCTTCTTGCGATCTACTGCTCTTCTACGAGTAACACGGAGAGCTGCAGCAGGATTACCACTATACCCAATGTAAATCAAATTAGCCAGGCTACATGGTGGATCAACTAACGTCATAAGGGCCCACTGCATCATACAATTTAAGAGACATATCAATGACTAACTCATTCTGAAGAATAAAAACCAGCATAAGTTAACCCCACCTGCGACAGGAATCCATTAAGAGATATGTAACCCCCGTCAGTTCTCTCAGCAGCATCCTTATATGGAGCATCATTCCACGGACTGCAATTCACAACCATGACCAAACCTGAGATGGATGGCATCAAGTGGAAAAACTAACTATAAATCATTTTAAGATTATCACAATTGAAAAAGAAGGAAACAAAGTGAATTATATGCAAAGAACAAACCAAATTCGAATAATAGATAAAGTTAAATACTACTATTAGATATGCTTCAGCTGAAAAATTGTGTAAGAGTAATGTTTACAAAGGTAACATTCAGTCTCTAGGATTATGAAAAAGTTGTTTTCTGAGCTCTCATAATGCAATAACATAATTAGATGCTGCAGACACATAGACTTTGTCAAGGAAAAGTGAAAAACAATCCTTTAAACACAGAATTCTTGTCAAACACTGAATCTCATGTGCTGCTCCCCATATCCTGAATTATTCCTTTATTAGTGATGTCCCCAATATGCTGATTGCACCAATCAGTACTAATTAGACTTCTGGGAGCGATAAGGTTGGTCTAGCGGTTGGGGAAGAGGACTTACAGGTGAAGGGTGAAGAGGGGAGGGAAAGATTGTGGATTCAAACTCTCAACCTACTCCCAATCAATTTTTTTAAAACAAACTACACAGGTCCATGAGGGCTAGATTAAAAAAAAAGGAGAAAAGGCCCAAAATCCCTAAATATCAGGGCTACTAAAACAATCTAGAGAGTAGAGCCAAGAACTAACCAAAAGTAAATTCCCATTGTTCTGAAATTAGCACTACCTACTACAGTGGTCAACATTTATGATCATCTATGAACACAAATGAATTTGGAATAGAACATGACTCATTATTACTTAAACAATTATTGCAGTTTATAATTTATAGGTTCCCCTTCTTTTTCCCTTCAAATTTAATTCCAATCAGTCTCTCTGATAGAAATCATGACATAAGTATCAAAACATCAACCACAAAACTTGATCACATGAACAAGTCTATAAATTCTCGACAAGCATAAGCCGGTTTTTAAACAGGTTGTTCACTTCTCTTTGCAATGATTACTCAGTTTTGTTGAATCTACAAGTTAACTTAGAGGAAGTCAACCAATTCTAGAGTTCTACATCCACACTAAGAAAAAGTAATTTAATTAAGCAGACTAAATAATGAGATACTGGTTATAAAAAGGACAATCAAAATATGAGTTCACCATTTTATTTCTTTTACACATGGAAAATTTAGGGGGAGGGAGGCAACAACGTCACCTTTCTGGAGCAGTACAAAATAACTTGTCAACTTCAGCAGGTCGTAGGGCTCGATCCTAGAGAGAACCAAGATTCAAAATAAGTAAATGGAAACAAAAAAGTATATTAGATATGGAATACTACCTAAAGAAAACATACAGAGATAGGGATTAAAACACATGGTGATAATAAAAACATTACTACATACTTTATCTGTATCTAACAGTCGAAAGATACCATTTAGAAACTCTACAGCTTCACCTGTCAGCTCCACACTCTGTAAGATTATGCAAGTGAAAGTAAATACATCATATCATTTGAAAGCTTAACAGGAAATGTAAAATTACTCCACCACAATTGGCAATGACAAAAATGCTGAAAAATGCAGTATTAGGGGAAAAAATGCATACTACCATACTATTACTTGTGCTTCTTTGGAAACCATTTGACTCCACAAACATGCATCATAAAGTCAACATCACCAAATACTAGCATCTCTCTCTTCATCTCAATAAAGAGCAACAAGGAATAAAAGCATTCCTTCTGTTCCATCTTAATTGACCTTTTAGAAGAAAATTTTTCTTTCTATTTACCTGTCCTTTAAAAGTCCAACAGAACAATAATTACTATTTTCTCAAGTATACCTATCCTCAATTATTTTATACACCTTTCAAAAAATATAGAATTACTGTTAGAAACCTAGAAGGAATATTAGCATAATAAATGTGAGAGAAATTAATAATAGATGATATGGCAGATAAAAGATATAACAGGCATATTAGGAAATTAAAAAAAAAATTAGTGCAAATGAGGATATTAATTGCAGTTCTTAATATGTCCACTCTAACCATGTAAAATAGATATAGAGAAAGAGGGAGAATATTATATCGACTACGACAATAACTTAATTGCAATCAAATGTCCAAATGGCCATATTTGTACAAGAAAATGGCAGCAGATGAGCAGATAAGGAAAAATTTGGACAGTAACCACTCAACATGTAAGAGTCATTTTTGGGAACAAGTATAAAATCCATACTTGACATCTTCAAATCACCAATCCCAGGGATATACATTGTTCACAGCTAATATTTGCTAAACCTACAAGTGAATAGCTAAAATTACAGTCAACAAGTATAACCTATACATGACATTCTAGTCTTTCCAAATTAACCATCACATATTTTCTATTATTGTTAATACAAAGACTGATTAATGCACAGTTAATTCATTGTATCACTACTTCAAACTCTTCTATTTAACCAGACAAAAGTGGAATTTCCACCATAATAGAACAAAGAAAATATGTATAACCTGATCCAAAGCATGCTTAGATGGAACAGGAAGGAAGTCATCCTTAAGTTTCAAACTATTATCATATCCAAAGTTTCTTAAAACAGCCCATAATGTTTCTGGACGCCCTTTTTTGAGAAACATATTATGGATATAGACAAATCCTGGAAAAGTAAGACCGAGTGAGTTGACTCCTTCAGGTACTTTCTGCTGTACAACTGTTTTGACTCCTTCTATTTCAGATGGTTGCAATGGTGCATTGAAACATCTAACCTGTTGATATATTTTCACGTTTTGTAAACAAGCCACGAACAAAAACAATAAATACCCAAAGCATATGAAATAAAAAAGGAAATTTAAAAAATCCAAATCCAACAAAAACCTGAAACTCATTTAGTTCTGCATCATTGAGGGCATCATCCATGTCACGATCACAAAGAACAAATATTCTTCTCAATGCCCTAACACAGCGATCTGTTAACGATTGACTTTCATGATCATACAATGGATCAACCGGATGTAGTACCGCTTTTTGAGCAAAATAAAAAACTTCAGGGACCTAAAATTTTAAAATTAATATTAATTTCAGGCATTTATATTTTGCAAATAATAATAACAATATCTCTAAGATTATGTCCTTATATAAGTACCAAAACAACTTCAATATTGCATAGACTCATGAGTTTCTTACTTTAAACTTGACTTACTAGTAATAGAGAAATGAGAACTCATTTAGCAGTTTCTTCTTTTTAATCTTTTGCACTTCTTGTATTTGATGATTAAAGATTATTTTCACCTTCAATAAATCATAGGCTTGTATTTCGGCATAAGGGAAATGCATTAGAAACTTGATTGACTTGCAACATATTGTTGTAATGAATGCCCTCGAAATAAGACAAACCTATACACCTCCATCTTGTTCTCTATTCTTACGACATAATATCTATACATAGGAATCGGATCTTCTACGGTTCATAAAGGAACTATATGAGGATGCAATTGCACTCACTATCTATATTCTAGCTTTTTATGGTTCAAATCTATTACAGTTGATTTTTCAACTGTAAAGGATCTTAGTCCCTATACACAAGTCTGCATAACAATGCGGCAAAGCAAAACACCTGGTATTGCGTAGCAGCAGAGCATTCAATGCAAGTGACAATGTCCTTAAACTGTTGCAGAAGCTGCGTCATGAGACGCTCCAAGCTCACTTGCTGGCTTTCATCCCTTAGATCCAGCTTGCAACCAACCACAATCACAGGGGCCTTCACCTGCATCACCAAAACAACAACAAATAAACACTATTTATATTCCATTCACCTTCACACTTCATTTGAAAAACACATAAAACCACAAACCTCCAACTTCTGCAGTTCCCTGAACCAGTAAGAACTCAACCGCGAAAACGACACGGTGTCGTTGCAAGCATAGGTCAAAACGACAACATCAGCTCCTCTCAATTCCTCATTACGCTTGCTCTGTTTCTCCACGCTACACATTCGGACTATGCACAATCAGACACTTCCAAGTTCCAATTTTTTCAATCTAACAACTAACGTTCATTGCGATTAAGAATATTATTGAATCGAGAGCGGTTCAGTTAAACGTATTGCGTATCTTTAATTAATCAAAGATTTCGTAAATTAATGTGCGGTGTGCAATTAATTGTTGCGGTGGTGAGAATAGAAAGAGGACCTTGAAGGTGTGTCGATGATGGTGAGAGGAACGTTGTCAGGGAACAAATCGGAGGGTAAGAGAGTGGGCGGAAGAACCGGCGGAACGGAGTCCGGGAATGATTCCGTGGCTAAGGCGGCTATGAGGCTTGATTTTCCGGTGGCTCGGTCGCCGGCGACCACCACTCGAACTCCACTGCGATCGGCGAAGCTTGAGTGATTTGTTGCCATTGATGCGATGCCAGGTAGCAGAGGAAGAAGAACGGGGAAATAGTTATAATAAAGCATTAATAATTGAAGGTTTAAATCGAACACTTAGATTTTAATGAATAATAATCACTAGCGAGTTTTTCTTAAAACCGGTGTAAACAAATTTAAATAGATGTTTAAGAGATAAAACAATTACTAATAATGATGATAAAATTATCTCTGGGAATGGTTTAGTGAAATGAGTTAATACTCTATGATTTTGCCACGATTTAAATCTCTAATGAGAGAAGTTTTTACGTCTAATTTTCATTTGTGATTTGTGACTTGTGATTAGAATAAAATCGTTTTCAAAAGAATGTACTGCATGCAGAAAATTAAAAGAATAATGATTGAGTTTACATCTGAAAATTATTTAATTTTCATGAAAAATGTACTATCATGCTAAAAGAAATTACCTTTTCAATTAAGTAGAATGTAATTTATGAGAGAGTCTTAAAATAATTATAACTAAAGTCAATTTAATTAACATTAAGAATAATAATTTTATATATTTTTAGGTTCAATATTTGAGGAGTTATGAATCATTTAGATAAGAATAAGGTTGTGTAAGAGTATGACTAATTAAGTAAGATGGCTTCTAACAAATTTAGCAAGTAGCACCTAATTATTGTTGATTTTCAGTTTTTCACTTGTAGATCAAGTAACATCCATGTTGTTTTTAAAAATGAAGCCTTTGGGTGTGATATAATAACATTCTAGATTTTTCTCATATTATTTTCACTCGTAAATATAAAATTATTTTACTTAATTCTCTTTCATTAAGAAATTATTAATTTATTTAATAAAATTAAATTTATTAATCATTCTATATAATTTTCCTTAAAATTCATAGGAATAATTATCTCATTCTTTTTATATAATTAATTTTTGTCTGATTAATTAATAATCATATTATTTAATCTCACGAGAAAAATGACACATAATAAAATAATCAATCATAATTTTGATGAAAATAACTAATGTAATAGATAATTAAGAAAATCTCATAAAAGTTTTTTTAAAAAAATTTCTTATACTTAAGGATGGAAATAATTTGTGATTAAAGTATCGTTATCATGATTCACTCTTTACACGTGAGAGAGAGACATATACATGTCAACGAATGAAGAAAAAAATCTAACTATAATTTTAGTTCTATATTTCTTTTTATGTTTAATTTGGTCTTTATATTTTTTAAAATCACTCAATGTGAGTCATTTTAACCGGGGTAAAATGTGGGCACGTTGCATCACTGTCACCTATTATATTTTCATTAATTTTCACCTATTGACAGAAAAAATATTGAATTACTTTTAAAGATACAGGAATCAAATTGAAAATCATTAAAATATAAAGATCAAGTTGTAAAAAAATAATATAAGATAAAAGTATAATTAAAAATTAATAAGAATGATTCGAAAACACACTTGGTGTACATGTGTTATTCATCCATGTTATGCCGAGTTTGATGAACTTTCTTAATTTCTTAATTGTTGTATTTTTTTATGAAATATTTCAAAAGGTTGAAATCCTTTTTTTAATTGTTTATAAATTTTAAAAATATATATTATTATTATTTTATAACTATTAACATTACACAATTAAACTTAAATTTAATTATTAGAACAATGACATTATTTTTTGAATTTTATATAAGAGAAGAACAAAAACAGCTTTAATTCTTTATTTTTGTGGGTTATTCTTCTTGTCAATTTCCTATTCAGGAGTTTCTGTTTTATCCTCGAAGATGTGCCTGGGAGACCATTCACACATCAGGAAGTGTTTTTAATAATTAAACTTTTTATTTCATAATCAAATTATTCTGTAGATCAACGATAGTGATGATGATGATTAAGGAATTGATAATGGCTATAGAGAACATAAATCAACAATCTTAAGACTTATTTAGTTTAAAGTTGTTTATAGAAATCTTTTTTTTTTTTTTTAGCGAATCTCGAATTTTATATTTGTTTTATGATTCCTAATTTTCTTAGATCTAAACTGTACTAATGTATGGAGGAGAAAGAATGACCATTGATGATTATAGTTAAGTGTCTTAAAATGTGTATGAAACGTGATGGCTAAGATATTCAAAATATAGAGTTCTTTTCACTATTAATACATTAGGGTCCACGATGCTTTAATTATTATTATTTTTTGATCTGGTATGTTTTCTCGATAAATTGTTAAATTTAAAAATGTTTGATAATGAGATTTTATATGAAAATTCTTATAATTTGACTTTTATCACCGTGTCTTTATTTGTTAATAAAGATTATTATTATTGTTTTCGAGGCAATAAGTTATCCAATGATATATCAATTACACCGTTGTATATTACTAATAATATTACAAGAAAATCAAGTTCACTGTGATATTCATTATGATATTAAGTGTGATATTATTAACAATATTGTAAGAAAAATTAACTTAGCTGTGATGTTTTGAATATTATAAAATAAATTGTAGAATGAATGCTGGAAGATATCACGAATGATAATATTGAAATTGTTGGATTTTGTACGTTGTGTAATGTGAATAGTTTTATGAGAAAATTATTTTTTTTACACTCAAAAATATTGTTACATACCGGGGCGTAGCCAAGATTGATAGGTGGTAAGTTAAAAATAAATTTATGTAAAATATTTATTATATTATTTTAATATATTATTTATTATATTATTTAAATATTTAATTAAGTAAAATAATTTATAAAAATTAATTTTAATAATTAAATTTTAAATTACATTTTAGATTATTCATTGTTTAAATATATATAATTAATGATTTTCTTATAAAATTACAAAATAATATAAGGTTATAACTTCTAAATAAATAATAACATGCTATTCACGTAATATGAATAAAAAATAATAATAACACATATATTATTAAAAAATTAAATTCATTACAAACGTTATCAATTACAATATTTTTAAGAAGATTGTGTTTATCATTTTTTTATAGATTCAAAATCTTCTATAATTGAACTTGTATGAAAAGTAGTAGCTATTTTCCTCTCAATGTAAATAACTAAAGTACTTGCAAGAAATTCATCATTTATTTTATTTCGAAGTTTTGTTTTCACAATTTTCATTGCAGAAAATGATCTCTTTATTATAGTCGTGGATACTAGAATAGTCAAGACAATGCGTATCAATCTATCAATCAAGTGATACGTTGTTTGTAAAGAATAAAACACAAGAAGGGGGGGTCGAATTGTGATTTTGATAAAATTTTATCCTATCGTCTGTTGTTTTGAAATCAGTACAGACAATTCAAACTTATCTTTGAAACGCTTGATTTAAGAAGTTAAGTTATTCTTTAATTATCCCCGTTAGTCACAAGGTATAATCCAGAGAACATAAAGTTTTTATACTGGTTCGTCTATATCAGACTACGTCCAGTTACTCAGCAAAAACTGAGTTTTTATATTGGTTCGTCTATAAAGTTTTTATACTGGTTCGTCTATATCTACTTTTCGTGTAGCAAAGGTTTTGCACAGTATCCAATAGCCTTTTTGGAAGCTTCTAAGAGTAACGACTGAAAGAGACATTTTGCACGCGTTATTTCGTCTGTCTTCATTCTTCTTCAAGTAGACGCTGCGTCTTTAACAGAGCATAAGACGTTCAGCTAACGCTCTACATTGATGTCGTCTTCATTCATAATTGCATCGTCTGTTCTTTGTGATGAGACACCTTTGAGGAAGCATGGAATAAGTCTTATCAGATTGAGGAGTCTTCTTTCGTCTATAGTCCTCACATCGTCTACAGTTGTATCGTCTGTCTTGTAATTATCGAAACTTAAGAGTATTAATCCCCTTGATCTAACAATCTCCCCCTTTTTAATGATTATAGACCATACCAACATACAGGAAAGACGAAGATATCTGCATAAACAAAAGTTAGTGAAATAATTACCAGTTATGCCAGATCTACATCAAGACGATGTTTTCTGAAGAATGCTTCTTTATAAGTGTGTTACATCATAAAGATGTAATCAATTTCAGAAAAGAAACAATTTACAAAGTAAGTAAGTAAAAAAAAAATCACAAAGAAGAAAAAAAAATACAAGACTCTCCCCCTGAGTCTAATGCTCATTTGTACAAGAGCTCTCTCCAAAACTCACAGTAGACGACACTTGTCTTCAGATGCTCTCCCCTTGAGCAAATACTTCTTACCTTCTCCCCCTTGGGCTGAAATCATCGAAAAAGAATCATGGAGGTGGCCGCTGCTGCTTCAACAAAGCAAAAACTAGATCTTGAAGATGTTCAACTTTGGCATTAGTGGCTTGTTGAAACTCTTCTAGCTCCATGTTCTTCTTCTTTAAGTGGTCGTAGTTATCCGCAAGATCATCATACTTTCGCTTCAAAGCATTGTACTTATCAACAGAATCATCTGATGATTGAGGTGATCGTGGTTCAGACGATGGTCCTCCAGCTTCAATCAACAGAGGTTGGCTAGAAGTAGGCATCACTACTTCTTCATCTGAATCAGCCTCTATCACAATAGGTTCTACTTTTGTTGCCTTTAAAATTAAGGTGAACAGGGGAAAGTCCATCTTAGAATTGAAGTTTTCTTCCCACTGCCATTTGTAGATTCTGTTGAAGGTCGTCAATTGATAGTGTTGAGGCATATGAGGTGGAAGAGTGTACGCATAGGCTCCACCAGGATAAACTCTGCCACATGTGACAGACTCTTCATCAAAAACAGTACAGGAGCAGAATCTAGACGTGTTCTCATGTTCTTCTATCATCCTTTGAATCTTAGGATTGATAGGCTTTGTAGAGTACGTCTGAAAGGCTTTCAGATGATTATAAACAATCGGGGGTAGACGCTTGACAATGTGTCTAGCATATTTGAATTCCTTGGGGGAAGGATATTCTTTCTTCTCTTTTCTGTTTGCAAGCATTCTTATAAGGCATGGTCTTGAGCGGTCCATCCTTACAAAGAATCTTGTTTCATTGGTTGCAAGCGCAGAGAATTGAGAGCCCATGAGAAAGGGAAGGAAATGATCTTCTTTCTCGGCTCTATTTTGGATAAGACGTATGACCGATTGTGATCGTCCTTGATCTCATTTTTGTAGGCTCTTGACATTGCATTGTATGTCGCATCATAATCAACTGGCAAGCAATGATAGCACTCCTCAGGAGTTTCATACTCGTTGAAGTTGAGGAAGTAAGTTGGTTGAATGCCAGAGCAATGAGGTCTTAGCCAAGGAAGCGTTAGGCCAATAGTGTAGCCTAATCCAATGAACTCCGTCTTGTTCATTGGAATGGTGAAGGGTTGGGGATCATGCTTGTCCATTGCGTCTAGATGCCAGTGAGAGAAACATTCTGGAATAGATATTTGAGACATAAAGTCACCAAAAACACAGTGATGATGAACGGGTGCTTTCTCAGCATGATAACGAATGGATCTTCTAGACTCAGGTCTAGGAATAATGTTGGGTTCATATCCCAACGCAGGTCCTCCTTCAAGCAGACCATCAAGATGGCGCTTGTAATCGTCTATACCTTCTAAGTCCTTAATCTTCAAATCAACAAGGGCGTCCCAAGGCAGACGCTTCAACCAATCCTTTTGCTCTTCAACACTATATTTCTTTGAGAGATCAAGATCAGTAGGCTTCAATGGTTGGAAGTAGTTGATTGGATTAATGAATCTTCCTAATTGGAACCCTTTCTTCCCTTTGTAATTGTAAGGGTTGTCCAATTCAATGAAAGGAGATTCTTGCTCTTCAATAGACGAATCTTCATTGTCTGCACAGTAGCCGTCACAGCTAGACTCAAATCCATCAGAGTCAGAAAGATCATAGGCTTCCATAGCATGATCTGTAATAATCCAATCAGGCTTCTTAGGCCTCTCAGCACACCCAATAATATTGTACCTTTGCATAACAAGGTCGTTGAGAAAGGAGTAGTCCATTATGCGCTTGGGTGATAGGTCTCCTTCATTTAAGACCACTGTTGAAATCTTTAAGTTAGGTGTCACATGTCTTGTAACAAGACATTCTTCGTCGTCTGATGATGATGATGATGATTCTACATTGTAGAAGACAGACGAAGGCTGCATAGGATTCAGACATCTTCTTTCCTCAGACTCAGCACTTATCGTCTGAAGATGGATGGCATGGATAGGAGACGAAGTCAAGACTACAACGTCTTGTCTTGATTCATCTATTGGAGTTGAAGATTCAAACTCCATAGGAGGCACATCTTCACTGAGCATAGTAGACAGTTACTCAGCAAGGATTGCGTTGTCTTTTTGGATCTGGGCATTTTCTTCAGCGTCTATGCCCTGAACTTGAGAAGTTCCAAACGATCCAATACCTCTTGCGCTATCTCTGAATCTTTGCTCTCTATCAGCTTCAGAGAGAATGGATGCTTTTCTTGCTTTTTCTAGTTCCTTTTTCTCATCCAAGATTGTAGAGGCTTCAGCAATTCCTTTTCTTGCGCCTTTATCATAAGCTTTGCGCATCTCTTTATCATTCATATAGGCATCGTCTAGCTTTTCCTTTTTACGCTTGTTTGCTTGCTCCTCAGCAGACTCAGCATCCTTAGATGCTTCTTTGGGAGATGGATTGTCTTGGATAGATGAATCCTTTCTTGGCATTCTCAACTTGATAGACCTTGATTTTCGTCTAACAAGAGGCACTTCTTCAGCTGTCTCAAAAGGAACCTCTGTCACTTGTACAGGAGGTTCAGACAGAGCATGGGGTTTGGACGGAGGAGGGTTAGGTGTTTGGGCTTGTGTTTGAGCTTGAGTGGGTGCATTTCTGGGTCTTTTTATGAGAGTTTTGTGTTTTGGGCGAGTTTGTTGAGGTGCGGGTTGCGGTTGTGAGGTTTGTGTATGGGTCAGTGTTTGTGGTTGAGAGGGTTGAGGTTGAGAAGAGGAGGATTGAGAGCCCTTAGGATTAAGGTACTTCTCATACATTTCATTTATCGTCCATGGAGCAAGGTTCAAACGCATTCTTGCAAAAGTGCCTTGCTTGATTTCAGGGCCACTAGCGTACAATTCACATCCTCTGATTTCAAACTCTTGGTTTTGGATGATCTTGGCAAACACAGCAGGGTAAGGAACACTTGATTTCTTGCGAAGGTTCCTTCTCCTCAAACAGTCCATCCAATGATCCATGATCACATGAGGTAAACTAATCTTTTCCTTCTGAAGAAGATAGAAAAGACAGAATCGTTCTCTGTTGCTAACATTATCACGAGAACCGATTCTTGGTGCGAAGATGTTGAAAAGAAGATTATGCAATACTCTTCCTTCAGCATTGAGGTTTCCAACTTTTAGGTACTTGACACTGTCAGATGTTCTGGGCTTCCCGTAGAGCGTCTGATCAATGAAGGCTTCATCAATACCTTCATGCCATTTGGGAGTGTAGACGATACCCTCATTTTTACACTTCCCAATCGCAGCCACAACTTCAGCATTGACAAGGTACTCCTTGTCACCGATTGTTCCCACAATGTTGTCATCTACGATTTTGGCCTCAGACAAAAACTCAGCCTACGACCCCATCATCCATGGTCCTTCCCAGGTAGCAAACTTCATCCATCCAGCTTTCTCCAAGAAGTCACAGGTGTGATCGAAGAGATCAGCGTGGGTGATTCTCTTCACCCATTTGCTCGGTAGGAAAAGGTCTTGAGCAAAGAATCCTTCTTCTTCAGGGGTAGTTTGTTGCACATTCTTGGCGGCCATTTTTCTAGGTTTGAAAAAAGAGAGAGTATTTGAAAGTAAGAGTTCTTAGAGAGAGATAAATTTGAATGCTTAGCAATGTAAATAATAAAAGAGGTAACTTTGACTCTTTTATAGTGTAAAAGATTGAACGGTTATTACGATAGAATGTAAACTGTCTCTGATTTGACGTTTTCTCCCATGATTGCCCTTCTAATGATTGATTTGACTTCTGTCAGTTTCGGCGCGTGCTCTTGGGCTTCCTAGAATAGAGTAATAAATGTCAGACACATTTAATGCTGCATTTATTGTCTTCCTGCACACTTCAACTTTAATTTATTAAATAAAAACATTAATTTGTTGAATGACTTTTTACTTATTCAACTTGATCAGACGCAAGACTTCGTCTTAACACGAATTAACAGACGATAAGTATAGACGATAAGTATAGACGATAACTTTAATCTTCTAAAGAAATAATTCCCAAATTTTCTTTAATAAAATTAAAGCGTGTTTCGTCTAAAGCTTTTGTAAAGATGTCTGCCCGTTGAAAATCAGTTTGAACAAATTGTATATCGAAAACACCTTTTTGAACATAATCTCTTATAAAATGAAATTTGATTTCAATATGTTTGGCTTTTGAATGTTGAATAGGATTTTTGTTGAGATTGATTGCACTAGTGTTATCACAGAAAACTGGGATTTGGGTTTCAAACCTGGAGTAATTTTCAAGTTGATGTTTTACCCAAAGAAGTTGCGAACAACATCCAGCAGCAGCTATGTATTCTACTTCTGTGGTGGAGAGGGTTATAGAGTTTTGTTTCTTGCTAGACCAAGAAATGAGTGACTTGCCAAGAAATTGACATCCACCACTTGTACTTTTTCTCTCCACTTTGTCTCCAGCATAATCAGCATCATAAAAGCCATTCAAACTAAAATCATTGTTTCTCTTATAAAACAAAGAGAGATTAGTTGTTCCAATAAGATATCTGAGAATACGTTTAATAACTTGTAAATGAGATTCTTTAGGATCAGACTGAAAATGTGCACATAGACAGACGCTAAACATAATGTCTGGTCTACTTGCAGTTAAATAGAGCAGTGAGCCAATCATACCTTGATATATCGTCTGATCAATGGTCTTATCTAATTCGTCTTTGTTGAGACTTGCACCAGACGAATGCATGAGCGTCTTCATTGGCTTTGCGTTGTCCATCTTGAATTTCTTGAGAAGTTCTTTTGTGTACTTCTGTTGATGAATATAGATTCCTTCTTTCGTTTGTTTGACTTGAAGTCCTAGGAAGAATTTTAATTCTCCCATCATACTCATCTCGAATTCATCCTGCATTAACTTAAAAAAATCCTTACACAAGGATTCGTTAGTGGCTCCGAAGACTATATCGTCTACATATATCTGGACAATAATGAAGTCTTTTAAAACACTTTTCTTGAAGAGAGTAGTATCAACTTTTCATCAAGAAAAACCGTTTTTAAGAAGAAAGGAACTTAGTCTATCATACCAAGCTCTAGGAGCTTGCTTAAGACCATAAAGTGTTTTCTTTAATTTGAAAACATGATCTGGTTGAGATGACCTCTCAAAACCAGGAGGTTGTTTTATGAACACTTCCTCTTCAATAAAGCCATTTAAAAAAACACTTTTTACATCCATGTGATATAAAACGATGTTTTTATGAGCAGCAAAAGTAAGTAGGATTCTAATAGCTTCTAATCTAGCTACTGGAGCAAAGGTTTCAGTGAAATCAATACCTTCTTGTTGATTATAACCTTGAGTTACCAACCTCGTTTCTGAACACCCATCTTGTTCCGATGATGCTTTTATTCCTTAGTCTTTCTACTAAGGTCCAAACATCATTTCTGGTGAACTGGTTTAGTTCTTCTTCCATGGCTAAAATCCAGTCATTGTCTAGTAGAGTTTCTTCAATGTTCTTGGGCTCTGTATTTGACACAAGAGCGTATCCAGACAGTTCCCTTGATCTTGTTTGAACACCTTAATGTCTATCTCCAATGATAAGGTCTTCTGTGTGGTTTGAGGCAAACTTCCAACTTCTGACAGGAGCTTCAACATCATGGTGATGAGTATTAGACGAAGAGGGTTCGTCTATACCTCTATCGTCTACTCTTGCGTCTGTACTTGTATTGTCTACTCTTGCGTCTATACCAGAGGGGTTAATCTGCAAATTATCAAACAGATTTTCTAGGTCTGATATTTCCTTATCAGCCTTTGAGTTATCTTGAAATTTTACATGAATAGATTCTTCTACAACTTGCGTCTTAGAGTTAAACACTCTATAGGCCTTAGATGTATTAGAGTATCCAAGTAAAAAACCTTTAATTACCTTTGAATCAAACTTTCCAAGTTGATCTCTGGTGTTAAGAATAAAACACTCACATCCAAAAGGATGAAAGTAAGATATGTTGGGTCTTCTTCCTTTCCATAGTTCATAAGGAGTCTTGTTTAATATGTGTCTTATCAATATTCTGTTTTGAATATACCAGGAAGTGTTTATTGCTTCTGCCCAATAGTACTTTGGAAGAGAGCTCTCATGCAACATTGTTCTAGTCATTTCTTGTAAAGTACGATTTTTCCTTTCCACAACTCCATTTTGTTGAGGAGTTCTTAGAGATGAAAAATTGTGAAAGATACCATTTTCAAAACAAAAGGCTTTAAACTTAGAGTTTTCAAATTCTGTTCCATGATCGCTTCTCACAGATGCAATACATATTCATTTTTCTTTTTGAACACGTTTACAGAATATTTCAAAGGTATTAAAAGACTCGTGTTTATGGGCTAGGAAGTATACCCAAGTAAATCTAGTATAGTTGTCTATAATGACAAACCCATATCTCTTTCCTCCAAGACTTTCAGTCTGAGTGGGTCCAAAGAGATCAATATGTAACAGTTCTAAGGGTCTTGTCGTGGAAACAACATTTTTTGATTTAAAAGAAGCTCTAAGTTGTTTCCCATGCTGACAAGATTCACATAGACGATTAGACTTCCAAGATATTTTTGGCAAACCTTTTACAAGATCCTTTTTAGAGATTTTTGAAATATACTTGAGACTCAAATGTCCAAGCTTTTTATGTCAAATATCTCGTTCATCGTCTGCTGAAATTAAACATGTTACATTCTGATCACTAAGGTCCGAAAGACAAACTTCATAGAGATTGTTCCTTCTTTTCCCAACAAACAGAACAGATTTGTCTTTATTTTTTACTATACATTCATCAGCATTAAAGGCTACTTCATATCCACTATCACAAAATTGACTTATGCTAAGTAGATTGAAGTTCAGACCTTTAACGTAAGACACATTTTGAATAAGAGGGTTGGGTGTCTTACCAATAGTCCCAATCCCTAGGATTTTACCTTTCCCTGCACCATAAGACACAAACCATTTACTTGGTCTTAGGTCTTGGAACATAGACAGGTATCCCGTCATGGGTCGTGAGCATCCACTGTCCAGGTACCAGCTTGAAGTCTTCTCTCTTCCTATTAAGGATATCTGCAACAGGAATAATGAGTGGCTTTGGTATCCAAATTCTTTTGGGTCCTCCTTTGTTAGTAGAAGAAGACTTCTTTCTGTTCAAGGTCTTAGTGTTATGCTTATAATTGTTTTGAACCTTGTTGTAACTTTTGTTCTTCTTTTTAGACGAGACAAAGCTTGTCTTCTTTTCATTTGTCTGCTCAACATAACCTAATCCACTTTTATCTAAGGGGACCCTTCCATATTTTAAAATATTTTCAAGCATAGAAGATCCTTTTGTGAACTGAGTTATATCCTTGAGTAAAGAATCATTTTCTTTCTTTAATTTCTCGATTTCAAGAATTAAAATGTTCTTTTCAGAGTCAGACAATATATCTTCTGATACATTCTTCTTGAGCAACTCTTTTTCAGATTTTAAAGCAATATTTTCTGCCAAAATTTTTTTCAATTTTGCTTTGCAGGTTTTGTATTGTTCAGCGATAAAATGAGAGTTTGCTAGAAGAGTATCGTATGATATTTCTTCCGATTCTGATTCAGACTCAGATGAAGTAGACGAAACAGAAGAATCATTTACCTCAGAGGAAGTGTTGTCTCCAGCCATGAGACATATATTTGCGATTTCCTCTACCTCTGTGGAATCATCTGAACTATTGTTGTCAAGGTCTTCCCAAGTCAGCAAACTCTTCTTCTCTTTTTCTCTACGAGGATTCCACCTTTTCTTGACCCTTGGACATTCAGATCTCATATGCCCAGGCTTTCTGCATTCATAGCAGACGATCTTAGATCCTTCTTCTTTATTTGAAGATTTTTCAAGAAACTTTTTCTCCTTCTTTTTGAAGAATCGTTGGCCTCTTCCTTTCTTCATCATCATCTTCTTGAATTGTCTAGCCATGAGAGATATCTCATCTTCAAATGATCCATCGATTTAATCGATTCGACGTTTTTCGGCCTTGAGAATCTTGGTCTTCTTCTTTCTCTCTTTCTTGACAGTTTCTTCTTTTGGAATTTCATCTGTGGACGGAAGAGCTATAGTATCTTGAACTTTTATCTTGTCTCTTTTACATAGGAGTACCTCATGTACTCTTAGAGCACCTATTAACTCATCAAGAGTTAATGTTTTAATGTCACGTCCTACGGAAATAGCAGTAGACATTGCTTCCCATGGAGTAGGAAGACTGTCCAGAATCTTCATGTTATTTTGAGCTTTTGTGAAAGTGATTCCCAGCAAAGTGAGACCATTTAATATTGTTTGAAATCTTCCAAACATCATTTCAATGGATTCACCTTACTTCATAGAGAACATCTCATATTCTCTTTGCAATGTAGCAGCTTTTCTCATTCTAACGTCTTCAGTTCCTTCATAGGAAATCTTCAGAGCGTCCCAAAGTTCCTTAGCTGTTTTATAGGCACAGAATCTGTTGTATTCTGTCCTAGATAGAGCACATGTGAGTGCATACCTAGCTTTGCTGTTCAGCTCCATGAGGGTATATTCCTCATTTCCCCATTCAGTTTCTGGTTTAACAATAGGAATATCTCCCTGAGTGATAATCTTCCAAAGTCTATATTGAGTAGACTTTATGTACATCTCCATCCTGTCTGCCCAGTAGATCCCTAGAGAAAGCTGACGGCTTGTTCATGGAGGAACCTCCTGAAAGGAATGTTGGCCCTTGTGACTCCATAAAGATCTTTTCCTCTAGCAGCTGTTAAGCGCTCAACCCTTAGAGGCTGAGCTCTGATACCAAACTGTAAAGAATAAAACACAAGAAGGTAGGGTTGAATTGTGATTTTGATAAAATTTTATCCTATCGTCTGTTGTTTTGAAATCAGTACAGACGATTCAAACTTATCTTTGAAACGCTTGATTTAAGAAGTTAAGTTATTCTTTAATTATCCCCGTTAGTCACAAGATATAATGCAGAGAACATAAAGTTTTTATATTGGTTCGTCTATATCAGACTACGTCCAGTTACTCAGCAAAAACTGAGTTTTCACTATCAACCGTGAAAAGGTTACAAGTATTGTTTGAGCACAACCACTTTTGGCTAATACAAGATATTCTTTGATCACAGCCTTTTCAGGCTAACCCACCAAGTATTGTTTGAAACACAGCCTCTTCAGGCTAAAGAAAAAAGGGTATTCTTTGCAAGCACAGCCTCCTCAGGCTAAAATACCACCGACGTGGATTTGAAAGAGTTTAAAGCAGTTAAACTTTCCTCTTCGCAGAGAGGGTTTATACAATGAAGAGTAATATCAAGAGAGAATTCAAATAATCAGCTTGTAATAGCGTTTTTCGCCAACTTGAAATGGTGAGGTGAAGACCTTTATATAGGCAACAGTCTGAAGAGAACCGTTAGACTCAAGAGATATTACCGTTGTCCTTTTTCTTGAAACTTTCCATCAGTGACAGAGATCAATCTGAATAATTAATTATTCATAGCGGAGTCAGCGCATGTTCAGCACCTTTTTCTGACTTGATCAGTTTGGATAACGAAAGTGTGATCTACTTTTCGTGTAGCAAAGGTTTTGCACAGTATCCAATAGCCTTTTTGGAAGCTTCTAAGAGTAACGACTGAAAGAGACATTTTGCACGCGTTACTTTGTCTGTCTTCATTCTTCCTCAAGTAGACGCTGGGTCTTTAACAGAGCATAAGACGTTCAGCTAACGCTCTACATTGATGTTGTCTTCATTCGTAATTGCATCGTCTGTTCTTTGTGATGAGACACCTTTGAGGATGCATGGAATAAGTCTTATCAGATTGAGGAGTCTTCTTTCGTCTATAGTCCTCACATCGTTTACACTTGTATCGTCTGTTCGTATCGTCTGTCTTGTAATTATCAAAACTTAAGAGTGTTAATCCCCTTGATCTAACATTGTTGATTTTCTCGTTTCTTTCAATCGTTGACACAACTCAGAAAGCATTCCAATATCTTTGAAATAATTTGGAATATCAATTTCATAGTGTTGCAGTTGTGTCTTCAAAAGAATTCTTTCTTGTTCTTCAAAATCGTTAGGATAAGATTTCTCTGCTAAATTACTGATATGTTCAACATTAAAGAGTTTGAAGTTATCTCTAGGATCCAAAACAAAGCTTAAAGTCAAAAGCTCCATTGTTTTCTCATTAAATCTACTATTTAACTCTTGTGTTTGAGAGACAATAACTACTAAGAAAACTTCATCATGCCCTCTATAAGCACAAGCTTGAAATGTTAGCCACCTTATACAATTTATAGAGGCCTCAAGTCTAAGTTGATTACTTTCAATCTCTTCCGATCTATGCTTTTTATATCAAGATGTTGTGTTGACTTCATCAAATCATCACATGATTGTACTACTTTATGATGGAAAGAATTGGAACCCTTACCAATGTGTTTCAAAAAAGGATAATCTTTTTCGCATCTTACCTTCTTCCAATTCTTGAAGCCATTTCCAATAAAGGCATTTGAACCTATGTTGATCGAAAATTCCTTAGTAAAAAAGATAACATGACAAGCAATATATTGCATTTTTTTCTTTAGAATATTCTTTACAAAAAGGATATAATTTAAACCAAGAAGCTTGAAAGCTACGACTATGATTACTTTTGTCACTAGAAAATGAATAAAAATCAAGTATTGATTGATTTGACCCATCTTTAAGATAAGTTGAGTGAATTTCATCTTTTTAATCAATGAAAAATTCTCAAATTATTGGTTGAAGATTGAGATCTCTAATGTACATATTCTAATGTTGTGATTGCTGGAAAAAGGTAATAATAAGAATATATCTTATAAGTATAAAAATTATACTTAATTATGGTAAAATTATTTAGAGATTAGTTAAATAAATTATTATTGAGTAAGAGTTTTACAACTATTTTGATAGTTAAGTGGTTAAAAATTTTCTTAGTAAATAATATGATATTAAGAAATATTTTATTATCAATTAGATGAGATTAAATATGGATTTGATTGATTACTGGAATTTCCATGGAGAAATCTAATATTAGAAGCATCTAGCAGAATAAAGTCACTAATAAACAAATAAAACAATCATCTAATGATAACCCAACTTGAAAATCCTATGAAAAATGTTTTAACTAGAATAACAAGTCACTTTCTAATTCTCCTAGCGTTATAAATTGATCTTCATCAATTTTCTTAGAACAATTTCCTTTGTTATAGTCTCTTTTTATCACAGTGTGACAAAGTGTTAAGATTACATTATTGATGGTTAAAATTTTAAGTGAATCTTGTGGTTACCAGAAAGCTCTATAAATTATAAAGTTTTTTTTTATATTCCTTTTATGAATGATGTATTTACAATATATACTTGATGAAAGCATTATATGAATGTAGTGAGACCGCTTATATGAAATCTTGTCAAAATTTCTAAATTAATCATGAACTTGCATCACCTTATTGCGCAACAAAGCTATAAAAATGTGTTATGATTAATAGACCACTATCATATGATAGATATTTTGTTCATATAACTTACTGTATCAACTGCACTATGTAATAAGTAGTATCCGTCTTTTTCGAGTTTAAATATCTTGCTAACGAAATTTGATGTAATGCAGATCATGTAAACCCGGGGATTCTTTTCTTAAAAAGAAAAAAATATTCATTTTAACTTTTTTAATGTGGGGATGGTTGTAAATTTTAATGAAATATTTCAAAAGGTTAAAATATCTATTTTAATTTTTCATAAACTTTGAAAATACAAGTTTTTATTACAATTAATTGTCAATTTATTATCTTTTAATTACAATTTAATTGTAAAATTAATCTCAATTTTATGACTATTAATCATGTAATTAAGCTTAATTTTAATTATTATAACGATTGTATCTAAGCTCTATGTAAGAGAGCCCCTGTTCACTTGTTTGGTAGTTAAATTAAATCATTTGCAAGTTAAAGATAGATGATGATTATGGACAACGGGGATCACATTAATCAGATTTGCCTATGTTTTATGTCATGAATATCCGCACAAAATTAACTTCCTATTATCATAATTAACTTGTAATTAAATAATGATATAAAATGTAAATCAAATACATTCTAATTAAATTCTTAAAAATGAATTTTGAAGTAATTAAGGTTTTTCTATAAAAAAAAAAAGTAATTAAGATTTTTTTATCAAATATGATTAAATTAAAATAGTTCTTTTTAATTAGTAAGAAGATATAAAAAAAATCATTTGAATCAATTGGCATAAATTTCATGCAAATTAATAGTATTAGTCGATCAAGTTTTAAAACTTAAATATATCATATCAAAATAATCTTATTTTTCACAATTTTACTACTCTATAGTTTGCTGTACTTATTGCCATGAATTGCTTGTTGGCTGATATACGTCTTTATAATCAATGTTTAAGAAATTTATGGTAAGTAGGTTAAGTAGCCCACTTTTTTAATTGATTCTCGGTCTAGAAGCTACATTTCCCACTACTCATGCATATGCAACATATAATTAACCATATAATTTTCCACATATTTTTATTTGTTTATTTATAATTTAGGTTACAAAGTTTGATCGTTGAGAACTGTTTTAATTTTGAAAAATATTTAATAAATAATTGAAAATATGTATATAATTAGATAATTAGTTATAAAATATAAAGAAAAAAATATTATATATATAAAATGTGAAGAAAAAGAAATATATATATATTATTTAAATAAATTGGTAGATTAATTTTATGTTACAGTTGACTTTGAACTAAAGTTGTTATCTTTATTATTATTTGTTGAATTTTATTACTGATGAATTTTATTGCTTGGTTTGCTATCTAAGCATATATATGAGAGTTTTGGTGACCTAAATCACTCGAGTTTGGATATCTATAATTTATATAGTTCGATCTGTTTCTGATTTGTTGGCATGATGTATCCCTTTTTCTCAACACACTTGACCAAAAATAATAACCTTGCTTCACCAACCATAATCTGCCACATTAAATACATTATGAAAGTTAATAAAAAATTTTACTCGTTTATTTAGTTTTTCTGATTTGTACTCAGCTACTCATGATTACTAATCGCATAGACAATGCAACCTGCTTCACACAATCCCTGCACATTAAATAATTTAGAGTTGAGTAAACAATTTTAGTAAATGTTTAAGCTTGACTTTAGTCCTTAATCATGAATTGACTTTATTTGAATAAGGAAGCTAGTAGGGGTGTTGTGTATACTAGCATGAGCCCCACATGTCATCATCAATTCCCTTAAGCTCACCTAATTATAATCATTCATTTTCTTGTTTGGTGAAAGAAAAGTAAAATTATACCCCAAAGGGGAAAAAAATCTTATGAGTTAGGATGAAGTGTTATAACTTATAAAATACTTTTGGATTGAAACTTAACAAGTTGCATTTTTTATATAATAAGTTTTATTTTTAAATCTTTACCCTTTCTCTTAGTATGATTTTGAATTCACGTAGGAGAATTGATTTTATATCCAAAATTAGTATTTGATAAATTTTAACATATTTAATTTCACGTTAAAAGAGGATTTAAATTTAATTCTCCTTCTAAAACTAACCATAGTTGAAGCAATTTTAGATAGCTTTTATATTAAATAAATAAGTTACATTAAATTTTTCTATATAGTTAATTTTATGATAAAAATATCTAAATATAAACTATTTGATTTTATAATTAATTTTATTAAATCTATTTTATTAATACTAATTCAAACACACAGGGATGTTGGTCAGTTGTAATGACCTAATACTAGAAATAAAATTAAAGACAAAGCACACACTTCAACTTTTGTATTGATGAGGCCATGATGATTAATTGTCGGATAAAATATTATGTTAGTCATTTAAATATATAAAAGAAATTGATTTTAGTCTCTAATTTTTTTTATTTTAATTTTATCTTTCTAATTTAAAAATATTGTTTTTTATTTTTTAAATAATTCAGATAGTATTTATTAATATATACTTATAAAATATTATTCAAATCATTTTAAAGGCTGAAAATGCTGTATTTTTAAATTAAAAAGACTAAAATAATATAAAATTTTTAGTAAAACTAAAACTAATTTTTCTTAAAAAAAAAGTTAGAGTAACCAAACATATTCCTTATCCACCTGAATGATTTGATGGTTATTTCTACTCTTTCAAAGATGTTAGAAGGATTAGGTAAGGTGGTTAAGAATAGTTGCTACAAGAGCTTCAATAATAAGGGTTCTGTTTCCTTGCGTGATTACAGACAACTTTTAACAATGATTACTAAATTATAAGGACAAATTCACGTCCAAAAACTAAATGTTAAACATTATACTAATGACAAAGAAGCTTTGACCAAAATAAATAACAAGTTATGAAGGAATGAAGAAGCATATATTACGTGAAGAATAACTTAACTTAAACCACCGGAGATGGAGGAGTTAACCCAACCCAACCTACGTCCACGTCCATAAAGGTTTCTCACTAACACTTTACACAAATCTCCCTAATGTTTTTCAAGAAACTTTGATTAAATCACCTTTTTATCCTTAGAAGCATAAATATTAAATAATTAATTTAATTCTTAAAATTAAAAAATAGTAAAGTGGAGTCATTATCATTTTATATTTTAATTTAATTATTTATTATCATTTTAATTATTGAATTTAATAATTTATTTTTATTTTAGTCTTTTAAAACTAAAATTATATATATGTGTGTATTTTTATTAATTTAAAATAATAAACATATTATATTTAGATTATTTTACTATTTTTCATGTTTTAGAAATTTAATTACTTGATCCATGAAATTTTTAAAAAATAAATAATGGGTATCCACGACTTTAGTACATGGTGACATGAATGATTTGAAAAACTAACATGAAGATCAATAATCACTATATATAGCATATGTGGTATTTTTCAAGAAACAATCACTTTTTGTTTCAGTTCTACATGAATTTGATAAAAGAAAGTAGTTATTTTTCTATGCTATTTTAAAACAAATTAACATGCATATGAACTAATTAATGATTTTGATTATTTTACCAAAATATTGTATTTCTTTCTACCGTATATTTTCTTGCTTTATAAAAATCAAATTATTCATTTTCTAATACTTACAAAATTAAAGGATTATAAGAATAAAAAAAAATTAAAGGATTATATGAATAAAATAAATTAAAGGCTTAAGTATAAATTTGATTTCTTAATTTTCAAAAAATTTCAGAAAATTTATTCCTTATTTTCTTAATTTAGATATTTAATCCCTCACTTTTTAAAAATTCAAAAATTTAATTCTCTCGTCAATTGATAAACATTGGTTGTGGGTAAGCGATTTTTTTTAATTATTTTTTATTCAATTTATTTTTATGAAAATTACAAAAAAATAAAACCTAACTTTTAACACAATTAAAGGGATAATATAGAGTTTTTATTTATTTTAACAACTATTAAAAGATGTTCACTTTTTCTAATTTTTTATAAACTTAAATTATGTATCAATCAGCACTACTGCTGATTTCACAGCAATTATCCAATTACAAGAACCAAATTTCTAAAATTTTGAAAAGTGAGGACCTGGTTTAAGTGACAAAAATAAAGTACAAAATTTCCAAAATTATGAAAACGAGGGACTAAATCTCCATTTAAGCCAAAAATAAATATTATTTATATGAAATGATTGTGTTAAAGTTTTATACATAACTGATAAAGGTGTGTATTTTATTCAAGAAAAGAAAATAATTTTTAAAAAAATAAGTTTTTTCTGCCACGTGAGTAAAAGGAAACTAGCCTCTGTTATCTATATATGTAATAAAACTGTACGGCCTCCATTTTTCAAACACGTGTCGTCCGCTGCACTGCAGTTTCTTATCTTTTTACTTTTTTCATGCACTCATTTTTTATATTTTGTGCTTTTTCATTTACTGTGCAAAGCCCGGGTTTGGTATTAATTCTAGTTAAAATTATAAAAAGTTGAATTCTCTTGCTGAAAAGGTATAGAGGAAAATTATATTTTTCTCATGTCCCTGACACGCAAGTTATTTTAGTTGAGTTGCAGGTTTGAAGTTGGAGTTTAAAAAGGGTCTCTCCCTCTCACATTCTAGAATTATTCATCAACATCAATATCAGCTTAATCTTTTCTCTGTTTAGCTCATGGCTTCTCTTCACGATGATGCTCAAGAAGTTGCTTTTCAAGAAGGAATGCTCTGTTTACCATCTCATGTTCTCAATGAACCATGTGATGACTACAAGGTTAGTGTATGTGTATATATATGTATGTAGTCACTCACTTTTTTATTTATTCATTACTATGCTTCTTCTCTTATTAATTAGTTTCTCTAGCTTTTAATTCCAAATAAGCAACTGGGTCGCTTTGTTAAATTCAGAGATTAATTGGATCATATAGTATACACACTCTTAGATATTTGTGATGCCAATTTCTCTTCACATTTCAGGATTAATATATAGTTTGGTTATAAATATTGTTATATTTGAGGTCAAATGTTTGATTGAATTGATATAATGCATTTGGCTTGAGTGATTAGATTTATGTATTTCAACTTTCGGTAATTTGAGTATTGAATAGGTTTTACATGTTTGAACTTTTCAATAGGTAAATATGAAGAACCGTCACCTAAAACAGAAGCAACGTCGATTGCCACGGGAATCACAGTCACAGGTACTGTTGTATGTAATTCCATTCAATTAATCACTCTCTCTGCCTCTAGTTGTGGCTTTAGGAGAGACCATATGATTTGCTTACAAGTTTTGGTAGGTATAATATAAATGATATATCTTTTAGTTAGGTTTAGGTATTAATCATGATGTAGCTTTAGTAAATGTAATTTAAAGTTTCAAGTTGTAAGATGACATATATTCCAAGGAATAGTTAGGAACTGAAAATACCCAAATAAAATTACCAATTAAGAAATATTTTAAAATAGTTTTATTTATTTACGATGATTCGTTATAGACATTTTTTTTCCAATTCATTAGAAATAATTAAATTTGGTGAGTTTCATGTATTTTTTAACAAATTTTTTATTTACATAACTTTTTAACAATTATTAGAAATAAAAAAGAGTATTAAAAATTGTGTGTTAAGAGATTTTTTTAACACTCTTTTTTAATTATTTAACCACTTTAGTGTTTGGAGATCCACCTACCTACCTTAGGCGTTAGTGGGAATAGAAAATATGCTTTTGCAAAGTTTTCTTTTTCAATAAAAAAAGGGGGTCTTTAATGGTGCACGATTCAGATATTCCAAGCATTTTACCTTTTTTTAGGTTTTTTTTCCCTTGTACTTTCGTAACATTCTCTTGAGTTGAGAATAAAAGGCCAAAAGAAAGCACATCATAATTTAATTTAATGGTAGATGGCGTGAACAATAAAAAAGATTTATGTTAACGTGTCAGTTGAAAATTGTCTCAATCTAGCTAGTTAGTCTGATTTTGTTTTTCAAATTTTGAAAAGGTACAGACCTATTCAATGTATTAAACAAACCAACACATATGTAGATATCTTTAAGTGGCTTATCAGAAAAAGTTCTAAAGCATGCAACATGAAATTGGAAATGTCATGACGCATGCCTTGTTGATCACATGCCTGCATATATAATCATGCTGCAATGATATATGAAAGTTTGTGGAATATAGATTGATAATTTAAATTAAAAAAAAAATAGAGGGTGAGAATTCATGGTGTTGGTAATTGATGCTGAGAGGCTACTCGTTAAGAAATATTTAAATGTAATACTCTCATATGATATTGAGTTATTTTTATTTTGTTTCCCAGTTTTATTTTATATTTAGGTTAATTAAATTCAATTTCTAAATCACTTAATTAAATAATATAAATTACTTTGTGTTAACATGTCTAGGTTATGTAGAGTGTATATTAATACCAAAAAGGAGTGAAAGATTAAACATATTATTATGCATTTAGACTTTATTAGGTGAATAACTTTACTGTTTAAGTTTTACCATTTTTTTTAACTACATTTAATTACCATTTCATATTAGTGTCTGATTTTCTTCATTGATTATAAATATGGATTTCAGTACTCAAAATTTAATGGAAGATCATCATATGAAAGGCCCAAGCATGCAGCAGGTGGGCCTGGAATGCAAGCTGTGTTCTTAGTTTCGGGTCAAGGATCATGTGGTACTGGCGTGTTCTTACCCCAAAAAGCAGGCACAAAATCAACCAGGAAACCAGGTTTGCACCTTGTATTTCCTCGCAAATGAGGTGTATGTTTCTGCTGCCACCATCACTGTTTCATCATAAGATAAAAAGAAGAAGCCTTGATGCTATATACCGACACACCTTGTAATACAAGTCAATTAAAAAAAATGGTCCACAAATGTGGTGTGTCAAACTAAAAATGTTGTCAAGTGTTATTTGTGTGACAATCTTTTGAAATTTTGCTACACAACTGGTATGGTTGTCTGAAAATTTTCATAAGTTTGGTTTAGACATATAAACCTTGTGATGATTGTTTTGTAGCGTGTGCTCCTGTCCTCCTTCCAGCTCGAGTAGTTCAAGCTCTAAATCTTAAAGTGCACAAATTAGGCCTGCAGATTTCACCCTCTCAAGGTCTCGTCTAATTACATATCATATTCTAATATCTTACATTAAAATATTTATATTACATAATGAAATATATTCCCAAAATTTTAAACTTAATAAAAGAAAGTTTTATAATGCCATGATGTTGTTAATTGCAGCTCCCAAATATAGCCTAGGAGGCAGAGACTTAGAGACGAGTGAGTCAACAAAAAATAAAAATGATGAGAAAGATGATGTGAAGCAATGTTGTGGTATTTCTCAAAGTCGAAGCTCTTGTGATGTATTTCTTCCAAAGGAATGGACGTACTAGCTCGTATTTGATTAGCGCAAAGAAAAAGATACGAAAGGAGCTCACAATAATAGTGTGTGTTTATGCATGCATGCAGGAATTAAGTTAGGGATAATTCCGTTATAAAAGCCGAGGCTGTTATATTATTTGTGCTGCTATTATAACAGAGGGCCTCATGACCATGTAATATTGTTATTTTAAGAAAAAGCACCAAGGTCCCGGTTACACGTGGTTAATTAAATAAATATTTTAAACTTTAGCACTCCCATATTTTAATTTATCATAAGTTTGAGTTATATAAAATTCACAATTATTTTGAAACAATTGATAGAAAATTTTGGAAAGTCCTCCTATTACAAGTCAAAACTTAAAATAATTGATCAAAGAGAATCTAATTTAGATTGTTAAAATGTATAAATTATTTTAAATTTTATAGGACACGTATTTAACTGTTACACTAAAAAAATTAAAAAAAAAATTCCCCTTAAAATTAAATGACACATTAATTTTTGTCATAATTTATTATTCTAGTTTAAAATAAAAGTTCACTCGATACGCAGAGTTTGGATTATTTTACCGCCGGAATGAAAAATCCACGGAGACCGTGTAACTATAGTTGGCGAAGCAGAGGATCGAAGCCACAGACGAGGGTTTAATCGTTGATTTTTAATGCTCAAAAACCCTTCTTTCTCTCCCTCTTTTCCGCACTCACTCTCACTGTTCAGAAGTTCAAACATGGAAGCAACGCGATATTCTTCTATTCACTTCCTTCCACACTGCTTCCAAACCAAACCCAACGCACTCACAGGTAAAGAAAAAAAATATGAAACAATGCTGTTATTGAACTTTAATTATACAGTCTGCGTTAAAACCTGTTTCAGTTCATATCGCAGAAAGAAGATACTTAAAATGCAACAACGGAATTCGAACTAGGGTTTCACTTTCTACAATTCCCTCATTCAACGCAGCGAATTTCAATTTTCCTTCCTCGAAGCTGAACCGGACTCTCTCTGTTAACTTCTCCGACCGGTTCCGAAGCCACTATGCGCGCGTCGAGGCTCTGGAGGACGAGCTTCCGGACGAGGAGGTTGTTCCGGCGACTCGCGGCGACGAAGTGGAAGCGGTTGTTGCGTATTCTTCGAGTGCTGACAATTCGAAATCCAGAATGTACAGAAACAGGTTTCTGAACTTTGTGAAGTTGAGTTCTGTGGTTAACGGCGCCGCGGAATCGTTTTTCAAGAGCGAGATTCGGAGGAGGCTGTTTGTGACGGCCGTGTTGATTGTTATTAGTCGCGTTGGTTATTTTATTCCTCTTCCTGGGTTTGACAGAAGGTTGATACCTCAAGATTACTTGAGCTTTGTGTCAGGATCATCTGTTGGTGAGTTGCATTTGCATCTTTTGTTGCTGCTAGTTACTCACGTTGTGTTGGTTTTAACTTTGTAGCTCTTACAAACATATGATTCCCAAATGTGAATTGAATGATATTGATTTTGGAACCATGTGGACCTAAAATGATTGCAATTGAATGCAAAAACAGAATGTGCAGACACGTTTGGGTAAATTTGGTAATGGCGCTAAAATTCAAATTTGCATTGAGCCTCTGACATATATTTGATCTTGAACTGGGTGTTGGCTCAAGGTAGCTTGTGTTGTGAGCGTGACCTGGAAGAAAATTTGAACCGTTGTGTTTGTGTTTTTGCTTGGCTATTTTTCTGTGTTTATGGATGTGAACAGTCAGTCATTCATGTAGCTTCTGGCAGATGAACTTGGTGATTTCAGCGCTGAGCTCAAGTTATCTCTTTTCCAGCTTGGAATCAGTCCTCAGATAATAGCATCTATAATTATGCAGGTATACCTCCTTCGATTATTGAGCTTGTTAGACAAATATTTTTGTGATAGTTTACTTTCAGTTACTTTGAAGGCTATAGGATGTTCAACTTCCTTTCTATCTACCTTAGATTATTAAGGAATTAAATCTTTTATAAATAAGTATCTCTGAAAGAAAAATGATTTCTCTTATTATTTTTACTGACAAGTATTTGGTTGTAAAGGCTAAACTGAGGTTCTGAACCAGATACCCATTTGTCTTGTGTGTGCTTGATTTCTTGTTTGATGTTTTGGCCTTTTGATATATAAACTGCATCTATACAATATATCCACGTGCAGGTACTCTGTCATGTTGTCCCTTCTCTAGTAAAGCTACGAAAAGAAGGTCTGGATGGCTATGAGAAGATTAAGAGTTATATGTGGGTATATTTATCTTGAGCAGTGAGCTATTTCTAGCTACACATTGTTTTGCTATCTCCCTTTGTCCGATTTGTTATTTAAGGAATTTCAACCAGTAAACTGTTCATTTGTTCTGCACATTTCAGATGGTGGATGTCATTTGGCTTTGCTATTGTGGAAGCTTTAATAGTTTCTTGCTACTCACTTCCGTATTCAATTTATGCTGCCAGTTATAGGTAATCGGTATTCTGTAAAGAAGAATATTTTCCTAGCGAAATTTCTATAATCCAAGAAGTAATTGACCTACCTATGTTTTCCTCACCAGTTGATATCATAAGCAAGATTAAATAAATGATTTTCCATACATTTTAACTCCAACATGTCTTTAGAAATAGATAATCTAATCTTTGGTTCCTTTTTTTCCATTACGAATTTGTCCCTTTCTTTTGGTAAGCACGTAGCTATCCTAAACTTTGTTTTTGTCTTATGCTGTATAATATTGTTCTCAATCTCTGTTTGGTTATGTTGGTTTATGGAATAAACAGAAGTATTTAGGATACAGATATAGGAAAAATACGTAGATGAAAGGAACGGGAATCGCTTAATTTTTATTTACTGAAGCAATACATTTATAGGATTTTAATCCATGACACAACCACATTACCACTAAACTAGAAAGTGGGATGAACAGAAACTGCCACATACCCACTAAATAAGGAAGTGGAATAACTAAAGCTACTTTCTCCTAAAGCGTAGGAACCACTAATTGACTAAATCAAAGAAACTGAAACAATAATAAAAAGAAAACTTAATGCAGTCCAAAAGCAAATAATTAACACTCCTCCTTGCTTTAGGATCTGCAAACTCCAATTTTCTGTCTCAATAGCTCAAACTTGCTGACAGGAAGTGGCTTTGTAAACAAATCTGCCAATTGATCTTCTGACCTGCAGTAAACCAAAATTACTTCTCCATTTTGCTGCATCTCTCTTAGGAAGTAGAGCTTGATGTTAAAATGTTTAGTCTTGCCATGACATACTGGATCCTTTGAAATCGCAATTGCCGCCTGGTTGTCGATAAACACTTCTGTCTTATGATTCTGTTGGAGATGTAAATCACATAAAATTTTTTTAGCCACAAAACTTGATTTACAGCTGCTGTTGCTGCTATGAATTCAGATTCTGCAGTGGATTGTGCTACTGTCTCCTGCTTCTTTGTGCACCATGAAAAAACTCCTGACCCTAGACTGAAACAATATCCTGAAGTGCTCTTCATGTCATCAATGGATCCAGCCCAGTCACTATCAGAGAATCCACATAACTTGAAATTTTGACAGCTCTCAAACTTGACACCATAATCAACAGTACCTTTAATATATCTCAATACCCTTCTTGCTGCCTTTAAATGCATTTCACTAGCGCAATGCATAAATCGAGAGAGAAGACTTACAGCAAACAGAATGTCCGGCCTTGTTGCAGTGAGATACATTAAACATCCAATCAAGCTCCTGTAATAGCCTTCATCAACTTTATCAACACCATCTTCCTTGCTCAGCTTCTCCTTTTGGTTCATTGGTGTGCTAACCGCTTTGCACTCCTCCATCTGAAATTTTTTTAAGATTTCCTTAGCATATTTTTTTTGACATATGAACACATCATCCTCATTTTGTTTGATCTCAATTCCAAGAAAATAAGACATAAGACCAAGATCTGTCATTTCAAAAGCTTGCATCATTTCTTGTTTGAATTCTTCAACCAACCTTGTATCATCTCCAGTCACTAAAAGATCGTCAACATAGAGAGAAACTATGAGAAAATTTTTTTCCTTATGTTTTACATAAAGAGTGGCCTCAGATAAGCTTTTTACGAAGCCTATGCTCAATAGGTGTTCATTTATCCTACTGTACCAAGCTCTTGGTGCCTGTTTTAATCCATAAAGGGCTTTTTTTAGTAGATAGACTTTATCTTCTTCACCATGCATAACAAATCCCTCTGGCTGCTCCACATATATCTCTTCTTGTAAAACTCCATTTAAAAAGGCTGATTTGACATCTAACTGGAATACTTTCCAGCCTTGTTGAGCAGCAACTGCTAACACCAATCTAATTGTATCTAATCTGGACACTGGTGCAAACGTGTCAGAATAATCAACACCAAAAATTTGTGCATATCCTTTTACTACAAGTCTGGCCTTGTATTTATTTATAGAGCAATCTGCATTAAGCTTTGTTCTGAAAACCCATTTAACTCCAATAACTTTTCTATCTTGAGGCTTGTCAACCAGCTCCCATGTGTTGTTTTTTTGAATCATTGAAATCTCATCTTCCATTGCCTTTTTCCATTTTGGATCCTTGAGTGCTTCCTCACAACAACCAGGTTCGCATCTCGCTACATTGCATCTTTGATAAATGTCTAACAACAGCGACAGCCTTTGTGCCTCTAATAGGAGGGTCATCTTCCAATTCATTTTGACACAACTCGTTGTTTGGTTTTCGCCATAATCATCTTCAATATTGTTAAAAGGTCCAATTGTTTTTTTGGGTTCTTCCAATCCCATTGTTGATCTTCATTGAAATGCACATCCCTAGAAACTTGATCAACTTTCCGGTTTGAGGATGATACACTTTGTAGGCTTTTGAAACAGAACTATAACCCACAAAAATACCAGGAATTGCTTTCTTGTCAAGCTTGTCGCGCTTAACCTGTGGAACATGTGCAAAACAAACACAACCAAATACTTTAAGAAGGGTTAGTGAAGGCTTATATCCATACCAAGCCTCAAAAGGAGTTTTGTCTTTCAAAGCCTTGGATGGAAGTCGATTTTGAAGAAAAACGGCTGTGTTGGCCGCTTCGGCCCAAAATTCCTTAGGCAATTCCTTCTCATGCAGCATGCATCTGGCCATCTCCATTACTGATCTATTTCTCCTTTCACTAACTCCATTTTGCTCTGGAGTGTATGGGGTTGTGAGTTGATGTACAATACCAGCTTCCTCACAAAATAGATTAAATTGTGTTGAGGTGTACTCCTTCCCATTATCTGATCTTAGAAATTGTATCTTGCAGCCACTTTGAGTTTCCACCATGTTCTTGAACTTTACAAAGACTCCAGCCACTTCATGCTTGAATTTCAAGAAAAAAATCCAGCACATCCTTGTAAAATCATCTATGAAAAGAATAAAGTATAGACTACCTTGTAACGATGGAGTTCTTTGAGGTCCTGCCACATCAGTGTGAATGAGTTGCAGCTTTTGAGAGGCTCTCCATACTGTTTTGGGAAATGACACTCTGTTTTGTTTACCAAATTGACAGGCATTACAATTTGGCAGATGATCAGAAATTTCTGGTAAACCTTCAATCATATCTTTCCTCTTCATGTTCAGCATTCTTTGAATATGACAGTGACCGAGTCGCTTATGCCAGAGTTCAGTGGGACTGACTTGAGTGATGTAGGCTGTCTGCTCCTCCACGATTGGATCAAATGAGAAGCTTTTTCCTCTCATTTTAACCCTTAAAATCTCCCGACCGGTAGTGTCAAAAATAAGACAATGTTGATTTTCGAAAAGAACTTTAAATCCCTTTTCTAACAATTGACCCACACTAAGCAGATTTTGGTCAATGTCAGGCACATACAGAACTTCTGAGATTGTTTTCATACCTGAGCTAGTTGAAATCACAATGGTTCCTTTTCCTTTTGCAGAAATATAGTCACCATTCCCAATTCTGACTTTTGAGAATTTTACGGGCTTCAAATCCTTGAAAAGAGTTTTATCATATGTCATGTGGTTTGTACAACCACTATCAATCAGCCAGCATTCAGAACTACTCCTTGCTGAGAAGCATGTTGCCACAAAAATTTGATCTTCTTCATTTTGCTCTACAACCTTGGCATTGGTTTCATGTTGTTGAGAATTACCTTTGCAAATTACAGCTTCATGTCCAAGCTGATTGCACTTGTTGCACTTTGCGTCTGGTCTTCTCCAACATCTGAACGGTGGGTGACCCATTTTGCCACAATGCTCACAAGGTGGGTAATTTTTCTTTTTACCTTTGTCTTTGCTTTGGCTACTTCCACTTTCATGATTCTTGGCTGGTAAAGCACCTTCAACCACGTGATCTTGTCTCATAAGCCTTCGCTGCTCTTGGGCCTGCAAGGCATGTAACACTCCTGCTAAGGTGATTTTGGACAGATCCTTCGTATTCTCCAAGGTAGTTATTGATGCTTCGTATCTCTCTGGCACTGTAACCAGAATTTTTTCCACAATTCTGGAATCAGTGAATTCAGTGCCGAGTAGTCTAACCTTGTTCGCAATGGAAAGCAACCTATCAGAGTATTCTTTGATTGTCTCAGAATCTTTCATTCTCTGCATCTCGAATTCCCTCATCAAGTTGAGCACTTGCATGCCTCGAATCCTCTCATCCCCTGCGTATTCTTCCTTTAAGTAGTCCCAAATTGCTTTTGGTGTTTTGAGAGTCATGATTCTGGTGAAGATTATTGATGAAACACCAGTAAAGAGACATGATCTTGCCTTTGCCTTCTTGGTCTTTTTCTCCTTGTGCAATTTTATTTGAGTCATGGTAGGATTTTCTGGCAGCGGAGGAATTTCGTAATCCTCTTCCACGGCTTCCCAAAGGTCCAACGCCTCCAAATAAGACTCCATTTTAACTGCCCAAAGGTCATAGTTGTCTCCATCAAAGGTGGGCAGAGCAATTTGTGAGAAACTTGCTTCACCTTCCATTTTCACAGGCCCCGTAAGAAGAATGCTCTGATACCAATTTGTTGGTTTATGGAATAAACAGAAGTATTTAGGATACAGATATAGGAAAAATATGTAGATGAAAGGAACGGGAATCGCTTAATTTTTATTTACTGAAGCAATACATTTATAGGATTTTAATCCTTGACACAACCACATTACCACTAAACTAGAAAGTGGGATGAACAGAAACTGCCACATACCCACTAAATAAGGAAGTGGAATAACTAAAGCTACTTTCTCCTAAAGCGTAGGAACCACTAATTGACTAAATCAAAGAAACTGAAACAATAATAAAAAGAAAACTTAATGCAGTCCAAAAGCAAATAATTAACAGGTTATAATAAGGTTACTGGTCATAAATATGGCTGAATGTCTCTTGCCCCAAAATTCTGTGTAGATATTTTTGTTAAAATATTTGCTACTTTTGCAGGTTCAAGCATGTAATGATGACATCTGTTTTGTTGGTTTGCGGTGCAATGACTATTACATGGATATGTGATACAATATCAGAATCTGGATTTGGTATTCTTACCGTGGAACTGTTACTTTATTGGAGTCATGGAAGTTAAATTTTAAAAGATAGCCAGAGCATATGCTGGGAAATTTTATGGATGAATCAATATCGTGAGAAAAGAAAAACAAAGATTTTATTTTCGGAATTTGCTTGAGTATAACACCCATCAGAGTGATCTGTTTTTGATAATAATGATTACAAGAATACTAAATAATCACTATTTTACAATTAAAGTATCACTAGTTTATATTATTTTACAAGGTGCGGATGGTAATCTGCTAGCATATGTGTAACTTCACTGTGATCAAAAGATACTTATTTGCCATATGAAACATGGTCATTTGCCATTCTTCTGATTGAATTTGTCATGCTACATAGATATTGCTTTTCTGTGTAATCTATATTACTATAGAAGAAAGATTCCTCCACCTGGCATCCAATCCCTCTTCTTTATACAATTGCCTATAAGGGAGAAAATTGTCTTTCCAAATTAATGACATAGATTAGATCCATCTCTTCATCCACTTCCTACTTTTATGTTTTTATATATTTCTTATTATATATATAAATTACAGTTTTAAAGTCAGGTTTTATTCAGAAACTTAAAGAGGGAATTGTCCCAATTTAAATATTAAATGAGATTTATTTACTGTATACCTGCGTCAAGGATCCTGTTATTAGTTTGTTATAACTGAAAATTATAGAAATGTGGGAAGAGCACTAGATTCATAATCTGTCAATGTTAATTTTGGCTGATCTGGTTGATTTCATTGTTATCTCTTTGCCACGCGACAAAAGGATGCAAAATGTTGATTATTCCCTAATGTGATTTGAAAGACTCATCAGACCTTGTATATTTGCTTTAATCGTTTAATTCATCCTGCTGTGATTAATAATACCTTCTTCAGGTCAAGGTTCGTCTCTTATCATATGTGTGGGAATACTTACGGGATATATGGAGACACTATACAAAATGCTTAATCAGCTTTCAGGTACTTGTCTGGATGAAAATGAAGGCTTTTGAAATTGAAATTTTACCTCATGCCCCTTCCCTTTGTTCCTCACTCTCAGGCTTAAATTTTGTCACATTAAAGTAACATGTCTGGTATCTGGAAATTTGGGTTTTAGAACTTATAACTCTTTGCTAAAAATTTTGACTAACTAGCAACATGTTTGGTAACAATTGGTGAAGGGGATAAGGCACTGTTTGGTTTAAGAAAATGTTTTTTATTTTCAATTTGTTTCTTGTTTTCAAAAGTTTGTGCTTTGTACGGGAAAAATTGGTTTCACAGTTTTTGAGAACAGAAACAAAGTGAAAACAAGATGAAATTTTGTAATTGAACATGAATTTCTTAAACTAAACAGTCCATTATTTTTCAGACAAAAAGTATGCAATTATTTGTCTAAAATAAGCTGAGCCAAGCACAAACTTAGTTCTCTTTTGAGATGCATATTCAATGATTCATTTAATTTTGTTTTGAAGATGGCCTAATCTATTTTGGACATACATAATATGCCCAAGATTCATAGAAAAGAGGGACCATAAAGATGAGGAGTGAATAATTTCACTGGAGCTTTTGCATTTCCAACTAATTTTACCACCATATAAATGTGAACAGGATAGCAGTTGAATATGGAATATGATTAAAGCTGCCATTACTCTTGAGTGTAGGAGTAAAGAGTGCTTATACAAAATACTTCAAGAGTGTTATAATTTAATAAGTTGAAAATATTTGAGGTAATATTATTATATTTATCTCATGGAATCATTTATAACTTTATTGATTTGCATTTCTTAATATTGCAGCGAGTGCTGTGAGTTGGTGGCCATATGTGCTTGCAGTCATGGGTATCTTCACCACCGTCACTATGTGGGCAGTTGTTGTAACTGAAGGTTGCAGGAAAGTAAAGCTTCAGTACTATGGTTTTAAACTTGCTTCTGCTGCAAGGTAACGGCAATGCCTTTCTTCAGACAGTTAAAACTTGTTCTCCTTGAAAACTAGATGATACTACTTACTGCAGTTTGATATGCTCTCACTCACATGTTAACCATTGTAGCTAACATTTTCTATTATAGTTGTTCATCTGGAAACAGTACATTTGATTTTCCTTTCCTCTACCTTTGGCTTGGATATTAACTTTATATTGGACTTAACTTATATATTCAATAGGCTTTATTTCCCTTATTTATCATGGTGGATTCAGATACTTTGTGTCTTTCCTATGGAAATCATGGAATTAAGTGATATTGTTGTGTACTGATGTTGATGATTGATAGTTTCATCTCTCATAATTTGAAACAGGGAGCAATCACCTCTTACTGAAGTGGAGCCCTATATTCCTTTCAATATTAATCCGGCAGGGATGCAACCTGTTCTTACCACCTCTTACCTCTTAGCATTTCCAAGCATTCTTGCAGGGTTTGTATACACTGTTTTGCAATTCAACTGAAATTTTTTGTTCAACTTTGTGATTGAAGTTTTGCTGGTAAATTTGTCTGTAAATTTCTAATATATATGATCTTAGTGCCTTAGCTTGCTTGTTTTTCTCTCTGTTTTCTAGGTAACACATTGGCCTGATTCTCATCACATGTGCTATATAAAAGTGATGTTTCATTTTTCCTTTACTTCTAACTTAGTATTATTGGCAGTCTGCTGAGGTCACGTTTTTGGGAGAATGTCAAGGAAATATTGAACCCTGAAACTTCTATTGGTGCGGAGCCATGGGTTTACTATTCCATATATGCCTTTTTTGTCTTCCTCTTCAATATATTTGATATTGTAAGTGTCTCTTTGCTGTTATACATTATTTTACATTCTATTTGATATGAAGAGTTTCCATGCTGTATTTTGAGTTTCATTTAATAAGCTGTTAGTTTTTACTTAAAAAGAATGTGACTTGATAATGAATAAAATTTGATGCTGCAGCAATACTTTGTCTGAAGACAGTTTCTGGTATGAAATTAAAACATCACAGATAAGTTAATTGTTGAACCACCATTGATTACTAGAATGGGTTTCCTAATTATGCAGAATTCCAACCAAAATTTGTGGTGTATGACTGTGAATGTGAACATAAACTAAGCTATTGAATGGAACCAAGTGATTCACTCCTTGGTAATGTTGTAGACTACTTTAGGCTTCTACTGAGAATATGGAAACAGATGGAGCTGTTCCATATATATCTATATGCAATGATCTAATTCTGAGCTGATAATTCTGAATATTAATTTTCAACACAACTGAAAAATACATTCTTAGTGAATTCTGTTATATTGATTAATAATTAAAATTTTTCCTTACTATTTTAAAATATCAGAATGACTTGTATATATTTTGTAAATGGTCGTTCATGTGGATTGTGCACAGGCTAACATGCCAAAGGAAATTGCTGATTATTTAAATAAGATGGGTGCGAGAATACCAAACATAAAGCCTGGGAAGGCTACCATTGAGTATCTATCAAAGGTTCAGGCATCCACACGATTTTGGGGTATGTTATTGGTGAATTAATTTTAGCTTCGTTTTGATGTCTTCATCAAATCTAATATTTTTCAGTTACTTGATATTTATTTACTGCCTTATTGAAATTCTGCAGGGGGACTATTGTTAAGTGTTTTGGCCACTACATCCACTGTTCTTGACCACTATTTACGGCGTATCAATGCTGGATTTGCTATTGGTTTTACATCAGTTCTAATTATTGTAAGTGCAAGAAGGATTCCTGTAATTGTACTTTACATGCAAACTCATTGGCTATGCCACATACATTGGTGCCAGCTGAACTTGCCTGGCTTTAACTGTTTTTAAGCAATTCCAATTTCGGAGCACAAAATTGGCCTGTTTATTTATGGCCCATGCATGCCACTAGTATTAGTAGTATTATAGTAATTTATCCTTTATACTATTTTCATCACCCAAAAAAGAAATGAGTGGTTTATGTTGGGTATTAGGGGATTTAGTTGCACTTATACAGAATATAATGGATTTGGTTCAAGTGTCATACTTATATACAGTGTTGAAAATTTGAAATATTCTTATAGTCTTTCTTTCATCCTAAACCATCAATGCTTTGTTCAATTGCCTAGGTTTTGTACAGATTCACTGAATAGTCCTTGGTTTTGTTGGTTCAGGTCGGTTCTATTATTGAACTCAGAAGATCATATCAAGCATACAATGTAATGCCAAGCTTGAGCAATGCTTTGAGACGATATGGTGTATAACTTCAGGAAAAGCTATGCCGTCTCCCCTGTGCCATTTAATTTGAACCCCTGGGATAACTTTGGTCAGCTTTTGTTTTTGGTAAGTAGTATAAATATTTTGCACGCTGACATTCCAATTCTGATACAGATAATTGATTAGGACTGTCAATGGTTGAAAATATTTCAGGAAGCTTGGTTTTTTGGGAACATCACAGACTTACATTGTAGTTTGCGGGTCTAAGAAGAATATTGAGGTTAGCTAGTGTTGCAGTAAGGAGGTGCTAAATGCTACCCGTCGACGGTAGCTGATTCAGAAGCCTCATCTTTTGGTTTTTCTCTGGAAGAGATTTGTGTTATGGATTTAGGGAACTATTTAGTTAGGTTATACTTGTAGCTGCAGCTGAAATTTGTATAGGAAATTCAAGTGTTATAGACGTGATTTGTGTATTATAAAAACCAGGTCCTTGGATATAGGAGGTTTAATTAAATGCCTTGTTAGTGGGTTGTTGTTGTCCCACCATCACGATGCTGTAACTTGTAACAAGAGATTCACCCTCTGCATTTAGATTATTTTGACCATTGCAATCCTAATCCGAGACCTGTAAAATATATGATTTGGTATATTAACATTTTACTGGCTCATCTGCTGTTATTGTACGAATGGGTCACCAAACTTAATCTAACAACCATTAATGTTAACCATTTTGCTATGAAGCTGAATCATTGGTAATTAGATCGCACTTTGATAATTATTCAAAGATAATATTATTCGAAGTTTCAAAATAAATCTTTGTTCAAGGAAAAAACTGATCAGTCACCTTTCGAAGGGAATTTAATGAGCAATCTGTATTTGAGCAAGAAAGCATGTCTGTCTCCATCCGTACCCTACAATAAATATTTTTCCCTCTTCTCCCCTTTATTAAAATCCCCCTCATGCTTTAAACCAAACAATGTAAACGATTGAGTTTACTTTCACCGTTTTACGCATTTAAAGTCTCACTATTTTTTTCTTTCATATATTAATTTAAAACTTATGTCTTACTCTACAACCAATCTTCATATAGATTTTAAATGAGAGTATTCTATAATAAATATTTTAATATTTTAAATTATGGATAATATTAAATATTTCTCAAGAAATAAGCATCAATAATTTTGGGTCCAGAAAGTGGGTTTATTTTCATATTGGGCCAGCATGAGGTGGTAGCTAAGCCCATTTATTGGCGGGTCTTTTAAATTTGATTTGTAAGAGTTGAAGAGAGAAAGAGCATAGATTTCATAACGGAAAGAAACGATGGCGAAGTCAGAGTCGAAAATGGATTACGCAGAAATGTACACAGCATCACAAACATTGGAAGCCTGTGCAATCTTTCACACTATCTACGACGTCGTAGGCTTCGTTCTTTACATGCACCAGCAAATCCCCTCGTATGTTCGTTTCCTCCATTTCTATAAGCCCAAACACGTGAAATTCGATTGCTGCAATTTCGATGTTTAGTTGATTGCATTTGTTTTTTGCAGCACGGTGCAGGATATGAGCGTCGAATTTGATGCAATGCATTCGGAGTATAAGCAGCTCGTATGTTATACTCTCTTCTCTCATTTTTTTTCTTAGGTTTAAGGTTTTTTATGTAAGAATTACGAAATTCAATTTATATTTTTCATTTCATAATAATAACTCTTCGGCTCCTCTCTGACATGGTTTTTTTATCACTCTCTTCAATTGCTTGCAATTAATTTGAAATCACAAATTTTCTTGGGCTATAACATCGTACTCTTGTCGTTAATAATGTAATAGAAAAAATTATTTAATATGGCAATCAAAATGATACGAAAAAAATTGTCAAAATGTTAGACAAAATGGAACAGTGGAACCGTGGAAATAAGGGAAATCTTGAATTTGAATTTTTAAGTCTTACTGTGTCTGGAATTTGGTTGAACCTTGACTTTGTTGTTAACCTTAGGAGATGGCTTTGGGAACTGAGGTGAAGGCATCTTTTAGGAGAAAGCATGTTAGCAAGATGAGGGATATCAAGGTGGGAATCAAAAGATTGGATAAGTTGATGAATTCACTTTTGAATATGCAAACTGCGTTTAAAATCATGATCAATGAGGTTCCCTCTATAGACGGTGTCGTTTTGGCTCTTGGAGCTAGCCCACTTCGACCTCAACATATTTATGTCTTGAATTTTTCCCATGCAATTGATGTTTCCGAGGTTGGTGATGGTTTTGCTAGGAGTAAAGCAGCTGATGGTCTTTCGAGAAAGGTTCCTTACTGATATTTTTTATGTTCCGGATTAAGATGCTATGTGTGCTTTGTGAGAGGAACAAGTGTTGGAGGTTATGTTTCATGTTTTCTTTAACAGGCGATTCGGACATTGATATCAAAGGGTGCTGGCTCTGTGACCTATCCAGGTAGTTATTGACTTTCCTAGTTGATAATCATTAGGGTCATGATTGATTCATTAACACTTATAAGAGAAGAAAATAAAAAGGTAAAATGATTTGAACTTCCAAGTTGAACTGATGCATCTTAATTTTTGAAGAAGTTAGACGAAAGAACTTCTAGGTTGATTTCAACTTATGGTAGAAATGCAATTCATTTTTTCTCCTTATATAAGTGCTTATGAAGAAGTTTATCCAAACAGAACATAATATGAAGATAAAATACTGAAATTGGTACTCTAAAGATACGCGAGTTTTAAAGATGGTCCTTCAAAGTCTTGGTCTTTCATTGTGTGAAATATCATCAATTTGGAACCAAATTGATATTCAAAGACAATTTCAGGGACTAATTGATGTTCTTTAAAAAGTCGTGGGACCATTTCCAAAATCTTTGTTGGACCAATTTGATGTCCAGTGTATTTTAGAAGAACCAATTTTAGTATTTACTCTTAATTTGCATGAACTTTCTTTGTTATCTTCTAATTATTTTTTGTTTTGCTTTGTTCTATAATAATTCCACTACCTGCTTTGGTATAGGTCCTCTCAAATTGTTTGTGTTAATTAAGGCCCCATCTTCTTTCAATCAGCCTATGCATTTTCTGCCTAAACGGGATTTTAGGTATAACAGAAAGGTAAAATAGACTGCGAGGACATGTTGGATTTAAGATTGCCATTTTAGATGTTGGAAGTATGTGATCATTTCTGTTTGCATATGGAACCATGAGCTGTATTTGTTAGTGGGGCCTTTATGATGCTCAAAATTTCTTTATTTGTTGAAGATAGAACATGCAATTGGTTTTCTATGAAACTGAAACAATTTTTTTCCTAGCACTATGATTGGCTTAAGATGATTTAGACAGTAATATAAATGTCAGTATTTCTTAGGGAGTGTTTGGAATTTTGGAAACTTCCAAAACTAGCATGGTTCACAATAGAACCAATCATATAATCCCTTTAGCAAAGAACCTGTTGAAACTCAAATTAAATTGAGTTTGGTGCAAAACTAGTTTATAACAGTTTTTTTTCTTATCTGTACGAATCAAACTCATTATCAGGAGATTTGTAACAATTCGCATACCCTGTACAACCAAACCCCCTAGACATTCATGATGTTGACTTGGGGTTTATAACTGGTTTTAATATAATGTTTACCTTAAAATTAGAAAATATAAAATAATTTTCATTTCATTACATTGAGATAATAAGTTTCTTGTAATTTCCTACAATGAAATAAATTTATGACAGGGAGAGTCAAGAAAGACTAGACCAGAAAAAAACTTAGTTGCACCTTTTGAAAACCAGTATCTCATGTTTAATAAGTAGCGCTGATGTGCTAGGATATATTGCTTTTCTTTGAAAGCTGCCAAATTCCCCATAGGACTTGTATTTAATATAATTCATAAATGGTATATATCAATGATTTTAGTTTTGCTTATTTTTAGTTATAGATATTGTTTACTAATAGGAGCCTAGTAGGATCTCATGTATTCTATATTTCTGTATAATGATTTTTTTGGGAGAGATTATTGCATGAATTACTGGCAACTGAACTGCATTTCCACCATAGGTTGTGCCTCTCGGACTACTGTTTAAGGGTCGAAACCAGGTTCAGGAAGTGTCTGCTACTACTTCAGAAGATTTGATCTGGTATCTTTCACAAGTTATGAATATGCATCTTGTAACAATAAAAGTTGTTCAGATGAATTGCCTTCATACTGCTTATCAAATTGCCTGTTTATTTTATTAGTCTTAGGTTCTGTATAGTTTTAATAGTGAAAAATTCCAGCAAACATTCATTTGGGACAGTATAGTTTTAATAGTCAATTCTATCAGTTTTATTTATTTTTAACATTTATTATACAGTCAGAATTTTATGTCTAAGCTGATCATTACTGTTTGCCAGGGAACCTTAAATTTGCCATGCTAAATAGCATTCCATTTTATATCTGCTAATTATATAGTTTTCTTCTCACGATGCAGTCTCTAGTCCTTTTACCTTCACTGTATGACCCTTATATCATTTGTTGTTGCTTCCTTTTGAATGATTTACATTCTTTTCTTCCTTACAGGTTTCAATGTAGACATGTGATAAAAGGCCTTGCAATGAACACAATGCCAGAAGAATGAAATCCTCCACTTCATATTAAGATAGGAAAAACATGTAAATATAGCTAACGTTTCCTTGTTGTATTTCGTTATAACGTTAGCGTGTAAGCTTGGATGCCATTATTATAAAATTAACATTTTGGACCAAGACTATGTTATACTACAAAAGTTGGCTTGGTAAGAAACGTTACGCATTTGACAGTTATGCTACATTTCAGTTCTGTTGGTGTTACTGTCATAGCATGTGGCATAAGTTATAAACAGTGAAACATGGGGCCAAAGAATAAGATATTGAGTGTCTTTTTCTTTATTGTTTTGATTTTCCTAGTAGTTCTGGAATTCTCACCAAAAGGAGTTTCTTACTCGAATGAAGTAGGAGACTACGAGTGACCGTTATAATTTCAATTCGAAAAATGAACACTAAACGATAGAAGAAGAATGGAGCAACAAAATTTTGGTGGAATTCAATTTGAAAAATGAACACTAAACAATGGAAGAAGAATGGAGCAACAAAAATTTGGTGGAATGAGGAATAATAGTAATTCTTTTTCTAATGCATACTTTATTATTAGTTAAATGTTATTGGAAACTACAAAATGATAAATAAAATTTAATCATTAAACAAGAAATCAAACCTAAAAGTTTTGTGATTTGAGTGTATGTTCAAAAGATGATAACAAATGTTTAAATATTAACCAATCTGACCATTAGTAGGTTGCATAAACTGCTATTTGTAAACAAATCGTAGCAACAACTATTTTCTTTTGACATGTACACACAAATACATAACATCCTACATGAATAGTTGGCACATCTTAGAATTTAATACTTGTACGTAGCTTCCTTTAACCAACTTCAAAATAGATTTACAATTCTGATTGTACCGTAAAAATTTTGCTTGAAGTCCTGCAACCATTCTTCAGTAAGACTTCCTTTTGACTAACTTTGAAACGTGTTAGCAAATCGCTTGGTTCAATTCTTAAGTTTGTCTTCTCACATTTCCTTCCGAATATCATTTATGTCTTTCAAATATTTCCTCAAATATAATCTTTGATTATTGTTTAGGTCTTCGAAATTATCTGCTCACCAACATCAAATAACAACATTTTAAACTTTAAATATTATTTGAAACTTAGATTTACTTTTAAGTTTTAAGGCTAAACCTCTGATTCGGTGTCTAGGTAAAGTATTTTAAGTATACTAAAGATGAAAAATAATAAAATATTTTTAAAAAATATAATATATTTATTCTTTTAATTAATTATTATCATTTTAATTTTTCATTATATTATTTATTATTATTTTAATCATTAATTCAAGAAATTAAAATAAAAATAAATAGTTAAATTGGATATCAAAATATTAATAAATAATTAAATTCAACAATTAAAACGATTTTTTTTAAGAAACTATTTGCTTGACTTTTACGGTACTTGTACTTTTTCCTTTACCTACTTTATAGATGCATTAAATCTAATATATTTATAAGCCTGTGTTTTTGTTATTAGCATGTTAATTTATAATGAAATGTATCAAATAAAAATAAAAAGTTATATACATTGAATACCTACTTTTTTTTAATATACATTTAATATATACATTCCATGTGCATGCAAATACTTAGTGAGAAAATATAGAAAAAAAAAACTGATAAAACGAGAAATAGAAAAAAATAAGAAGGATAAATAAAATGATTGAAAAAATTAGTGTTAAAATATAATGCTACTAATCCTTATTTCATTATAACTAAATGCTAATTTACGTATAGAATATTTATTAAGATCCGAGAAATTCCCCACCAACACAACAGAATTAACTCACGCATTCATCTACGATACGACAAACATGTGGCACATTCAATGTTCATGATAAGTAATTTCCATTACAAGATCATTCACAACATTAGCCTAGTCCTGAAAATATATTACATCCAGAGGCTAATAAAGGAGGAGTGGAGGACAATCATTGGTATATATAGCACAACATTGGTCCCTCCCCAAGCGCATAGTATTTTACGTGATCATTTCACATACTTATAGTTGATCAAACATAGAATTAATGAATTAAATTTTTTCACAGACTTATTGAACATTGTCACACACACCTTCCACGTTAGGCAAATCTGACTCACCTTAATTGAATTCATCGTTGATCCTCATGCCAATATGCATGCATGCATCCCAAGTACGCCAAACGCATACATGCACGCATGCTTAAAAATGATCACCAGAAGCAAGTGTGTATGGCTCATTGGAAGCAAGTATGTATAGAGGCTGAGGCTCATGATGGAGTATAACTTGGTTAAGGGCTTTCTTCACTTCCAAAATGTTAACCTTGTTCCCTATACCATTTTCCTTCACTTTGGCTCTCATCTCTGCCACAAACACTCCATCATCCTTAACACAAGACTGAACCATTATCACTTCTAGCCCTAACTCTCTCAATAGTGTCATCAAATCCATCAACAACCCTTCCCTATGCACACACTCCACTTCCAACAACACATCGCTTTCTATGATCGACACTTCCACCTCCCTCACCCTTCTCTTCCCCGAGAGACGCTCCCACGCCTCGAGGCTCTCAATCTTCTCTCTCAAGTGCTTAATGTACTCGATGGTGTCTCCTAGAATGGACGCCTTGTCCATTCTAGTGACAAAAGGTACCATTGAGCGTAGAATGAGAAACCTCTCATTCAGTTTCTCCCTGCGGCGGCGCTCTGCCATCACGTGACCGGTCTCAAAGGAGGCAACAGTCTTCCCTTTGAGCTGGTTGGCGTGAAGGTAGGGCACGCTGAAGAGGATGTACTTAAGGAGCCATTGGGAGGTGATGTTGGCTGCTCTCACCGGAAAGTGGTGGTGGTAGTCGTTGGCACCGGAGTTCCACTTGTTGAAAGCTGATTGGAAGGAATCGCTGAGGTGGCAGATGGAGGGTGAATCCGGCCACCAGCCGGCGTAGTTTTGAAGGATGCTGGACACTGTTTGAGTGTAGTGTGTGTTTGTGTCGCCTTGTGCTAGGTTTCCTGAGGGAGCACCATGTGCTGCAAAACAAAATATATTAAGCCATGAATGTATAAATAAGAAGTTGCAACGGAAATACATTAAGCTATGAATAATTAAGATTAGATGACACCTCAACCTGATACAAACATTGATATTACTTTCATTAATCAGAAATTTCTTGGAGAAAATTTTAATATGCAGCTAATCAAGTCACAAAATACATCCACGTAATTATTTTATTAATTTTCTCTTTCTTAAAATTTATAGATAGTTGACTAACTGGATGAATGAGAATTAGAATAACATTTCTCTTAATTAATATCTTTATTAATATTTCATCTAATTATACATCTATACGAGGTAAGGTAAATGAATAACTCAGTTAAATATCCTACTTAAATACTTTCTCTCAAACATGTAGAAAATTATGAGAATTTTTTAAAATTTAAACAGTCTTAAAAGTAATAACTTTTATTCCATAGAAGACTTTATAAATATAAAATTTTACTCAATTACCACCTATCATGACTTTTCATTTGTTTTGCTTTACATATCTAATGGACTAAGGATATTAGTTCTAAAGAGATATTTTACGTTTTTTTTTTCTCTTGCTGGTATGTTGGTGTAATTTCTTTATAATACAGTAAAGATTTTGCTGTTTTCATAAGTACTATATATTTGATGAATTAATCACAGTCTCATATTATTCATTATTGGATCTTAAACTTGGTCTCAAAATATTCATTAATTTAAAAAAGTTAAGAAAATATGATTGTTTAATAATAATACCTTAAACTATTTATATTTAATCTAAATACCTAAATAAACTCACAACTAACTTTTAATTATTCTAATAAAAATATTTTCTATCACAGAAATATATTCTATCATAACTACATTTCTAATTAACTAATATTTCTCTTAAAAATTAAACAATATCTAAAGAAATAAATCAGAAAAAAATGTTGAACTTAATTACACCGCATTTTTTGAATATATGATAAAGAGGGATATAAAAAAATTAAAGGAGATAAAGAATTAAAAGCTATGAAAATAACAGAATAAAAATATGAAGTGATGGAAATTAAAAAAATAATGTAGCTGTTTAATTAGTTACCTGAAGGTGGCCGTGGTAGTTGAAGTTGTAGGTGCTCCAACCCTACTGAACACAGTGCCATTGAGTCCACTGTGGGGAACGAATCCAAATGGTTAGATCCATCTTCATGTGATTCAACCCTGAATTCCATTAATGTGTCCAACTCCATTAGCTCTGTTGCTAGGAAACTGTTGCGAACAGCTTCTGCTTCTGAGTTCAATTTAGCTTCTACCTTATCAACAAGGTTGTTGATGTTTATCATGTCTTTTTGGTTTGGAATATTATTGGCTGCGGCAATGACAGGGTACGAAGAACTTGGATTGGATGTGGAGTGTTCTGATAATGCAGGCTTTGCCATTGGAGGCTGCTCATTTATGAAGAAACCTTTTATGTGTTGGATGAAATTAAGGTCTTCTTCCACCTAAATAATCAAGAAACATTTATTCAAGGCTAAAATATGTTTTTTATGTCTTTAAAATCTAAAAGATTATTTTTTTAGCATTTTAAAATCTTATTTTGTGTTATTTTTCTTAATTTTAAAATTTATTATTTTTTACTATCAAAATAATTTAAAAAATGTTTTATAATAATTACAAAATAATATCTAAATTATTTTAAAGATAAAATTTAATATTTTTTTAAATTATAGAAATTAAAATAAGATAATTTTTTTTCTAATAGACTAAAATTGAAATTTTCAAAATTCTTAATAGTAAATGATTTATTTGTTAATTATTAGGTACCTTATCGGTTGTGCCCAGCTCAACTACGCCCTCCAACACCGGAATACACACCACCGTCTGCAGTTGGCATGTATATGGCACAAACTTATGAACAGTATAACTAAATAATATTCTATCTTTTAAATATATATTTTTTTCATATGAAATTATTCAATATATAATGCAAGATATATGAGTCTTCATGGCTGTAAACTCGACAAATATGTTTCTATTTGCTTATATATATATATATATATATATATATATATATATATATATATATATATAAAAGTTTATTTTATTTTATCTATAAGGAGTGTAATATGAATGACAAAAATTTTATAATAACTCGTATTCTGCTTAACTAATTGAATTAGTACTTTTTAACTTGTTGATAATATTTTTAAAAAAATAAAAATCCTTAATCAGTTAATCAATAATATTAGTTTAGAATGAATACATAAATATATTTCATTAGGCATTTCAATTCTAATATTATTCTCTCTTCTTCTATAAAATGGTATCGTTTAATTTTCTCAAGTCCTATTAATGTTATTTTATTTACCATTCATATTTATTGCCCTGTCATACTAAAAATAATATTAAACAAAATTGATTATAATAATGATAGATAGCTTTGTATATCTCTATAAGTTTAAAAGAAAAAAATTAAATGAAATTAAATTTTTTTCTATTATATTGCTTCATTTGTAAATTGTTTTTGCCCCCCCTATTATCAGATTTTTTTTTCTGTTAACTGATAACAAGTCATTTGGTTATTTCATATTCTTAATAATATATTTATCATTTTATTGCCGACTAGAATATATTTTTTGAAAGCCAAAGTAAATAAATATTTTTTAAGAAAAAATTATTTAATTTAATATATATATATATATATATATATATATATATATATATATATATATATATATATATACACACACGCGTATATGTATGTATGCATGGATGAATGTATGGACGAGTTAGAATTTTATAGTACCTGTATATGAGCACTCTGGCCGTGGAGAGACATGAAAAGGTAGTTAATTAGTAAGTGAATTGTGCCAAAAAAAAAAAATATGATAAGTGTGAATGATTTGAAATGTACCTTGGCAAGAATAGCTCTTAAGAATGTTTTAGTGTCAACTTGGTTTGCACCAGTGAGCCATAAATGCTGCCTCCTCGCATATGCCATTCCAGGCAACCTTATAGTACATCAATACATCACTTATATATCTCTCTCAAACTAATGCTAAGCTTATGTAAATAAAATCACCTGTACAATTCTACAATATGTATGTATGTATATTACATGCAATTAGCTAGCCAATACTTTTATTTTTTAAAAGTATTAAATGTGTTTATTATTAATTACTTCTGATCCATATTATAAGATTTAACTTAAAAAATGTAATTTAGTCTTTTTTATTTATAAAATTTAATCTAAAATGTTTCCTAAATTAATTATTTCTTAAAAAAATCTTTAATTGAAGTTATTTCTCGTAATCTATTCCACAGAATAGTAGAGTAAGGAAAAATATGTCACTGAATCATTTGTTATTCATATGACACTGAACTAACACTTTACTTCTTTGACGCTTAACTAGCCAATACTTTTATCTTCTAATGCATATTATAAGGTTTAACTTAAAAAATTGTAACTTAATCTTTTTATAAGATCTAATCTAACGTATTTCCGATATTAGTTATTTTTCTACAAGAATATCTTTAATGAAAGTTCTCTTCCTTTATTAATTAGATAGTTGAATAAGAAAAATTACATGGTTTATACCATTGATTTAGGCAACACATAGATCGACTAGATTTCTTGTATGGTGATATATTTCTTGGATGATGGCTTCTGGTCATATACAATAAATATTGGGGCTATATTTTTCTATATGATTACCATAAATTTAAAGGGTTAATTTCTCACAACATTGCTTCTTTTTTTTTTTTTAAATGGGGCCACACAAAAAATTGCCCTCCCCAACCGAAGAAAGGGGCATGAGAGAGAGCAATCATTTTTCTGCTTTGGTATTTCGTTCGAAACAAAAAGAGAAATCATGATAGGACTATTTAGCACGAGTGGTTTTTGAAGAGGGGTCCTTCTGTTCAGTGGCAATCATGGAAGTGTGGTGATTGTGCAAACTTAGGAGGACGTGGTTTTGCATGTTGTACGCCACATTAGTTCGAATTACGGAGAATCTCTAATTCCAATAATATGGAACGTGACCCCACACCAACGTGCTCAATGAATGATACAAGGATTTGAAAAGAAGGTGCATGTTCAGATGAATGCGAGACTTGTTAACATGTTTCATGTTTATTTCTGTTTTACTTTTTCATTTGTTGTTGTTGGTGAAGACAAGGTTCTGGTTGTGATCATATATATGCATGGCAATGATCAAGTAAAAATAGTGATGAGATTAACTAAGTAGACGAGGGCCAACTATTATTCCTTTTTCACTTTTGTTTTGTTTGTTCAAATAATATGGGACTCTACTTTTTATATATGTATGTATGATCAACTTAGGTTAACATTAGGTTTCTTTTTGTTATTGCGCAATTTGTGATGGATTCTAATGTTTAAGGGAATGACTTCACATGAAAATCTATCACCTATATCTTGAATTATCGATTATTGTTCCTAGAAAGACTTCACATGATTTTGAGCTTCAAAACAATCAATTGAAATATTATTCTGTACATTAGGGGTGCTTAATTTTGTAAAATTTTCTTTCTTCCCACTTTATATATTCAACCAAATAAGAACAAAAGATTTTTCATCCTCTTTACTTTCTTTCATACTTTCTTCTTTATGTAATTATAATTTTTTATAGGCTAGCTTATTTATAGAAACATATGGGTAAAAACATATGCATGCATGATTATAATTAAAAATCACACTCAGTATGAGACTGCTCATGATTGGCGAGAGCAGTGTCTCATTTCTAGGAAACAACAGTAATACTACATCAATTGATTACTACATGCCATGTAGAAACTAATTTTATTGAGGGGATGATTGAAGGTATTTAAAAGAGTATGTAAGAACCTTAATTGGATTATGAAAATAATTCATTATTATAACTCGTTTAACTTATGTCAATAAAGTTATTTTTTTTTTTACAAAATTCATCAAGATAAACTATTTATATTTTATTTTTTTAATCAATAGGAATAAAAGTCAATATTAGAAGTTTTATAATAACTCACATATTCAATTAACTGAGTTGCATCCCTCTCGATATTTATATTTTATTATAATAAGATGTATGGCGAAATTAATGACATTTATTTTATGACAAAAACTTATTGAGTAAGCTTTCTCTTAAAATAAAGGATCGAAGAAGTTAAAGTTTTGAAATGATAATGTTACCACAACAAGCTGCATATCAGTTTTAGCTTTTCATTTCATCGGGAATAACTATATTTTATTTTCAAAGGCAATGTTTTGCATGTTTGGAAGAAAAGGATTGAGAGTATCAATCATAGCAATTCCCTTTTTCAATGGCTGGGAGAGTGGGAGTTACTTTATTTTCAATTTGCTATAAATTTGGAAAAGAAAATGAAGCGTGAAAAAAAGGAAAAAAATGTTGGCTTTTAATGCTTCAAATCATGATTGCAAAATTTCTTTCTCTAGCTGCTTTAACTAAAGTTGCGCCTCCACCGACTTATCACTTATATGGATTAAATTTAGATTGATTTTTAAAAATTTAAGTTAAAAATATTCAAAAACTACTTAAAATTAAAAGAAAGACATGAAATTTAAAATAGTGGGCACAAGTTGTTGTTTTGATTATCCCTATATTACTTTGCAAGATTATATATTAGGTATTTTTTGAGATTAGTGTTAGTAATTATTTTTAATCGGCACTTTTCACCCGACCAACCTTATGTATTAGGTGAATAATGTTTAAGTCCTTAGAGTTTAAAAAAATGTTTTATTAGTTTACATTATAAAATCTCATTGAATTTAGTCTTCTTTATTATTCATTATCAAATAACAATAAATTAAGTGATAGTATTTCATAAGATTAGAGGCAAATGAAGGGTTTTTAAAACTTTAGGATTAAATGTTTGACTCGTAAAATCTGAAGGATTAATATGAAGGTAATTTATTTGTTATATTTTAGATACATTAAGAGATTAAGTTACCCTCTTTAATATTTAATACGTGGGTGTGAATTTAATATTATGATTTATATATATTTTTAGTCTCTTTTATATTAAATTTAGTTTTAATCATTTAAATTTAAAATTAATATTTTTCGCCCCTTAATATTTTAAAAAAAAATATACTTAGTCTCTCAAATTAGATTAAATATAGCACTTACAATAACAATTATTAGATAATGTTTGCGGAAATAAAATCACATTTAAAAAAAGGGAGACTAAAATATTTGTTTTAAATGTGAGAAATTAAAACCTCTTAATTTAAAATTAAAAATTTCAAAGTAATTATTTTTCATAATTTATTTAAAAATGAAGAAAAATGTTTTCTACAACAAATTAAGTGAGAAGAAAAAGTGTGTGATTTAAAAAGTGAAACCTAATTATAGCCAGGTTGTTTGTTCATGCCTGCACTTTACATGATCTTCCATGACCGATCCCTCTATCCCCATAAAAATTAAACGAAAATAAAAAACATATTCGACACAATGAATATTGATGCATGTTCAACACGTAGTTCAAGGTCAAAAGTAGTGTGAAAAGGTGGATAGTGAAAGAAAAAGTTCAACAAATGTTCAAAGACTAAGAATTTTTTTTTTTTTTCAAAAAAAAAAAAAGATGTAGAGGATGATGAACTTACCCAACACCAGAGTGAAAGGAGAATGAGACACACAACAAATAGAACCATTCGGACTCGGTTAGATCCTCAGGCGACAAGGAAGCACATGGCCTTCGTGTTTGTGCGTTTGTCTCTCCACCTGATAAACTTTCATATAACTCTCTTAGTTGTTCACTTCTTTGTAGACATGCTTCCTCATTGCTCACTTCCATTGCTTGTACCGTTTTCCTTGTCTTTATTGCTCCGTTGTAGTATCCATCACCCCACCTCAATATCCTATCAATTTCATCAATCTCTCCTTTACATATTACAATAACACTATTGATCCAATAAGTAAGCCTTGGAATTCAATTTTGTTTTTAGAAATTACGCGTTTTTTATAACAGATAACCTTAATCAAGTTAGTTTATTTTATTTTATTTTTGAAATCTTTTAAAATTATTGATTAAGTTAAAAAAAAAATCAATATTCAGTTGGAAGTAACATTAATCATGAAAAATATTGTTTGATCTGATATAATTTGTGACCATAGGAAGTTAAGAAAAATGGGTTTTAATTTGAGGAAGAAAGTGCGTACCCTTGTTGTGGAGAAAGTTGCCAGAAGAGGCTGTAAGTCCACTGAACCGATTGCACCGCAGCTCGCAACATGGTTTGAAGTCTGGTATTTGGCGGTGGTGCAGCCATTGTTGTTTCCAACCAAGCTCAAATCACTCAAAATTTGGGTTCCGGGTTTCCAAAATAAGGGCATAAGCTATTGCATAGGCCTTTTTCGTTACCCATGGAGCTGAAATTTTATGCTATCAACAACTAAAATTTAATTTTGTTATGATTTTTAGGATAATTATTAAATGATTATTAAATTTATGATTTATGATATGATAAACATTTACAATATATTTATATATATATATATATATATATATATATATATTATGTAAATATATACCATACAGAGTTTATTAAGATGAGTGTTGTATTAGATGATTAAAAAAATTTATAAGAAAAGTAAATTTGCACTATTATACAAAGTATTTAATGATAACATGACTATTTAAAATAAGATATGGATTTATATTTTAGTTTTAATCTTTTACTATTTGATTTAATAATTAAGATTTATTTTCGTGACTCCGATAATAATGTTCTCACATTATATGTTTCCTATTTATATTAGGCATATCAAATGAGATGATATATAATTATATATTAATGGTGAAAGTTAAAAGTTACGTAATTATTGAATATCATTCTAAAATATTATGTGCATTTTTTAATTTTAATAATTTTTATTTATAATTCACATATTTTATAGAATCCCATTTCATAACAGCGTTTTTCAGTTGATTGAAAGTTTAAGTGTTGGAAATATTTCCTAACAAAAGAGTGCAATTTTTCATTACATACACAGACTAATTACTATGCTACAATTTAATTATTTCAAATGTTAAATAATGTTCTAATAGTTTTTATACCATGAAATGTTATTTCATTTTAATTAACGACGTCAGTAGTCAATTTTTTCTCGTTAGTTTTATAATGCCTTATTATTTTTTCTTTTTAAATTTTTGTTCTTTCATTATTTAAACATGATGAGTTCATATTTTGTATTTTTTTAAAACATAATGTAGAAGTTACTACCATCCAAATATACATGAATCATGAATATGTGGAGTTACGTGAAACACATTTAATGATGAAGAATAAAACTTGAATTCCTTCTCATGATACTTAATGGATTTTATTCTATTTAAAGGAAGGCAAGGTACTTTAATAAACGAGAGGGAAAGTAAAACTTTTAAATACTAGATGAAGAATAAAATTAAAAAAAAAGTATTTTAGTTTTTTTTCTTAATTTTTTAATTAAATTAGAGACTTTTATTGAATTTCTCATTCTACTTTTTATAATCAAACAATATGCACAGATGTTCGTTATTTTTTGGATTTCTATAATAACCATCCTCTTGTAATTAAATTTACTTGAAAACCTTACTTTATTTTCAATTTTAAAAAATAATATAAAATTAGATATCGTTTTCCTAAGGGAAGGAATGTATAATATGAGAATGAGAATAGTTCATGCATTTGATAAGTCAGTTCTGCCTAGACAATAATGAGGGGTCAATCCAACATGCATGTTTGGATTATAATCGCAACAAATGTTATGTGCTATTTTGATATATATTCAATAAATAAAATTAAAAAAAAACATAAAAATAAGGATGATAGTTATTCATAAAATACTTTTTAGCTCAGGTATACTTCTTAAAGGATAATCTAAACACATCCTAGTATAGTTTCATTTGTCTTTTGACTGGTTGCTCTAGCTACCATACAGTTTCGTCCAAATGTTAATTTGGAGGTATGTATATGTACCCATTTGTTAGCACTTTTTCTAGAGATTATGCTTAGGTTTGTTGTGCTTGTTTTTGTACAAAGTTGTGAGTATACTTACTATATTATGAAACAATTTTACATCATTATTTAATTTATGTGCGAAGTGTTTTATTAATTTTTCCTATCAATTACCTGTTGGATGATCTCAATAATCATCTTTAATTTTTTTTCTTAATTACATTTTCTCAAGAATCATTTACTTTTGTTGGATGATCTCTTACCGGGAGTATTATAAGTTTAAAACTTGGAGGGTATTAACATGATAATTGTAAACATATAAAGAGGTGAGAGTAAAATGTTATTAAATTTAAAAATAATTAATATAGGAATAATAATAATAATAATATGTATTTATATAATTATATGAAATTTTATGGATATTGTTGTAATTTATTAAATTGTTATTTAAGAATTAATTTATATGTTAATTTATTTGAATTTCAAATATTATACAATTAATCTTAAATTAATTATATATATATATATATATATATATATATATATATATATATTGATGTCATTGTCACAAGAGTATTAGGTAGCTTCTGCAGCATGACTGGGCGTTGGGTTATGGGAGAAGCCATAAATTCAATGCATTTTGTGACATGAGACTTCTTAGGATTTTACCCCAAACATCACTTAGTCAATAATTAGGGATACTGTAATATTTTATTATGAGACATGTTTTGCAAATTTTCTTTTTAGTTACAATTTGGACCCTTCCCCCGTTTTTTATTTCTTTCTTTTTGTACTGACAAAATGAGTGTCTAAAACTATTATTATTTTTGTGGACCTCCACCATGCATCTTTTATTAATTTCTGAACCGTATTCATATTTATTGCTTATTTTGTAATTTCTTTAAGCTACCTTTCTATTTTTTGTTTATTCAAACTAATAGGTTGTTCAGACTTTCTGTAAACTAGTCGTCGTCATTATTATCTTTAATTTTAAATATTTTCAAATTTTATAAGCTTTATAATCCTTGTTTATCACTTTAATTTTGTTGATATATAATAGCTCATGACAAAGTTTTAAATTTTTTTCAATAATCTGTTGTTATTTTTTTTCAAGTAGGGGATCGATTACAACATCAAGACTCTTTAATTCTATGAATTATTTTTATTCCATTAGCTAACTCATTCTTTTGTTCTTCTTATAAACCGAGAGCTTATTATTATCAGGATATACCTAAAATAGTTAGAAAAGTATGTATATATTACTCACCAATGATACTTACATAAATAGCAAAAGTTTATGTTGTTTTAGAACATGAATCTGTTCCTTGTTAACTGAACCAAAAGTTAGCATGGCTCACAATTTTGAACACTAAAAGCAAAAGATGGTCCACCACTCTTGGGTTGAATATCTTTTCCCAGGTTATTTTCCTTATCCCATTGCCTTATTTCTATCATGTTTTCTTCTCTTTTTGAACATTATGTTGTGAAGGATATGGCTTTTCACTTTGACAGTGCAGGTACATGCACACATGCATTGTTGTGTTGTTTTAAAGTGCAATTTGATTATTAACTTGTACAGGAGATCTATCATAACTTTACTTTGAAAATCATAATAATTATATACTATGACACAATTATTGAATTCTACTTTTTCTTTTTAAATAATTTTAAAATAAATTCCGTTGTTCAGTAACTGTACAGATAATCGTAATCCCAATATGAAATGATAGAGTTTAAGTGTGGAACTTGTCCGATACTAAAATTTTTCAGCAAAGGAAAAATATATAGAGAGGTCAAATACTAATATTAAAAAATTATCTCTTTTAATATATTAAATTTTGATGTTTTAATTCATGATGTTTTATTTTAATATTATATTTATTTTATCTAATTTCAAAAAAATTTACTGATGGATATATTAGTGTACATTGACATGTTCGTTCTTTCTATAACATCTATACGTGTATTATTGATGTATTTTTTAAGTTTTCATATTAATTTCATTTTACTACGTTAAGTTTTACATTGTTTATTAATATATCTTATGTTTAAAGTAATTTACATTAAATTTAGGGAAAAAATCACCATTTAAAATTAATAATAAAAACAACTAGTTTAGCATATTATTATCAGTTGAATATTTAAATGAAATCTTGTTGATGTAATGAGTCATGTAGTTGAATACAAATTACTATTATTTCAAATATTTCTTGAATTATTTGAATTGGGTAGAATAGCCTAGTTTGTTGTTAGAGAAGAAATACTCATAATTGCATGTATTGAGATGAGAGTGATTATTGTTATTATCATAGTTATATAAAATTATCCTTAATAAATATGAATTATTTAAAATATTAGTAATTTTTTATGTATTATTGATGAAGATAGTTTTAATCTATTATTTAAGAATATGCCAAAAAGATAAATTACTTAATGTATTTAAATGTTTTAGTTTAAGTATAGAATGAATACGAAAAACTAATTATTTTTGTTACTGATTTTATGTTTGTAAGTTCAATGTAACCTAAGAAATTATCAAAAACCTAATATACGAAAATGAAACAATTTAAAAACAAAATATACACAAATAGTGAAATATCCAATCGAAAACTTAAAAAAAAAAAATGCGATGTTATAAATTATAGAAACATAATAGTAATGATAAAAAAAAGTTGGCAATTTTTTATAAAGTATACAATTAATTTATAATTTATCAATGGTGTAACTTATGTATAATATCATTACAAGTAAATAGATTGCATTACATTTATAATCATAATTATGTTCAAGTTTAGAATGTTTAAAAACAGAAATAACATTAAAGTTATTCTAAATTTACTCTTATATTATAACTAATATTAAACCAGAGGATGAATTTATGTTATGACGTTGTTTGTCTTGAATGTGGCTTACTTATCAAAGTGTATAATTTTCAATCATTATCATTGTTTTCATTATTTTATTCATAATGGAAATACCTTTCTTTAAATGTAGCTACTTATTTTTGTTTCATAACTGTTTAATTTTTGCATTTAAGAGATACTTTTAAAAATTTGATATAATGAAATTTTAATAATGATTAAAAAACTGAGTGTAATTTTATATTAAAACAAATTAATATAAAAATATTTTCTTTTATTATTATATAATTTATATTACTCAATTAAAAGAGTTGTTTATTTCCTCGTATTATCATTTACAAAAATCTTTAAAAAGTTTAATTTGATCTATTAATACAGACTTTATTTATTCTAAAAGCTTGTAAAAATATTTAATAAACACAATTTAACATTTTTTTTTAATGTTTTTATCTTTATAATTTGATAGAATTTAAAAAAGAAATTGGACATTCATAGCTTAAATCTATGTAAGAATCCCACCACAACAACACCAACAATCCACACCATTCACAAGGTATTCAAATAAATCAATCATCATTCAATAATGCACGGTCAAATAATAATAATAATAATAATAATAATAATAATAATAATAATAATAATAATAATAATAATAAATAATAATAAATGTAAGACAGAATTAGAGACAGATTTAATTTCGTGTTTAATTTTGTCATTCTAAATTTACGAAATTCCATATAATTAAACAGAATCGTTTCATATCTATTTCTATTTCTGTCTCTATTAGAAATAGAACAACCTATTCCCAAATCTGTTTCTATATACATCCATCCTTAATTCCTTTTCTAATTAGAAACAATTTTGTCTCAAATTTCATGTCTGATTAGGTTGATCTCGAGTAAATAATTGAGTTAGAGACAAACTTTGCCATCTCTAATTCTATCTCTAAATTGTATGTGATATTTGTCTAAAAGTCATAATTAATAATATGCCCTAATTCACAAATATAAATTGAACATCATCTCATTCATACAATAAGTCTTAATCTATTAAATATATCAATATCAGAAAAAGTGTGTTGTCAACACTGTATTTCAAACATAAAAATTAATATTTACCGCGAATATCAAACATAAAAATAACTGCACATTTAATTATCTAATCATTCATATGCACTGTGAGATCATGTTCCATCATCATTAACATTAGCTGAGTCTTGTGAAGACCTAACTTGTCTTAATTTATTATAAGTCTCCTGCAAAAACTTGGTCACAGTCAAACAAGAATCAACCTAAATTATAAAATGTATAATCTTCAAAATTAGTTTTATAGCCAAAAAATCCAAAATGTAAATACTTACAAATGTCTCAGCTAATCTTTGATCAATAAATTCATTTAATCCCTTCTTATCATGAGTTTGCATTAACAATTCAAACAATGAAAGGTTTTTACTAAATTCTTAAGTCTGCAATTTATATTTGAATATCAATGACTAATTTAAAATATAATTTACAATTCAAGTAATCAAGTAATTGATTACTAATCATTCGTCTTTGATGTTTAGAGACAATAATACTATCACAATTGTATATTATAATTTTATTTTAAATAAATTGAGGAACAGTCTTTAAATACTATTATCTTATAAATCAGTTAGCTACGAATAAATATGAATATATTTTTCACCTTTTTCACCTTTTAAAAAAAGAGATGAAAATAAGATGTAAAAAAGGGTGCACAAATGTTTATAAAAACACATAGATAATTAACTAATTGAATAAGGTAATTATCATACCACGCAACATTGATCGTAATAATTTTGATTCAATCTGAATGTGAAAAAGGACAACCAGAGATGAAATAGAATGTTGATATGAATGTAGAAATGCATGTATTTTATGCCTCTTGTTTCACTTTCAGCACTTTGTGAGAAACAATTATAACGAAATACTGCCTGTATAAATGAGGTATGCCTAAGAAAACATTTAAAACAATATTTAATTATTTGACTCAATTATAAATATTATTTTTTAAATTCAATTCAATCTTTATATTTTAAATATTTTCTATTTGATCCTCATATTTAAAAAATATTTAATTATATTTTTTCATATAAAAACCAATACACATGTAATTTTTTAGTACGTTCTTTTATACATTTAAAATAATTAGGTTAATATATTAGATATTATATTTTTATATAGATTTAAATATAGCCCATCTCATTAGTATTAGAAAGATTGATGATTGAATATTTCTAACAAAATTTGAAAAACTTAGAAAAAATATGTGTTATTGAATATTATACATATTTTATAAAAGCTATTATATATTAATTATTTCTTTGGATTAGAAATAGAAACAAAATATTAAAAACATATATTTATTTGAATTAAAAACAGAAAGCTTCAGCCTTTCTCCCACTTTTCTAATTATTTCTTTAGATTATTCTTTTTTGGGTTTTTATTGGAAATAAAAAAATCTATACTGGGATTTGATGGCTAACTTGTAGAAAGCACACTTTTGATGAATATTAATGACAGTGTTAGAAAGTATTAGCTAGCAATTCTGTTCCAAATATAATTAGAAAAGCATTTACAAAATCTTGCATATATATATGCATTTAACCTTAAATCACTGAACAGACGATATTTCTGTAGATCACCATACAGAGTTAAAAGTTGAAGTGAAACCAATGCAGCATCGCCACTTAATACTTGTATATATGGAGACTGAAAGAATAACATGCTACCTACAGTTTGATATAACAACATACCTTCTCAATTTTGTATTGAGACGGGTTTTAGTCTAATTTCACCATTTTCAAATTAACAAATCTTAAAGGGATTAGAAATTACTTTCTTAACATACAATTTTTAATTACAGTTTAAGCCAATTCAGAAAATTAACAACTTGTGATAAGCATAACGGTCCTCTCCAAATCAATCTGCTGGTAAGGGAATTATTAGAAATAAGAAATTTTATATATTGACAAAGAGACTATTCATTCGAGCAATTAGAGAAAATAGCTGACCTGTTTTGACATTCTAGCATTTCTCCAAATCATTACTCATTTCCTTCGAGCCACCCTGACTTATTGCCACAAGTTACAACAAAGAACAACTATAAGACTTTGCAATCAAGTACATAACCACATAATTTCAAAAGTATGGAATGAATAATTTAAACAAAAAGGGGTTCAGAATAAAAAGACTAACTAATCCCAATCAATTTTCTCTGCAATGGAGCTTTCTGCGAAATCATATTGTCCTCTTCTTCTTGCACAACTCTCCGAGATGCTTCTGAAACTCGACTGTCCTCCTTTGACCCAGAAAAATAATTGCTCTTCCTCCACCTATAAAAGAGAGAAACATAGAAGCCAAGTCTGGTTTTTAAAAATAAAAGAACATATTTCCAACTTATACTTATACAGTTCATTCAACTTGATAAAAGATCATACCCTCAGATCAACACCACTAACAGTTAGTTCAACCTCTGTTCTAGAGATCCCCAGACTGTATGATAAGATAGCAGACATACACAAATAAATATCAGCGAGAGATTAAAAAACATGAACAGGTAAATCATGAACCAGTAGAACATAACATGTCACCTTTGGGGGGGGGGGGGGGGGAAGGCAAAGAACCAAGTGCATCAATTGTCTTCTTCCGGCTAGAAGAAGGCTTTTTCACAGGTGTTGTTGCATTTATTCTAGAAGTGTTTGATGGGATCTGTGAGCTTAACTGATAAAATTAAATTACAAAAGCATTTTCACAACTTAGAGTAGAACAGAGCACAAGCAAAACAACAAGAGTAGACAACAAAGACACAATCAAGTAATGAATAGCATGAGCACAAGGAAAAGGTAAAGCACGAGCAGTTGACCTTTAATCCACGAGCATGAGCAGCTGACCTTTAATCCACGAGCACGATTAGTTGAGCAAGAACACGAACACGGCGAAGCAAAAGGAAAATCTTTAATCCACCATTTAAGAACCACAATGGAGTGCACACCTACAAATGAAACCTTGAATCTCTGCCAGTAGCCACAACGAAAACGTTTGACAACGAATAAGAAGAATGCCCTGATTAGGTGCAAAAGAAGAAAACAAAATGATGCTCAAATGCACCGTTTAGAAATATTAATGCAAAATTATATTATGAAGTGATTAAAATCATTCAGAACAACATCGTGTAGTGGTATAACCTTTGGACGTGGGAATGACCATAGTTTGACTCTCTGTAATCAAGAGTTTTTAACCTCACATTGCAACATATTAGAGACGGGATTTTTTCCGTCTCTAATTATTGTTTTTCTTGTAATGTAAAAATCATTTTTTTATTCAATTTATGCTCAAAGAAGAAAACAAAATCTTAAAGTGTTATTATTTTCAATATATAACCACATATTCACGACCAAAACATAGCTAAGGTCACAAATATATAATTAGTTTCACAAATAAGAAATTTTCTCACTGTCAACGAGGTCATATAATCTTAAATTAGTTCGAGAAAAGAGAAAAGATATCAAAATGATATTCTTTTCAAAATTTAACTACATAACAATGGTTATTGGGTATCCATGTTTGTAAATGTGTAATCAATTTTGTAAAGAGACAACTTCTCAAATAACCCTTAAAATAAATTTTAGCTCATTTCACTCAATTAAAATTTGAAAAGATAAACTTAAACAATAAATACTTACAAGAATACTAAGATAGAAGAAAGATCTAGAGAGAATGGAATAGAAGAAATGTGTTTGGGTGAGAAAAAGATAAAGGTTTCTCCTAGGATCAAATTTCATAAGAAAAGAAAAAGAACTAGTCTCTCAAACTCATATATATAGACATTCGGCTCTCTATCACTTGGAAGAGAGCCCGATGTCATGCTAAAAAAAAATATCTTTTCACTTAAGCAAGCAAGAACTTCTTTCACTTGAGAAAGAATACAAAACACAATCACATATTAATAAGTCTCAAACTTTTCCAAATATAGATTTAAGCACTCATACAAACCCATGAACATCTAAACATAGAAACAGATTTTGTAGTCCGAAATTTTGGTCTATTACATGTTTTATAATCTTTGGCACTATGAAACATATTTTGGAAGATGATGATTGGTGGTACATTATCTAAGCACGCAACAAGGTAGTGGTATCCAAATTTATTAATGTTTTTCTACGAGAAGCGCAAAAAGCATGTTATTAAAGTCATGTCAAAATAAGTTTACCCATTATTCATTTATCAACCTGTTGAATATAATATGGCTATGTTAGTCTTTCTATAATTATAAGGTATTGAATTAAGGTGCATGTTATAGAAGAAACTTATTGAGCCAATTTTGTGATATTTGATTGTGATGCTACAATGTTATTAAACAAGATATGTGCTTAGTTGTTTGAATTACATAGGAAGGTTATGTCTAGAATTCTATTTTTAATACTGTTTTACTTAAGGGTAGAAAGCTTGATAGTAGTTGCAATGTTATCTGTGAATATATGTTTTGGTTAACTTTTTTCGTAGAGAGGTATGATTGGAAGCATGCTAAACGAATTAATGGAGTTAGTGGATGTTAGATCAAGGTGATTAACGTCTCTAAGTTTTGATTAATTACAAGACAGACGAAACAAGCACAGACAAAACATTGCAAACAAAGTCAGATGGAACAAACACAGACAGATGAAAGATGACCCCTCAAAGTTGAAGTTATTCGTCTATCTCAAAGCCAAGACATGAGACGGAAGGATAGACAATACTCTTTAGACGAAGCTTACAAGTCAACCTTAAGACTGAAGATTCACATCGTCTGTCAAGGAAGTGAAGTAAAATCTGAGTAACTCGCACCAAGATTCAAATCTTCTAAGTTACCCATGAGAGCTTCCAAGATCAGTATTGGGATTCGAGCTTTCATATTCAACACAAAAAGGTTTCACCCTTTTTCAGGAAATCTCTGTACAAGTCAGAAAAAGGACTGAGTAAGCCATCAAATCCGTTGCACACGTTATCTCATCACTTGATTGCGCTCTGACACCTTTTCAGCATGCACTTGGAAAAAGCTCAATGACATTCTTCTGTTCCTAACGAACATTTGAAGACTCTGCTTATAAAAGGACTTCACTCCTTCAAGTTTCAGTTGGCGAACACGCTTCAAATTTCTAAGCTATTGTGATTTCGCCCACTGCTACTCTTGCTCTATATTGTATAACCCTCTATGCGAAGAGGAAATTTTCTTTCTAGAAAACTCTTTCAAATCCACTTGTATGGTGCTTTAGCCCGAGGAGGTTGTGTGTTCAAAGAATACCTGTTTGCTTTAGCCTGAGGAGGAGGTTGTGTGTTCAAAGAATACTTGTTTGTGTAGCCTGAGAAGACTGTGTTCAAAGAATATCTTATATTAGCCAGAAGTGGCTGGGTTCAAACAATACTTGTAACCATTTCATGGTTTGTAGTGAAAACTCAGTAGTTGTTGGGTAACTGGACGTAGTCTTAAATAGACAAACCAGTATAAAAATATCTATGTTCATCCTTCTTGAGTTTGTGACTAACGAGGATAACCATATTCTAACGTCTGTTCATTAGAATTAACATTTGAAGATAATAATTGTTTCGTCTGAACCCTTTTAAACCAACTGACGAAAGAAATTAAAATTTTCAATTAACACAATTCAACCCCTTTCTTGTGTTTTATCTTTTACAGTGGATCAAAGCTTTTTGTTTAAAGTAGAACAACAGGTTGCATCTAGCTTACAATATGAACATTCTTATATAGTTAAGAAGATGTGCAATGATGTGTGGATGGTTACTGTGTTGAAGGAAATTTCAACTGAATTTGTTGTCATATAGTATATATCTTTTTATTTATATATTTCAAATAAATTATAAATTTTACGTTTAAATTTTCAATTCCTAATTTTGTGCAAGTAGTAACACTAATTAACAATTGTTAGGATCAAGTTATCATTTATCCTAATAGAGATTTAAATGAGAACAACATACCATAGCTCTTAGTGTATGCTCTCTTTTTGCAGAAAGAGTTATATCGTGCTTATTAAATTGTAAATTCAATATTTAATAGTATTTGTGTATTTTTTTAGGATTTGATGTCAAAATTTGTTGGTGTTGGTTTTCTTCTTGAATTTGAACTTCATTAAAAGGAAGTTTTTAATCTACCTTGAGATTTTAAAGATGTCACATCGCTAAAAAATAATCATGTGCCAAAACTAGTGGTAATTAGTAATTTGGTTCAGCAATATGGTAGTTTAGATCCTTTTGAAAGTGGTTTATCCACTTAACCAAGTGCTTCATTGTTACTGTAGAGGAAATTCTTATTGTCAATGTGATTTTTAAGTGTGGAAACAATGGCAAAGAAGACAAGATGAGTGGTTTACTTTTCTGAAGGTGTTAGGAGCAACAAGTGCAAGTCAAGGAAATTTAGATGGCATGAATGTTCCGATGAAAATGTTGAAAAAGAAAACTAAAATTGAAAAAGTTTAAATACAATGTGTTTAGTTGTTATGTTTTGTTTCATTGTTCAACATTTTGTGGGTAATTTTTTTTTAAAATGTTGTGTGGTTTAAATTATATGTTTTAGGTTGCTTGTTGTAAGTAGTCATGGGTTCATTATGTTTTAATCTTTAACTAGGTTGTATTATGCTTGGATGATTCAATTTTGTGAATGTGATTGCGTTTAATGATATGTTGTTGCAAAGGATTAATGAATTAATAAACTAGGTTTTAATTTTTCCAAGAAAAAAAATTCACAACTTTATTAGTTAATTGCTAATCATTATTTCCTAATTTATGTTTGTTAATTATAAAAAGATTCTAAATTTTAATAACTACAATTTATTTCTTAAAAGTTTTATAATGATCATTTTTCATGCTTCAGATGAAGATCAATTTGATGGATAAGCGAATCCAGGAAATGAGTGCATAAGATGACACAGACATATCAAATAAAGTTTAGACAGTAAGTCAAATCAGAACTTAACAAGAGTAACTTAAAAAAAATTAAGTATCTCTTCTAATAGTTATCTCTAAACATTAAGTTACTAATCAAATTGTATTCGTCTTATAGTTTTTGATAAGTGCTTGAAATTTTAAAATCAAGTAGAAGTTATCTATCTACTCCTCACATTAAAAAGATGAGTCAAATTAGAATAAAAACAAAATTTCTCAACAAAAAGCATGTTACACCTTTTTGATATTCTCATTTGTTAAAGTAAAAAGTTGTTAACTTGATGAGACATCTCATGCAGTAACATGTAATGCTTAAGGATGATCTTCTAAATGTTTTTTTTAGATGAATGAAAGTTGAGTAACTAAATTTAACGGCTATTTCAAGATCTTCATCAATATAAAAGTAAGAGAATGAAGTTTTGGAGAAAAGAATACTTTATCTTGAAACGTTAGTGGTGGTTAAAGAATCAATATAAAAATTTGCATTTTTGTCTCTTATGTTTTTCTAACCAATGGAGATTGTTTCAAATAAAGTCTTGATAGAAATGTTTTTGAAAAAATTGTTTTGAAAAATATAATATGTTAGAATTATGGTTGGTACGAAGGTCAAATCGACAAATAAAATTACAAACATGTTTGTAAAATTTGAAGGCATAAATATAAAATTAATTCGGATTAAATTGACATTATGGTGTTGGGCCCGTTACATTGAGCCTAATCTAAGTATTTATTAAGTTAAAAATGATGAGAATAGCCCAACTAATATTGTAGCAGTTATCTAAGCCCATTATTCCAGTCCACAAGCGACGTGCCTTTACAAGTGCTCTGAACAAAATTCATGTCACTTTTCAATTTGGAACGTCACTTGTGAATAGAGCATGTTCCAACTCCCACGCATGTATCAAGAGAACTAGAGAAGTGCCTTCATGTTTTCGAGGCAACGGAAAAAAAGAGTTTCGTGAATGTGTGCATTGATTACCAATATGCACCACCTTGAAGCGATTATGCGACGCACTGTCTAAGGGATGGTTTTTGGCTTTACACTAAGTCATGAGGCATTTTTGCAAACTTTCTTTGCTCTGCGCCGAAGCCAAATTCCCTTTTTCTTACTGCACAAATTGTGTGTGTATTTTTTTCTTTTTTTGTGTTGCTTTGTCTTGGGTTGAATTAGTACATGGTTTGTTACTTTATCTGATTGTTGTTTTATTTCATAAATAATAGTTTTCCTGGTGTCAACTATACTGATGGCAATTTATAAATTCCAAACTTTCCTTTGACCAATTTCGGGGTTTCTATGCACAATTTTATTTCATGTTTTTGTTCTGTAGTGTCTTCATATGAATGTCTGAGCTTTTACTTTATTTGGTTGTTGTTCCCTTTTAGATGTTGTGGAATAGCCATATTTACTTGTTTTTACTCATGTTCAGCTCTATGTTGTTATTTATAGAGTGAAATCAAATGGTTTGAAATACTCATATTGGATGATGAAGGCAGAGTTTTTACATGTACCAAAAATGTGGTTTATAAAGAAGATTTTGAGAACTTATAGAAGGTTTGCTAACCTGTACATGTTATTAGATACCAATCACTTCTTTTTCATTTCTTTCCAGCAAATATATACATTCAGTAATTTACTAATGCAAATTTAGATTTAATTGTATGCAGAATTATCAAGATGAATTGGTCATCCATCATGCAATCTGTTTCATACAACATTATGTGAGTAGTTGCATATAAGGACTCAATTGAATAAGCAAAGTTAATTCAATCAATGCACTCAATTAATTTGGACGTTTTCTGTTAAGAGAAATATGGACAATGTTGCTAGATATGGAAACCAGGCAATTGGAAGAAGCATATTGATAAAACATTTTTTCCATAAATGTTTGAGAACCACATATGATATGAAGTTGTTAATTCATTTTCTGGTCGTCGATCATCATTTTTGTTGTTATGCAGAATATTCTATTGTGCAAACTGTGTACTACTCATATTATATAATAGTGGTTTAAATTTGTATTTTGGTACTAATTAAGTACTTATTATGATGAATGGGTTTTCAAAGTTGTATTATGATATTTCTTACCAGTACGTAGCTCTTACATAAGAATGAGTATTCTCTTGGGGTTGAGTAATTAGATTTTTCAACCTTGCCGAACATTTTCTTATTGATAATACCTTTTTAAGGTGTTTAATTTAATGAATATTTTATATTTATAATCACCGTTTTCTCCATGATTAAAACGTGTAGTGCGTCCAACAAGATACTGAACTAATGTGTGTATATATATACATCATTTTTCCGTCGTCGAATACTTCGTGCGATGCATTTATTTGGTGTGCTTTTGAAACACAGTATATACAAGGGTTTGAAGAAAATTTATAGTATTTTTTTAAGGTGGATTAATTAAGTTTTTAATCACTATTTTTTTTTTATAGAATTTTTATTTTTAGTCTTTTAAATTATTTTTTTTATTCTCAAAAAGTAATTTTGTGAGAATTCTTGATCCTTCTCAATAACTTTTCTATTAAATGAAAATCATCTTGTGGTGGTTAAAATGATTTTTTCTAAAGGTTAAAAGTCGTCGTAAAATCATTTGAACATTTAACGAAAATATTAATGGAAGACCCTAAAAATGTCCAGGGAAAATTTTATGAAGAAAAGAAAAATACATAAAATTAAAAATATTATTATAGTAAAAACTAGGGGAAAAAACTTAACTCTTCTATATAGCCGTTGACATGCATGTATCATCTGTTAATGAACCCAGTTTGACTCGGAGCTGAAACTTATACAGTAAGTAATTAACTTTTAAATATTCCGAAACAATAAATACGGTGATACTTATTCAAATTCAAAGAATATATTTACTATTTAAATGAAAGACAGTGTAAGCAAAAATCTTAAATTATTTAATAAATTCTTATATATCAGGAATTATATACATGTCTGACTTAAAAATTTATTTAAATAAGTTAAAAAAATATTAATGAAATAAGATTAAAAAATTACAAAAAAAAATATTTTATATGTATCACTTTCATTTATTTAAATAAACTTCTTCAATTAAACACTCCCTAGCGTGTAAAAGAGTTATATATATCTCCCTCAGTTCTCGTCCAGATTAATAAAGTTAACAATAGTTGAATCATATACTAACCAGTATTCCCTAACAAATTACTTAAATTTATTTTCTAGAAAATTAGATAAAAGTATCAGAAAAATGGTTATAAACTTTAAAATATTTTACACTATCAACCCATCATAATTTATCTTATATGATAGATTTATTGAATGTCATTTGTTATATTCTATTGAAAGATGTTTTACACGTAAAAGTAACTAGCTGAATGAAAACAAGATGATATATGGTGTTTATGATGATCAGTGGAACAACTGATGATATAATGGCACCTGGCTTCCCATGTTTATTCACAGGCATACTATAAAACTCCGTCATAGTTTAGTGGACTCTCCACTTATCACTTCTCAAAGTGCAAAGTTCATATATTTTGCTGTCTTTATTCTCCTATCATTTCAAGGATAATTGGTCCATTTCAATATAGACCTTCACAAATGAATTTAATGCTCCTTTTACATCGGATTACATTCTGAATTTTCGTTCTTGTTCTAGATTGTTACATGCCACCTAATCCACCACTGGTGTGACCTAATATCAGCCATGAGTTATTCTCTATTTATGTATTATGTTTAGATGAGTGCTAGTTTTTATTTCAGATCAAATTAATTTTACTTATAATTGATTTTGAACGGGTGATTTATATTTATATTTTTCTATTATAAAATTAAATTTACTGTAATATAGTTATATGTAATAAATTTATTATATCATTAATTTTACTTATAATTAAATTTACTCTAACATATTAATTAGAAAAAAATTTAAGGTGAAATCCAACACACATTCAAACTAAAAGACAACTAAACCAAAACATGTAATTATAAATTGATCAAAGTTGAATCAATCATCCAAAGAAGAATTAAACTAAAAATTAAGATACATTCTTAAAACTTTCATCAAAGAGAAATAAATAAAAGACTCTCATAAAAATTCTTATAGAATGGAAAATAAAATTTTCATTCTATATAAATTATTAACTGCATCTAATCTCCTAAACAAATTTCAATTGTTTCGAACTTTTTCTTTTATAAATGAAATATTTACAAAATCCTGGAGAATAGAACTGACAACAATAATATTTATACTATATTTTCCAAATTAAATTATATATTTAAATATAAAAAATTTATGCAAATGAATTAATAATCCCAATTGGACGAATAATCCCACTATTCTATATCTCGACACACATAACATCAATCAACAAGTTGGTACTTTTGTTATACACAACCTATTGACTTGGCGCGCAACCATGGACTACTATACTCAGCGCAACCGTTACTTGAAAGGCTGAATCATAGAAAGCAGTTCACAAACAAATCATGGCATGCAAGACACTTAAGTCAACCATTTTAATCGTGTAAAGCCTAAAATTAAAATAAATCCAACATTTTGAAAGCAAATATGTGGAATTCACGATTGACTTTTTGCCAAATGATTGAGATAAGTTTAAATTATTTAATATTAATATTGATTTATGTAATTATAAAATGATCTTAATGAAATATTATTAAGCGTTAGCGAATTATTTAAATGTTATATATTAGAATCAATTCCCTCTTTTTTCTCTTCATAAATGATGGTTTTAACATTAAAGAAAATATTTAAATTTTAAAAAAATATTAAGTTAATTTTAAAATGAACAATCTCTCAGTAATGATATTTGCAACTCTATACTTGTGTATAAAAGAAGAGTTGTAAGAATAAAGAAAAAGTTAAAATGTCAAAGGTTGAATTTTACCATAAAAAATAAGTAAAGTAAGCTAGAAAAGAGAAACACACAAGGAATTAAATTTGAATAAGTCTGTTAAAACCCTTATAAAAATTACATAATAGAGAAAAGATGAAAAATATAGTATTTGAGATGGTAAAGATGTAGCTTCTTTATTTGTTTATCCATACACGTGTGACAGCGGGATTTTATCTAAGAATAAGAATTTTTTCCTAATCATTGTTATTGCGCTTATATACAAGTTTTCTAGTCTCCCTAGGACAAATAATTTGGATTGCATTATTAGCTTCTCTTATTATCATAAAATTTTTCTTATTAGTATAGTGTCTTAAAATTAACCATTAATAAGTAATATATTTATCAATAAAAAAACTATATTTACTTGCACATATTGCTCGTTAATATAAAAAATCATTCGGATTCAAACAAAGTCAATGAGATTATGAATATTTCAAATCAAGCTCTATAAGGTACGCATTTTACATGTGTGTGGTTACATTTTTCTTTTAATAGGTGAAGAATTCAAATTAAGCTTAGTAATTTGTGTCTTTTAATCGAATAGTCTAGGTATTAACTTTAATTTATTGATTTAAATATAAAAAAATTATTATAAAGAAAAGTACCCATATTGTATGTATTCATAATTAAAAAAAATAAAAATTAAATTAGAATCTGGATGCCTGATATCTCAAGCTAATTAAACTGAGAATAACAGTTCAAACTAAACAATTTCACTCTTTAAAAAAGTAGAAAATTTTAGGGTTCATCATTTTGATCCTAATTATTAATGGTCATCTAGAGAAGTTATTGTAACTCAAGATAGAGTAAAAACCCTATAAATTTGTTGGGACGTTAGAAATGCCAAGAGGCAAAATTTCAACATTATGTAGATAAATAACTTATCAATTTACTGCAATAGAAAACATTCTTCAATCTACGAGAATTATTAATGATAATCACAGTTACCACAAATGAGTGTCAATAATCATCTGTTTGATTACCTAGATGGGATGATAAATTTTGAGAGGCTTAAAGGAAATTGTGGCCATTGTGTAAATCCTATTAACGATAAAGCTAAGGATGATTCAATAGCTCTAAAGCCAATCATGTACACAAAAGAACTCATAGTGGCAATAACTATTATCACCAAATATATTTTTTTTTTCTGTCTGAGAACATAACACTCGAATTCAAAGAAATTAATAAGACAGAGATGAAATTTAATAAGATTTAAAATTTTTAGAATAGAAAACAGCAGTAAATTCAAATTTATATTGTACTATATTATCTTTAAATTAATAATATATGATATTAATTGGACTATATATATATATATATATATATATATATATTATCTAATTTATTTATTGAAATGACTAATTCAGTGAACCAGTTGAAGTTTTAAGACAGAAAAATATTATTTTAACTAAAAAAGTTATTAATTGATAAGTATTGGCTATAAAAAGTAAAGTGGCGATGATAATTATTTTAATTTCAGGTGAAAAAACGTGCATAATGTGAATTGCTGCTACTTTAATAAGGTTTTTCGAATTAAAACAAAAAACTTTAATAAAATTATAAAATTATAATCTTTAAATACAGCATATTTTCAAACATTCAATGAATATATTTTATTATTCACCGTTCTCTCACCGTGAATTTCTCTCACTATATAGGATAACAATATTAAGTCCATCAATTTTTCTTAGGATTATAAGTGAACATAATTTTCTGTCCGTATGTTTGCCACATGCACTTAAGGTCTTGTCACACCAAAACTATAGGTTTCCACATGTAGACGAGCTTTTAAAGTAAGAGACATATTTTTCTCGTTGTTTCATTTTTATTTATAAATTTACAAATTAAAATTTAATTGTAAACTAAACCCACCACAGAAACACACATGTAATATATGTGTTTGCTTAATTCAAATGATATTGATATTACGTGGTTCAAAATATATTAACCCATGCCCACCCAATTAGTATTGACATCATGTCCTATGCTTAAAAACAGGGCTCTTAAAAATATTTTTAAAATATAATTATTATTTATTTTAAAATTATTTACAATGATTTAATTAATTGACAAAAAATATCGATATTAGAAAACTATAATATATAAAATTAATAATAATCTTGTAGAAGTTTCGTGTTTAAAATTCAAAAATAATAATAAATAATCATAAAAATAAAAAGTTTTAGTTAGCAAAATAAATTCCTACCCAATCATCTATATTATAAATAGTTGTAATTCTTTTGAATCTTAAAATAAGATGAGATGTTATTGATATTTATTTTTATTAATCTGTTTAAATTTTTTAATAAAATAATTAAAAAATTTAATAATTTTTTAAAATAAAATAACAAAATTTTTAATTTGAGGTAACGTGACATATTACACTTACACCCTTCTAGTCTAGTTTTTTTTTTTTTTTTTTTAACTTTATTAATTCATTTCAATGTTTTATTTTTATTTATAAATTAAAACTTGATTGTACTTTAAACCGACCACATAAACTCGTGTAATATTTGTTTGTTACATTGGCATAGATAATAATATCAAATATGTGGTCCAATTACAATTATAGAGTCACTTTCAAATTAAGAGATTTCCTACTATAGCAGTGGCTAACTGCCGCCACAGAGCAATGAATGAAACATTTACGAGAATTTTAACTCTCGTTTTCATTTCAAGAAATGTTTTTATTTTTATTTTCTGAAAATAATTTTTATTTAAAATTTTAAAAATTAAAAAATATATTTTTTATCATTATAATACATTTCTATCACTACCTTTTATCATTCTCACTTTTCATTTTTTAAATTCTTATGAAAACAATGAAAATAATTCTTTTCATTGTCAATTCAGTCTTTCTTTTGAAAATATTTTTAAAATTACAATTAAATATATTTTTAAATCATTTTTTATTTTTTAATAGAAATAAAAAAAATGGAAAAACTAAATAAGACAGTTGACAATTTGGTCGGAAATGGTGATTACTAACCTAAGTAAGTTGCTAGTTGCATCTCAAAAATTTTAGCATGATATGGCAGTGGCCATAACATTCCTCTAGATCAATTGTTGGGGTCGATCTTGCTTCCCTTTAATTTTAAGGTAATTTGTGTTAGTAAGCACAAGGTTATCTATGATAGGGAGAGTTATAAAAGTTTTTAGAGACATTACCTTTTACATGTGATTAGAGACTATCCTTAATTTGTATACATTTTCACATCAAATTTATTAGGTGAGCTCAAATTGTGATTATGGGCATAGGAAACGTCAACACAAGGGGGAAAAAATGAAAAACATAGGTTAGTTTATAAATTTAGAGATAAAAACATATATCATTTTTCAGAATTTAAGTTAGTGAGAGACTGATGATTTTAAATGAATTTTAGGAAGAAAATTGATTGAGTTGAAGAAAAGAACGTTGAAACTATAGAATGAATTCCATGTGTCTAAAACATTTTTTGCAATTTTGTTTTTGAGTTAAGACATACCAAATTCTGCCACTACATGTAATGACATCTGAACCTTACATAAAGCTTATCTTTCGCATAATAAAAATATTCTAACATATTTTAATAAAAAAAATTAATTTTTTAAGTAATGTCTATAAAATCTTACCTTACTTTATTTGTTATTTCAAAAAGTTAGCGGCCAACAAAGAAAATCCGTGCATGTACAAATGTAATACATTACACCATGGAATGATCAAATTAAAAAACACCGCCCTAATACATGTAAGTTTGAGTTGAAAGGTAAAAAATTTACTTGACTTTTAATTAATAAAATTAAGAGTTCAAAATTTATAAATATAATTAATATTTATGAAATTTTTGTTTTTTAAATAAATTTAAGTTTTTAATCCAAATTAATTGGATTGAAAAATGAAAAATGTAGTTTTTTAAAAGTGGGAAAGTAAATAGAATATTAGATCCTAATTAATTTTAAAAAAAGCTCTCTATCTTTTATTTTCTAAAAATTATTTTTATTTTCAAATGTTTGAAATTAAAAAATATTAAAAAAACATTTAAAATTACATTCATATCACCATTTTTTCTATCAAAGATAGGAAATATTAAAAACGATTTTTTATAGTTTTTTATTTTCAGTTATATTTTAAAAATGTTTCTATTAAAAATATTTTTAAAAATATAATCAAATATGATTTCATTATATTTTGTATTTTGTTCAAGAGTGAAAACATGAAATCCTGATTCTTACTCGTTTAGATACGAGCCACAAACCATTTCCAGTTCCGTACTTGCTACTTTTTGCCCTGTGTGAAGCATTCAAGATATCAATTGTACTGATGGTGGCAGATAACATGCGCGATTGAGTTGTTTTTCTTTTTTTTCTTTAAATGAGGAAAAAATAACACATCTTTTGCCTTTTTTTAGTGCTAAAAGCACTGGATACGAAATCCCAGAAGACGGTACTGCATTTATATTCTAGTACAATTGGCAATTGCTTAATTATGAAATAATTGAAGAATATTTTTGAAATAAAAGAATTAGATAAAATTATATTTTATTTATATTTAAATTAAAAAAAAATATTTATTTATTTTTATTAGTATACATGAATGCAGAGAAAATATCATGTTCCACTCTTATATTCCCCTGTACCCATTCTTGCTCCTCACAATGTCCTGATCGAGGTTGATGGTGCCTCAGAGAAATAACTTGAATATATAATTCGATATGATAGCACTACTTCCACATCCTCATAGCTCTTGAATGCCTATGAGTCTATCATGCAGCCATGTCCAAGAATGGCCTGCAGCTCCAACTTCCACACCTGAAATGAGACTACCATTTGTCTTTCATTAAGCTAGTGTGATCACTTGTCAACCCAAAAACATATTATGAGAAATTGAGATCATTACCCCATTTTTCTATATATATAAATTGTGAAAGTTTCACTTCACAACTAGTTTATTAGGTCAACCCAAAAATTAATTGCTTGTGACTTGTGAGGATTAGGCTGGATGACCAATTTTTATAAAATAATTTGTGAAGATTTCCTCCTTTCAACTGGTTGGTAACTTAGTACTTAAGTGGGATGAATCAAAACAATCTAGCTCATAATGTTTAACCTACTTCATCATTTTAATACATAGATTCTTATCTTAAATGTGGGTATAATCACAATCAATTTTGAGCAAAAGTAAAACTGAAACAATGAATTTTAACCTATATGTGACACACAAATATTTATTTTTTTAAAACCCGCATAAGTGTACATGCTCAAGGAACACAGGTCTAATCTGAGTATCTATCAACCACGCGTTACAAATATCCATACTGTGTAGTGTCAGAGTTAGTAATAATAATTAGAATTATTTCCATAAATGTAGAAGACCAAACCAAATTAGGCATACATGTATAGCATAGTGGTTCTAATAGTTGCTTAGCGTTTTTGAGAATTATTTATATAATTGATAAACATTATGACCTGAAGGTCACATAAAATATGATAATATTTTGAAGTTGGTATAGACACAAAATATCTGGGTGATGAAGCACTAAGTTCAGAAAACAATGAGAGAGGTTCAGAAAGTTGTGAGGCTTGTAGTGTCGGATGGTGGTCTTTCCATGAAGCAACATGTATTAGACTGCAAGGCATCATAGTGGGGATCATCTAATTAGGTCTACATTTTTTGCTATCCAATTACATCATCGGATAAGTATATCCTATTACGGAATTCCGCACAATAAAAAGATAAGGTGCATCATAATAAGGTGGTTACAATATTTGGATGCTTAATTAATTTCTTCTAATTATACATGTTCGTCTCTTTGAAAAACTTTATCTCAAAAAAAAAATAAAATATATCTTTGTTTATAATGGTATCTTTTTTATCTTAATTGTTTTCTTTTTTAAAAGTATTATTATATCTAATTTAAAGAATCAGAAAAGTAAATTAACGGTAATTTTATTTGTTTTAAAATAAGGGGCATATTGTCCTCGAAAGGTACACTAAGTCGTGTTTGCATTGCATACGTGTTCCACTAAGGTCACTAATAAGGACGTCCTACTTCTTACAAACGAAGGTAATGTGAATAAAAGATATTGGTGGTACTTGTTTCATGTCATTTCTCTAATAGTCATGTCTTGAAATATTGGGGGTTGGACGTCCACTAATTTGGTACTTCACATTTCAAGAGGAATACCAAAACATTTTACAGTATAATAGGATATATATGGTTAATTAATTAAAAAACATTTTTGTAAGATTTTTAAGAAAATTAGTACTTTTCGTTTATTCAATACGAACAAAATAAATTTTTATTTATACAACTAAAATTTATAGTTTATAAATATTTTTAATATATAAATTATATTATAATAAAAATTCGAATATTAAATATATATTTTTAACATATAAATAATATATTATATTTATGATAAATAATATGTATTTTGATGAAGTTATTTTTAATTAACTATGCACAATTTTTTTAAAAAAAATATATATATGAAAATTTAATTTATAAAAGAAAGATGAAAAGTATAATTAAAAGAGATTAAGGGAAAAAATCTTATAAACATCGCACTTGTTAAAATAAACTCTGTTGAAGAATAACTTTTAAATAAGTTTGGATTTAAAATAACTATTCTAATCTATATAAAGAGAAAAAATTATAATAAAATTTACAAATTTATTATATATAGAAATTTGTGATTGGATAACCATCTGAAAATATTTTATATTATTAGTGTATATGTTATTTGTTATATATATTAAAAAATTTGTAAAATATTTTTTATTAATAGATGATATTTATGAAAAAAAGGAATTTATATCATTAGATAGATTCATGTAAATTTCGATAATTTAATTATAGAGTATACAAAAAGTATATTTAAAAAGTGTTCACAGTAGTTGGATACTATAGAATTTGATCTCTCCCGTCACCATCCGTCTCCACTTATATGCCTTAGTATAAATGAGATATGTGTCCAAATTGAGTTTCTCCAAGAGAATGTGAATTAAAATAGAGAGAAAAGGGAAAGGAATTGAGAGAGTAAAGACAAAATGGAACCAAGTCATGTAATAGCTATTGCAAATGTAGAAGAGAATATTGGTCATGCAACAAAAAAGAATAATAAAACATTCCAATTTCGACTTCCACCCATTACTGGGAAAAATGAAGTCCGTTGTATCTCCAATACCTCCAATCTTAGAGACAAGAAGAATATGCAAAGTGACCATGACACCAGGAAGATGATCCACTGTGTCAAAGTGGGTATCTCCTTGGTTTTGGTTTCACTTCTTTACCTCTTGAATCCTCTCTTTAAGCAAGTTGGAGAAAATGCAATGTGGGCTATCATGACTGTTGTTGTCATGTTTGAATTCTCCGCAGGTACTTAATTAATTTCACCAACATATGTATACTATGATGTCTTCAATTATTATCCATTTCAAAGATGAATCTAATGTTGCATTAATTTGTTCAACATTTCAGGAGCCACACTAGGAAAGGGCCTTAATCGTGGACTAGGTACTATACTAGGAGGAGGACTAGGTTCCTTAGCCGCAGTTTTTGCCCAAAGCTTTGGAATTGGCAGGGTTGGAAACTCTATCATAATCGGTGCTTCAGTATTTCTTTTTGGTAAGTTTTTTCTAAAATACTATGAGTGTGTTTGAACATTATGGGCATATATAGAAATTATTGATATGGGTTACTTGTTTTAATAAAGTCGATCGATCTCTTTCCATGCGTATGATAAGAGAATGAAACTTCTTGTAACATAGTAAATGTGTTGTACCTTGATGTACAAATTGTATCTAAGTTTTACTATATGGTTAAATTGCATTAAATTTCAGGATCAATTGCTACATATGTTCGATTGGTTCCAAGCATAAAGAAAAGATACGATTACGGAGTGATGATATTCATGCTGACTTTCAATCTAGTTGTGGTTTCTGGTATACGTGGTCATATGCAAGTGTGGGAAATAGCACGCGAACGTCTCTTGAATATACTAATGGGATTCATTGTGTGCGTGTGTGTGAGTTTGTTCGTATTTCCTTTGTGGGCCAGTGATGAACTTCATGATTCTATAGTTACCAGATTCCTCGACCTTGCTAACACAATTCAAGGTATTTATGAACTCAACTTAGTCATTTTCTCTAGTTGTTCTCAATTCTTTTATCCGTAAAAATTAAATAAAATTTTATAAGAAATATGAGAATTTATCCATTCTCTTTATCTAATTAACTAAGTTATACTCCGTAACTTCTTAATCATTGTGATGAAATAACGCAGTCTGAATTTGTTTATTTCAGATAAGTAATTAATTGTATGTCCACAAATATCTTGAATTTTTTCCACAGATTTTAAAAAATACTAGCCACAAATATGCACGTAATGTATCATCAATCAAGATGTGACCCCTTTAACATGAGATGGAACCCCGGGAGAATGATTTTTTTAATCAAAGAATGGTGATATATCACTTTCAAATAAACCACTTTCTTTTATGACTCCTAAAAACACTACTTTCTCTTATGTATAGCCATCAAACTTATACTACTAAATTATATACATAAATACTTTCGTGAAGATCATTATTAATTCAGCATTTACCCACTCGCGCGCAAAGTGTACACATGCATAACAATTTTTGCACCACTTAATATTTTTTACTGTTTTTTTATTAAATATTAATATATCAAATCCGCTGCTGAACTATGTAAATATATTTCTAAAATTCTATCTTGCTATGAAAATATTTAATACTTCACTTATATATATATATATATATATATATATATATATATATATCAAGATCAATATTGCATAGACATTTAAATAATAGAAATATAAGAACCTTTTCAATTATATTTTTGTTGTTATTCAATTTTTATATATAAACAATCAAAACCTTTAAAAAATACATAAATAATCAAAGTGATGATTTAACGGCTACATTAGTAAACGATGTAAGTTTTCACTACAAAGTGTTTGGTAAATGAGTATGGATGGGATTCAACATAGATAAGCCAAAAAGAAATTTATCTTCTTTCATTTGTAGGTTGTTTAGGGGAATGTACCAAAATCGTTAGTGAAAAGGAAAACCAACCCTATAATAGCTTCAAAGTTTGCAAGTCGGCGTTGAACTCAAAGTCAAAGGATGAATTATTGGTACGTTGTTTTTCAATTACATATTAAAATTGAATGAAAAACTACATAATTGGTTTAGAATAAAGTTTATTATACTTTTCAGGCAAATTTTGCAAAATGGGAACCTTGGCATGGAAAATTTGGATTTTCCTACCCATGGGAAAGGTACTTAAAGATTGGTGAAGTTCTTCGAGAATTGGCTGCAATCATTCTAGGTGTGGGACGTTGCCTTGAAGCATCAAAAGAGGTAGGTGTATATTATATGGTTGCTAAATGACAAAATAAGATTTGATGGGCTCACATGTTTGGGTTCAATGAATCTTTTTTGTCAGCCCATGGTCTCTTTGAGAGAGTCGCAATCAGCCCAATTAGAAACATGCGAACAAGTTCAATCAAGAGTTGTGTCTATTTTGCGTGAACTTGGAGATAGCATGAAGCAAATGAGGATATGTGATGCAAAGGCCAGCATTTTGGCCCAATTGAAATCGGTTAGAGAAGATCTAAGTTTGGTACTTTCCACATCAAAGTTGGTTGAACTTGATAATGGTCAAATGCTAGCAATTGTTAGTTTTGTGTTGTTGCTCATGGAAGTGGTAGGGAAGGTAGAGGAATTGGTGAAAGAGGTGCAGGAACTAGGTGAAAAGGTTGGTTTTCACACTGCCACAACTTCAATGTCTTCGTGAAACCTATCTTTGCATAGGATGATGATAATATGTATCAACCACTTCCCAATTTTGGGTCATGAATTAGAAATATGTGTTTTTTTGTGCTAAAGAAACACGTATTTTTAATCAGGAATATGTATTTGAGTGTATTGTCCAAGCTCAAGTAAATGAAGCAAGATGCAATTTAGCATTAGGTATTTAATTATCTTTGTATCAATGAAAATGAAAAAAAAAAATAGAAATCAAATGGAGAGAAGGCAGGCTAGACCCAAAATATATTAAAATTAAAAATAAACAAAATATTGACTTTTTAAATTAAAAAATTAATGTAACTATTCCGCCATATTGGTGTGGTGATTAGATATGGCACTCATTGTAAAGTGATCTATTTAATAGAAAATGTTGAATTCATCTGTGTCAATGAAACTCATCTCTTCAATACTTTATAATTCATTAATACTTTATTTCAAATTATATTGTAAGAATACTATAAAGTTTGAAAAGGGAAACATGGAATATTATAGTGAATAGAGGTATTAATATTTTCATCATGCTTATGCTATTGCTCACGCAATGTTATGCATATGGTTCAACCTCTTGTTTCATGGTGAAGAAGCCGTCTATTCATGAACACATAAAAACAAAGTTTAAATGGCCGGCAACAATGCTCAGCACTTCTCCACTTGAAACCTCCGCTACACCCTGTCATACCACAAATTCATGTAATACAATCACATGTCATTCATTATTTTAAGGAAACTTAAACTTTCAATAATAAAATATGTATAAGTAGTTTTATTAGTTTATAAAATGATACTAGCCTCTTTTGACTCCAGCAAATTGTTCTCAGTAGATAATACTTATAGACTTAAAAAGAATCTGATAACAGTTTTTAATCATATATATAAATAAAATTTAGAGTACAGCTATGTGTAGAGATTTTTTAAAAAATTTAACATTCCAAATAATTTGATTAGTTATTGACAAAATTTTGTTAAATTTTTGAAGTTGTATCTGACTCTAAATGACGTTATCAAGCAGCATCTCCTGAAACTTTCTCCTATGCTTTGTTAGTGCACAAAATGAAATCATAGAACGATGAAGTTAAAGGGTAGATGAAAAACTTTCTCCCCAGCGTATATGATAAAATTAAGTGAAAGAATAAAGTCTGAGAACTGCAACTATTTGATTTGTAAAAATTTTACTAAATCTATAAAATCAGAAAAGATAATTATTAAAATAATATAAAAATAAATAAATAAAGTATGATTTCAATACGATTAACCTGTATTCAAAATAGTGTCAGAGAGTGTTACTAATATTTCTGCCACATGTTTTGCTTTTCTTTAATTTATGAAAAAGAAAAAAGGGAGGCATTCAAAGACTGTAAACTATTTTTTGAAATTTATTTATATTTTTTTTATAGTAATGGATTAAATTATATTAAAATATTTTTCATTTTCCCTCCTTTTTTATTCATTGAAATAATTGAAAATAATTTTTTCTTTTTTTATTTATTTTCTTAAGTCTTATTTTCTTTTCTCGTCCAAACAACGGAAGGCCTTGAATTTTCAATGTCAAGAAGAGTATTTTGTTTTGTTCTTTTTGGGTAGGACAACAAAATGATCAAATATTAGAATATTAGACATCAACATAGATAACTTAGTAGACAAACCAAAACATGAATGAAGTAGAAGACCATTTCACATAAACACAAAAGTGTGCAAGAATTCAATCAAATACAACAGGAAGATGGGTATTCCTACAAAATGTGTATTAGTTGTGATTGCTTTGTTGTGCGTATGGGATGTTGCTGATAGTATTCCAGACACTAGCATCATCAACGTTCTTTGTAACAATGGGGTGTACACCTCAGGGGACCCTTTTGCTATAAGTTTAGGCTATGTTTTGGAGGACTTAGAAAAAAAAACACCAACGGAGAAGAATTATGAGTACCACAACATTTCACCTTATCCTAATGCCTTTGCCTATGGACATGCTGCTTGTAACCTTAATTTGACATCCTCTGATTGCAAAACATGTCTTGGTGATGCTAAAACGGCCTTGTTTAACACATGTCAGACACCACGGATCGGGGCTCGTTCGGTGCTCCATGATTGCACAATTAGGTATGAGCAATACCCGTTTGACGATTAGAAACAGAAAATTTGAGCTTTGGTGTTCAATTTCCATCACAATGCAAAATATATACAATATGTTGCTTACCACAATTATTCCAAAGCTAATGCAAATCTAAAACCTTATGTTTTGTACCACAAGTATACCTTAATAAGTCAAAATACTCTGCCTTTCATTTCTGGAATATGATTTATTTCATTCTTTCTTTCTTTTTTTTTTTAATAAATTGCCGGTATAAAATTATTGTGATTGATTGATGGTCGCATGCAACTATTTTTCTTGTAGAGTATAGGCTTCCCGTATGATTCGTTATGTTTTTTTATTCCCCTTTTTATGGTACAAAACATGGGTTCACACTTACATAACAGTTCTACGCGGTGAACATGAGAAACAGTTGCGTGATTTTAAAACATCGTAGGGAAAAAAGAAGCACCCAAAAAAATAAGGAAATGGTAAAATATTCGGCATGCCTCGTTTGCCTGGATATATTTTTTGGAACTTTGAAAGAATAAAATTTCAGTAACTGTTTCCTTTGCGTGATAATGTAACAAAATGGTTTTCCTTTCAAGGAAGACTCTAGTATCAATGTTAAGGATCCAACTAATCAAAATCATATTAAGATTTCAACACAGTTGCATTTACAAAAGCTCAACTTATTTTTAGTATTTTGTATTTTTAAAAGAATAATTGAGTATGCTTTATTTAACACTCAATAACTCAGTTCATATGAAATGACATTCAAGCCCAATTGTTAGGCTCAAACGCGATTAGTCAAAGGCATTGTCTAGTACTATGGTTCACGCAAAGTGCAGAATGTCAATTTCAAGAAAAGCAATGGCATAACGTCCATGATTCGTAAGTATTATATAAGGACATTGAAAATACTAATAAATCTTGAAGCTAGAACCATATTACATGCATGAATCGATAATTGAGACGTAATAATCTTCTGGATCACAGTTTTAATTAAACAATTAATACTAGTAACATGCACATGAACTACTCCAGGGCATTTGTTAATATAAATAAATAAAAACAAATAACCAAAAGAAAAAAAAAATCTCTTTTATATACAATATACAAGACTACAAGCAACAACATCATGGACTTGGCATATCTCCCACTACGTTTTTGAAGACCATCATATGAAATTTACAAAAACAAAAACGAAAATTCAAAAAATAAAATCAAATGCTGTGTATGCTTTCTGATCAATCAAGTTTGAATTCTCAGTGGTTATTTTTTCTTTTTTTGTACAAGATATCACCACCCAAAATTAAGAACCCATCTAGATATAATTGCCTACAATGGCAGACCCTTACCCTTACAAAGAGGGTCCAATCAATCATTTAGCAAGAAATTAAAAAGGCTTAATTTCTTTGTTTGCAAAGAATAAAATTCTGTAACAAAAAGCAAAATAACAAATAGTTAGATGCACCAACTAGTGAGACTGACCATACCAAATTCAACTTGCAGCTTCTCCTCAATTCAGCAAGGGTTGGTAAAGACTTGTATGTATAACTTAAAACATTCTCTGCAAACTGTATATAGATCTGTGTTTACAATGGAACTTCAGAAACTTCTGTTGTATTCGGTCTCCGTTCATTTAAATCCCCTCGCTTAAGAAGAAGTGCATAAAGAATCTCATTCCATGAATCAGGAACACCAGGTAAGCACCAATGGCTACAGTCTTGCCGCTGCATAGAGGCTGTGCCATCTGGTCCAAGATAGTAGATAGATGGATGGCCATCTCTTCTGCGTATTGACATTTGAGTGACATTAAGCAAGTCTAAATTCAAAATTTCTGATTTATTCGTGCGATCTGACAAGACATTAACGACAGTTCTGAAATGGCCGTCAGAAACTACTGGCAAGGAGCCTAGATCAGGTAATGTTTCCAGGTGACAACCACCACCAGTATTCCAGTCACCACCCCTGCTAGATCCAATGAATTAGTTAGCGACTAACTCATCTTCTTCCACATGTTAGTTAGCAGTCATTGCAGATACAGAAAGTGTTGTTGAAAAGGTTTTGACAGTTTGTTCAAAATAGGAACCATACAGAATTTATAGTAAAGAACAAAAAACTAATCAGCTAGACATGAACCAAGCAACAAAAATATGGATAACCAGCAATATACCCGAGAAAGAATGACACACAAGTAATATCTATATGGATTTTTGATGTTTTTAAAAACTATGCCACCACACTTCACAAAAAAAATACAACCCAAAAAAAAAATGCCAAAACCAAAAGGTGTAGTGACAGTAAAAATCCTGTAAGAAGTCAAGTGATAGTATAAGTTTAGTCAAGTTTACAATGATGTTGTTTTATCAACCCTAATAAATTTATTGGAGAAGGAACAGTCACTGAGTTCACCATTAGAAAACTATTGAGAGACAAATTTTGAGCAAATAAAGATACAAGTATAGGTAAGTCGATTTGAAAGTTTAGGCAAACCTGAAATGGACAGGAGCATAAGTACGAAAAAGTACATAAGTTTTGTTCGTGTTTACTTCATTGGCAATCCAATTAACTACTGTCTCTATTGATTTTCTGAATGCATCTTCTGTAGTCATATTCATCTTCACTTCCTCCCCTAGTTGGAAGTAGCAACCTCTAAGCAATAAAATGAGCCAAAGATCAAACTCACATACAACAACTACTTCAATATTAATGGTATAATCACATGAAGAGTAGAAACTAAAGTCAAAGTAATTTAGACCATGCCCAAGCTTTTCCATATCATGTAGATAAATAATGCATAAATAATCAACTTTTCTATATTGAACTTTAGTACAAAACATTTGAATCAGAAGAGATCCTACCCCCTTTATATAAGCTTTTACTACAATGAGAATAGTTGCTAGTATTGTATAAATTATCTAAACTAAACACGTATATGACAGACTTCATATAAATTCATTCCTTCTTCTTCCTAATTAATTCCTTGGGTTCATCCTTTTTAGTATTCTATGGTAAGAGGAAAGAATATCAATCTACCAAAAGAAATTTTCACCATGTTTGGCAATTGGCAAATAATTTTTAAGGAAAATAACCCTTTTCTCTTTTAATCTCTCTTGCTGCTGAAAATAATACAACTATTTCCCACAGCTAAGCTAAGCTAATCCAAATACGCACTAAAAAACCCATCTCTTTTGTGTAAACTGTATCAGTATCACATGATTAGTGTCTTCTTTGACATGTCCTCCTCGTTTAAATGCCAAAATAAGGTGGTAGTCTGGTATGCAAGGATGGCATCATTATTAAGATATCTAATAGAATAGCAGATAAAAAAAGTCCTTACATTTTGACAGTCTTCTCATTATTCCACCAATGTCCTGCATTGAGAACCAGCACATCTGCATCTCTCCACTTATGAGAAATCCAATCCATATGATCCACTCTCAAAGTCATTCTTACCCCATCAGGTGCACCGGAAGGAGGCCGTCCCTGCACTACAAGATAAGGTGATCTATAGTATTCAATGGTGCAGTTAAAATCTTCAAACTTGAATGCCAAGAATCCTGTGTGCTTTGTAATTGGGTTCCCATTAACTTCGTAGACACGAGTCTTGTCTTCAACCACAGAAGAGAGCATACAAAGGAGAGATTCCCATTGATTCCTTCCAATTGAGTCACCAACAAAAACTAGTCGCTTGTCCCGTAGCTTCTCCAACATCTTCTTTGCATTGAATCTGTTACAAAAGAACAGTCCCTTGTTATATTTCATTTCAACAACTGAGCTAAAAGAACTTAACATGGTATTTTATGCACAAGCAACATGCTACCCAAGATGTAAGTCAACAACAGATGATTACATAGCACGGTTGACAATGACAACTTAGGTAACTTCACCAGTAAAAGAACCAATAACAGAAGAACATCTCTTTTATAATCACTAACAAAACTCACTCCAAGTATATTTCATACCAAAACCTTTTTTTCTCCGTATTCAACAGTGCAAAAAAAAAAAAAAAGGAAAAAAGAAAAGAAAAGAACAAACACTTCTATCATACTAATCCATACAAAGTAGAGTTAAACAGAAGAGGAACAAACACTTCCTTCATACCAATTAATCCCGAGCAACAGTTAGACAAAAAAGGAACAAACACTTCCTTCATACTAATTCATCCGAATTAAAGTTAAACAAAAAAAGAACAAACACTTCCGAATCAGTTCACACAAATTAAAGTTAAACAAAAAGGAACAAACACAGTTAATCAAAGTTAAACAAAAAGGATAGTTCATCAAAACAAAACAAAACAAATTCGCGCATGTACACAAAAAAAAAAATACACGCAAGCACATGAACGGTGGTGGTGATTGATCCCTCGAGCAAACAACTACAAGACAAAATTCCAAAATCATTTTGTGTTCAGAGAAACAACACCACCAACCAACCAATCCAAACTAAACCAAACCAAACCAAAATCATAGTTTCCTTTTTTGTCTTCATTTTTTCATCACCAACCAACCCAAAATCCAAAACTAAACTCCAAAAAACAAAACAATAAAAATAAAAATTGAATAAGTGGGGTTGGTTAGTACCTGGGCAAGTTGCAATCTTTGGGTTGCCATCGCCATTTAGTGTAGAAAGTATCAGGCTTACCATTCTCAGAGCATCGAAAACCTTGATCCATGAAGGAACAATTGGCGGAATCGTAAAGGGGATAAGTCTCATCCCAAACCCAATTTCCATCAAATACATCACACTTATCACCCTCTTTACTCAGAAACTGAACCGATGAAGAAGCAGAAACAGAAGTAACAGAGGAAGAAGAAGAAGAAGAAGAAGAAGCAGAAGAAGAAGAAGTAACAGAAGATGATGTAGAAGACGAAAAATCCAAGTCAAGCACAGTGGTGGTACCGCGAGAGCGAAACCCTCTGTAATCCAAGTAGAAGAAGGAGGCAATGAAGAGAGAAGCGAGGAAGATGAAAGCGAGTACTCCGAAAGAGGATTCGAGAGGGGAAAAGCGTTTGAATTTCTTGAAAAAATCAAAGTGGGTCACGGTGGAGGTGTTGTCGACGGGTGGTGAAGTTGTACCGTTCTTGCTCATCTCGTTGTGTTTGAACAAAACAAACAAAAAAACAAACAAACATTCATTCATTCATCATTCATGGATGAAGAAGAGAGTGTTGGATGAGAAAAGGTGGGGTCCGAGTGAGTGAGTGAGTGAGTAAAGAGGGTATTAATGGAAGAGAAAAAGAAGAAGAGTGTGTATGTGTTTATGAAAAAGTAGTTACAGTTTGGAGGTGAGTGAGTGAGTAATCAAGTTATGAATGGAGGCGAGAGAAGAAATAGTTTTGTTTATAACTTGATGGGAACGCGTAGAATGTGAGTTTCAGGGTTGAGAGTGGAATTTTTGTGGTATTTTTTTGGGATGAGAGGCGGCAATTTATTTTTGACAATAGCACTGATAATGCGGAGAGATAGCTAATTTGCCTAATTGCCTAATTCTTATTATGCAATCATTCAAACGACGTGGAAGCAACTCACCTCTATTAATTACTTCTAATTTCAATTTTTCATTTTCCAAGCTGACCTGATATTATTTAATTCAATCATTAATATAACTCATGTAAATATTACTTAAATTTGATATTGAGCTGTGACAAATTACAGATGATAACCCCGAGCTAATTTAATACTCGAATGGGCTGCACATTTTTTAGAGGGTCCCACTCGGAAATTAAAAAATATATATTTAAAAGGTAGATTAAATAAAAATGGCTTAATGTCGCCTTTCACTAATTTTTATTTTTTATATTAAGTTAAAAAAAGTTTATTACGATGCTTTGGGATCATATATAATTTTATTTTGATATACGACTTTCATTTTAGGACATTAAATTTTTAAATAATTTTATTTTAATTTATTAAGTTTATAAAATTTGATCATATTATAATTTAGCTATAAAAAATAATGATTATCTCTTGTGTGGAAATAGATTATTCGTTTTTAATTTATCTAGAAAATCATAATTATTCTTCTATATATTATAATAATTAAATTTATTATGAATGTATCATTTGTATTTGATTTTTAACTAATTTCATAATTTTAGAAGAATGTCATTTGATGACTTAGTCAAGGGTTGAGAATAATAGAGTTAGACCACACTTTATTAGGCCTAAACTTGATCAAGTTCAATACATAAGATTCAAATATGATTTGTTACAATTCATAATTTTTTTAAAAAATTTGACCTGGTCTACGTAATAATTTGGTATGACTCCCTGGTCTTGTTAAAAGTCATTGATTACTTAATAATTTTAAATTCAAGCAAAGTATTAGGAAAAAAAATTTATAAGAATAATATACCCAATCACAAACCAAAAAAAAATAAGTGATAAATAAAATCATATTGATTTCAATTTGTGAAAAATGAAATATATCAATAAACAATGAAGACACTTTAAAATTCAATATATATTAAAATGAAATTCTTCAAAAATTTAATGTCATCTTAAAAACTTAATATACAAAAATGATTTTTTAAAAAAAACTTAAAGTAATAAAATAAAACTTTTCAAATTTAACATATTAAAACGAAAAAAAAACTAAATTATAAAAATTTAATTGGTATACATTATATTTTATATACTCATGAATTATTAAATATAGTATATTTGTTAATTTTTATATAAATATTCTAAAATCATACTAACCATATTTTTATTAGATGATTCTATAAAAAAAATTATATAATTATACATTATAATTAAATTCATTAAATAGTTTAAGTCATAAAATTATTTTGAGAGTAAAAACTTATAATTAATATTACATGTACCTTCATAATAAATTATGAATATAGTAAAAGATCATCCGGTTGGTCACCAAAATTTTTAATTTCCTTTTACGATGGATTCTTCTGTATGCATTAATGTGGATTTTAATTCAGGATTACATATTTAAGGGGTTTTAGTTATTGCTCACCACTACCTATTGATAATTAATTTTTAAAAAAGATTATTTAATTTTTCATATTTATTTTAAAAATGTCAAACCCTTTCGAAAATACAAGTAAATTTAATTTCATGTTATTAATTAAAATATACAACTTAGAAGACAAGGTAGTTATTTTTACCATTCTCATAATTAGATTTTATTAAAAAAAAAAAAAAAAAAGTTCTGTTGTTTATTTCACATATTATTTCTGTGACAATCTAAAATCATTTTTTTTCATCAATCTAAGATCACAAATAGTAAAATCTCTGTTTTTTATATTATGTGCTTTTTTATAGTATCTATTTTTTATTATTTTTTTAAAGTATTTTCACTTCTTGCTGATAGGTCATACATGAATACGAATCCAACCTATCTAATTGTGCCACCTCATCAGACTAGCCACAGGCTTTGGCTGTTTCCTGAGCTATTTGATATATTCTTTCATTTATTTTTCACGTGTTTGACTGTGAAAGAACAAAAACTTAAGTAACAGTTTATTAAAAAATTACTTTAAAATGCTATATATCCTAAAAAAATTGTTATAGGTTGATTCATTTATAACTACGATAAAAGGGATTTTCTTATAATTTTTCCTTTTGATAAATTTTTTTAAAATTTATAAAATTATTTATTATATTTTTATATTTGAATTATTATTTTTTACCCTTAATAAAATTTAGGAATTAATTTAATTTAATGTCTATTTTTATATTTATTACAGTTTTTTACTGGTAGAAGATTAACACGATACCCTTTCAAAACAAAAAATTCTTTTTTTCTGGATGTAATTTTGAACCCTTTGAATAAATACAAATTGAACTCCATGATGTAAGCAGTTTCTAACCAGGCCGTGGGAATTAAGAATAAAATAAAAGTTCAAAGTGCAAAGAATCTCACTCAACTTTGTTCATGTGATATATATATATATATATATATATATATATATATATATATATATATATATATATATATATATATTATGATCTTTAACTTGTATAGTTTTTTTTTTTTCTTTGACATCTTAATTTGAATAGTTAAAACACTTAATTTTCGAATTATTGTAACAAATTTAATATTTTTTTATTTTTAATGGTCGAGTGGTTTGACACAACTAACTATTTAATGTATGACATAAACGGATTATGTTTTAATGATGATGATTCGTGAATGTGATATGTATCTATGATAAAAGAACTACTGTATCATTTTTTTTTTCATCCAGACCACAAGTTTCTAGTGGAAAAAAGAAATCTCAAAATAAAAAATGTATATACTACTGTATCATTGACATTTAATAATATTTATTTATTAACATCAGGTAAGTTTGTATATAAAATTAGTAAGAAAATCATAAAAAAATGGTTTGTATATAAATTTTAATCAATAACAAATTAATAGTATGTTAAATAAATAACTTTTATGTTAAATTTTATATTCATTCCAAAAGCACACCCTTATCCTCAATCTTTCCAAATTCCAATCAGAAGTCGTCATATACACGAGCTTACTGTGACAAAATGAGATAAGGTTAGTGACTAAACAAGCCAAGTATCCCTTTATAGGACACCCCACAGTATCAAACTGTCACTTTCTGATTAAGAAAGTTTCCCATTGGCATTAAGCACTTGTCTTCATAAACTGTGCTAATTCATAATTGATTCTAGACTAAATTATATAATACTTTCTTTTAAGTATAGTGAAATTGTATAAGTATCTTTAATTCTTAGATATAATATTATAACTATTTAAAAAATATTACATTAACATTCATTTATATATTATGCTTATATTTCTTAATTTTAAAAAATTTATATTAAAACTTCTATAAAAATCATAATAAAGAATTAAGAAATATCCGACGTAAAGAATCATAAATATTACATTAACATTCATTTATATATTACTTTTATGGTGTGGGCATGGATGAATTGAAATATTGGTTAGATAGCACAACAAACAGGGTAAGAAGTAGTTTTAATTATGACTGTATCACTTCCATTCGATGGCTAAAGTATTGCACATTTCAATTTAAATTAGGTCTTGTATTGTGTACAAGAGATCCTCTTTCACATCTTCGCACCAATTTAAATTATTTGTTCACAATCCTCCTTCAACTTTTATCCAACTAGTAAGAAAATTTGTTGCTGAATCTTTATATTGTATTTTTTTGGTACGTGTTTTTATATATTGTATTTTAATTGTGCTGTGTCTTTGAATTTTAAAAATGACTAAATTATATAACACCTCACAAACACTTTATACACAAAAATGACTAACTATATATCATTCAATTCGTATTTAATTTGTGTATATTGATATTTTTCATAAGTTAATACATATAACATAATGATTTATATATTACTTTCTATTTTTATTATAATATTATCCTGGAATAATTTATTTTATGGTCACACACATGCTCAACGTGAAATGGACTAGCACCAAAAGGATTAATTCCATGTATCTAATACAAATTTATGGTGAACACTCAAATAATGGTTGCCTTTCTCAGTAGTAATAAACCCAGAACAGAAATGCATTGAATTATTTTCCCCATGAAATGGATTGATTTTACATTTCACCTGAAAATGGTTCATTGTAATTAGAATCTTGTTAATTAATACCCTAACTAGTTAAGAAATTAAAATTGAAATATTTATTATTTAAATTACAAAAGAACACAATAAAAAACATAAATAATATAATTTTCCATATCTTAATAAAAATCTTTCTTATATTAATTTTTAATCAACATTAACTAGTATTTCACTTATAACTAAGCACCCTTTCGTTTTCATAATTAAAGCATCCAATCACATTCTTTATTTAAAAAACAGAAACTTCTAAAGAATATAAATGTTTGTAGGAAATTAAGCTGCACGTCAAATCATTGTGATAACATTTATTTGTTTTATAGGGATGACGAGGAAAACAATGATATGATATAATTATGCTTATTCCACCAATAAAAAATTGTTATGTCATATAAAATATTTAGTTATATTTTCTTTTAATTTTTTTTATATTACCCTTATAAACCCCAATCCCTTATTTCTGGTGTTAGTTTAGCAATGTTCAGGTTCCGTTGTAATTTGTTAGTGTCTGGCTTGATTCATACTATTAATATTTTTTAATATATGTAATATTTTTTGTTGTACAAAAATTAATAGTAAAAAATATTTTGTGAATGAATATATGACTTGAGTTTTTAGTGTATGTTTGGATTATCAATCAAAAATATAATTTGAGTTAACGCTTCTTTTCTTTTTTTTTTTTTTCAGCGAATCAAGAATATTTACTTTGGCATTCACTATTTTTAATTATTAGATTTACAATGGAACTATTTTGAACTGAAATCTAAAGTGCACTTAATAATCTTATCATAGATTCCATCTTGACAAATGCGTTGGACCCGTGTATTGGTAACAATAAATTGTGTTACTTGAATTTATAAAGTGTGAGTTTCAATTCACAGTGGAAAATTAATTTTATTAAAAATTTTACACTGATTTTTTCTACAAAGTTAATTTTATGATAACAGTATTTAAATATAAATCATATCATTTTAAAATTAATTTAAACTAAATCAAATTTATTTAAAATTAATTTTTTTCAAACCTAAACATACATAGAACAGAAAGCAAATCAGATGATTGGTATGGAATAAAACTAAACTAGAGAGGAAGATGAAAAGTTAATCTTTCGATTCTGGTAGGATCAGACGTTCATGTATGAGAAGAATGACATTGAATTTCGTGATGTGTGTAGGGACTTATAAGGGCTTCAAGGCTGAGAAAATGATTAGTGTAATGAGAAAGAGAAGCAAAGGCAGAGAAATTGATTAATGTAATGTGGTGGACACAAGGACAATGTCAAAAAAAGGAGTAAAAAATTACAGATGGATACTTTAAATGACATGATAACTTTTTATTAGTGAGACAATAACTGAGACATAATTATAGGTGACACATGATTTGGATTCCCTTTTAGGAATGAGGGAAGGATTACCATGTTTTGATTTATCTATGTTTTGATTAAACTATTCTGAGTTGAACATAATTTGTAAATATATTTAAAAATAATAATTTTCCAATTTAGACACACCAAAGAATACACTGAAAAAGATCAAGCATCTCGTGACAATGTTAGAGCAACTTTTTCCGTAATAGATATCTTGGATTAAGATATAATTGTTTCAATTTTTTCTTCAATTTGAGTAATATCCATCACAAAACAACTCTCTTAAGATGTTTTCAATGGAATTCAATCGTTCACATTAATATAAGCATACATGCATATACGAATACTTACTCTACACTCTATAGTAGAGTAATTCTCTTTGGGTTCTTTCAATAGGCCTCAAAAAAAGATTTACATAATTATATTTTATTTTTAATTTATTTTTTAATTTATAATTATCATATTTATAAATATATTAAAATTTAAAATTGAGTAATTTTTAAGTCTATTATTATTTAAAATATTTTTTGGGGAAATAAAAAATAAAAATCATATTATATTTTATTGAAAACGATGAAAATACTCTGTTAAGTCAAGATGATTTAACATCTTAATTTTGATAATTACAGAACAATTTGTTGTGCCTGTAGACGAAAGAAAGATAGCATACTGAAGGAATATACTGAAGGAATAGACTGAAGAGAACAGACTGAAGAGAGTAGACTGAACAGAGTTAGAAACTAAATAGTCATCAGATGCAAACAGAAGAATGATCAGGCTGAAGAGAGCAGACTGAAGGAACAGACGGAAGGAGACAGGCAAATGGATTCAACACACAACTCATTTATTTATTCATTCGTCTACCTCATTTAATGAAGTTCAAACGGAGTAACTCGCGTCCCAATTCAAATCTAGTCGTTACTCGTAGAAGCTTCCAAAGACAAAATAGAGATCTGTGCAAAATCCCTGCAACACATAAAGTAACCATGCTTTTTGTTGATGTCTCTGATCAAGTCAGAAAAAACCTGTGCAAACATTAATTATTCTGATTGATCTCTGTCACACGTTTGAAGATCCCAAGACAGAGGATTAACGTTCAAATCTTCAGTCTAACGGATACTTCACAAAGCTCTCTATAAAGGACTTCATTACTTCAAGAGAAGGTCGAACTGCATAACAAAGAAATTATATCCAAACTTCAAGCTCTCAAGTAAAGTTCACTCGCCCTAAACATAGAATAGATCTCATTGTAAAACCCCTCTCTACGTAGAGGATAAACTTATTCTTTCATCTTCCTAAATCCACTGTTGTGGTGCTCTTAGCCTGTGGAAGCTGTGTTCAAATAATACCTTGTTTAGCTTGTGGAGGCTGTGTTCAAATAATACCTTTATTTAGCCTGCAGAGGCTGGGTTCAAAGAATACTGGTTTAGCCTGAGAAGGTTGTGTTCAAATAATATCTGTAATTAGCTAGGAGTGGCTGGGTTCAAAAAATACTTTTAGTGGAACCTCAGTGTGTTGTTGGAGAACTGGATGTAGTCTTGATCAGACGAACCAGTATAAAAATACTGTTGTCTTCTTTATTGATTTATCTGTTAACTAACAGGGGATAATAACTTGAACAGTCTGATAATAAAATCAATCTTGAAGAAGAAAACAATCTTGCATCTGATCAAGCTTTGAAAACAGCAGACGCAAACGCAAACGCATCGTCTTAGAGAAATTTTTTTTAAACAGTCTACACAATTCAACCCCCCTTCTTGTGTGTTTTTTGTACTTTACAGTTTGGTATCAGAGCTCAACCTCTAAGGATTGAGCGCTTAATAGCTACTAGAGGAAAAGATCTGGGATGACGAACTCCCAGACGATGCTCATTGCAGAAGGCTCCTCCATGAATACTCCTCTAGCTTTCTCTGGAAATGATTACCCTTACTGGGCAGACCGGATGGAGATGTATATCAAGTCTACAAAATATAGACTTTGGAAGATCATTACAGAAGGAGACATTCCCCTGACTAAGCCTGAATTAGAGTGGGGAAATGAAGAATATACAATTGCGGAGCTCAACAACAAGACAAGTTATGCCATAACGTGTGCTCTTTCTAGGACAAAATATAACAGATTTTGTGCTTACAAAACAACCAAAGAGCTTTGGTATGCGTTAAAGATCTCTTATGAAGGAACTGAAGATGTCAGACTTAGGAAAGCTGCCACCCTTCAAAGAGAATATGAAATGTTCTCTATGGAGAGAGAAGAATCTATAGACGGAATGTTTGGAAGATTCCAAACTATTCTGAATGGGCTAGCTGCATTGGAAATTACTTTTTCAAGAGCGCAAAACAATATGAAGATTTTGGACAACTTACCTGCACCATGGGAAGCTATGTCCACTGCTATATCTGTTGGGAGAAATATGAAGACCCTTACTCTGGATGAACTCATTGGAGCACTGAGAGTGCTGCATGAAGTTCATTTGTGTAAAAGGGGGAAGCTGAAAATTCAGGAGCTTATTGCTCTATCCAACATTGATGAGCTTGATGGAGAAGAGTCAAGTATGAAGAAAGCATAATCAACAGACTTAGAAGATTCCTCTGAAGAAGAAATCTCCTTGATGGCAAGAAGATTAAAAAGATTGATGAAGAAGAGGGATCCCAAAAAGATTAGAAGAAAGAAGAAACAAACCTCTTGGAATGATCTCGATGATGAAAGCTCAGACGAATCATCGGAAGAAAAGAATGCAAATATCTGTCTCATGGCAAGACTATCATCTGAGGTAGATCTTTTAAATATATCTAGTTCATCATCATCTTCTTCAGATTCAGAGTCAGACTATGAGAACACATCATATGAGGTTCTTCTTGCTAACTCACATTTTATAGCTCAAGAATATATAAATTGCAAATCTAAGCTCAAAAAGGCTTTAGAGGAAATTGAAAATCTGAAAGCTATAAATGTCCAGTTATATGAGAAAAACATATCAGATGAATCACCCTCTTCGTCTGATACTGAAAAGAGTTATCTTCTTCTTAGTCTTGAAAATTTAAAAGAAGAAAATGAACTCTTAAAGAAAGATTTAAACAAGTTCACCTTGAGTTCTTCCAAGCTCGAAAATACTTTAAAATATGGAAGATCTCCTCTTAACAAAAGTGAAATTGGTTATAATCTTGTGACAGACGAAAGAAAGCCAAATATTAATTCGTCTGCATGTAGAAGCATGCATATTTTTTTTATAACAGGTTTTCGAAACAGTCTGAAGGTCATTCAATCATTCAAGAACCTATGACAGACGGAATCCTACAACTAATAAAGTTGGACCCAAAAAAATTTGGGTACCAAGATCAAAAATAATTTTTATTGCAGATAGAAAGAAATAATGTATGAAGATGGTACAATTTGAACAATGGATACATGCAATATGTGATCATCAACATGTCCTTGTTCCAAAACAACAGATCATGTAAGATATCTACCATTTATGGGTCTTGAGAAGACATATTCACCAATTCAGATGGAAGAAGCAAAATTTTCAAAGAATGCAAATAGGTCGAATTTTAGAGACCTTTCTGAACGTGCTTTGGTGTCAAGAAAAATTGAACCCAAGTATATTGAAGAAGTGCATTCAAATATCAATTGAATGGAGCTGAAAATAATGTTTTAAGCAAGCTGAGTTGCTCATGTGTACATCCAACAAAAAAAAGGATCTTTGATATTAATTTATTCAAAATGCTTTTCAAAGAGTCAATACTCTCTTACAAAAAATTTAAACAAATCAATGTTGAAAACTTAGAAATAATTGTTTCATCTGAATAAGTTTTCTCGTTTGTTTAAATTTCTATCGTCTATCCTTATCGTCTATTGTTATCGTCTATCGTTATCGTCTATCTTTATCGTCTATAGACAAAACACTGCATCTGATCATTAGTTGAAATAGTCTATCTGACTCTTCAACAGACGTAATGTCATCTTATCTTCTAACATCTATGTTGAGTGTACAGGACAAAACTCTTTAATGTTTTACATATGTCTAGCTTATTAAAGCAAGAGGCACGCTATCCTTAGATACACCTCATCAGACGAAAAAATGTAATGAGAGATAAGAAAGCCTTGGAAGCCTCCGTCGAAAACACAGAGGATGCAAAGGATTTAAGAAAAGATGTTTTTGATGATTGTAGCCAAAGGGGGAGAGAAATGAGAAATAAGAATGAGAGAAAAATAAGAATGGAAGAGAAAAGGATTGAAGAAATAAAAAAATGTGTACAACTCAAGGGGAAGAAGAAAAAGAAGGATGCAAAAGCTGAGGGGGAGCAAAATAAAAAAAAATGAAAAGGAGGGGGAGCATAATACAAGTGCTCAGTTTGAAAGGAAGTTCAAATGCAGAAGAAGAAAAGAGGATGAAGAACAAGTTGAGGGGAGCTTAGAATAGCTCTTTAAATTATTATTCTTCATTATTTTTTTTTTCTTTTTCTTATTATGTTAAGAAATGTTGTGCTCAGGTCAATTTTATATCACATTGATGTAATAAATTCAATGAAAGGAGAATTTCAAAGAACATCATCTTGATGTGATTAAAATATATGATCTGATAAATACTGTGCGTTCCTGAATTAACATGTTTTATGCAGATTTTGATCTGTTACTCTTTCGAGTTCAGTATGATAAAGATCATCTATCTAGCTCTGATATATCTTTTTGCTTTGTCTCAAGTAGAAGATCAAGGATTTGCTAGTGTGGTCTATAATCATCAAAAAGGGGGAGATTGTTAAGTCAAAATGATTTAGCATCTTAGTTTTGATAATTACATAACAGTTTGTTGTGCCTGTAGACGGAAAAAAGAGAGCATACTGAAGGAATAGACTGAAGAGAATAGACTAAAGGAACAGACTGAAGAGAGCAGACTGAAGGAACAGACTAAAAGAGTAGACTGAAGGAACAGAGTAGACTGAACAGTTGGAAACTGAAGAGTCATCAAATGCAAACAGAGTAGACTGAACAGTTGGAAACTGAAGAGTCATCAGATGCAAACAGAAGAATGATTAAACTGAAGGGAGGAGATTGAAGGAACAGACGGAAGGAGACAGACGAATGAATTCAACACACAACTCATTTATTTATTCATTCATCTACCTCATTTAATGAAGTTCAGATGGAGTAACTCGCGCCCCAATTCAAATCTAGCCGTTACTCGTAGAAGCTTCCAAAGACAGAATAGAGATCTGTGTAAAACCCCTGCAACACAAAAAGTAACCATGCTTTTTGTTGATGTCTTTGATCAAGTCAGAAAAAGTCTGTGCAAACATTAATTATTCTGATTGATCTCTGTCACACGTTTGAAGACCCCAAGACAGAGGACTAACGTTCAAATCTTCAGTCTAACGGATACTTCACAAAACTCTCTATAAAAGGACTTCATTACTTCATGAGAAGGTTGACGAACTGCATAACAAAAAAATTATATCTAAGATTCAAGCTCTCAAGCAAAGTTCACTCGCCCTGAATTTAGAATAGATCTCATTGTAAAATCCCTCTCTGCGTAGAGGATAAACTTATTCTTTCATTTTCCTAAATCCATTGTTGTGGTGCTCTTAGCCTGTGGAGGCTGTGTTCAAAGAATACCTTGTTTAGCCTGTGGAGGTTGTGTTCAAAGAATACCTTTATTTAGCCTGCAGAGACTGGGTTCAAAGAATACTGGTTTAGCCTGAGAAGACTGTGTTCAAATAATATCTGTAATTAGCCAGGAGTGGCTGGGTTTAAAGAATACTCTTAGTAGAACTTCGATGTGTTGCTGGAGAACTGGATGTAGTCTTGATCAGACGAACCAATATAAAAATACTATTATCTTCTTTATTGACAGGGGATAATAACTTGAACAGATAATAAAGTCAATCTTAAAGAAGAAAACAATTTTGCGTCTGATCAAGCTTTGAAAACAGCAGACACAAACGCATTGTCTTAGAGAAATTTTTTTTTTAAATAGTCTACACAATTCAACCCCCCTTATTGTATGTTTTTTATACTTTACATACTCAATCTCATAAAAAACGATGAATCACCGAATAAAAATAAATCAAAAAGGAAATTGAGAAATTATTGTGAAAAAAAAAAATTGAACTAATTTGTTTACATAAAATAGTAAAACTTTTAAAAATAAATAAACAAATTTTTAAAGGTAAAAAATAACATTGGCAAAATCAACTATATTTCAAATGGTTCTATTTTATTTTTCACCCTCAAGCAATATTGTCGGAAGGAACCAAGGAAATTGTTTCGAAGGGAATAGGTGCTTCCCAAGCAACCATTATTGGTGCTTTGTTAGTTTTATTTTGGAGATAAAAAGAAATAATATAGCAAGCAAAGGCGGAGCCAGAAAAAAATTTGGCGGGGGCAAAATTTTTTTAAATTTTTTTTAAAATTTTTATCTTTTTTAAAAAAATTAGAATATAAGCCCACTAATTACACAATAATTTTTCTTTTTTTTATTAGAAAATAAAATAAATTTAAGAGAGATTAAAATTTATTATTAACATATATATATATAAATAAAAATATTATTAATATATAAATTTATATATATATATATATATATATATATATATATATATATACACGTGTGTATATTTTTAAAATTAGATATAAAATTATAAATCAAAAACAGAAAATTATCAAAAATTAAAATTTATTATTATTATTATTATATTATATATATATAATATTTATTATTATTAATTATTACTTATATATAATTATTTTGGGAATATTATAATTATAATTATTTATTTAAAATTATAAAATTAAAATTGTAGTTTAATTAAAATTATAAAACTAAAATTATTATTATTTATTTAAAATAATTATTATTTTTATATAAATTATATATATATATATATATATATATATATATATATATATAAAAAAAAAGTTTAGGGGGCAACAGCCCTCTGCCTCCTAATGTGGCTCCGCCACTGATAACAAGAAAGTAATGAGTTTTATTGTTGGAGGCTGCAAACTCCTAGTTTCTACGACAACAAATTCAACCTGCTCGTAAAATGTAAGGAAGAAAGAAATGTAAAGAGAAGTGTACTTGTAAAAATCATAAAATTATTTGTAAAATGTAAAGAAAAATGAAGAAAGAAAAAAATTAATAAGAGAAATGTTGGAATACAGTTAAAGTCCCACGTAAAAAGATACAAAACTTGAAGGAGAAGAATAATTTTATTAATTGGAAAATTTTGCTCCTAAAGTCAGAAGATTCTACTACTACAAGAGAAGATATCTTTAGAAGAGTTTTGCTAGTGAGATGATTCTGATGCAAGTGAGGATCATTGTAGAAGTATACGACTTTGAATTAAGGAGAGATTTGTTGAATCTTAAGTTAATTCAAAGTCCTACATCGGATAACATTAGAAAGAGAGAAGACTGAAAGACCTATATATATGGTAGAGTGATAGGTTTTTCACTTGCACCACATCCTTGAATCTATAATAAATGTTTTAAATTTCAAGTAGTGTGTGTCAAATAATTTGGCAAATGTTTGTAGTTTTTCCGTCAAAAAATTAATGTGGCGAGAGTTTGTAGTTTTTTTCGTTCAAAAATTACATGTGGCGAGGGTTTATGATTTTCTCGTTCAAAAATTGCAACTAATGAATTTTGTTCCAGTGGAATCGTGGACTAAGTCTTGAGACACTGAACCACGTTAATCTTTTTGTGTGCTCTTTTTCTTTCTCTCTTATATTTCACAAGGTTGAGTTCCCAACAACTGGTACCAGAGTTGATGGTTCGACTTGGCGAGAGATGGATCCACGAAGGTCAGGTGGAACTTGATAAGAGATGGATCATGAATGTCAGGTATACTTATCTTGAGATGATTCCCTTTGTCGAAAGTCTTCTATTGCGGGGAGGGAGAAAGTATATTGATCCTTTGTTTGAATGGAGGATTGTCAAAGTTCCTACATAAGAAGATGCAAAGCTTGAAGGAAGAATTTTGTAAGTTGGAAGATTCTGCTACAAGGGAGGATTGCTCCTAAAGTCAGAAGATTCTACGAGAAGAGTTTTGCTAGTGAGATGATTCTGATGCAAGTGAGGATCGTTGCAGAAGTGTACGACTTTGAGTTAAGGAGAAATTTGTTGAATCTTAGATTAATTCAATCTCCCACATCGGAGAGCATTAGAAAGAGAGAGAAGAGTGAAAAACCTACATATATAATAAAGTGATAGGTTTTTCACGTGTGTAGTTTTTCCGTTAAAAAATTACATGTGATAAGGGTTTTTGATTTTTCTGTTAAAAAATTACAACTAAATTTCCAGTGGAACCATAGACTAAGTCTTGAGACACCGAATTACGTTAATCTTTTTTGTGTGCAATATGTAAATGTATACATTTTATGAGTTAGTTGGCTGGTTGGTCGTGTAACATTACTTGATTTTTAAACATCTTTCACCCTGCTTAAATTTTATTGAGTAAAACTAAAGTTTAGAGGAAAAATAATAGATGAAACATGAGTTTATAAATACTCAAAAATATCTTCGTTGATAAAGATCTTTTAGACAATAACAAAAAATAAGTTTAGCACAGTCGAAATTTAAAATAATTAATATTTTATTTATGCAAGGACAGTAAAATATAGACAATATCTTATCTTTGTGACGACCATTAAAAAATGGACAATATCTTATTTGTAAGAAAAAAAAATAAAAATTTATCTCGTATGTCTGACAACTGTAAAATAAATAAATAGAGAATATGTTATCTATGTGACAAAGTAAAAAATAGACAAAGAAGTCGCACTTGAACTGAAGTCTCCTCGATGGACAATCATTTTTGCATCTTTAATCTTTGTTTCTATTAAGCATCTTTCCTTAAGAATATAAGCTTGCTCCTGCACAATAGCTACTTTCTCTTAGGCAGATTTTTCTTTTCTAACGTTGATACCATACTTTCGTTCCACTCCTTTGTGTAGATTTCACTGCAATCAACCTTTTTTCGGTAGCACCACTTCGAGACTTGGAGTCTTTTGTTACTAAACTAGCTTGATCTTCAACTTTCTGCCTCTTATGCCACAATTCAATGATATTCTCTTTTACCAGAAAAGCGATTCCCCTTCGTCCGACGAATTTAGAGCAAAGTTTTCCCTCTCATTTTTACTTTAAAAATATCTTTATCATTTGCATCTTTAATCAAGCAACTTAAGTTTTGGAACAAAACCTTGTAACCGAGGTAAGTTTTGATAGATCCTAGTATTCTCCTAGGAAATAATTGTAACCTTAAATCTTTCAGAGACAGTCACCGATGTATCCTAAACTATACGTGAACCAAACAACCTCACTCTATCAGCAATTGCTAAGAAGTTTATTAACATACTTCTTAATTGTTTTAGACTCCTTTCATTTTTTTCATCTCAATTTGTTGAACCAAATTCAAGGATTTATTTCCGTAAATCTTCCTTCTCATTCATATCCATCCTTAAAGAAATTCTGTATTAAATGTTGATTTCATGATCATGATTCCAGTAAAAATGTCTTTTCAGACAACTAAAAAAAGCTTTAGCCTTTGACTTTCACGCTTTCTTTGTATTTTTAATTTTTTTATCTAAACCATTGTTGGATTGATAGGTAAACGAGGAAGTTTGTAATCCTCCTCAACTAGTTCCTCCCAAAGATCATTTGACTCCAAATGTGCCTCCATATCATAATAATCACCATCAAATATAGGTAGTGCTATGAAAATTTGAAGGCAGATGTTTAGACTTTTGTAACATGAAAACTACTTATTTAAAGATCAGATAATGTGTATCTTAATTTGACTATAATAAAGATACTCAACGATTTTTTTTTTATGAAAATTGCTATTTGTTGGAAAGTGGGTTGATCATGCCTGCCACTTTCGACCCATAAACAACAATAAGTTGAGATTTGAAGCTCAATAATATATCATAGACACGGACTTAAATTCCACACGACACCAACGTTGTTTCCACTTATTCTTCAACGAAACAGATACACACAGATTTTTTGAGCAAATTAGGAATAATAGACGTTCGGCCGTTGCAAATAATTGTATAAGAATGATATGTGATTTTTTATCAAATAAAAAAAGCTTAAATAACTTTTTGTTGCATGTAATATCATGACTTTTTGATTTTGATACTTTAATTATTTTTTTTTTCATTTTATTCCTTATAATTTTAAATGTCTTGTGTTTACTCCTGCCACCCATTAATACTTATATTTTTTTAACAAAGATTAAAAATAAAATATCTCAAAATATAATGATTAAAATGAAAAAGAAAAAAGTTGAAGGATCAAAACTGAAAATAGTTATATTATAAAGATCCAAAATTTATTTAAGCTAATAAGAAAGTAGTCTTGGGAGATTTTAAAATTTAACCAACCCAATTTTTTCAATCAAGATTTTCTTCGATCCTCCAAGCTAATTTCAATCAAAGCATCTACTCAAACTTCATGCTTTCATACCATATTGTGAAAAGTAGCAAATTGAATTATGATTTGGAAGAAAGTAATTATAATAGGTTGGCAAAACGCATTAACCCAGTCTACCTCTTCGTAGACCTACTAAAAGTAAAGCATAACAAATTGGTCTCAACCTAACAAATATATTGTATTGTAATGTTATAATAAAGTTTAATGGTAATTGACGGTGTAAACCTGTTTTATTTGGTTAATTAAGCAAAAATTACATCTGATATAATTTTTACAATAATAATTATTAAAATAAACCAACTCACTATATACGATAAGTTACGATTGGATAATAGGATAAAAATTTAAAATAATCATGTATTTATTAATTCACGTCCTGGATGATTTCTTCTAATATTATTTTTGCATTAACAAAAAAAAAAAAAAAACAATTTTAGCTCCATTACATGTAAAGTCTGGTGAAAGCACACACTATATAGACCAAACCATTAGGGAGAGAAAACAGCTGAAAAGTGGAGGGAGATAAGAGTCCTTAACTGTGAGGCCAAATAGGTGCAGTAAGTCATGGCAAGAACCAAGACTCGTTCAGAATTAGTGATAACAACCGCTTTCCATTGCTGAAATTGTTGACCTGAGATTTAACATGTAACTAATAGTCTTGTACCACCGACAGCCCAAACCTATTGCATCCCCACATGTTTTTTCTGACTTCATTTTATTTTTAACAAATACAGCCAAATCATACTCTCTCTTTTTTCTCAATACAGCCAAATTGTACTGTTCATTTTGAATAACAGATTACAGACACGGAGATTTTAGGAAAAAATTCCACCGAATCTATGTAGAAATTTTGAAACTTAATTTCTATCCTGCCTCAGGTTGTTACTTATGTGGCTAGAGAATAGGCAAGTTCTATATATCCGAAACCAAGTCTGAAAACCCATGATGAATCAGCATATTCCTATCACTTACGGCTGCTTTCAACTTCAAAGAGTCATTGACATAGCTACAAGCATGCTGACCATTGTTGTAAAGATTAGATAAATTCTTTGTTCTTTGATTTCAGCTCAGACCAATTAGTGAAGTTAATGTCCTATGACAGTTTGTCTGTGTTAAATGACTCCCCTTTGAATATGATCCTATTTGAGCGCACTCCATACGACACAACACCTCCTTTTACTCTCCTATGATTTAACACCAAAGCCATGCTATAGTAATGCATAAATAGTGATCTTGGAAATGCAGACAACTGACCGATCTAATTGCAACATCGTTTCCAAATAATATCCAGCTTAGCACATGCAAACAGTACACGTTCGCATGGTTCCACTTCAACTTGACGAAAGTTGTATAGATAGTTTCCTTCAAGAAGCTGTATGCTATGCTGTTAGTTCCCATTGAAACCCCCCTTGCCTCCACTTAAAATTCCATGACCAGACATTATCCACCACTTTCTTATGTTGGCAGTGACTTCCTGTTGGTCAGAGTTAAAAAATAACCTGCCAAAACTATTTGCTAAGTTTTCTTCAACCCCACCCCCGCCCCCTATCAGCCCAAAACCTCACTTTTTCCTTACCCTCCCCCAAATGCCACTCCATGCATCAGCCATTTGTCTGCACTCTCAGTGCCCCACACCACTCTCAAATGTTTTCACCAGTTTGATGTTGTTGTGCTCCTCTCCTCATCCACTGAACCTTTCCAACCCCCATATATTTGCTTGTAAAATATCTGCCCACATAGACCCTCTCAAGTGGAAGATATTCCACCTTCATTTTGCAAGGCATAGTTGAAAATACCAATATCTTTTATTCCGAAGTCTCCTTTGGTGCACATATTGAGCTCCAACTAATCCAACGTACCTTCCTAGCCTCCTCTTCACTACCACCCAATAAGAACCGAATTGATTAGGCATACTCTTCCTACCAAGAGGAGCTTCTTCCTCTTCTACAATGACAAATGTAATGGTTTGCCAAATCTCTTTCCTTCTTGAATTTGCCCCAATTAGTATAAGAAGATACAGATTGGACTTTACAATGGAAAACATCAGCCCACCTTTGTACAGTATTCACTTCTACACCCAAAGAACCGAAACAACTTTTTTAAAAATTTACTTTTAGACCGGATACTAACTCAAAGCTTCTCATCAAGCTTTCAATGGCCATAACATTCCACCTTAGTTGCTTCCCCCATAAATAAAGTATCTCGCAATAAATCGAGCTGCAGAGTGTTATCATTAGGTGAGTTTAATTTTGACTTTAATAACTTTTTTTATTTAATAGAGCTTTTAATAGAAGTATTGTTTTTTTTTCAAGATTAAAGTGAAACAAATATGCCCCAAAAAGGTCACATTGTTGAAACAAAAATGAAGAGGGTTATCCTTCGTCACTAAGTAGGAGGTAAAAAAAAAAGAGTGCAGAATTAGTGACTTTAACCAATTAGGAAAAATTCTACTAGCAAATTAAATAAAATCAATAAATTAATCTTATAACTTTATAAATTTATTTTTGCGCTCAAGTAATGCTTATATCATGCTTATCTTGATTTTAAAATACCTCCACATCAACAATATTCCTGGTTTGTAGTCTGGTTAACACAAACGTTTCAGTAAGTGTAATAATACCTTGTGCTGAATTTGTACAATGATGATACAGGGAGAAACTTAACTCTGAAATCAGGGGCACTGCAGTTTATTGATTTCTTCATTTGCGTAAGCAAAATCATATCTTACAAGGAAGTGCCCAAGGTCCAACATTTGTTAGAGCAAGATTAGCTTATTCCAACTAAAGGACTATGTGCTACAATTTCACAGAACGCAGTACCAGAACGTCATAAATGCCGCAATGCCACTTAAAATACAAAGTCTATCCAACCTACTTTCGTTTCTCATCTTCTCCTCTTTCAACTCATTCTGTACTTTTGAATACATATGACAAGACTCAAGTACTTCACCATAATTTTTGCTCCTTCGGCTGCTAAGTGCTTCCTTGAGTATATGCAAACTGTTTCTTCCATTAACATGAGCTCCTTCCATGTCTTCTAACTGCATGCTCAGCTCTGTTAATTTTAGAGTTGTTTGAACCCCGTCTTCTTCGGTGTGAACTACTCTAAACTTCATAATAAGGATACACTTCACTACCTGACAAGGAAGAATGTCCTTGGCAGGTAGAACTGATCCAAAGCGAATAACGAAATCCTTATCTGTTGGCCAATGTCTTTGACCACCAAGAGGGCTCCAGCTAGCAAGATTTGTAGCTTGTTTTATTTTCTTGTTTACTATAATCCAACTAAGCTGGAGCCCTTCACGGAGCTCCCGCCACAGCTTCCCATCTTTCCTTTCCCTCTCCAAGGATGTAATTGGTGGCAGACCATCGGAGACAGAGAGGTGAACTGCTCCGTCATTGTTATCATCTCTAACTGCGTAAGTGAGCATATCAATCCAGAACGGGCAGTTATAGAACCAACCATCAGAGCCATTTGCATTTGGAATTCCCCAGAGAACTTTGGAACAAATTGGTTTCCCCTTAAACCTAATATCTACTATAGAAACAAAATCTGATGGAGAGATGCTTTCAGATTCATTCATGTCCCCATAATATTCAGCTTCAGTCCAATTGTCTGGGTACTCAAGATAGTTGTTCTGTTGATAATCCACAACCTCCTTGTTTACAATAAGTGGGAAACAATCTGCATAGAATTTTCTGAAACCACCAACAGAAGATATTAAACTTTTGACATCCTCTCTATTGGTTGATGGCCACATAGATGAACATACATTCTCCCATAAACTCTCTTCTTTTGAGATGGAACACAATGCTGCACAAGTACATGCTGCACTAGCCAATGTTGAGCCATCAAGCCTACGAAATATGTCATAGAAGAGATCACTGCTTAATGAGGGGGTGCTGTCAACTGGTGAAACTGACATGGTGATAATCCTTTGACTGCCAAGTGAACATAATTTAAATCAAAAAACAAGTGAAGAAACTGGCATTCTTTTGAATACAAGAAAGCAAGCAACTTTATTCAGAAATCAGTCAATAATGACTAATGAAGCATAAAATGTTTTGCTAACATGGCCAACACAAAATATGTAGTGTCTAATAGATCTCTCTAGGACTACCAATAAAAGTTAGTTTGTCTGAACTGCCTGATTATCAACTCAATCAAAAAATTTAATATGACTAAGATAGAGAATAAAGCTATGTTTGTTTCATGATTATGTTTCATAATTGCATAGTACTCCATTATGTTAAATCGTACAACCTTTAGAAGGCCAAAATCATTTGTAGATGTTCAGTATCAAAGCATTACAGTAGCATGCGCATATGGTATACATGGTTTCCAACGGTCTGAGGTATACAAACCACACAACCCAAAAAGAGAAAGGAGGGAGGGAGCATTTATAAATAACTAAATATTAAGCTCAAAATATAATAATGTGAGAAACAAGAAAGACCCCCACCTAGCACAAGACTAGTAGCTGCCTAAAAGAATACTTAAAAGACAGTTAAGAAAAACAATAAATACTAAAATTGATGGAGCCTAGAGAAACTGGATTTGTACATAAATGTGAGAAAACTATACACAAATGAGAGCATCATGTTTCATTTTTCATAAATTCTGAGTCCAATACCCTATTAAAATTCAAACTTGTATTCAACTGTCAAATGATACTATGTTTTTTTTTTTTTTTTTTTTTTGTATTTTAAAACAATATCCCAAAAGGTGTAAGGAAACCTCATATGGACAGAAAAAACATATGGTTAGATGGTACTACAGAGCAAGCACAATGCATTGAAATCCCTAGGAAAATATAGCCTACAGTAGGGATTTCCTAAGCAATTTCTAAGACCTACCCATTGTACATCACTATTCACAGAGAAACACTACAGGATGATGATCAAATTGAAATAACTAATACATTAATTCTGATATCAATGGGGTAAATGACAAAAGGGTTCACACTAAATTCTCACTTCAGATATAATTTTTCTCTTTCTCTCATCATGTTACACAATTACCTGGGCAGACCTTAATGCAACTAGCAATTAAGGGTCCCACAACTGGCAGTTGCTCCTTATCTTAATGCAACTGCCAATTGTATGTCGTTGCAAAAGTAACTCCCCGTCGTAAATAGTTTGTAACCAAACCCTTATTGGTATTAAGTTTGCAAAACTAAACCCTTTTTGTCATTTACCCAATTTTAATGATTTCTAAAGGGAGAGTATTGAATCTACAGAACTTTCTTTAGTTGCAATCAAAATTAATAAAACCTTGGTCATATAAAAAGTTCATTTGCAAATTAGAAGGTTGAATTTCAGCTCCAATCCTATGCTGCCAAACCAGGTGAGTGTTAGCAAGTAGTGACACATTGAGATTCCAAAATAACACTAGTCAAAAGGCTAGTGCACAACAAACCCACACGAGCACTAGCGCTATAGAGCATGGTAGTATACTAGGATCGAAATGCAAGAAATAATTTAAGAATTCCTTGAGCTCTCCAACAACAACCAACTTTTAGAGTGTAATTGTCAATTTATCATCAAAGCTTTTCACCATGTCTCTCAGTCACAAACGAGCAGGAACTCTCCCAGTCACAAACAACCAGGACACTGGCATTGTAGTGTTTGCCAACGATTAGTTAAAGTGACAGTGCATAGGTAACCTGTATGGGGCCATGCAGCATGGTGCCAATGGAATCCAATTGCAATATATAAGACTTGAGTTCCACATCGGAAGTATAGGAATTTAGCGAGGTTTACAAGATCCTAGGCTCTCCAACTACAATGGTGTGAATCACCAAATCCCAGGTTCTTATCAAATTAAGAGGACAATAATATTAAACCAACACCCACACTTATTTCTCAATATACAACATCCTTGGCACCCCATACCCCTCAGTTTAAGCAAACATTTTTCGTAACTGCATAATGCAGACTAATCCAGCACTCAACCCTTAAAGAGATAATCAACTTAGAAAATCTAACAAAAAGTAATTTCACCATCAACCTATACCAGAAATCACATAGGAATCATACTACAAAACAAGACAAAGTCTCCATAAAAATAATCTGTGATTTAAACTTTTAAATATCCTACAAGCAGAATTTTATGAGTGTTCCAATAACACAAGGCGTTTAATTGACACAACTACGAGGCATAATTTAATAACTACGCAGACCTCGAAGAAGAACCCATAATACATTGAACACAACCCAGTTACAAAAAATTACTTCGAATTATAATTCATCACAGCACACTAATCGATTCATAATTGCAAAATTGACAAAAATAAGTTGCAGCGCTTCACAAAGTTAAATAACAATTAAACTAAAATCCACAAACCGCGTAACAGATAAAAACCCACAAATAGAAAGTAAAAGAAAAAAAATCACACACACAATAAAATTGAGTACAGAGAGAGTTGTGACCTCAAATTACAGAGAGGAACGGCATGATTAAAATGAAACAAGAAGAGGAAGTGGATTTAGAATGCAAGATTTGAAGCAACGGTGAGAGAGAGAGGAATCGAGCTTGGGTTTGAAAACAAAAACACGGGTTGAGCACAAGGGTGGGGTAATGATTTACTGCGCGTCTCCCACATTAACGCTCTGAACTGCCCCATCACTCCACCACACACCTATTGCCACGTATTGCTATGTAAATAATTATAATAATAAAAATACTGTTTTTGTATTTTCTTTAGGTTTTGTTTTTTGGCCCATCATCCAAACATGCTAAAATATCTATTTGTCTCGTCATTAACAAAATATCTATTTTTTTCTTTTTGTTATCTTAATAAAGAAAAGGCGGAAAATATCTATTGTCTTACCATAAATATGTTAAGATATTTAATAAATATTTTTAGAATATTTTTCTTAAAAATTATTTTTTAGAGAAATACTTGAAAAACAGAAAAGAATAGTTTTGTTTATTTTTAGAGAAATAATGTATTTAAACATGGCAAAATTATACTAACTATATTTTGAAATAAATAAATAAAGGAACGGTTCGTTAACACTTTCCTAAAGTTAGATCATTTAGGTCACATCTTTCAATGTTCGTAAGATACTCTGTCTTAATTGGAAAATATTTTATATTATAAGATGAAAGAAAAGGATAAATTACTGCATATAATTAATTGATCAAATGGGTCTAATTTTCAATTCAATTTAGATACTAAATCAATGGATGGTCATTTCAATCTGTGGGCAATTCGTCAAACAAAATAAAATAAAATAGTCCAAACAGTTGATCAATGGACAATGGTACGAAACTCTCCCTGTAAAAGGTATTTTTTCTATTATTATTATGAAACAAGTTTATTGTATAATTACTGATTGAGTCAATTGAGCCACTAATGTTAGGTAGCCTTTTTTTAATCAAGTAGCTACTCGATTAATTAACTTTAAATATATATTTATATATTTTTATTAATTTTTAACTTTTTTTCTTTATATTATTTTATCAAACATTTGAGTTATGTTTAACTTTTAAAATTTATAAGTTTGTATCCGATATATAATTCTATTTTTTTTCTTCATAATTTATAATTGATTATATGACTATTTACATATTTATAATTGATTATACAGTTATTTATTTATAATTGATTATACAGTTATTTGCATATTTGAGCGAGTATTGTTCGAACATCTTTTCTAGTTGATATACATAAATTATCAACAAACAAATTTCATATGAAAATTGCTGATTTATAAACATTTGTTACTTAAATGCATAACTAATTTTACTTCTTAGTAAAACTTTATCAGCAAAATAAATGAATAAATCATGAAATTGGTTCCTAGATTATCACTCTATTTTAAGGAATTAGAATATTATATAACTAGTCATCATAAAAATTATGTCATTTAATTTGTTTTTCTTTAACTTGAACGCTACATAGTTTCTACTCCAGTGCATGGATAAATCCTTCAAACTAGTTATTCTGATAGATTAAATTGATGATTTTTCAATATTTCACAGCTTACTTAAATAATTGGAATAGTTTCACGACTATGCAGATGGTTGATTCTAAAATAAATTAAGCACCGACGTTAATCCACATAAATTTTGAAGAAAAAAAAACACTTATAATACATGCTTTGAAGATCTACTCAAATTGCACTTAATATCCTTCTTGCAAACTGTGAAAGACAAATGGTAAATGAGAAGTAGCAAGTGATGAGCCATGAATGTTGTTACCTAACTTCCCTTAGATGCATAAATGACCATTCCAAAAATGTAAACTAAACCAATTACAAGGTTAAATAGTAGCATTAAACTAAATGTTCATAATAGATGAGAATATTATCGCTAGATAGCAAAAGCTACAACGCAAAAACAAGAATATCAATTACAAGGCTACATAACGCAAACACCAATTGTCTATTATTATCTGGCGACAAAGGGAATAATAGAAGAGAACACAACAAGAACAAGAGACAGACACAACATACATACAAAATTAACACAAAATAAAGGACTAATTTAGTTTCATTTCATTTGGACAAATTTCAGACATAACGAAATTAAAAACACAGCATGAATGAATGAGATGAAATCAGGCATCAGCGACGGCGGCGGCGGTGGCGTCTGCGGCAGCGGCAGCGGCAGCGGCAGCGTCAGCGTCAACAGAGGGGGCGGCGGCGGTGTCAGGGACGTCGTCGGGGTCACGTGCGGGATCGGACTTGTCGATGGAGTCACGTGTCTTGGCGAGGAAGGGTTTGAGAGCGAGCTCAATAGCGAGCCACGCAAATGCTAGGGCTCCACCCACCACCACTGCTTCTTTAGCCCTTCCCATCTTTATCTTTTTTACTTCTTCTCTGAACGCTCAAATTTTCTTTTGCTGTGGATTTATGCAGATTGCGTAGTTCAGCTGTGAAGCCAGCACCACAATTTCTCAAACCTTACCTTCTTCTAAACAACACGACACAGCTTGGGGTATCTTAACTTTGACCACTTCCTCATTCTCTCTTTTACACGTAACAGTCCTTTTCGTCCTATTAACAATTATAGGGTTTAACCTCATGCCTACTATAATAATACTAAACATATCATCTATTAATTCAAAATCAGCTTCAATTTTAAATATTATTGCTATAACTATCCAAAGGGATTCCTCTACATGTTTTCCTATTTTTATTAATTAATTTATTTTTTAAAATATATAAATTTATTTCTTACATTTTTAATGTTTTAATTATTATTTCATCCTCTTTATTTTACTCCTTTAATAAAATTTAATTTAAAAATTAATTCAGTCTATTTTTATTCATCACGGTTCATGTAATAATTTGTTATGATATTTTTTATTTATCTAAAAAATTAAAATTAATAAATTTATTATCTTTACCGATTCTATTTTAAATTGACATATACCTACTGTTCACTTTTTCACACAGTTCTCTTCTTTAAGTGAAGTTTATTTATATAAAAAAGGTACACATATAGAACTACCACACTTTTATTTTTACTAGTTATTATAATGAAAATTAAAAACTTTATCTCATTATTACTGTAACTAAATACTAACAAGTTCTGAATAGAACCAAATTTAGGTATCTCAAATAAGATCTTTAACTTCAAATTTTTTCACAACAAAAGTTTTATAGTAGTAGATAAAATCATTTATATGAATTGAGTTATCATATCATCAACTTTTGATTTTTTTTCAATGATTTTATCTTTTCTCTTCTTTTTTCTTTTAAAAATATTTCTTTTTAATAATTTTTTTAATATTTTTACCACATGGTCTTATCAATACACACTCATCGGTGCTTTCGGTAACCATTTCACGTTGCAAATACGTATGAATTAAATTCAATAGAAATTAAAAACTTATTTCGGCACGTAACATAAATGTTAGATACAATTAAAAAAGAATTTATCAGAGGCTAATATGTATTCATGCTCGATTTCTACTCTGATAAAATAAGAGACAAAATTAAATATTTGACCTTTTCTTCTTCGGTGGGCCCTGCAGCCCAAACAAAAATTAGACAACAATAGGGCCACTGTCAGGAAAGGCCCATAAAATCAGACAGCAGTAGCTGAGAGCACTCAGGAGGATTGCATAGAAAACAGAGATATCGTTGTGTAGAATAAGCATAAAACTAATCAATATTCGCATGTAACAAACTTAATGTAATAAAAATGGCTTTGAAAACACAACAATTCTGTTAGAACTTCATATCTGTTTCAATATCCTTATCTATTATTAATCGGATGAACTACTCCAGCTCGTTTCAAAATCTTTACCTGATATTGCCTAAATGTTGACATATTCACTAAAATCAAATCTCAGAGTAACTAGTATAGTTTTTCTCTTTCCCTCTTAAAAATGAAGTCAAAAGTTTAATATCCAATAATATATTTAAGTCTTCAATTATCACAAAATTACCACTACGGGCAATGGCTGTCATCAGTAATTCTTATAACTTCACCCTATCCCATAAAACTACACAAATTTCTTTCAGCCGAGAGATATGACAATTATCCAACAGGAAGGAATTATACACGATAATTTCAAAGCATTGAAGCACGAAAATGGCAACAAGGAGAAAGTCTGCATGACTAACTAACAACAGCACTCCTACAACGTCTTTAAAACTTAGAAAATTTCCGATAAAGGTACAACCAAATGCCACAAATTTTGTGATCCACAACTTAACGGCCACGGCCACGACCACGGCCGCGTCCTCGCCCCCGTCCTCTCCCTAAAGGCTTCCCTGCAAATAAAATAAGAGTTTGAATACCAGAAATTCCAAGATAATAGTCAACTTGAACAGGATGGGCATCTGAAAACATTCTAGTGACAGTCAAATAATATACAGTACCAGCAGTTGGCTTCTTAGGCTTGATCCGCGGAGCTTCTTCAACCAGTAAAGTCTCAAGATTCAAGCTGTCAGGAAGGATATAATAACGAATGGTGTTGCCTCTCACACTGAGATGATCCAAAGTAACTGGGTTTTTCCCTTTCAAAGTTAGTTTGACCGTTTTCAAATGTGTATTCATACTGATGTCAACACCTGCAGTATAACAAGTCCATGGATCAGTAAAACTAAAGCTATAAAACACTTCTCAAGACATCCCAAATAAGGGTTAAAGACACAGAATGACAAACTCTTTGTTAAACATGAGCAGATACATATTCATTAGTTAAAGACAATGAAATTCCTTGATACCTAATTTGATAGAGTTTATCACCCAAATTACAACACAAGGATTTATTATCCTCATGAAACATGTCTGATTCATAACTCATCATAAAAAAAATTGTAAAAAGGGAAGTTGACTTGTTGTGTTGGCTACTTATTCAATAAGTTAGGGAGAAGAACCAGGGCAACTAAAGAAAACAGATGTAATATATTAATAATTTCTGAGTTTTATATATATGTGACAACTGACAAGTCAAGATCCAGAAGCCTGCTCAAAAGAAAAATCTACAGAACAGATTGCAGAGGGTTTAAACTTGAGTAGAAACAGTGAGTATGGTGTATTCTGCCAAGTTTGGCCTAGGAAAGGCGTAAGGCTGAATAGAGGTCGTGCATCAGAAAAGAACAAGCATAATTGATAGGATTCAAAATGGTGTAGATGCAGTATAGCTTATCTAATTACAATATCGAACAAACTTATTCCAGAGGCTAAGATTTCATTACTGCAATAGTGCCACATAATAAAATTGTAATAGATTTGCCTCATAGGCGGGGTATCCTGACTCAAGAGTTCAAGGTACCTCTTACCAAAATGTCAATAGCAACAGACATCTATCTTCCTACAGTTCCGAGTTTAGAGTTTAAACAGTAATTAGTTGCTTTCGTACACATCAGATATTACAAAAAAATTTATAAAATGAAAAGAGGGTCAGTACAAATAACAGGACAGGCTAGAATGAGTGGACACAACACAGTACAGAAATACAATATGGCATGGATATGGGGATATGACAAGTTTTCAAAATTACAAGACAAGACACTGATACAACACAATGTTAAAATTTACTCACAAATTACACAGATTTTAAATCATAAGTTGGAAGTTATATTTTAAAAATGAGACCAAATCATTATAGACATAATATAATGTTAAAATTTATTTAATTAATGCAGCATTCCAAACAATAATGGTGTAAAATTTGAAAAATAAACATAGAAAAATTATTAAAATGCAACTAACAGTATTGAAAGTGTCCATGCAGTATCTGACATGGACTACAGACACATATTGCATGTGGCTTCAACATGACACGGCTACCATCTAGAAGTGTCTGACCTTCTTAGAGAACAGGAAATTGTTCAAAATAGAAAAAGGCAAGCAATATCCCATTCATTATACAAGGTATAACAGTGAAGAGAACAAGAAGTTGAACAGGAAAAAATTCACGAATAAAAGGAAAGATATTCCTGTCTCCATCATGTCAGAATTCTGGAATTTTGAAAAAGCCATAGCCGACCAACAAAGAAAACCCACTAATAAGATATCTATCCTAAGGCAAGTTTAGGTGCAGAGAGATTAGAGATACTTCAAAGCTCAAAATTCCAGATCATATTAGTTATGAAGTAAGTTGAAAGTTGAAACCTATGATACTGATGAAAGAGTTCCCATCTTATTGTCTAGAATCCAAACGGTTAATTAGTTATTACAATTGACAAGGCACAAATTTGTTAACAGAGGAATTACAAATGAGAACGTCATACACTACATACCAATAGTTAAAATCTAATGGAAGTGGAAAAACAAGTTGAACGGGAAAATATAAAGTTAAAACTTAAAAATTAGGTCTTTTCTTTAGCATTGCCAGTAATGTTTTTGAAGTAATACATGATTATAACTTTGTTCTTGGGGTAAGAGACTGTAGGTTATGATAAACCTACCTCCATTCGAAATGCAGACACTAGATAACATACATGAATTATTAAAAACATTCAACAGAACTCATTAGATGGGTGCGACGGCATAGCATCATCACACGCATTTACTGTGGAAATTAACGAGTAGAATTTGTAAAGAGGACAGAACTGCTTCTGCTTCACCTTTTTTCGATATAACAGAGAGACATCTATTAGATCCATTGAGTATTAGGTTTTGAAATCCATGACATCGACTATAAACAGTTGCAATCTAGTTCCCAAAAAAAAAATAAAAAGGTTCTGAAAATTTTAGGCAACAATTAAAGGATGCAGTGAAAAATTGCATTAGGTTTAGTAAATGAAAAACCAGTGAGCATCCCTAAAACATGCCATTCCCGGCTAACATCGAAGAAATAATGGTTTAGTGTTAAATCTTAACTTAAAGGTTTAAGCGCGAACGAGAGCTAGGGTTTAACAAAAGCATTAACAAAATAAAAATGCGAATAACGAAACGATTGGGAAAAAAGCGAAAGAGAGAGAAGTGTACCTGTAATGGTGCCGTGAACAATTGTGCCGTTCTTAAGCTCGATTGATACGGTCTCGTTGTTCAGCTTCATGAGAAACCTGTTAAGAGTTTTAAACCCTGTTTAGCTTCAAATTAAAAAAAAAAAAAAAAAAAAAAAAAAAAAAAAAAAAAAGAGTAAGAAAAAGAAAGAGCGGAATGAACATAGAGAGGTGAGACCTGACGAGCTTCATGGTTGCAGAGAAGAGAAGACGGTGAGTGACGGCTGGGTTTTTCACACACGAGACTCGCTGGTCGCGGCAGACCCGTTTCGTTTTAGATTTTGAACCAAAACAAATACCGAGTATTAGAATAGCGTTTTGTAGTGAAATGCCCTTGACCCTTTTACTTTTTACTTTGTATACAAAATCCATAAATAAAATTATTATATTTTATATTTTTAAATATATTTAAAATTATTTAAGAAAATAGTGCATATTGACATCTGTTAACTTTACTATTTAATTTACATGCATGTGTCTTTTAAATTTTCACTTTAGTAATATTGTGTTTTTAAATTGTTTCATTTTAATACCTTATGTTAATATTTAATTTCATTTAGTTACATTGAATTTATAAAAACAATCACTATAATCATGTAAAAATTAGTAATATAGACTAAAAATTTAAGATATGAATATCACTTTAATGCTTAAACAAAATTAGTTTGATACATAATACTTAAATTTAGTTTTTATTTAACCAGATCAGTTGCTATATTTTATGTATGAGATTCTATTAGTAGTTTATATCGGTTAAGCGGTCTATTAAATAAGAATTAAATTTGACTTAAACATTTAACTGAATTGATTTAAATATTAAATTAATATTAATGTGCTGATTCTTTCTATTTATGATTTTATGTTATGATTGTTTTCGTAAATTTAATATACCCAAAACAAAATTACTTAAAAATTTAATATATTAAAATAAAAAATTTAAAAATATAATATACCAAACTATAAACTTAAAGGACATGTTAATATGTGTGTATGTTGCAAATGAACAATTGAACACATTGACATTTCCTAACATTCATCGGTGACAAATTCTGGAAATTTAACCAATACAAACTGAAACTTTTAAAAAGTCATACATCAAGACATAAAAATATCATCGGATAAATGTGTATCTTGCACCCTTATCGATGATTTGAAGTTTTTGTGGGAGATAAGAGTTGATGTGTTCTAAGATGTTGACTGACACACGCGTCGAACGAACGTGCATTAAATAAAACTAAATTCGACTACTATTTTGTAGTAATAGTGGACTCGGATTATTTCCCACGGATTATCTTGTTATTTGTCTATAACCGAATTATTAAATCTAATTTTGGGGTTTTTATGCAGAGGGAAAATTAAAAATAATTAAAGAGCAACAATTAATGCAACAGTAATTATTAAACAAAAGATGCAAGAACAGTGGATTTAAAAGGCATCAATCTGATATCTGTCGGATCCTAATTTTCCTCATCGGTTTAACAAAATAAAGATACTCATCTATCTATGTAGTGTATTGAAACTGAGATCTCTGCATTCCAACACTGAACTAACGCTATAATATTTTAGAGAATTATCATCGAATACCTTTAAACTCATACAATCGCATGAGAACACATATCGAATTACATAATTAATTCTATGCATTTGTTATCAATCAACAACGACAGAATATCTATAAATTCAATTTAAAACATCAATCGAAGACTTCAAATCGAAATTACAGCCACTAAAATAGTACTTAAGCAATTCAAAACGGAGAATCTAAGGAAATTAAGGATCCTATTAAGATCGAATTGGTTGATGAAATTAGTTGTGCATAATCGAAATTAAACCTAACATTAAACGAAATTTCATAACAACAATAAAAAGTGCAACAAGAAAGAGTAAAAACGAAAATCAAAATACTAAACAAGAACAAATAGAGAAGAGAATGGAGAATGAGAGCTGGAAAATGAAAATTGTAGAAATTAAAAGTGCAACGAAACCAAGAACGAATTTAAATTGTAATTGAGAGAGAAGAAAAATGTAGAAATTAAGCAAAACGTGATGAACACTATGAACCCTAGCAGAAAAATAAAAGAGAAGAAGAGAGCAATGCTGAAAACTAGAAAACAAAAATTAAATTGCAAATGTGAAAGGATGTATTCAGATTTGAGTTTTAGGGTATATAAAGGAGAGCCTAGCATGCACAAGTCACATGACTTTAAGTGCCTCAAGGTGCAGGGTTCGAATCCCCCTCAATGCATTACATAAAATGAATCAATTACATGAATTTAAATGGGTCTAATTAAGTCTTCTTCACTGGAACTTCCTGACAATTTTCGTGCATCACTTTCAAGCTCATTTTCACTCTATATGTAGTCTGAATTAGCTCTTCATGTCTCATAGCTTTTGTAGCTCTATGAGTCTTCTTTAATTCGAGAGTTATGTCTGTTTTAGTGAACCTGGTCAAAACTGGAATTTTCAGCGAATTAGAACAAAAATAAGTACTTAAGGCCCAATTGAGTCCAAACTCATAAATGCACTAAATCATATTAATTGACCATTAATAATGTTATATTATGATATAATAAATGTACTGAGAGTTATGTCTGTTTTAATAAACCTTGTCAAAACTGGAATTTTCAGCGAATTAGAACAAAAATAAGCACTTAAGGCCCAATTGAGTCCAAACTCATAAATGCACTAAATTATGCTAATTGACCATTAATAATGTTGTATTATGATATAATAAATGCAGAGAAAGTGATCAAAATAATAATGAATCACTGACTCATTACTAAGTAAGGATATCAAAATTATTCGAAAGGAATGAGTAGCATATTTAGTTCAAATGAAGAGAGGTTCATGGTGAAGTTAAGGTTATATAAGTACTTCATGGATAGAGATAAACATGTTATCAAGTTATTATAGATTTGAATCTTATTCTGGTATGTATTGGTTGAATGATTCTAGGTTGTATTTAATTGATTGTTAACAAGTTTGATTTTAGGAATTATCCAAATTACATGGGAAATTCTGGCCAATATATTTTAAAATTATTGTTTTAGATTAGGTTATCTTTAAATTTTTTAAGTTATGTATCATACAATTTTATTTATGATATTAATTAATTATTTATTCTATTTTCTTATATTATTAATAGTAAAGTAAACGCACTAGGAGTTGATGATGATACTGCTTAATTTCTTTGCTTTTAAATTTTTATGTAATCTACATATTAATGTTGATTTATATGTAATATTATTAGGGGATGACTCAACATTGTTGTTGATAGTATATATATGTGACTATGTGCAATTTTAGTAGATAAATGACTTTTATGCTTATTGATACATTTATTGTAGAGTGTTGAAAATCAACTGTCACACAGATAGATTTATTATAAAAGAATTTATAATTTCCGTTATGCAATATTATTTTGTTTGATATAAAAAAAAATATTATACATTTTATAATAATGATAAAAATAAAAAAATTGTTAAGTTAAAATGACTTAACATCTTAATTTTGATAATTACATAACAGACTGAAGAGGCATCAGATGCAAACAGAAGAATGAACAGACTAAAGAGGTATCAGATGCAAACGGAAGAATGAACAGAATGAAGAGGCATCAGATGCAAACAGAAGAATGATCAGATTGAAAAGACGTCAGATGCAAACGAAAGAATGAACATAGACGAAAGCCTGAAAAAGCAAATCTTGTTTTTGATGATGTCTCTGGTCAAGTCGGAAAAAGCCTGAACATGAGTTGTGCAAACATTAATTATTCTGGATTGATCTCGTCACACGTTTGAAGACTTTAAGAAAAAGTACAACGGTCTTATGGATTAGTCTAACGACCTCATGGACCTTGCCTATAAAAGGACTTCATCACAACGAGTTAAAGTTGGCGAACTGCACTGCAAAGAAATTATATTCAACTCTGTCTCAAGCTCTCAAGCAAAAGTTTGTTCGCCACGAACTTAGAATAGAATTTTGTTAATCATTATCAGCATAGACGAAAGATGCACCCTCAAAACATAAGATGTTCCAGACGCAAGGTTTAAGTTGTCATGCTTCAAGGCAACCTCATCAGACAAAAAACCTTCAAAAATCAGACGGGGAGCGTGTCTCAACTCTAAGTCATGTGCTTAAGAGTGAAGATTTAAAGACTGAAGTTGAAGACGAAGATAGAAGACAGACGAATGAATTCAACACACAACTCATCTATTTGTTCATTCATCTATCTACTTAATGAAGTTCAAGATGCTGAGTAACATGTGCATTCGTTTCAAATCAAATTGTTACTCAGAAGCTTCTATAGGTGGAAAGAGATTTCAAAATAAATCTCTACAACACGAAAAGTAGTTATACGTTTTAATGAAATCTCAGAGCATATCAAGTCAAATGCAGATCTCACGCTGACATCCGCTGACTTTTCATTTAATATTCTGATTGCTCACTCTACTAGATGTGAAAGTACCCAAGTCAAGGACTAACGTTAACATCTACAGTCTAACGGTTACTTCACAAGAACGCCTATATAAGGACTTCACCCCTGTGAGTTCAAGTTGGCGAACTACTCTAATCAAGACTATACTCTAATACTCGCTCAAGCTCTCGACATTACAAGTTTGTTTGCCACAAACTTATAATAGAATTCACATTGTAAAATCCCTCTCTACGTAGATGATATTTTCTATTTGGTATTAACTGTAAACCATTGTTGTGGTAATCTGTAGCCTGAGGAGGCTAATTGTTTAAAGAATACCTTGAGTTTAGCTTGAGGAGGTTGAGGTCCAAAGAATACCTGTTTTAGCCTGAGGAGGCTAAGTGTTGAGAGAATACCTTGGTTAGCCTGTGGAGGTTGTGTTCAAAGAATACCTGAGTTTAGCCTACGGAGGCTGGGGTCAACGAATACCGCTTTAGTCTGAGAATGTTGTGTTCAAAGAATATCTGTATTTTGGCCAGGAGTGGCTAGGTTCAAAGAATACTCTTAGTGGAAACTCAGCAAATTGCTTGGTAACTGGACGTAGTCTTGAATAGACGAACCAATATAAAAATATTATTGTTTTGATTATTTTATCTGCTTACTAACTAGGGATAATAACTTAAACTGCATTCTTACTTAAAATCAATCTTTGAAGTATAAGTTTAAGTTTGTGTCTGATCTAAACATTTTAATATAGATGCAAAACGCATCGTCTGAAAAAGTTTTAATTGAAAAACACAATTCAACCATTCTTTTTGTGTATTTGTATTTTACAATTTGGTATCAGAGCTCAACCTCTAAGGGTTGAGCGCCTGACAGCTGTTAGAGGTAAAGATCTCGGGATGGAGACTTCCAAGACGATGCTGATAGCAGAAGGATCTTCTATGAACAAACCTCCAGCTTTCTCTAGAGATGATTATCCATACTGGACAGACAGAATGGAGATGTACATCAATTCTACCCAATATAGACTCTGGAAGATCATCACTGAAGGAGACATTCCCCTAACTAAACCAGAAGCACAATGGGGAAATAAAGAATACGCTATAATGAAATTCAACAGCATAGCGCATTATGCAATAACGTGTGCTTTATCCAGGACAGAATATAATAGATTATGTGCCTACAAAACTGTAAAAGAGCTTTGGGATGCTCTAAAAATCTCTCATGAAGGAAATGAGGATGTCAGACTCAGAAAAACTGCCACTCTTCAAAGAGAATACGAAATGTTCTTCATGCAGAAAAAAGAATCTATAGATGGAATGTTTGCAAGATTCCAAACAATACTAAATGGATTAACTGTCTTGGGCATCACCTTCTTAAAAGCCCAAAACAACTTGAAGATTCTAGATAGTCTTCCTGTTATTGCTCTACCCAGTATTGATGAGCCTGTTGAAAAAGAGTTAAGTAAGAAGAAAAACAAATCCTGAAAGCTAAATCAACAGACTCTGATGACTCTGAAGAAGAATCATCTGATGATGAAAACTCCTTAATGGCAAGGAGATTCAAGAAAATAATGATAAAGAAAGGGAGAGGCCAAAATGTAAAGAATAAAACACAATAAGGGGGGTTGAATTGTGTTATTAATAAAAATTTTCTTATCGTCTGTTTGATTTCAAACAAGTTAGACGATGTAAAATTTATCTTGAAAGATTAATTTTAACAAATAAGGTTATGCTTTAATTATCCCCGTTATTCACAAGATCAAATAATTTAAACACAGTTATTTTTATACTGGTTCGTCTATCCAAGACTACGTCCAGTTACCCAGCAAATACTGAGTTTTCACTATCAACCGTGAAAAGGTTACAAGTATTGTTTGAACCCAGCCACTTTTGGCTAATACAGGATATTCTTTAAACAGAGCCTTCCTAGGCTAAACAACCAAGTATTCTTTGTAACACTGCTTCTTTAGGCTAAAACCAAGTATTCTTTGCGCATACAGCCTCCTCAGGCTAAGGTACCACACAAATGGATTTATGAGAGTTTTAAGAAAAACTTAAGGATTCCTCTACGCAGAGAGGGTTTTTACAATGAAGAATAAATTCCTTTGATTCAAGAGCGAAGACAAGAATAAACTTATGTAGCGTTTCGCTAACTTGAAACTTTGAATAAAAGACCTTTATATAGGCAACAGTCTTGAAAAAAATCGTTAGACTCAAATCTTGACCGTTGTCCTTTTCTTGAAGCTTTCCCATCAGAGGAAGAGATCAATCAGAATAATTAATGTTTGAGCAGCGGAGTCAGCGCACATTCAATACCTTTTTCTGACTTGATCAGATTGGTTAACAAAAGTGTGATCTGCTTTTCGTGTTGCAGAGGTTTTGCATAGTGTCCAACCACTTTTGGAAACTTCCACGAGTAACAACTATATTTGAAATGTGCACAAGTTACTTCGTCTGTCTTCAGCTTCTACTAGTAGATGATGGGTCTTGACAGAAAACATAGTCTTCGAAAGATATTCTAAGAGAGAAGTCCAAAGATAATGTTGTCTACCATCATTCTTGTATCGTCTGAACTTTGCAACATAACCCCGAAGATGAAATAGAACCAAATCAGATTGAGGAGTCATCTTTCATGTGAGGTCTTCTATCGTCTGATTTTACTTCGTCTGAGGTCTTCTATCGTCTATCTTGTAATTATCAAAACAAAGAGTGTTAATCATCTTGATCTAAAAGAAAGATTCTTCAAAAAGAATGAAAGACGATTTCCCGAGAAGAGGTCTACAAAAGAAGAAGAATCTAAAATCATCTGCTACGAGTGCAAGAGATCCGGGCATACAATGTTAGAATGCCCAAAGCTAAGAAAGAAATGGAACCCCAAAAAGGACAGAAGAAAGAAGAAACCAGCCACTTGGGATGATCTAGATGATGAAAGATCAGTCGAATCCTTTGAAGAAAATACATCACATATTTGTCTCATGGCAAGAGACACACAAACATCTAAGGTAAATCTTTCAAGCATATCTCATTCATCCTCATCTTCTTCTGATTTAGACTCAAACAATGAGGACATATCATATGATGTTCTTCTTGCTAACTCACACTTTATAGCTCAAGAATATAAAGGCTGCAAATCTAAGCTTAAAAAGGCTTTAAAAGAAATTAAAAATCTGAAGGATTTAAATGTCGAGTTACCAAAGAAAAATGTATCAGATGAATTATTCTCTTCATTTGATACTGAAAAGAGTCATCTTCCTCTTAAAATTGAAAATTTGAAAGAAGAAAATAATATCTTAAAGAAAGATTTGTAAAAGATAGAACACAAGAAGGGGAGGTTGAATTGTGTTACTTTAAAAAATTTGTTCCTTTCGTCTGTGAGTTTAAAGGGGTTCAGACGAAACAGTTTTAATCTTTCAAAGATTGATTTTAATAAACAAACGTTATAGTTTGATTATCCCCGTTAGTCAAACACTTAAGAAGATAAATACACAAGTATTTTTATACTAGTTCGTCTATACAAGACTACGTCCAGTTACCCAGCAACCAATGAGTTTTCATTACAAATCGTGAAATGGTTACAAGTATTATTTGCGCCCAGCCACTTCTTGCTATTACACGATATTCTTTGAACACAGACTTCGCTGGCTAAACAACTTGGGTATTCTTTGAACAACCAGCCTCCTCAGGCTAAAACACCACTCAGGTGAATTTGAAAGAGTTCTTGAAAAGAAAGTTTCCTCTTCGCAGAGAGGGTTTTACAATGAAGTGCAAAAGATACAGTAAGCGAAATCACGATAGATTGAATACTAGAAGTGTGTTTGCCAACTGAACTTTGAAGAAGCGAAGTCTTTAAATAGGCAACGTCTTCAGATATCCGTTAGACACAGAAGAATGTCGTTGAACATTTTCCTTGAGAGCTTCCAAAAGGTGTCAGATAGTACTTGAGTAATCTCTTATAAAATGAAATCTAATTTCAATATGTTTGGCTTTTGAATGTTGAATAGGATTTTTGCTGAGATTAATTGCACTTGTGTTATCACAAAATACTGGTATTTGAGTTTCAAACCTGGAGTAATCCTCAAGTTGATGTTTTACCCAAAGTAGTTGTGAGCAACACCCAGTCGCAATAATATATTCTGCTTTAGTGGTTGAAAGTGCAATGGAGTTTTACTTCTTGCTTGACCAAGAGATTAGTGATGAACCAAGAAATTGACATCCACCACTTGTGCTTTTTCTCTCCACTTTATCTCCAGCATAATCAGCATCACAATAACCACTTAGATTGAAATAACTACTTTTCTTATAAAACTGAGAAAGATTATTGGTTCCAATAAGATATCTTAAAATGTGTTTAACAGCTTGTAAATGTGATTCTCTAGGATCAGATTGAAAACGTGCACATAGACATACACTAAACATAATGTCAGGTCTACTGGTAGTGAGATAGAGAAGAGATCCAATCATACCTCTGTATATCGTCTGATCAACGGTCTTACCTGATTCGTCTTTGTTGAGACTGGCTCCAGACGAATGCTTGGGAGTTTTCATTGGTTTGACATTTTCCATTTTGAATTTCTTTAGAAGTTCCTTAGTATACTTCTGTTGATGAATGTATATGCCTTGTTTAGTCTGTTTGATTTGAAGTCCTAGGAAAAACTCCAGTTCTCCCATCATGCTTATCTCGAACTCATCCTGCATTAACTTAGAAAAATCCTTGTACAAGGATTCGTTAGTTGCTCCAAAGACTATATCATCTACATATATTTGGAAAATAATAAAGTCTTTTGAAACACTTTTCCTGAAGAGAGTAGTATCAACCTTCCCTCTTGAAAAACCATTTTGAAGAAGAAAGGAACTCAATCTTTCGTACCAAGCTCAAGGAGCTTGTTTAAGACCATATAGTGCTTTCTTTAGCTTAAAAACATGATCTGGTTGAGATGAACTCTCAAATCCAGGAGGTTGTTTTACATATACTTCCTCTTCAATAAAACCATTTAGAAAAGCACTTTTTACGTCCATTTGATGTAGAATGATATTCTAATGAGCAACAAAGGCAAGTAAAATTTTAATGGCTTCTAATCTAGCTACAGGAGCGAAAGTTTCAGTGAAATTTATACCTTCCTGTTGATTATAGCCTTGAGCTACTAATCTTGCTTTATTTCTTACCACTTTCCCGTCTTCATCAAGTTTGTTTCTGAACACCCATCTCGTTTCAATGATGCTTTTGCTTCTTGGTTTTTCTACCAAAGTCCAAACATCATTTCTGGTAAACTGGTTTAGCTCTTCTTCCATAGCTAAAATCCAGTCATTATCTTGTAGAGCTTCCTCAATATTCTTGGGCTCTATATTTGACACGAGAGCATAGCCAGACGATTCTTTTAGTCTTGATCTTGTTTGAACACCTTGATGTCTATCTCCAATGATAAGATCTTCTGTGTGGTTTGAGGCAAACTTCTACGTTCTTAAAGGAGCTTGATCATCATGCTGGTGAGCATCAGACGAAGAGGGTTCGTCTGTACTTCTATCGTCTGCTCTTGTGTCAGTTCTTGCGTCTGACCTAGGTTGACCATTTGAACTTGAGCTTTGACCAGAAGGGTTAATCTACAAATTATCAAATAAATTTTCTAGGTCTGATATTTCCTTATCAACCTTTGAGTTATCTTGGAATTTTACATGAATTGATTCCTCTACAACTTGCGTCTTAGAGTTAAATACTCTATAGGCCTTAGACGTATTGGAATATCTAAGTAAGAATCCCTTCACCACTTTTGAATCAAACTTACCAAGTTGATCTTTAGTGTTTAAGATGAAACATTCACATCCAAAAGGATGGAAGTAAGAAATGTTGAGTCTTCTTCCTTTCCATAGTTCATATGGAGTCTTATTCAATATTGACCTTATCAATATTCTATTTTGAATATAACAGAAGTATTAATTCGTTTCTGCCTAATAATATTTTGGAAGAGAGCTTTCATGCAACAAAGTTCTAGCCATTTCTTGTAAGGTACGATTTTTCCTTTCCACAACTTCATTTTGCTGAGGAGTTCTTGGAGATGAAAAATTGTGAAAGATACCATTTTCAAAACAGAAGGTATTGAACTCAGAATTTTCAAATTCTGTTTCATGATCGCTCCTAACAGACGCAATACACATTCCTTTTTCTTTTTGAACACGTTTACAGAATATTTCAAAAACACTGAATGACTCGTGCTTATGTGCTAGGAAGTATACCCATGTGAATCTAGTATAATCATCCACAATTACAAATCCATATCTCTTTCCTCCAAGACTTTCAGTCTGAGTAGGTCCAAAGAGATCAATATGTAACAGTTCTAGCGGTCTTATCATGGAAACAACATTTTTTGATTTAAAAGAAGCTTTGAGTTGTTTCCCATGCTGACAAGACTCACACAGACGATTGAATTTTCAAGATATTTTTGGCAAACCTTTTACAAGATCCTTTTTAGAAATTTTCGAAATATACTTGAGACTTAAATGTCCAAGCTTTTTGTGCCAAATATCTTGTTTATCATCTACTGAAATCAAACATGTCACATTCTGATCACTAAGGTCAGAAAGACAAACCTCATAGAGATTATTCCTTCTTTTCCCAACAAACAAAATGAATTTGTCTTTGTTTTTGACTATACATTCATCTGAGTTAAAAGCTACTTCATATCCATTGTCACAAAATTGACTTATGCTAAGCAGATTAAAGTTGAGACCTTTAACATAAGACACATTTTGGATAAGAGGATTGGGTGTCTTACCAACAGTCCCAATACCTAAGATTTTACCTTTCCCTAAACCATATGATACAGACCCTTTACTTGGTCTGAGATCTTGGAACATAGACAGGTCTCCCGTCATGTGTCGTGAGCACCCACTGTCCAGGTACCAGCTTGAAGTCCTCTCTTTTTCTATTAAGGATGTCTGCAACAGGAATAATAAGTGACTTTGGTACCCAAATCGTTTTGGGTCCTTCTTTGTTAGTGAAAGAAGATTTCTTTTTGTTTAAGGTTCTTTTATCTTTTCTATAATTATTTGGAACCTTATTGTAATTTTTTATCTTCTTTTTATGAGCAGGCGGAACAAAATTGTTTTTCTTTTTGTCTGACTCTTCAACATAACCAAGTCCACTCTTATCAGATGGAGACCTCCCATATTTTAAAATATTTTCTAGCACTGAGGATCCCTTAGTGAACTTTGTTAAGTCTTTGAGTAAGGATTCATTTTCTTTCTTCAATCTTTCGATTTCACAAATAAAATTATCCTTTTCAGACTCAGATGATTTTTCATCTGATACTTCTTTTTGCAGTAACTCATTTTTAGTTCTCAAAGTAACATTTTCTTCCAAGGTTTGTTTCAACTTGGCTTTGCATACTTTGTATTGCTCAGAAATAAAATGTGAGTTAGCCAAAAATGTATCGTATGAAATTTCTTCTGATTCTGACTCAGACTCAGATGAAGAGGATGAAGAAGTTTCAGATTCAATTACCTCTGATGATACGGTGTCTCCAGCCATGAGGCAGATATTTGCAGTTTCTTCTTCTTTAGTGGATTCCTCTAAGCTTTCGCTATCAAGGTCTTCCCAAGTCACTAGACTCTTCCTACCCTTGTCTTTGCGAGGATTCCATCTTCTCTTTAATCTTGGACACTCTGATCTCTTGTGTCCAGGTTTTCTGCATTCATAGCAGATAACTTCTGAGCTCTCCTCCTTGGTTGAAGATATTTTCGGGAGCTTCCTTTCCTTCTTCTTAAAGAAGCGTTGACCTCTCCCATTTTTCATCATCATCTTCTTAAAGCGTTTGGCCATGAGAGAAATCTCATCATCAGACGAATCAGACTCAGTGGTGTCAGCTTTCAAAACTTTGTGCTTCTTCTTTCTTTCCCTTTTAGGAGTTTCCTCCTTTGACATGGTATTGACAGACGAAAGAGCTATGGGCTCTTGAACTTTGATCTTGTCACTTTTACACAGAAGTACCTCATGTACTCTCAAGGCTCCTATTAACTCATCAAGAGTTAATGTCTTCATATCACGCCCAACTGAGATGGCAGTAGACATAGCTTCCCATGGAGGAGGAAGACTGTCCAATATCTTCATGTTGTTTTGGGGTTTGGTGAATGTAATGTCTAGTGTAGTGAGTCCATTCAATATTGTTTGGAATCTTCCAAACATCATGTCAATGGATTCTCCTTTCTTCATTGAGAACATCTCATATTCTCTTTGAAGAGTGGCAGCTTTCCTCATACGCATATCCTCAATTCCTTCATACGAAATCTTGAGGGCATCCCAAAGCTCTTTAGCAGTTTTGTAGGCTCAGAATCTGTTGTATTCTGTCCTTGATAAAACACACATGATGGCATATCTGGCTTTATTATTGAGTTCCATAAACGAGTATTCTTCATTTCCCCATTCAACCTCGGGTTTGACAATAGGGATGTCTACTTGAGTTATGATGTTCCATAGTCTGTACTAGGTGGATTTGATGTACATCTCCATCCGATCAGCCCAGTAAGGATAGTCATCACCAGAGAATGTTGGTGGCTTGTTCATGGATGACCCTCCAAACAAGAACGAATGTCCTTGTGACTCCATTCAGGATCTTTTCCTCTAGCAGCTGTAAAACGCTCAATCTTTAGAGGCTGAGCTCTGATACCAAACTGTAAAAGATAGAACACAAGAAGGGGGGGTTGAATTGTGTTACTTTAAAAAATTTGTTCCTTTCGTATGTGAGTTTAAAGGGGTTCAGACGAAACAGTCTTAATCTTTCAAAGAATGATTTTAATGAACAGACGTTATAGTTTGATTATCCCCGTTAGTCAAACACTTAAGAAGATAAATACACAAGTATTTTTATACTGGTTCGTCTATACAAGAATACGTCCAGTTACCCAGCAACCACTGAGTTTTCACTACAAACCGTGAAATGGTTACAAGTATTATTTGCGCCCAGCCACTTCTGGCTATTACACGATATTCTTTGAACACAACCTTTGCAGGCTAAACAACTTGGGTATTCTTTGAACAACCAGCCTCCTCAGGCTAAAACACCACTCAGGTGGATTTGAAAGAGTTCTTTGAAAAAAAAGTTTCCTCTTCGCATAGAGGGTTTTACAATGAAGTGCAAAAGATACAGTGAGCGAAATCACGGTAGATTGAATACTAGAAGCGTGTTCGCCAACTGAACTTTGAAGAAGCGAAGTCTTTAAATAGGCAACGTCTTCAGATATCCATGAAACATAGAAGAATGCCGTTGAACATTTTCCTTGAGAGCTTCCAAAAGGTGTTAGATAGTACTTGAGTGATTGATGGCGTGTGCAGTACTTTTTCTGACATGTACAGAGACTTTGACAAAAAGGTGAAGACCTTTTCGAGTTGCATGTGTAAGCGCTAATCCCCATACTGATCTTGGATGCTTCTAATGAGTACTTCTTAAGATTTGAAATCTTGGCGCGAGTGACTCATACTTTGCTTCACTTCTTGGGCAGACGATAAACTTCTTCAGTCTAAGAGATTTCGTCTTATCCTATCATTTGATGACTTGACTTGAGACAGATGAATGACTTCAACTTTGAGGGGTCATCTTCCGTCTGTACATGTTTCGTCTGACTTGCTTGCTGATGTTCCGTGTGGGAAAGTTTCGTCTGTCTTGTAATAATCAAAACTTTAAATATGTTAAACATCTTGATCTAACAATATTTAAACAAGTTCACTTCAAGTTCTTCCATGCTCAAAAATATTTTCAACTATGGAAGATCTCCTCATAACAAAAGTGGACTTAGTTATGATCATATGACAAACGAAAGAAAGTTACCAATTAATTCGTCTGTACATAGAAGCATGCATGAAATTTCTCATAGGATTCTGAAACAGTCATTCAAGAACCTATGACAGACGGAAACCTACAACTAACAAAGTAGGACCCAAAAGAATTTGGGTACCAAGGTCACAAATAATTTTTGTTGCAGATATTATCAACAGAAAAAGAGAATGCTTCAAGATGGTACAACCTGGACAATGGATGCTTGCAACACATGATCATAAATATGTTTATGTGCCAAAATATCAAATTAAAGAATGAGCATATTTTCAGATGTCAAGACAATGAACCAGTTGTCAAAAAAGATGTAGAAGTCAATTCAGACGGAAGAGACAAGCATTAAGGAGTGCAAACCAGGTCGATTTTTAGAGACCTTTCTGGATATGCTTTGGTGTCAAAAATTGAACTCAAAAGCATTGAGGAAGCACTCAAAGAAAATGACTAGATTCTTGTCATGGAAGAAGAGTTAAACCCGTTCACAAGAAATAAAGTATATATTTTACTTGTTTTTGCTGCTTATAAGAATATTATTTTATATTAAATGGATGTTAAAAGTGCCTTCTTAAATGATGTAAAATACAAAAACAACACAAGAAGGGGGGTTGAATTGTGTAGACTGTTTAAAAACTTTTTCTCTAAGACGATGTGTTTGCGTCTGTTATTTTCAAAGTTTGATCATATACAAGATTGTTTTCTTCTTAAAATTGATTTTATTATCAGACTGTTCAAGTTATTATCCCTCAGTTAGTTAACAGATAAAACAACAGAGAAGACAACAATATTTTTATACTGGTTCGTCTGATCAAGACTACATCCAGTTCCCTAGCAACACACTGAGGTTTCACTAAGAGTATTCTTTGAACATAACCACTCCTGGCTAAATACATATATTATTTGAACTTAGCCTTCTCAGGCTAAACAGGTATTCTTTGGAATGCAACCTCTTCAGGCTAAACAAGTATTCTTTGGAATACAACCTCCTCAGGCTAAACAGATATTCTTTGGAACATAACCTCCTCACGCTAAACAAGTATTCTTTGGAATACAACCTCCTCAGGCTAATACTAAGATATTCTTTGAAACACAACTTCCTCAGGCTAAGGGCACCACAACAGTGGATTTAAGATGAAATAATAAGTTTAACCTCTACGCAGAGAGGGGTTTTACAATTAGTTCTATTCTAAGTTCAGGGCGATTGAACTTTACTTGAGAGCTTGAAGCTTGAATATGATTTCTTTGTTGTGCAGTACGGCAACTTCAACTTGCTTTGATGAAGTCCTTTTATAGAGAGCTCTGTGAAGTATCCGTTAGACTGAAGACTTGAACGTTAGTCCTTTGTCTTAGGGTCTTCAAACGTGTGACAGAGATCAATCAGAATAATTAATGTTTGCACAGGCTTTACCTGACTTAATCAAAGACATCAACAAAAAGCATGATTGCTTTTCGTGTTGCAGAGGTTTTGCACAGATCTCTATTCTATCTTTAAAAGCTTCTACGAGTAACGACTAGATTTGAATTGTGGCGCGAGTTACTCCGTCTGAACTTCATTAAACGAGGTAGACGAATGAACAAATACATAAATTGTGTGCTGAATTCATTCATCTGTCTCCTTCCTCCGTCTTCAACTTCAGTCTTCAAAGTCTTCCTTCTTGAGCGCTTGACTTGAAGTTGAGATGAGCTCTTTGTCTTGAACAATGAAGGTTCTTCATCTGATGTCTTTGAGGCTTTGATGACTTGAACACTTCATCTTGTTCATCTGTGCTTGATGGTGCATCTTGACTGTGCTCGATGGTGCATCTTGACTGTGCTCGATGGTGCATATTGACTGTGCTCATTAATGATCCGTCTGATCATTCTTCCATCTGCATCTGATGCCTCTTGATCGCAGATCGATGCCTCTTGATCTCGATCGATGTCTCATTAGTCGCATTCGATGCCTATTGATCCGATCTCGATGCCTCTTTAGTTTGCATCTGATGCCTCTTCAGTCTGATCATTCTTCAGTTTGATCATTCTTCTGTCTACTGACACAATGTTCTATAATTATCAAAACTAAAATACTAAGTCATCTTGACTTAACAAATGATTTTATAAAAGAGAATGTAGGAATTGGTTCTTTAGATTATGTCATGTTAAAACGAAACGTTGCGTCTGATCAGAAGTTGAAATAGTCTGTCTGACTCTTCAACAGACGCAACATGATGTTATCTTCTAACATCTCTGTTGAGTGTACGAGAAGAAGCAAAGGAAGAAGAAGAGACCAACACTACACGCAAAGCTCTTTGGGAAAGAAATAGCTAAAGATTCAGAGATACAATGAAGTTCTATCTGAACAATTCATTCACGTATCTTTGAAGATTTTTTTTTTATGATTGCAGCCCAAGGGGGAGAAGTTAAAAGAACAAAAGGGGAGAGAAAAAATATCAATGAAAAAAGTAAGGGGAAAAAGAAAAAGAAAGATGCAAAAGCTGAGGGGGAGCAAAATAAAAAAAATGAAAGAAGATTAGTCTGAGAAATTTATCACAGTGAGTTAAAGTTGGCGAACTGCACTGCAAAAAAATTATATTCAACTCTCGCTCAAGCTCTCAAGGAAAAATTCGTTCGCCATGAACTTAGAATATAACTTATTGTAAAATCTCTCTCTGCATAGAGGATAATCTTTCTTTAGAACATCTTTCTTTAAAATATCTTTCAAAATCCATTGTTGTGGTGTCCTTAGCATGAGGAGGATGTGTTTCAAAGAATACCTTTGTGTTAGTCTGTGGAGGCAATGTTCAAAGAATACCTTGTATAGCATGGAGAGGCTAAATCCAAAGAATATTGATTTAGCCGTGTCCAAATAATATTTGTATTTAGTCAGGAGTTGTTGGGTTCAAAGGATACTCTTAATGAAACCTCAACTAGTTGCTGGGTAACTGGACGTAGTCTTAAATAGACGAACCAATATAAAAATATTATTGCCTTAATTATTTTTATTTATTTACTAACTGAGGATAATTACTTGAACTAAGATTTTAGTTAAAATCAAGTTTATAAGACTAAACCCATTTTGCGTCTGTCATGAGATTTAAACTATAGACGCAAAACACTTATCTGATAATTTTTTTTTAATTAACACAATTTAACCCCTTCTTATGTTTTTATACTTTAAAAAATAACACGAAATATTAAAAAAAAATCTATTTTTCATATCAATTATAAAGGTAACCGACATTAATAGGAATAACTTTTTTTTTTTTAAAATATACACAAGAACGATTATTAACTAAGAATCGCCTTAAAAATGATATTTATGATAATGTTTTTTTAGCTGATAATTATTGTAGAAAATCTTTTTAATAATGAATAAATAACTGCGATTAAAATACACTATTTTTTTCATTTCTCATATACCACAGTAAGCCTTCAACTGAACAATAATTTTAACTGCTGTTAAATACCCATTTTACACTTATACACCTTAATCTTCGTGATAAAACATATACACAAACATAATTGATTAAGGAAATTCTACGCAAGAAAAAAATACAAGAGGTTGAATCTTATTTGTTTTCAATTCACCAAGGAAAAATTTATATTTTCTTATTTGCCTTAATTTTCAATTAATGTTGAATTGTAACAATTTATGTAGTTTCAACTACTTGTTTATCTCTTCATCATTGATTTTTGGAGTCCTAAGTTCTAGTGAGGGCTGAGATGCCTCATGTACAAGAATAATTGACCTCACTTTGTAATTTCGAGTGAAGTGACCAAAACGATGATGAAAAGAATATATAATATATAATTCTTTTATACTTTGTATCAATAATTATTCAACCAAAAAATTTTCATCACTAATGAGTTTAAATTGTTTTCAACATAAACTCTAATAAAGTATTTTCACTCCATTTTCAGTGTCATTGTCCATCCTGATTAGTTAGAGTGTCATATCACTAATTACTTTATATTATAATTTATTATAAATCTTAAATATAATTTTTATATTTTTAATATACTTTTTAATTAACAATACAAGTTATACTTAAAAATATCTATTTGTTGTAATTTTTAATCACATAAAAATATTTTTATTATTTAATGCACAAACTTAAACAATATATCTGGTCTATTACATAAAAGTATTTTTACCACAACTATTATTTTGTTTCTATCCAGAGTATTGGATACAATATTAATTTATTTTTAAATTATAATAACAACTACTATTGTTATTACGTATACCTTATTATCTATAAATTAAAATATTGTTATTAAAATATTATTTTATAATTATATTATTATTTTCGCATTTAAATCAAATTAATTTTTATTTCAAAATTTTAATATTATTTTGATTCACTAAACGAATACAATATAGTGATTTAAATTTATTCCATTTCCATATATATTTATCCTGTACATAATTATATATATACATATATATAAAATACTTATCTCGCGTATATTCTTAGTAATTAAAATGCAATGTTAAACAATTTTTAATTAATGAAAAACGCTTGTTTTGAAGCTGAAAAGTGCGAGCACAATTCAAATCATAGAATAGTAATAAATAGGTGAAAATATTCATAGAAAATAATAAACAAAAAAGTGAGAAAAAAAAAAAAGAGAGATAAAGCAAGGGTGGCTATGTCGGTTTTCCATGGGGCGAAGACTAGGATATGTATTATGTATGGTGGCGCAGAACATAACATAACAGATCTTTAAATCTTCGCCTTCAAACATCGATTCTCTCTTCCAACCTAAACCCTAATCACATAATTTACCACGTCACTTTCTTACTCTTTCTCAATCCATGAGTTATCACATGGTAGATTCATCGTTTCCAAAACCATAATCTTTACTCTCTACGCGTATCTTTACTTTTGCGTTCTATTTTATAACTCTCAACTTAAATCTAGGTTTATCAAACATGTGCGGAAAACTAACGCTAGAAAGATGTTCTTATTTTGCTAAATTCAAAGACACCGTGTTTTGTTTTCTATCTGTTTTTAGTTTGTTGAGGAATTCTCTTTGATAGATATTAATGTATGACGTCATGTCATATTTTCAAAATTTAATATCAACGGGTTTTTCAAATTCAGTGACGCATGAATCATGAATTCACCTCGATTATATTTTGTGGATTTTTCACTGTCAGAATCTGTCTTAAATTATGCTGACTTGTTAATATGGACATGAAAGTGTTCTGGGGTGACGTTTTTCTGTTTTGTTTTGTCAATGAACTGAACTCTGCTAAACTGCTTTCACCTTTTTTGCTTGTTCTCGTATATATGTGTGCAAAAATAGAAGTTCTTCAGTTGTACTAGTTCAACTCATTTTACTGCTTGCAATTTTATGTTATGCATTTTATTAGATTATTGTTGAGATAGCTCCTGTGGTGTTTCTTCTTATGAGTTATTTATGCAGCATTTTATTAGATTATTGTTGAGATAGTTCCTATGATGTTTCTTATTATGAGTTATTTATGCAGCAGAATAATGAGGATACACGCCGAGGTTTGAAAAGAAAGCCCCCACATATGGATCGAGGGCAAGAATGGGGATCTCATAATATGAATTCTAGACCTTATGACAGGAATGCGGTTCCTGATGGTGGGTTATTCTTTTTATTTGATTATTTTATGTACAATCTACATGGATTTGGTTCTCAATTATGCACTTTTACATTGTGCAGATATTGCCCCGGCACTTCATTCTCATTGTAGTCTATGAATGTCGGGTTTTTCTTATATTTTGTATTTTGAACTTAGGAATTTAACTATACAAATTAAAGAATTTCTATAAATAACTGAAGCTACAAGTTACCTTTGGCTTTGAAGGGTTATTTTTTCCCTGCACAAAGCAGAATTATAGCATGCCTGATTCCTCATTTTTGCCATTCTTACTTGAGTCAAGTAGAAGCTTTAAATTCTGGCTTCTGCATCCTATAGCTGCATTTGACGTATTTCATGGAAAAAGTGCATATTTGAGGCTAAACCAAACGCAACATTGGTTCAACTTATTTTTGAGAAATATTGTTTCACCTCCTAATAACAGCTCCATGAAAGAGCTATTTGAAAAAAAAATAAAGAACGATTATATTCCCTGAAAAAAGCTATAGTAAATGATTATAATAATGTTACTCTATTATGTTGTGCTTTTTTTATAGATTTTTATTTTTAGTTGATCCTATATTACAGGTTGGTTAGACTGCCCAGCGCATGGGCAAGAACTAGGATGCATAATCCCTTCAAAAGTTCCACTTGGTGAATCCTTCAATGATTACATTCCAAGTCAAAAAAAATATACTCCTAAGCAAGCGATTCTTCAACAAAGAGTCTTAGGTAGAGAAGTAAGTACATCAAATGTGCAGTAGTCATCAATTTACGCAGATTAATATGCTCTGCCTTGGGAAGATAGATATTTGTTTTCTAAGGACATAAAGAGAGGCAATAGTAGATGGGTGTGCACGAGCAGCTGATATAAATAGTTAATTCATGGGATGTCTTTGTTAAATCTTTTGATGTGACTTTTCATCATATTTTTATGTGACTGGTCTTTTTAACTGAAAATGTTGAACATTTTCTCATTTTATACTTCACAACATTTAAATGAACTTGTTCTATTGTTTCACCGATGTCACAATTTAATCAGATTTACTGCCTTTATGGCTTTACATGAATTTGGTATTTTTAGGGAACTTTTATTGACGAAGGATGGATTAGATTGTAGTTTAGGATTTAAGGGGAAAAACATTGAAACAGGAAAAATGAGGACAAGAAGTGTATATATTTCATTTGTGGTTAATAAGCAGAAAGACAATAATCACAGAAAGGGCCAAGTTTGCTACATTGTGGGGGCATTTTCATGTTCTATCTATTACCTGAACAGATGAACCAAAGATTGAGAGAATAAAAAAACAATTTCAAGCAATTTAAGAGTATCTTTTGTTGTTGTTATTTTACATTGTTTCCCATGCTTAACACACATGAATACTTTGTTTTATCTCCAGCATCATACTGCTTAACTCTATTTTGCAGCTTGGTTTAGTGATTGATCTGACAAATACTACTCGTTACTATCCTGTGTCAGATTGGACAAAAGAAGGGATTCGTCATGTCAAGGTAATTTATTATGTCATCCTATTGTTCATGAAATGTTAAATGCAATTTAATATAGATTTTTTATTTGCTTGTGGCAGATAAGATGCAAAGGAAGAGATGATGTGCCTGATGATGACTCTGTAAAAAAATTTTGTGATGCGGTAGCTTCCACTTCTAGTGTTGATAGTGTTCATTGTACAATTCATGATCATGAGCATTACTTTTACTCATTATTTGATAGTCAAGTATTGTCTTCTTGTTAGTGTTGCTTGCAATGTTGGTACAGTTCTTGATATCTTACTTGAGGTTTTATGATTTATACTTGTTAGATATTCATTTTAGGTTCTGGATTTTTGCTCCCAAAGACCAAATGCAAAGAAATATATACTTGTACACTGCACACATGGGCATAATCGTACAGGCTATATGATTGTTCACTTTCTTGTGCGTACAGAATCTATGTCTGTGACTGAGGTGAGTAAAATTCTTGGACAATTCAGAAGTTTGTTTTCAATACTGGCTTGACTCTGGTAGTTGATGTGTCATGCAATTTTATACTTGTTATCTTGCAGGCGATAAATAAATTTGCTGGGGCACGTCACCCAGGAATTTACAAGCAGGACTACATTGATGCTCTGTACATGTTTTATAATGAAAAGAAGCCTGATGGTCTTGTTTGTCCTCAAACTCCTGAATGGAAGAGACATTCTGATCCTGATTTTCATGGCACAGCTCTCCCAGCTCTGGGAAATTTCGAACACCTTCCTGAACAGGCATGTGTGCCTTGTTGATGTTGTTTATTTAGCTTCTTAGTGGATATGATTTGCAGTGCTTCTACTTGGTTGAATACCTTACTTCTATGGATGCTTGAAACGTAACTTACTTCCAACAAGCTTGTATGAGTACGAGTCTGCGAGTTAGTTATGATTTATTTGATTTTGTTGAAAAGAATCCGATATTGCCTGAAAATAGAATTGGCTGCTCATTTTGCATCTTTCTGTTTTCTTTGTTGAGACTTGGATTTATACATCAATAACAGAACTTTTTATTTGCTTTGATATAGAATTTTAGACTTCAATTTACACCCCATGACTCTAAACAAGTTATGAAATTTTCTTTATTGTTACAGAAAATAATTTTATTTATTTTGTCATTTGTCATCTTTTATGGCCTTATTATATGTACATTTTATCCCTCTATATGGCTTGCATATTTTTATGCAGTTTTTTAGATAACAGGCTATTGGTCACGTGAATTTTTATCTTCTTTTGCCTTATTATATGTACATTTTTGCTCAAGTCTGTGTTGTTGAAATAGAAATATGATTTTTTTTCAGAACCTAAATCAATTCAATTTATTTCTGGGAGTTATATATTTACATGGATTTTCCTTATGTTTGGTTTGATCTTCTAGGAGAATATTGTTAGGAATGAAGTAATGACAAATGATGATGTTTTGGGAGATCCAATTCCTCCAAACCAGCTGCGTGCAATGCAAGAAGTTTGTTATCAACTGCTCAAGTTGGGCACGGGGGTGGGTTTCTGAATTGGCTTTCTGTTGAATATATGTTTTTCTTGAATATGATTTAAACAACACATATTTTGGATAATCAAGTGTAGAATGAAGAAATGCTGTCATATGGAGCCAGTGAGTCACCAATCCTATGCTTAAGTTTTTGTCATGTGACATTTAAAACTTTATACTCTGGCTTTTACTTGCCCTTTTACTTTTTCTTTTTGGTCTTAACAATTGTGTTATCTCATGGTCAAAACTAGTACTTCACTTTTTTTTTTCAAAATATTTAATAATTTAATATACTTGCTTTTAGTTCATTAGTTTACTCAAAATTCAATTATATTTAAACAAAGCCTTCAATCCAAAAGTAGAAAATTATGTCAATTTGGCAAGAATATTGTCAGATTGTAGCATAATCATTTTCACATTGATGGATGGTGTTACTAATTGTCCTCAAATCTATTTTTCACTTACCTTTGCCATTTACGATTTTTTGTTGGCATACGTTAAATTTCTGACTATTCATACTTTGCAAGATTTTGTAATTTCATCTGCATGTGTAATAATCCTATTTTTTTAAATCAGCAATTGTTTGTGGAATAATTTAATCTCTTCACTGTACTGTCTTTTCAAGCTTTTAGGTGATGCTTCATCATTTCACAGTTAAGGTCCTCTGTCATTACTATTTCATATGTTTACTCATTGAGAAGAACAAAAATGACCTTCTATTAGGCAATGACATACTGATAGTTTGTTGTTGTAAATAAGCTATTTGCACTGAAGTTATTGGGGATTTTGAAACTGTACAACAATGAGTTGGTATATACTATATACTATATTATGTCAAGTATGTCTGTGGCTTAGAGCTTTATCAAATGTATTAAATGTTCTTATGTATTGTTAATTGTAGGATAAATGAATGGAGTGGAATGCTAAAAATTTGAGGATAATTTTGGCCTCCATCTTTTATGTGTGAAGTGATTGTTATATTTGCATCATTATGATGTTTGGCTTGTGGATTATTTAAATGGGTGGCCTGCATAGAGGTTTCCAAGCTTGGCTTAGAATTTGGACTTAGGGTCTAACTCAATCCCACAAAATCGACTGGTAAGGTGAGGACTGCTTAAGTTTTATGAGCTCTATTTTAGATATATCTATAGTCAATTTGGGACTAAACACCACCTTTGAGGCTGAAATTAAGGCAACCCCCAAAAAAAGCCGCAACAAAGGCATGCTAGGGGTGTCTGAAGTCAGAGCAACTTTCCAACACCCCTCACGCTTGGGGCTCCTAGCATGGAGTGTGCCAATGCACCTATGATTGGATCTAGTATAGGTTCACATACTATTTTAGGATTTGGGTTTAGACCTAATTCAATTCCACAAAATTGACTTATAAAGTGAAGATTACCCATGCTTTATGAGTTGTATTTAAGCTATATCTTTAGTTGATGTGGGATGAAACACCACCTTGAGGCTACAGTTAAGGTAACCCCCAAAGAGGCACGACCAAGGTGGGCTAGGAGTGACCATAATTAAAGTGTCATTCCAAAAATTGATGTGTGTTTATGAAATACATTCATTTTTTGGCTCCTTTTTCTTCTATATTCTATATTCCCCTCACTTATATCACTTGCTATATTGATATAGAATCTAATGAGTGTCCTTAAGGCATGAATAAAAGTTGAAAGTCCTTAAGTAGAGGGAAACATTTATTCTATATTGAAAACACAAATCATTTAGTTCTTGCCTTTTTTAAGTGATTGGAAATATTTGACACTATCTCTTTTTGAGTTCTCAAATTTAATACTATCTCTTTTTAGGGGAGAGGACGTACACAGTTTCCTGGATCGCACCCTGTTTCTCTGAACAGGTCCAGTCTTACCACATTTGATCATTTTGATTTCTATTGCATTGAGAATTATATGCAACTTCAGGATTGACTAGGCTATTTTACTGAGATGGACATTGGTTTTTTTCTAATCTGCTAAGTCTAAAGAATTAATAGTACCTAAAGTATGTGTTTTCTATTGCCATCCTGCTTTCAATTTTTCAATCGTGAACTTGCTTTAATTATTCATTAGAAAACAACTTCTTGGCTGTTGAAAAGTTTTATAATGCATTTTCTTTTTTGCAGAAATTCTTAAGTAAATGGAGTGGCTGGCATTTTTTTCACCACATTAAAACTTCTGTCTATTTTTTTTTCTGAACCTTATATTGAAATATTAGCAATAGAATCTGATGAAGAAGAACAATAGCTAACAAAGTCAGCAACATAACAGGATCTTTATGATGTATATTCTTGCACTAGGATGTTAATGAAGTCATGGTTTCATACTATACTAAACTTCTATCAGTTTAATTTTGGGATGAAATATTTGTCAAAACCTTTGTGACTAAATTTCCATAGATTAACATGACGGAAGTTCAAGCTCCTGATGTCATCTGTGTATATTTTAATTTTGCTTCGCTCAATTAAACAAATTTCTGCATCCAGTATCAAATTATTTCTGATCCATATTTCTCATTTCTTTGAGAGTAAACTACTGTCGTCCCCTCAATTTTTGCATTTACACTGACATTCTCTACTTTTTATGAATATTTACAGCTTTACTTGAATCTTTTTGGTGTTTGTAAAATATGCTACGGTCATCACTTCAAAGTGCTGTTTGGCTGAACAGATTTGGGCTTTTGGAAATTGATATGTTAATTTAACGGATGTTCTGAAATCAAATAGCATTCCTTAATCCTATCCTTTTTCAGTTTTATATGTTGTGAAAAGGGAACAAAACATTCGTTTTGATGCAGTTGAGTTCGACTCGGGAGAATTATTTATTAAAATTTTATTGTAAATCTAATTCTTCATTTTTGTTAATCATATACTTTGCTTTGGTCAATTGACTTTCGGTAATTTTTTTTTTTTTTTTGCAGGGACAATCTGCAACTCTTAAGACAACGGTATTACTATGCTACATGGAAAGCTGATGGGACACGATATATGATGCTGATTACCGGTGATGGATGTTATCTGATTGACAGAAAATTTCTTTTCCAAAGGATCAATATGCGATTTCCTTGCAGATATTCAAATGGGGTATCCAATTTATTTTTGTTGCCAAGTGTAGCTGTAGCTGTCCTAGGCATCAGGAAGCTAGTGTCTTGGCTTTTGTACTTTTTTATTTTAGATTCTCTAATGGATAACTCAATTTTTATCACTCAATCATTTCAAGGGTACACCTGAGAGGAATCACCACTACACATTACTTGATGGAGAGATGATTATTGACACGGATCCACATACACATAAGCAAGAGAGAAGATACCTCATTTATGATTTGATGGCAATCAATCAAGTCTCTTTGACAGAGGTACCGTTTGTTGACAACTGCAGTCCTGAGATATTGTTGACTTATTAGTTGATTCGTCCTACACCTATTACATTTATGAAGTGGAGAAATTTAACGTGGTTAACTTCTATTTATGTTTGCTATTTCGAGTTCCTGTATATAGTGGTTAACCAAACACCAAATTGTATTCTAATTAGGTTATTATTATTAATCATTAGGGTATATCCTAACAATCCTGCATTAAAATGAGCATTTGTAAGCTTCTAGTTGGATTTGAAACTACCTCTGAATTGTGGGTCCTTTCCTTAGTAAGTTTGAAAATCCAGGATCACATGTAATCCATATCTTTGGACCTAGCTAGACATTGCAAATAGTGAAATAATTTGAAGCATCATCATCTCCATCAGAGCAGCAGCGTCTAGCTAGTTTGTAAACTTGTAATTAATTATTGATACAATCACAACATCAGATGCTATTAAATATTTCCGAGGAGGGGAGTTCTTACTTCCACTGAAGTCTGTCCGCAAATGTGATGTATTCTAATGGAAGTATTTGGGTTGTTGGTAAATCGTTAAAAAAATTGACATAAAATACTAGATAATGCATGCCCGGAACCTTGTAAGTCCTTAAATTGATGTTTACACTTGTGCTTGACTGACTTTTACCTGACCATTTGGTCTAATGCATGCAGCTTCCATTCTATGAAAGGTGGAAATTGCTGGAGAAAGAAGTCATTGAACCTCGTAACATGGAACGCGAGGGCCTTTCCAAGAGCATAAATCCTTATTATAGATATGACTTGGAACCATTTAGTGTATGTATAATGACTATTTCACTAACATTTTCCAGTGGGATTAGCTATTTTTTTATATTTTTGTGTTTTTGTTTCAGGTGAGAAGGAAGGGTTTTTGGTTACTATCTACTGTGTCAAAGCTTCTTCACAAATTTATTCCACAACTCTCGCATTCATCAGATGGTCTTGTATTTCAGGTAATAATTAGTATCTCTAGAGGACTGAACCTCCCAAGTTGAGCTTGGATGTAGAGGATAGTTGGATCAATGAACATTTGGCTTATAGGAAACCAGGTCTTTGAAGATGATGTACTTCTCTAGGGAGCAGTCCAAATTTCTCACTTCTTGTTTTGCTGTACTTGAGTCAATATTAAGTTATTGACTATCGAGAAATCTAAATACTGATGTAACTTTTTGGTTCATAGAATGTACTCACTGGCTGAGAACGTGCCATCACAAATATATGCGTATATGTTGTCTTGTCTAGTTTATGTATTTTTCCGTCATTAACAATGTTTGATTCTATCAGGGTTGGGATGATCCATATGTCCCTCGCACACATGAAGGGCTTTTGAAGTGGAAATACCCTGAGATGAACTCTGTTGATTTCCTCTTTGAGGTTGTATGAGTACTTATCATGTTCAAAAATTGAATTAGTTTATGGCGTAAAGTATCTTCTCTAACATGACAACCAATTATGTTGTCAATGTCCATGTTGACAGGTGGGGGCTGGTGATCGTCCCTTGCTTTTTCTGTTTGAACGTGGAAGGAAGAAGTTAATGGAAGAGAACGTTATTTTTAAAGGTTTTACAACTTGTAGATCATCATTATCATTGTATACCATCATACTGTAACAAGTGGCATTATTACTATTGTTATTATTATTATTTGTCCAGATGACAGCTTATTGCACCAATTACCTAATTTTTGGCCATATTTGAATTTGATAATTAATGAAATATATACTCCTTCAGCCAGTCTCCATTTGCAATTGAATTTGTCTATGCTATAACATAATTCTCTAGTTGATTTAACTGAATATCTAGAAAAATCGAACCATAATTTTGTTTCCAATTTTTGGCTCCAAATGATTTTCAGATGCATCAGACATTTCTTTCTATTCCGGGAAGATCATTGAGTGCTACTGGGATTCTGCGGAGCGTCATTGGGTCTGTATGCGCATCAGAACAGACAAATCAACTCCGAATGATATCAATACCTATAGAAAGGTTATACCTGCTATACTTTGCCAATTGATTACGCTCTCTTTTTCTGGTTGTCTATGTCTTTATTTAACTAGCTCTTGTGAAAAGCCTGCTGAACAGTTTTTGTAAATTTTTTTAATACAGGTAATGCGAAGCATAAAGGATAACATCACAGAAGAGGTGTTATTGAATGAGATCAACGAGATCATTCGTCTACCACTGTATGCAGACAGAATACAAAGAGATATCAAGGCTCACCAGCATATGGTCTCTTCACGGCGCAAGTGAGTTATAATAGAAGCCAAGGATGTCGCATGTTGTATGTTTATTGAAGAAAAAGCAAAGCAAAGCAAAGCAAGATTTGTGAATGAAGTGCCAGCAGAAAAGCTGTACATTTTTGTTGCCAAGAGATTCTATTTGTGCTACGCCATTGTCAGCCTCGTGCATCGCATAGGAAACAACTCTAGATTCTATGATTTTGTTTGACTAACAAGATTTTGGTCTCTGTTGTATATTAGCAATTTTGCCTATTATTTCCTTTATCTTTCTTTCTTTTTTAACGGCAGATCACAAAAGCTCAACACAAACGGATTTGGTAGGGTACAGTAATTCAAGATTTCACTTGCTTATAGTACCATTTTCTTTTCAAGAAATTTAGTATTTTTTACTATAATTTGATACTCGATGATGTAAAAATAAATAAAATTGATACTCGATAGACTTGCGAGTCTTGGACAGCACTTATTAGTTATAGACAAAACATGTTTTTGGCATCTCTAAAATTTTTAAAGTTTAATTTTAGTTTGTTTAATTTTTTATCTTATTTTTATTCCTTTAATTTAAAAATATATTACCATAGAATAATTTAAATAACACTTTGATATCAGGATCAAATGTATTTATATATCGATCGTAAATTTTCTCATATATGTATATGTAATCAGTTTTTTAATTATAAATTGTATCATTAGTTGCCAGGTTTTGTGGTTAGGCTGAATATGTACTATGGTAGTAGCTAATTATGAGATTATATGAGTTAGAAGTAGTAAACTTTAAAGATATTCAAGTCACCATACTGAGATGTGACAATCAAGGTGCAACATCAAATTCAATCTTTAATGAACGAACTAAATCCACAGAAACAGGTTGTCATTATACAAGGTAGAAAAATTATCACTGCTGACTTTATTAATTTTAATGACCAATTTTCAAGGGAGTATTAGATTAAATATTATTTTATATTCATTATTAAAAAATAATTTAGAACATTTTAATCTCTAATTCAATATAAGGATGGTTAATTTATTTATCTGATCATCCATGAATCATAATTATAGGAAACATTCCTTCCAATAATTAATCAAAATGGATCCAAGAAAAAGGTTTGTAAATGTACGGATGACGTTAATAATCCAAAGCCAAACGTAAACTATGATAATATAAGAGTTAGTTTTATAATATTAACTAATGAAATATTATATATGATTTTAAAACACAATGAAAGGTTTATAAACTATTTTATATATTATAAAGAGAAACTTAAAGTTAACACGTTGAACGAGGTATGCTACTATACTGTAGAATGATAGTTGCACCGACAATATTTGAGGTGCGTGGGTGTAATTAATATGGTCAATCAACATTCAACAACTCTGTTCTCTGGGAATCTCCTCGTAATATGTCCTAAACAGTGGAAACACCAAGCGAAAATCAAAATGCATCTTTCATCTCTATTCAACTTGTTGTTCTTGTTGTTCTTCCTCTCTCTCACTTGTCTCACTCACTCACTCCCTCTAGCAGCCCCAATATCAAAAGACAACAGCACCCAACTCTACACCCTCTCCCTTTACCTCAAAACCCCACCCCAACCCACAAAACTGCACCTCCACCTGGGTTCCACCTTAACCTGGATCCTCTGCGACTCCACCAACTACACCTACCACCACATTCCCTGCAACTCCTCCCTCTGCACCTCCTTCACTTCCTCCACCTGTTCCAACAACACCTGCCTCCTCTTCCCGGAAAACCCTCTCACCAGAACCACCCTTCTCGCCACCGCAACAACCGATTCCCTCGCTCTTCCCACTTACGATTTCTCCACTCAAAGCCCACTCTTTCGTATCTCTAATTTCCTCTTCTCCTGCGCCACGGCCCATTTACTCCAAGGCCTCGCCTCTAACGTAACCGGCTTAGTCTCATTGGGCCGGTCCAATTACTCCCTCCCGGCCCAAATCACCACCGCATTATCCTCACCTAATTCCTTCACTCTCTGCTTACCTTCTTCATCTTCAAATCCAGGCGCCGCTTTCTTTTCCACCACTACCCCTAACATTTTCTCTTCCAAAATTAACCTCTCTTACACCTACACCCCACTCATTATAAACCCCGTAGCCGACACCGTAGTCACCGACAGTTTACAACCGTCGGATGAATATTTTATCAACCTCACTTCAATCCAAATCAACGGTAAAGCTCTTCCCATCAACACCTCCATATTAACCGTCGATGAAAACGGCTTCGGTGGGACCAAGATTAGCACTTCAGAACCCTACACCGTTTTGGAAAGTTCTATATACAAACTCTTTGTTCAACTGTTCGCGAACGAGTCGTTATCTTTTAACTTAACGGTCACGGAAAGTGTTGAACCGTTTGGGTTGTGCTACCCTGCGGCGGGGATGACGGAGACGCAGGTGGGACCCGCGGTGCCGACCGTTGATCTTGTGATGCAGAGCGAGGATGTGTTTTGGAGAGTGTTTGGAGGGAATTCGATGGTGAGGATTGAAAAGGAAGGAGTTGATATCTGGTGTTTGGGTTTTGTGGATGGTGGGACCCGCAGGAGGACCAGCGTTGTTATAGGAGGGCATCAGTTAGAGGATAATTTGGTGCATTTTGATGTTGAATCAAATAGATTCGGTTTCACCTCGTCTCTGCTACTTCAGGGTACCAACTGTTCTAATTTCAATATCTCTAATTTTGCCAATCTCATCTAATAATTCCAATTCAATAATTCTTCAAGTAATTTCTTTTGTTCACTTTTAAACCTGATCTACTTTTATCATTACTTAAATTGTCAATTGTCTTTTTCTAGCGTAGGGAAATTTTGATTGTATCTAACAAGTAATAATAATAGACGAGAGCACTAGAATCACAAATTGTTTATCTATATTTAGGAATGTCACTTGGAATTTTTTTCCTAGTATTGAATCAGCTCTGTCAAGAATCAAAGCTGACAAAATCCAAGGTAGTTTGAGTTTGTCTATGTATTGAAAAAATAGAGATGTTGGAGTGCTGGAAATATCCAAGATCTTTGAGTTAAAACGTCATTCGACGGTTATAAGTGGTTATGAATGATGCATGGAACACCTTAGATAGTCGATTTTGGACAAATGTAGTGTTCACGTGTATAGAGGTGGTAATACTATCTCTGTTTTTTCCCCTGTTACGGTGACTAACCATCTTACAATCATACACACTCTGCTTCACATGGATCAGAACATGTTGTGCTGAAAAATGAGTTGCAAAAATTGTGAAATCGAACCATGTTGCTTTTAGTATTCCGGTGCCATCACGAAACAAGTGTGTCATGTTGTACACTAGAACAATTGTGCTGACCCACACACATTTGCTACATATTGACTTTGAGGCTACATAAGTGCTCTCCCAGATTAACTCAACTTGGTCACGAAATGTGATGGCACACCCTCTTGTGCTATTTGTTTCAGTTTGGCCATATCGATTGGGAATAGATATGCATGACAAAGATCCAGAGATCCAATTCTAAATAAAATATTGTTCTTATTTTTCATACTCGTTATTGTTGGATTAAAAAGTTAATTAAACAATGTCATTATTTTGACAGGGATCATGATAGTAAGTAAATAAGTTTTTTTTTTTTTTTTTTTTATGTATATAATTTTAATCTAAATTATTTTTAATCATAAGATTGTTATAAATAGGATACTAGTAATCTGTTTTTATTAGATTAATTTTTATATCCAGACCTCAATCGAAAATTTCTAATGATTAATATTATCTTAGATTGTCATTAGAAATTTCTCAAGAAAAATATAATAATTTTCTTTAGAGAAATGTCTGTAGGAAATTCTAATACATAATCAATCAATTTATAAAATGTATATTTAAACATTTTTTTTATTAATTTTTTCTTTTTTTATAAATAGTTGGCAGGTTGATTATATATTAAAGTTGACCACCAAATATTTCTCTTTTCTTTAACATGAGATTATTACGTTAATTACAAATTATTTGTTATATTTTAATCTCAAACACATAGTTAAATAGACATTGATGTAATTAAGTACTTATATAATTAATGATTAATTAAGTAATGAGTTTGAGCTTTATGATATTGGGCATGACAATTGAATGAATGATAAAAATAATTTGTAATTAATAATTAATTAAGTAATGAGTTTGAGTTTTATGATATTGGGCATGACAATTGAATGAATGATAAAAATAATTTGTTAAGTTCCGAATAAATATAATAGTTAACTTATTAGAATTTTACCTGAATACATTATTTTAGAGTTAACTTGGAGTGATAATGATTGAAAAAAATATTTTATCATCCTTTTATTGGTCTGTGAGAGTAAAAAATATCACTTCATGTTAGTCGGACTTCAAGAAATATTATTAGATGTATCTATTTTAATTGGTGAATTGATATGATTAACACTAAAAATATATCAATATACATATATTTATAAATCAAATTGAACTTACGAAGTCTCATGCTAACAACTTATGAACTCTTATGCTAATTATTTTATTTGATAAGTTAAATTAGAGTATTTAATTTAATTTAAATAAATAATTTTATGTGAATATTATTATATTTTTTATTAGCACTAAAAATATATCAATATACATATATTTATAAAAGAAGAGTAATATTTGGTGAAAATTATTGATTAGCACATTAACAAATTAATGAGATGATAAATCTATTTTTAGTGAAAATAATTTTTATGGTTTAAATGTGTGTAAGATTTGAATTTCAAATATTGGAAATTAGTTTGATAAACCAAATTGACTTAGTTTGAGAAATTAAATCAAATTAGTTTAATAAATCAAATTGAGTTATATTTTAAGGCTATAAATAACACCTGGATAGATAAGAAAAAAATAACTTTCTCTCACTAATTTTTACTTTCTTTTGTTCTTTTATCAAAGAGTTGATAATAGAGATGGACTCTTGGAGTCGATACACGAGAGCGTCACAAAATTAAAGAAAGTTTTACCTTTCAAAAACTATTATTAAGGTGTATAAATATAAATTTTGAATTTGTAGTATAACTAAAACATATAACATATTCTATCTGCCACAAGTGTTAAGAAAAATATTTGGTAGATAACTACAATACGCTCAGATAATCAGACAATTAGTTATAAAATGTGAAGAGAGAAATATACATACGTATAAAGTGTGAAGAGAGGAAAATACACAAATATTCTGTGAGTGATGTGAGTGAGTTGATTGATTGGCTGCGTATTGCAGTTGTTAGCGTAATAAAATTGATGTAATAAAATTATATATTAATGGTTTCTCTCCACTGTACGTGTTTCCAACACACAAACCTTTTCTATGTTTACGTCTGTTTTGAATACGTTAGTAGATTTTTATTTTTTTTTTGCATATTTATCATTATTATGAATATATATCTTTAATTGGTATCAAAGTTTAGGATTTTTTCGTTATGTTTAAAATTATATTGCTAAAAATGACTTAAGATGTTGATTCACGGGATTTTGTTAAATTCAAAATTTTACATTACAGTACTGTGGTATATTTATTGGAATAAATTTTATTGAATGTATAACATAATTATTGATTTTTATTGAATATATGGATTTAAATTTTTATAATTGTTGAATCATGTGTTTCGGTTATGCATAATGAAAGTTGTTTGTGAGAGATCTTGTATTAAACATTGTTTTATGTTAGGATGCATCATATATGCTCATATATGCCTGACATTTTCTCTTTACTATATATTGATATATTGTTAATTTATTTTATTAAATTATTTAAATACAAGAAGCAACCTGATTATCAAAGGACTTGTATGAATATGATACAGATGATACAAATGCTTAATACATAACTAATGGTTAATAAGGAACAACTTGATTACTAGGGAATATGATACAAATGCTTAATACGTAACTAATGTTTAATAACAAGAAACAATTTGATTACTAGGAGATTTGTAATTAATTATATCATATGATGCATATTATTTTGGAATTAATTATATACTAAAACGCCTGATCTACTTGTGGAAGTATGTTAAAATTAGTTTATTGATGCTAATAAGAATGAACTAACCACCAGTAACTTATGTAGTATATTTTCTATTGTATATGATACATTTTTTCTTTAGACATATATGACAAATAACTTGACAAGCAAGTGGCTGATTCACATGTTAAAGAACTTATGTGATATAATATTTTTTTAATGTATGTGATATATTTTGTTGTAAAATATGTACGAGAAATGACTTGACAATCATTTAGATATTTATGATATTTAAAAAGTATTAAAACCACCGTTACTATTGCCACTAGAATCATATTTTATAATCTCTATTTTTTATGAAATGAAAAAATATATTTTGCTAATATTTTTTTTTATGTATGTTTTATTTGTTTCTTTTTATGGTATACTTAATTTTAGAAATTAATTAGAGAAAATTATGACGATTGACGTTATAATTTGAGAATTGTTTTTATACATGAAAATGTATTAATATGATTGATAAACTTTTGTAATTTTGTCAACTTAGATGTTGGGTCACCTATTATAGAATTAATATTGGACTAGATGTTAAATATTGGGTCGTAATTGTAGGGCTGATATTAAACTATTTGCTGGATATCGGGTCGTATTGAAGCATCCATTTGAATAGTTTCCACGCTCGAGAAGTATAGTTTTTGACGTAGGAGAGATGTGTGGTATGAAGTCCCACATCACCTATAAATAAGACTTGTTACGTGTATATAAGTGGAATAATTCTCACCTCGTAAGCCACTTTTATGGAATTAAGTTAGCCACAATCCACATTTTCAACTTATGTGAAGTTCTTGGAAGAATATTTTACTATCATAATTTGTTTCTAAACAATTTTAACTTATCATAACTTCAGAAGTTGGAGTGAATATATCGGAAAGGAATTTTCTCATAGTTTTGATTTTGTTGTCACTTCCTCGTCAAAATGAACTGTAATTTATTTAATATGTTAATTGATTATGAGAATTAATTTTCCCTCGTCAGAAATTATAATGGTAGTTGACAAAACCACAAAAAGAAAGAGAAAAGTCAAAATGATTTAACAAGACATTATAAAAAATGTTTTCATGAATTCTTTTAACAATTGTCAATTATTAAGTATTGGATGCTGATAGTATTCTTAACCTATATAAGACATCGTAGGTTGTAGAAAATTAAATTATTAAAAAAAAAGTAATTAAATCTTCAAATAAAAAAGGGAGGAAATGTTGTCACCATTAATTTAGGACCTATTTTTTTAATAACTTTTATTAACAAGGTATTAGTTTACATGGTTATTATTATATTTTGTAATTTGTTTCAAATGTTGTTTCAAATATGTTGGACTAGTGTGATTTTAGTTTTTTTTTTTGTCAAAAAATATGCTAAATTTATTATGACAATAATCTTTGTATAAATAGGTATCTCTCATGTGACTTTTATAACATATTTGATGACTTATATATCATATTTGATGCTGATAAAATTCTATTTTATTATATATACGATATTCTTTATTAGATAAAGATTAATAAATTTTATTTATTAATTCACATATAAGACATTAGAGTGATCATTGAATTAACTAAATTAAAAATTTTTAATGGTTAATAATATTTTAAATTTTTAATAGAATTATCTCAAAAAGAAATATAATAATTTTCTTTGATATTATCATAATAATTAATAAGTTATTTACTGTGTTTTTGATCTCAAGATCTCAGGCACCTAATATTTAAAATATTAGTTGAATGGATATGGAATGCAAAAGTATTCGTAAAACTAATGATTAATAAAGAAGAAAAATAATGTATTTTAACTTTATAGTAAAATTTAGACCTTAATCAAGGCAATTGAATGAATGAAGAAAAGAACTTTTAAGTCATCATTAAATAAATATATTAGTTAACTTATTAAAGTTCCATACTCTAAAGTTAACTTAATAGATGTAACAAAATATGTTATCATTCTTTTATTAATTCATGAGAGTAAAATATATCATTTCATGTTAGCCGGACGTCAAAAAATATTGTCTGATGTCTTTATTTTGATTGATGAATTAATATGACTAATTTATTATCCAGTATTAAATCTACTGAGTCACACACAAATGAATGTGTCAATATTTACTAAAAAAAATAATTTGTTTGATAAATTAATTTAAATTAATAAATAATTTTATGTGAAATATTATTATATTTTTTTCTAACACCAAAAATATAATTGATATAGATATATCTATAAAAGGAAAAGTAATATTTGATGAAAATTGTTTACCTACGTCTTAATTTATTAATGAGATGGTAAAATCTATTTTTACTAAAAAAATACATTTTATAGTTGAAAGGAGTGTAGGATTTAAATTTAAAATATTAGTTGACGAATAAAATTAATTTGATAAATCAAATCAAACTAATTTGAGAAATTAAATTAGATTGATAAATCAAATCAAATAAAGCATGAAAAATTAAATTTGTATTCTAAAACTATAAATAACACCTAGATATATCAAGAAACAGCAAATGTTTCTCACCACTTCCACTTTTCATTTCTTTTATTCCACTATCACAGATAATAAAGATTAACTTTCGTCGTGAACACGTCTAGAATCTTCTAAAAAATAATAAAATTTTACATTTCAAAAATTAATGTTCAAGTACATAAAATATAAATTTCAAATTATCTTTTATTAAAGTATAATTTAAATATGAAATAGATCCTATTTTATCCTCAACACGTATTATTAATATATTAATAGAACTCTTTCTACTCTGTTTTGAATATGCAATCCCTTTCCTATGTCGCGGCATTTTGAAAACATGAAATTTTTTCTTCTTTCTACTCTGTTGGGTTGCTGCCACAAGGGGAGCCTGTATCTTAGTTTTGCAATTGTTTTATTTACTCTATATTCATTTTGAGACTTATGTGACTATTTCTTGTACTCTCACTTAGTTTTGTAATATTTATTATCCATTTGACCGTCTTCATTAATTTTTTATCCAGATTTTCAATGATAGAATATACTTATTTATATTAAATCATTATTGTACATTTTATTTTTAGGTATAGTGTTAAAGAATAGATAATGTATATACATAGACACACGATATACGATAAAGTAAAGGAATATATTTAAACAATATTATATATAATAATTAATATATTAATTATTATAATAATAATTTTGGTCAATATTTTTTATTTATATTTTTATATTTTTATAATAATGAAAATAAATATTTTTTTTTTGTTTAGATTATTATTTAAATAGTTGTATATGTAATATTTTTCATATGTATTTAGTGTAAGAGTTAATGTTTTGTAAATAAATAATTAATAATTAAATAATAATTAAGTTAAATTAGAACAATTTCTAAAAGTAATTATTATTTGACAAGAACAATAGTTTAAAGATGATTAATTTTCATTAACGTTTTCTTCTTAACAAGAAAAAACTTTATTACCACAAAAATTTCATTCCTGACAGAGATATATCTTTCTTTCTAACAATTACAGAACAATTATAAATTTCAAGATGTCATTAATTTTCTATAATTTTCACGCCTATGTTGAATCTTATTGTACATGGAATGGAATGCCGTGTAGCGCCATCGTGGACAAGGCAATTTATTTTAGACTATCTTTGAATGATCTTGGTGAGATAGAATCTAGATGCTAGCTAAGCTGATACTTGTGTACGTGTATAAGGGACAAAATTCTCAGATAACAAGATCTTATCATGGCTCTACATATATACTCTCCGCATATATATTTGTGCGCTAGTAACACTCTTGTGCCCACTCTGGCCACTCTTGTTTTTGAAACATCTTTGGCCTTCATTAGTTACCTTTCTGATTGAGAGTGCCATAACCCCTTTTAATTTTATAGTGCATTTTTTTAGAAGCAAGTGTATGTCAAAATAAAACTAATTATGCATAATATAAAGACAATATTATTTACATTGAGATCATGAAACTATTTTCTATATAGATGGCATGAAGACAACAATGAATATTTGTATGATATTCAGAATTCATAATGGTTGACCTGATAGCAACATATCATACCAGCACACAGAACGTCCAGCACGGTTCCAAAGAGGCAAGATCGCATATATAATAAGGGATCCATGCTTTCTTATTATAAGGACTGGACCTAGACCCTAAACTTTAAATATGATATGATAATTGGATGGATTGAATGACTAATGATTTATAAGTATTTTTTTAATAATTTGATTTTATATCATTGTGAAACTCTTTTTTTAGTTATTTTATTAATAAAATTATTTGATTTATTTTACATATACTATTTTATATACATTTTTAAATATATTAACATAAAATAGACTTTTAAGGTAGACCATATCAAGTATTTTGAAAAGTCAAACTTAAAAATAAAACTTGTAATATTCAGACTAGAATTTAATTACATAAATTATATCGTACCTTTTTATATTTATATAAAGCATGGTGTATTCCCATCCTTTCTACGTACGGAACCCGTAATAACAAGTTCAAAACTTAAGGAATATTTTGTGATGACCACTGGTATATATTTTTATTCTGAACTGATATTTATTCCCAGACCACCTAGGATTACAATCTTTGACATATCGAGGCAGTGGCACTTTTATCATCCCCTCTTGGCTCTCCTTATAAATTCATACCAACCACTGTTCTCAATCTCAAAGGCACAAACCAAAGATCATTTGGAAAACTTTCAACATACTAACTGATACTTTCTCCACCCTCTTTATTCCCTTCGATTCTTAATTAATTCTATCTCATACTCTGTTAGATTTTCCATTTTAATTTCCCACCCCTTTTAACTAAATTAGATCCAGTATTATTCAATGACCATGACCATGTCAAGAGTGATGTGTAGACCAACCCAACCACTGAAAAGTGTTCCTTCTCATGGCCAAAAACAGATCATTAGGCCAAAAGAGAAGGTAGTGTTAGTGATGGGAGCCACGGGAAGTGGAAAAACGAGGTTGTCCATCGACCTTGCCTCGTGTTTTCCATCAGAAATAATCAACTCCGACAAAATACAAGTATACCATGGCCTTGACATTGTCACAAACAAAGCCACAAAGGAAGAACAACGTGGGGTCCCTCACCATTTGCTAGGAACACAGAACCCCAATTCAGAGTTCACTGCCTCTGAATTTTGTGACTTGGCATCACATGCCATTGAATCAATCACGCACCGTGACAAGCTTCCAATCATCGTTGGAGGCTCCAACTCCTACATTGAGGCCCTTGTCCACAAATTTGGTCCAAGGTACAATTCACCATTTTATTCATACAACAACTTATACAATAGTAATCTACATGTTTGGTGTAATAGTATAAGACCTAGCTAGCTCAATCGACATTATATATAAACGATCTATTCAATAAAAGATTTTATGTTCAATTCTTTTTGCAACATAAACAATATTAATTTTTTTATATGTAATGAGGTAGAGAAAATTTGTATACTCTGACAGAAAAAAAAACATATCAGCTCTTTCCATATAAGATAACTGATGTAACATTTTTCAGATATGATTGGTGTTGCCTATGGGTGGATGTGTCGATGCCTGTGCTTCAATCCTACGTTGCACAGCGCGTGGATGACATGATTGGTGGTGGAATGGTGAATGAATTGAGACCATTTTTCAATCCCAATGGGGACTACTCGAGGGGAATCAGAAAGGCCATTGGAGTGCCTGAATTTGACGCGTACTTTCGAAGGGAAGCGTTTTCGAGCAACGAAACGAGGATGAGATTGCTGCAAGATGCAGTGAGGGATGTGAAGAGGAACACATGCAGCTTGGCATGCAAACAACTTGAGAAAATTAATAGGCTCCGAAGTGTTAAGGGATGGAACATCCATCGCATTTGTGCTACGCCTGTGTTTCAGAAACATGGTCAATTAGAAACTAATGATGCGTGGAGGAATCTAGTGGCTCAGCCATGTACCTCCATAGTTTCCCAGTTTCTATACAATGCCAGTGCTGTTTCTGGTAGAGTGCCAGTTTCAATGCAACAAAACAGTGGTTAGAATCTACACAAATCAAGTGGTTTAGGGAGAATTAATACTCATATTATATTATATGCGCTTAGACGTGAGAAAGAGATAATCACTCCTTTCAACTATACACACTTACTACTACCAATATGATAATGGGATACATGGGAAGTAGCTTGGACTTTCGATGTGGGATTAATTATACGAATAGAACAGTACATGTAAGGAGAAGAGGTTGCTCCTAACAGAACTCTACTTCCTCCAAAAAGTTGACCTCATCACTTCGGCTACAAGGATACTTTGTTTTCAACATCAAAGAAAACAGTCATTAGTTATGTTTTTTTTTTTAATTTACGTCCTATATTGTTTTTATTGTCTTTGCAAACAAGAATATCTTTCAGCTAAGAGTTAGTAGATGTTAATTTTAATTTACTAAAATTTGATGCAAGGAATTGATCTGTTCTAACTAATATTCTTTCACACAGAAAAGATGAAATCTAAATTTGAGTCTTAAAAAAAGATTACTATTTATCCATTATATTACAACCGTCTTAAATTTCACTTCCATATTAGTACACCTCTCATAATTTGTCAACCGATTAATGTGAATCGATTGGTTGTTACAAGAATAATTATGCTACTCTTATGTTATCTTCCTATTAATCTTCTTATTCATATGATGAAAAAGTTTAATAAACTGAAATTCAGAAAATTTATTAATTTAGTTGATATATAATATCAAATTTATTCTATATATATATATATATTAAATTATCCGTGACAAATAATAAGATATTTACTGTACAAACTATTCATTGAATTAAAAGAAATAATTTGTATTAAATATTTTTTAAATTACTAATAATTAATGTAAAGACTATTTTATATTGATTATTATAAAAGGACCATCCAAACGAAAGTAGTGTTATGATGCGGAAGTTTTGATATTGATTTTAAAAGTAAGTTTTCTTATTCTTTTTATTTTTCATTTTTACCTTTTGACTTTGCTTTTCAAATATTAATCTGTTAATTTATTTTAATTTGTATCCTATTTTTAAATATTTGTATAGAAAACTATACAATTTTTAAAAAAAACAAGAAATAGTGGAAACAAAAAATAAAAACACGAGAATAAGAAATAAAATGCGTGTACAAATAGATACACCTTTCGCTCATTTTATTATACTTACAAATAAATACAAAGGCTAACAAGAAACCAACAAAAACACATATTATTAAGCTTTTCACTTAACCTAACCTTTTTTAATTTTTTTAGCCCATTTATTTTTATTGTGCTTTAATTTTAATTTTTAATTTTTAATTATTTATTTGCTTTAATTATTCTATTTTTACTACATTATGTTTTTTTCCTCTATCTAATCTCTTTATGATAAGTTTGGACTTAATATTATGATAATAGTAAATTAATATATCATATTAAAGTAAGATACCAATAATTACGCTCAATATGATGTAAAAGTAATCAAGAAATAACTTTTGCAATTCTTTAGTTTACATTTAATTAGTAACACAATTAAAGAAAAATACTGGTGATTTAGATCTTTATCAATTGTCATAAAAAAATGATCATTTTATTTTGTCTTTAATTAATACTATGCATTTGTATCTTATCAACTTATTTCATTTCACATTCTTATTACATAAACTAAGCCGCATAAGTGTTTCTAATATAGATTTTTGATTCTAAATGTGTGGTTGTCTCTCACTTAAATTACAAACATTAATTAACCTACATTATATTTGCACATTACTCTTATTTTCTCTTTGTCATTTTCCAGAAGCTTAATATTTATTCTAATTAATATGTTATATTCCATCAAAATCTTTAAATTTAGAAATGATGTAAATTTCATAATTATTTTTATATTATTATTATTATACTTCTTTAATATTATTTAGGAACTAACTATTATAATGATATTATACCTAGACACTTGAATATATTAGACAGGAATAAAAAACAAAACTAATAAAAATATGAGAACTAAAATCAAACAAAAATTAAAGATTATTTTTTTAAAAAAAAAGCTAAAAGAAATACCAGAAAAAAATTACATTTAAGTAAATTTAATTAAACAAATATCAAGATGAATATGAATCATAATTTACTTGATAAGATTCTTTTTAACAAGTACACAAACCAAAAACAGAATGCAACAAAGATACAAGAACTAAATGAAAAAAAGAATTAGGAAAGAAAAATGAAAATCAGTAAAAATACAATCATCAAAAACATATTCAGGCCTTGAACTTTTTAAGGTCTGGAAGGTTACTTCCTACTTTTTTACTTCTCAGCTTTCTTTCTCTAAAAAATGATTAATCCATGTGAAAATGTCTCATACGAAAATATTGCACAAAAATCAAGGTGTATGATGGGCAGAATCAAACTTTTGACTTTCACTCACCTTTTATGATTTTTACGAGTTTGATCGGTAAATAGTAATTTCCCAAACTTTTATACACGTATAAAATATATAAAAAATATTTAACTTTACAATAGTTAAAAATATTTTTTTTCATTTTTATGTAAAAATTGGATTGTATTAATTTACCCTTATTTAACATTTGTTGGAGATATTATATTCATTAAAAAGATGACTTAATATTTTTAGTTATTCTTAAACTAAAAATATTAAATAGAGTAAACTTAACGAGTTTATTTATATTTAAGTTTAAAAAAAGTTATTTTTTTCTTTTAATTTATACGAGTTCAGAAGGAATAATTTACAAAGTTTTCATGTAAATGCTTTTTAAACTAAATCATGCATGCGTAAGGTAGAAGAGAAATTTTCAATTAAATTTCTCTTTATTTATTTATTTATTTATTTTATTTCAATAAAAGGGGTGCATGGTAGAAACAGTATAAGATAAAGGAAGTGTGGGGGTGAGATAAATAACATATTATTTGATTTTTAAACTTATTTACTTATTATTATTTTAATTTATTAATTTTGAGATTAAAATGACACTAAGAAATTAAGTTTAAAGAACAAAAATGATAATAGATATTCTCATAAACTAATTAAAATAATAAATAATTATGTTTTCACTTTTTTTAAATTTTAATATTTTTATAAATTAAAATCAGAATACTTAAACAAAAATAATTGTTTATACCCCTCTATAAAAATATTAGATTGAACGTAATACTTAACATGTCGCTTTAGAGTGTGTGCAATAGATGTTGGTACCTTACAAATGACAGACCAATTAAAGTTCTTATTTTTCAGGGCAAATAAAATCCTTATTTTAAACTTGGAAAACATTAATTTACTTTTTATAGTATTTTTCTTGAAAATATTTTATAATGTTATGAAAAGTTAAGTCTTCATTTCCAATTACCAATCATAAAAGCTAAAATTCGGTGTAAGTATCAGAAAAAGGAGAAACAAAGGTATTCGGCGTGACTCACTAACTGCTCTTTACGTAGACTATACTGCATGCGGGATAACGCTGACCGTTGACTGCTTTCTGTTTTCAATTTTCTATATATTATATATTTTTTTTATAAGTTTAATTCATCTTATTGAAATTTAATGCATATAAAATTATAGATAAAAATTGAATTCAACTGTAACTCATGGGCAGTTCCTAATTGAAATAGGATTAACCACAAATTGAAATGATAATACATGATTTCACAAAATTGTAGAGTGTTCAATTTTATATATATGAAGAGAATTTATGTTGTATTCAATAGGGGTATTTAAATTTGTAAAGATATCTAACTTAAAATTTCGTTTCCCAATAGTCTAAAATGTGACTGTTTTAGCTAGACAAAGGTAAATTAAAGGTGTTGCTTTATTCCTTTGTAGGTCTAATTTTGGATAAGATGTCTAAGAAGATAAATTGTCATAGATATGCTGCTTCACGGGATGACAATTTTAATTGTGCGCGTTGTGACCAATATGAAGAAACTATCTCCTCTGCACTTGTTTTTCTTTTCTTACTAGTGCACTAGGGTAAGGTGCTTAATTAGTTGGTTCTGGTGATATCATGACAATGCCCACAATCACCTTGCCTGAATGCTCTGTATCAAAACCAATATATATATAAACATTAGTATCAAATATTTATAAATTTATTGAATAAATATAGCTCAATTGATAATATAAGTTTAAGTTTGTAAAAGAAGCAGATTCATGTTCGATTCAAAATATATTCCTAGAGTGGTGGAAAATTTAAGGGGCTCTCAGGAGAAAGAAAAGAGTATATAAGAATTAACATTGATAGATGTTGTTCGATGTCCAGACACTTATTTCACATTCTCATTCCGACAAAATTTATTGTTTATAATTTTTTTTAAAAATTTATAAGTACTCTCTAGACGTAATTTTTGAATAGAAAATTTGTAAACCCTTAGCATATTTGATACACAGTGTGAAATGTAGTGCATTTCCTTTCTTCCCCCGTGATTTTGATCTTGAAAAACTTATTTATATTAATTTTTCAAAATATTTTTTTTAATGTGATATCAGTATAAAATATTTATAAATTTTATTAATTGTTATTTTTTTTTGAGAAACTAACTCACTATTTAATGAAATATCTTTTTAATTATATTTTTTCATTAACAAAACTCGAAATTGAGATTTTAAAAAATTCAAGTCTAATTGATATTTATATATATTAATTTGTGAGGACCATTCTGATTAACTACGTGGTGTTAATTTTGTTTATACCTAAGTTAGAGTAACTTGTGTAAATATTTATTTGTCTTTCAAGAAAACTGAACAAAATTCTTTAAAAAATGCTTTGATCAAGTTAATAAGTGAGTTTAAATGTGGTCAAACATCACTGCTTAATTATAGTGACTAACAATGGTAACCATTGAATTTTGATGGACATGCATGATGCTCACCAAGAAAATTGGGACAACTTATTTACCATTCGGGATGCAAACCGTTGAAACAGAAGCCACCAAGGCTTTTTCACTGTTGTAATGATCATAGATGCTACCCAGCAACAGCAATTTAACACTATATTTATGGAAACATTGCTACCGTTATTGTGCCGACAGCATAATCTATAATGGTTGTCTGGTGTAATTCCTACAATTAAGGGGGTTATATGGGAGTGTTGTTGCTGAAAGCACCAACTAGCATATATGAATGTTTACTTTTTTGATTTTGGCTAGTTGGGAATGTTGTTACTTAGGAGACTTTTAAACTTCTTTTATGTTAATTTATTCACATGGGAATGCTGTAGCTGCAAGCAACAAACGGATTTGCCGACTGTTGTTCAATGTAACCATGACTACACTGATCAGTCCCGGTAATGGCCGGTGAAAAGTGATGGGACAAGGGAACAATACGTGGTAGGTGGTAGGTGTTGCTGCCACACCAAAAGTAAAGTTAAAATTATTTATTTTTCCTTTCATTTATTTAATGAGTTTAAAATTCTATTTTTTTTTTATTAGATGAGACATTTATTTAGATTTAATTACTTAATTAAAGTCTCTTGGAATCCGTTTATTATTGTATATTTTTTATATGGTTATTATATAAATAATATACGAGGGTAATGTTTTTTTAACATATAATTTAGATAAATTGTGTTATAATTTTTTTTAAAATGTCGAACAATTTTAAGGTGTTAGTGAGTACATAGATTTGGCTATGTTTTTTTTTATTGTACATATATGGCAAAAATTAATTTTGTTAATGAGTTTGATTACAAACATATTATATCGGGTATGTTAAGTATAAGACGCAGAATAAAGAATGATATATTGGATCTTCTCTATCAGGGTTGTCAAGATGCCCAACAGTACGTGTGGACTTGGGCGTGCAAGAAGTATGAGCGTGTAGTTTGTTGGACCATTCAAAATGTGGTGCCTTCACCTTGGGTGCTTGATGTGATGTTGTGAGCTCACTTTTCACAACGTGGTCCGAACCTAAGCGCTGGTAAATTACTGTATATACACCACCTACTTACTTGTGTAACACAACAAATCCGAAAAAGGCAAGTTAATTATTATTTTTAATAAAATTTTAATATTATTTGATAATTTAATTAATTAATTAATTGCAGGAAATAGTTGAGTAATAATATCTTTTTATTAAGGTAAGGTGTATGTAATTTACATTAATTTTATTTAAGATATTATAATATCATGAATGATTTTATTTGTTTTAGTAATGTTTAATACTAATATTTTGTTGTAGAAAATTTGTGCAGATATGGTTTCTGTAATTATTTTCATTGTGTAGATTAACAGAAGGATAATCGACACTAATGAAGGATAATCGACACTAATGAAGGACCAAGAAGAGTTTTACAAATTCAACGCGATATAAGTTTTAGTTTGTTAAAAAATAGAATTCATGATAAATTTAAATTAAATTATAACTAAGTTATTAGATTTATCACAACAAGATACTTGATAAGAAATCAATATGTTCTATTACAAATAGTCGACGATATTGATATTATGATTAATAATTTTCTTCAACAAGAGCACAATGATCCTATATAATTATGTGTTGAAGTAGTTGTTGCAGGTGGTGCATCATTTGCGAATAATAAGGATACAAATGAAGGAAGCGTTTGTGACACCCCTGCTCTTATTTACTTACTTTACTTATTTTTTAATTAGTAATTTAAGATTGTTAATGATATAGTGAATGAATGAGAAGTTCAGGAACTAAATTTTTTTATTACATAGTATTCAAAGTTCATTACATCTAAGTTGCATAACTTTGTCGTTTTATTATTCTACATAATTTTCTTTCTACTTACTTAGCAAATCTACCCCTAAAACATAGCAAAACATCTTCACAACAAGTCTTGTAGCAACAATCATTGCAAAACATCCACATCTTTTTAATTCTGGAATTCTGCTCCTCGAGCATTGTTCGAGATCATCAGTACATTGTTGAAAACACAAAACGCAAGGGTGAGCTTTCCTTAAGCCATGATCACAAATAATTGATTGTAATTTCTAGGAAAACCTTTGAAACTAAGTGAAAATATTCATAAAAGACCTTTTTCTTTAATCAATATAGAATATTCTTCAAGGTTTCTTCGAAAATATCATTTTATGGTTTTGAAATATGTGTAAAGACAAACCTTTATTTCAAATCTCATTTGAGAGTAACAAATACAATATTTCTACTTTAAAAACAATCCAAGATAAAGTGTATAAATTTCTAGAATCATTTTTTATAAAACTGAATGAAGATATTCTAAAATAGTTAAAAAGTAAAGGAAAATCTCATTTTAGAATAATAATTTCGTATTTATCCATGATCATCAAAATATCAATTACAAGGTAGGTAACCAACAACAATAAATCAAAACAAACAAACCATCATTCACAATCAATGATTTAGGCATGAATTTCAATGAATCATATATCCAATCAAACACACAACCACTATTATATGCTCCTAAACCTATATGATGCATGCACCCTCACCATGCATTTTCACTATTCACTCAAAATGCAATGTGGCGCCCTCCACTGGAATAGCCCGAGGCTGCAATGTGGCACCCTCCACTAGAATAGCCCGAGACATCTGATTCTCACATTCAACAAACTCACCAAAGGTAGACATTTCGTAATTTGTTGAGTTCCCTTAGTGTTTGGCAGGACCTCCATCGCAACATGTGATCATCATGAGCAGGACAATTTTCCCACCAAGGGAACCCTTAAGTCCACGACATTCCACTCACTCAGGCGGGAACCCGTTCAAGGACTTACGCACTTGGTCTACTACTATCCAGTCTTCAATGCAACACGAAATAAGACCTCGAATTTTATAATGACCTTCACCATATTTTAGGTATTAATCTTTCCACCAGGTAATCTTCATATCACCTCATTCTAAGTATTGCTCATTCACCAAACAATCTTAGAATATTGCCTCTCTATTAGGCATTTTCAATCGGTCATTAAACAATTCAAGTCCATCATCAATTTAATGCAACCATGCATGTCACCACTTACTCATATCCAATTCACCAAGTAATTGTATATCAAGCAAAAAACAAGTCATAATTTACTGTATAATCAGACAAACATGTACCACCACAAATTTGTGTTTATAACATATATATACATATTCATTATGTTAATATTCAAAAGAGGTTTGATCAAAAGAAAAAAGATTGAAGTTGTTCATAATAGAAGTCAAAAGCTTAATATCGGTAAGAAATGTTTCCATTTCATTTACTTTTTTATAAGTAGCATAGTATTCAAAGAAATAGTTGAAGAAAGAAGAAAAAACTTTGAAATAATCATTCAAAGGACAAAGAAAACATAAACTTAGAGAATTAAAAGAAGTGTAAGGAAAGATAAAGAAAAAAAACACCAAGAAACCAAAGAAAGATAATGGAAGTACCAAGAAAACAAAGAATAGAAAAAGAAGGATAAGGAAAGAACCCCTTACAGGATTCTCTAAGCTTCCTAATAGAAAGGTTTTTGAAATGAAGATAGTTTGAGAGAATGTATGAGTATTCTTTGGATTATGTCTTCATTGACACCCGTAAGTCCTATTTATAGACTTCCTAAGAAATTTCTAAACTATTGGAGATGGTTTCCAAAGAAAAATCTTGGTTTCTATAAAAATCTTAGTTTCTATAAAAATCTTGGTTCCCATCAAAATATCTTAAAAGGTAAAAGAAAATTCTAGAATGGTTTAAAAATATCTTTCAAACTAAATGTTCAAAATAAATTAAGAAATTTCTCGAAGTAAGTAGAAAAATAAGAAGTTTATAGAAATAAGTAAAATAAGAAGTTTATAGAAATAAGTAGAATAAGAAGTTTCTAGAACTAAGTAGAATAATCAAGAAGTTTTTAGAAATAAGTAGAATAAGAAGTTTCTAAAACTAAGTAGAATAATTAAGAATTTTCTAGAAATAAGTAGGATAAATCAAAAAGTTTCTAGAAATAAATAGAATAATCAAGAATTTTTTAGAAACAAGTAGAATAAAGAAGAAATTTCTAAAATCAACAAGAAATTTCTAGAAATAAATAGAATAGACAAGATGTTTCTAGAATAAACAAGACTTTTCCAGAAACTTATAGAATAAACAAAAAGTCTAGGGAAATAAGCAGAATAATCATGAATTTTCTAGAAACAATAGAATAAACAAGATGCTTCTAGATTGACCAAGAATTTTCTAGAAAGACATAGAATAAACAATATGTTTCTAAACTAATTTAGAAGTTTTACACTGAATAAGACAACAACAACAACAACAACAACAACAACAACAACAACAACAACAACAACAACAACAACAACAACAACAACAAAGGTAAAGAAAAAATTCTAATATTAGACACAAACAAAGGCAAGTAAACACAATCCAAAAATTAATCCAACAAACGCAATTAAAAAACTTGTGTCTTCTTTAAATCATTTTTCATATTTTCTCTATTGTTTGCTCTCTGTTAAACCTTTCTCAAATCATATTTAAATTTTTGGATGTTACAGTGTCCGTAGTTTTTATGAAGGATATTTTACAAGGCTAAACTCTAGTGACAATGATGAAGATTACGTTGTTTCTGTTAAGTCAAAATGACTTAGCATCTTAATTTTGATAATTACAGAATAGACGAACGAGTCATCAGACGCAGACGGAAGAATGATCAGATAAATTATTAGTTAACATAGACAAAAGGTGCACCCTCAAGCATATATGCACAAGTACAAGACGAAGTGTTCAAGTCATCAAGCCTCAAACCACTGTATAAGATGAAGAACCTTCAAAGAACAAGACGTCATCTCAACTTCAAGTCAAGTGCTCAAGTATGAAGATGTAATAGATAAAACATAAGAAGGGGGGTTGAATTGTGTTATTAAAAAAATTGCGTGTTTGCGTCTGAAGATTTTAAACATCTCAAATCAAGCCGTTACTTAGAAACTTTTAAATGTGGAAAAAGATTTGGTCTTAACCTCTACAACACGAAAAGTAAATGGTACTTTTCGATGAAATTTTTGAGCAAATCAGTCAAAGCCAGATCTCACATTGTCATCCACTAACTTTGCATTAAATATTCTGATTGCTTACTCTGCTAGATGTTGGAGTACCTGAGACAAAGTACAAACGTTCAAATCTTCAGTCTAAGGGATACTTTAAGAAGTTGCCTATAAAAGGACTTCATTATAACAAGTTGAAGTTTGCAAACTACATTACAAGTTATCAACATCTTATTCGCTCTCAAGCTTCGCTCAAAGAAAAGTTCACTCGCCCTGAACTTAGAATAGCTCACATTGTAAAATCCCTCTCTACGCAGAAGATTATTCTTTCTATTCTTAATTGTATAAACCACTATTGTGGTATTTGTAGCCTGATGAGACTAAGTGTTTAAAGAATACCTTGAGTTTAACCTGAGGAGGTTGAAGTCCAAAGAATACATGTTTTAGCCTGAGGAGGCTAAGTGTTGAAAGAATACCTAGTTTAGCCTGAGGAGGCTGTGTCAAAAGAATACTGTGTTTAGCTGCGGAGGGCTGGGTCTAAAGAATACCGGTTTAGCCTGAGAAAGTTGTGTTCAAAGAATATCTGTATTGTTAGCCAGGAGTGGCTGAGTTCAAAGAATACTCTTAGTAAAAACTTAGCAAGTTGCTAAGTAACTGGACGTAGTCTTAACAGACGAACCAATATAAAAATATTATTTTTTTATTTATTCTTCTATCGACTAACTGAGGATAATAACTTAAACGAAAGTTTTCTTTAAAATCAATCTTATAAGTGAAAACTCACTTTGCGTTTGCTTAAAGTTTTATATAACAGACGCAAAACACATCGTCTGAAAAGGTTTTAATTAATTAACACAATTCAACCCCTCTTCTTGTGTATTTGTATTTTATAGTTTCAGATTTGAATCTTAAACCATCATGCAAAGAAGAAGATTTCAATGGAAATTTTGTTGAATCAGATGATGATGAAACAAACAAAGATGTCCAAAGTTTAAACCTTAACTTACAACAACTTCATGGGGTTGTTGGAACACAAGGAAGTTAGCATTAGTCTATTTAGTAATTAATTTATTGAATTAAATAATATTATTTTAATGTGATGTTCATGTAGGTGGAAGTGGACAACCATTTTGGCAAACAACCTCACATTATACTAGCATTAATTGGAACTATCTTGATCAAAGAAGATTTATGGGGTTTAAGTGTTGAATCAAATTGGTCAAGAATTAACTGTTGGTTTGGAGTTTGATAGCAAAGATGAAGTGCAAATTGCTGTTGCAATATACCTGATGAATGTACATCAAACGATGAAGGTGCACGAGTCCAAATCAACAAAGTATGTTATTCATTGCCCTAAAAGTTGTGCTAAATCTCCTTATCCTTTTTATATGCGAGCTATTAAATCAAAAAGGACAGAAAGGTGGAAAGTTACATAATGGAGGTGGGCCACACACTTGTTTAAATTCAAGTTTGACTCAAGACCATATTAATCTTGATTCAAATATGATTAGTATGTGCATTGTTGGTAAGTAAAAACTAAAATTAGTTTCAATTTTTATTAAATATTTATAGATTTATTTTCTTGATTAAGGTTTTTGAACCACATTATAATTTTCAGGTATGATCAAGGAAGGTCCATCCATAAAAATTGGATTAGTTCAAGAGAGAATTGCAAGTATGTTTAACTACAAAATATCATATAAGAATGCATGGTTAGCTAAACAAAAAGCAATGACTATGCTTTTTGGTGATTGGGAAGAATTATATGAAGATTTTCCTGTTTGGCTACATTATATGCAAATTCACTCTCCCGGTTCTTACTATGAAATCTTTGACGATGATTATATGTTGGGCAACACTCTAATCCGTGGATATCGGCAATTTAGTTGTGTGTTTTGGACATTTCAGCAATGTGGTGAAGCATTTAATTTTTGTAAGCCAATTATACAGGTAGATGGCACCCATTTATACGGGAGATATTGTGGAACATTTCTAATCGCAACAACACAAGATGGAAATGACAATCTATTACCACTTGCATTTGTCGTGATTGAAGCTGAAACTTTGTTAGTCTGGTCATGGTTTTTGTCTAATTTACGTCTCCATGTAACAAATAAATATGACATTTGTCTAATTTTTGATCGACATCGAAGCATAAAGTCAACTATTGGAAATGAGGCAATTGGATGGAGTCGACCTCACGCTTACCATGTATATTGCATCAGACACATTGCTTCTAATTTCATTCACATGTTCAAGAACCAAAAACATAAACAAATATTGGTGAAATTAGGTAAGTTAATATATTGTCTTATAAATTTTTGACATTTCCTACTTTTTGATTTCTAGTTTAGGTTATACTCCCTCGAAACACATATTTGATGGAAATTCGGAGAAGTTTTGTGACGAAAATCCTTTAGTCATGTAAAAGATAGAACACAAGAAGGGGGGTTGAATTGTGTTATAAATAAAAATTTTCTCCTTTCGTCTGTGGATCAGACGAAATATTACTTAATCTTCAAGGATTGTTTTTAAGTAAGAAACGTTATAGCTTGATTATCCCCGTTAGTCAAACAAATAAGAAGATAAGTACACAGCTATTTTTATACTGGTTCGTCTATACAAGACTACATGCAGTTACCCAGCAACCACTGAGTTTTAACTACCAACCGTGAAATGGTTTACAAGTATTATTTGCACCCAGCCACTTCTGGCTATAACAAGATATTCTTTGAACACAGCCTTCGCAGACTAAACAACAAAGGTATTCTTTGAACAACCAGCCTCCTCAGGCTAAAATACCAAACAAGTGGATTTTAAAGAGATGTTTTAAAAACAGAAAGATTCCTCTTCGTAGAGAGGGTTTTACAATGAAGTACAATCAGATGTATTGACCGAAATCTCAGAAGATAGAATAAGAGAAACGTTTTCGCCAACTGAATTCTGATGAAGTGAAGTCTTTAAATAGGCACCATCTTCGGATGACTGTTAGACACATGAGAATGCCGTTGAACATTTTCTTGAGAGCTTTCCAAAAGGTGTCAGATAGTACTTGAGTGATTGATGGCGTGTGCAGCGGATTTAGATTGCCTGCGCAGTACCTTTTCTGACTCGTACAGAGACTTTGACAAAAAGGTGAAGACCTTTTTGAGTTGCATATGTAAGCACGAATCCCTATACTGATCTTGGATGCTTCTAATAAGTACTTTTTAAGATTTGAAATCTTGGCGCGAGTGACTCAAACTTTGCTTCACTTCTTGGACAGACGATATACTTCTTCAGTCTTTAAGATGTTTCGTCTTATCCTATCGTCTGATGACTTGACTTGAGACAGACGAATGACTTCAGTCTGAGGAGTCATCTTTCGTCTGTGCTTGTTCCGTTTGACTTGCTTGCTGATGTTCCGTCTGAGAAAGTTTCGTCTGTCTTGTAAAAATCAAAATCTTAGATGTGTTAAACATCTTGATCTAACAATCTCCCCCTTTTTGATGATTACAGACCATACTGATAACTTTTCTCAAGAAGACATTTGCATAAGATAAGGTTAGTGATCACAGATAAAACGCAAGTCAGATTTACATCCAGACGATGTTTTCTGAAATAATACTTCTTTATAAAAAGAATTGTTACATCAATGTGATGTAAACCTTATACAATATTACAAAGGTATACAGAAAGCCAAAGTTCTAAAAAAAACATGTATGTGCTTTACAAAATAATAAAGAATCAATACAATACAAAAAAAATTTGCTCCCCCTCAGACGATGCTTACTTGCTTGCTCCCCCTTTTCCTTTTCTTCCTTTCTAAGATACTCTCCCCCTTGGGCTGAGAATCATCAAAAACATGATTAAGAAGGAGGTTTAGGCTTCTTTTGAAGAAGGCTCATGACAATATCCTTCAGCTGCTGCACCTCAGATGTGAGAGATGCTTGATTGTCCTCAAGCTCTTTATTCTTTAGCTTCAGATGCTCACAATCCTCTTCTAAGGCATCATATTTACGCTTTAGAGTATTATAGTCATCAGCGTCCTTTGCGTCAGCCTCAGTAACCTCCACCCTATCATCAACCTCCACCCTATCATCAATCTCCACTAGCGGTGTTTGAGGCTCTTCCACTATAGGTATAGAGTCATCTATGATGAACACTATTAGAGTCCTCTTCAGACGCAGAGTGAAGAGTGGAAGTGTGAGGTATGCAGTGAAGTCTCTTTCCCATTGCCAAGAGTACATCTTAGAGGGAATAGAGAGCTTAAGATCTGGATGCGCTTGTGATGGATGTGTATAAGCAAAGGCTTCTCCAGGATACACCCTGCCACAGATTGTGGAATCTTCATGAAATGAAGTTCCAAAACAGAATGCAGAGGTGGCTTCATGATCTTCTATCATCCGTTGAATCTTCGGATTGATAGGTCTTGAGGCATGGGTTTGAAGAGATTTGAGATGCGAGTATGCAACAGACGGAAGTCGCCGGGGGATGTGCCTTGCAAACTTGAAGGATCTGGAGACAGACGAAGTCTTCTTCTCTTTTCCTTTAGCCAAAAACTTGACCAAGCAAGGTCGTTTTCGATCTAAGACGATTGAGAACTTTGTTTCGTCTGAAACCAGAGAAGAGAATTGGGATCCTACCATGAACGGACAGTCTCTTCTCTCATTCTTTGCTCTTCTTTCAATGTGATAGAAGGAAGTTGATCTAGCTTTTGCTTCCCTTCTATAAGCACCAGCCATCAGTTTGAAAGACATGTTGTAGTCTTCAGGAAGAGCGTGAGCAAACTCTTCAGGGTCTTTAAATTCGTCGAGGAGGATGGAGTAGCGGGGGTAGATGCCTGAACAGTGAGGTCTTATCCAGGGAAAAACAATTCCAAGAGTATGTCCTAGACCTACATACTCTGTTTGATTCATTGGAATTGTGAACGGTACAGGATCATGACGGTCAATGGCGTCTAGATGCCAGTGTGAGCAATCCTTTGGCTCATAGATGGTGGAGCTAGAATCTCCATATCTGCAGTGATGAAATGCATGTGCGTTGATTCATGTTGAACCTTCCACTTGATGTTTTCTCTGAAAGGGATGTGGGGTTCATAGCCAAGAGCTGGTCCTTCAATCACCGACTCAGCTAGATGATCCTTGTACCTTTTTATTCCTTCTAAACCCTTGATGTCTAAGGAGTCCAGTATATCCCAAGACAGACGCTTCAGCCATTCGCGTTGCTCTTCGGGAGTGTAGATGAAATCTTCTTTGAAATCTACTGGCTTCAGGGGTTTGTGATAGACGATGAGATTGACAAATCTCCCAAGTTGAAATCCCTTTTTGCCTCTGTACCGATAGGGGTTTCTCAACTCAATGTAGGGAGTGTCCTTTATAAAGTAGTCTTCATCGTCTGCCAAGTGACCATCTTCAGCAGACTCAGATGGTTCACCATCGTTGGAGATATCTTCAATCTTCTCTCCAAGAATCCAGTCAGGCTTGACTAGTCTTTCAGCACAAGAGCTTTCAGCAAAGTGTCTCATGACTAATTCGTTGAGGAACGAATAGTCCGTCTTGTGCTTGGGTGGTAGATCTTCAGGATTGATGACTTCGGCGTGAGATCTCACCCATGATGCATCCACTTTTATTTTCTCCATATGTTCTTCATCAGACGAAGAACTTATGTCTTCAATAAGAATTTCTTCAGACGGAATCTTCATCGTCTGTTGGTGGGATGCTTCTTCAGACGCAACAGGTATCGTCTGTTCAAAGGCAGCGTTGAGAGGAGACGCAACAATAGGATCAGACACAGTTGTCCTATGTTCGTCTTGGAGTGTTGATGTAGAAACCTCCATAGTAGAGACTTCATCATTGAGCATGGTCTCCAATTCCTTTTCCAACTGGGCATTATCCTTCTGGATCTGGGCAGTTTCTTCATTGTTCATGCCCTCTGAAGTTGCTGGAGCAGACGCACCTTCAGACGATCCAATGCCCTTAATGCTTTCAAGAAAGATTCTTTCTCGTTCAGCTTGAAGCAACATAGAGACCCTCATAGCCTCTTTCAGTTGTTTTGCTTCGTCTGTTTCTCCAACAATCACAGACGCAAGCTTCTGCTTCATCTTTTCTTTGCCTTTGGCAGCCTTTTGAAGAGCGACCTCTCTGGCTCTTGCTTTTTCTTCGGCTGCTTTCTTCTGCTTTTCTTCTGCTTTTCTTCATCTGAAAGAATTCTAACAAACGAAACACCTTCAGACGATAGCCTAGCCCCTTCATCTTCACTTGGGGATATCGTCTTCCCTTGCGTCTTAGCTGCAACGTGCTTTATTCTGATAGTCCTCTTCTTATTCTTAAGAGTTTCTTCTAGAACATCTTCGAAGGGAACTTCAGAAATAACCACAGGTGGAAGAGGTAAGGGTGTTTGGGTTTGTGTTTGGTCTTGTGTTTGGGCTGGTGTTTGGGCTTGTGTTTGAGTTTGTGTTTGGGTTCTAGCGCGTTTGATGCGAGCTCTGTGTGGGGGGTCTTTGGTGATTGGTGAAAGGGGAACTTGTTCTTCACTCGCAATGTGATGAAGGAAGCCAGGGTTCAGATGCATCTTGGCAAAGGTGCTTCCTTTGAATTCCTTGCCTTCTTTGTGCCAAACGATGCCAGAGGCATCAAAGCCTTGGTTGATGATGATTTTGGTGAAGAGAGTGGCGTAGGGAATACTGCTCTTCCTACGAATGTTCCTATTTCTTAACGCACTTATCCAATGGTCAAGAATGATGTGAGGAAGACTCATCCTTGCTTTCCTCAGACAGTAGAAGATACAAAACCTGTCTCGAGTACTCACATTGTCTCGTGAGCCAGTTCTGGGTGTGAAGATGTTGTAGAGAAGGTTGTGGATGATTCTTGCAGTGGGACAAAGATTCCCTGATCTCAAGAACTTGGAATCTTCAGAGTTGCGGATCTTCCCATAGATAATCTTGTCTACGTGCTCTTCAGACTCAAGTTTCATCCAGTCAGCGCTGTAAAAGCGCCCTTCTGCCTTGTAGTTCCCAGCCTCAACAATGGAGTCTATCGTGATAATGTACTCCTTGTTGTCAATGGTACCAACAATACCATCATCAAACTCCTTAGCGTCACTCCAGAACTCAGCATAGGCCTCTATCAGCCATGGTCCTCTCATCTCTGCGAACTCCATCCATCCATTGTGAACCAGCATCTTTGCAACTCTTTCGGATATGCTTTCAACGGTGTCTCTAGATATCCACTTGCTGGGCAAGAAGAGATCTTGAGCGAAGAAGGTTGCTTCGGTTGCCTTGATATTCTTGGCGGCCATTGTTAGGTTTGAAAAAAAAAAGGAGTTAAGTTTTGTGAGTAGAAAAATTCAGAGAGAGTATGAATGCAGTAAAGAATAAAAATGTGAACTTTAAGAGTATTTATAGACAAAACTAAAACGGTTGTGATTCATCAGACGAAAGAATTTTTAAACCGCCCCTGATTTGACGTGTCCCCATCATTGCCCTTTTAATGATTGATTTTGACTTCGCAATTCACAGCGCGTGCTTCTCAAAGTCCTAGAATAGTGCAATAAATGATAGACACATTTATCGCTACTTTTAATTTGTCCCTGCATACTTAACTTTAAAATAATTAAATAATATCCTTACGTCTGTCGAATTTCTTCAGACTGATTCAACTTGATCAGACGTAAAGTTTCGTCTTAACACGAAAGCATATACAAAGGTACAAACGAAATGAAATGCTCAGACGATAGAGAAAACTTAATCAATTAAAGAAATAATTCCCAAATTTTCTTTAATGAAATTAAAGCGAGTTTCGTCTAAAGCTTTTGTAAAGATATCTGCCCAGTGAAAATCAGTTTGAACAAACTATACATCGAAAATACCTTTTTGAACATAATCTCTTATAAAATGAAATTTGATTTCAATATGCTTGGCTTTTGAATGTTGAATAGGGTTTTTGTTGAGATTTATTGCACTTGTGTTATCACAAAATACTGATATTTGAGTTTCAAACCTGGAATAATTCTCAAGTTGATGATTTACCCAAAGAAGTTGTGAGCAACACCCTGCCGTAGCAATATATTCTGCTTCAGTGGTTGAGAGTGCAATGGAGTTTTGCTTCTTGCTTGACCAAGAGTGATGGAGGACCATCTCCAAAAGCTCAACAAACTCTTCAACCTTACTTTATAATAAATTGAGCTTCTAATAAAATTCGCTATGTTTTTGATTGTCTGACCAGGTTTAGTATTCGGAGCATAACTTGGGCTACACAACTCTAATTTATCTGTTCTTGATGTCTTTGTAAAGCTAACTTACAGAGCTACAAAATCTATGAAGACATAAAAGCCCAGTTCTAGCTGCATCTAGGAGGAAATTGGGCTTGAAAGTAACGTTTGGATACTGCCAGGATGTTCCATCGGGCTGCTGACCAGGTTCAGTATTTTGAGAATAATGTGGGCTACAAAACTCCAATAAATTTACTCTTGGTGGCATTTGAAATCTTACTTAAAGGGCTACAAAAGCTATGAAGACACCAAAGCCCAATTCGGATTGAATCTAGGAGGAAATGGAGCTTGAAGTTAACGTTGGAATGCTACCAGGATTTTCCAGCGAGTTGTTTAATTGTTTAGGGCTATTAGTTTCTTTCAATTATGTATTTGTTTTAAGACTTGGATTTGGGCCTTGTAATTGTGAAGTGTGCTCATCCTAAGGTGTCTCTCATCTCACCATTGATCACTCATTTCATCCTAGGGTGGAGAACATTTCAGATTTCTAACCTTAGGCCAATTGCACTTTCATTTAAGTTGGTCAACATTTCTATTGTACTTACTTTGGTCATTTATGAAAAGAGAATTTCTAAGACTAAAGTCTTGAGAAAAGGAGAGAGCTCTCCTAGGGTTTCTTCTAAGAACCTTGAATCTTATCATGAATCCATGATCCAAGTGGCGATTCTCCAACCAAGCTTATTGGGTGCTTCATCCATGGCGCTTACCACACTTCTTCCTTCTTCCATTTTTTATTTCTTTCTTCCCCCTTTTGTGTTGACCATGAGCTATCATTGCTATATATTGAGTTATTCCACTATTTAAGAGTGATTGAACATTGGTGAATGAAGATTGGGGCACCCCTTTGCTTATTCATGAAGATCCCTTACAAGTTCCTCATGGGTTTGCATCAAAATTTGGTATCAAGAGCTTGTTCTTTACCTAGTTGTTCTTCACTTGTGGTGTTGAGTCCAGCTCCTATCTTTTTGATTTCAATTTTTTGATTCAATTGAATTTTTATTTGAGTCTTGTGTGTCTTGGTTGTCTAATGCATAGATGAGATGTTCTGACACTCATGGTTGATCATACATGGCCTATTTTACATGCTAGACACATTCTAGTTAATAGCCCCCATGTGTTTGATGAATTTTCTCAATATGTATTTTGAGTCTCCTTGCTGGAATTTGAATCCCCTACATCTTATGTGGCTTAATTAATGCTTATATGTGTTATTACTATGTGCATTGCTCATTATAAGTTCAAGTTACCACTACCATGCATTATCTTACTTGTTAGTAAAGTTTGACTTGACTTGCTTGAGTATTTGAGCCTATACTTGGACTGTCCAGCAAAGAATAGCCAAAAAGAAAATATAGAAAAACAAAAGAAAAGAAAAGAGAAAGAGAAAATATTCAAAGAAAAGAGTCAAAGAAAAATTCAAGAAAAGAGAGTTTGAAGAAAATTAGAGTGAAAATTGAGTAGCTCTTGTAGTAGAAAAATTTTGGGAAAAATTGAGTGCAGTACCTTGGTGAATTCGGTCATCATTTAGGCATCATTACTCATTAGGCTCAAATATCATATTATAAATTGTGTCAAATTTGCTAATAGCATGATATTTGAATTTGTGGTGTGCTTTGTATGTGCCTAGACATATTTGCCCTGTTTTTGGACCCATATTTATGGTTGCCCTGCACCTTAATTTGATCTTATTTCGTGCATAAATATCACCCAAACCATTCCCCAAAATTTCTAGTCATTTTGAGCCAATTTTCAAGCCTAACTTCCAGCTTAGTGACATTTTTGCTGTTGCTGTGGCAGTTTCGGGTTTGCAGTTGGTTCAAGGGGTTAAACGTTGATTTATTGAATTCTGGGCATTTGGTCATTCAATATACATATATATAAGCTCAATTGTAAAGTTTCATAATTTTCCAAGCTCATTTGCTATGCTAAAAAAAAATTCACAAGTTTGGTAGATTTGGTGACGGTTAGCAAATTTTCCAGCAAAATTGCATTTGATTTCTTCCCTTCTTTGAGTTTTTGTTTCAAAGATTTTTGCAATTTTAAATACTAGTTTTCTTTCATTGTTAGTGCAGTAAATATCTTATCCATTGTCTTTATCATTAGTTTCCATTTTTGAGTAGCTAATTCTTTATTGAGTCTTATTTTGTTGCTTGTCTTCTTGGCTTCCTAGTAGTTTTGTCTTGAGTATTTGTCTCCTTTGAATTTCCTTAAGCTTGTAGTTGAATTGTTCCTCTTTCACTTGGGCTAATTGGACATTGGTAATTGATAGAGGTTCCTCAAGAAACTCTAAGGAGATTGAGAGGAAAAAGGCAAGTGTGAACCTTATGGAAAAAGCCTTCTAAAGAGTGATACAAGAGTGTTGAGTGAAACACTTAATTGAGTGGTGAGGTTTATTTGCTTTATATTTTTTGTTGTATACTAATCCTTTTTCTTTGCAGCCATGGGAGATATTTCCCCAAATATAGAAGACCAAATACTTCCTAGTGATGTTAGATTTTTGAAATGCTTTATGGAGACATTGAATGAGTTGAGAAGGGAAAATGTTAGGCGGTTGAGGGAAGAGGAGAGTAAGAGGGAGGACCTTGAGAGGAGACTAAGGGAAGAACATAAGAGAAAAAATGAGAGAAGAGGAAATCAAGAGAGGTATCCTAGTTCATATAAAAGAAGTGATAGAGATTACTATGAATTTAGGAAGGAATATAGAGATAGCAAAGAGAGAAGGATTAGAGAAGAGTATGAGAGAAAAGAAACTATGTATAAGAGGAGAGAAAAAGAGTTGAGAGAAAAAGAGTTGAAAGAAAAAGAGTTAAGAGAAAAGAAGCTAAAAGAGAAAGAATTGGGAGAAAAAGAATTAAGGGAAAAAGAAATTAAGGAAATAGAGTTGATGGAAAAATAAATGAAGGAGAAAAATGATTCTTTACTTGATTGTGCTAACCCTTCATTTGAAACTCTTGATTTTTATTTTGACAATATTGCAGGTATGGTTCCAAAGGATGACTATGAAGAGGATATTGACAATCTCTTGTATGAAGATGTAGAAAGAAAGGCACTTAAAGACCTTTGTGAAATTTCTTATGACCATCTTGATAAAAATTCTTTTGTTTTGGTGCCTAGTGAAGAGTTGTGCATAAGTGAGCCTTGGAACAAACACTATGAAGAGAAGGAAATACCTATAGAGTTTGAGTTCCCCTTTGAGGAAAAATCTTTATCACTCACTATTCCTCTCTCTAGTAATAAAAATGATATTCCATACCCTACACTAGAATCTTATGACATTGAACCTTGGAAAATTCTTGAATTTAGAAGTGTGGAATTTTTAATTGTGCCTACTAACTATTTTTTTCATGATATTGATTGTTCATATAGGTTGATGGAAGAATTTAAGAAGGACGGCAAATTACAAACTTTCACATCTTTTGAAAGACCATAGGCACCTTGTGAGAGAGATATGAGTTTCACTCTCAAGAAGTATTGTGTTCTAGGACCAAGTGAGAAGTTATGCATAAAGGAACCATGGAGTCACTTGGGAAGAGGGAAATGAGTACTTGAAGATTATGCATTATCAAAAAGGAAGACTTCCTTGCCTTTTACTTCTCATATTAATTCTAATTTTCACAACACTTTTTGTGACACAATAGAATCTCATGGCATTATACCTTGGAAAATATTTGAGAATACTAAGTTGGAATTCTTACTTGAGCCTACTAATGGTTCTCTTTTTAATGTTGAATATCCTTTTAGGTGGAAGAATGAATTTAAGAAAGATGGAACATCACAAGCTTCTACTCCTAAAAGAAGTATCTTAAAGAAGAATTTCAACAAAGTGGAGTACACATGGATTAAAGAACTAGTATCTAAACATTTAAAGGAGGAATTAGAGACTCCTTGGAGTTTGGGTTTTATCATAGAAAATCATTTGCATTCTTCCTTTACTTCTCTACATTGTGTTAATGATATTAGTAGACAAAGTATCTTATTATTAAATGTTAAACTTGATAGAGTTTGCTTGATCTTTGATCCGGGTGGATTATTTTTATTGTAGGTAAGAACCTAAGGCCACTTGAGGACAAGTTGGCCACAAGAAGGAGGATTTGATGGAGGACCATCTTCAAAAGCTCAACAAACTCTTCAACCTTACTTTATAATAAATTGAGCTTCTAATAAAATTCGCTATGTTTTTGACTGTTTGACCAGGTTTAGTATTCGGAGCATAACTTGGGCTACACAACTCCAATTTAGCTATTCTTGATGTCTTTGTAAAGCTAACTTACAGAGCTACAAAAGCTATGAAGACATAAAAGCCCAGTTCTAGCTGCATCTAGGAGGAAATTGGACTTGAAAGTAACGTTTGGATACTGCCAGGATGTTCCAGCGGGTTGCTGACCAGGTTCAGTATTTTGAGCATAATATGGGCTACAAAACTCCAATAAATTTCTTCTTGGTGGCATTTGAAATCTGACTTAAAGGGCTACAAAATCTATGAAGACACCAAAGCCCAGTTCGGATTGAATCTAGGAGGAAATGGAGCTTGAAGTTAACGTTGGAATGCTACCAAGATTTTCCAGCGAGTTGTTTAATTGTTTAGGCCTATTAGTTTCTTTCAATTATGTATTTGTTTTAAGACTTGGATTTGGGCCTTGTAATTGTGAAGTTTTCTCAGCCTAAGGTGTCTCTCATCTCACCATTGATCACTCATTTCATCCTAGGGTGGAGAACATTTCAGATTTCTAACCTTAGGCCCATTGCACTTTCATTTAAGTTGGTCAACATTTCTATTGTACTAACTTTGGTCATTTATGAAAAGAGAATTTCTAAGACTAAAGTCTTGAGAAAAGGAGAGAGCTCTCCTAGGGTTTCTTCTAAGAACCTTGAATCTTATCATGAATCCATGATCCAAGTGGCGATTCTCCAACCAAGCTTATTGGGTGCTTCATCCATGGCGCTTACCACACTTCTTCCTTCTTCCATTTTTTATTTCTTTCTTCCCCCTTTTGTGTTGACCATGAGCTATCATTGCTATATATTGAGTTATTCCGCTGTTTAAGAGTGATTGAACATTGGTGAATGAAGATTGGGGCACCCCTTTGCTTATTCATGAAGATCCCTTACAAGTTCCTCATGGGTTTGCATCAAAGAGATTAGTGATGAACCAAGAAACTGGCATCCACCACTTGTGCTTTTTCTCTCCACTTTATCTCCAGCATAATCAACATCACAATAACCACTTAAATTGAAATCACTAATTTTCTTGTAAAAGAGAGAGAGATTAGTGGTTCCAATAAGATATCTTAAAATGCGTTTAACAGCTTGTAAATGTGATTCTTTAGGATCAGATTGAAAACGTGCACATAGATAGACACTAAACATAATGTCAGGTCTACTAGCAGTGAGATAGAGAAGAGATCCAATCACACCTCTGTATACCGTCTGATCAATGGTCTTACCTGATTCATCTTTGTTGAGACTGGCTCCAGACGAATGCATGGGAGTTTTCATTGGTTTGGCATTTTCCATTTTGAATTTCTTTAGAAGTTCCTTACTATACTTCTGTTGATGAATATATATGCCTTGTTTAGTGTGTTTGATTTGAAGTCCTAAGAAAAACTTCAGTTCTCCCATCATGCTCATCTCGAATTCTTCCTGCATTAACTTAGAGAAATCCTTGCACAAGGATTCGTTAGTTGCTCCAAAGACTATATCATCTACATATATTTGAACAATAATAAAGTCTTTTGAAACACTTTTCTTGAAGAGAGTAGTATCAACCTTCCCTCTTGAAAAACCATTTTGAAGAAGAAAGGAACTCAGTCTTTCATACCAAGCTCGAGGAGCCTGTTTAAGACCATATAGTGCCTTTTTTCAGTTTAAAAACATGATCAGGTTGAGATGAACTCTCAAATTCAGGAGGTTGTCTTACATATACTTCCTCTTCAATAAAACCATTTAGAAAAGCACTTTTTACATCCATTTGATATAGGATGATATTATTATGAGCAGCAAAGGCAAGTAAAATTCTAATTGCTTCTAATCTAGCTAAAGGAGTAAAAGTTTCAGTGAAATCTATACCTTCTTGTTGATTATAGCCTTGAGCTACTAATCTTGTTTTGTTTCTTACCACTTTTCCGTCTTCATCAAGTTTATTTCTGAATACCCATTTGGTTCCAATAATACTTTTGCTTCTTGGTTTCTCTACCAAAGTCCAAACATCATTTCTGGTAAACTGGTTTAGCTCTTCTTCCATAGCTAAAATCCAGTCGTTATCTTGTAGAGCTTCCTCAAAATTCTTGGGCTTTATATTTGACACGAGAGCATATCCAGACGATTCTTTTAGCTTGGATCTAGTTTGAACACCTTGATGTCTATCTCCAATGATAAGATCTTCTGTGTGGTTTGATGCAAACTTCCATGTTCTCACAGGGGCTTGATCTTCAGGTTGATGAGTATCAGACGAAGAGGGTTCGTCTGTGCTTCTATCGTCTGTTCTTTCGTCTGACTCAGGTTTATTATTTTGACTTAAACTTTGACCAGGAGGGTTAATCTGCAAATTATCAAATAAATTTTCTAGGTCTGATATTTCCTTATCAGCCTTTGAGTTATCTTGGAATTTTACATGAATTGATTCCTCTACAACTTGCGTCTTAGAGTTAAATACTCTATAGGCCTTAGACGTATTGGAATATCTAAGTAAAAATCCCTTCACCACTTTTGAATCAAATTTACCAAGTTGATCTTTGGTGTTTAAGATGAAACATTCACATCCAAAAGGATGGAAGTAAGAAATGTTGGGTCTTCTTCCTTTCCATAGTTCATATGGAGTCTTATTCAATATTGGTCTTATCAATATTCTGTTTTGAATATAACAGGAAGTATTAATTGCTTCTGCCCAATAATATTTTGGAAGAGAGCTTTCATGCAACAAAGTTCTAGCCATTTCTTGTAAGGTATGATTTTTCCTTTCCACAACTCCATTTTGCTGAGGAGTTCTTGGAGACGAAAAATTGTGAAAAATACCATTTTCAAAATAAAAGGCTTTGAACTCAGAATTTTCAAATTCTGTTCCATGATCGCTCCTTACAGACGCAATACATATTCCTTTTTCTTTTTGAACACGTTTGCAGAATATTTCAAAAACACTAAATGACTCATGTTTATGTGCTAGAAAGTATACCCATATAAATCTAGTATAATCATCTATAATTACAAATCCATATTTCTTTCCTCCAAGACTTTCAGTCTGAGTAGGTCCAAAGAGATCAATATGTAACAGTTCTAGCGGTCTTGTCGTGGAAACAACATTTTTTGATTTAAAAGAAACTTTGAGTTGTTTCCCATGCTGACAAGATTCACACAGACGATTGGATTTCCAAGATATTTTTGACAAACCTTTTAGAAGATCCTTTTTAGAAATTTTCGAAATATACTTGAGACTCAAATGTCCAAGCTTTTTGTGCCAAATATCTCATTCATCATCTGCTGAAATCAAACATGTCACATTTTGATCACTAAGGTCAGAAAGGCAAACCTTGTAAAGGTTATTCCTTCTTTTCCCAATAAATAGAATGGATTTGTCTTTATTTTTGACTATACATTCATCTGAGTTAAAAACTACTTCATATCCACTGTCACAAAATTGACTTATGCTAAGTAGATTGAAGTTAAGACCTTTAACATAAGACACATTTTGGATAAGAGGATTGGGTGTCTTACCAACAGTCCCAATGCCTAAGATTTTACCTTTCCCTGAACCATATGATACAAATCCTTTACTTGGTCTGAGATCTTGGAACATAGACAGGTCTCCCGTCATGTGTCGTGAGCACCCACTTGTCCGGTGTAAATTGAAGTCCTCTCTTTTCCTATTAAGGATATCTGCAACAAGAATAATGAGTGATTTTGGTACCCAAATCTTTCTAGGTCCTTCTTTGTTAGTGAAAGAAGATTTCTTCTTGTTTAAGGTTCTTTTATCTTTTCTATAATTATTTGGAATCTTATTATAATTTTTGATCTTCTTTTTATGAGTAGACGGAACAAAATTGTTTTTCACTTTGTCTGACTCTTCAACATAACCAAGTCCACTTTTGTCAGACGAAGATCTCCCATATTTTAAAATATTTTCTAGCATGAAGGATACCTTAGTGAACTTTGTTAAGTCTTTGAGTAAGGATTCATTTTCTTTCTTCAATCTTTCAATTTCAGAAATAAAATTATCCTTTTCAGACTCAGATGATTTTTCATCTGATACCTCTTTGTGCAGCAACTCATTTTCAGTTCTCAAAGTAGCATTTTCTTCCAAAGTTTGTTTTAACTCGGCTTTGCATACTTTGTATGCTTAGCAATAAAATGTGAGTTGGCCAAAAGTGTATCGTATGAAATCTCTTCTGATTCTGACTCAGACTCAGATGAGGAGGATGAAGAAGTTTCCGATTCAGTTACCTCTGATGAGACGGTGTCTCCAGCCATGAGACAGATATTCGTAGTTTCTTCTTCTTCGGTGGATTCCTCTGAGCTTTCGCTATCAAGGTCTTCCCAAGTCACTAGACTTTTCTTACCCTTGTCTTTGCGAGGATTCCATCTTTTCTTTAGTCTTGGAAACTCTGATCTCATGTGTCCAGGTTTTCTGCATTCATAGCAGATAACTTCTGAGCTCTCCTCCTTGCTTGATGATTTTTCAGGGAGCTTTCTCTCCTTCTTCTTGAAGAAGCGTTGACCTTTCCCCTTTTTCATCATCATCTTCTTAAAGCGTCTGGCCATGAGAGAAATCTCATCATCAGACGATTCAGATTCAGTAGTGTCAGCTTTCAACACTCTGTGCTTCTTCTTTCTTTCTTTCTTAGGAGTTTCCTCCTTTGTTGAGTTGTTGACAGACGGAAGAGCTATTGGTTCTTGAACCTTGATCTTGTCTCTTTTGCACAAGAGTACCTCATGTACTCTCAAAGCTCCTATTAACTCGTCAAGAGTTAATGTCTTCATATCACGCCCGACTGAGATGGCAGCGGACATAGCTTCCCATGGAGGAGGAAGGTTGTCTAATATCTTCATGTTGTTTTGAGCTTTGGTGAAGGTAATATCCAGCGCTGTGAGTCCATTCAATATTGTTTGGAATCTACCAAACATCATCTCGATAGATTCTCCTTTCTTCATAGAGAACATCTCATATTCTCTTTGAAGTGTAACAGCTTTCCTCATTCGCACATCCTCAATTCCTTCATAGGAAATTTTGAGGGCATCCCAGAGTTCTTTAGTTGTTTTATATGCAAAGAATCTGTTGTATTCTGTTCTAGATAATGAACACATGATGGCATATCTAGCTTTGTTGTTGAGTTCCATAATCGAGAATTCTTCATTTTCCCATTCAACCTCAAGTTTGACAATAGGGATGTTTCCTTGAGTGATGATGTTCCACAGTCTGTACTGTGTGGATTTGATGTACATCTCCATCCGATCCGCCCAGTAAGGGTAGTCATCACCAGAGAACGCTGGTGGCTTGTTCATGGATGACCCTCCAGATAAGAACGAAGGTCCTTGAGACTCTATCTAGGATCTTTTCCTTTAGCAACTGTAAAGCGCTCAACCCTTAGAGGCTGAGCTTTGATACCAAACTGTAAAAGATAGAACACAAGAAAGGGGGTTGAATTGTGTTATAAATAAAAATTTTCTCCTTTCGTCTGTGGGTTTAAATATGGTCAGACGAAATATTACTTAATCTTCAAGGATTGTTTTTAAGTAAGAAACGTTATAGCTTGATTATCCCTGTTAGTCAAACAAATAAGAAAATAAGTACACAACTATTTTTATACTGGTTCGTCTATACAAGACTACATCCAGTTACCCAGCAACCACTGAGTTTTCACTACCAACCGTGAAATGGTTTACAAGTATTATTTGCACCCAGCCACTTCTGACTATAACAAGATATTCTTTGAACACAGCCTTCGCAGGCTAAACAACATAGGCATTCTTTGAACAACCAACCTCCTCAGGCTAAAATACCACACAAGTGAATTTTAAAGAGATGTTTTAAAAACAGAAAGATTCCTCTTCGCAGAGAGGGTTTTACAATAAAGTACAATCAGATGTATTGAGCGAAATCTCAGAAGATAGAATAAGAGAAGCGTTTTCGCCAACTGAATTCTGATGAAGTGAAGTCTTTAAATAGGCACCATCTTCGGATGACCGTTAGGCACATGAGAATGTCGTTGAACATTTTCTTGAGAGCTTTCCAAAAGGTGTCAGATAGTACTTGAGTGATTGATGGCGTGTGCAGCGGATTTAGATTGCGTGTGCAATACCTTTTCTGACTCGTACAGAGACTTTGACAAAAAGGTGAAGACCTTTTTGAGTTTCATGTGTAAGCACGAATCCCTATACTGATCTTGGATGCTTCTAATGAGTACTTCTTAAGATTTGAAATCTTGGCGCGAGTGACTCAAACCTTGCTTCACTTCTTGGACAGACGATATACTTCTTTAGTCTTTAAGATGTTTCGTCTTATCCTATTGTCTGATGACTTACTTGAGACAGACGAATGACTTCAGTCTGAGGAGTCATCTTTCGTCTGTGCTTGTTCCGTCTGACTTGCTTGTTGATGTTCCGTCTGAGAAAGTTTCGTCTGTCTTGTAAAAATCAAAATCTTAGATGTGTTAAACATCTTGATCTAACAAGTCGTAACTTGGATTCAAGGAATCTGAAAGGAAAAGTGGAGTATGGCCTATGATAAAGAAGGGCATAGATATGGACATATGACCACTAGTATATCTGAATGCATAAACAAGGTATTACAAGGATGCATAAATCTTCCTACAACAACTTTAGTTAAGTCAACGCACAAACGCTGTCGTGAATACTTCGTTGAAAGGGGTCGTCAGACATAGAAAAAGCTAAGTGATGGTTATATTTATTGTTCATGAATACGTCAAGTTATTTAGAGAAATCAAGTAGAAGCATGTGTGACACCCCGTTTTGTCGTCAATAAAATACTTTTCATTGTATTCTTTTATTTATTTATTTATTTTGAAAAGGTTTCCTTCCTTTAGATTTCTTTGAATGAAAATTTTAAAACACTTTATATAAAGAAAACGTCACCATTATTAAGAGCACATCACATAAGTCTTAACATAAACATACATCAAATATTATTCACAAAACATTACAAGAGTACGTAATATTGTGATAACTATAATATACACATTATTCACAAAAATCCTCATGTTAACTATCCTTCCTTCACATCTCCAAATAGAATTATCCTGTTAATCTGCTCCCCCAAATAAAATTTAGGATCATCACAGGTGTCAAACCACAGACACAAACACGCAAGGGTAAGTTCCAAAATCTAAATAACAATACATAGCATATAAAAATATCAATAATAATACATATCATACTCACATAAATAAATAATGAATTATGACTAAATGAAATTTCTATATGATGCATGCTCCAACCTCAACTCCCAAAAATATGCAATGTGGTACCTTATCAGATAATACGACATCATCATCGTAAAACTTACCGACCAGTTGGGATTCCACAGTGGTGCACAGAATCTCATAAACAAACATGTGATCATCATGAGTTAAATGAATTCTCACCATAAAAATCCCCCAAGTCTAGCATCACGCCTAGACGCACAGATTAAGTTTATTATCTGTACCTCTGACCGAGGTCACCTCTTTTGAGGCATGCATGAATGAATGAAATCTTATCCTCCTTTTTCAAAATATCAAACAAAAAGGTACCAACTAATGGTTATTACAAGACCAATCTATAATTATATCTCACGTAACTTATTAATATTTTATAGTCCAAACCGTCAAAATTCACACCACAAGTCATCAACGTGCATAATATAACAATTAATCACTATCTCAAACATTATTCAAAACCATAGAATAGATCATCCAAGTCAAAAAAATATATTCAAACACTATCCAAATCATAATCAAATTCCACAACACAAAACATCATAGTTCAAAGCATAAGAAAATTAACTGTTATAAATTTAGAATTTTAACGTTTTTAATTATTAGGTGACTTTTTAATTACTTTTAGTTGCTGCCTATTCTATTTTAGTAATTGATACCCCTTGGTCAAAAGATTTTAAGGTTCAAAACAACTGAAAACCAGGTTAAACATTCTTTAGAAAAAACTTTCCAAATTATTCTTTAAAATCGTTAAAAATCTTCATAACATTAAAGTTTTAGGGAAAGCTTGTAATAAAATTATAAGTTTCAAGTAAGGTGGCAGAGCCTCCTAGTTAGAATCTTATAACTTTATTCAAAAATAAGTTTTCATGTAAAGATTAAAATAGAAAAGAGTTTTGATGGAGGACCATCCTTGACAAGAAGAGTTACAAGAGCCATGCACAAAAGAATTCAAGAAGAAATTGAGAGTCAGCTCAAAAATCAAAGCCAAGATTCTCAAGACTTCTCTTTACTTTGTAATAGGACATGTAACCTTCTAGAAAGATTGTAAAGTTATAATTAGATTAGGAACATTTAATTGGGGCCTTGCTTGGTGAATAAGTGCACGACCTTATGTTTGTAATTGAACCAAAGTTTAGGGTGTTTTTGTGAGAAAGTTGGAGACAGACGATGTCACAGACGATATCACAGACGAATGATCTCTGTCTGTAGACACGACAGACGATACCCCACAGACAGACGATACCACACCGACCGACAGACGATATCATAGACAGACAATACCGCGCCTGAGTCTTCAGTCTGATGCTTCCGTCTGTAGACACGACAGATAATTACCAAAGACGCTACCAAAGACGATACCAAAGACGCTCTTTCGTCTGATGCTTCACATGTTGAACTCTTCCGTCTGAAGCTTGTTCCGTCTGGGCCTTCACATGCTGAACTCTTCCGTCTGAAGCTTGTTCCGTCTGGGCCTTCACATGCTGAACTCTTCTGTCTGAAGCTTGTTCCGTCTGGGCCCTCACATGTTGAACTCTTCCGTCTGAAGCTGGTTCCATCTGGGCCGTCACAAGCTATCCCAACTTCCGCTAGTATAAATACGTAACACTTTGAATTGTAAAAGGACCTTTTGGATTAAATTTTGAATGAATTGAATTTAGCAAGAGCTAATTCTTTGAGAGTGGATTTCTCTCTAAGGTTTCTTCTAGAACCTTGAATCTTATCATGGAAACTCTTTCTTGTGGCGATTCTCCCTTAGGCTTATTGCTTATGCATGGCGCCATCATCTTCTAAATCTACTCCGCTTTCATTCTTTCTTCTAAGTCCTTGAGTCTTGAGTCAATTTTGAGCTTCCGCCATTAACGCATTCGTGGAGATTTCAATTGCAGACGACGATCAATCCAAATTTGAGTTTCGTCTCTAGCGAACTCGTATCAAGTGGTATTCAGAGCTTGTTATCTTGATTATCATATCAAGTGATAATCAGAGCTGGTTTTGATTCTCTTCAAGATTGGATCTCTACTCCATAAGTCTAGTAAGTTCTTCGGTCATTTTGAATTTTCTCGAGTTCTTCGTCTAATTCTTTTAGTGTGCTTAGGATTCATCTTTAGGTTTCCTTAACTGTTTAGTAGTTTTGTCAATTTTTTTTGTTTAAGTCTTTTTGTTCGGTGAAAATCATGCAGATCATATTGTTCATGACTTAATCCGTATCGTTATGCATAGATTCGTATTCGATGTTTGCGTCTGAGTCCAGATCCGAAAAATTATCATATGTTTCTTCCATTTGTTCGGTCAAATTGTGTTAATTCGTAATAATTTTCAATTCCTTGAATTACTTGTCCAGTAGTAATTGTTTCCATGTGTTAGTATCAATTTTGTTTCTAATTCTGGTGAAATTCGGTGTACTGGAGTTATCTGTCATTGTATGCCCTGTTTCCTCTGTTTTGGTACTGCACTTGAGCCTATAATTCTGGACATTCAAGTCCATACATGCAAAAATTGAGAAATCAACATCATTACATGCTAGTAGAGTGCTTACTATAGATCTAAATCCCTATTACACCTTGTAGTAGCATTAGCACTAGTAGTTGAGCTTGGAGTGCTTATTTTAGGCAAGATATATCTCAGTCCAGTAGCTTAAACAAAAGTGATAGAAAAGAAGTCAAGTGAAAAGAAATTGAAACAAGAAGAAAACAAGTGAAAAAATTCAAAGAAAGCTGGAAAAGAGCCTTAAAAAGTACTAGAAGTTTGAGTACTTGAAGTAAATCTAGTGGACTTGTAAATTCTGTCCAGCAAGCTATCAAGTGTTTAAAAAAAAAAAAAAAGTGTTAAGAAATTTAAGCAAGAAAAAGCGGACTTAGAGCTAAGACATATCACACTCATTCATATAGTAAAATTACTAGTAGCTTGGAAATTAGTCTAGTAGTGTGTACTTGTGACTAGCTTGTTTTGACTCAAATTTCTGCATAAGTGAAACTTGCTGTATTTGATACTTGTCCAACCATTTTTACTGCAGTTTGGAGTGAATTATTTGTTCATAAGTTACTTGATAAATTTACCTACAAAAGAGGTCTTGAAAATTTGATTACTATGCTACGTTGAGTTTGTGTGCCTTGTTTAATTTGTTTAGCTTAGTAATCGAACCAGCAGACGTGATTCCTTTGCTGTCCACTTTTTTATGCCTATGTCATATCACATCCATTCCTTGATTTGAGTAGCCTGTTATTTCAATTGTGCCTTTTTATTGCTTGTCAGTTGATTGAAATCCTTGGTTTTGTCTTAGAAGTTTGTTCCCTTGGAATTCTTAAACTTACCCGAGAATTGTGCCTCTTTCACAAGGAAATTTCTATATAATTGATTAGAGGTTTAATTAGAAACTTTGGTAGGGAATTGAGGGGAAAAAGGCAAGAGTGATACATCATACAAAGAGCCTTCTAAGAGAGATACACGAGTGCTACTAGAGAGACACACTTAGTGAGTGGCAAGGATCTCCTATATACTTGTAATTGTTATCTAACATTTTCTTGTGCAGCCATGGACACCTCTCCTAGTGTGGGGAATGAATTATCACCAAGGTTAAAGAGAATGGTGGACTTAATGAAATCCATGCTAAATACTAGCTTGGAAGAGAGGTTTGATCAAGAGAGGCAGTTAAGGAGGAAAGGAAGACAAGGAAGGAGTTAGAAAGGAAAATCCTTGGAGAAACTAGTGGCAACCGTAGGGATCACCATAGTAGAGGTGCTGGACATAGTGGAAACCGAGGGAAAGATAGTGATGAGGAATACAGAAGTAGGAGGAATAATCAAAGGGAAAGTGGAAGTGAGAGGGGACACCCTAGAGAGACTCCTAGAGAAAGTGATTGGGGAAGTAACTATGAGGAGAATGAAGCCTTTAGAGCCTTTGAGAATGAAAGGAGAGGAAGGAGAACCCCTCACCATAGGAGACAACCTCACACACCTAGGAGACCCTTTGGAGAGGATGAACCAAGAACATGGGAAGGAAACACCAAAATAACCTTACCTAAATTCCTTGAAGATGGAGATACCGAAACCTACTTAGATTGGGTGATGAAGGTAGACCAAGTCTACTCTTGTTATCCTAGCTTGAGTGAGGAGAAGAGGCTTAACATGGCCATTCTAGAGTTTGAAGGTTATGCATTGGTTTGGTGGAACCAAGTGTTAGTGGATGCCGAGAAGAGGAGGAGACCACATATAACATCTTGGACCCAACTCAAGGATGCAATGAAAGGAAGGTTTGTGCCTAGTTCCTACACAAGAGATCTACATGTGAGACTTCAAAGACTAACTCAAGGGGGAAGGAGTGTACAAGAATACTACAAGGACTTGGAGCTCACACTCTTGAGGGCGGATTACCAAGAGGACAAAGAGGCCACCATAGCTAGGTTCACCAATGGGTTAAATAGGGTGATCCAAGATGTCTTGGAGCTCCAAAACTATAGGACCTTGGAGGATGCCATACATAAGGCCGAGAGAATTGAAGGCCAACTCAAGAGAAAGGGCACCTTCAAGAAGCCTTACACGCATGGGTCTTCAAGTTGGAAGGACAAGCAAAAGAAGGAGGGAACCTCCAAGCCTTTTTACAAGTCCAACCGAGATGAGTCTAAGGGTAAGGAAGTTGCTAAATCTATCTCTAAACCTTCTAACATTAAGTGTTTTAAGTGTTTAGGTCATGGGCACATAGCCTCCCAATGTCCCAACAAGAAGGCCATGATAATGAGAGTGGATGGAGAAGTAACAAGTGAGGAGTCCACTCACTCTTCTAGTGAGGAAGAGGTAGCTAGTGCCAGTGAACATTCAAGCATGGAGCAACCGGAAGATGGAGATCTATTGATGGTTAGAAGGATGCTAGGGAGTGCTTGTGTGGACCTTGATGACACCCAAAGAGAAAACATATTTCACACAAGGTGCACCATCCAAAGCAAGGTATGTTCCCTAATCATTGATAGTGGTAGTTGCACCAATGTTGTTAGCACTAGGCTTGTTGATAAGCTTGGTCTCAAGACCACTCCACACACTAAACCTTATAAATTGCAATGGCTAAGTGAAAAAGGAGAATTATTGGTTAATAAACAAGTTTTGATTGCTTTCACAATAGGTCGATATAATGATGAAGTCTTATGTGATATAGTACCTATGGAAGCATCTCATATCTTGTTAGGAAGGCCATGGCAATTTGACAAACATGCTATACATGATGGAGTGTCTAACACTTATCTATTTTCTCATGGTAGTAGGAAAATTACTCTTAAGCCTTTGACACCTAGAGAAGTATGTGAGGACCAAATTAGGATGAAGGTCAAAAGAGAGGGTGAAAGGAAGGTCATGGAGGGCCAAAATCTGAAAAAATCACCCAAAACCAAGAATCTGAGTGCTCGCCGAGACTTCAAAGATATTTACCAAAACGCCACTGCACAAAAACAAGTGAAACTTAGGCTAGACAAGTCCGATTTGAGTGATCTCAAAGGGGTGGGAGAGCTAAGACAAAGGGCTGCCAAGTCTAAGGAGGGGTTGCTTGTGAATAGGAGTGAAATTAAGAGGGAGTTCTTAGCTAGGAAATCCATGTTCTTATGCATACCATCTCCTTGTTTTCTAAATTCAAATTTTGTGGGAGATCAAGTGAGCATAGATCTTTTATTGGATGAGTTTAAGGATGTGTTTCCTAGTGAGATACCCCATGGCCTACCTCCTTTGAGAGGCATTGAGCACCAAATTGATTTGATACCCGGTGCTCCTCTACCTAATAGGCCAACTTATAGGACTACTCCACAAGAAACTCATGAGATTGAGAAGCAAGTCCAAGAGTTAGTGAGCAAAGGGTGGGTGAAAGAGAGTCTATCACCATGTGCATCACCGATTATCTTAGTCCCTAAGAAGGAGGGCACATGGAGGATGTGCACCGATTGTAGGGCTATCAATAACATAACCATTAGATATAGACACCCCATTCCTTGATTGGATGACTTGGTTGATGAACTTCATGGCTCAACCATATTCACTAAAATTGATCTTAAAAGTGGGTACCACCAAATAAGAATGAAACATGGAGATGAGTGGAAAACCGCATTTAAGACCAAATTTGGTTTGTATGAATGGTTAGTCATGCCCTTTGGGCTATCAAATGCCCCAAGTACTTTCATGAAACTTATGAATCATGTGCTTAGGGAGTTCTTAGGAAAATTTGTTGTAGTGTACTTTGATGATATTCTTATCTATAGCACTTCTTTCCTTGACCACTTAACACATTTGAGATTTGTTTTGGAAGTACTTAGAAAGGAGAAGCTCTATGCTAACAAGGAGAAATGCACATTTGCCATGGACCAAGTGGTGTTCCTCGGTTTTGTGGTAAGTTCCAAGGGTGTGCAAGTTGATGAGAGCAAGGTGAGAGCAATCCTTGAGTGGCCGAGACCTACCAATGTGAAAGAAGTAAGGAGCTTCCATGGACTAGCAAGCTTCTATAGGAGATTTGTGAAGGACTTTAGCACCATTGCATCTCCTCTCAATGAGCTTGTGAAGAAGGAAGTACCCTTCACATGGGGGCCAAAACAAGAGGAGGCTTTTACTCTTTTGAAAGAAAAACTTACCAATGCTCCTATTTTATCTATGCCTAATTTTGAATTATCTTTTGAGCTTGAATGTGATGCTTCTAACCTTGGTGTAGGTGCTGTTTTGAAACAAGAGAATCATCCCATAGCCTACTTTAGTGAGAAGCTAAAAGGAGCACAACTCAATTACTCCACATATGATAAAGAGCTATATGCTTTGGTGAGGGCTTTACAAACATGGCAACATTATCTCCTTCCTAAGGAGTTCATAGTCCACACCGATCATGAAGCCTTGAAGCATTTGAGATCTCAAGGCAAGCTCAACAAAAGACATGCAAGGTGGATGGAGTTTGTGGAGACATTTCCCTACATCATTAAACATAAGAAAGGAGTGACTAACAAAAAGTGGCGGATGTTGTTAGTAGGAGGTATACACTTCTTTCTCTTCTTAAATCTAAATTGTTGGGATTTGAACACATAAAGGCCTTGTACAATGATGATGATGACTTTAGCCGTGAGTTCTTAGCATGTGACAAGGGTTCTCACAATGATTTCTATAGGCACAATGGTTACCTTTTTAAAGGAAAATGTTTGATGTGTGCCTAAGACATCATTGAGAGATCTTCTAGTATGTGAAGCTTTTGAAGGAGGCATCATGGGTCATTTTGGTATTGAGAAGACCTTAGCCATATTACATGAACACTTATTTTGGCCAAAAATGAAAGCTCAAGTAGCTAAATTTATAAGCAAATGTCTCACATGTCATAAGGCTAAGTCTAAGCTCTCTAACCATGACCTTTATTTGCCTTTACCTCCACCTACCTCTCCTTGGTTGGATATATCCATGGACTTTGTTCTCGGAGGGACCCAAGACAAAGAGAGGTATGGACTCTATTTTTGTGGTGGTGTGTAGGTTCTCCAAGATGGCACACTTCATTCCATGTCACAAAAGTGATGATGCTTCACATGTTGCCAACTTGTTCTTCAAAAAGTAGTGAGTCTACATGGTATTCCCCAAAGCATAGTGAGTGATAGGGACTCTAAGTTCCTTAGCCACTTTTGGAATCCCTATGGGGAAGGCTTGGCACCAAGCTCTCTTTTCTACTACTTGCCACCACTAGTAAAAACACAAACTAGATGCACAAACCACGGCTCTTTACCTATCCGTCATTTGTAGCTCTGGCATTTTCCTCTTTCATTTGCAAGAAACGACGGTTCTATGCTTAAACAATATTTGTGGAAGAAGTTCAAAATTTAACCGTCGTAGTCCGTTAAAGTGGCATTTTTGTGATTTTTTTCAACCATTCTAGAATTCTCTAATTAGAATTTTCTTACCTTTTAAGATATTTTCATCTTCGAAAAAGATATTTTCTTGGAACACACCTATTCGTTGCATTGTTTTTCCTTCCTAAGAGCCCCTAATGGAAATTCCTTGATTTTCTCATTGAAACTAAGAATTTTCGGTCTTTTAACAACTCCCACATACTCTAGGTAATTTTGTGCATTATTATTTAGTTTTCCTAATTATTTCATGCTGAGCTTGTCTTTTGAAATGCATTTTTGGGGATTTTTCTTATGCTTTCGACATGTTCGTGTTTTGGGTTTTGGGGGTGCTCCTACATTGGTGTGGTGGTGGTGGTGGGGTACAAAAAACCTTTTGGTGGTGGTGCTCCGGGGTGGTGGAGGTGGGTTCTCACGGGGTTTTGGGGGATGCCGCCATGAATATTAGGTTGTGGGGGGTGGTTACACTGGGGGGTTTACTAGAGTAATCGATACTTTGGGAACTTGTTTCATACTTTGGGAAATCTGCACATCCTCGCCCTTTTGACTCTGTACTCACCCAACAAGCAATAAACTCATTGAGGCAAAGTATCTTTCTTTGAAGAGGTTACCGCCAATTTGAGGGAGCAAATAACACAAGAGATATCCGCTAAATTTTCCCAAACCATGATGCAGCAATTAGCCCTACAAGGTCATTATAGTGGTGCAAGTACTATCGGAGGTGATGACTGATCGTTAACGTAAGCACGAAATTAAGTTGCTTGGTGCCGGCACACCCGAAGAAGGTTGTCAATGTGGGTTGTATGTTGAAGAAAACTCAATCAGATTAGTGGCCATTGGAAGAGTTATCGGTGGTGGAGCAACCATACATGGTAAGCCCATGCAAGATGATGAGGTTAGGGTCACCGTTGACGAGGCACATGACCGTGGTGCTCCACTACCCTTGCCCTGGTGGAGAGGTGCAATATGGTAGGAGAATATAATGTTGGCACTTTCATTGCATGGCCAAAACATCTTGTTAAGAAATTGGGTGAAAAGGTGTGTATTGTTTTTATATTTATTATTAACTTATAATATATTGATCATGTTTCTAACACCTTATTTTATTAGATCAAATCGAAGAAGAAACTTACACCCAGGAAACCCCGACCACAAAGGCCCAATTGATGATCCTCTACAATCCTTATTAGATTTGTCTAATAAGATTAGGAGCAAAAGTTTGAGTCTGTATTGGGATAAAAAAATATTTGGTAGACAAAATGACATGCCTCTATACATTCACATGTCGATTGCATGGAGATGTATTCAAAGCAGGACGAGATGAACTTAACTCACATGCAATTTTGGATCATGTAAGTGTTTTAACTACTAAATTAATTAATGGTTATTTATTACATTTTCTAACATTAACTTCAATATGATTCAGGTTTTTAAATAATATATCAATTGAAATGGGCTTACAATGTCTATGGATTCATTGAACCATAATCCATATTGGGTTTGAAGTATAATTCTAAAAATGATATTTTCAAGTCATACATCATGGAATGGATTGGCCAATCGAGGAAGAGGATCTACCTTGCACCATACCTTCACAAGTAAGTATATTTTATATTGATAGAATTAAAATTGAAAAAAAAGTATAAACAATGATTTATCTCCATTGTAGTGGCCAAAGCAACCGATTGTTCTTTGTTCGATGGATCATCTAGCGATGTTTTTTTGTTCCTTGCACAAACCTCTTGAGAAGTGAAGAAAGTTATTGAAGTTGGTACGTGTTATTTAATTGTTATCTTTCGTTTGAATTAAATTCAATTGTTATAGTGTGACATTAATGTGTACTTTAATTTAAGAAAGTATTCATGTTGCACATCATATGCTCACGAATAATAAAAGGACAAGACTTGATTTTGTAATACCAAAGGTAAAAATGTTTCTCTTAGGAAAATTAAAATCTTTATGTATTGTTCTAAAACAAATAAGGTCTTTAAAGATATTAATCATTCAATTCTTTGTAGGCTAATAAACAAACCAGTAACCGCAATGTGGATTGTATGTAATGCAGTGGATGGAAAGCATAATTCGGATGGGGATAACAGACCATTGGATAGAGGTACACACTATTTACCAACTGTGTATTGTTAAATTCATTAATGATACGTACTTGCTAATAATTATTTACTATTTTTCAGACCTTCAATGACTCAATGTCATTTTCTTTGAAGAAGCAATTGACACTCGCAAGCAATGGGCAACATTTTTACTATATTGTTGTAAGAACCAAAGTATTGAACAGTCTTATGAAGGTGACAATTAGAAGCTCATGTTCATTCATTTATATTACATTCTTGCTTTATATTAGCTTATTTAGGTAACATTTTTTGGATATTAGTTAATTAAAGTTAATTTCTGTTAATAGATACAATTGTGTTACTTACAATTGATTTTAAGTTAAAGTAAGAGATTAGATTTATAAACCATGTTATTATTTGTAAATTGTTATCAAATTGAGAAATGTATATGAATGGATTGGTTGTATGGATTGTCGATTAATGGTACAAAAATTATGGAAAACCGTTGAAATAAACAAAATATTTTAAAAAAAAAAAATGAAAGCTCAAGTACGATTTTAACTATAACCGTCGTAGTCTCGTTTATTTTCATAAGGCTAAGACTACGACGGTTACACTATAATCATCGTTTATTTACCTTTACGGTTCTCACCAAAACCTCTCCTTGGTTTGGATATATCCATGGACTTTGTTCTCGGATTCTAAAACCGTCGTAGGTATGGATATATGTTAAATAGTTTTGTAACTATGGAACACTTCACGGTTAGATGTTGAACCGTCAAAAGTGATGACTTCACACACTAACTTGTTTTAGTGAACCGTCTACATGGTATTAAAAACATAGTGAGTGATAGGGATCTACTAAGTTCGTAGAACTTTTGAGATCGTATTTTTTAACCGTCCAAGCTCCTTTTGTAATATGCACTTGTGCACCCTCAAACCGATGGCCAAACCGAGGTGGTGAATAGGACTGTTGGTCAATTGCTTAGAAGCTTTGTAAAGAGCAACTTGAGAAGTTGGGAAGATTGTTTGCCACATGTTGAATTTGCCTACAATAGAGTGATGAATTCTACTACTCTTCTTTCTCCTTTTCAAGTTGTCTATGGCTTTAATCCCTTAACCCCCCTTGATTTATGTGCTTTGCCTTTTAATGAACTTGCTAATCAAGGTGGAATTGGTAGGGCCGAGAGAGTCAAATCCATGCATGCCAAGATAAGGGAGTGAATTGAACAAAGAAATGCACTAGTGGCTCAACATGCCAACAAGCACCGCAAGCATTTGGAATTGAAAGTGGGGGATAAAGTTTGGATACACCTTAGAAAGGAGAGGTTCCCTAATTTGAGAAGCTCCAAATTGCTTCCCAGAGGAGATGGACCTTTCACTATTATAGAAAACTTGGTCCCAATGCTTTTAAGTTAGATCTTCCTAATGATTATGGTGGTAGCAACTCTTTTAATGTTTGTGATCTTACTTTGTGTGTAGGTGATAAAGATGATGATCACATCAACTTGAGGACAAGTTGCCATCAAGAAGGAGGGTTTGATGGAGGACCATCCTTGACAAGAAGAGTTACAAGAGCCATGCACAAAAGGATTCAAGAAGAAATTGAGAGTCAGCTCAAAAATCAAAGCCAAGATTCTCAAGACTTCTCTTTACTTTGTAATAGGACATGTAACCTTCTAGAAAGATTGTAAAGTTATAATTAGATTAGGAACATTTAATTGGGGCCTTGCTTGGTGAATAAGTGCACGACCTTATGTTTGTAATTGAACCAAAGTTTAGGGTGTTTTTGTGAGAAAGTTGGAGATAGATGATGTCAGACGATATCAGACGAATGATCTCCGTCTGTAGACACACGTGACGATACCCACGTACGACGATACCACACCGACCAGTACGATACCGCGCTGAGTATCCCCGATCTTCCGTCTGTAGACACAACAGACAATTACCACAGACGCTACCAAAGACGATACCAAAGACGCTCTTTCGTCTGATGCTTCACATGTTGAACTCTTCCGTCTGAAGCTTGTTCCGTCTGGGCCTTCACATGTTGAACTCTTCCATCTGAAGCTTGTTCCGTCTGGGCCTTCACATGCTGAACTCTTCTGTCTGAAGCTTGTTCCGTCTGGGCCCTCACATGTTGAACTCTTCCGTCTGAAGCTGGTTCCGTCTGGGCCGTCACAAGCTATCCCAACTTCCGCTAGTATAAATACGTAACACTTTGAATTGTAAAAGGACCTTTTGGATTAAATTTTGAATGAATTGAATTTAGCAAGAGCTAATTCTTTGAGAGTGGATTTCTCTCTAAGGTTTCTTCTAGAACCTTGAATCTTATCATGGAAACTCTTCCTTGTGGCGATTCTCCCTTAGGCTTATTGCTTATGCATGGCGTCATCATCTTCTAAATCTACTCCGCTTTCATTCTTTCTTCTAAGTCCTTGAGTCTTGAGTCAATTTTGAGCTTCCGCCATTAACGCATTCGTGGAGATTTCAATTGCAGACGACGATCGGTCCAAATTTGAGCTTCGTCTCTAGCGAACTCGTATCAAGTTTAGAAGCTTTAGAACACAAAATTTCACAAAGTTTAGTAATTTAGAACCTTTAGAAACTTTGAAAACCTAAAGAATTTGAAAACTTCCCTTACCTTGATTTCTTTTGGCCACTCTTTGGAAAACTTTGAGAAAGCTTTTGAAGGTTTAAAGGGCTTGGTATCACTCACCTCTCAAAGTCATGTGAAAAAGGCTAGAGTAAAAGGTGAAGAAATTTTAGGAAAAATTCTTGAAATGGTGCCAAAAGAGCTTACGATTTTGCAAGATTAAAACCAAGAGATTTTGGGTGATTTTGGGCAAGTGTGCCACGTTTTTGGATGTGAAAAACTGCCCACACCTTGCTGTATATATAGTTGAAAAAAATTAATAAAATAAGCATGTAACTAGTTGGTTAGATAAAATTTGGTTTCCTTAAGTATTTAGTTACTTTAAAAGTAACTAAATCATTAAATAACAAGACAAGTTTTGACCTTTCTTTGAATTTGAATTCAATGCATCTTATCCTGGACTTGGTCTTTGTTTCTAGATGCTTGATGGCTGCCACAACAATTCTCACGTGAAGGTTAGATAAAACAAAGCAAAATGGTCCAATTTTGTCATTTAGTCATTAAAAACAATTGTAAAAAGTTGGACTTAGTCTTCCTTCCTTATGTAGTTGCCAATTTGGACTTTTCTAGTTGCCAATTTAGACTTTTCTTCCTTGCATTCTCATTCATAACCATGTGGTTTGATTGCTTGCACAAATCCAATGTGCAAAAATTTAACAAAATGACAAAGGTGGCTAAAAATTACTAATTTTCCAATTTTGATATTTTGGTTGCAAAAATTCTTCAACTTCAATGGCTTTCTTCCTAAGCTTTCTTTGCATATTTATTTTATCCTTTTCATGCTTCTTTAATTATTTTATAATCAAACATGACAAATTGTGCACAAATTCACACAATAACAAGTTACAAGTTACTAAATTTTAAGGTTTTAAAATGACTTAAAACCCTAATTTCTCTTTTAAATATTATGATTCTAATTCCAATCTTCCAATACCATGTATGATTATGTCATAATTAAGACAAAATTACAAGGATTTCAAAAATTATTTAACCATAATTTTATGGTTCTGAGATTGTTTTATATAAATTTTCTAGATGTTTTCTGTATTTTATTTACAGAAAATTTGTTATACTGTGTTTCATTCCAACCTGTATATTTATTTATCCTACTCCTAATTCTACATATTATGGGTCATATTCCCTTTGATTTCCTTGTTGTTTTAATTTTTCAACTTGTCTAAGCGTGTACAACTAGATTAGATTGAGAAAATAATTAAATTTTTCCAAAAACTGTATATTTTTAGAATAAGTAAATTCTCATGTGTAACAATATATAATTTTTATATATTAATTCTTAATAGATTTTTCATACGAAATACAGAACAAAATTGTCCACAGATGATAATATAATTAAAATAGTGAATTTACAGTAAATCAGAAATATTTAATAACGTTCAAAATGTTAAATAGTAATAAAATGTTAAACTGTAAAATTATTTTTCTGCTACGTTTTTATTTAGAAACGAAATCGTGATTTTCTCAAATTTCTTAACAGTATTGTTATAAGATAACAAACTGGTTTGAATTATATTAAATTATAACAGTAACCAGTTAAGATGCACATTTTTATGGAAATTTTAGTAAACATTTCAACTACGTAGTTATTTACATAAATTAATTTTTTGAGGTAGAAGAGACATTTAATCCATTAACACAAGGAGGTGGGAATAAGTGGACAATAAATCTTAATGATAGATATTGTTAGTGTGGCCGATTTACAACTTTCCATTATCCATGTCACATATTATTGCTGTCTGTGGACATGTTAGTATCGACTTTCTCCATTACGTTGATGATGTCTTAAAAAACGAATACATATTGAAGGCATATTCTGGTGATTGGTGGCCTCTAGGGAATGAAGATGCATTGGATCATGTTGAGCAACCATGGAAATTGATTCTAGATTTATCTACAATTCGAGGTAAAGGAAGACCAAAATCAACAAGAATTTAAAATGAGATGGATTGGGTTGAACCTTCGTAAAGAAAATAAAAATGTAGTAGATATGGTCAAGAGGGTCACAATAGATGACTTTGTCCTTTTAACTTTTAACCGTGATTGATGATATTAAATCTATACCAGTTAATATTTTCTTATAAATTTATTAGTTTCATTAATTTATTTATTTAATGTTCTTTATTTTAAATTATTTTTAACATTAAAATGAAACTACTATAAAAATATAATGATAAAGGTAATCATGTGAAAAACATACTACCATTAAGAACTAATGAAGATACAAATTCAAAACATAGTAAATAAAATACAAAACAAATCAATTCGGTCATGGTGACCACTAGTTCCACATGGTCTATCCCATCCTCACGCTTGTCTTTTGGGATTCCGTCTTGACCTTGGTTGTCGACTAATGACTGCCTCATCAAGAATATTCCATGGTGGACCTATGTGTGTGTTCGATGTGTGTACATCCTATCCCGCTCCTTGCGAAGGAGAAAAATCGAATAATTGGTCTAATGCCCAAGTCTTTGATCCTGATGCATCACCCATATGTGTCTGACATGGTGGGCTCATAGTAGGAAGTGGATACTGGTACATAGAAGGTATCTGAGATGGTAACTACGTAAATTGACTAGGTGCATAGTACATCATAGGTCCTCTTTGTGGAATAAGTGGAATAATATATGACTCTCGACTGATGGAAGAGCGGTTGCGTGTAAGACCACGCGTCTCTCGACTATGTGGAAGAATATGAGGATCCTCAACAGGGAATCTATCGGGTGTGTGTGACACGGTCGGGGATCACAACACAAAACTGTCATCCTTCTTCCATGTTCCACTAAGTCATCCGTAGTGTGTGCCAACCACCCTTCAAGGGTCCCCATATAAAGCAGAGATTCAGCTATGTCATCCTAGTAAGTTAACAAATTATTAGTCATGTATAAATACTAGTTCAGCTAAACAATTTAAGGATAAAGAAATTATACCAGGCATCCATCTTGTGCATCTTTCTTACCGATATACAACTTGGTCATTTTCCGATATCACACCATATATTCATCATTGTTGCTCGTGGGCTCTGAATGTGGTATCCTCCCAATAACCAACTTTAATCGATTTTCCCAAATTTGTAGCACAGGTTGAAGAACTTGCAACCAATTGTTGTCTTCTTTGCCTCTCAATGTTAGTTTATGTATACTATCAGGTTGAGATGGCATAGAAGGAACAAATTGTAGGAAGCCAAATTGTCAAATAACCTTGTCAAGCTATTGCCACTCTGCAATATGAAAACATATCAAAGGCACAACAACTCTCCATATCTCGTGGCCCTCCAAAGAAATTTATGGTAACAGATTAAAAATTGCTCCAGAATAAGACTGTCACACAAACTGCATAAACAACAAATAATAATAATAACAAAGACATAATATTTAAATATTACCTCATTTAATTAAAATATAATTTGTGTCAAACTTTTATTTAAATATTACCTCATGTGATCTTAAAATATCCAATTTCCTTTGGACAATCTCCACATCATCGTCTAAGGAAATTCTATTTTGGTCAAATTCAATTAACTAAAAAATAATATATTTTTTATATTATATGTGACTAAATGGTGTGTCCTCATCAAAGGTCACCATGACATCCCTCTAATGGACACTGTGTTGATATTTGTTGCATTGTATAATTCTCGGTACATATATCCTAATAACGCACTGACCCATGCATATTTCTCTATTTCTATCAGATCATCCAAGAACTGCAAATATCTTAATGAAACTCTAGAGTTGTTTTTATCCACAAACATTACACCACCTAGGAATCGCAATATCCAAGCCCAGGTGAAGCGACACAATGCATCGGGGTCATCTAGAAATGGTGTTACATCACTAAATTGTTCACCCAACCAACTTAATTTTACATAAGAACCTCTTATATCTTCTGTAGTTGGACTTACCCCAGTAAGGCCTCTGCCATGTCATCCTAGTCCCCATGTGTCAATCCAATAACTGGTCTCCCATCCACTGGTAAGCCGAACAATACCACAACATCTTCCAACGTGATGGTACATTCCCCACACTGCACATAGAATGTGTGGGTTACAGGCATCTATCTTTCAATGAATGCATGCAATAACCCCCCATGAAGTTTAAGATACCCAAGTTGGCAGATCTAGTAAAAATCTGTCTCGTGCAAATACAGGGAAATAACATCATGAACAACTCATCTCAATTTTAACTTCTTATTATTGTCAGTGTTCCAAATATCCTCAAATATACAGTACTCTTGCATCCATAACACATCTGACTCAATATGTCCTGAGTCAATTTTGACGTCATCAGAGGAAGATGAAAAAGCGATAATGAACCTGAAAAAAATTTAAAATAAATTATTCACTATAATTTTAGTAAGATATACTTGTACAATTTACCATGAAAAAAAAATTAACTACTCTAACACACTTAATCTTATTTTAATAACTATTTATATCACCATCTTCACTACACAACCACACATTATTTTTTACTACCCTATCAAGAGATAATTAAAATTTTTTAAAGTAGAAATAATATAAACATAATCAATATGCGGCCACATAAATTTTTTTAACTACCATATCAACAAAATTTATTTGTTTGTTAAATAATAATTAAATCAACATTTTACTTTAACCACTATAACAAATAATTTATTTTAACTACAATTTCAAAATTATTAAACTAGTAACAAAATTTATAATTATTTCATCTTTTAACATTTTTCCTACACTCAATTTTTTTTAAGCTAAACTATTAACAAAAATTTTTCACTTAATGTTTTTAAAGTACTAATTATATCAAAATTTTATTTTAACTACTCTAACAATTTTTTAATCTCCAATTTCTACAACAATTTAACTACGCCTCAAATTTATTAATATTCAACTAATAAAATTTTTGCTACACTAAATTATATTTTTTAACCACACCTTCAACAAAATTTTTACACTCACTAATGATACCAACATTTAATCTAAGCTAACAAACAATTTTTTTTATCTCCAATATCAACAACATTAAACTACTAACAAAATTTCTAATTAATTCATCTATTAACAATTTTTCTACACTCAATTCTTTTTTTTAACTAAACTACCAATATAATTTTTACACTAACAAATTTATTCCTATACTACAATTACAACAATTCTATTTACTATAATAATGTATCAATATTTTTTACTAATTTTTGAAATAAAATCTACACTTAAACTAGTATAGAGCATTAACATATTTAATTAACAAAAATAAAAACATAAAATATAAAAACTTAATAAACGGGGCCACCACATATAAAAATTAAAACTAAGTCAAATACTAAATAAACTAATACAAAACATAAAATATAAACAACTAACCAGTGAATGGGACACCACAATAGCATAAGGGGGAGGGGACCACTCCAGAAATGAGACCGCCAGCGGAAGAGCCTAAAGGAGCATAATACAAAACATAAAATATAAACAACTAACCAGTAAATGGGACCACCACAATAGCACAAGGGGGAGGGGACCACTCCAGAAATGAGACCGCCAGCGGAGGAGCCTAAAGGAGCAAACGGAGGAGGAGGAGAAGAAATGAAGGAGAGAAAAAAAAAAGGGGGCAGTGAAAGTAAAAATGCGAAAATGACAGGGTGGGGTAAAGGTAATCGTTGTGCGCTCATGACTTAAGCGTCACTGCCACGTGTCACTCCCCAGCAAGACACCCCTGCACGAAATCTCTGTCCCTCAACGTTACATTTTTTGGTCAAACATCAATGCCACGTCTCCCAATCGCGTGTTGTGTGCTCTGAACGTGGACGCTCAACGAAATTTAAATTTGGGTGGTTGATCCTGCTCGTCCACATGGCCAATTTGCATGTGATGTGTACTTCTTTGTTTCACATCCGTTACAAAACAGATCCCCTAGGTAATATGATTGTAACCAAGTCCATTAACATAATTAGTTTCTGTAACGAAACCATATACGTTAATTACCCTCTATGCAAAGAAATTCTAAATTCAAATTAGAGAGTTGCTTTATTTTGGGGACGACAGAGTAGTAGAATGTTATACAATTCAAAGGTAAAGTTACGAAACATTTTAAAGAGAGCAATTTAGTTTGCAACTCAGTCTATTTTTGTGTTAATTTCTTACATCTCATTTACATCATATTAGAATTTAATTTCATGTTTGTATGTGATTATTGCACTAATAAGTTGATTTGAAGAAATTCAAACAACAAAATAGACCTAACCCTAGTTACATTGTATTGATTTTTTGAGGAGTATTAGTTTTTAGTGGATGAAATGATATGAAATATTTGCTAGTCTTAGTTAAGTGTATTGCACTCTTTGTCTTATTCCCTTTTGCCTACATGTTTTCTAGACTTTTGTTTGGTTTTGGAACTATGTCCTATAGACAATTCTGTTAATTCCTTAGTAGATTAATTTGATACTAGCTATGTTTTGTTTTTGTTTCCTTTTTGGTTTTTGAAACACAAAAGTTTTCTAGCCGACCTATTTAACGAGACATGTTTAATTTTATTATTATGAATGTTATTTGTTACTCAAATTGATATTGTGACTTGTGCTTTGTGTAGGATGATTTCAGCAAATGAAACACTTCATATATGTGTGTACACAATTTTTTATTCTTTTCAGTTGTGTTTGAGTTATGTGTTCAATGCGTGTTACTATGTACCTTATTGATGCACTTCTTACTTTTTGATGTTGTAAAATGTTGTCAATGAGTAAAGGTTGGTTGAACATCAAGAATTTGGTGTAATAAAACAATTCCATTTTCTTATATTTTCTTCTTAAAGTATATTTGAACAAGTTTCCATTTTGAACAAATTTCACTTCTATATTTTTGTATTGTATTTGATGTTTAAATTTGTCTTTCTTATAGATTATATTATCAATTATGAATGTGAATTAAAGTGTTCCAGTTTAGTTTATGAACAAGTTCTTTTAATGACAAATTAATCAACTAGTGTGAAAAAAAAGAGTAAAATAATGTTCATTTTTGGCAAACCAAAATCCAACACAAATTGTGTCACCTAAAATTGACACTAATAGGGTCACACAAATTTGACACGAATGGTTTCGGCTTCTGCCCTGCAAGCTTAAAGTTAGCTTTAGTGTCAACTTTGTTACTCACATTAGTGTCAACTTATTCTAACATAAATAAAGTAAACCTTTTATAGGTGTAAATTTTACTATAATTAAAATTGACATTAAGAGTATCAACACTTACACTATGGTGGAAAGCTACAAAGAGAATAGTGTTAGCTTTAATCCTTCACAAGTTTGACACTAGTTAGATAATAGTGTCAACTTTTGTTTGTTTAGTGTTAGATTTTCCCAAGACTAATTCAACAATCCCTTATAAGGTAGTTTTAGTAATTTGGAATAAGATGGTGAAACATAAAGGGGAAAAAGAGAATAAGATCATATATTATAGATAATGAAAAATAAATTAAATAAAATTAATGGTGTGTTTGTTTAAGATTTCTTTTGTGACCAAAATAATTTTGACACGCAAGTAATGGGTTAAATATAGTGATAATATATTAGAATTGATAAGTTGGCTAAGTGTAAAAATTTGTTATTTATGAAGTATGAGGTGTGCAACATTTAAATATAGTACCTAATTATGAAATACGGAAAGACCTTGAATCTTTGATCAATGCTAATATTGTGTTGTAATTGTTTTTGGTTTAAGATATGGAATTTAACCTAATTTCATTGTTTTTGCATTACAAATTATAATACTAGGTTCAATGTGTTGTTAGTTGTTAAATGTTTTTAATATTATGGTTTTAATTTTAGAATAAAATTTTGATTGGTCTAGTTTTTGACCTTTTTCAATAATATGTCTTTAGTCATTGAATACAACTTTAACAAATCTTAATTCCTAAACATTTGCTTTATTAATATTTTTAGTTATTGTAAAAAAATCGATATTAATCAAAATTTTCAGGAATAAGGATTACAAATATTGAAAAATTAAATGTTTAGATATTTTAAAAGACAAAACACTAGAAAAAAGTTAATTTTTTTTTATAAATTTCTCGCAAGCTTTTTTTTAACACCAAAAACTTCGTATGATGAGATTCGATGATAGGATTAAAGTTTTCAAAGTTTTCACAAAAATTTTAAAAGTAAAGTATAAAATACAATTTAAGCATTAAAAGATAAACACAAGCAATTTATATTGGTTTATCCAAATCTCGGGACTATGTCTAATTCTATAACAACTAAAATTCGGGTGTAACTATGAGTTATAAGCATTCTTTCCTAGAGTAAATATAACTTTACAAGTAATATTCTAATTGTCTCTACAAGTAATATATAAATATTCTTTGACCATAATTTCTTCAATTTAAATGATTATTATTTGAACTCAACCTCTATAAGTTATATAAGTATTCTTTAAGTTTAGCCCTTTCAACTAGTGGCAAAGACTAAATCTGGATTTGGGGTACAACTAACTGTTTATAAACCTTTATACAAAAAGAGATCTATAATTAAGAACATGAAATCTTAAAACATAATTATTATAGAAGATAGAAAAAGTTAAAAGGTACAGAGATTCGCACAAAGAGTACTTTCTTATAATGTTCAAACTTTGGTATCTAAATAAAGTTCCACTTGAACTAGTCACTAAGACTCATTTTCTAATTCCTTCGTCTGCTGGAAGCATGGGGAAAGGAACTATCCATTTGTGCATTAAATGCTCTTTCCAAGGATGTCTTATCAAAGTTAATAAAGTAATTTGCTCATTTTCTCATAAATTTTTTGTACTAATAGGTGAAAAGGATATTTTGTGTCAGCAAAATCTACTCTACAACTTTTTTGTTCAAATGTTATTTTTTGATACTCCTTGTACTTGAAAATCTTGGAATGTGTCTCAACAAAAGGTCTACCAAAGAAAACCAAAGAGCATAGTCAGTTAATACATAAATATGGAACGTGATAAGCCTTGTCAGACTCAAGTTTTGCTAATCACTTAAAGCAACTAATGTCATTTAATAGAACAAACATTGATTGCTTTCAAGTGCATTAAACTTAAGTTCGTTTAGTTACTCAAATTAACTAACTTTATCTAATAGAGAAAACTTTGTTTGCGTCTACTCCTAGAGTATTAAATCAAAGTTCATCTACTCTCATAGATCATGTAACTTTGTTTACTCATTTCATCTGCCATAATTTTATTTGAGAAAATTAAGGTTCTTAATAATTAATTATCAAGGCCAAGGGTCTTTGACTCTTCGTCTCATTCAGTACTTAATAAGGATTAAGATAGGTTGTTTAAGGACTAAAACCTAAAACTAAAATTTTTAGAAATTAACGTTAGTCAAAATTTTATTTAAAGACTACAAAACATATTTTGAATTCAATTGCAAAGGGAGAAATGGAAAATGGTTTGTGACATGATCACTTTTAATTCTAATTAATTTAGAAAATGTTTTCATTTTTTCTTTATGTCATTTTTATTGTTTTTAAATCTTGATTTGTACCTTTTATTTTGTTTTGAACTTGTGAGGTAATTTTAACTATGATTTACATGCAAGACTTATGTCATGTTATTTTCTTGTAAGCATTATAGTTTATATTTTGATAAATATTTAGTAATGTCTTTGTTATGTATTGAAATAATTTCTATAAATATTGGAGAAGGAAAACAAGATTAAAGAAAAGACAAGAAATAAGACTAGGAAAAATGAGTGAGAAAGGGATTAGAAATGTCAATATCTTAATTGATGGCAAAAACTAGAAAAGGAATGAAAGTAGTGATCAAAGGAGGGAGATATTTAATGGTGATGTAGGTAAATAAGAGTTTTAGTCTTAAGTCCAAGATGACAAAGTGAGAGGAAAATGAATTACATGTTGACGTTGACAATGCCAATTTAACAATATTGAAATACAATAGATAATATTTTAAATGACGTGACATAATGTTATTAAAAAAATAGATGGTAAGATAGGTTTATGGGCAAATTATTTCAATCCTTTTATTATTACCAAAGAAACACTAGTACAAAATAGTCTTTTAACGTCACCTCAACGACTTCGGTTAAATGTTTAATCGACATCATAAGTTATATCCATGTTATCCATGTCGGGTTCAATAACAAACGATGTGGAAAAAGTTAACTCCAATTACAAAAACTCTTCCCGTGTACCTTTCCTATTGCAAATTATATCTAAAACCCTCCCGTGAATTTTTCTCATTGCAAATTAGATCTGAAATCATCCCCTCGTGGCCAAGGCCCCCATCGGCCACTTCCGTCAAGAGTGAGGTTCTCACTCACCGCCAACCACATCAACAAACACAAATTTCGAATCCCCGTCATTTGTGTCTGCCGCAACCTCGGCGAGGCTCTCTATCGCTTCCGCGGAGGCGCCGCCATGATCTGCACCAAGGGTAAGTGCTGGTATTGGATACATCATCGAAGTCGTGCTTCATGTGTGTTCTATCATGAGCGACATTAGGGTTCTCTGTAATGACAAAGTTTTCACCTTTTCCAAGAACATCGTCGCACCCTACGACCTCGTTATGCAGACTAAGCAACTATGTTGTCATGCACTTCACTGTCGTCGTTGTCTCCATTAGAAGCAAGCTGAAACGCCTAAGCAAAACGATCCCAAGAGACAGAGACACCCATTCAAAACGAAGCTCAATCTACCATGGTGTCACAAGATTCTTTAATTCTCCCTCTACGATATGAGGCTCGTTGGAATGAATCGCAAAATAAGAAAGGAAAACAAGGTAGGTTCCTTTCTTAAATCTTGATTAATTTTTATTATCAATTTGTTAGTGTGATTATTTTTTATTACTTTGTCTTAGCTATTTTTGGAATGGAATGAATAATGATTGGGAAATTGGGTTGAGAGGGATATATGATGGTTGGTAATAGAAAGATTCATGCTTTTCCTTTAAATTTATATTTAAGTTATAAGTGAATCAAAGAAATGTCAATATAATGATGTTCAGGCCTTTGGATTTACAGAGGAATGAGTGGTTTGGTATAGTTCCAGCATGTGTGAGTAGAACTTTATTTCTTTAATTGAGTTATCATATTTTGTTTATGATATAATTTATAATCTTTATTTATTTTTTTACTTCTTTCTTAGGTGGTTTATGATTAAGTTATTAAATTTGAAACAAGACAAATGTCCACGTGACGAGCAATTAACATTTGAGAAAGTTAGGTGTCTCATGCAAGTCAAACCCCTGTTTGATTCATATAAGTAGTGGCACTCTACATTTCAGACATGCAAATGATGTGCACATTGTTGGAATTGCGTAAGGTATCTCAAGTGAAACAAGAAATTAAGGTTTATTGATGGCAATCATATTCAGGTATGCTGCTATTTGAGTTTTAATGCTCCATTGTCCTTCCCTGGTTTGTTGATTTAAATCTAAAGGTGATAAGAATTAATATGCTACTTGAATAGATAATGTGAGTTTGTGGACGAACAGTTTCTATGTTTTTCTGTGTTTCCTTCTGATTTTTACCGGAAACTTTTTGTTTGATTCATTGTATAATGATACGTAAAATATGTGTGTGATAATTATACCAAATGCATACTTTTGCTATGGCAAGTATACCACAGTTATCAAGTAATAAGTATTTATAACGGGGGTTGTCGATCCCATGAGGACAATCAAATCGGGAGACTTATATCTTTATTTTAATTTACTTTATTAATTTCCCAAGAGGGAAGAAAAACATGTAGTTTTTTATTTAGAAATTGAATTAAATTGAGAGCAGAAAGCAAATTGAATTGAGTTTAGATTCAAGAAAGAAAGTGATTGGAATCCCGATTTTACCACTAATCTCCCCTTTATAATTTCCTTTTATGATATTCAAGTATAATCATGGTCGGATTGGATTTCTACCTGATTTAGGTGCTCCATGGAAGGTGCTCCAAGAAGCTCCTTGTTTGCCCCGATCTAGTCTTAAACAATGCCCCACGGTGGAACCCAAGAGAAGCTCTCGGTCGAATGGTGTTTAAGGTGTTTAGGAGTTAAGAAATGAAATGGAAAAAGTTGAGGAGGAAGAGATGGTGGTGGCGCCAAGGTTGGTAACCTATAAGCCTAGGAGGAACTGCCACAATGGGTGTAGAGATCCATTGAAAAGATTCAAAGAGAATTCTCTAAGGGAACAATAGACTAATCTCTCAAAGAAGCTTAAAGTTCATTCATTCAACAATTCATCAAAAGGTCCATACAATGGGGTTCGACCATGGCATTTATAGGGAACCAAGCTTGGCCTCCAAGTAAGCCTAACCACGGTTTAGGAGCCACTAACCAAGGTTAGGGCTGCACCAATCCGTGGGCTTCCTTGCAAGCCAAGTAACCATGTGGGTTACTTGGTAGTTAAGGAAGCACGTGGCTTCACATGGGTGCACATGGGTTTGTCTCCCCTTGTGGCCCATGTGATTAGCCATGTCATCAATCCTAATCACTTCCTAATCAAGGATGGAGATCCTTGATTAAGTGTTGGCATGGATCCAATGCTTAATCAAGGAACTCCTTCCTAATTAGCAAGTGTCTCAAGGCTTCACACAAGTTTTTGAACCGAAAATGATTTTAGCCGTTTTTGAAAACCTTGTGTGGCCTTGACTAGGAAAGCATGGCATGTGTAGGTGTTTATGGAAACCGTGGGCTTGGCCATAAGAACCCATGGGCTTGGCCCAAGTCTTACCCTAGAGCTATTACAACATAGAACTTAATCATGTTCAAAAACATTTACAAGTAGGTTACAAGTGATAAGTCCTATACTAGCTTCATGGTCTTGGAGTCTTCGCACCTCCTCTTCTAGCTTCCTTTGCATGCTTCTAGTAACTCTTCTAGATGTTCCTACATCACTACCCCCGTGACCGTTCCTCTCATAATCACTCACGTCTCCTAAGTTAACTGGGTTAATTAATCTCTTAAGTTAATGCCAAATTACTTAGGGATTTAGTTCCATGAATCCAATTGTGAAGTGTAGTCCGTATTACTACCTATTCCCATCTCTAGGATCTTAGAATAATAATGGTTTCATTCTCCTGTTTTCTCTAGAACTTTACTTTGTCAGAGCGTCTCTAGATTATCTTATCAATTTATTAAGTTTTCAGTTTAATAAATAGCATTAAAAACGAAGAATAAAACACCCAAACATATACTAAATAACATCAAGAATCATATAAAGGAGATAATTAGGGTTACATCGTTCTCTCAATCAAAGAGGGAATTAATTCATAGTGGCAAAAGGGAACAACACAAGTAATAATAGAAAGAGAATACATAGTGAAGTCTAGAGTCTCCTTCCTCGTGGTTGAATTCTGTCGTCGTCTATGAACTAGAAGAGTATCTTAGCCGAAGAGCAGCCGCCGTCTAGGGTTAGCCGTCGGGAGCCTAAGAACTAGGGTTTTAGAAATTGTCTACGGACTGAGTATCCAAAACTTTACTGAATGAAGATTATTTATAGCCTCTTAAGTTGGACTTGGGCCTGGTGCGAGTCTAACTCGCGTGAGGTAGTAAGCAACTCGCGCGAGCTCATGTTCCAGAGAAGAGCCTTGTGTTATACTCCAAATCACTTAGTGCGAGATGAAGGAGCTAGGCACGAGATTAGGAGCCAGAGAGTTAACTTACTATTTAAGAAAGGTGTCATTGCGCGAGATGAGAAGAGATGAGCACGAGATGAGGTTCGAGAGAGCTTTACTTCTTTACTGGAGCTCCAAGTCGCGTGAATTGTGATCCAACTCGCGACAAGATGCTTTCCGAGTACATTTTCACCTATTTTGGCTACTTTTCTCCCTGAAACACTTAACACACCATCAACAAGCTCTAATACGAATTATTGTGAATTATGATCAATTTATAGTTATTTTAGGTGGATTAAGAATGTAAAAAGGGCAATTTATATTATAAAAGGAGTATAGAAATAGCTCACTTTTGTGAGTTATCATATAATTTCAATTAGGCTTGAATCTTGAAATTGATACTTGCAATTTAAATGTAAGCATCCAGGCTGAAGGAATATTCAGAATTAATGTTGAAATGGTCAAGAGGAGTTTGTGAGGGAACAATTAAACAAAGGAATGGTACTAGATGGCATTGATGTTCATTGTCTTTTTCGTGCTCAAAATCACTCCTTTTTTCTATATGTTTTAGATTTATTTTGATTTAGAATCTTGGATTGTTGGATTTTGGACTGGTTTCTTATTTAAAGTTGCCTACTTGAATTTAATAAATATACTAATGTTAATTGTTTTCTTCTTTTTTTTAATCATGGGGCAGAGGTGGATGCATTAATTAATGAGACAATAAACTTAATGGTGGATGTTGCTTAAATGGAAAACTCAAACAAGATGAACGCACGTAATATTGCAATGGTCTTTGCACCAAACATGACTCAAGTAAAACTAAATCATTTTCTATTGTAGATACTGTTCTTTAACTAATATTTAATTTGTAATTATTTTATTTTATATATGTTGCAGTAATGATTCCTATTTTTTCTATTACAATTCAATCAAAAGTAATTTTACTTGGTAGATAGTTTACTTTACTAGTAAGTATACACGAGCATGAGTTTGAACGAGAATAAAATTTTATGAAATGAATGAATATGCATGAAGGGACAAACTTCCAACATCTAGATAATATATATATATATATATATATATATATATATGTATATATATATATATACTCTTATGTATGTTACCACTTTCAATATAAATAGTTTCTTTTCATTTTTATTCTTTATTTTTAGTTATAAATCTACGGAAGAAGACAGTAGGTATGCATTTGTAGACACTTCCCTATGTGTGGTCACTTTACCCTCTAGATTGATGATGTAATTTCTTCTATAAATTCATATTTAATAGTTATTTTAATCCTTGCGTCTATTTTTAATCTGTAATATTAAAGCTAAATTAAGTTTTAAATTAGACAATTTTTCATTGGTGTATTAACAAAAAAATTTAGAATAAATAAAATTAAAAAATTAAATTATTTAATATAAAATTATAAAAATAAATCATTTATAAAATTATAAAAATCTGTCTAACATCCAAGTGGGAAAGTAACGATATATTTGAAATTATTTATATACATTTATAAGTAAACTTTTTTTGATAATTGTTCTGAGTATATGTTTTTTATTGTTATAAGCTAATGTATTTATTTCATTTGTGTCTCTAATGTTTGTATCTCGAAAAAAAATTAGGCATTACCATAAGCAACAATCAAAACAACTAAACAGCAGTATTTACAATTGACAAGTCAACATATACAACTTAAAAAAATAATATATGTGATGTGACATGTCAAAGCTTCTAAAGCTACCTACCTTATCTCAAGTACAATATCTTCAATGGACACCTTTTCTATAAAAGAGAATAAAATGTCAGCTTATCACAATCAAAAGTAGAACACAAAAGTAAAGAAACAAAAAAAGAAAGGGAACAAACATAAGTGGTAAGAGAAGAAAAAAAAGGAACATATTCTGGGAGCATAGAACACCTTGCATCTCAAACATTTTGTTTCAATATTTGAGTGTATTTTTTTCATATTCTTTGCCTAGCAAAATTATCTCATACCTTATTGTAATATTCTCTCCTTAGAGACTTATTTTTGTACCTTTAAACATTTATTGTTTGTGAAAGTCATGAGTAACTTAGTGACAAAGAATACTTTGGTTGAATTAGAAGTAACATTGTAAAAAACAAAATACTTGAGTTGAGGCAAAAGTAATTTTGTATGAAAAAATACTTGAGTTGAGCATAACCGACTTTATAAAACAGTTGAGTGAACCAATATTAAATCTATATGTGTTCACCCTTTTCTCCCTTCTCTTATTTTATTTGTTAGAAGTTTTTTTTTTAAAAAAAAAAACACTATTAAAATTTATTTTCAAGGCTTATCTATACATTAAAAAATCTAGTGATTCTTGCGAAAATATTTAAAAGATCCAATTAAACCCTTATATCTTGTATCTTTTTTTGCTCTTTCAATTATTAAAAGGCATAAAAGTACATAAATAGTATTGTTTTAAAATGTTTTTAACCAAATAGGGTCATTTAGAAAATATTCACACAAAGGATCTATTTACACATGAGGCACCACGGGAAGTGTTGAGTCATTATTTTGATCACTTTCTCTACATCTTTTATATCCTAATACAACATGATTAATGGTCAATTAGCATGATTTAATGCATTTATGAGTTTGTGCTCATTTGGGCTTTAAGTGCTTAATTTGTTCTAATTCGCTATATTTTTCCAGATTTGTGTAGTTTCACTAAATCAGGCATAACTCCTTCTACAGATTTTCATTTGAGCTCCGATTTTTCTCGAATTAAAGAGGATTGAAAAAACTATAAAAGTCATGAAGACATGAAGAGCCAATTCGGACATGCGGAATTTGGACGAGAATTTTCAGCGTTTTGGGCTTTTTTTAATTCACGCAATTAGTCCATCTGTATTTTTATTTTTATTTTTTTGTAAATGGGGTTTTTGGCACTTAAGTGGCATGTGCCCTGCACATGGGAGCTGCCCATTGGTAATTAGAAAAAGAGCAATCAGATTGGGGGAAATGGCACTAAGCATATTTTTACGTTTTTCTTTCTTCTTCTTCTCCTAATTGTTGTGTTAAGGTTTTGGGCATTCCATTTTCTTCATAGTTTGATGTTGTTGTTCACGTTCCAGAATTGAGGCTTCCATTGTCAATTGATTTTCATTGTCATTTCATTGTTGAGACTCAATCAATACAATTCTAGTTTATTCTCTTTTCTCTATTCTACTGCATTCCCTAATTCAATTATTCCAATTGCTATTACATTTGTTTTGCTATCCCATTTTGTTCTCTGCAATTTCCTCTCAATTAGTTTACTACAATTTCACTTCCATTGGGTTACTGTAATTTCGTTTCTCTACATTTCCATATGTGTAATTCGAATTTAATGGAAGGCTAGGTTTAAGGATTAACCTCTTGATTCAAGATTGCAATGATGTTTTGAGGTTCTGTTGTGCATTGTTCTTGCGCGAATTGTCATTTACTCTTCATCATTCATTCTAGCTCTTAATAATTATGTTCATGCTTAATGTCCAGTTTAATAACAAATTATATTTATGTTTCATGCTTAATGGAGTGAAATATGATTGTTGTAATTTGAGTGAATGATGTATGTAATTACTTAATTCGCATAAGGAAAACCATAATTAATTTCCGCCTAGTTAATTGGTTCAGGTTTGATTGAGAGGTTAGTAATTTGAGCATGAGTTTCTTTAACCTAGGATAAGTGCACTCCAACCTAATTAAGAAGTTAATTTGTTTTCATTTATTGATTCTATTAGTGTTAATTGTTTTGTTTATTAATTTTGTTTTCCAAATCAAACAACCCCTCTCTTCTGTTCTGACTTTGATAGAAATAACATGATGGTCCTTGAGAGAAGACCTAGGAATCACTCCTAGTATACTACATTTTAACTGCATTATTTTTGATTGAGTGCGACCTCTACCAGGAAGATACTGTAAAGGATGATTTTTTACAGCGGTTTTTCTATTAACCGCCATTAAAAATCCTACAACAATGTTTGTTTGTTTACCCGCTGTTAAAAATGAGCTGTTAAAAATGTTATTTGCACTAGTGTTAAAATTGTAGTTTATTTGGTAGGAATGTACAACTAAGATTGTCTCCAACTTACCACCTAATTGTTTGTCTAGAAATTGTGTTCGGAGATGCATTATGCCATTAACTTGTTTACATATTGTTGAGTGGAATTAACAAGTCAAAGTCATGAGGCAATATGGCAAGGGTTAGCATACCCCCCAGCCTGCAAAAAACTTCATTCTATTACTTTGAAAGGGAAAATTCAGAAAATTGGTTGGTATTGTGGAAAAAGAAATACATGAGAAGGGGGTTCAATTGTGTGTTAAAAGTTTTTTGCTAGCTTTTTAATTTTCCTTTTAAAAAATGAGTCTGGTTAAATTCAAAAGCATGTCATATTAGATATATAAAGAGCTTTTAAACAAAAGTTTTGCAATTCAACCTCAATTAGTGAAAGACAATAAAATAGTAAGATGAACACAAGAGAATTTATATTGGTTCGTCTTATAGATGATTACATCTAGTTTCTTAGCAAGAGCTAAGATTTACCACTACTAAGTGAACATAAATATTATTTGACCACAATCACTTCTGGCTAAGCCAAATATTATTTGGACACAACATCTTCAGGTTAACTAAACTCAAGTATTGTTTGAACACAACCTCTTTAAGCTAACCACTCCAAGAATTATTTAGACTCAACCTCTTTAAGCTATATCAAGTATTATTTGATCCTAACTTCTTCAGTCTAACTACTATGAAAGATGGATTTACAAAAGGGTGTTTAACTTGAAAAGATCCAACCTCTACGCAGAGAGGGATATTACAATGAAAGTTAAACTAAAAGTTATTTCAAAAGAAGAATATAAGAAGTTGTACAGAGTAAGATTATCAGAGTTTTCTTTTCTCTTGAATAGAACATTCTCACCAACTTCAAATCTTCAAACTTAAGCCTTCATATTGATGGAGGTGTTGAAGTAGTCGTTAGATTCAGCACCTTGAAAAACTTCACTCCACCTGATGAGAGTATGTCCAATGTTCTTCAACATTTAATACGTTTTTTTGACTTGTTAACATTAGTGCAAAGGGATCTTCATAATCTGAGGATTAAGTACTGAAAAATTATCCTTCTTTTTGCAACATATCTTCATGTCAAAGAAATCCTCTTTAACTCTGTTAGGCAAATTTTTATGAGAATTCAATTGAATTCCTTTGGTTTGAATGTTAGCTTTGTTGGAACATGAGTTTTACTTGAGCAGACTCTGCATGATGAAGTAGTATTATGATGAAAGTCTAAATATATGAAAATAATAGACAAAACTAATAATCATCTTGTTTGTCAAAATTCGTATGTTGCTTCATTAGTCTGGCTTGAACTTTATCAGATATGCATCATTTGTCTATTGATTTCACTCTGTCTGATTTTGCTTCATAAGTTTGTAAGCTTCATTCGTCTTATAAGTTCAAATTTTTATCTTAATACTTTGTAATTATCATAATTGAGGGATATAATTTACCTTTAAACAAATTTGACTTAACAAACTGTTTATGCTCGTGCTTAAGGTTTGAAATACCCACTACCAGTATCAAATAAAATGTTATGCACATCAAGGATAAGTCAATTACAATGATGAGTGCATGGTGTGGTACCAAAAAAAAACAAAGATGTATATATACCTAAGAAATGCATGACAGATAGAAATTGTAAGACATTTATAGGAATAATATAAAAATATAAATTAAGCTTCTATTTTTTTTATTGATTAAGTATGATTTATATTTTTTTCATGCTTCTAGGAGTTTACATTTAATGACATCTGATGAGGGTTGACAATTATGAGATCAGGTTGATTTGCTAACACTTGCACAAAAGTTAACCATTCTATTTGACAAGATTAAGCGAGTGATATAAATTGTTATTGCTACTCCGCAAAGTAATCAATGATTCCATGTAAATGGTACTACAGACATACTACAATGTAAGGTGAAGGCATAACAACTATCTCATAATAGGTTATCGGTAGAAGTTGATTAACACATCTTGCCTAAGATTCCAAAGTAACAATATGAGATGCACTATACACTCATGCAATTCAATCAATTTGCTTCACTGATGCCATACATTTATAGCCATCCTCCATCATATGACAACCATTATGAGAGTTCATATATTGGTTGTGGGTTGTCCTAACATAATGAACCATATCAACGCATACGTGCTTTCTCAATGATGATCTTTTTAGATATTAGCCCATTCACGTTATAGGTCTTAACATTTACACTTCTGATATCCTATATGGTTCTCCTTGAAACTTGTCAAACACAATCACAAACATGTAAGATTTGGTTGGTGTAGATTTGAGACTGCAATTGTCAGTAGAGGCAAGCAAGAGGTAATGTGGTTGAAGAAGAAATCTTAATCGAAATACACATCAAAGGGAACAACCATGTGGTACATCATCCAGCCATCAACTTTCTCATCATTGATATTTTTTTAGTTATTATTTTCTTTTATATTTGTGCTTGTCAAAAACACATTTAAGTAAGGTTAGGTTATGATTTCTTTTCATAAGTTTGTGACTTCTACTTTTATGTTTATCTATTTTCACTATTCCTTTTTATAATTTCTTATTTATAATTTTTCTAAACAAAAAAAAATAAATCAATCAATCCATGACAAACATATAAATAAATTAATCCATGACAAGCACACCCATTTCATGATACATATGACATAGGAAAAATAAACTCACTAAATCTAGGAACTTCCTTAATTTGAAAGCAATGGACATTGACGTCTATTATGATTTATGACATTCTCTTCCTCATCTACCACACTTGTATCATCTCTATGAATGTTCAACCTAATCCATTTTATTTCTAATTCTAGTTGATTTAGTTTTTTCTTTCACATGAATGGTTTATGAATATGGGACAAGTGTCCATTACACTTCAGCAGGTGGGTTTGCATCCTCATTCCTAAGTGGCCACCCCCGACCTAAGTTAGTAATTATGATGCTATCATTTTTTTATCACATGATCAACATATTGAAAAAAGTCGTGCTAACATATCCATAAACCACAATAGCATTCAAACATGGATATTGAAAAGTACTAAATCATCTGCATTGACAATACTTGTTATTTAAAATTATTGTCTATTTTTTACCTTGAAGCTTGTATCGTGAATATCATATACGTGAACAATATAAGAGAAAATATCTTGATATTTTCATATTGTTCGCATTAAATTAGAATAATATATTTGACCTTTTCCCAATTTCTTTTCAAGCATGACAGTCTCAGTCAAGAAAGTATTCCCGACATCAACTATATGTTGACTTCACTAGAATTGTTATTGTAGGTTTTAACATTCTTTTAGTGCTTTGTTCACACGTTGAGAAAGATTTTTTGTCATACAACCAAATTTGTGTTCATACTTGTCATAGGTCATACTCCATTTTCTTTAGAAATCCCTTCAATTGAAAAATCAATTGTCAAACTCAATTCATTGAATTTATCTAAATTTTTATCAAAGATATGCTTTCACGGAGTATACCCTAATCAAATTGGATTATATAGTTATATACAAATTAAAACCTAATACTTAATAACAATAACATTCTTGTGTAACTTAACTAACATGTGATTTATTTCATGTTCTTAAACTAGTGATTGTAATTACTTGCAATATATCCTTTGCAATACACATGATAAGCATAGGGTTAACTCCAACCAATTGTTTCGTTATTGACGACTGACTTGATACTCCAATGTCAATCAGAGATAAGTCGATACTCTTTTTATTAGTATCATGGAGAGGTAAATGTGAGAAAAATTAAGACCATGCTCACCTTCAACAATGAAAAATACAAGAGGCAAAACATTTTCATTTTCATCCTGTTTTGTTGTTATTGATGTTTTTTTTTCTGGTATCTCCTATACAGATGAGTGTCGTTTACTTGATTTGTTAATTTAATAGTTGAAAGCATCAACACATTGTTTAAAAGTCCTCAAACATAATTAAATTGATGGACAACACGAAGAACATTATTACTAACAATATACTCATCACTATGTGACACTCTCAAAATTAATTTTCGTAAATAACTACGTATACTAAAAATGTAGTTAAAACGTTTACTAAAATTTTTCGTGAAAACTTGCGTATAAATTGTATACTGTTAAAATTTTATTAGGTAAAAAATGTAATTGAAAACAGTTTTCCGTCTTATAGCAATATGTAACAAAATTTGAGAAAATTACGGTTACGCTTATAAATAAAAACGTTGAGAAAAATAACTTTGTTGTTGAAGTTTTTATTACTATTTGACATTTTGATAAGAGTAGAGTAGAAACCGTATAAGTTTTGACCGAAGTAGAAACCAAGAAGGAATAATAATGAATCTATGAGTATTGTTTTATTTTTCTGTGATAACTACATATGGTGGGAAGAAACGATAAAGCAATTGCAGAGGCACTAGAAAGTCTTGCCCAAGCAATTGGAAACCAAAATAGAAATAATAATGAACAAACTGAATATCAAGGTCCGGAACATTTTCAAAGAAATAATTCACTCATGTTTAATGGAGGATATGACCCGGAAGTTTCTCAAAAGTGGTTAAAAGGAATTTAGAAAATCTTCTGAGTCATGGCATGTCTTGAAGAATGTCTTGAAGAAAGAAAGGTAATTTTCGGAACCCATATGTTAACTGGAAAAGCAAAGTATTAATGTTAAAATACCTCTCAGTATATAAAAATAGAAGGGGAAAGAATAAAATGGGAGGATTTTAAAGAATTATGTTTAGAAAAATATTTTTTGAAGATATAAGGGAACAAAAAAGAAATGGAGTTTTTATAATTAAAATAGGGAAACTAAACAGTAGTTGAATATACTATTAGGTTTGAAGAGCTAGTCAAATATTCACATTTAAATTATTGTCCTAACAAGATGAAAGGAAGCATGCAAGGAAACACACCTAAAAAGCCAAAGGTTTAAGGAAGAATTCTTTTAGTTAAGATTATTTATGAAAAAGATAAGGCAACATAGGTACTGGAAAATGAGATGATGAAAAATATCCTATACTATTTGAACTAAGCAAATTTCGAGGACAAAATTTTTTTTAGTGGGGAGAGTTATAACACTCTCAAATTTAATTTTCGTATACTAAAAACGTAATTAAAATGTTTACTAAAATTTTTGTAAAAACTTGCATATTGACTGTTTACTGTTAAACTTTGATTGCGTGAAAAATGTAATTCAAAACAGTTTACCATCTTATAGCAATACCTTTACGAAATTTAAGAAAATTACGGTTATCATTATAAATAAAAACGTAGTAGAAAAATAACTTTGATGTTTGACGTTTTCATTACTATTTGACATTTTGAACGTTATTTGATGTATCTGATTCACTGTAAATTCATTGTCTGAATTGTATTATTGTTCTATATTTAGTATGTGAAATCTATTAAGAATTAATATGTAACAATAATATTGTTACACAGAAAGATTTACTAACTCTAAAAATATACATTTTTCTGAAAAATTTAATTATTTTCCAGACTGCGTTTGTATACGCACTACAAGTTAAAAAATTAGAACAACAAGAAAATCAAAAGGAATATGGACCATAATATGTAGAATTAGGAGTAGGATAAATAAATATACAGGTTGGAATAATGTATAACAAAATTTTTGTAAATTAAATACAGAAAATGTCTTAAAAATGTATCTAACAATCTGTGAACCATAAAATTAGGGGAAAATAATTTTTAGAATCCGTATAATTTTGTCATAATTATGGTATAATCACACATGATATTTGAAGGATGGAATTAAAATTATAAAATTTAGAAGAGAAAATAGGATTTTAAATCATTATAAAAAAAAGTTTACTAACTTCTAAAATGCAATTGTGTAAAATTATACACAATTTGTTATCCTTGGTTATAAATCAATTAAAGAAGCATGGAAAGGATAAAAGAAAGCGACAAGGATTGGCTAGAAAGAAAGTCACGGCAATTTGAAGAATTTTGCAACCAAAATATCAAAATTTGAAAAGTTTAGTAATTTTTAGCCACCTTTATCATTTTGTGAAATTTTGGCACATGGAATCTCTTAACTACCACACTTCACGTCATGGCTGGTGCAAAACAAGGAAGAAAAATCCAACTTGGCAATTAGAAAGGAATAATCAAAGTCAATTATCAAAGCAAAGGAAAAAACTTACTTTTTAAAAGTAACTAAATGGTTAAAGTAATCAAACTAGCTTAACTACTTAGTTACATGTCTTATTTTATTATTTTTCAACACTTATAAATACATTCAAGGTATGGACAGTTTTTACACATCATAAACTGTGACATACTTGCACAAAATCACCAAAATTCCTTTTGTTTTCGCCTTGCAAAACTGTGAGCTCTTTTGACACCATTTAAAAAATTTTCCAAAATTTCTTCACCTTTCTCTCTAGTATTCTTCACGTGACTTTAAGGTTGGAGTGAGACCAAGCTCTTTCAACCTTTAAAAGCATTCCAAAGAGTTTTCAAGAGAAATTAAGGTAAGGGAAGTTTCTAAATTCCTTAAGTTTTCAAGTTTCTAAAGGTGCTAAAATACTAATCTTTATGAAGTTTTGTGTCTTAAGCTTTAAAACTCTTTGATGTCTTAATTTTTATATGAAGTTAAATTCTGAAAATTTATAAGTCTTATAGACGTCTTGAAGTATTAATAACATCAAAGGCTATTACTAAAGTACTTTAAATTTTTAAAGATTTCTAACGGTTTTAAAGAGTAATTGGAAATCTTGTTTATAAAAGATGTTTAACATGGTTTCAAGATGTTTTGACACTTAAAACCATTCGTTCAAGATATATTAAACACTAAAACAAAATGGGAAGCAACAAAAAGTAGTTAAAGAATGATTCAATAATTAAAAACGTTAAAATTATAAGTTTACAACGGTTAATTTCCTATGCTTTGAACTTGAATGTTTGTGCTGTGAACTTGGATGATAATTTGGATTGTGTTTAATTACCTTTGCTTTAAACTTGGATGATCTATTCTATGGACTTGGATGATGATTGAAATTATGATTAACTACCTATGCTTTAGACTTTGATGACTTGTGTTGTGGACTTTGACGGTTTGAACTATAAATTATTAATCTATAACGTAAAATAAAATTATGGAATAGACTTGTAATACCAATTAGTTGGTGTTATTTTAATTGATGAATTTGACTTGTGACACTATGATTTTATTTTAAATGTGTACCTTTGAAAAAAAAAAGTTTTATACCTTTAAGGTTGAGTACCTCCGTGGGAGGTTGAGTACCTTCGTTTATAAGGTTGTGTGCTTGATGGATTTTAAACATATTAATAATGTGGAGGTAAGATCATGACATACTTGCATAGTCTCGAATAAAGGTGGACCCTAGTAGGGGGCGCAGATAATAAACTTAATATGTGCATCTAAGTGTGATGCTTAGTATGGGATCTGTGAGACAATGAGAAATTATTTGACTCATGATGATCACATATTGTTTATTATATTCTATGCGATAATGGGATACCCTAACTAGTTAGTAAGTTGTATGGTGATGATGTCGTAATTATATGGTACCACATTCCATATTTTTGAAGTTGAGGCGGGAGCATGCATCATATAGAAAATTCCCATTTAGTTTCCATTCATTCATTCAATTATTGTTGAATGTAATTCCAAGAGAATTATTATCCATATTTATCATGAACTTTAATATATGAAACTTACCCTTACATTTTATTCGGAGGAGAAGGTTGACAAGTAGATTAAATAGTTCTATTTGGGGATGTGGAGGAAAAATAATTAGCATAATGATATTTGTGAAATACGTGTATATTTATAAGTGACTCTATATTACATACTTTTATGACACTTTGTACATATATTTTTGGATGTAATGTGATTTTATGACACATTGGATGAGTTCATTTTGTTAGAAAGAATTTAATGATGATGATGTTTTTTTAGCAAAGAAAAATATTTCAAAAATTTATTTAAAAAATCTAAAGAAAAAGAAATATTTTCAAATAATAGTAGAAAATAGAGGAAATGGAAGTATTTTAGGAAGATTGAATTGGTGTTACACAATACATCAATACATATATATGGTAATGTAAATATATATGGTAATGTAAATATAATGAGTAATATAAATAAAATGAGTAGTTTACATAGAAAAATAGATTTTAAATAATACCTAAAAAAATTAATTAGATGATAATTATAATAAATGAAAACTACAAGTCAAATATAAATAATGTATACATTTATGTATTAAAATTTATAAAATTCTATCAATAAATATTTATACACTCAAAATAATATCATTCTAAAATTCTTCACTGTCAACCTGGAAAGCTTAAGTGTGGGCCCGACTTGTACCTTCAAGCTAGTCTATTTGATGGGCTAAAAGCGCAAGTAAGGCCTATGTTTCCCAAAAACAAAAAAAAAAATGGCGTAGCGCGAGCATAGGCAAGGCATGTGTTTCTAATGGGAAGGCGCAACGCGACCTTGCGCGTTAAATGTCCATGCACACATGACACAACCCAGCCTGCTATACGTGATAGCGCGAACATGCACTTAATTGACAAAACAGACCTTGTATAAATATTTTCAAACGACTCTATTTGTGTAATTTTCTTTTTAAAATTGCACTCTTTTTATATTTTTGTCTACTAAAAGTTGTGCTCGTTTCTAAATTCTAATTATATATGTGGTTGAGATCCAATGTCTCCCATACATGTAAGCTTTACTGTTACTGTATTGTTGGATAGATTAAGGAATTCAAGAAACATTGTGTCGAAGTTGGATAACGTGGCATTTGCCTTTTTAAATAGAATGAGTCTAATATTGGACTGGAATTAGGCATAGTAAAATGGGTCAGTCTGCCCAAGACGGGTTGGACTGGCTAGTGGGCCAGGTGAAACGAGTTGGGGTGGGTTATTCCAACAAGAATGAACAAACCGAAGAACTAACCTACCCCGCTTTGTAACATAAGTTAAAAAAAATAATAAAACACAAATAGGTGAGTATGGTATAATGGTAAGCCCGTGAAACACCAATATAAATTTCAATTTTGAGATGTTAAGTTAGCAACACAATTTACATTAGTCTTAAATTTAAACAGAAGTCTCTAATAAATTTCACATCACACAAAATACTAAATAACTGAAATAAGTAATAGCTAAATTAAAAATTAAGAGTCTAAAATGACACAAATGAAATCAATTATTATCTTCCATGAAAATGTTTAAGTTCTAATTTATTATTTTTATTTTTATTTTTATTTATAATCATATAATATATTAATAAATAATAATAATATACATCATTTAATTAATATTTGTATACCATGGACATGGGCTAATTTAATAGCCGTTGGATTGGCCTTTTTTTTTTTTATGAAATGATGCAGGCCGGGCTAAAGCTCAAAATACTAGCACATATTTGATCAATAAAAAAATATATATAATTAAAAATAAAGATCTATAAATAATGAAAAATAGGAAAATATTTGATCAAATAACAGAAAAACATACCTAGATAGCTAACGAGCTGGTCTGGACATTTTCAAATATGAATTAATCAATTTGATTTGGTTTAGGTTTTCAGTTTTTTTTTTTTTTTTTTGTGCAAAATTTGAAGCAAATTAATCTAAAAAAACAGATTGGTTTGGTTTAGTTTAATTGAATCTAGAAGAATTTCTGAATGTAAAATTTTATCATTCTTTCTGAACAATTCTTACATGATCTTTATGATATAAACAAAAAATTTTGTTATAAACATAAATCAAATAATAGTAATACACTATTATCTTCAAAAACTCTATTATTAATAGTAAAATAATATATAATACAATGTATATTTAATTTGATTTGGTTCAGCCATATAAATTATAATTTGATATGTGAACTAATTACTCTCAAATTTGATTAGTTTAATCTGAGTTCGACCTGATTAACACAAAATTCAAATAAATTTAATTCATTTAATTTAAATCTTCAAACTCCTCTGATGAACAACCCATCTCCAGCTCCCACCGGCACACCCAAGACAACTTGCGACCTAATTAATTGAAGCTTTGTTAACGGGTAAAGAATTAACAAATAAAAAAAATTAAATAAAATTACAATGAAACTTTATATGTTATACTTTTTATGGTGTTTATTCATAATATAAAATATTAGGTTTAATTATCTTTTGATTTTTTAAGTATTATGATCATATGCTTTTGATTCTGCATTATTTTTTTTGTCTTGCAAAATTGTAACTTCATTTTAGGGATCAATATAAAATTACATATATTTATTATTATTAAATAAAAATAAAAACAGACAATAACTTAATAAATATAATTTTTATCAATAAACTTTAATATTAATTTATATATTTATACAGAAATATATTAATATTAATTTTATATTTATTAATATATACAAGTAATATAAAACTAATATTAATAAATGTATTATTCTATTCTGTTTTTAATGCATACTACTTTTCTAATATCATATTGTTGGGAAAGGCGTAGCGGAAAAACTTACACACAGAACTTGAAAGCCTGCGTGTAAAAATGAAAGGGTAAAAATAAAACCTTTCCCTTGAGGGGAAATAAGAGAACTGTAATAAGCGGCAATATAAAATCGCAGGGAGAATAAAATATAGGAGCAAGAGGAACACAAAAAATTTTAACGTGGAAACCCCCAATGAGAGGGACAAAAACCACAGGACCTAGTCCAGAAAAATATACACTATGCCAAAGAGTACAACAAAACAACTCCTCCAAGAGGGCTAACAAAAACGCTATACTCAGGACCATATGTGGAAAAACACACCGGTGGACACACACTCTAAGGTGTGGTGTGAGAGAATAAAACAATCACTCTCTCTTATATAAGTGTTCAACTCCTCTCTCTTTCTAACCTCTGCCGATGTGGACTTTGAATTACAAAAAAACTCAACAAATCCTCCCTTAATTCAAAGTCTAACACTATTACATATTCTACAAAATGTGGGACTTTGTTTGAATCCCAACAAACCTCCCCTCAAACAAAGGATCACAAAACATCCTTCCCTACAATCAATGATGGCCATTAGAGCTTCCATCGTCGCGACAATTCTTGAGCAGCTTCACATTGTCGTTGATATGCCCTAGTTCTTGTACCGCCGTTTTTGATAGCTCACATCAACGGAACACGCATTCTAGCCAAACTTGCTAGGGAGACTTTCGACACAAGGGATCCCAAAAAGTAGGTCCACCTGACCACTTAGATCCACTCCAATCATTGCACACAAATCTGAGCCGGTCGTCAAGTCGAACCATCGGCTCTAATACCATTTGTTGGGAAAGGCGCAGCGGAAAAACTTACACACAGAACCTGAAAGCCTGCGTGTAAAAATGAAAGCCTGCGTGTAAAAATAAAACTTTTTCCTTGAGGGGAAATAAGAGAACTGTAATAAGCGGCAATATAAAATCGCAGGGAGAATAAAATATAGGAGCAAGAGGAACACAAAAAATTTTAACGTGGAAACCCCCAATGAGAGGGACAAAAACCACAGGACCTAGTCCAGAAAAATATCCACTATGTCAAAGAGTACAACAAAACAACTCCTCCAAAAGGGCTAACAAAAACGCTATACTCAGGACCATATGTGAAAAAACACATCAGTGGATACACACTCTAAGGTGTGGTGTGAGAGAATAAAACAATCGCTCTCTCTTATATAAGTGTTCAACTCCTCTCTCTTTATAACCTTTGCCCATGTGGACTTTGAATTACAAAAAAAACTCAACAAATCCTCCCTTAATTCAAAGTCTAATACTATTACATATTCTACAAAATATGGGACCTTTGTTTGAATCCCAACGAATATCTAATTCTATTATATTTTTAAAATGTTTTACTCTTATGTACCGTTTCAGCCTGTCCTACAAATGCAGCATAAAAGTTTAAAGGGTAAAAAAAAATTTTAACAGAGTTTTGAATGTAAGTAAAACAAAAAAAAAGGTTACATATATTTTGAATTCTTAACTACTTTCAATTCATTTAATGTTATTATTTTTAAAATATTCTTCATTCAATTGAGGTTTTATTTTTAATTATCTTTTTTATTTTTTATATCAAGTTATAATAAAGATTATTTTTAAAAAAATATTATTTCTTAGTTAATATTAATGCTATTAAATCATCCAAACTAACTTTATTTGAGAATTAAGTCTTTTTTTTTAATATTCGAGGCCTCAGAGAATATATTTTTAGTTGTTAATTTCTTTTTGTAAATTTCATTGTCAGTTCCTAAACAATATTTTTAACATTTTTGGTTTCTATACTATTTTTTTAGAAAACATTTTTAGTCAATTACTTGACGATGTAATAATTGTGTTGGTAACCTAATGACGTGTCACGTTATAAAAAATTTAAAGATAGATAAACAGTATTTTGTCATAGTTGGTAGCAATTGAAATTATGGATTTTTAGTTCATGGAGGTAACGTGGATTTCCTCAGTATTCTTTTATTTTTTTTTATTATTTTGTTTTTTTAAAGAAAAGAAATTATGAAGTTATATTTTTAAGAAAAATATTTAGTACAAAACTATAATAAATACACATACAGATAATTATTATAAAATATAAGGATGAGAAATATAAATATATAAAATGTGAAAAAGAGAAATATATATAATATCATGTGAGTAAATTGTGAATAAATTGTATGATTGATTGTGGATTATAAGTGACTACGAATTGAAAAAAAAAAATTATATTTTTAATCTTATTTCAACAAATATAAAATAGATGAGAAATTAGATAGACAGGGTACCAGGATACCAACCAAAATTCATCTTGACAAATTATTGGACAGCCAGTATGATTATTTGTCATTAATAAAAGTTAGTACATGGCGGTAGGAACTAAAACTTTTAATAGAAAAATTAGAAAAACCTAAAAATTTTGTTTAAGAACTAAATATGAAATTTGCAAAAGAGTGTAGTTAAGCCTAGTCTAAAACAGGGCAATACTTCATATTCTATTCATATTTTTTCTGGTACATGTTATTTTAATTCAGGAAATTAATCTGGTTATACAAATAACAATTAACCAAGCCATAGCATTAATATCCAACCTCCAATGATTGTTCAGTTAACCGTAGCAAACAACGTCTAAGCAACAAGACTAGAAAACCAGAAACTATAAATATAATGTTTTTTTTTTTTTTTGAAAGAACTATAAATATAATGTTAATCATTAAAACTCAACAACAAGATTGGAGTGACTTGCACCAGTTTTGCCAACTAATCAAATTGGAGCACCGCATGAGTAAGTGATATCGCATGTTTCTCCAATGTTGAGTGTGTACTTATGCACAGGTCTAATGAGAAATGGTGGCAAACGAATCAAAAGTTCACACACACATTGGTTGTCAAGTTCCTTGGCCCATCTACAACAATTTTCTTCATCAGGGGTGGTTTGGTGGTGCTTATGTTTGTGACCATGTTTGTGGCCATGTCTATGATCATGATTGTGATGGTTGTTTCTATGACCCTCATCATCATCAGGTGTTGGAGGATTAGAAGAATGTGAATCAGGTGGCACTGCAGGGGAGAATGGCAACCTTGAACATGCATAGTTCACTAGTGCAAATTGTGATGCACAGAGTGGACGAGGAATTGATGGAAGTGGAATAGCTGAAGGCCTTATTTGGCTCTCCATTTTTGGCACTAGTGCTAGGAATGCAAGAGAAAATGTTATCAAATTGAATATCTTCATCATGCTTTTTTCCTCTCCTTGTCTAGAAGAGTTTTAATTTTCATGTGGCACCTTGGACATGTTTATATACTTGCAACTTCTTGAGGGTGTCTCCTTGTAAGTTGTGATTATAAAAAAGTGGTTTCCAAGAGTGTTTTTCTTGTTCAAAGTTTCTCATATGTTTTGTGTGATATGACTTTGTAGGTGAGGTGCAAAGTATGGTTCTAAATTGGGCTCCAACCACCTACCTAGCTTGTTCCAGAACAATTTTTTAATTACTAACTCTCCCATTGTTGAATGTAGTTACACGGTGTTGGTGATGATGCACAAAGAATTAACATGCAGAGTTTATGAGGGAGAAAAGGGCTTTTGTGACAAAGTCTTATATAGTAGGACTTAGGAATGTCTTATAGAAATGAATGTACTAGTTCGCTGTTCATGAACTATGTAGTCATACGCGTGTGGCAGGAGTTAATGATTGAGTTACATTAGCAATTAATTTCTGCTTTCACCTAAAAACACTAGAGGATAATACTGTGTGATCAAACAACACTTGAGTCTTGAGGACACAGAAGAGACAAGATGTGCACAGCGTATGGACATGGGATTATTGCATGAGAATTTGCGAAATCGATGCAACATAACAGATAGAGGTAAATTGAATGGTACAAATGTACATGTCACATTTTGCATATGTGGTGCTGTCTACATTGGTTATTCAAGCTACAAAGCTAATAACCTATTACTTATTAATATATAAAAAAATCTTACATGTTTAATGTGAAGAAGAATATAAAAGCAAATTTAATTTTATAAAGATTCACCCAAACACGAATATGTTGCTTTTTAGATTGAAAAATATTTGATAATCAATTATATACCATTCAGTCATAAGATATGAAAAAGAGAAAGAAAGAAGAAAAAAATATGTTTAATTTTAATTGACTGATTACTACGTATTAAAATCATATAAAATTACATAAAAAAAAATTATTGTATTAATCCACTCAACAGATGTATAACACGTCTCAATCCAAAATCGTTCAAATTGAAACACGTTCGTAGCGAACATATTAAAAAAAAGTATTTGACCCGAATTTGAAGATGTAGATCTTTGTCATCTTTTTGCAAATCAAGTAGGGTACAGGGCCATATCTTTTAGAAAGCTATCCTTCTCTGTCCTACATACACTAAATTGGTGTCAAAAATATAGAAATGGATAACGAATCTTGATCACGTGAGAAAATATAGCATTTTTCAGTAACATAACAGGCCAAGAACTAAAGTTTCCCGACAATTATTCCGTATTTCTAAAATAACAAATGCAACCTAGTATGTCGGCTTTTGGACCATGTAGGAAAACATTTTACTGAAATAGAGTTGGTTAGAAAATATTTACGAATACGGTGTTGTTTTAAGAAATCGCAAACGAGATCGTGGAATCGAAACTACACCAAAACTTGCGGAACCACCAGTTTGTGACACGTGTCCCAACAACTCTGAGGTGGCAGTGAAACCGCAAAACAAGTTGCAGTTTCACCACAACATGACGCGTGTCTCATTTAGGGCTCACGTGGAAGGAGAGCTGGACTGAGTATAGGGAAACCGCAAGGCTCTCTGCGGCTTCACCTGAGTGCTGCACGTGTCCATTTGTGGTTGAAACTGCAAGATAGATTGCGGTTTCATTGAAACCGCAAATCCCCTTGCGGTTTCAATGAAACCGCAATCTATCTTGCGGTTTCTCCACATTTTTTGACGCGACCCTCCTTCCCGGGACCACTATATTTAGCGAAGGAAGTAAAAAAATTTTACTTTCCTTCGTTTTCAACTTCTCTTTAGCATTTACAGTATCATTTTTGCCTTTTTTATTCACAATGGCTTCCTCTTCTTCATCAAGCGGTGTAAAAATTGAATGTGGGTCAGTGGAAAATGATGTTTTATGGCTTCAGAAGTCCCACATTTCACAGCATGTTTAGAATACTGAGGAAAGCAGAAAGCTACAAATGAGGAGAACAGTTCCCCTTTATTTAGGACAAGCAGTCATTCCTGATGCCATAGTTGATCTTTTACAAGAAGCGGGTTTTTTGTGGGTGTGCAAAATAGGCTACATGAAGGTATTTATATAAAATTAATATTTTAAAATGTTTAGATATATGTTAATTTTATAATTTGTTATGTAGCATATTTAGATAGAGACTTAGATTGATTAAAGTAAAAAATTAGATGTTAAGGTAGAGACTTAGATTACGTAATTTATGTAATTAAATAGGTTGTTAGTTATAGATTGAATATTTTATTACGGATTCTAGATTGATAGTTGATTTAATTAGGAAATTGGTAGCTTAGTAAAAAAAATTAAAAAATATTTACAACTTAGTTTTTAAGTTTTTTAATATAGTCGACTTAAAATAATTACTATGGTAGAATTAAATTTAATATTAATAAATATTTAATATTTAGAATGTCTATTGAAACATAATAATTGAAATTGTTTAATTAAATATTATTATTATTTTATTAAAAATTGATTGGTTGCAATATTTAAATTTGGTAATTAAATTACGTAAGTTGTTAGTTGTTTGTCATAATTTGTTTTATTATAAATTTATTTTTTAATTTTTTGTTACGTTTGTTAGTTTATTGTTTAAATTTAATTTAATGTTTTTTAAATTATGTAATTTGTTAGTATACTGTTTTTTTTTTTTATCAATTTATTGGTTAATAAATTTATGTGTTTGCTTTTTTATTATATCATTTTCTTTTGATTGTTTTATTTTATATCATTTATGCTAAAAATTATATTAATCAGGTACATCAGGGTCTCCTGAATGCCTTTATTGAGAGATGGAGACCTAAGACCCACACGTTTCACATGCGTTGTGGAGAGTGTACGATTACGTTGCAGGACGTTGAGATGTTACTTGGTTTACCAGTTGATGGTAAACCACTGATTGCTGATACACATGCACCCTGGGCTGATTTGTGTGAGGCGGTCTTAGGAGTTAGACCGACATCAGATGTCATGAGAGGTTCTCAGGCGAAGCTTAGCTGGTTAGCTGATCATTTTGTGATATTACACCATTTTTGGGGGATCCGCAGGCCTTACGCAGATACGCACAAGCATGGATTCTGCGTTTTCTTGGAGGTGTGATGTTTGTTGAAAGGAGTGGATCTAGGGTCTCCTTAAAGTGGTTGCAGTTTTTGATCGACTATAGGGAGATCAGTACTTATGCATGGGGTGCTGCCGTTCTAGGCAATTTATACAGAGAGATGTGTAATGCCACAAATTATAAGAATGTGGGCATTGGGGGTATGACAGTCTTGGTCCAGCTTTGGGCGTGGGAAAGATTTGTAACTATCGTTCCACGTGTCATAGCACCTCATATGGAGCATACACCGATTGGTTACAGGTCAGTATCAACTTGAACTTATTTGAATTTTATTGTCATGTTCTTAATTATTTCTTCTAATGTTATGTGTAGGTGGATACCTGTTATGCACCAGATTCATGTGGACCATGCTATTGAGCAGATACGTTTGAAGTTAGATGTGATAACAAATTGTCAGGTAAATATGAATTTTTGAACAAATTAATGTTGGCATTATTAAAATAATTTTTTAATATTTTAACTGTTTATTTAATGTGTAGCTTGAATGGGAACCATATTCTGGTCCCAATATTCAGCATTTACCTGAGATTTGTCTTGGTGGTAGTGGTATTTGGAGAGCCGTTGTGCCACTTTTTTGTTTCCAAATAGCTGAGTGGCACCAGCCAGATAGGGTGCTGAGACAGTTTGGTATGAGACAGTTCATACCATCAGTTCCTTCTCAGCTTGACGGTCTCCACCAGCTGACTTTGAGAGGGAAAGAGGACAGACATTGGACCTCCTTGCTTCAGAGTGTGTTACAAATCTGGGAGAATCGTCATTAGTACGTTGTTGATAGCATTCCAGATTCTCGTCCACTGAGTTATAACGATGAGTACATGGTTTGGTATAGGAAGAAAACCATCATGTTTATTGACCCAAAGAACGCGCAATCGGCTGCTTTGTGATACAAACCTCAGGGCTTGTATCACAAAATTTTTCAAGTTGTTTGTCAAAAATGTGCTTACATGGAGTATATCCTACAATATCCAACGATAGACAAAAGTCAAGAGACTATTAAATATTAATAACAAAACAATATAATTTTGAAACAAGATTTTCATACCTAATTTAACCAACATGCTCTTCAATTTTTGGTTCTTGAATCTATGATTGAAATTAGACGCAATGTGTCTAATACAATACACATGATATGCATAAGGTTGATTCCAACCGTTTTGTTCATTTTCGATTGCCGACTTTATGTTGCGATGCCGATCAGATATGACACATATGCCTAATCTGTTGGTTACGTATTCACGTAATCTCCTCATAAACCACGACCAAGTTGATTGTGTTTCCCCTTCAACAACAGCAAATGCAAGAGGTAATACGCAACCATTACTATCTTGTGCGGTGGCAATTAACAGGGTTCCCCGATATCTTCCATACAAGTGTGTCTCATCCACTTGTATAATAGCCTTACAATATTGGAATGCATCGGCACATTGTTTGTACGTCCAGAACACCCTTTCAAATTTTCTACATTCATGACTACGGATATTATTCACAAAATATTCATCATCACAAATTTCATAAAATGAACCTGGAGAGTGTCGTTTCATGTATTCCAGCCAAATAGGAAGTTCTGCATATGACTCAGCCCAATCACCATACACCATGGTCATTGCTTTTTGCTTCCCTATCCAGACTTTCTTGTAAGAAATTTTATAATTAAAAATACTAGACACTCTTTCTTGAACAAGTCCGACTTTAATCGATGGATCTTCTCTAATCATTCCTGTAAAAATTAGACCAAATTTCATTATTAAATATTAATGACATATATGACAATAAAAATAATTCACTAACGGATTATTACCTAAAATGCATGTACTAATCAAATCATAATCTAAGTTTTTGTGGTCTTGTGTCAAACTAGGATTTAAACAAGTATGAGGACCTCCCCATTGCGTGACTTTCCATGTTTGTGTTCTCTTAGATTGAATAGCTCGCATATAAAAAGGACATGTCACACTTGTATTACCTTCATGGCAACGAACAACAAAAGTATTCGGTCTGGATTCCATGACTTTGGCTGTTTGGTGTACATTCATCAAATACTGTTTCAAAGCCTTTTGCACAGCTTTCTTATTTTGAAATTCCAAACCAACATATAATTCCTGACCATCATCCCAGTTTGAATGCGTATTTACACCCCACATATATTCTTCATCAGGGTAATCCCAATTGATGCCAGTGTAATGTGGTGTATTATGCCAAAACGGTAGTTGACCTAAACATGCAACACTTCAAATCGGTTAAAGTTCTATTTTTTAAAATTCATGCAAATTATAAATGAAATATATAAAACATAAATTAATTTATCACCTGTTTCCGACTGAGCAACTACAACTGGTTGAACGTTCACACTTAAACTGTTTATATCAACATTTAATTCATCATCCGATTCAGGTAAATGAACTTCAAAATCTTCAGAGTCGGATGATGAATCTGCGTATGAATCTGATACCATATACGTTTCATCATCGTCGCTTGAATTTATTCCACTACATCCTCTATCATACGAACTACGACTATCTGATTGAAATCCTCGACCTTCATTATACGAAGATGCAAATCCTCGACCTTGATTATATGAAGACGCACTACTGGCAGTAACAACTTCTACACATAATTCTATATGACCCATGTCGGGTTGTTCAAAATGTGTTATCATCAAATTTACATCATCATCATTAACTAATTGAAATGCTGCATATTTATTTTCTATAAAATATCTAGTTGTAATAGATCCTATTACTTGATTTCCTTGAAACTTAAATTTATGACGAATTGTTTTCTTTAACCGTTTAAAATTAATATTTCTTTCAATTTGCATAACCTTTCTTGATCCTTCAAACTTGATTCTTTCTTCCCCCTCGATGATTCTACCATTAATATATACAAGGATCACAATTGTTGACGTCATTTCTTGTTAATTTTACTACAAATACAACAAACATATAATTCAAATATACACAAAAAAATTTATTTCATACTGAAAATACATAAATATACTACCTAGAAACAAAAATATAACAATATCACATACCTGATAATGAAATTATTCGTTAAATTTCGGTGTGCACTGAAGGTTGGGCAGGGGCGGATATATATATACACAAAACCGAGAGTTGTAGTAGCAGAATAATACAAACCGCAAACAGTGTTGCGGTTTCATTGAAACCGCATGGGGAATTGCGGTTTCAACGAAACCGCAATCTATCTTGCGGTTTCAACCATCCTTTGACACGTGGCACCTCGTAGTGAAACCGCAAAAAGCCTTGCGGTTTCGCCACGTGTCATGCATAAATCCAGCTCTGCTTCCACGTGAGCCCTAAATGGGACACGTGTCACGTTGTGGTGAAACCGCAACTTGTTTTGCGGTTTCATTGCCACCTCAGAGTTGTTGGGACACATGTCGCAAACTGGTAATTCCGCAATTTATGGTGCGGTTTCGGTTAATTTCTCAAAACAACACCATATCCATAAATATTTTCTAACCAACTCCATTTCAGTAAAATGTTTTTAAGCCTAGTATGTCCCAATAGATAGAGATAAATTGGGTACAGTTTAGTACAAAAATAAAGGGGCTTCATGTCACAATTCACAGACTTTAAGGTAAATAGGCTTTGCTATTCACACCTTCCATTTTGATCTTCAAAGCAACAGTTTTTATAAATTTTTCTTTACAAAAACATCACTATTGCGTTTGAGTTTGTAATACAAAATACAAAACAGAAATTAATCTTAATTTATATTAAAGTGGAATACAATGAGCTAGCAAGTTGCAATGGCTAGTGATAGCGACAGATGAATAGGATATACGTAACGAGAGGCACGATGAAAATGATCATAGGAGGAAGGGTAGCTTTTCAAATAATAATAATTCTAGTAATAAATAGCGTTAAATGTTGCACCATTAGAGTGCAGTGTGTATTGTCTCTTCCCTGAGCATGTGGCATGCCCTGAAGCTGAAGCTTGGCCTTGGGGAGTTCCTACCAGGGAACTTCGTGTACGATGCAGAGGATATTCCATTTGGGACACTGTGGTGGTTCGTTTATGCTGGAATTTCTTGTTTGCTTGTTCTGTTCGCAGGAATTATGTCTGGTCTCACACTTGGCTTAATGTCTCTGGGTCTCGTTGACCTTGAGATTCTTCAGCGCAGTGGCTCTTCCACTGAGAAGAAACAAGCCGGTACTCAACCTAACATTCTCAACTAATTATGTTACATTAACGTCTTGCTTTTGCTTTTCTGTTTTTGAGTTTTTGAGTTCTGACTTTTTGGTTGTTCACTCTGTAGCTGCTATTTTACCGGTTGTTCAGAAACAGCATCAGTTGCTTGTCACCTTGCTTCTTTGTAACGCCTGTGCCATGGAGGTATTCACATTTCTTTCTTGGGAATTCTAATCCTTGATCAAACAGGTTTCAGGTTTTTTTTTTTTTTTTTTGCTTATCTGATTACCCTCCATAATTGGGTTCTTACTGATCGTTGAAAATTGTTCTTATTGAAAAGACTGTGTTTACTAAGTAATCAAAGGATACATGTTAAGATCATGGATTTGAACCCTCCCAAGACAAAGAAGTATCAATTATTAATAACTAACATTAACAAGGGATAGGTGAGATAGTTCTGTGAATTTGGAATGTCCCCAACAATATTTCTTCTTTGGATGTAACCATTGCAGAGTTCTAAGGATTTAGTGTTCATTCAAGTTCGGTGTGCAAAGTGTTACACCTGTACTGGTTGTAGATTATATGAGGGAAATTATTAGAAGAAGATTGAAAATTTGTGACAAGATGTAATCGGTACTCCAACTAAGTAATAATTTCTTATTTATGGTTTTATTTTCTTAACCGTGAATTGAAATTAGACTTACACTAAGCCATCAGCTTATGGAGTGAGAGCTTAGAGTGAAGAAAAAACTCTGTTCTGAAATTTTGGATCAGTTTAAGAATAACCCTACAATTAATCTGTAATATCTTTATGAAACTTCTACACATCTTGATCTTCTCAACGTGTACTGAAAATTGTAGATATAAGCTTAATATTTAAACAAGTTTATGGTATGGTAAATTTGAAACTGATGGTAACTTATTCCCCTTATACAACAAGAATGATGATCATCCTAAACAAGAAAAGAGCTATAAAGCCAACGTATTCAAGATAAAAAACCAATAAATTATGTTAACTTTGTTTTTGTAGTTTTTTTAGCAGATGTTATAACTGATGAACATTGGTGGATCCTTCAATTTTTGTGTTTCCTTTCCTGCTGTTTTGATTTGCAGGCACTTCCACTTTACCTTGACAAAATTTTTCATCCTGTTGTAGCAGTAGTATTATCTGTGACTTTCGTTCTAGCTTTTGGAGAGGTACAATATTTTACCAATTAAGTTTGCTTGCACCATACACAAGGTTTATGCAGGACATCGCACTGACTGTTACAATGCCAATTGGGCATAGGTTATCCCACAAGCTATATGCACAAGATATGGGCTCTATGTTGGTGCTAATTTTGTGGGACTTGTACGTGTCTTGATGTTTATCTGTTATCCGATTGCTTATCCTATCGGAAAGGTGAAGACTATGCTTGTCTAAATTTTAACTTTGATTGAAGAAATTATATCAATCTCCAATACCATAATGGCTATACACAACATTACCCACTCACTAAAATTTTATTTATTGTTTTTATGATTCTTATTATCTAATGATATGTTTAAATACATTATTCTGAGTTATCCTGATTGCACGGTAACCTCAACCGTTTGCCCTATGATAAAATGGTAGTGCTTGCTATCGGATTATCTTAGGTTGAACCATTCAGTAGTCCTATTAAGTTGTTTTACTTTTTCTGGAGGCATCTGCTATAGTTCATGATAGCAGACATTTTTATTCAAGAAAAGTGTGGATTTTGTAGAGCTTTACATTTATGCTTCCAGGTTTTGGATGTTTTACTTGGACACAATCATGCACTGTTTAGGCGAGCACAACTGAAAGCCCTTGTTTCAATCCATGGCCAAGAGGTAATCTGTTTGAATCACCACTTGCATTTTTTAAAGCTTCCTATTCTAGTAGCTGGATTTTCATGAAAATATGTACTAGCAATAGTAGTTTAATTTATTACCATGGAAAATAAAATTGATAACACTTTATACCATGACAAATTTTCATGTTTCTTCAATCATTTTTCTGTCTTAACTTCATTTTCTTGACCCTTTAAGGCTGGTAAAGGAGGTGAACTCTCTCATGATGAGACTACAATTATCAGTGGAGCACTGGATCTTACAGAGAAGGTAGCTACTGATTTGGAGAAAGGAATCTTGATAGCTCTATCTCTTGCCATATATCTGTAACAAATAGTTAACCTTTTCCTTAGAGACTCTACATCATAATATATATTTGCAAATGATGTACCCTGAAAAGTAAAAATATATGGTGCCAATGATACAATTTATGCCCCATGAGTCAATGATGTATTTATTGGCTTTGTGTATGAATCTGTAGAATAAGACAGCCAGCACACTTAAGTTAGAATGGCATGTCATTTGACATTGTTTCCAAATTTGAAATCTATATTTGTAATTGTGGTCCTTGCTTCACAATCCATGTCAGTTCCCTTACTTTGCTAGCTGGCATGTTCTGATGGGTTAAATAAGCTGGAATCTCTTTAATTTATTGTTTGACCTTAACGGTATCAGTAATAGCAGTCTATGGATGTGTCATAAATTGCCTTATCTTTCAAGCTTATTCACTGTTTCAGTCTCGAGATAAATTTAAAACACAGATGTTTCTACATTGCTATGCAGACTGCAGAGGAGGCTATGACACCGATTGAATCTACATTTTCCTTGGATGTTGCTTCCAAATTGGACTGGTGCGTTTGTTTCTATAAGCTTTTCTGTTCAGATCTATGTAGGAGTCACAAAAAGTCCAGTTGTTTTTAACCAAAGTATCGTGGGTTACTTGTTGTCAGTCTTACCTTACCCTGATTTACTCCACTTTATCAGTATATAATTGTTTTGTTGTTCTTTTTCTTCTTTTTTCTTCATTTACATTGGTTCAAGTGGAAGAGTATGTCAAATCAACAAGTCTATAAGCTCTCCTGTCTGGACAGAAATTTTGTATTGTCTTGAATCCTACACTCTTTTGGAATTTCAGCATGGTTAACAATACACAAACACTTATATATAGTGAAGAATATGTAATTTTCTAATGGTACTATTGGCTATGTTTGGATTGATGAAAAGGACTGAAGTGAAAGGAAATGGATTGATATTAGGTTCCATTGTTTGGGGCATTTAAAATAGGATCGGGAGGATGGTATGAAATGGAACTCGGTCAAATGCATTGCATTCTGTTCCTTTCTATCCGATGCTCCTCTTTTTCATTTCCCTACAATTTGGAAGTTATGATTGAGTTATTATATCATATTATGAAAAGGCACATATTGTATTACTTAATTGACAATGTTACGAGTAACATAAATAAGTTAGGACTTCAGTACTCGGTTCTTTACATATGACATCACATTCCTTATTTCTTTGGAATGCTAGAAAAGGTTATCTTTCTTAGCATAGTAGTTGGAGTGAGGTTAGTTTTGAATTGAAGGTCATGTTAACTTCTACTTAACCATTCTTTGAATGACGTAATTGATTTTTGCGGGCAATGCTCCCAAAATAATGGGAGAAAGGCCACCTAGTTTCCTTTCCTTCTTATTACCTGTTACCTGCCATTGAGCCCTCACTCGAGACAATAGAGCTGAAGTAACTTCAGATATTTTTTTCTGCTTCATCACAGGGAAGCAATTGGGAAAATTCTTGCACGAGGCCATAGTCGTGTTCCTGTATACAGCGGAAACCCCAAAAACATAATTGGCCTTATACTAGTGAGTTTTTATATAGTGTATCCAAAATGTTTTATTTTTCTGGTTCTAGTTGCTAAAAACATTTTGCAACTCTTAATTTGATAGGTAAAAAATCTTCTTACTGTAAGAGCTGAAACAGAGACTCCAGTTAGTGCTGTTTCCATCAGGAGAATTCCTAGGTTTGACCAATGATTCCCTTGTATGTCATCTTCCTATCTCATTCATTGAACTAAATTATTGTTCTTAAATAATCCAGGGTTCCAGCAGATATGCCTCTATATGATATCCTCAACGAGTTTCAAAAAGGAAGCAGTCATATGGCAGCTGTAGTCAAGGTTAAAAGAGAGAAAAACAAACCTCAGAAACCTGGTGACATTGAGAAATCAAAGGATAAAGAAGTCATCGAATATAGTTCTCAACTAACAATGCCATTGCTAGCCAGGTCTTCTGAGAAATCAGAAAATGTTGTTGTCAATATTGACAAATCTCCTAGGCATGCTGCAGACCAACAACTTCAAAAAGATGACACAGTGACAAATGGTTTCCTCCACGTTCCTGACAATGCTGAAGATGGGGAAGATGTTATTGGCATCATTACCCTGGAGGATGTTTTTGAAGAACTCCTGCAGGTAGCATCTCTTTGCACTAATCACATCTTGTGTATGTTTAGTTGCCAAACTAGAGTTTGAATTATGGATTATCTGCAACAGACCCGATTATCCACTTATATTGATTGTCCTCCTTTTAAGGTTATGTCATTTACACGGGATTGTCATGTATTATTGGTGAAACAAAGAAAATACAATTTTTCGCCCTTAGAGTGAAGAAATTTTGCTAATATTTTTCATTGATGCAGGAAGAAATCGTGGATGAGACTGATGTGTATATAGATGTACATAGAAGGTGATCTAAACTTTCTAGTTTATTTTTCTTCATCTCTGTTTCCCATAGCTTTTAAGTGGTTACTGAATAAATGAATGTGGAATGCATGATAAATTTGGCAGAATACGTGTGGCTGCTGTAGCAGCTGCAACATCTGTGGCAAGAGTTCCATCTGGCCGAAAGTTGACTGGTCAAAAGCCTGCATTAAGTCAGAATCAGGTTAACAGTTTCTCTCTTTCTCTAAATTGAAGTTTGGGATAGAAAGATGAGCATTATGGATCTATTTCTTCTAAGATTAAAATATTAATAGAAAAACCTGGTTCATATTTGAAAATAATATTTTAAAAGTGAGTTTGAATATTTTTTAAGTGTAAATATGAGAATATATTTATACTTAAGAAAATTGGCAAGTCTCACTGATGAAATTAAGTCTACTAATGTTGGAAGCTAAAGATTTAGTATCGGAATATAAATTCCTTGCATGCTATAGATTAAATTCTGGAGCCTTTCATGTAATCTAGATATTCTAATAGTAAATAACTGTGAAACTAAGGAACTGCAAAGTCACTTTTCCAGTTTCTCATGCCTATCTTCAAAGTCATATACTTGAAAATGAAAGATCTTTCAAAATAGATGTGAAACTTTAATGCTGGATGATTCCATTACACGGTTGTGGTAACAATTATATCACTATTATGATTGCTGGTGTGAGATACTGAAATAATGTCGCTTTCCTTTCACAGGGGAATTAAGCAAGTGAAAGTTTGACAGTTTGTGGATGATGATTTACATTTAAGGAGAACTTCAGGATCTTCGATATGCAATCAAAGATGAGCTTAAATCAAACCACACTTTCTGTATATAGTTATGTGGCCACTGATGCGTTTTGATGGCATAATACAGCTTGTAGATGTTGGTAAAGCCTTTAGTTTTTGGTAGTGGTTTTATGAACATGTAGGTCCAGTATTTCAGAAAATAAATTCGTAGCTTTGCCATCCTTGTTTTCTTAGCAATTTTGTTTGAATCAATAGAACTTATTTTGCCTATCATATTCATGCTACGTTCCTTTCTTGCTGAGCTCAAATTGCTGCATATAATGTACCGTATCTCATAATTTCTATTGTATTATTGTCATGAAGCTTTTAATGGTTGGGGTCAGATATAGTATGACAAGGGTGATGTTTATTGTGGCTATAATCTAGCAAAGAAAAACTAAGCCGTGCAAAATTTCTGTTTCATTTAACCGACACATATACCAGTTATTTTGGCTTTGGCTGTCTCTTCGTTTCTTACAAGTAAATCGCTGTGTCACTTTCTGTTCACGTGAACTGTTCTATTATTCTATATTTCTATATCATTTTCAGTCATTCTGGTACTACTTGGCTTTCCTTTCAATTTTTTTTCTCTGCTTAGTGTAAGTTTTTCCTTCACTTCTCTTTCTCTTATATTTATTAATTTAAGCCAGATAGATATAGGTGGAGATTTTCAATGTTTCGAAAATGACTATACTAATCAATGGAGAAATGGAGAAAAAATCAAAATGTAGATGTTTCATACACATTAAAATGAGTTTTGAAATTGGGCTGATGGTCTACATAACTTGAAGGGTTTTTTTTTCGTGACAATACAAGACATGAAGTTAACCATGATCTATCCAAACTCCTGGCTCGTGAGTATCCTTTTCATCTTGTTTCAATCCAAGTGAATGAAGAAAAATCATTTTGATTGAGTTATCAATTTTAATTTATTTATTTTGTCAATTTACATGAGGGGAGGATGGTTTTTGTGTGATTTTGATATTGATTTTGTTAAAAGTTATGATATTAAACAGAATATAGAAGATAACATATCATTATAGTTAAATTATATGATAATTTTTTAGAATATTCAATGTTGATACACAATAGGCAATGTATATAACATAGTATAAAATTTATTAAAATATTTTATTTAATATGAATTCTCTTTGTGTTTAAAATTCAGATTAGAAATAAGTAAATTAATTAATAAAAAATAATTGAATACAAATTATATCATAAAATTGTTACCATTAGTATATAATGTTAATTTAAAAAAAATTATAAAAAAATTTCCGCAAGTAAATAATTAAAATTCAAATAAAATAATTTAAAATTAAGAAATAAGAAAGAATATAATTTGCATACTGAATTTTTATCTTATTTCATCTTTCTACTGAAATCGAATATGCCCATTGTCCAGTAACGGGGAAAGGGATTATTTGGGCTTCACGCTCCGTTCCAATTCTCTACTACCGCCGTTATGAAAAATCTCACCATTGCAACATTATTTAAAAAGACAACGAGAATGTGGTTGATGACTACAATTAGAAAAAGAATCCTGTTGCATACACACGAGAGGATCCAAGTTTAATAACATCAACCATTTTTTTTAATAGATTTTGTTAGAAGGTGGGCCTTAATAAATTATCTTATATGTGTAGATTTAATTTAAAGCAAACAGATGACAAGTGACACTTTTATAATTTCAATCAAATTATGACACTTTTATAACTTCAATTAAATTAAATTATGACACGTGACAAGTGTACTTTTTATATAAAATTTTAAAATTATTTTTACTAGATACTGAAATTACTATAATTCTTATTATTCTATATCTCTTTATATTTATATTATATTTTTTTATTTTACTACTTTAAAATAAGTTTATAATTTACTCTAAATGTGTAAATAATTATGCTAAAAAACTATTTAAGTCAATTAGCCTTAATTTAATAGGATTAGAGTGTTATATACTTTATTCAACTGCCTTTCAAAGAAATATATCATTATCTTTAAAAATATATATATAATTATCTTTAGAAAAATATACATTTACTTATTATGGTGGCAGAGTCGGTCACCTAACCATTTGTTTTCTAATTACTCTGCAAAGTCGGACAATTCTTACGCATATAGACAATGTCTCTTTCAAAGCTCTAAAATTCTATTGTATGAAATGTTAAGAACACAGCGGAAGAAAGAAATGATGTAACGTTAATATAAAGTTTTTTACTTTACAACCTTTCATTTATGGTTGTTTTTATTTTAATAATAAAATTATTAAAAATTAAAATATATATATATATATATATATAATTAGATGATGATAATAAAATTGTTTTATATTATTAGTATATAATCTTTAAATTTATATAATTTTTATAATCTTACTTTAAATTTTTTAATAAAAATAATGCATGAGATAGACACGTAACAAACATGGTCATATTATTATTATTCTGTTAATGAAAGAATAACAGTATAAATCCTTAGAATAAATCTTGTCCAACAATAGTTACTCATATGAATCATACCATACCACTATTGTTACGTATGCTTATAATATATCAGAACAGTTCATAATTATTATAATTGTTTAAATAAAAAAAAATGAAAAAGACATGAGGAGAGGAAGATGATTGGAGGAGAGATAAGAATAAGTCCACATCTTGAGTGTGGGTTTGGTTGCTCCAGTGCAAAGATTGTGACCAAACAACATGTTGTCTTTTTTTAGACGAAAAATGTCTACGGTTGATGTTCTATTAAATACTCAACTTCCTTACACTGTGTAAGATTTTGTTCTAAATTTTAATGGTACTCACAACACCACGCATCTCAATAAAATCAAAGGCTAAAAACTACCTTACCTTTGACTTAAAGTATCTATACTTTTTATTCCTAGCTAATAGATTTTCATTGCAAGTAAAATGTGATTGGCCACTGTGGAATGTCACTTAAAAATCCACATTTTCTATGTGGATGTAAAAGCTGCTACAAAAATTCTTCAAGATATTACATACAAGTCAATTATTTCTGCAGTGAAATGATAATGGACATTTATCGGTTAGATTGTAGGGTAGTACTCCTAAGGTGTCAAAAATTATGATGGAGGTGTATAGATTAATTAGATCGCTATATTATTTCTATCTATCTCCTAATAAACATAACATTAAATAGGTGAAACTTGTTTAAAATTTTATAAGAAGAAAAAGTTACGTACAAAAAATTGTTGCATTCAAACAAAATTGTCCCAAAAAGAGAAATTTTTATTACTATTTGTTGTCTAAGGAATCTTTCAACTCGTATAAAGGCAATTTCAACATGTATCAAAAAGTGTATCATGGGGCCTTAATAGATAATATGATTTAGTCTAATAAATATGTAAAAGATGATGGTAAAAGGCAGATTCTTCATTTATACTAAATGGAAAAAGAATTTTAAATTTTATTTATTTATTTATATAAATATATAATACTAAAGAGTTGACATATTCTTAATCTCTTATTTTTAATTTTAAGTTATAAACCTAAAATTAAAATTTTTAAACTTCTTAATCCTTATCGACATGTTCAATAATTGAGTCTAATATTTTTTTTCAACTATTTCTCTTTCTTTATCCTTTTTTTCTTAAGTTTCTTTTCACCATATTTTATAACGTATATTATATTTTAATATCTTTGTTTATTTTAATTACAATTCAACATCAAATCATTTGAGTTCAAATTCTGATCATGCAACTATAAAAAATTTGGAGGCAAAACTTTATTGCTGGTAAATATTCTTACCTAACTCGAATAATAGTATCTCTAGCAATCCAATAAAAACATATTTAACCTCTAAAAAATATCAAATCACTCATTTCCATCTCCAATTTTTTCCTAGGCAGCAAAAGTGCATGTAATAGGACTCCATTGTCAAGTCAGCAAAGTGTATCATAGTGCATGAGTACGAGGTCAAAAACAAGTGTTTACCTAGTTTTGTGCTTCGTTTTACATAGATTATTAACTTTTAACATAAAGTACGAAGACTCGTTTATTCATATGTTTAATATGTCAAACTTATCCTATGATTAAAGAGATGGGTACACCAAAATATTTCTATCTTTGTAAAACTTCTATTTACTTTTAGGTTTATTATAGGTTTTGATTATTGATATATCTTCTATTTAATTTTTTGAGATGAGATATTTTTTGGTCTCTCGAAATTCGAAGATTTATTCACATAGGTGATTTATCTATGCACAATCTAGATATTGAACCCTAACTACATACTTAGGTGATAAAATGTCACATAATGTTAGTAGCATTATATCTTCCTAAACTAATATTTCTTATTTTTAATTTCATCAAGATTCCACGTTTTAAGAAAAAATAAATCACAATTTTAATCTTTAAAAATATAAGAGTCGAACAATTCAGCTTTTAAAAAATAAATAAAAATAATAAAATAGTCTCTTAGAGATATATATTATTTTAGTATTTAAATTTAATTATATATTATATTCTAATTTACAAATTTAATCATTTATTCTCATTTTATCCTTAGGTTTTAAAATAATAACAAATAATAAATTCAAAACTCTTACAATGTAATAATAATTTGTAGATCTTCTTCATCTCTATACGTAACTTTCCTTCCTAAAATGAATTCACATTTTTTGAATGATAAACAAATATTGTCATCATCAATGACGGAAAGCAATACAGAAATTTGAAGTTTACGACGAACATAAAATCCAAAACAGATAACAAATTCAACAACACAAACCGTACTCGTGTGCCAATTTATTGTGAAATAATGAACAATCTAGAATATTCCTGTAACAAAATAATAGTCCTAGCTAGAAAAATTTTAATTAAAAATTAATTTCTCAAATTATAAAATTGCAAAACAAAGTAAAAATAGAAAATCTTCACATAGGGAGAAAAGTTTTAAAACGATGAAAAGAACATGAATAAACTTAATGCAATAAATTCTAAATAATGCGTATTGATTCTACATCACTCCACATGAAATGCTCCAATTGAAATGAGGATATGGCTTGTAACCCATTGACTGGTTGTTACTCAAATCTCACAGTAAGAACTTAGATATTGCACTTTCTATGTATCAATTGTTTCTGTTAGTAGACACTTGTACATGAATAAACCCAACAATGCCAACTACCTAACAAGTTTCCAGAAACATTAATAATAGATCATAATGTTATACTACTCTGGAAATTCAACCCCATAGTTTTGGATCAGTGGCATTAGTTTAGCATAAAACTAATAAAAGGCAAAGAGTGAACTTCATTTAAAAAAGTGAGTGGTCATGTCAAAACTAGAATCAATGAAACTGGGGCCTGAGGCCAAGTTTACAATCACATCAACTTAGGATCATTGACATCTTTTCTACAGTTTGGTAGTACTAATATTTAATATACACATTAATCAGTGGAGGCACTAGCCTGCTCCATCTACTTTCTTTACATACCACAATCAATCAGCAAAAATTGGAACCCCAACTTAAACATGAAGCGGCACCAAGCAGAGTTATAAGTTTGTTAATCACTCATGCCAGCATAAGAGTAACACAGTGCATCTCCAAATGATGTAAAGCCTTGTCCTCTGTTGGCGAATGTTTTTTGAACACCTTCCCCATGGTTTAACCTTTGAAGTAGTACTCCTCAATGATGAAAACACACTAGTAGTAGTTGTCATTTTACACACTTGAAAAATTAATTACACAAGACTTGAATTGTAGTTGAATTTGTGGCCTCAAGGGTTGTATATATAAGGGTTGAATAGGTAGGATGAAGATATGAAGGAAATGAATTTGTGGTGGAATTGGTGGTTGCAAAAATAGGACATGTCCCACTGACTATCTAAGATATCTTAGTGACACCTATGAAGTTGTCTCCTTATCGCCAAACCCAATGGAGAAGGACTTCTCATCCACTTCTACTAATTAAGAGTCTTCTTTGTCCCCCTCCTTCATGAATAATCGCTATCCCTTAACTTTTGTGGGATGCTTCTCCTTCTATTCAATTACTATATATTCTTATTTCTATACTATTCCTAATATTATCTTCAACTTTTATTTTTCTTATTTAATTCCATCAACATACAGTCATATATTTCAAATTTTATATATAAGAAAATTTTGATTCCACACAGATTAAACATAATAGTTTAAGTTCATTTAATTTTCTTATTTTTATATAAAAAATAAACAATATTTCTTATATTTTTTTAATCATAAAAAATATTTAAATATTTTTTCTTATGAATCCTAAAGAGTGGCTATTATCATAGTATCAACGAAAATAAAATATATAATTAAAAAATGAATTAATAAAAGTTAACAGGGAATCAGGATCTTGAGAGGATTATATTATTGAGAATTAATAAATGAATCAATAAAAAATTAATAAAAAATGAATTAATAAAAGTTATTATCATAGAGTCATATTATTGAGAGGATCTTGATCACTACTTCAATGTTCGACTGAATTGAGAAATTATCTGTTCATCTATCACATACATAATTCAACCTATGAAAGGGGACATAGGGGATAAAGATTATCTACAACTGCAGGTAGTATGAGAGGGAAAAACTTAATACTCAAACTTAATAAAAATAAGAATATGATTTGTTTTCCTAAGGTGAAGAAGAATGTAAAGTATAAAATATAGTAATAGTTTTGGACTTAAAGTTAATTAAGTTTATATATTCTATTTTCAATTTCAATTTCTCATTTTTTTTATTTTTGTTCTAAGCCAAATCAACAAAACTGGCCATTTTTAATGCTTAAACTGGTCATTTGGTTCTCTTTATTTTTTTAAAGCAACTAATTATTACTTTTACTTTTGCAGAATGAGTAACTTTAGTCTTTCCATTAAAATGTTATCACAAATTTAATGTTATTTATTTATTTTAATTAATAAATTTAATTCCATAAATATGTATTTGATTATCTTTTTTATTTACAAAAATTGAACACAAAAATATAAGATTTATAACAATTCATATATTCTATTCAATTAACTCTTGTACTCAAGTGGTAATTGCTTTAACAATCCAACTTCATTTGCAAACAAAATAAACAATGGCATTATTCGACTTAAAATCTTCCATTGGTTTTTAGCCTTAACAGTACATTCATATTGATATATCATCACCATCACGAGTATTATTTTCGAATGTTAAAAAATAAGCTGATTACTGTAAAAAAAAAGAAGAAGAAAAGTAATTAATGCGCATGACCTATCCAATCAGGGTCTATATTTAAATTTTACTATGTCAAAAATTGATAAATATAATCATCGATTAGGATATAAATCCTTGTATATATGTGAAATATAGCTTACCATGTTTGATGTTTCAATACACGATAAAATGATTTACTCGTGGACGAGTATTTCAATCAAGTAGGAAAAATAAATTACAGCAATTCGACAAATGTCTTGCATGTTCACTAGGTTGGATATTCAAATTAAGAAAATGCTCATAAGTACATATGTACTATAACAAATAAATGCGATCTTGAGTTAAACAACCTAAGAGGTTTTGTAATTTACGGGAAAAAAAAACAAGAGTTGTTTAGCAAACTTTAATATTCTGAAACGACAATAGGAATTTTTTTTCATCATACAAGATATTACATCGTTCATGGCAATTATTGCATGTGATCGATCGATATACTTATTGTCTTTTAAATCTCAACCTTTTAATTTTTCAAAAATAATATAAAACCGTTATAAAATTTGACCTTCCATAGTGTACGATACTTATCCCACTTAGCCAATTATTTTTATCTTTTATTGAATTCTTTTTTGACAACTTTTTAGTCAGTTTTATCTAACATAATCATTTAAACACTATATATCAAATAAGAAAAATAGCAAGTTAGATAAAAAGACACTAGTAGGGTGTTCATAAGAGTCGTGCTTGAATTTGAATTGATTTTGAATCAATCCGAAACAATTTCGTATTTAATACTACATTACTATTATTTATATAATAATTATTGATCTAACATTAATGGCTTGATACTTTATATTGTGATGTGTAATTGATACAATGTTAGTAAGTTCAAAAATAATTGCATTACCTCACTTCAATGAAGTGGAGTATCTAACCTGTCATATACTTGAGTGGTTCCTTTGGGATTCAAGAACTATATAATATGCTAGCTCATTTATCCATAATATGAAATATATAATCAAATACAATTGTAATTTTTCTCAAAATATAATCAGATACAATCATAAAAGTTTTACATTGATTTGAGTTTTTAGTGTTTCGGAGATATTTTAACCTTTCGCAGTTAAATATGTTCTCTAATGAAGTGTTATGGGATTAAATGATAATTAAAGATATCATTGAGAGAAAAAATTGCTTCACCACCTGTGCGAACTCATCAATTCCCTTTAAATTCATTTTTATGAATGTATTTCTTAGAAGAAATCCTTATCGCGTTAATTACAGTTTTACATGAGTTGATACTTGTTATGTTATATTTGCATGAAGGATCGATGATCCACTGTAAATATTGTACCTTGAATAAAATATTGTGCTGAAAAAGCATAAGAACATTAAGGTAGCTTGGTTTGATGAATTGTATTTTTCATTCAATTTTTATTTTTATTTTCTAAAAAATGTGAAAATAGATAGTATAGTGATTCTTTGTTTTCACTTGACTTTAAAAATGTTTTTATGAAAATATTTTAAAAAAAAATCAATCAAACACATTTTTACTCCTATTTTTTATTTTTAGTACAAATGAAAATGAAAATGAAAATAGAATACACCCACAGTAAACACCACTTAAATTTTTTAAACATATTAATTTATGCATAGTAAAAATCTTATGAAGAGAAATAATAACAACTCATTATTTAACAGATTCTTTAAATACAACTTTTATTATTAATTAAAGTTAAATTATAAAATTTTATGAATTTTTCTTATTTAATAAGTATCAATCATAGTTGTATATTGTTTCAAGTAAATTTAATCAATAGTAGAGAGTAAATAATATATATATATATATATATTAAAATATATATTACTAATCCGTCTCCAAAAGAAATTAACCCGCACTAGTACAAAAATTACATGTCACTACGCGCACACTATTACGGTTCTATGTAATTGTCGTGGTCTGTGACGCGGTGACAATTTTGTAATATTGATGTTACAGACTATGACGATTCAAATTAGAATCGTCTTAGTCTGTAACGAGTGACATTTTTGTAATATTTTCCTTACAGACTAAGACGGTTTAAATTAAAACCGTCGTAGTCTGTTAGATGAGCAATCTTCTTCTTCGCGAAGAGCCCAGGGTTTAACCCCATTTCTTCTTCTCCCTCCATTCTTGCGCGCACACTCAACCTTCTTCTCCCTCCGCCTTCTTCTTCTCACTCAGCCTTCTCGTCACCGGCGTACTGTCATCGGCGCTCTTCGCTTCTTAAAGGTACACTTCGCGAATCGCTCCTCCTCGTTTGCATTGTTTAGGGTTTAGTGGATTGTTTAGGTTAGCTAACTTAGTGGATTGTGTAGGGTACACGTTTCACATTGTGTTAGTGGTTATTGAGAAGAAGCAATTGCATTGTGTCAGTGTGTTAACGTTAGGCTTTGGTAATCCGAGGTTATTGAGTTTGAAGCTCTAGCTGTTGAATATGGTTTTGGTAATTTGATTAAATTGAAATTAGTGTTGAAATATGAACATTACATTCATATGCACTGCTGAACATGGTGACTCTATCTCAACACATGCATTTACAAAAGCAAAATCAGTTTCAATATTTGCCTTATTGTGTTCATACATATCAAATCATGTGCTTCTTTTATAATTGTTTGATTTATGGTGATTTAGTTTCTATTTTCCAGTTTATCAGTTGCATGTGTTGGTTTGAAATGCTTGATGATTTCAAACTAGTGTCTATGAAGGTGGAAGTTCACTTAATTTATTTGAATCAGTAAAATATTCTCTAATGTGTTCATACTCTAAATGACACATTTCACTGGTAATCTTAACTCTATATGCAATTAATTGATATTCTGTTGGATACTTCATTCATAGATTGTGTTGGTAGTTTATTTGTAGTGGGTTTAATTTATTTATTTATTTATGGTCTTTGTGATTGTTATTTGTTGTTTTTGTTTGAACTTTGACGTGCTTTTTTTCATTCTGATTCTAGGAATTCGTGCTTCTATGAAACATATGTGATACCTTGGAGCCATCAATTGGGGGATTCGATATAAAATTGAAATAAAATAATGTGAATTTGGGATTTGATGTATTTGTTGTATGATATAGTTCATAGCATATGGTATATTATTATGGTTAACTATAGATTTTGATTCTGTTCCTTATTCTTCTGGTCCCTCAGTTTCATTTTTTTTTTATTTTTTATAATTATTTTTTGAGCTTATGGTTGGGTTTTCATTTTTATAATCTAGCTTGATATTTATTAGAAAAGATAGTGATGATGATGGATAATATGGCTTTCTTTTTTCTTCGGGGAGGGAGGGGCAGATAATTACCATCTTTGATAGAAAATAAGGAATAAAAACCACTTTTTCATGCTTAGAATGTAAGAGTGACATATTTTTGTGCTTGATTGAGAACATTTTGTTATATGAAAAGATATAATAAGTCATCAAATTGGTATTTCCCTTTTCAAACAGTGAAAATATTTTAATTTTTATATCTTCATTGAATAATTCTTTTGAATGAATTATCAATTTAATCATGATAATTACTAATGAAATCATATAAGTAATCCTGAAAATATTAAAAATATTATCAATTTAGTTCCTTTGAGGCACGAATTATGGTTTTTAATACTTCAGAGATTATTTGTATAATTTTTAATACTTTAAAGATTATTTAAAAGAAGAAAAAAAAATATTAGTTAATGGACTAAGTTGATGATCTACTAATAAATTTTTTAATTTTTTAAAAAAGCTATTAAAACCTGTATTTATTATGATTTCTTAATTGTTTTATTATTATTATTGTTATTAATGATTATATGTGATGTGGTGAGTACTATGTCATGTTTTTGTGAATTCTAGAATGTCAATTACGTTGCTTTATGAATGATAATTGTTTTTGATGGCTGAAATGCATGCATATGAAATGCTATACCACAAGAAAGAATCTGATGTTTTTTTATTGTTGAAACTTATCCGATTGAGAGGTGGTTTGAACTTCTCCATGTTTATGTATATACGTACAATTGTTTTCTAATATTTTTGAAATTAGGTGACAGTAATTATTGGATAGTTAGTTAAACGTTTATCAGATAGAGTTATTAGTTACAAAAATATCAAAGTGCAGTGTTTAGCAATTCAGTTCTAGATTCAGCTCATTGCATACATTTAGCTAATTGTATAATGTATTTCCCCTGTTTTTCTTGCCACACTAAAATGCCAAAACCGAACACATCAGCAATTCTGGCAAAACTGAACACATCCCCCAAAACTGAGCATCATTAGCTACACGCCAAGTCCATCTGATTTTTCATATTCAATATACTACATTACTACTCATTATAACTGATTCAGGACCAATATCCAAACTTGGTTAAATTGCTTCATATGAACCAATTGACCAACTTTATTATCATCTTCACTGTTATAGGTTGTGGTGGCAATTATTAGCATCATTTGTCTAATTATTTTATCACCTAGTGATGGTTTCATAATAATTTGGACTGCTTTGATCATCTATATGGGTCTTAGAGCAATTTTTGGATTTTTAAGGTAATAATTCACCTGTATTTTTTTGCTAGTGTGATCTTATTTTACTCATTTTCTTTTTCCACCAAATGCTAGTGTGATCATATATTTTGAGCATTTTTTTAACAGAAATTAAGGAGTTGGTTTACTAGAAGACAAACTTTATCCAGTTGGTCCAGTTGAGAACTTAGCAAAACATCTCAGTGATCCTTTTGGTAACAACTTGCCCAGAAAATTAAAGTTGAAATGATTGTAACAGTTCATAACAGTTCATTTAATCCCATTGCACTAATTGCAAAATTGACTAAGGGTTTTGCATTTTCGTCCTCGTTCAAGTGAGAAGATTGGCATTGGAACGCAAGACATAAAGGTATGTGTTCTTGTGTGGAGATGGTTTGGATGTGCGGTTAGAATTTATTCATTGACTATTAGATAGAGATTAAAAACTGGCAGAAATATGATAGACTTGTTTAAGCGAATTACCAACATACTAAAAGAGGTCTCAAGATAGAAACTTGGAGTACCAACATACTAACAACTAGACATGCATGCATACATACGTTAAAGTGACATAGTGTGATAACATCTACTTTATTTCTTAATTTTCTAGATGTATTTTTTTCCTTTGCAACTATAATCTACTCTTTTTTTTACTTTCTTAATTTTCTGCATATATTATTTTGTAATAACATGCAATATTTAACAATAACATTCAATATTCATGCTAACTTGCTTTCATTAGCTTTGGTGAATATTGATGTTTGTTGACCATACCTTTGACTAAGGTATGGATCGTAGTTGGATGAATGCAAGTCGAATTAGTACGGAGTATGAGGCTGGAGTTGAAGAGTTTTTGGAATTTGCTAAGCAACATGATCACTTCTCCAGTGGGGGGAAGTTTTGTTGCCCTTGCGTCAATTGTTTGAACGGTGTTCGGCTGAAAGAAGAAGAAATTTGAGAACACCTCTACAGTGCTTGTTGGAGTTGGCTAATAAGATTAGGAGTAAAAGTTTGGAGCTCTATTGGGATAAAAAAATCTTTGGTAGAGAAAACAACATGTCTCTATACATTCACATGTCAGATTGCATGGAGATGTATTCAAGCATGGACGAGATGAACCTAAGTCACATGTAATTTTGGATCATGTAAGTACTTTAATTATTAATTAAATATGTCAATTTTCAAATTTATTACATTTTTTAACATGAATTTCAATATGATTCAGGTATTTGAATAATATATCAATTGAAATGGGCAACAACAATGTTTATGGATTCATTGAACCACAATCCATATTGGGCTTGACAGATAATTCACCTGATGTTAAGTCATATATCATGGATTGGATGGGTCAATCAAACAAGAGGATCTACCTTGCACCATACCTTCACAAGTAAGTATAATTTATATTGATATACTAAAATTTAAATAAAAAGTATAAACAATCATTTATGTTACATGTAGTGGTCATTGGCAACTTATTGTTATTTGCCTGATGGATCATCTCGTGGTCTTTTTTTGTTCCTTGCACAAACTTCTCCCTCCGAAGTTGAAGAAAGTGCTTGAAGGGTATGTAAATGTTATTTAATTGTTATCTTTCATTTCACTTATATTTAATTATTATAGTGTTGACATTAATTAATTTAATTTAACCAGTATTCATGTTGGACATCATATGCTCACGAGTAATAGTCGTGCCAGACCAAGACTTGATTTTGTAATAACAAAGGTAAACATGTTTCTCTTAGGATGTACACTTATAATACAAATAAGGTGTTATAATAAATCATTCAAATCTTTGTAGGCTAATAAACAAACGACTCGACCGCAATGTGGTTTCTATGTCATGCAGTGGATGGAAAGCATAATTCGGATGGGGATAACAGACCATTGGTTAGAGGTATATACATTTTACCTACAACCGTTTGTGAATTTAATTGATGATACTTACATGTTAATAATTATTCATTATTTTCCAGACCTTTAGTGACTCAATGTCATTTGCTGAAGAAGTCATCGACTACACTCGCAAGCAATGGGCGACATTTTTAGTGTATAGTAGTAAGAAACAGAACATAGATGTGTCTTCTAAAGCTGATAATTAGAAATATACATGTAAAGTTTTGATTTTAATAATTTTTAGTTAAGTATTTAGAGTATAACATCATTTCAGTGAATAGTAGTTCATTACAGCCCTATTAGATACAAATTTGTTATTTAGAATAGTTTCTAAGTTAAAGTATGACTTTTGGTTTATGAACCATCTTATTTATTTTCAATTGTTAAATTACTGGGAAAACATATATGTATAAATTGTTTTATGGACTGTCTGAGTAATAAACAGGTACAAAAATTATGGGAAAACTGTTAAAAACAAACAACATATTGTAAAAAAAATTTAAGCAGACTACGATGGTTTTAACTATAACCGTCATAGTCTGCTTAATTATCCTTGCAAACTATGACGGGTTAACCTAAATCGTCTTAGTCTGATAAAACAAACTACGACAGTTTCACACTACGACAGTTTTATTTAAAACTGTCGTAGTATGTTTTATCAGACTAAGATGATTTCAGATTACGACGGTTTTAGTGGAAACCGTCGTAATTTATAAAACAGACTATGACATCAGATATTACTACGGTTCATGAACCGTCGTAGTCTAAATATTTAAACCGTCGTAGTATGTGTTTTCTAGTGCAGGAAACACATTTCTATGATCACTTGACAATTAATATGAAAATATCTTTGCTAAAATGAAATATGTTGCGGCTAGAAACCACACACGTTCAAGCTACTTCATTTATAATTATAAAATACTTTGAAATTTTCGGGATAGATATGCCATCACATATAAAACTATTGAAACCACTTGATGTATATTCATGATTACTAAACAAACACAAATATATACTTTTTAGTTGATATAATTTAATATTTTTTTAATTTTAGTTCGTGTAATTTAGCTAAAACTTTCGTTTTATTTTTCATTCATGTAATTATTATTTTTTTCTCTATAATTATTTTTTATTTTATTTCTTTTAAATTAATTTTTACAAGAATTAAAAATGAAAAATATATAATTTACCAAAATTAAATATTAAAAATAAATAAATGATAGGACGAAAAATTAAACAAAAACTTTACAAGCATTAAAATTAAACAAAAAAACTAAATTAAAAATATTAAAACTGAAAAATAACTATGCATAAAAATGAAAAGACACTAATTTGAAAAAAAAATAAAAAACTAAAAGTTGACCATTAAAAAATAATAGACTAATTAAACATGATGATGGACATTTCTTTTTCTCCCCTTAGATATTATTCTAGAACCTTTTTCAGAAGGTTTAGTATCAAGACAAAGTTAATTAATATATTTGCTCGATATTAATGAGTTTACCATTAAGCCCGTAGCATCCGATATATGCAAACTGTTGTGTCCACATTAATTTCAATTTTCAATGTGATTTCATCAATCGACACATTTTAATTAGAAGTCAGAAATTCACTTTTAGAGGTGTTTTTCATACTTCATCATTCAATAACCAATATAACAACTTATAATAATAGAGCAATACAAATAGGGTAGAGAGTTGATACGTATATTTTTTATTGGGTTAATTTCTCAAGTTTTCATGTTTTCAAATTTTAAAACAAAATTTAGTCATTCATTAAAAAATTTTATAAAATTCAATCAACATGATCATGAATGAGATATTTTGACACGATACTTTTTCGATAACCTTGGTGTAGCATGCACTACCACAACTTAGAAAATAAAAAATCTTGCACAAGCATGAGATTTGACATGAATATGTGGACGAAGGAGAGAATATTGGACACTCATGAACCAACGGTAACGCAACATATGAATCAAAATCGATGCTCAAGTTGATGTTGAATATGAGAAGACATGCATGCATGTTTCATTTCATTTCCACACGAGGCCAGAATATGTGTAATCATGATTCTGATAAGTCACCAAAAACCTGTGTTATGCATTCCCACAGTAGAGTCCACAGTCACGTGTACTGTGTCGCTGCAAATCACAACCAAAACCTTGCCATTTTCAACCCATCATCTTCCCGGCAGCCTTAACACCACGTCCAATGTTTCAACATTTCCAATATTCATCTCATCCCATTCTCTTCACGAAATTTCCTTCTCAGGAGTTCAAACAATCAAGTGTGTTTGATTATTGCGTTTAATTGCAGGTCCCACATCGGTTTGTCCAAAACTAGTGAAGACACACCTTGGTATCACTGGGCCAGGCTCTATTACTTAATGGGTTGAGTCCACTACACGTGTAAGATGGGCTTTTATCCTGGGCCTATCCCTCTGTTTGGGGCCTGACCCATGTGCTCGACTCTGTCATGATTTTCAGGATGTAGGCCAGGATATTAGAATTTGAAGCATTCATCACTAGTTTGACAAAAGCATGATGACAAAACTTAGATGCATGTTTTTTTAATGTATTTTAAGTATTCTTTTTTTAATCAGAATTAAAATTTGAACTTTCTTTTAGCGTGACAATGATAAAGATTGAACATGAAACTTTAAGCATATTAATCTAATCATCGGTCACTAGATTTGTCCTAGTGGTTCAATTAAAATTTCCTCGTCATAACATATGTTGACCTATAAGGAAAAAATTTATTATATGAATTATCAAAATAAAATTTCAATTTATCATATTCAGTTTTGTTCAAAGAAAAATTGCTAACTATTCTTTGTTTTCCTTTTAATTTCTTTTATAAATTTAGATCATATCAATGTATCTTTAATTAACCATGCACTAGTTTTAGGTGAATTTAGGTAACATTCTAACTAAATGGCTCTCCAACATGTTTTTATCACAGCGTAGCATCCTATTAGAATAAGTAGAAAATAAATTTCACTAAAAAGCTGGTTAAAATCATGTTTAGATAAATATTTCAAAGGATACTAGTTAAGAAATTGAGAAGGAAAAAATATTTATTAAAATATATAACTTTAGAGCATATTTGAGTAAATGATCTTATTAAGATCTGATCTTAAAAAAAGTTATCATTAAAAAAATTTCTTTGATCTCCACTTTCCAGATCTGTTCCTTTACAAGAACATTCATGGTCAGTATAGATTTTGAAACTAATAATTGTTTATTATTTTTTTTGAATTACTTTTTTAAAAGTTAAAAATTTATTTATTATTTTTTGTGTTAAACAAATTAAAAATAATAAGTCCATTGTGGGACAACTAAATGATTTATTATTAAAATAAAAAAAATAAAAAAAAATCTTAACAATGACATGACACGGTAAAAAAAATATCAAAAATGTTCTTATGATTGAAGACGCTTTTACCTTATTTAAAATTATTTTATACGTGCCTATAATTTATAGGTTAATATTTTCTTCAATTTATAAACCAATATCTTTTTAAGCCGGTGATTAACGACAACTAGTACTAAAATTATAAGAGTAGGAAGCTATTTTAATGAAATTAAATGAATTCCGTGTGAGATGTTCTAAACAAGCTGTGTGTAACATGATTGAATCACAATCATCATCAATCACATGGTTGAGTTCCAGCCATTATTGCAATCCTAATCAGTGACATGGTTCTCTCGCTGTCACTATGGCTTTCTTCTAAACTTAGCAAAACCTTTTAGAAATTATTTATGGAAGTTTGTCTAATCCAAACTTTGATTTGAGGACCTTATCTGAACAGGACAAAGAGACTAAAAAAATCAGAAAAGATAACATGTTAGTGGACCAATGTATAATTTCTACCCCTTTAGCTACGCGATTGTGACACTCCCATTTTCTTAGTGCTGCAGGTCTTGGTAATTTTGATCACCCTCTTTCCCATGGCACTGTCTCTACCATGTGATGGTTTTTTGTTTTTTTTTCCCATTGTTTTTTTAGAATTTGGACATTACAATTGTTTGGACTAGTTGGTAAGCATTTCCTAAATGCATGTTTGATATTTCAATACAAGAATGGTAGCAACATATCCTTTTCAATATACATTTTAGTTTACTCTCCAATGAAATTCATGTAAATTTCTTTTATTATCAGTATTTAATGTGACTCACATGAAATGCGCCAAACAATAAAAGGTAAATTGAGGTAAATGCGTCAAAAATTGTATTATTAATATTGCTATTTCAATGTTTGTCTTTCCATGGAAAACATTACATGGAAATTTTCTGTCAAACATTTGTCACTCACGTTCTCATGAGTTAAAGCTTGAACAACCCCAAAGTCCAATTCAAGAATTATTTGATCCCGTGATAAAATTATATGAATAATGTGTTTCAAAATTCTTTCAGAATGAAGAGGTTTTTTTATTTTTTTCCTAATTATGATATTGGTACAAATTATCTATCATCAAGTGCAATGACTAACTTTATCTGAAACCTTAATTAAGATTCATTTCATACCCAAATTAATTAAGATTTAACCCCTAAAACACTTGATTATGAACTACAAGCAACTACCACTTGTACCATCATATATAGATAAAAATTTATATTTTGCATGTAAAAGATATAACCACAAATTTTGTAAAATCACATAGCCTGCTCTTGAACCTATTCAACAATCCTTGCTAAGTATACAAACTTTCTTTGCAACCAAAAGAAAAGAGTTGTTCAGTCTAATAAGCATAGTACAAACTTCCCGGATCAGTCTAATAATACAGAATTAAAATAATATATATAAAAAATCTTAAATTTGATTCTTAATATCACCATTAAAAAAAAAAAATCTAGTATGTGATACATGGAACCACACACTTCTGACAAAATCTGTTGAGAATTTAGAGAATGAAAAGCTTTTTATTCTTGTTAAATGTAGAACACCCACGAGGCCACGAATATTATATGCATTTTAGTATGTGATACATGAAGTCACACAACTCAAACCAGTGCGACTAATTTTTAAATAAAGATTAATATAACGAGATCAAAACAGAACTTTTAATACACCAAACACTTCGAAAACCTAGACAAGAAATATGCAAGAAACAACCACTAGAAGAAACATATACAAAATATACATTCCTTAAGTTTCAATCATCTTCAACAAGAGAACCAAGTTGAAGTAATTGTGGAGTCTTTCTAAGCCTACTCCCCTAAAACTTTCTTGATGGTATCCTGTAAAGGCAACAAGGAAACAACATATGAGAATAATTTCAAGTTTCAAGAGCAGCAAATATTCATTCTTGAAAACCAAGCCACTAGTTACATAGCAATAGCCATACACATCCACATGAACAATATTGCATATCCTCATAGTACCATGTGAGATTGCATCACTCCTTTCAAACCTTGACATCTTTGCCTCAAATGACAGGATCCATATTGTTTAAGGTTGAGACGTCAAAATTAAAATGGCATGAGCATAATCTTACATAAGCACTCCATGGAATGAAATAGAGATAGTACCTCAAAGGACAACGGTGAGGTGGTTGGACCATAACGCTGGACGACATGCCCTTCCTTGTCAACCAAAAACTTGGTGAAATTCCACTTTATCCTAGAACCCAGAAATCCTGATTTACTTGCTTTAAGAAATTTGTAGACAGGTGCTGTATCAGGTCCATTGACACGTACCTGAAAATAGAAAGGAATTTAAAATATATACTATTATGTTAAAAACCCAATGCTAAACAATTGACAGTACAGCCACATGTAGTAATATATCACAGAGATGCATAGCCAACCTAAAAATAAACAGTTAAATCTAGATTATTAAGAACATTGCTAAATCATCATTTGTAAACATAACCACATTGCCAACATGCTTTCCATTTGGCATCTCTTAATTACTTTCTAGGACTAGATTCCACTTCAAGATCAAATTTTCCTATCTTTTTTCCTTCGCCAATACATTTTATGTTGGCTCATTTGACAAGACTTATTATTGATTCTCTTTTTATTATAAGGAAGGAATATATTAAGAGCAGCCTCAAGGGAAAAAAATAACAAAGAGAAGGGTAGAGGGAAGGAAAAGAAAGGGCCAAAAAAGCAAAGACCACAAATCATGCAACTGAACATGTCCATTTCTCGGAAGATCAAACAAAGACACTCCACTGAAAAGACCACTAGCAGAACACCATAAGGAAGCTAAAAAATATATTCAATCACAAATCAACTCAAAAGCAGATTGCCAACCTGAGAAAATTCTAGCATTTCTTTCCAATCATACACACCAATGGACTGCAAAAGCAAACTGAGCACAACACCAAAGCTTTTTGGGACAGCATTACCTTTTTTAATAAACAAAAACTATAACTCTAGACCTGTCCCACATGGTTGGAGACCAATCCACTACTGATATGACAATTGATTTCCAAATAACTCTACAATTCAGCTAAGCAAAAACATTGCACTGTGTCTCAACATCATAGATTTTATTTCAAGTAAAACTCAAATCTTAAGTAACACAAGGCATATGACACTGACAACATTCATATTTTGAAACCAACTTTTTCTCAAATTCAATAACCAAAAATATACCCGCCAATTCTGGCATGCATAACACCTTGATGTAGCAAGTCAACTAGCAGGGTTGGAAAAACGATGTCAGTAAAGTAAGACACACAGCATGGAACACAAATGTTGGTTTCATTTAACCCATTTGTCAACAACTAACCAACTCAAAAGTAAAATAAATAGTTCAGTGTAGCAGAAATTGCATCTCTTATCCTTTTGGCCCAATGGTGACATGAAGTTTTGGACCTATGACCTCTTGTGAACTATCTGCATCACTTATGTTAGAAGCCAGATATCTCTGACTTTGGCGCAACCTGACTCCACAAACAGGATTCATATTTCATCCAATCAAATTAAAGTTACCTGAAACTTGGATATATAGCTCCAAGTAAATTGTTCATAGTTTGTTTCCCACTTCTCCATATCCTACTTCTCCCATGATTTGATGCAGAGCATGCCTATGACAAACATATAACAGGCAGGTGGACCATTCAAAATTTGTAGATTTTGCTTAATCCTTTTAGCTATTTTCTTTTTAATCCCTTACCCTGCTTGTGTCAATTTGATCAATACAGAGCTTACTTTTACTATGGTTGCAAGTGAAAAGTGTGATATCTAAAGCTCTATAGTAGTATATATGGCATGTGCAACTTTCATGGGGAGGGATACCAAGGAGATAACATCATCACTTGATTCACTTCAATCAGCGCTACCCTTGGCATCACATTATGTGAGGTATTGCGACAATAACTCCCACTGCCAAATATGGCACCTTTACTAGATGTAGCTTGTGTTGCCATAGTAGCACTTGCATGCTTAAATCCCAATCCTTGCTCTCAGCCAACAATAAAAAATGTGCCTCATTGTTTTGTCACTAAGCTAACACCATTAAGCATTTCTACACATGAAGTTTCACTGCAGCTGCTCGTGCCAAGAACTCAAGCATTATGAGTTGCCTATTACCCACCTCTATCATACACCATTTTACTCCATTAACCAAAGCTTTGGCCATGCTCACTAAGCCTAATAAAGAATAACAAAAATTATAAGGCAAGCACAGAACTAGTACATAATTTTAACTTCTAAAGGATCTTGCATCGTATTCAGATGATGCAACAACAGAAATGCTTAGACTCATGCAACATGAGATGACACATTCCTCCTTCCGATTCATTCCTAACTTAAAGCTACTGAATCAATCTGCCTTGAATGACAAAAAATAAAAAGAAAAATTAGAACAACCAAACTAATAAATCAACTTACTTACTGTATTTCTACCCTAAAATATGTAGAACAGAAAAACAATCAGTAGAGGATCCAGATACCTAAACAAAGTACAAATAACCTGTACAATACCTTCCCCAAAATGGGATACTCAGCCTTGTATCTTGTACAGGCAAATTGCTCTGCATCCTGACTAGTCCCTGGCTCTTGCTTCAAAAACTGGTTGCAAGGAAATGCCAGTATCTCAAGACCTGAGTGAGATCAACCAACAAAACATTCCCAAACGAAATCAATTTAAGAATTCCATTTAGACCCTTCAGTCTAACTAAGTTCATAAGTCTCTAATCACTGAAAAGGCACAAATTTAAAATCAAATGAACATGCAAGTGCAACAGCTGCTCTCTAAACCCGAAAAGAACCATACCTCTGTCTTTGTATTTGCTGTAAAGCTCAGTTAACTGGGTGTAATTGGAATCCGTAAATCCACTGTAATAATTCACACCCACAAAGCTAATCAACTAACCCAGAAAGAAAGATTGAATTTTTACAGCAGACAAATGAAGAAAGTTGAGTTAGAAAAAAAAGGGTGTGTGGAAATACCATTTTGAAGCAACGTTAACTATTAGAAGAACCTTCCCCTTGTAGCTGCTGAGGTTCACTTCTCTTCCCTTAGCATCCTGTACCAACCATGTAAGAGAAGATTGCAATAATAATAATATAAAAATGAAATAACAGAAAAAAAGAAAAGGTTTTTTTTTTCTTTTGTTGAGATTCTGAGTATCTATCTACCTTGACCGTGAATTCATGGATAGATTTCTCAGAGACTGATTGGGAAGCACCCATTTTTTCAAAGAAGTGAAGACTGTTTCCACAAATTTCTCTCTCTTAGTTTTTATTAAATTGGTTCTACACTCTGTGTATGCTAATATTTTGTGTTGAACAGTTTTATAGCGTTCTTTCTCTGAAACTTCATTCAATGAGTTTGCGGTACAGCAATGGCAGATGGACAACTATCGTGTTTTTTCATCATTAAAGTTGTCACGGTGCAGCCAACATTAATTAATATTTAATAAAGACAAGTTTTAAAGATATTTGCCTAGGTGCTGGTCAAGTTATTTTTCAATTAAAATTTGAATTTTATTTTAATAATTTGTGTAGTTCTTTAGTACTAACGTTATCAATTAAATTACTATTAAAAATTTTAACAGGTTTTCTTAGGTCATGTTTGATTCATTCTCAGTAAAAAAAAATGTATACAAAAGAAGAACTCACGTTTTTCACGAAAGAGCTGCTAACTACTTATAGAAGCAACTGATTTTCTACGTCATGATTACTTTAACGAAGAAATGAGATACACAACCTCCTTATTTTATTTATACACAGATAACGTTTCAAATAAGTAATTTTTTAAAATGAGAATGACTTTAAAAAATGTGATAAGAGTTATATTTATTATTAATTTTAAGTTTTAAAAAATATTTTTTTATTATCTTTTGTTTTTAAATTATATTTATTTATTAATATTTTTATTTTTAAATTTATACATTTATCATTATTATTTTCATAATAATTTCATCTATTTTTTATTATTATTATTATAATCATCCCTCCTATAATAATAATTATTATTATCAATTCTATTATTTATTACTAACGATTTGTATTTTTCTCATTCCGCTGACTATGGTATCATCTGTTATTTGATAAAACGGTACCATTCTCAATTTTATAATTATATGTAAAAGACTTTAAATTGTTTTAAAATATAAAAAATTACATACACGTATCAAGAAATGGTTTTTATATAAAATATTTTCCTTTTCCTTTTTAGTCTTTGGGTAGAAAGTTAATGATAAATTTTTGTCCCTACTTTTCTTAAATAAGTTAATGTAGTTATAATTATTTCTTTTAAGTGATAATAAATTTAATTTATTTAACTTTGAGTTAAACTTTTAAATGAAGAAAATAAATAATTTGGTCGGAATCACTAAAATAAAAAAAAATGATCTTTAGAAATTAAGAATCTTGTTTGACTAGTTTCGATGACTTTAATCAAATGGATTTTTAAAATAAAAAGAAATTACTTCTTTAAAAATTAAAATTATTTTTTTATTAATTATTTCACAAAAATGTATTCTTCTAATTTTTTTGCAAGACAAAAGACTTCTTACCGGTTAAATAATAAAAATTAAATTTTCTTTTTTTTTAATAAATGTTTTCAGATGAAAATCACTCAAAACTGGGGAAAAAAACACAGTAGAGACGAAAATGGATCACAATTATTCAGACATATGTTTATTTCGGATTTGGTGTGGGTAATAAAATATTTAAAATTTTGGTGTGAATAAGAATTGAACTATGGTTATCTTAAATTATTTTAAGAAACTTTCTAGTATTAGAGTAGATTGAGAATTTTGGGTTAATGAATTCTGAGTTTAATGACCATCATTGACAATAGGAGAGGAGGTTTAGTGATCTTTTCCTTGAGGGAGGAATGTAAACAATGATATTGAAAGAAGAGAAATAGTGAGAGCTTTGCAAGAGACCCGTAAGTGGACAGGGCAGTGCGCAAGAGAAGACCCGTCAGGTGAACAGAGCAGTACGCGTAGGAGAAGACTCATCAGGTGGACAAGACAGTGTGTAAGAAAAAACCCGTCAACATCTTAGAAAGACTTTTGATACAAGAGATCCTCACAAAGTAGGTCCACCTGACCTTTACATAGAATGTTACATAGTGTGATAAGAACTTACCAATTTTGAGACGTTATTAATAAAGAGTTTATCCGTTGTTAGGATTAGAGTTTCTTTTGAGATTAGACCGATCTACAAATAAAAATGACACCATCAGATGTTGTTGACGTTTTAATATCTCTTAAACACGTACTATTACTTCAACTACTTGATCAGAGTACGATTGACGTGACATAACTTTTGTCATTACATTTAATACAACAATAAATATTAAATTAAATATAGTTAGACCGATCTATTTATAAAATAATATTCGAAAACAAAACAATACCTAAGAACTTATTTAAATAAACAAATTTAATAAAAATTGTATTGATTAAATTCTTATTATAATAAGAATTGTTGTTATAAGTGCTTAAATTTTAATAATATATTTGTGTTAAAATATAATTATTGAGAAGTTCATGTAATATTAAAATGTTTGATACATTATTTTATTTTATAAGTACTTATAAAATATTTCTTTATCGTATGAATTTAAAAATAATTAAAAATCAAAACATGATTAAAAATAAAATAAAAAAATTACAAAAATATTAAATAATATATATAAGTATTACAAAAAAAAAATCACTATTACGTCATTATTCATTATTTTTGCAAATTATTTTGATTTACGAGGACAAAAAAATTAAAAGTTATTAATTAAATATAAAAGATAAGAAGATGAAAAAAAAAAGAAAATTATGAAAAAAAGAAGCCCGCAATGGATTCAATATGTAATAGTGTTAAATAATGCCTAAATTTATATAAATTTTTATAGATAAAAACTATCTTTCAGAACTTATTAAACAAATTATAAATATGTTATAAATAAATTATAAATTATTTTTAATTATTTTTTTAAAATTCTCTCAAATAATCTAATAAGATCTTAAAATATATTAGAAGAAAATATTGGTTGGTTAACATATGCAAAGCAGTAGAGCTATTGTTTTATACTGTTAGGTCATTTATATGTGCTCCTTTATCTTATAATTTAATTATTTAAATACGAATAATACATGTAGTGTAACTTTTTTTATTAACGCCAACCGTTCCAACTTTCTGTACTGATAGCTAAAATGAATGCTACAGTCACCTCTTTATTGTAAATTTTGGAGAAAAGTCAGTAATTAACAACTAAATCACTGAAATTTCTAAGGAGATAAAAAAAAATCGTAAAACAATTTTTTACAACTATTTATTACTATTTTAACCACTAAATTTAACTATTTATTATCACTTACATCTCCGAACTTTAAGAATTAAAATGACACTAAATAATAAAATTTAAAAATCAAATAACAATAAATATCTCTTAAAAATTAAAATATTATCTAATCATCATCCTTTCAAGACCAAAATAATAGCTTTCAAAAATTAAAATAATAATTTACTCCATAATTATTCAAAACTAATAATTTACTCAATGATCATCCCAAAAAGAAAGGATATACCCCTCAAATGACATACAAGGTTATCATGGAGTATATATACTTTGAAGTTCAATTAAAAATATAATATGGACATAATTTAGAAACAAATATATTTATTATTTCACTTCAAAAATAAGCTTTCTAAAAACAATTTCCAAAAATTATAGTGATGCTGACAGAAAGTCATGCCATCATGAGACGGAACAGTGGCGTAGTTGGACATACCAACTTGAACAACCTTAATAAATTCTACCAAGCCATGGAGTGGCTACAAATGCCCCACGCCTTTTTATGTAGGGCAAGGTTTTATCATCAGCCATCAAATTACAGGCTGCAATGTATCAATGTGCATGAAATAAAAAGGCATTTTATATAAAATAAATAGAGGCGAAGACTTGAAGGGGAGAATGAAACTAAGTCAGAGCTTAGTTACAGGAGGGGAGATTTTTCTATATTAGGAAAATAATTTCAAGAAACTGCCCCCAAAAAATTATGTATCTATAAGGGCTTTCATGAAATAAGTTATATAATCTGCAAAAAAGAATTTGATAAGTCGATAGCCTAGAAATAAGTTACAGCTCTCCAACGACTCTACAATGACTCTTCCTACTCTGCATTCTGCGGAAGAGGCTGCAATCTATATATTATATATATACAAGTCTATCAGATTATGACCATATCCTGTGCAGATTCTGCGGAACTCTAAAAATTCTTTCTTGCATGTACAGAAAGATGGAATAGAAACCACCTCTTCTAAACAAGAGCGGGACCCACGCCAAAAAGTGGGTTGTATCTAACTTTCAATGGGTGAATTATGAGCAAGAATAATTACTAGTTGGTGACGGATAACCAACTAAAGGGACCTGCGGGTAGACACAAGTATGCAGCCTTCATTTATTGATAATTTTTGTTCACCTTGGCTGCTGCCAAAAGCCTGGGCCTGAAACATAATTCTTATACCTCAATTCGATATTTTCAAGAACTGATATTCCAGAATTCAAAGGAAAGAAATAAATAAATATAGAATTTCTCATGATTGATGAAAACAGAGGCTGCACGCACCTCGGTTTGTTACGGGAATTGCATCTTCAAAGTGTGGTCTAAAAGGCATAGAGTCCCTGTAATGCATTGGCGGGGGAGGATATCTCCATCCATGACCTGGTAATCCAGCTGACTCACCTGGATGACAACCATAAGGAGCAGTCACACTTCTGTCATGATAATGAGGACCTGAAAGCAGAAATCCCAAGAAAAATGATTATTAATACACATACAACCAATGCAAACCAAGGCATGCCCCCCCCCCCCTCCCCAAAGCTCAAATATCACAAGCATTATCAATTATCAGCCTTACCAGTATAAGCAGGAACATTCCATCTCTCTTGGTATTCATATGAAGGTGGTTTTAATCTCTCATGATTGTCATAACCATACTCTCTGGTCATGCTTGGCGCAAAATGGCGCCCATTGGAATATGAAGGGGGTGGTGGAACCTCCCTTTGAGAGGTCATTCGATGTTCCCCATTAACAAAAGAAAACTGATTGGATGGCACATGGTGAGGTGGTTGTATTGAGCAACCTTTATTGTGCATAGTAACACCATCAGTATTCCTGCAGTTGTCCGCTGGTTGTACAGGGAAAGTGTTGAAAGAGCAAGTAGACTCCACCGTCTGCATTGGCATGTCTCTGCATTCATGGGCTGTATACTGCACTGCACCACTGATAGGTTGACTATTACTTGGTGCAGCAAAGGGCTGTGCAATAGGATGGAATACATTGGCTTTCACAGTCTGCAAAAAAGAACCAGAGCCAAGTAGAAAGGAATAGGTTTATAACATTAGTTGGATGCTTCAACTTAATTAACTGAGTGTAAAAATCACAAGCAAAGTTGTGAAACATACCTGTGAATCTTCAAAAACTTTTGAATCAACTGCAACATGATATTGATCAGTAGTGGCTGACATGGGGTGCAATGTAGGAGGTGGGAGTGGAGGCAGAGGAGGAGGAGGAGGTGGAGGAGGTGGAGGAGGTGGTGGAGGGGATGATGGTGGAGGTGGGGAAGACGGTGGCACATCCTGTGGTAAAGGAGGAGCAAAGTTCACAGGGAGATTCTTCTCAAACTCTCTGCCATTTCCTCTATCAATATTGCAAATCGAATTCGATTCAACATCCACAGAGGGAGCCACATCTTCCATTTCAAGTTCACCATCAACATCTTCCAAAACATGCCTGTGTTTTTCAATAGCATGATCCATTTCTTGCACTTCATGTGTTTGAGAATCATGCTCAGGCGTGACAGCCTCAAACTCCCCTCCATCAGAATCACTCCCTCCATCTTCAAGCATTCGCGGCATGCAAAATCCAGGTAGCTGAAAACTTGAGTTGCTGCAAGACCACATGCAACTTATGTAAACACACTTTCAGAGATTCAAGAGAATCATAAAGTCAAAATATCTTATGCCAACAAATCCACACCTTCCATATTCATCAAGCATACCCTCCATGTCTCTAACAGGGTCATCAAAAGGCCTCTCTGTTCTTAATGATCGGCGTGAAACGCGTGCAGAAGCTGAGCTGCTATATGAGTCTAGTTCTCGCATATGATGCCGAATAATAGGTTCAGGAAGGATTCTTCTCTCTAACCACAGCCTTAATACCTACATGATTGGGAGGAAAGCTTAACAAGAATAAAAACCCAAAAATAGAACATGAGAGCATCATATATGCTTAACATCCGTAAACAAGAATTTTCATTAACTTGCCTTCAGACACTGCCTCCGGTTTTCTTTTCCAGCATTGCCAGGAGGAGCAGCTGCAGACAATAGGCGTGCTAGGCCTGCTTTCAAAGCAGATGGAAATACTCCACCAATGTCTCCTAGAAAATATGATATCTTTAACATCAGCAGATACTAAATGCATATATTCTGATATGTTTATAACATCAACGGAGACACATGCACATTTCTTATGTTTTTTCTTGCGAGATTCAACAATCACTAAGTGATAAACAATTACCTTTCAACCCTCGAGAACATTGAGCAATAGAGTCAACAAGAAAAAACAGATCCACCCTCCGATGCAGGCTTGACTCATTTTCCAGACTATGGACAAGAATTTCCACCACCTAGAATACACCACAACAGCCCAGTACCAACACCCACAAAAATGCATGTCATTAAGAAAAAAAAGTGATAAGCTTTTACAAGGAATGCCACAAGATTTTCTATAGGAAATAACTAAAAAAATTCAATGGTTTTAATTCCCATCAAAACATAGAGGTGCAAACTTAGTTATACTTGGACAAACAAATTAAATTAAATTCCTCTGGTGAGCCCAGGGTACCAAAACTGAACTGAATGATGCCCAAGAGAAACAATCCAATAAGGAAAAAATATAAAAGACTAGCCCAAAAGAAACAAACATTTAATCTCAAAACAACAAGCAATTTATCCTTTAATAATTTAGGGAAACAAAAGGTATTCTGCCAAAGGATTCCCCATAACAGGCACAAACAATCTTCAAGATCCAAGCACACTTAATGAACTTAACTCCAAATTGTTCATCATGACAAAACTAAATGTTCCTTCCAAAGAAATCTGAATTCTACCAAGATGAGATTAAAGTATCAAAAATTCATAATTATAATGCATTGCTACCAATAATTTCTTATCAGCCTTCTATTTACATCCTGAACCTATAGAACATAAAAAAGAGCAAAGAAAATAATGTCATCTTGATATGAACAAGGGTAAATGACACATCAAATCATAGTTATTCCCTCAGTACTCATACCAGTATCCTTCATTCCAGCATAATTGAAACCGTACATCCAATCAGTTTTTCTTGCTTTACCTCACAAATTGAGCAATTTTCTTTCACTAGTTGATAATAATAAAAATGAACATGATAAGTAGTCAAGTAGACAAGGTGCTTATACAGCAAGAGATCATGGGATCAATTTAAATTTTGGTCAAAAATAAAGAAGACTAACAGTCTATAAAGGTAAAAACTGAGGTCTCAAAAAGCAAAAATTGGATACATCACTTGACTGTGAAAGCTGGCACACTACAAATTCCTTATTTTAGTGCATAAAAATGACAAATCCCTTGTTTTATTGCATAAAAATCACACTGATCCAATAAAAGCCTAAAGATAGGCCTTTGTCATGTAACTAATCTAATTAAAAAAAAAAAAAAAGCATTCACAATTCAATGATCGAATATTTCCTACAGAGACAGGAAAGAAAATAAAATTTTAAAAAGCACCATTGCGTTACCTTAGTTGCAATGCCAAACTTTGCACAGTCAATAGCTATGCGTGTTGCTCGACCAATACTTTCCTTTGTCCTTTTCAATGTCCCAAGCATTGCTTCAAAGTACAACAAAGCAGCATCTCCTGCTTCAGTCGACTTGCCCACATAGTTTGATCGTTCATTTGCCACAACCCCATCTTTCCATCCATCAGTAGGACCAGATAAAGTGTTCTTCTGGTGTACATCGGGGCTACAACTTCCATTTTGAAGGATATTACTACTGTCTGATGTAGAAATATTGCAAATTGATGTTGTATTTGGAGGTGAAACTTGTGGAAGGCCAACTCTCCCGTCAATCAAGGATGGGCTTGCCAGAATGCCTAAATTACCCTTTTCACCAGAATAATCATTTGATATTGAAACAGAATTCATATCCTCGTCTTGTCCTTTAAACTTTACCTCTTTCAGAACATCAAGCCTGAAAAGAAAGAATAGCATGAGCTGTCTTGAATTGAAAGAAATGTGGTATAGATTACTTTCAGTAAATAATTGTTCTCCTTTCATTTACATTATCTTTAACAGATAGATTAAAATATGTTTATCATATACAACTCCACCAAACTGACCTCCAGTACATGAAATTGGTAGACCTCAATTAAAGGTGTGTACAGGAGAAGTGGTGGCAAATTTTATGAAAAGGGAAGTTAAAGGAAATTGATAGAAGAACATGAGTAGATGACAGCCAACAAATGGAGGAGAATGTGGAAGATTCAGAATGTGAGGAAAATGATGAGAAAAATAGTGGATACAGGGGGACATGAGGCAGGAAAATCATTTGGATTATACTGGATATCTGAGACCACAGAATTCTTTGAGAGAACATTATTCCCTTTTCTGTTTTTCCCGTGTAAGGGGGTCTAGCTCAGGGGGTGCTTCCCTCCATTCAATATTTCTTTTTCTTAATCAGCAGTTGTATACATAATACCTATAGGACTTAAGGTTGGGAAACACCGCTACTTGTACAAGTCTAATCTAAACTAGGAAAGCATAAATTCATCCTGTCAAATTTTATAATGAACAATATTCAGCATAAAAGAGAATTGAAAGCATGAATTCTGTGAAGGCAATAACCTCGTTCAGATAAGCAATTTTATGAAACCCAAAAAATCTCTGGTTTCAGAATAGGCTGAAAACAACTTATTAAGTGCTTCTCTTGTCAGATAAAATTTTTAGCTTCTCCACAAAAGATTTTTTCTTAATAGAAAATAAAATAGAAGTGATTATTACAGATAAATAAATGAATAGTCAGTAAAAATGTTCTAATTTTTCATTATCTTTCATTTTTCTCCCCATGGATATGAGTGGTCAGAATCCAGTAATTCTAGGAAGCTAAAAAAGAAGCTTACGTGTCATTAGTCTTCATGCAGTCACCAACTGCTTGCTTCATATCCTCACAAACAACCATAACATTCTGAGGCACATAAATACTATTTTGAGGTAACAATTTATCACTTTCACAGGTACCTGCCACAGGAGCAAGACTTATTCCACTGTGCTCTAATTTATCAGATACATCTGAATGATTCACTGGTCTGACATTGTCATCGTCATTTGCTAACAATGATGGACCTGGTGAATCCTTATTGCTTCCAACTTGACAACATTTGACATCAAGATTAGGAGAAACTTTTTCATGTGATTGAATAGGTGAATCTATTTTAGCAGGATGACAAACTGCAGAATCACTAAGATCTTCACCAACTTGTTGTCTAGCAACTAGAGGGACATCCTTCCCAGTTTCATGTTGTTGGAACTTGACCAACTGCTTATCAACTTCTGTAGATGACTCATTCTCTGTGGTAATAATTGTATTTGAATGAGTTGAGAAACTGCATGCACTAACATGAGAAGAATCAATGCCACAAGAATCCAATGGCAGTTCTAAATCATTACCTTCTTGATTATTAATGGTCATACAAGGACATTTCTTGATGGTAGATATACAGCATCTACCACTTGATGTCTTTATAGAGGATGAATCCATGCAAGCTTGACCTTCTTTAGCAGCATTGGCAGACATAGCTTCTAAGGCACGATGGATGCGTTTAGATGGAGGTAAAGCAGCTTCATTATCCACAGAGCAGCCAAACATTTGGTCTTTCTTAGTTTTACAAACCTGAGACTCGCTTTCAGAATATGGAGCTATTAAGTTAGAAGGAGAAACATTAACCAAAGCTCCATTCAACACTGACGAGCTTCCTTCAGCATGGATACCATTTTCACAATTTGAGGATGTAACTATCTGCTGCGGTGAGTCCATAATATCTTCCTTACCACTTCTCACCTGAACTTGTACCATGCTATCAAGTTCTGCCCCTGCAGATGATTTACTCATTCTAACTCTGGCTCGTTTCAACAGGGGCAAGTGTTCGTCTCCATTTTGGTCAGGACATCTCTCATTTGGATTTCCATCCATATTCTGCAAACATAGACTTGCATTCTGAGCACCAGCATCATTAGTTTCCTTCTTCCTGTATGGCTTTCTTTTCTTCTTGTAGATAACAGCCTTTATTTCAAGATCAAGACCATTGTTCAAATCACCTTCACCTTCAGGGCACTCACTAGGCTCAGATTGTTCAAGTTTTAAATTAGAATCTTTTGGACTTACCTCATTTAAGATGAAGGCATCAGAATTAATTGTGATAATTTCAGAATCGTTCTCCTCCATGCTAACATTTGAGGCAAATGCAGGTGAATCAGTATCATCACAGCCTAAAAGGTCAGATGATTTCTGGATACGTTTACTCCTTATAGACATGTTCTGAATTGTATCAGCTGGTATGTTGCCATCATTGTTGCCACAATTATTTCCACCATCACTACAAGGTACAACAAAGTTCTGGACCAGTAATGTGCTTCTCAACCTTCGAAGGGGTGCATTTCTCTGGGTTGTTGGAGAAGGGGATTTTACAGTTTCAGTCACAACAGCATTATCAGTAGACTCCTCTAAAGATGCCTCCATATTATAATCGTCATCCCTCAATGCAACAGTTGAGCCATCCTCAGCTGCACAAACTAGCTCAAGTCCGTCAATCACACAATTTGAAGATTTCATTTGTGAATTAATTGTCAAAGGATCATCCACCTGATCCTTTAACTCTATGTTGGTAGATGGATCAAGTGGATTTGACACATTTGCAATAGCAACTTCACCAGAGCTAGTGTCATCATCTCTATTCTCTCTCGTCAATTTTTCATGACTTTCAATAATCTCTTTCACTGCACGAGCAAAATCACCACCCCTTCCTGGACGTTTGGCAAGAGATTGTTTCTTCTCTTCAGTAAATGCTTCAACATCAGCAGGATTGCAGAAACCTCTGCAAAACCAAATGCCATTTCAAATTGAGACAACTTGCAAGCTGAATAAAATGAAGCCTTATACATGGGGAAATAATTAAATGTTAAGGGAGAGATTCCACATTACAACACAGATATGAAGTCTTGAAGTTAAAAATAAAATTTATTCAAACCATGCACATTCATTCAGAGGCATCATCAATGAAGAAATGGAAACTCAACAAACCTTCCCACATACCAAATTCACTGTCACACATACCTTGTGTCCCATGCCAGGTTCATTTAAAAGAAAATTTTGTGATAAATCATGTACCTATACAGAATCACATACCCATACTGCACTTCCTATAACAATTTTAAGGCTAATAATCCAGTCCTAGAGACGAAGATCATAGATTCAGCTGTAAATGGCCATATGACCCACTTCTCACAAATTTTCAAAGCCTACAAGCCACAAGGTTAGTTTAATAATGATTCCATCTTTGTTGCTGATGGAAAGTCCATTATGGTCGAGGGGAAAGGTAATTATGATCTCTAACCAATGATCTCTTGCCAACACTTAAAATTAAAAAATGTCATTTTGTGATCCAAAAATATTCTCTTTATTGACCAATCTATAGTCCCCATTCACCGAAACTGAGTCATCATATTCAGAAAAACACACAGAGCATGTACCAAAGCCCAAAGAATCATTCAAAGAACCATGCTATAAAGGTAAAACCCCATATATGCACAAAACTCATAAATACTTTCATCAACTCAAACTTTCTGAGGGAATTTATCATACAAAATATCTCTTAAATATGGTTACAACAATATATAAATGCCATAAAGGACAAGCAAACTGAAAACAACAAGCATGTCATCAATAAGCATATTATTGTCACAAATGAGCTACTATGATTGGATCCATCTGGATCTAGGTAGCATGGAAAGATATTGAAATAGACAATAAACTTTCAAGTAATCCAACTGTAAGTGCAAAAGGAAAGCCACCATTCATACATGAATATTTTAATATCTACAGATGTCTCATCAAAGTTTAATAGAAGGCATGGAAGTATAGAAAATCACTCACTAACACCAATAACTTTCCAGCAAACATCAAATCAATGTCATATGAAAGGGGGTAGCAAAATCAAACCTTACAAAATCCCTAGGTAAAACAACATGATATTCTTCACTATATAACATATCTACTAAATCATTTCAAACAACTTGGTTTTGAAATTTTATCATTTGCATTCTATTCCTTATCAAACAGGAATTAGGCACACATCAACCAATCAAATGAGAAATGGATTTGAATACATACATTTGTTGTGTTCCAAAGAAGTAAACAAATACTTTCTTGTGATCAACAGGGTAACCCCACTTCTGCGGCTCACTAACCTGCACCGAGGGTAAAAACCCATAATCAGCAAATAAAATCTACATAAGCAAATAAAAGCTTCATAACATAAAAACACAGAGAGAGAACAGGACCAGGAAAATACAAAACATAGCTCTCGATTGTTTAGCATATGGTCCCTACATAGTCTCTTACCTTCTTCGTAACTGTTCCTAATCAAATTCCAGTGGCCTCTAGGCCCCAATTGAGTCATTCAGTAAACATTTCCACAACATAATCATTTGATTAACCTAAACCCATGTAATATAAAAACGAAACAAAAAAAAAACCACAGTAAAACTACAACCTTAAGACAAGGCAAACCAGATAATCAAGACTAGAACCAAAAACTCTCAATAAATATCAAAAAAAAAAAAAAAAAAAAAAAAAAAAAAAAAAAAAAAAACACTGGAATTAATTGATTAACATGAGGCAAACACTCAGCACTATATCACGCTTCAGCGGAGGAAAATCAGTATAACATGCAATCCAAGGGAGTGTTATGCTATTCACTTATTCTACACAACAGCACAACCAATCCAAAAAGAAATTGAAACATTCACAAGAAATTAATTCTTGGCACGCACCTTCGCAGGCCAAGCAGGGAATCCCTTAACCTTAGCGAGAACAAGATCGCCGACCTTAAACAGCCGGCAAGCGGCGGCAACCGCCGCCGCTTTTTTTCCACTCTTTTTCCGAGCAGGCGGCATGGCAAATTAAAATCGACTGCTATAAGCTCCGAATCGAAGCGGCGAAGTGAGGAACAAAGCGAATTCGGCGAGTAACGGAAGGAGTTGGGAATTTGCAGAGAGAAATAGCAGGCATTGAGAAATAACAGTGAAACCCTAATTGGAAAGAGAGGAAGAGAGTGTTGAAGTGAGAGTGAGAGACATGAGATGAGAGAGTTGAGTAGAAGAGATGAGGCGGAAGAAGAAGAAGAAGAAGAAGAAGAAGAAGAAGAAGAAGCAGAAGAAGAAGAGGGTTAAGGTTCTACTTCGCTGCTGGTTTAGGGTGCGCACACAAGAGTTCAGTATTTGCATTTGCATTCACACTCCGTTGTCAAGTGCGCTAACGTGCACCCTATGCGCTTGTTCGCAGTAAGTAAAAAATAAATAAAAATTATTAATTTTGTAAAAAAAAATTTAAGAATTTTGCCAACAATTAATATTTGTGGGGAATTTTATTGATTATTTTAGTGAAATTTCTCCTTTTAAAAATCATTTTTTTATTGATAAAACATAAACTTACAATATTATTTAAGTATGAATATCTCAATTTAATTTAGTACTGTAAAAATTCTATTAAACAAAATAAAGTGAAGCATGTGTGAGCTAAATCATCAATCAAAATCATTGTAAAAGCAAGTACAAGGAGTGTTGATATTACTCTGCGGCACACATGTGATATCTAATAAATTTTTGTCAATGTGTGATATTTGAAAAAAAGTTAAAGTTATAAAATTAAATAGCATTACTTTTTACTTAAATTATTATTACTACATTTATAAAATTAAAATTTTCTTTATCAGTTATAAATACTATGAATGATTGTAATATTAATATTTTTTTAAAAAAAATTGATACATTATTTATATTATATTATTGATATGATATGTACATTAATGTTTTCTTCTTTGGTATATATACATTAATATATTAAAATCAATCTCTATTTCAATTATATTAAATAGATTAATATGTATGTTAAATTTAATAAAAGGTACTTTAATTGATAATATAAATTAATTAATAGTATGAATTGATTAAAGTTGAATGGTATTAAATTTTAAGATTGATTTTTTTACGGAACAAATTAAATGTATTAATGTCATATTGTAGAGGAAAGTTATTTTCATTCTATATCTATATTATTAAAATCTGAAAAATTATTTAGAAAAAGAAATAATTTAAAATTGATAATATTGCTTGCATAATAATTTATAAATTTTAAATTAACTACTAAAAAATTTAAAGACCGAAAACAAATATGTGGAACAAATTTTTAATTTTATAATTGTTTGTGATATTCGTAAAATAAAATGAGATAAATTTTAATTAAATCCATTAATAAGATAAAATCAAATATTTTAATATTTTATATATTTAATGTCTTTAATTTATATTACTTATGTCAAATCAATAAAATTTATAATGTTTTATAATATGCTGGGTACGTTAAATGTATAAAGTGGTACTCGAACAATTTTTTATTCACGAAAAAATATATTTATAAATTTTAAAAAATATTAAATAAACATAATAATACCATTATGTCTAATGACAGAATAGACACAGAAAAAGCTCTTATATAATACAAAGATGTGAATGAAATCGAAAAGAAAAAACAAACAAACAACAACGTGATGTATCATCCTTCAAATGTTTGAAAGAATTTGGGAACAGAAATTTACGCACTTATTCATTGATATATTTTTTATAATCTAATTTCAATAAATTAATCACTTCATGTTTAATCAAATATATGTTATTTCTTTTGTCTAATTTAAATTTCTTTCGATAAGCTTCGATTATTTATTAATAACAATTTTTTTAATTTATAGTATGGTTGATGTAAATTTTAATTTATTAAATAATCTAAAGCATAATTTTTATGACAAAACATGTTTATATTATTTTAATATAATTTTATTAGTTAGACATTAATATAATACTTTTTTTCTTATATATATTAAAAATATTGTCGAAATTTTTAATTATATGATATCATATATAACTAATTTATGAATATTCAAAATTCATATAATTTTATTACAATAAATTTTATTAAATAAATTTCCAAAAAAATATAATAAAAAAATATAACTTTTAATTAATGCAACAATTAATATAAATATTCTTTAATATTCGTTCATGCATAGCCCTGTTTACATTCTAATTTGAATATGCAAATCTAGTGAGATTTTAAAAGATATTTTAATATCTTTTTTTTTAGATTTTAAAAGATTAAGTAGAAATGCAATAATTTATTAAAAGATCATTTTTATACAATGTTTTTAGACTTTAAAAGATTAAGTAAAAATGCAATAACTTATATAAAAAAAATCATTTCATTGAAATTTTATAGTTGGTTTTGATAGATTTATAAGAGTTAAATGATTTTATAAATTTATAATATTTGAAAGGACTTTGTGAATTTTAAAAAATATTTAAATTTTTAGGATAAAATAAATGAAATTCTTTGGATTATAATCAATATAATTTTGTGATTGACATTAAAATTTAATAATGAAAAAATTATTTATATCCATATTTTACGCTCTTATCATATAGACACATTATATTTATTATTATTTATTTTAAGTAAAACAAAAAATTATATGATAAATATTTCAGAGATTTTTAACTTTTCTATAAAACTAATAGAATTTTTATTATTATTCAATGTAAAACTTGAACTCTATTGCCAACTTTAATGTCACTTATTTGACTTTGTTTAAAGAAATATTATGAGAATGCGTTATATTAATCATCTTTACATCATTTTGGGTTAAATATCTCTTATATTTTTTAACTTTTATTTTTTATTTTTTTTTATAATCTTTTATTATTTTCTCATATCCTTAGTTTTTATTATTAAACTACTCGGTTAAATAAATTGGGTTAGTGAGTATGATTGAGTTTAGATGTAAAAAATAATAAAAATCTGTACATTTTGAGAGTGTAATGTATTTATATAATTGATTAAATATAAATTATTATATATAATAAATTTATTAATTTTAATCATAAAATATTTAAAAGTTATATAAATTTTTATATATTAATGACTTATATCCAGATAAGTATGGTTGATAACATTAAATTTGTTCTTCTAGAAACTAAAAGTAAGAATGAAATGATGAAGTTTATGGAAGGTCGCTCCCAATCTGTTGATAAGCCTACCAGGCATTAATGAGTATGTTAAATATCATGAACATATTATCAAAATGATAAAAATTACAGCAAAATTCAAGTCAATGATGTAATTTATATTGAATTCATTATCTTCTCAGTATGACCCTTTCCAAATGAACTATAATATCATGAAAGATAAATGAAATGTATATTCTAAATGAACTATAATACCATGAAAGATAAATGAAATGTATATAAATTGAATAGTATGCTAGTTAAAGAAGAAATCAGACTTAAGAATCAAGAAGATTACTCCATCAATTATGTCAACAATCAAGAAATTGGAAAGGAAGTTGGCAAGAAACTCGAAAGAAAGTTGACAAAAAACATGCAAATAAAAGAAAAGACTTTTAAAGATTAATGACGCCTCTTCTTTTAATATCACAAGAAGGAACATCAAGAAAACAAATGTCATTTTTTTTAAAAAATGAGTACTTCCAAAAGGATTGTCCAGAATATAAAAAGCTTGGTTTGAAGAGAAAGCTAAATCTAGTGTTTATGTATGTTTCAAATCAAATATAGCTAAGATTCCATATAATACTTAGTGGATTTATTATGGATAACAACTCATGTTTCTAATACGATACAAAGATTTCTTATGACCTAAACCAAAAAGCCAAATGAAAAGTTTGTCTTCATATGAAATAAAGTGAAAGGTTCTAAGGGAAATAGTTGGAACTTATTGTTTAATCCTCAAGACTGGACATCATTTAAGTTTGGTTTGAAATTCTTTTTGTACCTAGTGTTTTTAGAAATTTAATTTATTAATCTAAACTTGATGTTATCGAATACACTATTAAGTTTGTAAATCAATGTTTCAGTCTATATAAACATACTCATTTAATTGGTAGTGTTACATTATATGATGGATTATATAAGTTAAATGTTGATAATCCTTTTATTGAAATAATTTTGACCTTACACCATAATATTGACACTAAATGTGGTTTAGTGAAAGAATGTTCTGCTTACTTGTAGCATAAAAAATTGGGACATGTTTCCAAAGAAAAGATTACAAATAATAGTGAAGAATAAAATCCTTCTAGATTTTATTGATTTAAATATGTGTGTGGATTGTATTAAAGGAAAAAAAAACAAAACACAAGAAATAAGCCATGACAAACACTTATTCTTGAAATTATACACACTGATATTTGTGAACTTTCTGATGTGAATTGTTTCAATAAAGAGAAATATTTTATTATCTTCATAGATGATTATTCATGTTATGGTTGTGTCTATTTTTCACGTGATAAATCTTAAGCTATAAATGCCTTAGAGATTTACATTAAAGAAGTAGAAAGACAATTAGACAAAAAGGTCAAAATGATCAATCTAATCAGGGTGGTGAGTACTGTGGAATATATGATGAAAGAGGACAACATCTAGGTCTCTTTGTTAAATTCCTTGAAAAGTTTGGTGTAAATGCAAAAATAAAAGAAAATGGATTGAATTGTGTTATTTAAAATTTTTGCAAGTTTTTGATAGGTTTTAGTATCTTTTGATCGAATAGATGCAATCTTATAAAGAGATGTAGCTAAAAGTTTTCACAAATAACTTAGTTTTTAAAACAAATTAACCTTAGTTAGATGAGATCAAGATAAATATATGGAGAGATAACAAGAGAATTTTTATCTTCAAGATTACGTTTAGTTCCTTCACAGTAACTAAAGTTTCATTATCTTTCAAAAGATACAAATATTATTTGATATCAACTTCTTTAGGCTACCTAAGTGTTCTTTGGATTATAGTCTCTTCAGGTTAACCCAACCAAGTATTTTTTGCACCTAGCATCTTCATGCTAACTCTTATCACTCTGGAATAGGATTTACAAAAAAAAAAAATTGTTTAACAGAATCAACCTTTACATAAAGAAAGATATACAGTGAAGAACACTAAGAGTATTCTACAAGGAAGATATTTGAGTTTTCAAATTGTAAGAGCTTCGATTTATCCAGAGTAATCTCTACTTCAAATCTTCAAACTTTAATCTTTATATAGATGAAAAACTTGAAGTAGTCGTTAGACTTAACAGCTTCAACGTCTTCCATCTATCTGTTGGAAGTGTGATGCATGATTACATGCATTAGATGCATCTGCGTGGACTGTCTTATCAAAGATGACAACTTTCTGCAAAAGGGAATAATAAATATTAAAAAATATGTCTTCTGTTTTGTAGCGGATTCATGTTACAGATAACTTCTTTTTTGTTCTGATTTGACTCTTTTTTTAGATGAGGAGTGGGTAGCATCCTTGTACTTTGAATTCAACTTGAGCTAAAATCGGCAAAAAAAACCATTATCGGCGAATTATGATAAAAAATTCTCAAAATGGGTCTAGTTTAAAACAATTTACAAAACTGGGTGTGTTTGGTTGAAGGTGCCACGAGCCGTGGCGATTTCTAAGTGGCTGTAGCCGAATTGAGACACAACACTGTGTCGTAGTTTCATAAATAAATGTCACGTGCCCCAATTAAATCTAAGGCGCCACAAGTTCTAGCGATTTGTGCACTTTTTTTTTCAGTAGTCAAACTTGCGGAAGACGAGGGTTGAAAAGCTGCTACGTGGACCAATTAAAAAGTAGGTGTCGTGACCTACTACGATTTTATTTTGACTAGTCAAAGACGCACTGACCTGCTGCGGTTTCAAAACATTTATTCCCCTAATCGTTGCAGTGAAAAAAATTAACCATTATGTGAATCCGCAATAGTTGGTGGTGCCTTTATTATGCTGGTCCCCCCTTCAAAACTCCCCTCCTGCGTAAATCCCTCCATTTTTATCTCTTTTGTCCTTTGTAAAAAAAAAATTCTCCCTTCAATTTCTCTTCCCCTTCCTCTTCATTCCGGTTAGCACATTCCAGTGAGTAATTAATCTCGTCATCATTGAACCAATAACTTCATTATTCTTTAAATTAAAATTATCATGAACTTTTTCCTTTTAACGCATCAACACTTATTCCACGTTTTATGTGTATTACCCTTTTAGATCCTACAGATGAAACACCTTCATCTCCCTCGACAACTCTATCATTAATATTACCACAACAATAATTGCAGAAACCATCTCTCCAAAATTTATCGAACAAACTAAAAAGAAATATTATTTTCAACATAAAAAAAATTATCAAATAACATAAAAAATTTAATATTCAAATAATTTACCTGAATATATAAAATCTATTATTTTTGTACTTGCAAAATAAATAATACAACATTATTATATAATAAAAAATTTAAATATAAAAATAAAGAAATTTGGTAGAAACTGTCTACTTACTGAATGAAATCGGTGCATTGGAACGATGAGGGATGTGGTATATATAATGTTTAGGAGGCGCTGATGGAACCAGAATCTCCTTAAAGTCGCCATAGATATCATAACCTTAGTGAGACCCGTCAGTATGCCTTTCTCAAAGGCGCCATAGACTTTAGCACCTTTGTGGGCCCCACATTTCAAACCTGAAGGCACCATAGGTTCTTTCACCTATGTGGGCCCCAGGATGCAGCCCTTATTGAGGCACCATAGGTAGTTTCACCTTTGTGGGCCCCATAGTGTAAATTCCATGAAGGAAGTGCCACAGGGTGTTGCACCTTCGTGGGACCCACGACGCTTGCGAGTCTTAGCTAGGCATCGTAATGCAAGGCGCCTTTCTTGTGTAGCCGTCGATGGCTATGCGCTGTGAGTTGTGACGCCTTTATGCAATAAGACGTCGTTCACTGTGGCGCCTTCGTCTAAAACAGCCCATGGCTGTAATAAGTTTCAAGCTGTCCCCAATTTCAATTATTTTTAAACAACTCCACAATGGTTTTTTTGCCGTTAAAATCAGATTCTGCAAAATACGTCAACCTGAATGTAAAAGTCAATTAATATGAGAAAGATTGTTTGAAAAGATGCTCATCTTAATGCAATGATACTTCATGTAGTGGCTCATTAGTCTACTTAAGAATCTGTGCTTCGTTTGTTGTTGTCATTCATTTGATCTCCAAACATAGACTTTGTCTGACACATATCAAATAAAACTTTTATTTTAATCATATATAATTATCAAATTGAGGGTCGTGATCTGTCTTTAAAAAAACTTAACTTGACAATTTTTTCTTTTTGATGATTACAGAACATTCTTATAAAAGTTACTCAAATTTTGTCTGCATCAAACGTAGGCAATAGACTTAACCATTTATAAGATGTGATCATTTTCCCATGCTTAAGACTTAGCTTTATCTGCATAAGAGTTAGTTCAAACATAAAGAATTCGTGCGCAAACACACATGTATAGAAGAAGAAGATGAAAACTCAGACTAAAGACGAATTAATCAATGTGACCAACTTCTATTCTTGTATAACTAAATAAGTTTTCATATCAAGGTGATTGTATTTTTATTACAAACTTGAATCCAAGAAATAAAAATAAAAAAAAACAAAACATGTTATTCTAACTGCTCCCCTTGAACTTTTCTGCTTTCTCTTTTCTTGATCTTGGAAAACTTATCTTTAAACGATGTTAACTCCCCTTCAGGCAATATTCTCCTTTTGATAAGTGGATTTTATCTTCGCACTTATCTATCTAATCCAACTTCCATTGTTGCTTTTTCCCACTTTTATTTGTCTAATAGAACTTCCATTGTTATCATTAATATTTTAGAACTAGAAGTATTAGATAAATATATCACAAAAAGAATATAACTTTATACATTTGTCTAATAGAACTTTCATTGTTATCATTAATATTTTAGAACTAGAAGTATTAGATAAATATATTACAAAAAGAATATAACTTTATACATTTAGACCTAATACAAGTATCTGCAAAACCAACTTATAAGTTAACAGTAAAACACACCTACAATCATAATATTCAAAGATATAAGGTTAAAACAATTTAATGACTTTATTTTAATTGTTATGGAAAACAACCCAATGTTAATTGTTATCCAAATTTTTCATTGGACATAAAAAAAAAAAATACACCATTAATTCAATGAAATAATAAATTAAATCTCCACGTACCACTAAGATGAGAAAATTAATCCTTTTCAAATAATATATAAAATCTACTATAAAATAACGAAAATTCATATAATTTTAAGGTCTTAATATTATCACCTAAAAATAAACCATACTTTGAGAAAGTCCAAAATACAAATGTCAAATTTGATGAGATAATAAATAAAATCTTAAATAAGTGGTGATCTAAAGATATAATAGAAGCAGGAAAAATTTATAATAGTCAAGTTAGGGAAATAATACAATAAAAAAATGATATTATATTAAGAATGAACCGAAAAAGATTCTTAAAGATAATCAACCTTAAAATTTATATGATGTAAGTTCTAAATAATACTATTACAAAAATATCAATACCAATACATAAAGAAACAAATAAATCAGAATCACTTTTATATTCTCCCACTACTTTTCAAATATTAAATGCACTTACAAAGAGAAACCCTTTCAAATAAATAAAAATTGATTTAGGGAAGATTTTGAGGTTGAGTGTAATAAAATTATAAAAGAATGATTTTTTCAACTTTTTAAGAACATGAAACAAGATTTTTAAAGGAATTTTTTTTATCAAGAATTAGAAGAAAATGAATTTAATATGTATTTCTTTGACTGATTTTGTCATTACAGTGAAAGAAATAATATAAAGTATCATTTAATGAATTAAAAGAATCAAGTCCTTTAACCAAAAACTCAATAATATGGAAAACATTTAGTAGGAAAAAAGTATAAGCTAAATATCCTCTTTTAAAAGATTTAGAAATAAAAACAACACCTTTTAGAGATGTTAATAGATAAAAAGGATGTCAACAAAATATATTAATCATTAAATTATTTAACGTTATATTAAAAATTATGACAAAATAATTAATTAGAATGAAAAGAAAAGTGTTGACCGTCAAAATTAAATATGGCATTATGAAATCAATTTATAAATTAAATAATGTACCGCAAAAGGAACTAGAGACATAAAATTCAAAAATATATAGAATTAGATATAAAGAGCATGGAAAGAAATCTAGAAAAATTGACTATAGAAAAATCCTCAAAAATTACTTTACAAAAAATTGACTTAGAAGTAAATAAAATAAAATTTTAAAAAAGGAATTATCATAAATTTTAGAAATTATTATCCAAGACTTACCTATCTTATTATGAAATAGAAGAAAAAAAATAGAAGAAAAAACATAATTTGTTTTATACTAAATTAGATATTCTAAAATGAAATTTAGTTGAATTAAATAAATAAAAAATTTTAGATTTAATTTATTAAATGTTCAACTAAAAGATCCTTAAACCATAATATTTAAGGCTTCATTTGTAAGCTAAAAGACAAGAGAATAACTTATATATTATCGGATGTTAAATAGTGTATAAATAGAAAATAAAAAAATAAGACAAAGTAACAACTTTAATATATAATAACTCAAATTTTTTAAAAAAGTTTTAAATATATTTTAGAAAAAGCAACTGGCTAATAAAATAATTAATATAGTTCCGCCGTATGATATTACAAAGGGTATAAGGTTATATTTTTATTCAAGGTATTTGTCGGAAGATGGGAAAGTGGTGACTTGCCCTGTCTCAATTGATACTAGTCTTTGGTTTGTAACTCTTTTGGGGACGATGGGTCTTCAACCTTAGATGTCATCAGCAGTGTTTTCGACTCTTTTAACTTGCAAATATCTTAATGCTAAAATTAGTGTAGGTAATAATTAAACAATTTCACTTTAGCTAATTAACTAACTCACAAATAAATAAATAAATATATATATTTCTTTTATATTTTCTCTTTTTTATATTTTATAATTAATTTTTTACGTATTTCAATTATTTATCAAATCATTTTCATAATTAAAAGATGAAAGATGAACTAAATTCATAATTAATCAAATAATAATTGTTGATATAATAAGATTTATTGCTTGTTTTATAAGAAAAATTATTATTACAGCGTGGTTCACCATTTAGGAAATTATTCTCATTAGTACGAGTATAACATTGTTCGATACAAATTATTAAAAAATATTTTTACAAATCATGCATTTATTAAAAATATATCACACGTGTCTCTCTATTGTCCCGTGAAAAGAAATACGAGAATCTTCTATTCTTACGAGAATAAAACTTATTTATCATTTTTATTTCACTTCATCTTAATTTTTATTTTAAATTAAAAAATAAAACATATTTCAAGAAATACTAAATAACTACTAAACACATGAGTGATAAAACTATATTATGTATAGTAATATAATTTATTTACTATAAAATTTAGTTATATAAAAAAATATATATCCTATCTAATTTATAGAATAAAATACTTATTCCTAAAAACAGATAAATAAATACCAAACGCTAATTTTTTTTTTCTTCGCTAATATAAAAAGATAATTTTTGGGTGTTTTTCAATTTCCCGTTATTGAAGGGAAGTAGCGGCATTAGTAAGCGGTAAGTCCAAGTCGAAAGTGGATAAAAAACGGTGAAAAAAAAGGGTGGTAACTATTTGATATGGGTCCGAACCTTTTGGCGCCAACACTATCTCTCTCTTTCTCTCTCTTTCTCTCTCTGCGCTCAAAGAACGGTAATTCATTCTCTGCAATTCACTTCCCATTTGTTTGGTTACCACCAAAACGCGATACACCAAAACAAAATCTTCTCTCTCTTTGAGAAGCAAATTTCAGAAACCATCTCATGTCAACCAAACATGCTACACATTTGGGATTCGTCGCCGGATTGAGGCTTTTACCGTGAAAATTGTCCAACAAATGTACATTTCCACGTTCCAATTTGCAATTTCATGTAGACATTTGCTTATTTTGCATACAATGCATGCATGCTAGCTAAGATGATAATAGAAAGTTGATGAAATTAATTGGTTTTCTTTGGTTCTATGGTTCATCGGAAAATCGTTGCATGCTTGTATACATAACTATAACTTGTTGATCATTTTGGTGTGGAAAGTGGAAACTAGTTAGACGACAATTTATAACTTGAATTTGGCTGCTTTAAAGTGCAGGGGTTAAATGTTGTTAATAACGGTCGAGATTGTGATCAAATGCATGCACTTGTATAAGAAGTTGTTGATTTGTAATTTGAATTTTGACTTCTCTATAAATTGCAGGATATATGGGCCTATGTGAACAAACTTTATTGGAAGAAGAAAAAATGAATTGAATTTTTCTCAAAGTTAAAATTTGAGTTAATTTGTAGGAGCTTTATCATATTTTAGAGAAGCTAAGCAACAGAGATTCTACATGTTAGTTAATGGGGAAACTAATTATAAGTTCTTAACTTTTTGGAAAAGTTCATTCATTTTTTCTACTCATTTATTCGGTATTAGTCTTTTCAGAGAAATTTATCCAATACTTAGAATGCTTGAATATGTAACTACAATGATGGTAGCAACTTGTGGATCATTCTGGTGTGGAAATTGGAAAGTAAATCGTTCTTAATTCGAATCTGGCTTTTCTAAAGTGCAGGATAACCGTTTATGTGGTGGAGATTGTGATAATATGCATGCACATGTATGATAAGTTGTGAAGTTACTTATTTAAATTTCAACTCAATTTGGATAAATGCATACAATCAGTATGGTTTGCTAGTTGGAGAACGGATAGCCAACTTGGGATGTTTGTATATGATGCAGATTGAGGGCTTCAAACAAAGAGGAGAATGGCAACTATTGCGGATATTAGTGTTGCAGCAGCCATCAATCTGTTGTCTGCATTGACATTCCTGATGGCATTTGCAATATTGAGACTTCAGCCATTTAACGACCGGGTCTACTTCCCAAAATGGTATCTGAAGGGAATAAGAGGCAGTCCAACAGGTGCCACATTGGTGAAGAAATTTGTTAACGTCGACTTTGGGACCTACATCAGGTTTCTGAATTGGATGCCTGCAGCATTGCATATGCCAGAACCTGAGCTTATTGATCACGCAGGACTTGACTCCGCCGTGTATATTCGGATTTATATTCTAGGGTGAGTTGTACGCTTAGGTTCTCATTGAACCTTTACATGTACATAAGGAAATGGTTTAAAAGAGCCAGTATTATTAGATCTACTGTGTTGTATTTAAATGTTTGATCCTATACGTTTATGATATATTCTTTACTCTGATAGAAATGCTCGTGTACAGGGTCAAAATATTTGCCCCAATTACTGTACTTGCTTTTATGGTTTTGGTTCCTGTTAACTGGACGGGCAAAACGTTGGAAGCACAAGGAGCTAAGGATTTGAAATTCAGTGATATTGACAAGATTTCAATATCAAACATTCCATTTGGATCAGATAGGTAGGGTTGAAGGCTCCTTTTTTTTGTATCATGAATCTCATGTTATGTAAGCTGCCTGCTTTGATTTGATGTAACAAAATTCTGTGTCATCTTCTTCCAGGTTTTGGGCGCATGTTGTAATGTCATATGTCTTCTCATCTTGGACATGCTATAGTCTCTATAAGGAATACAAGATTGTAGCAGGAATGAGGTTGCGATTTTTGGCAGCTGAACATCGTCGTCCGGACCAATTTACTGTAAGTTGGTCTCATTTTCACTGAGCTCCCTTTGCTGCTTCTCTGCCCGTCATAAAAAAAAAAAAAAAAAAACTTTAGATTCAGTATCAAATTTTCTGCATTTTTGGTGCTCCGGCTCCTGAAATTAAATTTTCTCGCGTTATGTGACTAATCATTTATCTGAACATGAAGTGATTCTATATGTTATGTTGTGGCTGACTTACCATTGTATCTCTTTGACCTGTTATAATCTCTCTCAAATGCCCCTGGATCGGTGGATCCAACATATGACTGAATATCTTGTAATCCGAGTTGAAATATCTGTCCTGTTCCATCCCCATGTAATATTATTAAAACAATTTTGGAATCTAATTCTATGACTTTAGCAGGGTGTGCATGCGCACATACCAGCAGGCAAAGTGGATGCATGGGATATATAACTAGTTGGGGTTTCTAGTCTGACGATTTTCATGTCATACATTCTGCTATTAATTGCAATACATAGCCTTTCAGCGTGTATTGTTTGATAGGACATTGATAATCAGAAAGTTAGTAACCGTATTTAGTAATTTTAGCTGACTTGCTAGCAAAACTATCCTTTTCAGATGCTTGTCTAGTGGTCTTCCATGTTGTATATTATATACTGTTTTAGTTATCGGAAGAAATGAGCTATAATTGTAGCCAATTTCCAGCTGTTCTGAAGCAAGCCGAAAATTGTTTTGCAATAACTATTTTGATTTTTTCACAGGTCCTGGTGAGGAATGTTCCTCCAGATCCCGATGAATCAGTCAGTGAGCACATCGAACATTTTTTTTGTGTCAATCATCCTGATCACTATCTGATGCATCAGGTATGCTGCTTAATTGCAATTACAAATAATCTGTCAAATACTCATACTGTTTTTAGTTGTTTTCTGTGTTGGGAATTACCATTTCCCCAAGTGATCCTAGCCGGAGGAAAATAGATGTCTATCATGTATTCAATAACACATCATAAACACTCGCGGTAATACAGAAAATATGACAAACAGTTCAAGCTCAAATCAAAATTTAATGTGACTTGATCCAACATGCCTATATCCTTCACTAAGAAATGCCCTCCCACCACTTTTACAACCTTTTCCTGGATTAAGTTTCAAATCCTCATCCACACTGCTATTACAATTTTATAGACAAAGCTATAAACCTTATGTCCATGCAACTTTTGTGAACGAAGTTGTAAACCCTCCTCCAACATTAATCTCGTAATCCTACCAATTCCTCAACACTAGCATTTATAACATGCAATAATTTGTTTGATAGATAAGCAACCCCACATTTTCCGTATCAAGATAACAACTATCCTACCACTAGTTTTCTTTTAAAAAAAAAATAGAGAAAATCTCACTTATTTTGATATGTAATTACAACTTAAAAGTGGGAAACCTTCAATAATCATTCAGATAAGAATTTTGGTCAAACCCAACATTTAACACATTGACCTTCGTCTTATTAGGATTTGTAATTTACTGAGGCTTACTTCGACTGATAAAGGACCTTATATTATGAATCTTGAATTTGTATTACTTATGCGATTTTTTATAATGTACGTAACAGAAGAATAATTTATTATGAATTATTGATAGGTTGTTTATAATGCGAATAAGCTTGCAGCAATAGCTGCGGCGAAGAAGGCATTATTAAACTGGTATATTTACTACCGAAACAAATACGAAAGAGATCCTTCCAAGAGGCCAATTACTCGGGTAGCTTTCTTTTCATGACTTACTATCAAATACTTTTTCTAATTTCAGCAAAATTGACATCCTTTCAGCATTTCCTTTTTGACGAGAATAGCCATAAGGTGATATCAACTAATAACCTTTTATGTTTCGCGATTTGATTTCTTATCTATAGACAGGTTTCCTCGGTTTCTTGGGGTCTAAAGTTGATGCTATTGATCATTATACTGCAATGATTGATAATTTGAGCAAACAGGTAAATACTAATTATAATACAATGGATATGTCAATGTCAACCTTCTTCTCCTGTTTTGTAATTATAATTCTTCTTTACAGATTTTGTTATCCAGTCATTTTGCCAACTCTTATCACTTTCTTTTATAATATGTTGAAGTAATTGGACATCATAGATATATTCACTGGAGATAATGAGCTGTGATTGAGTTCAGTCAGGGGAGTTCAGAACATTTTGGACTTTTCACTTCATTCTCTTCTCTTGTTTAACATGATAATTAGGTTGGTCTCACAATTAATTATTATCCTTAGGTTTATGTCACTAATTAGGTTGGCCAACTCCGAGTGCTAGATGTACAAGCTGTAAATGGCATGTATGGTTTTAGTTTCTTCTTGCAGTTACTCAAAAATTGAACATAAGGCTAATCTAATAGTTTATTATAATCTCAAGAATAACTGCTACTTTAACTTCTAGTTTCCATGATATGAATAACTTGCAAAGATTCATCTTATGCCAATATTGTGTAGAAAATTTGGATAGTTTATCTACAAGTAGTTTGTTGTTTTCGAATCAGAATTGAAGTTTTATCTCAATAGTTAGTGTAATAAATACTAGCATTAAAATGTTAGGCAGATTATAGAAGTAAAACTCTAATTTGATAGGAGAATTTTACAGACAACACCAATGAAATAGTATCGTAAGTTTGTCCTCTATAGGTAAGTCATGACATCAATAGTCAGTGAAAACAGATCAGAGACAACTGTTCCCACTATGTCTAATCAATTTTCCATTTGCTTTTACTGTTGTGTGGGCGCTTAAAATGTGTTCATTTGGGTATTAATTTCCTGGTGTTCATTTCAAACAGGAAGCAGAAGAAAGAGAACATGTTTTGAAGAATCCGGATGCTATTATTCCTGCAGCTTTTGTATCATTCAAAACTCGTTGGGGGGCAGCTGTTTGTGCTCAAACTCAACAAACTAGTAACCCTACTATTTGGCTCACAGAATGGGCTCCAGAGCCTCGTGATGTATTTTGGGAAAATCTTGCCATTCCATATTTTGACCTCAATATGAGAAAATTGCTCATGAGCGTTTCTTTATTTTTCCTAACATTTTGCTTTATGATACCAATAGCATTTGTCCAATCTCTGGCCAACATTGAGGCAATTGAGAAATTCCTTCCTTTCTTGACGCCAATAATTGAAAAGTAAGTGGTCTCAATCGCACACCAGTCAATTAGTATACTTATTTTGAATGCTAAACTACTCAAATCCCTTATCTTAGTGGATTTCCTTGAAGAGAGTGTTTTCTCTTTTCCTTTGAAATCCAACCTGAAAAGTCATCAAATCAATATTCAATCCACCAAGAGGTAGAAAACTAGAAAGGTGTCTGAACTCTGAACTAGCAGTAAAACTGAAAGTCGTAACAACCCAATGTTTTATATGGTAGTGCTTTTGAGAGAGACAAATGCAGCAACTTATTTTTTGGCGAATTACAAATGCAGCAACTTATTTTTTGGCGAATTACAAATGCAGCAATTTGATATAAAAGGATATTGCAATTTAAGCGGAAGGCCCGTTTTTTATCTCAATTTGATATTTGAGATTATTGTTTTTGACATGCCGTTTAACAAAATAGTTGCTTTTCAATAGTAGAAATAGAACAATGTTGTATTAATTAACAATTCTAAAATAGTGTACACAAGGGTTTATACACTCTCACATGATCACACACTACCATTATGTATAATAAGTTTATTAACAACTACAATAACTACCTTAAAAGTCATACTAAGTACAATTTTTTACACCTATAAGTTAAACTTCTTTTATGTACATTTGAAGGTATTAAATGAATGATTTACTGATTTCCTTTTTCGATTTATATTATGGAATGTTTAGTGTCCTCAAAAGGTCATTCCTTTCTGTAATGGGTTTGGTTTCATGCACTGATTTATTCGTTGCAGGCCATCTGTCAAGTCTGTTATTCAAGGCTTTCTGCCAGGGCTAGCATTAAAGGTATTTCTTACCATGCTTCCCAAAATGCTGATGACAATGTCTAAAATGGAAGGTTTTTCTTCGCTTTCACGTTTGGACCGGAGGTCAGCTTCCAAATATTACTTGTTTATTCTTGTAAATGTGTTCCTTGGGAGTGTTGTAACAGGAACAGCATTCCAGCAACTACAGCAGTTTATTGGTCAGCCCTCTACAGAGTAGGCTCTGAGCTTGTTGAGGTTAAATAGCTTTTATTCAGGTACCGAGTGAGTTTGGAAGCAAGCAATGACATGGAATATTTGCAGGTTCACTAAAACTGTTGGCAGTACAATCCCCATGAAAGCCACATTCTTCATCACATACATAATGGTGGATGGTTGGGCTGGAATAGCTGCAGAGATCCTCAGGTTATCTCCATTAATTACGTTCCATCTCAAAAACACATTCTTGGTGAAGACAGAGCTAGACAGACAGAATGCTATGGATCCTGGTAGCTTGGAGTTTGCCATATCTGAACCTCGCATCCAGTTGTATTTCATGTTGGGGCATGTGTATGCTCCAGTCACACCTTTTCTTCTCCCCTTCATTGTAATCTTCTTTGCCTTTTCCTACATGATCTTTCGCCATCAGGTGAGCTCTGGATATAGAGTTTGCTGCAATATTTAATTTGTTACTTGTAATATATTAGAGAAAGTTAGAGCCCATATAAAAGTTTCAATACAAAACAGACCTTTTAAGTTAACAGATCTATTTAGGCTTTCAAATAGGACAGGTTAGGCCTAAAATAAAAATTATAATGTTACAAACAGGAATTAGACCTTGAATTAATTTTTTTAAATTGTTCAGACTTAATTAAGCAAAATCTTGTTTGAACTAGACTATTTCCATCCTTACCACTAAAATTACATTACACCTTTTTTCTCAAACATATTAGAGTTTCATGTTTCTTGTAATGCTTAATAACCGCTGCCTTTTCTTGTCCCTAGATTATCAATGTGTATAACCAGCAATATGAGAGTGGAGCAGCGTTTTGGCCAGATGTCCATGGTCGAGTAGTTATGGGGTTGATTATATCTCAAATTCTTCTGATGGGATTGTTAAGTACAAGAGGTACAGATAAGGCAACACTAGTGCTTATTGCACAACCCATCTTGACATTCTGGTTCCATAGATATTGCAAAGGGCGCTTCGAATCTGCATTCGTAAAATTTCCACTAGAGGTTTGTTAATCAATTATTGTGTATGTTAATCTGAGGGTAGTAATCATATATGTAAAGAAACAAGCTGTGATACGTAGTTTGGGAGGAGATATACATTGCTTGAGTAACTAAACAACTAATTAGTAATTAGATGGAGTAAATATTAGAGTTTAATTAATTAGAAATCATCGGATGTATGACTTTGAAGGTAGTTATTAATAAACTTATTATACAAGGACAATTCTTTACCAGATGATTGTGTAAAAAGTCTTTGCACTAGACTATTTGCTCTAGATATTAATATTGTTTCTATATTAGCTGATAAATATGAGATTTGATGACAGGAGGCAATGGTGAAGGATACACTTGAACGGGCTGTTGAACCAAACTTAAACCTGAGACTTTATCTTCACGATGCTTATGTACACCCAGCTTTTAAAGGCAATGAGTTTGAAAAACCAAAAGTCATTGATGATGAAGAGGACAATCCACTTATACAGACAACGAGAGCTGCCCGTCGGGGTAGCAAGCAAGATTCTGATGGTGAAACCGGCAGTTTCTAAGGCACAGTTGCCATTTTGAGATTCCAAGAAAGATCATGGAGTAATTTCCCACGTGAATGAGAATCAACTATTTTTAGTTGAAATCCTGAGATGCAGCAGCAATCAGCATTCCCAAAACCAGTTCCAACGTTCTCGAGAGATTTTCTTTCTGAACCTTCTTTTTAGTTTCCGTAAAGCCCACTCCGGAAGCTAAAAAATGGATGTATATTGAAATTTTGAGTGTGTAGGAAGAAAAACACCGCTCTTAGCTTTCAGAAAGGCTTGAGTTACATTCTGTGGCTCTCAATTGCCTTCGAAAAATGGTATTTGTTGCGTATACATGTATTAATATAGATAGTCAGTGAAAAAAAGTTGTATATTTTGACTTGCCAATAAAACAGAAACAACCTTTCAGGTATGAAAATAACTTTTTTGTGACATTTTTTTTTTTTTTTAAAACAGGGGAATTGAGAATCATATACACTTCAGAAAGAAATTTATCTTCAGTTGTGCATAACCAATCATATACACTTTCTTTTTTATTTTGTCAAATTTTCCAACACTTGTGCATAACCTACACACGACAAAACTCTTTAATAGATAGAATGATCAAGCATTGAAAAATAAGAGATGTTTGTTTCTGAAATAGTTTCAACCAAAAAATCATTTTTGACAGGGAACCCAACGATGAGGAATGAGAGTTGAAAGAAGACAGCAAAAGCGTGTCCTTTCTTTACTCCAAAGCACAAATTTGAATGATTAGGTGATGCCAAAGTCACAAACACACACTTCTTATCACATTTCACTTCATCTTCTCCAATTATTGGTTGGGTTATGCTAGGTGAAGTCCAAATAAACTCATACACCAACGGTGAAGAATAATTTACCTGTAATAACAGGTTTGGGAAGTTATTTTATTTGCAAATAAAACCTCAAAATGCTTTAGATTACAAGGGTCTGAAGTTTTTATATTAACGAATATAGCCCTTTATAATGTCACAGTTTATAATAACGCTCAATAGCTTGTGATTCAAATCTAGTTATGTATGAAGTATCCAAATTGAAAGCAACATATTTTGGTAGACAAGAAACAAGTTCCATGATCCAGGCACTTTTGCAATGGAAGTCTGTAGCCAAAGCCAAAATTACTTAACTTATAAAGTAGCATTTCATGATTAGAACGGAGCAGAAAATAGTAAACTATTGCTGTTTATTATTGATATATTTTAATAGCTAAATAAAATACCAAAGGCTACACTACTTTGTAACATACTATTAAGCTGAATCAGGAAAACTATTCCCTTGATAAAATTTTGTTTTGAAAAACTTTTTAGTATGTGTAGTCTAAGGGTGTTTTATTTTTTTATAATCCTTTTTTGTTTGGTTTTAATCTTTATCATTAAATTTCCCATATAATAGGGATTAAAATAAAAAATATAAATTTAGGAATTAAAATAGAAAAATAAAAATTACAAGAACTGAAGATGAAAAGGAACAAAACGAGTGCATCAAACTTAAAAAGATCAAAATAAAAATAATTTTAAATTATAAAAATTAATCAATTATTTAACCAAATTCATTATAATTAAATATTCTATCATTGCAAATATCTTAATGGAGAGCTGCAAAAAAAAAAAAAAGCATATAAGAAAATTAAACCTTGGACACATAATTTCTTAAAGATTTATTTTACATAAATAGTGAAAATTTGGATACATTTACTTGTATTTTTTTTTTTTAGTTTTTAATTACAAAACCTTATTCTTATTTTATATTCCATTTTAAAAAATTTGTACAAGAAACAATAGGTAGGTACATAAGACATACGCGAACGCATTTCACAAATAGTGAATTTATCAAATTCAAAATGTATTTTCTATAATTTTTCTACAAATCTTTAAAAACAAGAAACAAATGTGAGTAAAGCGGCAGTTTTTCTCACAATTACTTGTACCAATATTGAAAAAAAATCATAATAAAAATAAAAAAATTGTAATTAATTAAAAATAAAAACAAAAACATAAAAAAAGAAATAAACAAAACTTTTGTTTCTATAGATTTGATTATATAGCTATGTGTTCCTGTAATATGATATCATTTTTTAATCATCTTAATTTTTTTAAATTTTTATTTTGGTTTTAATCCTTATAATTTTTTTTTATTTTTTATTTTGATTCTTCTATTAGACTTGACCACCAAATAACGGCCAAAATAAAATAAAATAGGAAAAACTAAAACATCTATACACTATCGATTAACATAGTTGACAAAATTGAGTTTAAGTACCCGTAATCAAATTAACTCTCAGTTAAAAAGATCAAATTAAATTCTGCCTTCATTCCTATCTTTTCTATTATAACACTTGGTTTTATTTTACTAACTTTTCTTCCCTGGAATTTTGATCATAAATAAGATTTATATTTCATTTATTGTTGCCACGCTAATAAAAGCTTTCTCATGGTGCATAATCATAAGAAAGAAAAGAAGATTTTGTCAAGGGAAGCAATGAAATCTCTCAAAGCTTGAAGAGATATGTTAACATATCTCCTATAGCCTCTCATCTATCTATCTACCCTCTCAATTCTTACCTAATCAATCAAATGCATGCATCTACAAAATCAGAACTTATATAATGCTTAAAGAGCTATATTAGTGTGTTAAAAAAGAAAATTAAAATAAATGTTTGTAAATTAACTTATATATAATCTTCTTTAAATGTCATGGAAATAACTAATATAATATTGTAATTTAACCTAAAAAAATATTTAAGTTTTGCTTCTACACCTTAGCTTTTCCATAACTAATACATAAGCAACTCTTTAATGAGTCAAGCAAACATTGAATTGAATCAGTTACCTGATATATAGGGTACTTTGCCATTTGGTTAACAAAAATCAGAAAAATGTAACAAACCTGACCCGTCACGGAAGGACCAAATTGCAATTTTCAACTTTTAATCCAGTAGCAGGTAATTCCAACGAACCAGTTTCCCAGAAAACATCTCAACCGTTGATTATAACATAAACACATCTAACGGTAGCAAGAGAAGTATCACCGTAACCGCTGCCTTATTCGTTCACTCTCCTCTCTTCACTCTCTGAACTTCACATTTGTCCAAAAGCAATGTTCTAATTAGCAACCTTTGTTGTTGCAAACACAACAGAAACCTCGTTCATTGGATTCAATTTCGTTTTCTCAATGGCAAGTCTCGTGCCATGTTTCTCATTCTCAGTGATTCCTCGGAATCACCACAAATTTAAAGGTTTCTTTTTTCACAAACCCTTTATCCAAAGGAACAAACTTGGAATGCAAAATCTCATTAACCCCATTTCCCAGAACCCCACTTCAGAATTGTGTGCCACGTCACGATTATCCGTTGAAGAAGCAGAAGAGCAACTCGGAACCTTGACCCGACCCGAAGACCTAAAAGGGGCATTGGCGTATTTGTTTAGAACAGAAACTGGTGGGGGTTTGGTGAAAGTTTATGTCACAAAGGGAAAAGATAGGTATTCTGTTTACATTGAGATTTCTAAATTGGATATGAGTGGTTGTAGTGAAGGTGAGACACTAATGTTGTGTTGGGGTGTGTATAGAGTTGATTCATCATGTTTTGTGGATTTAGATTCATCAGGTTTGAGTGTAAATGCAGCCAAGGGGATGAATGTTAGTCATTTGGTGCAAAATTCTGGTGGCAAGTTTGTGTTTGAATTGGAATTTGATGCCAAATATGTTCCCTTGTACTTGTCATTTTTCTTGATGTCATCTTCGGATGCAGGGTTGGTAATCAGAAGCCATAGGAGAACGAATTTCGTTGTGCCGGTTGGGTCCCTACCTGGGTACCCGAGTCCTTTGGGGATCTCTTATTCTCCTGATGGGTCTGTGAATTTTGCTATTTTCTCTAGACATGCAGAGAGTGTGGTTTTGTGTTTGTATGATGAGAGTGGTGTGGAGAAGCCTGCTTTAGAGCTTGACTTGGATCCTTATGTCAATAGGTCAGGTGATATCTGGCATGTTTCGGTTGAGAGTGCCAAGGGTTTTGTGAGCTATGGTTATCGATTTAGAGGTGGTCTTCTTAAGCAGAAAGGTGATAGTGGTTCTGAGCTTGTTTTGGATCCATATGCTAAGATTGTTGCGAATTCTTGTCGCGATGGTGTTGGATTAGTGAAGCATCTTGGATGGTTGGGGAAGGAACCTGCTTTTGATTGGGGTGATGATTGCCATCTGGATTTGTCATGGGAGAAACTAGTGGTTTATAGGTTGAATGTGAAGCGCTTTACTCAGCATGAGTCCAGCCAACTTCCAAGTGGTTTAGCTGGGAAGTTTACTGGTTTGGTTGAGAAGGTGGAGCATTTTAAAGATCTAGGTGTGAATGCTGTTCTGCTGGAGCCGGTTTTTACCTTTGATGTGAACAAAGGGCCATATTTTCCTTGCCATTTTTTCTCTCCAATGCACAGTTATGGACCATCTGGTGGTCCTGTAGCTGCTATTGCCTCTATGAAAGAGATGATTAAAACTATGCATGCCAATGGAATAGAAGTTCTTGTGGAGGTTGTATTCTCTAATACTGCTGAGTTTGGTGCTCTACATGGAATTGATGACTCCTCCTACTATTATGCAAATGGAGTTGGTGATTTGCAGATACATAGTGCTTTGAACTGTAATTATCCAATAGTGCAAAATTTGATTCTGGATAGTCTTCGGCATTGGGTGACTGAGTTTCACATTGATGGCTTCTCTTTTGTAAATGCTTCACACATGCTGAGGGGATATCACGGGGAGTACTTGTCTCGACCTCCATTAGTTGAAGCAATTGCTTTTGATCCAGTACTCTCCAAGACTAAAGTCATTGCAGATTGTTGGGATCCACATGCCATGGTAGCAAAGGAAGTTCGCTTTCCTCATTGGATGAGATGGGCTGAAATAAATACAAATTTTTGTAATGACGTGAAACACTTTTTAAGGGGTGAAAATCTTCTTAGCAACCTTGCAACAAGACTTTGTGGAAGTGGGGACATATTTTCTGGTGGACGAGGCCCTGCATTCTCTTTTAATTACATTTCCAGGAATTTTGGACTTTCTCTCCTGGACTCAGTTAGCTTCAGCAGTGCGGATGAATTAAGTTGGAACTGTGGAGAAGAAGGAGCTACTGATAACACCACTGTCCTTGAAAGACGACTCAAACAAGTTCGTAATTTCCTATTCATCTTGTTTGTGTCATTAGGAGTACCTGTTCTGAACATGGGAGATGAATGTGGTCAATCTTCTGGTGGTTCTCCTGCATATGATGACATGAAACCTTTGAATTGGAGTTCTTTGGAAACAGGTTTTGGTAAACAGACCACACAATTCATTTCCTTTTTAAGTTCATTGAAAAGGAGGAGGAGTGATCTTCTTCAGAGTAGGAGCTTCTTAAAAGAAGAAAAGATTGAATGGTATGGAAGTGATGGAGCCCCACCAAGATGGGAAGACTCATCCTGCAAGTTCCTGGCCATGGCTTTGAAGGCCGAACTAACTGTAATTCCAGAGAGCTCTGTATCTTCTGATATAACTGGGGATCTGTTCCTTGCTTTCAATGCAGCTGATCATCCAGAAACTGCAGTTTTACCCCGGCCTCCAGAAGGGATGTCATGGTACCGTTTAGTTGACACGGCTCTTCCATTTCCCGGGTTTTTTTCAACAAGTGGTGAAGTTTTACCTCAGAACACAGCAGGGTTGTTTACTTATCATGTGAAGTCTTACAGCTGCACTTTGTTTGAGGCAAAGAATTCTCCCATATAAAATACTTTACCCAGTTTGCAGCCTCTCTTAACCTTTGTAAATTTTGTCATTGCAAGTTACTGGCCTCAGAGTTATACGTTTTGTAGATTAATTTCTGTGACATAATAATAAATTGGTGAGAATGCATACCAGGCAATGTCTGCTGGAATCCCGAGTAAATACTCAATAATTTCATAGTGATTTCTATTGCTCAGTGATGGGCTGTCTTTATTTTTGAATAAATAAGGAATATTTGTTTTTGAACTGTTGGTGTTAATATATATTAATCTCAGAATACATATATTCTTATGACTCTAATGTTTTCCTCCTACCCATTTAATTGTGTCTGTTTTGTTAAATATTACAAAGTAAAAATAATACTTTAGATCAATCCATCATATTTCTTGAGAGGTTTGGAAGAAACAAACTCTAATATATCCTAACGACTCTTTACTATTAGTTGAAATTACAAAATCACAAATGAGACATTAAACAAAAATACAAGATTACAAACTTTTGTGATTTTCAATAAATTTCAAGCATAAAAGCACGTGTTAAAAACTGTATTGCTAATATTTCTCATCCCTGGATCATTCTGTACCGAGTGTACTCTACTCTGTTCTGAATGAATCTCTTGCAGCAATGCAATTACCTCCTACTCTGCAAAGTCGATCCTGAATTGATTATCGCAGGTGTTCGTAATAGTGCAATAGTGCAACAACGAAGTTGCATGCATTTAGTGCTTACGATATTAACAAACACACATATACATCCGTGAAAAATAAATTACACCAATAAAAATATCAATAGGGACAACTTGAAAGAAAGGAAAAAAAAGAAAACGATACATAGCACAACTAATATGAAAGCCATTTGACCAGGCGTGAAAAAAAGTTATCCCATCATGATAATTTGAAATTATTTTGCTAGTGTTTATACTGATTATTGATTAACATAGATGAATTCACTGTAAATAAGATACTGTTTGCATGGTTTTATTGGGTATATAACTAAATATGATAACCAATCAGGCCAATCTTTCTAGTCGAACTACAGAACAGTTTGATATTCTTTCTAGTCTATTTACCATTTGGTCTAAGTATCTTTTGTCTAACTTCTACTGGTTGAAGAAAAAAGATATACCGACATCATTTACATTGAGGAGAAAGCCTGAATTAATGAGTCTGTATAGCATTTGCCAGTTCAAATCTAACTATCATTTCAGCTGCATCACCCATGACACCTGTCCCTCCAACTTCCAGAAGGCGAAGAGCCAACTCATGTTCATCAATCTCTTTCAATCCCCTGCTCAGTTTCTTCAACAACTTCACATCAAATTTCTGAACACACGATGGAATGTGACTCACCATCAAGCTGAGTAACCCTGATGCATAGGCTTCCATAGTAGAATTAGAACAAAGTATTGATGCATTCCTGACCAGTGAGTTTGCAAGAAAATTCAGATGGAACCCAACCTTTTCCCATCGTAGTGTATCGTGAACACTTGAGGCAAATGCTACACTCAGAAAAACAAAATATGCCAGTGCATGACCTCTGAGCATATCAACCATAGCCCCAGATTCTCCACCATCCTGCTGATAAAAGCCAGGAAGGAAGAGTCTCACTTATCATGTATTGAACCAACTTTGGTCCACCTGATATCCAAAACAATGAAGCCCCCAGTAGAGCAGCATGTTTGACACGTAACATGGATCTGTCAAGAGAAACTTGTCCATATTTTGTCCCAAATTTAGTTTTCTTCTGTATCTTTACACCCCTTTTGGGCACATCACTACCTGCCATTTCTGTAACTGAAAGCATTAGAATAGATACAATTTCTTCAGCCAAGAAAGTGATATCTCCAATAGACCGTACACACTTAGGTAAAGAATCCCTGGAGCAACTGGAGAGATGTCATCGGATATTTGGTAAGCAAGGTCATGACCTAGTAGGGCACCGACACCCCTACTATTACAGACCGGGTCAGAGCCAAGCCCAAGGGTGACTGTGAAGCAACTTTTTAGTAGTTGAACTACAGCATCTCTGTTGCGGTAGAAAACAGTTTTGCAAGCAGAAAGCAAAAAGAAGTTAATCCAACGCTTGGCCTTATGGATCCACAGAGACGTCACAATGGGCGACGATGGCCAAGGGCAACCAGAAGAAAGGGCATTCATAGCAGGGGCAATCAGTGCCAGGAATCGTTCTGAGGCCTTGTCAAGTTTGTATGTTATTGTGAGGCTTACAAAAGCTGCCAAAGGCAAAGGAAGAGTTGGTGGAGAGCTCCCATCTACAAACAATTTAAAATACTGTCAACACATTACAAAGAATTTAAGATACTGTCAACACACCGAACCCGTAACGTTACTCTAATAAAATGACCGAGTAGAATTTTTTTTTACTGAAAATAAGCATCAAATGTTAAAAATTAAAACATTGTCAAATATAAATAATTAAAATAAGTAATAAAAAACATATATCACTTACTTTTTAGTAATTAGAAGTATTTGATAAGTTTTAAAATATTATTTGAGGATACTTATTAGTAAAATCGGAAATTAAAAACAAAGTCTGTAAAAATGTTGTATTGAGGATATTTAGTAAAAGGATAATTATGAATCTTACATAAACTTGTTTAACTATTCGTAAAATATTCTTAAAAATCTTTTAAATTTTACAATAATTTAAATTATTTATCACATGACTCGGACAAATTGAATTCTCAACTCTACGGCGGGAATGTTTTTCATGGGAAAATTGGGAAACAATATTTACTAAAAAAATTCTTTTTAAGTATGTATAGAAAGAGGGAAAGGAAAAAGAAGAAAAAAAAGTAAAATTTAAAATTCATATTGGAAGAAAAATGAAAGAAAAGAAAATTTTAAGTTCTTATTTTTATATATTAAGTTTTTCTCCCATTTTTTCTCCAACTAAACAAAAAAACATATTTAGTTATTCATATTTTCTTTTCTTTTTATTTTTTTTTATCTTAACCAATCTCATCATTGATGTGAAAAAATAAGTAATCTGAGTTTATGATTCCCGAAAAGTTATAACTTAATTAAAACTTTTCCTTTATACCGACCTTTTTGAGGGTTTACTAATGATTCCAATTAGCAATTAGTTAAGTATTCTTTTGGTATTTGCAATGTAATAAATGTTTTATTTTTTCTTTACTTTCCATTTGTTCCTTAAGATAATGTTTTGCATTCCTTAATGTTTTAACATGAAACAACCGAATTAAAAAAATAATAAAAAGTTTGGACATTATTTTTATTTTTAAGTCAAAATAATATATTTTGATCCTTTAAATATTTTTTTAAAAATAATTGTATATCATCATTAGTAAAATTTAAATATTAAAATTGTAATGACTTTCGCGCATCTAAAGAAAAAAAATGTTGTTAATGTAAAATCGTATGCACAAGAATGCACAAGAATCTCTCTTAGACGCACAAAATAACTTTTAAAATTTGTCATTATTTTAAATCAATTATTTTAAAATTCAAATTAATAACAATAATGACGCAAAATTAACTTTTATAGTAAAAATTGTTAAAGAATCAAAATGATATATTTTAAAAATATAAAAAAAATGAATAAAAATTTTTAAACTTAATAGATCGAAATACAAGAATGTAAAAACATAAGATGACTCAAGAATGACATTTGAAATAAAAACAAAGTAGAGACTAAGACAAATTTACCTAAAACAAGGGTTGGGACATCAACACCAGTGGCTGCTAACGTTTTCTTGATTTGTTGCTCAACAAGGGATAAATTTGCAGCAGGGCTGGGCCAGTCTTTTCCATTCATAAAAGCTGGCTTCCATCTGCCCCTTGTAACTTCAGCTGAAAAGTAGCTTGCAATGGTAACTAAAGAAGCCGGGAGAAAATAGGCTAGATCTTTAAGGCCTGAAAAAAAAAAAAAAAAAAAAGAAACACGTGAAAAATCAAATTACAAAACTATCATCCTAAAAAAAGTTTGAGAGAGAGGCATTAGCACATCCTCAGCTATAGTTATATGCAATTAACTCTTTTTCTCAATCTTAACTTACCTAAGCTTTAGGTGTGTGTCTATATATATATATATATATATATATATATATATTCTTGTTTTCGATTTCAAACAATCTCATTAAACTTTATTTGTGATTTTTATGTTGTCATCCATTTTTGTCATATCATTTTTGTTTAAAACTGTTTGTGTGAGAGAAGAGAACAGACACAAAGTGCTTTATTTTCCTTTCTCTAAATGAAATTGAAGTTTTAGTTTACTTACTCCTTTGCCTATGTAAGTTCTTTCAGGACTCGTTCAATCTAGACATCCTCTCTCCACATTGTGTGACATTCTTACATTATAAAGAATCAGTCCCTAGTTATAATCTTAGTTCCTTGTAAATAGTTAAAAATTATTTAGGGATACCTGTAGCCAGTTCCCGGGTAGAGAGTCTCCCATGAGCACAAGCTGTCAGAGCAGCATCCAGCACAAAAGGAATAGCTTCAAGGATATCCCAGGCAGGCACTTTCAGTTTCATTAAAGTATCATCTAATGCTGGCTCAGATGAACTGTTGCTTCCCGGAGTCGTAGGTGACAAAGGTTCAGCACCATTACCTACCTTTCTAAACAGCATGCTTAGTATAGCATCAATAATGTGATGAACAGACCCTCCAGTGACAAGACCAGAGCGGATTGAAGCAATGCATTCTTGATGTTGCCGATACCAAAAGTTTAATTTTGGAAAGGAATCCATAAATACAGGTTCTGGAGGAAAACATAAAATGTTTGACCATCTTTTGAGCCTCTTTCGACCCTTTTCTATTTTTTCAAATAATGCCATTTTACTTTTTCGTACTAATAAGAGACATTCAGGACTAGATGTTGATCCAAATGGTGGAGTTGTTGCATCACGCCTTACTTGTTCAACAGGTAGATGATCAAACCGCCAAAACCTCAGCAAAAGAATAAATGCATTAGAAAAGACTTCCCAATGAGTGAGTTTATCTCCAGTTGCGAGAGTCCATGAGGCATCAGGCACACATGATCCAAAAACCTCACATATTAGCATTAGTCCTGCCGCAAGTAATGGAACCTGTAGTAAATTACAAAAATATAACAATCAGCAAAGGAGATAGCAATATCTACTAGTCTTCTACAACAACTCACCTCCATTGGTTTTGAAAGTTGAAACTATTTTAAAAAAAAATTAAGAACTTAAATGATGATAGAGACTTTCTAGATTACAAAATAAAAATTCATAAAAGAAAAACAGGTGAAAAACAGGTAGTTGGAAATTACACTTCAGTCAAACTACAAACTACAAGGATTAAAAGCCAAACATACCGCACCATGAAGGGAGAATATATGAACATAGTCTATGGATGAAATTCCAATAAGGAGAACGTTTAAAAATGGAGCTTGGCTGGTCAAATGGCTTTCAGCTTCAGAGTGAGTAGAAGGAACTAGAGGCGATAGCAATTTTGTTATAAAAACAACAGTATGCTCCTGCAAACAAAGATGATAACGCAAAAAAAAAAAAAAAAATAGACAAAATTAAAGAAGCATCAGAAGACACACACCAAATAAGCTGAAAAACTAAGAAAAAAGTAAGTTTCTAGTAAAATTGGAAAACAAAAAACAGTACCTGTACATTCCACCCACGTAACAGAGAAGCCCCACAGAGAATGGTCGCAGCAGATATCTTTTCTTCATTTGAACCATTGAGTGCAATTTCAAATATTTTCTCAATTTCCACCAAGCTTCAATCAAATCCATGAGCTTACTTCAGTTGCCTTATAAATTTATAAGACGGACATCTAATATACCTGTGAAATATATATATATATACACACACAAACATATACATACACTTCAGTGCAGCTATTATGCAGTACTAACATTGATCAGATAGCTGCGACAATCAGTTACACTTTTAAGACTCCATAAATGTGTATGCATAGCATATTTAGTATCTATAAATTATAAAACTATATTAGAACTAAAGAACAATAATATCCATGTATTTGCAAAATGAATAAGTCTCTACCCAGGAACTACTCGAGCAATAAAGGCTATAGGTTAGAAACTACCCTGGCCAAGTTTTATTAAAGAAAGGTATCCTATAGCAATCTTCCGTACTATTTAGTATATTTATGTTATTTCATTATTTATCATATATTATGTAATCTAGTTACCACATTAATAATTTTATAGAATGTTATAAAGATTCTTTTATGCATTACTATAATACCCACATTTAGTTTATTAAAAAGTATATATATTATGTAAAATACATTCACATTCTTTTTCATATTTGATTTTTTAAAAATTTATTTAAAAAGTTTTAGGATAGTAACTTTTTTCATGTACATTAATGTCATGACTTATTCAGAATAAATTGAATTTAAAAAAAAAAAAACAGTTTTTTTAAAAATTATCTTAAAAATCAATAAAACAAATAATCATTTCTTTAAAGTGAACTAAACAAAAAAATAACGTTATAAAAATTATAGAAATTTTAATACACAAGAGTACTTTAAAAAAATCATAAAAAGATTTAATTTTTTAAAAACCATGGATGGATTAAATATCCCTCCATAAAAAAAATTGTTAATGGATGAATTATATGAATTTTGTGAATGGATCATGAATTGCTTAGATTTTTCAATGGATTTTTAAATGAAAACTTATTCATTTGACATGCCTAAAGAGAAAAGATATAACATAATATTCAACAATGCATTCTCAAAAGTACAAAACTACATGGTTTTGGCTCACACAAAATGAAGTGGCAAAAACTGTTCAGGAAAAAAAAATCTAGCTTTTTGTCTTAGCAATATCTAGAGATAACATAGGAGGGCAATAAACAATGAAATGTGAATGGGGGCCTTATCTTCATAATTTAACATTCAGTTTTCGAGAAGAAACACTCCCCAAAAACTAAATATAACTTCCCTGTAACTGTCTTTAAAAAATTCCTTGATATAAAATGAAAAATGGTAAAAAGGTAAGTCAATTGCTAAACCCCAAACCATTAGCATAGACTACGGAAAACTTACAGATAAAACTGTTAAAATACGCACTACTTAATGAACAGTATTCTGTCAGTTGCATGAATGCCGGAGGCCAAGGTTTTTTCATGAATGCCGGAGGCCAAGGTTTTTTCATGAATTTGCTGACGGAATAAATGAATACAGAGTCAAGGATTCAAAGGCACACATTAACTTTATAAAGAAGTAGCAGACAAACAATTCAAGGTGAAACAAAAGAGGGGATAAATATGACGGGGTTGAAGGATACACAGACCATATGAACTTTGAATTATGAGTCGCTAGGATACCTGGAAGCTGGAGTTTCAACTAGGACTTTAACCAATGCAGGAGTTAGCTGTGATCCCTCCATCAATGAAGACCAGCCAGACACATGATTAGAAATGCTACAAGGAATTTGATTGCTGCATGCATTCACATAGCCAGGCCAAGAATAAGCTGATGTATCAAGTAGATTTTTCGCAATACAAGCCTCAACAATTAGGTGGCGTAAGTTGCCAGCTGCAACGAGAACAAAACAAAAATGACTGTCACCCTTACACCATTCAAAGACAAAAGATAGGGAGCCAGAACAAGAATAAGATCAGTCTTTTATGAGATATAAGAAAAGCAAATAACAGAGAGACAAAAAGAGCACTGCATGTTGACCAAATTACCAAAAATATGATTAAACACCACAGTACCAACGTAATGATTTCACTAGTAAAACTATTGACAACTATAATTGTGATGCATGTGTTCTACAACCAAAAATAAATCTTTACAGATTACAATTACAACAATAAAAGAAATCACTCACAACATTTCAACGGTGTGTCATTCATGCTCATATATTCAACGTATCCACTACCAACAGGGTTTCCTGATAAGAACATAATAGCTTTGGCAGCAGCTTGATTGGCTTCCATAAGAACAGCTTGAGGTGGAGTCAGTAAGGACTCATATGCACCCAATACTTGTAAGCTGGTAATCAGTTCCCCACGACACTTCCCCAAAGCTTGTTTATCCTTCCCTTGATTTGTAGGGCTATGTTCAGCTTCTTCAATTAGTTGACCTTCCTCTTCTTCAATGATATTAGCTACCAAGAGTGTTGTAATGCTCAGTAGCATACACATGCTGGTATCAAGGCGAGGTATAGGACCATGTTTTGAATCCCTCTCCTAGAATTACAGAAGAAATAAGATAATTGTTGTTAGTTTGAATATTATGTAGAGTAAAATTGCATGCAACGTTCCAGTGTCACTAGAGTTTTTATGATGGACCAGTCAATCAATTAAATGCAAAATTACCATGTTGCCAACACAGATAAGGTAAAATGTAAATGACAGGCAAAATGGTCTTTCCTTATTGATGATCATACACGGGAATATATTCATAAAGCAATATTTCCCAGAACAATTCCTACCCTTTGAACCAAACGCAGTGCTGCAACCCATAAACCCAAAAATGTATTGTGCCACACAGCACCATTAACTACATGTAAAGTCTTTACCAGACCTGCAATATCAACTTCAAATAAATAACACTGATTTGGAAGAAAAGGAGAAAAAAAAGAAGTTAGGCCATTTTGGATTGATTTGCAATGTCATAATCCTTGCATGGAAAAACTTGAGTTCACTATTCACATATCTTTCCCAACATTTTTAATAAATCCTTTTTATATAGAAGCAGCTGCAATTCTATCCACTTCCTCATTCAGTATTTTTCCATTTCTCTAGATCATTTTCTGGTATATTTTTTAGCCCTTTTTTGTGTGCCAGAACAGAGAGGCTGTCACTGATGGTGTGGTTTGGCGTGGTTCAGGCAATCTACAATTACATGTCTTAGAATATGGGCCTAATTCAACTCCACAAAAGTGAATTGTAAGGTGAGGATTGCCTGAGTTTTATAAGCTCCATTTAAGCCATACCTGGTAATGTGGGAATAAACACCCCCTCAAGACTAAAATTAAGGCAGTCCAAAGAGGCCAGCCATAATTTAGTAGTCTATGACCATAATTAAGGTAACTTTCCAACATGATGAAATTAGGTGTCAAGGTTATTAGGAATGGGAATACCAGTTTGCTGTTTCTAATCTCTTCAACTTGAATTGGAAGATTTAGTAAGATTTGTACATTAATTTTATTGTGTATAACCATAATGAATATCTGGAAATTATATGTACCATATCATGTTAATTTCTAAAGGAGGCCCCCGAAAATGAATCCAGCAAAAGCCCAAAATATCTGTGCATATGGAATGAGGAAAAATAACCAAAACAACTATGAACCCAAAACTGGAAGAAAATGAAGGCTAGAACAGAGTGAAATCAGAGCAGTTAATGTCTAGGCTCTTTCTGTTGAGTGCCATAGTTCAAAAGCAAATCTTAATTCTAAATTCCATGCACTAGGGAAAGTGTTGTTCAATCTCTTTCATACTTTGCAGTCTATCATCACTCTCCAAGACACTGAATGGACAATATCACCAGTGGAAAAAAAATATTAAAAAAATAAAATGACAATGCAGTAAGTTTAGTAATTTTGACTTATATTTATGGTTTTTTGTCTTGATAAGATTGTGTAACAGAATCTTTATCAGTTCTAGGTTTGTTTTTTATTAGGAAATTGTTAAAGACATAAATTTTAGCAATACACTCTTTAATTTACAATTGATTGAAATTTATTGGAAATCACAAAATTTTGTGGGTTTTACTTCTTATTTAATGAATCTCACTTGCGATTTTGTAATTTTCAATAAATTTTAACCAGTAATAGAGAGTGTTTTGAATGTGTGTTATTAGTAATTGTTAGATATATGATCCTTCCAATTAGGATCCCTTCCTTATCTATAGCCTTATAAGAGGAAGACTTGCTTAGATAGGGGAATCAAGGAAGAAATTATTTCAAAAAAGTCAATGTTAGTCTAGGAGGGGTTCTATCAAAGACGAGTTTGCTTTTTGCTATCACTATACGTCATAACAATTTCTTAAATAATAAAAAAGTTTAGTAGCGAAGGTAAACAAATCATATCTTAACGAACAGGAATTAATCCCAAATACATTTTGAGGTGGTGAAGGTATGAAAGAAAGAAAATGAAGGTAAAGAAAAGAGGGGATCAGACTTCAACACATGTTCTTCAAGTTTGTGAGTAAAAATATAACAATGCTGATCGATGAGATTGAGCGTGCATGTGGGGACTTGTGCCCTCCATCACCAAGGAAAATAATTAACTGAGAGGTAATAACACAGATCACATGTTCTACAAAATGCATCACTGATGTTAGATTTGGCCTTCTTGGGGTTGGGTTCATGCAAGGAATTTATTGATTATTATTTGTGGATTTCAATAAGAACAAAATTTAGATATAGTTCCTTAGATGTTGCTTGTATTGTTCTCCAATTAGAATTGAAGTTTCACGTCAGTAATCTATGTAATCATATAATACAATATTCCAATTCTGGTTAGAGAACAACACAAACAACAATTTTGTAATCATGCACCTAAGTATTATCCTTTGAATGAAGCATTTTTGTGGTGATTTAGGCAACTTAGAAAATGACATTGGTTCTCTTGCATGTTTATCTTCTCAGGATTTTCTGATTTTATTTTGATTTTCTTCTTTGTGAAGGAATTTTCCACAAATCACAGGCTAATAAAAACATACCAGTGATAATTTCAATAGCACTAAATGCCGCCACTTGCCCTCCATCCAAAGCATCTTCCATGATAATATCAATAGGAAGCCAGAGTGAAGACCAGCTATCACCATAAGATTGAGCAGAAGAAGACATCTGAGAACCAGAAGGTATGACTAAATCAGTCTCCATTTTAGATGTTGTTTTGAATGCACGGGCAAAGGGCTCATGGATATTTTGCGTCAAAAGCAAAAGGGTTTTTGCAGTAATATGTTTCAAATTCCCAAAAACTGAAGAGTTTGATACAAGCAGCTGCATTTGGTGAATGAAAGACCCCCAATGTGATGACCTACAGAAATGAATTTCCTTAAATAAAGGTTCCAAAATTTTAATCAAGATTCACTCAAATTGAGAATGAAGTTCTTACAAGTTCCGGTGAACCAAGGAAAGAATCCTTGAAGTCATTTTGTGTCGCGAAAATTCTGCAATGATCTCTATAGCTATTTCCGTATTTTTCTTCTGAAGCCCCTCCAAATGTTCACTTTTCTTTTCACTAGAGCTGTTAGGTGCATCAATATCCATATCATGTGACCTGCTTAGCCATCGAGGCTTATTCTCTATGGTGTGATCTAGTAACCCTTCATCATCTAATGATGCTTCAAGTAACTGCCATACAATTGAAAAGATGAATTCAACCAGAACAACTCCTGGCTCCCACACCTTTTGACTGTATAGTTGAGAAAGCTGAAGAACCTCATCAATTGATTTCATGATCCTAAGGAACCATTGGTATGAAATGTCATTATTAGTATTCAGTAATTAACAAGGAACCTTCCCCATTACTTGAAAAGAGATAGGGAAAAAGGCACAATAAATGAATTAAAAAAAAAAACTACTAAAGCAGATTTATATTTCCTTTATGATAAGATGTTCATTTAGATATAGTTTTCTTAGGTTGCCACCAGCACAAAGCAAGTAACCATCAATAACTTAACTAATCTGTGGTAAAACATAACATAAATATCTATTTGCAAATGATGAAATGTAATCTTAGGAGATAACACAGAAATCTGAAAAGGTGTTAAATCTATTTTTTCCAACAATGCAGTAGATGCATTATTGGCCAAACATCCACATCTAGTATCGACATATAAAACAGATATACCTAATACATTCGCAGCATAATATATCAAGCTGTAAAATCTTATCCCATTTTATGTGATCAACATTTTGAGCCTTTGAGGGATAGATATGTTAAAAAGTAAAAACAGCACCTAATGTCAAATAAGCAATATATTCAAAATAGTCATTAAGTATAAGCAATACATTCAAATTAGCAAACTGGATAGCTGATGCTTTCATCTAGTCATGTGACTCATGTCAAATATCATTCAAGCATGAGTGAATGATTCATTATTAAGAGAAATTTTCAATTATACGGCCCAATTCCTTTAATGTTTTTGTTCCCTTCCGGTCACTTAACTCTTTTCATAATGAACCTTTAGCATCTTAAATAGACCATAGCATGATATACAAGAACCTTACCAGAACTAAGATTTTCAAAACTAGGGGTATTCACCAAGAAATGAAGGTTCTAATTGATATTTTGAATATTCTAGTGCTCTTTTGGAAGTTAGACTACTACGATAGACATTAAGAAGTAACATATACACATCAACCTGCATCTAATGCAAATTTCTACATTATTGAATTTACCAAGACATGAACAGTGCATTTGGATTGACATATATAATGCACTTATTATCAATTTTCCAAGACAAAATCAAAGAAAAACTAAAATTGAGACAGATAGTAGCTGTTGGTTTGACATGGATCTAATGTTTCACGGTGTCAAATCAAACATGCAGTAAGACTCAACACATAATTGGCTAGATTTGGATTTGGTTGTATCGGATAACATTGTTCATCTTAAATTGAACAAGTGCAAACATACAGTTCATACTCCAACCAACATAACACTAGAATATCCAAAATACTAAACACATTCAGAAGCTAACAAAAATAAAATTTTGTGCAGCAACCTCAGTCAGAGTTGGACCTCACTTTTTATAGTCTGGAGAACTGAGTTCAGGTCCAAGCATATCACCAACTTGCTTGAGGAGCTCCAAATAAAGTCTGTAAGCAGTAGGATAGAGTTGTCTGCTTGGAACAACCCTGCAGTAATATAAAACAGCAAATGCAAGTTAACCAATGTAGAAAATAAATAAACAAGTAAAAATCAGTGAAAAACAATCAATGTTTTGAATTTCCATCACTGTTTTCTCAGATTTCTTGACATTGTGAAAAATCACACAAATAATAATGATCCTCCTACACTTATTAAAAAAAAAAAAAAAAAACTTTGACAGTGTAGCCAAAATCACAGGTAGCTTTTTCAAAACCTTGGAGACGATGAAGTGCTAGACAACAAGCTTCCATAGAAATTACCAAGGATAATAAACAATAGAGTAAAATTTTCAATTCCAGAGATAAACAAATCTAGTTAGGGAGTATTTGGATTGGAGTTACACTGAACCTAAACCCACGGTAAACTCAAAACTTCCCTCACATAGCTTTTCCATTTGTGTATTAGAACATGCAAAATGTCAGAACCGATCACAGTAGAAAAAAAGACTGATAAATAACAGAACACAAAAAATAGCAGAATTCACTGATTCTACATCTTCAAATGGGCACATATAAGTCCATCCACCAAAATGCACATCTGGATAAACAACAAATTTCGAGATAAATAAATAAACAAAACAAATTCAAACAGCGGAAATGGAGTAGAGAGAATGTTACCTGGAGGATAGAAGCGCGATGAGAAGTGAGGGAGGGAGCATCTTGGAGGACGGACATGGCGGTGTGTAGAAGCTTCCACGCGGTGGAGGAGTGGTTTTCCCAAAAGAAGAGAGAGACCAAACGGTGAGCGAGTTCAATGGAAGGGAGTGAAATGTCAGCGCAGTGAAGCGTGGACGAAACTTCGCGGGTCCACACGGTAGGATCACCGTTGGTTTCCAGTACCACCTTTGTTTTGCCCAAAACCGCTTCCCAGGCCTCAGTTTCACTGATTTGCGCTGTAACGGCCATCATTGAAAATTGAGAACAAAGGAGAGAATGAGGAGAGAATGATAGTGAAGAAGAGAGTGAAATGCATGGAATGGTTTGTCTGTTGTGTATTTATAAATGACAAAAATTATATTGTTTTTGTGCTTTTGGCTTCTCACTCACTCCCACGTCACATTTTCCTTGTGTTCTCATTCTCCCCGCCTATATGTCTTTATTTATATTAAATAAATTGTTACACAAATAGTCAATAAATTGTTAAATAATTAGTTCATTTTTAAAACGTGTCAATATAAATTTCTAATTATTAAATGTTAAATATAGATATATTATTTGTTAGATTTTCTTAATTGTTTTATAAATTTAGAAATAATTTTATTACATATATTCCATGTTAAATATTACACTATCATGGATTTTGAAAAAATAATCTTACGTGAAATACTCGTTTAGTGATGCCTAATTTTATTTTTTTATTTTATTTTTATAATAGAAGATTGATTTAACGTGCAGTGTAATCTATTTCTGACCAAAACATTTATATTTATATAATATTATTATAATAGCTATGCATATAAATTTTATAAATTTATCATATAGACACGTAATTAAGTAATAACTATCTTGTTATACTTCTTAAAATATGTTTGGTTATTTTTCTTTGAAACGGGTTAGGAATAGAAAAATAGTAGTAGAAAATGTTTATTAAAGTTGTTTCCAAAACTTGGTTTTAAATTTAAAAATAATTAGAAAACTCATTTGGTTGTATTAAATAGTCTTATGATTTTTCAAATTATATTTAAGAAAAAAATAATCTTAAACTTGTTGCTAGATAAATGCATTAATAAAAATAGAAACAATCTAAACAACCATATGAAATATGATAGAAATAGGAATCAAACTCACTCATGTATTAAAGTTTAGATAAAAAATCATTAAACATTACACAACAATGCTTTCTCATCATAAATAAATATGAAAATGGCTTAGATATACTTATAAACAAGTCTTGTAACATACCTTAAAAATAGATCTCGTTAATAAACTTTGCAAACAGGTCTTTCTAAATAGACTTAGAGAAACAGATCAACCTATCAGACTACAAATCAGACTAGAATTTTTAAACATATCACGTTAGACAAAAAAAATGGTCTATTACATACCATAGGCTGAACTTAAGCCTATGGTCTGTCAAGTATTGGATCTAGTTTGACTTGTTCTCACCCTTACACATGAACATGAAAATACTGACTACCTTAAATTGTTTACTAATTTTACTATAAATATTTATAAGTAAATTAAACATAATTAGTAACATATATTTAACAAATTTTAAAAAAATATTGTTAGATCAAAATGATTAACATCTCTAAAGTTTTGATTATTACAAGATAGACGGAACATTTACAGACGGAACATCAACAAGCAAAGTCAAACGCAACGAGTACAAACGGAAGATGACTCCTCAAAGTTGAAGTCATTCATCTGTCTCAAGTCAAGTCATCAGACGATAGGCTAAGACAAAAACTCTTAAGACTAAAGAAGTTCATCGTCTGCCAAAGAAGTGAAGCAAAGTATAAGTCACTCGCGCCAAGATTTCAAATCTTAAGAAGTACTCATTAAAAGCATCCAAGATCAGTATGAGGATTCACACTTACATATGCAACTCAAAATGGTCCTCACCTTTTTGTCAAAGTCTCTGTACAAGTCAGAAAAAATACTGCGCGCGCTATCTAAATCCGCTACACACGTCATCAATCACTCAAGTACTCTCTGACACCTTTTTGGACTTCGCTTGGAAAACGTTCAACGACTTTCTTCTGTGTCTAACGGATATCTGAAGACTTTGCCTATTTAAAGACTTCGCTTCTTCAAAGTTCAGTTGGCGAACATGCTTCAATATTCTATCTTATTGTGAATTCGCTCTCTGTTATTTCTGCTCTTCATTGTAAAACCCTCTCTACGAAGAGGAAACCTTCTTTTTAAAGAACTCTTTCAAATCCACTTATGTGGTGTTTTAGCCTGAGGAGGTTGGTTGTTCAAAGAATACCCTTGTTGTTTAGCCTGCGAAGGCTGTGTTCAAAGAATATCGTGTTATAGCCAGAAGTGGCTGGGCGCAAATAATACTTGTAACCCTTTCACGATTTGTAGTGAAAACTCAGTTGTTACTGGGTAACTGGACGTAGTCTTGTATAGACGAACCAGTATAAAAATACTTGTGTATTTGTTTTATTAAGTATTTGACTAACGAGGATAATTAAACTATAACGTCTGTTCATTAAAATTAACCTTTGAAGATTAACATTGTTTCATCTAAACACATTTAAACCCACAGACGAAAGGAATTTTTTTTTTTAAGTAACACAATTCAACCCCCTTCTTGTGTTCTATCTTTTACAGTTTGGTATCAGAGCTCAGCTTCTAAGGGTTGAGCGCTTTACAGCTGCTAGAGGAAAAGATCCAGAATGGAGTCACAAGGACCTTCGTTCTTGTCTGGAGGGTCATCTATGAACAAGCTGTCGGCGTTCTCTGGTGATGACTACCCCTACTAGGCTGATCGGATGGAGATGTACATCAAATCCACCCAGTACAGACTGTGGAACATCATAACTCAAGGAAACATCCCTATTGTCAAACCCGAGGTTGAATAGGGAAATGAAGAATACTCGCTTATGGAACTCAACAACAAAGTCAGATATGTCATCATGTGTGCATTATCAAGGACAGAATACAACAAATTTTGTGCCTACAAAACTGCTAAAGAGCTTTGGGATGCTCTCAAGATTTCGTATGAAGGAACTGAGGATGTGCGTATGAGGAAAGCTGTCACTCTTCAAAGAGAATATAAGATGTTCTCAATGAAGAAAGGAGAATCCATTGACATGATGTTTGGAAGATTCCAAACAATATTGAATGGACTCACTGCGCTGGACATTACATTCACCAAGGCCCAGAACAACATGAAGATATTGGACAGTCTTCCTCCTCCGTGGGAAGCTATGTCTACTGCCATCTCAGTTGGGCGTGATATGAAGACATTAACTCTTGATGAGTTAATAGGAGCCTTGAGAGTACATGGGGTACTTCTGTGTAAGAGAGACAAGATCAAAGTTTAAGAGCCCATAGCTCTTCCGACTGTCAACACCATGCCGAAGGAGGAAACTCCTAAGAGAGAAAGAAAGAAGAAGCACAAAGTTTTGAAAGCTGACACCACTGAGTCTGATTCGTCTGACGGATCGTCTGATGATGAGATTTCTATCATGGCCATACGCTTTAAGAAGATGATGATGAAACAGGGGAGAGGTCAACGCTTCTTCAAGAAGAAGGAAAAGTAGCTCACTGAAAAACCTTCAAGCAAGGAGGAGAGCTCAGAAGTCATCTGCTACGAATGCAGAAAACTTGGACACATGAGATCAGAGTGTCCAAGATTGAAGAGAAGATGGAATCCTCGTAGAGATAAAGGTAAGAAAAGTCTGGTGACTTGGGAAGACCTTGATAGCGAAAGTTCAGAGAAATCCAGTGAAGAAAAAGAAACCACAAATATATGTCTCATGGCTGGAGACACTATCTCATCAGAGGTAATTGAATCTGAAACTTCTTCATCCTCTTCATCTGAATCTGAGTCAGAATCAGAAGAAATTTCATATGATACACTTTTGGCTAACTCACATTTCATTGCTGAGCAATACAAAGTATGCAAAGCCAAGTTGAAATAAACTTTGGAAGAAAATGCTACTTTGAAAACTGAAAATGAGTTGTTGCAAAAGGAAGTATCAGATGAAAAATCATCTGATTCTGAAAAGGATACTTTTATTTCTGAAATCGAAAGACTGAAGAAAGAAAATGAATCCTTACTCAAAGACTTAACAAAGTTCACTAAGGGATCCTCAATGCTAGAAAATATTTTAAAATATGGGAGGTCTCCGTTTGATAAGAGTGGACTTGGTTTTGTTGAAGAGTCAGACAAAAAGAAAAACAAATTTGTTTCGTCTGCTCATAAGAAGAAGCACAAAAATTACAATAAGGTTCCAAACAATTATAGAAAAGATAAAAGAACCTTAAAAAAAAAAAATCTTCTTCCACTAACGAAGGAGGACCCAAAAAGATTTGGGTACCAAAATCACTTATTATTCCTGTTGCAAATATCTTTAATAGGAAGAGAGAGGACTTCAAGCTAGTGCCTGGATAGTGGGTGCTCACGACACATGACGGGAGACCTGTCTATGTTCCAAGATCTCAGACCAAGTAAAGGGTCTGTATCATATGGTTCAAGAAAAGGTAAAATCCTAGGTATTGGGACTGTTGGTAAGACATTCAATCCTCTTATCCAAAATGTGTCTTATGTTAAAGGTCTCAACTTCAATCTGCTTAGCATAAGTCAATTTTGTGACAGTGGATATGAAGTAGCTTTTAACTTCGATGAGTGTATAGTCAAAAAAAAGGACAAATCCATTCTGTTTGTTGGGAAAAGAAGGAATAATCTCTATGAGGTTTGTCTTTCTGACCTTAGTGATCAGAATGTGACATGTTTGATTTCAGCAGATGATGAACGAGATATTTGACACAAAAAGCTTGGACATTTAAGTCTCAAGTATATTTCAAAAATTTCTAAAAAGGATCTTGTGAAAGGTTTGCCAAAAATATCTTGGAAATCCAATCGTCTGTGTGAATCTTGTCAGCATGGGAAACAACTCAAAGCTTCTTTTAAATCAAAAAATGTTGTTTCCACGACAAAACCATTAGACCTGTTACATATTGATCTCTTTGGACCTACTCAGACTGAAAGTCTTGGAGGAAAGAGATATGAATTTGTAATTGTGGATGACTATACTAGATTCACATGGGTATACTTCCTAACATATAAACATGAGTCATTCAGTGTCTTTGAAATATTTTGTAAACGTGTTCAAAAAGAAAAAGGAATATGTATTGCGTCTGTTAGGAGCGATCATAAAACAGAGTTTGAAAATTCTGAGTTCAATTCCTTCTGTTTTGAAAATAGTATTTTCCACAATTTTTCCTCTCCAAGAACTCCTCAACAAAATGGAGTTATGGAAAGGAAAAATCGTACCTTACGATTAATGGCTAGAACTTTGTTGCATGAAAGCTCTCTTCTAAAATATTATTGGGCATAAGAAATTAATACTTCATGTTATATTCAAAACAGAATATTGATAAGATCAATATTGAATAAGACTCCATATGAACTATGGAAAGAAAGAAGACCCAACATTTCTTACTTCCATCCTTTTGGATGTGAATGTTTCATCTTAAATACTAAGGATCAACTTGGCAAGTTTGATTCAAAAGTGGTGAAGGGATTCTTACTTGGATATTCCAATACGTCTAAGGCCTATAGAGTATGTAACTCTAAGAAGCAAGTTGTAGAGGAATCAATTCATGTAAAATTCCAAGATAACTCAAAGGCTGATAAGGAAATATCAGACCTAGAAAATTTATTTGATAATTTGCAGATCAATCCCTCTGGTCAAAGCCCAAGTTCAAATGGTCAACCTGGATTAGACGCAAGAATTGACACAAGAGCAGACGATAGAAGTACAGACGAATCCTCTTCGTCTGATGCTCACCAACATGATGATCAAGCTCTTATAAGAACGTGAAAGTTTACCTCAAACCATACAGAAGATCTTATCATTGGAGATAGACATCAAGGTGTTCAAACAAGATCAAGACTTAAAGTATCGTCTGGCTATGCTCTCGTGTCAAATATAGAGCCCAAGAACATTGAGGAAGCTCTACAAGATAATGACTGGATTTTAGCTATGGAAGAAGAGCTAAACCAGTTTACCAGAAATGATGTTTGGACTTTGGTAGAAAGACCAAGAAGCAAAAGCATTATTGGAACGAGATGTGTGTTCAGAAATAAACTTGATGAAGATGGGAAAGTGGTAAGAAACGAAGCAAGGTTAGTAGCTCAAGGCTATAACCAACAGGAAGGTATAGATTTCACTGAAACTTTCGCTCTTGTACCTAGATTAGAAGCCATTAGAATTCTACTTGCTTTTGCTGCTTATAAAAATATCATCCTATATCAAATGGACGTAAAAAACGCTTTTCTAAATGGTTTTATTGAAGAGGAAGTATATGTAAAACAACCTCCTGGATTTGAGAGTTCATCTCAACCAGATCATGTTTTCAAGCTGAAGAAAGCACTACATGGTCTTAAACAAGCTCCTCGAGCTTGGTATGATAGACTAAGTTCTTTTCTTCTTCAAAATGGTTTTTCAAGAGGAAAGGTTGATACTACACTCTTCAAGAAAAGTGTTTCAAAAGACTTTATTATTGTCCAAATATATGTAGATGATATAGTCTTTGGAGCAAACTAACGAATCCTTGTGCAAGGATTTCTTTAAGTTAATGTAGGATGAGTTCGAGATGAGCATGATGGGAGAGTTGAAGTTTTTCCTAGGACTTCAAATCAAGCAGACGAAACAAGGCATATACATTCATCAACAAAAGTATACTAAGGAACTTCTAAAGAAATTCAAAATGGAAAATGTCAAACCAATGAAAACTCCTATGCATTCGTCTGGAGCTAGTCTCAACAAAGACGAATCAGGTAAGACCGTTGATCAGACGGTACACAGAGGTATGATTAGATCTCTTCTCTATCTCACTGCTAGTAGACCTGACATTATGTTTAGTGTGTGTCTATGTGCACGCTTTCAATCTAATCCTAGAGAATCACATCTACAAGCTGTTAAACGCATTTTAAGATATCTTATTGGAACCACTAATCTCTCTCAGTTTTATAAGAAAAGTAGTGATATCAATCTAAGTGGTTTTTGTGATGTTGATTATGCTGGAGATAAAGTGGAGAGGAAAAGCACAAGTGGTGGATGTCAATTTCTTGGCTCATCACTAATCTCTTGGTCAAGCAAGAAACAAAACTCCATTGCACTTTCAACCACTGAAGCAGAATATATTGCTGCAGTTGGGTGTTGCTCACAACTACTTTGGGTAAAACATCAACTTGAGGATTACTCCAGGTTTGAAACCCAAATACCAGTATTTTGTGATAATACAAGTGCAATTAATCTCAGCAAAAATCCTATTCAACATTCAAAAGCCAAATATATTGAAATCAAATTTCATTTTATAAGAGATTATGTTCAAAAAGGTATTTTCGATATACAGTTTGTTCAAACTGTTTTTCAATGGGCATATATCTTTACAAAAGCTTTAGACGAAACTCGCTTTAATTTCATTAAAGAAAATTTGGGAATTGTTTCTTTAATTGATTAAGTTTTTCCGACTGAGCATTTCATTTCGTCTGTACATATTAAATGTCTTTGTTGTGATATTTTCACTCTCGTGTTAAGACGAAACATTGCGTTTGATCAAGTTGAATCAGTCTAAGAAAATTCAACAGACACAAGGTTATTATTTTATTAATTTAAAGTTAAGCGTGCAGGGACAACTTAAAGGTAGCATTAAATGTGTCTATCATTTATTGCACTATTCTAGGACATTGAAGAGCACGCACTGTGAATTGCAGAAGTCAAATCAATCATTAAAAGGGCAATGATGGGGCCACGTCAAACCAGGGACGGTTTCAACTTCTTTCGTCCGATGAATTATAACCGTTTTTGTCTTTGACTATAAATACTCTCAAAGTTTACTCTTTTACTCCTGACTGCATTCTTACTATCTCTAAGTATTTTATTCACACACCTTCTCTCTCTTTTCAAAATTATAACAATGGCCGCCAAGAACATCAAAGCAACTGAAGCAACATTCTTTACATAAGATCTCTTCTTGCCTAGCAAGTGGGTCTCAAGGACCACCATTGAAGGCATCTTTGACAGGGTATCAAAGATGTTAATACACAATGGTTGGATGGACTTTGCTGAGATGAGAGGCCCATGGTTGATGGAGGCCTACGCGGAGTTCTGGAGTGATGCGAAGGAGTTTGATGATGGTATAATAGGTACCATTGACAACAAGGAGTATATTATCACAATAGACTCCATTGCTGAAGCTGGAAGTTGCAAAGCTGAAGGGCGCTTCTATAGCGCTGACTGGATGAGGTTAGAGTCTGAGGAGCATGTCGACAAGATACTCTATGGAAGGCTCGTGATCTCAAAGATCCCAAGTTTCTGAGATCTGGGAATCTCTATCCCATAGGCAGAGTCATCCACAACCTTCTCTACAACATCTTCACACCCAGAACAGGCTCACGAGACAATGTGAGTACTCGTGACAGATTCTGCATCTACTACTGTCTGAGGAAAGCAAGGTTGAGTCTTCCTCATATTATTCTTGACCATTGGATAAATGCGTTAAAGAATAGGAACATTCGTAGGAAGAGCAGTTTCCCCTACGTCACTCTCTTCTCCAAAATCATCTGAAACCAAGGTTTTGATGCCACTAGTGTCGTATGGCATGATGAAGGAAAGGAGGTCAAAGGAAGCACCTTTGCCAAGATGCGTCTGAACCCTAACTTTCTTCATTATAATAGGAGTGAAGATGAAGTTCCTCTTTCTCCTATCACCAAAGATCCTCCTCATAGAGCCCGCATCAAACGCGCCAAAGCCCAAACACAAACCCAAACACAAGCCCAAACACAAGTCCAAACACAAGCCCAAACACAAACCCAAACACCTATCCCTTTTTCACCTGTGATTGTATCTGAAGTCCCTTTCGAGGATGTTCAAGAAGAGCCTCTTAGAAAGAAGAAGAGGACTATCAGAATAAAACACGTTGCGTATGAGACGCAGGAGAAGGAGATATCCCCTGATGAAGATGAAGGGGTTAAGAAAACATCTAAGGGTGTAACGTTTGTAAAGATCCTTACAGACGAAGAAAAGCAGAAGAAAACAGCTGAAGAGAAAGCAAAAGCTAGAGAGATTGCTTTTCATAAGGCTGCCAAAGGCAAAGAGAAAATGAAGCAGAAGCTTGCGTCTGTGATTGTTGGAGAAACAGACGAAGCAAGGCAACTAAAGGAGGCTAAGAGAGTCTCTATGTTGCTTCAAGCTGAAAGAGAAAGAATCTTTCTCAAAAGCGTTAAGGGCATTGGATCGTCTGAAGCTGTGTCTGCACCAGCAACTTCAGAGGGCATGAATAACGAAGAAACTGCCCAGATCTAGAAGGACAATGCTCAGTTAGCAGAGACTATGCTTAATGAAGAAGCTCCAACTATGGAGGGTTCTGCACCAACACTCCAAGACGAACATAGGATAAATGTATCTATCCTATTGTTGTGTCTCCTCTCAATGCCACTCTTGATCAGACGATACCTGCTGCGTCTGAAGAAACATCCTATCTACAGACGATGAAGATTCCGTCTGAGATAATAATCATTGAAGATGCATGTTCTTCGTCTGATGAAGAACATGTTATAAAGAAGATGGATGCACAATGGGTGAGATCTCACGCTGAGGTTATAAATCCAGAAGATCTTCCACCCAAGCATAAGACTGACTATTCGTTTCTTAACGAATTAGTCATGAGGAGATTCGCAGAGAGTTCTTGTGCTGAAAGACCAGTCAAGCTTGACTGGATTCTTGGAGATGAGCTTGTAGATATCTCCAATAAGGGTGAATCATCTGAGTCTGCTAAAGATGGTTACTTAGCAGACGATGAAGACTACTTTGTAAAGGACACTCCCTATATTGAGTTGAAGAACCCTTATCAGTACAAATGTAAGAAGGGATTCCAACTTGGGAGATTTGTTAACCCCATCATCTACCACAAACCCCTGATGCCAGTGGACTTCAAAGAAGATCTCATTTATACCCCTGAAGAGCAACGCGAATGATTGAAGCGTCTGCCTTGGGAAAAACTGGCCTCTTTAGACATCAAGGGTTTAGAAGAAATAAATAAGTACAAGGATCATCTAGCTGAGTCGATGATTGAAGGACTAACTCTTGGCTATGAAACCCACATTCCCTTTAGAGAAAATATCAAGTGGAAGGTTCAGCTTGAACCCAATGCCCCTGCATTTCACCATTGCAGATATGGAGATCCCAGCTCCACCATTTATGAGCCAAAAGAGTGTTATCATTGGCATATGGACGTCATTGATCGCCATGATCCTGTACCCTTCACAATTCCAATGAACCAAACAGAGTATGTAGGTCTAGGACATACTCTTGGAATTGTTCTTCCTTGGACAAGACCACATTGTTCAAGAATTTGTCCCCGCTACTCCATCCTCCTAAATGAATATGAAGACCCCGAAGAGTTTGCTCATATACTTCATGAAGATTACAACACAACATTCAGGCTGATGGCGAATGCTTATAGAAGGGAAGAAAAAGCTAGATTGGCTTCCTTCTATCACATTGAAAGGAGAGCAAAGAAGGAGTCGAGATATTGTCCCTTCATGATGGGATCTCAATTCTCTTCTCTCATCTCAAACGAAACCAAGTTCTTCGTTGTCTTAGACCGAAAACGACCTTGCTTGGTCAAGTTTTTGGCTAAAGGGAAAGAGAAGAAGACTCTGTTTGTCCCCAGAACCTTCAAGTTTGCAAGGCACATTCCAAAGAGACTTCCATCTGCTGCATACTCGCACCTCAAATCCATTCATCCAAAGCCTCAAGACCTATCAATCCCAAGATTCAAAGGTTGATAGAAGATCATGAAGCCACTTCTGGCCTTTTACTCGGAACTTCATTTGATGAAGATTCTACAATCTGTGGCAAGGTATATCCTGGAGAAGCCTTCGCTTATACACATTCGTCTGAGGAACATCCAGATCTTGAGCTCTCTGTTCCCAACAGAGTGTTCACTTGGCAATGGAAGAGAGACTACACTGCATATCTCACACTTCCACTTTTTACTCTGCGACTGTTGAGGACTCCAACTGTGTTCATTGAAGATGATGAATCTGTTCCTATTGTTGAAGAGCCTCAATCGCCTATTATGGAGAATGATGATAACGTGGAGGTTACTATTGTTGAGGGTGAAGTTGTGAACGCTGATGAGTATCACACTCTGAAGCGTAAATATGATGCATTAGAGGAGAATTGTGAGCATCTGAAGAAGAAGAACAAAGAGTTTGAGGACAATCAAGCCTCTCTCACATCTGAGATGCAGCAGCTAAGGGAGATCATCATGGGACTTATCCAATAGAAGCCTAAACCTCCTTCTTGAAGAAGCTTTTGATGATTATCAGCCCAAGAGGGAAAATATCTTAGAAGGAAGGAAAGGTGGTGCTAAGCTAAGGGGAACTTTCGTCTGAGGGGGAGTTATCCGTCTGAGGGGGAGTTAGCAAAATTTTTGTTTTTGCTCTATTTTAATTTATTCTTTATTAATTTGTATAACTTTATACATGTATTCTTAGAGCATTTGTTTTCTGTATACCTTGTAATACTGTACATGGTTTACATCATATTGATGTAACAATTCTTATAAAGAGGTATTGTTTCAGAAAACATTGTCTTGATGTAAATTTGACTTGTGCTTAAAATTATTTTTAGCTAACTTTGTCTTGTGCAGATACCTTCTTGAGAAAGTTAGCAGTATGGTCTGTAATCATCAAAAAGGGGGAGATTGTTAGATCAAGATGATTAACATCTCTAAAGTTTTGATTATTACAAGACAGACGGAACATTTATAGACGGAACATCAACAAGCAAAGTCAGACGCAATGAGCACAGACGGAAGATGACTCCTCAAAGTTGAAGTCATTCGTCTGTCTCAAGTCAAGTCATCAGATGATAGGCTAAGACGAAAACTCTTAAGACTGAAGAAGTTCATCGTCTGCCAAAGAAGTGAAGCAAAGTATGAGTCACTTGCGCCAAGATTTCAAATCTTAAGAAGTACTCATTAGAAGCATCCAAGATTAGTATGGGGATTCGCGCTTACTTATGCAACTTGAAAAGGTCCTCACCTTTTTGTCAAAGTCTCTGTACAAGTCAGAAAAAGTACTGTGCACGCTATCTAAATCTGTTGCACACGCCATCAATCACTCAAGTACTTTCTGACACCTTTTTGGACTTTGCTTGGAAAACGCTCAACGACTTTCTTCTGTGTCTAACGGATATATGAAGACTTTGCCTATTTAAAGACTTCATTTCTTCAAAGTTCAGTTGGCGAACACACTTCAATATTCTATCTTATTGTGAATTCGCTCTCTGTTATTTCTGCTCTTCATTGTAAAACACTTTCTGCGAAGAGGAAACCTTCTTTTTAAAGAACTCTTTCAAATCCACTTGTGTGGTGTTTTAGCTTGAGGAGGCTGGTTGTTCAAAGAATACCCTTGTTGTTTAGCCTGCGAAGGCTGTGTTCAAAGAATATCGTGTTATAGCCAGAAGTGGCTGGGCGCAAATAATATTTGTAACCCTTTCACGGTTTGTAGTGAAAACTCAGTTGTTAATGGGTAACTGGACGTAGTCTTATATAGACGAACCAGTATAAAAATACTTATGTATTTGTTTTATTAAGTATTTGACTAACGAGATAATCAAACTATAACGTCTGTTCATTAAAAACCTTTGAAGATTAACATTGTTTCGTCTGAACACATTTAAACCCACAAACGAAAAGAATTTTTTTTAAGTAACACAATTCAACCCCTTCTTGTGTTCTATCTTTTACAAATATAATAACTTTCGGTCGAACAAATATTGCTCTCTTTTAGAGAAGCAATCCTTGAAAAAAATTATATTTAATAAACTAATAGAAAATAATTTTAAATGATATTCTAACTTAAGATAACTGGTATATTAAGAATATGATTGAAACTTAAAAGAGAATAAAAGCTGGTATCATTTTATAAATAATTACAACAAACATTTTTTTATGAATTTGAAAATTTTATTTAATAAATCATACCTCTTATAATACTTGTCAAAATGTGTACTTTATAAAGAAATTATTAAAAATTACTGAATTAGACTATAAATATAACTAGACTATACATACATTAAAAAATAATACAAGAGGGTATTAGTAATATTTATTTGTAAAAATTTTACATTCATATTCTTTTTCATGATAAAAATATTTTATAATTATAACAAAAATAATAATTAATAAAGAGAGAGAAACCAACTCAAACAATATCTTTTATTTTGTTTCTTATTTATATAAATAAGTAAATGACATTAATGAAAAGCACTATTTATTTGACAGCTATTATTGTTTATTGGCTTCGAGAATAAAAAGATATAAAGAGTAAGGGTGGATAAGTGGGCCGCCCTGCTCCACCTAAGGCCCGCCCACATAATCCTGTAAAAAGCTTGGTTCGTCCCGTCCCGCCCTGCAATGTTAAGTGTACCTAAATTAGTGATTCGTCCCCGCCCCACGGGTCCTGCAAGCTAAATGGGTCGGTCCCCGAGCCTCTAGTTAAAAAATTAAAAAAATGTTAAATTTAAAATTTTTAAAAAATGTTAAAAGAAATGTTATATTTTACTTCTTAATTTTTAATAAAATAAGTCAACAACATAATTTTTTAATTATCTCCAACAATAACCATCACCTATTAAACCATTATTATGTAACATAAATCTTTTCCTTTAAATAAACTCATATTTTATCATTAGAAGAAACATTATTAATGAAAAAATTTTCCACTCAATCCTCCATTTTTTCGCAAAATCATATATAACTTTTGGTCATCTCACGTCCCGAATGTGGTGAAGGAAAATGAGAAAAATTAAGCATTTGACTATTTAACGTCCAATTTGCTTCAACATAATGTGCAACTAATGAAACATAACCCTCACAAATACAAGATGTCCACACATTAGATGTCAAACTTATTCAACATGGTTTTTCTTTTCAGAACCATATAAATTGTTCACATTAATGGTAGCAACACGCCTGAAGGGTACCTTAACATAAGGATGTGAATACCGTAATAATTCTTTAAACCTCTTATATTCAACAATAGAGAATGGAAGATCATGTTCAATAAGCATCATATATATCATCTCACATATCACACTGTAATTAAATTTTTTAGTTTTTAATCTCCCACTATGATCAAGAATCATTTTTCCATTATTAGAATTAGGAGACTGGGAGGGTACCACATGCGAGAAGATTGAGAGGCGGGAAGCGAAGTTAGGGTTTCAATTTTCAATCCTTTAAATAGTGCGAGTTTGCGGATCGTCCCGCGGACCCCGCGGGTCTGGCCTGCAAAATCCGCGAGTTGTGCGGGGCGGGCTTTTATAGACTATACCTCTAAATTTTTTTGAAAAAATTGGTCAAAACCCGCGCGAGTCGCAGCGTAGCCCATAGACTTCCACCCATATACCCACCCCTAGTAAAGAGTAAACTAAAAGTAGTATGAACAATTTTTCTTTTTTATTTTTTTAAAATTATAAAATGTAACTTTTTTAACTTTTAAAAACAACTTCATTAAAAGAAAATGATCTGCCTCAATTTTTTTAAAAGACTAAAGTTATAACTTACAATTCCCCATCATAATATCAATTTCCCCATTGAATATTCATTTCCAGTGGGTGGGTGCTCACCAATTTTATTCAACACTGTCGACCTTTATCCTAAATATCAAATAATAAATCTCTTAGATTAGTAGTAAAAAGTGAACCATAAGCCACCCAACCCCACCACCACGAGTGATTCAAATTAGATAAAATTCTAATCACATTTAAATTTACAAATTTTATTTGCAGTAATATCATTTGGTTCTTTACATGAGTTTGCATGATGTTATTTCAAAATTGTTTTAGGATTAACTTATTTTTATACTTACTAGGTTGAAATATGTTACTCAAAACTAAATCACTAGTTTGAGAAAAAGGAGTAAAACACGTTAACGTGATGTAACATAGCTATGGTTTCCAAAAAGAATAAAAATAAATAAATGATAGTCATGTAAAAGAAAAAAGAAAAATAATGAAAATAATATAAGACTCATGGCGAGATGAAAGTCATCATTGTTCTGATCGAGAATGGACCTTAATTATCTAAGATGTGTTGGATGGTGATTTCGAGGTGTTGTTGAGTTTAACCAAGTTGTGGGGTAAGAACCCACAAAGACTTGGATGCTTAAGTCAATCTCAGGAAAAATGAGTATAGAGGAATAAAGAGAAATGTGTGAGTCTAAAAATACTCCCTAAGAATGTAAGGAACTATTTATAAGTTTTGAGTCGATGTGATATACAACGACATAATTATGAGGTTACACTTCTAGAAGACGCGTGTCTGATTTGGATTGGATGGGGCGGCCGAGTAGGCCTACTCGGTCGTCCTGGTAAGCCATGTCAACCCGTCTTTGGCAGTTGTCGACGGTGACATGATAGCAGGTCATGTCTTTACAGTTAATGATATCCTCTAACTTGATATGATAGTGACATGACAGTACATAAGCCCCCAAGCTTGATAATTCGAGTTTAAGAACTTCGAGCGATATTAATCTCTTTTTTACAGAAGTATAGCTTATCTGACTTTGTGACGAATTGTAAGAGCTCGCCTATTTTCAGAGAGAATGGCATAGGCCGGTAGCCGAGTGCAACTTGGTTATTAATAACCTCTTGGTAGTGAATCGTCAGGGCATTACTGGGTTACATCAATGAAAGGTTTTGAAGGGTAATGATTGGTTATGAGCTTACATCATTTTATGTGGATCACTATAATGAAATAACATGTTGGTTAATGGAGCGATCATTAGTGGTGACACATGGCCCTAGAAGATGCATCATTTCAAAAAACCTTTTTGTGTTTTGTTTTCCTTATTTAAGCCCTAACACCCTTTTCCTCCTTTACTTTTACTCATCTCATTTTCCTTGTCTTTCCATTGTTACTAGTTTTCCCTCGCTCTCTAGTGATTTGTGTCTTCCATTTTCTAGTGTTCACGTTTTTCTCAAATTTTACTCAGTTCCAGTGTTTCTGTCTCGTTTCTTTCTTCATCTAGGTATGTCTTCTATGCCTTCTTCTTCTTTACTTTCTATTTCTACTTCTCATAGGGAAAATACCTTGGGTGAGAGAGAGATTACTCCAATCGGAGGTGACCTTTCGAGTCATTCGGGCTATTTCTCTAGCGAGGATTCTTTCAAAGAAGTTGCCACTCGTCTAAGGTGCGTGACTAAGACTCCCTCTGTTGGCCTTGCCCTTGTGTCACAACACACTCTGATGGTCCCAGCGCCTAGGGGTAGAGGGAAGGCTCCTACTCGTGATCCGACAGAGTCTTTCGAGGTAGTTGTGTCTAGATTTAGTCGAAAAGATAAATGTTTTCCTATCTCTGATCCTAAGTACTCTTAGGTACTCGGGAGGTTAATCACTACATCCCCATTTATAATTCTAAGTCAAAAGTTTTGGAGTTCATATCTTCCTTTCTCATTTTTTCTGAGACCTTAGATAATTTTGTTATAGGTAAACATTGTCGCTCTTCTGACTGAGTCTTCATGAGCCCCCCTCCTAATAAGGTCAACATTGTATATGTATATGGATATTTTTTTTCAAAAAACTTAGTGTAACCTTCACTTTATCTTCTTTTGAATGTCAAATGCTCAATGAGATGAACAAGGTTCCTAGTCAATTTCATCCTAATAGTCGAACGTGTTAAGTCAAAATGACTTAACATTTTAATTTTGATGATTACAAACTAAATGATCAGATTGAAGAGAATGATCAGACTGAAGAGCAGACTGAATGATCAGACTGAATGAGCAGACTGAAGGACTGAAGAATGATCAGACTGAAGAGACATCAGATGCAAATAGAAGAATGATTAGACGAATCATTAATGAGCATAGACAAGATGCACCCTCAAGCACAGACGCACAAGAAGAAGCGTTCAAGTCATTAAGTCTCGAAGAACATTCATTGTTCAAGATAGAACTTCATTGTTCAAGACAGAGCTCATCTCAACTTCAAGTCAAGTGCTCAAAAAGGAAGACTTTGAAGACTGAAGTTGAAGACGAAGGAAGAAGACAGACAAATGAATTCAACACACAACTCATCTATTTGTTCATTCGTCTACCTCGTTTAATGAAGTTCAGACGGAGTAATTCGCGCCCCAATTCAAATATAGTCGTTACTCGTAAAAGCTTCCAAAGACAAAATAGAGATCTGTGCAAAACCTCTGCAACACGAAAAGCAACCATGCTTTTTATTGATGTCTCTGGTCAAGTCAGAAAATGCCTGTGCAAACATTAATTATTCTGATTGATCTCTGTCACACGTTTGAAGACCTCAAGATAAAGCACTAACGTTCAAATCATACTTCACAGAGCTCTCTATAAAAGGACTTCATCACAACGAGTTGAAGTAGACGAACTGTTCTACAAAGTTATCATATTCAATCTTCAAGCTCTCAAACAAAGTTCACTCGCCCTGAACTTAGAATAAAACTGATTGTAAAATCCCTGATTGATCTCTGTCACACGTTTGAATACCCCAAGACAAAGCACTAACGTTCAAATCTTGAGTCTAACGGATACTTCACAGAGCTCTCTATAAAAGGACTTCATCACAATGAGTTGAAGTAGATGAACTGTTCTACAAAGTTATCATATTCAATCTTCAAGCTCTCAAACAAAGTTCACTCGCCCTGAACTTAGAATAAAACTGATTGTAAAATCCCTGATTGATCTCTGTCACACGTTTGAAGACCCCAAGACAAAGCACTAACGTTCAAATCTTGAGTTTAACGGATACTTCACAGAGCTCTCTATAAAAGGACTTCATCACAACGAGAAAGTAGACGAACTGTTCTACAAAGTTATCATATTCAATCTTCAAGCTCTCAAACAAAGTTCACTTCCTAAACTTAGAATAAAACTGATTGTAAAATCCCTATTTGCGTAGAGGATAATCTTTGTTTAGAACATCTTTCAAAATTCACTGTTGTGGTGCTCTTAGCCTGAGGAGGTTGTGTTTCAAATAATATCTTTGTATTAGCCTATGTAGGATGTGTTAAAAGAATACTTTGTTTAACCTGCGGAGGTTGTGTCCAAAGAATACTGATTTAGTCAGGAGTGGTTGGGTTCAAAGAATACTCTTAGTGGAACTTCAGTGTGTTGGTAGGGAATTGGATGTAGTCTTGATCAGACAAAGCAGTATAAAAAATATTGTTGTCTTCTTTATTGTTTTATCTGATAACTTGAACAGTTTGATAATAAAATCAACCTTTAAAGAGTTCATAAGTTAGTTAAGAAAACAATCTTGTATCTGATCAAACTTTGAAAATAACAAACGTAAACGCATCGTCTTAGAGAAAAAGTTTTTAAACAGTCTAAAAGCCTTCAAAGTGAGAGTCTAGTGCCAATATTTTTTATTTATTTCTATCAGTTGAAGCACGGTGCCGAGGTCGGTTTGGTTTCTCTTAACGAAGCCCAATATAGTCCTTTGTTCACCATTTACGCTTCCTCTTTAAAATATTTCAAAGATAAATTTTTCAAGCTCCAACCTAGGCCGCAGGATGTCGATAAAATACTGCTTCTAAATTTTAATTATTCTCCTCGGTTCCCCCTTTATTGGTGACGATCAAATAAGTTTAAGTCTAGGTCTAAATACAGGGACGGAGCTAGACTAGAAGGTTAAAGCGGTGAAACTTTTTTTTATTTTAATTTTATTATTTTTATTTTTAAAGGCTTGTTAGACATAAACTCATTAACAACATAATAATATTTTTAATATATATTCATAAGTTTTTAAGTATTATACATTAACCATACCAATTAAAAACCATAGTTAGCAAGAGTAGAGCTAGAATTTAAGGGTAGAAAAGGCTAATATATTTTTTATTTTATTATTTTTTATTTCAGTTTTATTTTTATTATTTTTTATTTCACTTTTTTCATTTTAATTTATTATTTTTTTCATTTTTTATTTAATTTATTTAAAATAAGAGAGTGCACTTTTAAAAGTATGTTAAATTTATTTTAGTTTATTTAGTTATAATTTTTGTGTAAGATAATAAAAAATAAATCTTTAATGGTTAAAAAATGTTGTTATGATCAATCATTTCTTAAATAAATATATAATATGATAATAAAATTTTAAAATTAAAGATGAATATTAAAAAAATTTAAACTAAAAATCATTTAAATGAGAGTTTAAAATTAAAGATTAATATTAAAAATTTTAAAACTAAAAGTCATTTAAATAGGAAGATGAATATTAAAAAATTTAAAATTAAAATTTATTTAAATATGAATATGAATATTAAAAATTTTAAAATTAAAAATCATTTAAACAGGAAGATGAATATTAAAAATTTTAAAATTAAAAATCATTTAAATAAAAATCTTAAACATGTATATTTTTAAAATTAGGTATAAAATTATAAATCAAAAATGGAAAACCATCAAAAATTAAAAATTATTATTATTATATATAATATATATTATTCATTATTATAAATTATTATTTATATATATAATTAAAATTTATTCATATGTATTATAATTATTATTTAAAATAATTATTTTGAAAATATTATAATTATAATTTTATTTAAAACTATAAAACTAGAATTATAATTATTTATTTAAAATAGTTATTATATATATTATAATTATTATTAATATATAAATGATTATTATTATTATTATTTATTATTAATATTATATATATATATATATATATATATATATATATATATATATATATGAGAAAATTTTTTTTGAAAAATTTGGGTTATACGTGGTTCGGCCCATGTTTAAATACCTTTACACCTCCAGTGAAAGAAGGGTGGTGGAGATAATAAATGTGTGCGAAGGCCCATTAATTTTAAAGGTCTTATACATGTTCCATTTTTCGAGAACCCCTCGACAATGTTTTTAGGTAACAATTTGAGGACTTCTTCCCTTTTATATTGTGTTTAGGGTTTCAGAAGGCTCCAAAGCGCGCCGAGATTAGGTTGGTTCAAGGGGATGAGACATCCGTTGCATCAGAAACTCTAGTGTCTGCAAAGACTGCTCCATTGCTGATCACGGCTGATTCCGAAACCCAACCAATGCAACTTGTGCCGACCCCACGTCTCCCATATCCGTTGTGTCTACGACCTCCATGGCTGCTCCAACTTCAACTACTCAATAATCCACAGCCACTGCAAGGGTCTGTGCTCCTCCTGCTGGGGCCCTTTTTCGAGCTAAGGTTCCATGCCTCGAGCACACTTCCACAACAGTTTGTGACATATAAACATGTGTTCAAGTAAAGTGAAGAGTGGCTCGGGGTTCCCGAATCTCTATGACGCTCAGCTGATAGACTTTCTCGGTGCCAATGCCATCATAGATGGTGCTCAGATGATGATGCTGAGGTCATAAGCTATTATGCAACATTGTCAAGACATTATCGGGTAGTGAAGAAAATCAAAATAGGTTGGGGAGCTAGGTTGCCAAAACCAAGAGCTGTCAAAGGAAAAGGTTGATGCCGATATTCGTTTGCTGGTAATCAATTCCCCACCATACTTCCCCAAAGATGTTTATCTTTCCCTTGATTTGTAGGGTTATGTTTAGCTTCTTCAATTAGTTGACCTTCAGCTTCTTCAATAATATTAGCTACCAAGAGTGTTGTAATGCTCTGTAACATACACGGCCCTATCAAAGCAAGGTATAGGATTATGTTCCCTCTCTTGGAATTACAGAAGAAATAAAGATAATTTTTGTTATTTTGAATATCATGTAGAGTAAACTTATCAATTAAATGCAAAATTGCCACATTGTCAACAGGCAGCAAAATGTGCATATGGGCATGTTACTGAGTATTACAACACTCTTGGAAGCTAATATTACTGAAGAAGAGGAAGCTCAAATGATTGAAGAAGCTGAACATAGCCCTACAAATCAGGAGAAATATTAACAAGCTTTGGGGAAGTGTCGTGCGGAATTGATTACCAGCTTACCGGCTATCGCGATTTTGCAAGGCCTGAACCAAATCAAGTTGTTGGAAGAGGAGGTCGAAAGAAGGCTTTGGAGGATGTCAAAATTTTCAGTTATTAGAAGTCAGGCTTTGGAGGATGAGGAAATTGTCAAAACTTCCTGGTTATTAGAAGTTCCCGCAAAACTTTTGTATAAAATTGTCAAAAATGTTGTTATATAATTTGCATCTGTTTGTTATACAACAGAAACCTCATTCATTGGGTTGAATTTCGTTTTCTCAATGGCAAGTCTCATGCCATGTTTCTCATTCTCAGTGATTCCTCGGAAACACCACAAATTTAAAGGTTTATTTTTTCACAAACCCTTTGTCCAAAGGAACAAACTTTGGAATGCAAAATCTCGTTAACCCCTTTTCCCAGAACCCCACTTCAGAATTGTGTGCCACTTCACGATTATCCGATGAAGAAACAGAGAGCAACTCGGAACCTTGACCCGACCCGAAGACCTAAAAGGGGCATTGGCGTATTTGTTTAGAACAGAAACTGGTGGGGGTTTGGTGAAAGTTTATGTCACAAAGGGAAAAGATAGGTATTCTGTTTACATTGAGATTTCTAAATTGGATGAGTGGTTGTAGTGAAGGTGAGACACTAATGTTGTGTTGGGGTGTGTATAGAGTTGATTCATCATGTTTTGTGGATTTAGATTCCTCAGGTTTGAGTGTAAATGCAGCCAAGGGGATGAATGTTAGTCATTTGGTGCAAAATTCTGGTGGCAAGTTTGTGTTTGAATTGGAATTTGATGCCAAATATGTTCCCTTGTACTTGTCGTTTTTCTTGATGTCATCTTCGGATGCAGGGTTGGTAATCAGAAGCCATAAGAGAACGAATTTCATTGTGCCTGGTGGGTCCCTACCGGGGTACCCGAGTCCTTTGGGGATCTCTTATTCTCCTGATGGGTCTGTGAATTTTGCTATTTTCTCTAGACATGCAGAGAGTGTGGTTTTGTGTTTGTATGATGAGAGTGGTGTGGAGAAGCCTGCTTTAGAGCTTGATTTGGTCAGGTGATATCTGGCTTGTTTCGGTTGAGAGTGCCAAGGGTTTTGTGAGCTATGGTTATAGATTTAGAGGTGGTCTTCTTAAGCAGAAGGGTGATAGTGGTTCTGAGCTTGTTGTTTTGGATCCGTGTGCTAAGATTGTTGCGAATTCTTATTGCGATGGTGTTGGATTAGTGAAGCATCTTGGATGGTTGGGGAAGGAACCTGCTTTTGATTGGGGTGATGATTGCCATCTGGATTTGTCATGGGAGAAACTAGTGGTTTATAGGTTGAATGTGAAGCATGAGTCCAGCCAACATCCAAGTGGTTTAGCTGGGACGTTTACTGGTTTGGCTGAGAAGGTGAAGCATTTTAAAGATCTAGGTGTGAATGCTGTTCTGCTGGAGCCGATTTTCACCTTTGATGAGAACAAAGGGCCATATTTTCCTTGTCATTTTTTCTCTCCAATGCACAGTTATGGACCATCTGGTGGTCCTGTATCTGCTATTGCCTCTATTGAAAGAGATGATTAAAACTATGCATGCCAATGGAATAGAAGTTCTTGTGGAGGTTGTATTCTCTAATACTACTGAGTTTGGTGCTCTACATGGAATTGATGAATCCTCCTACTATTATGCAAATGGAGTTGGTGATTTGAAGATACAGAGTGCTTTGAACTTTAACTATCCAATAGCCCAAAATTTGATTCTGGATAGTCTTCGGCATTGGGTGACTGAGTTTCACATTGATGGCTTCTCTTTTGTAAATGCTTCACACATGCTGAGGGGATATCATGGGGAGTACTTGTCTCGACCTCCATTAGTTGAGGCAATTGCTTTTGATCCAGTACTCTCCAAGACTAAAGTCATTGCAGATTGTTGGGATCCACATGCCATGATAGCAAAGGAAGTTCGCTTTCCTCATTGGATGAGATGGGCTGAAATAAATACAAATTTTTGTAATGACGTGAAACACTTTTTAAGGGGTGAAAATCTTCTTAGCAACCTTGCAACAAGACTTTGTGGAAGTGGGGACATATTTTCTGGTGGACGAGGCCCTGCATTCTCTTTTAATTACATTTCCAGGAATTTTGGACTTTCTCTCCTGGACTCAGTTAGCTTCAGCAGTGCGGATGAATTAAGTTGGAACTGTGGAGAAGAAGGAGCTACAGATAACACCACTGTCCTTGAAAGACGACTCAAACAAGTTCGTAATTTCCTATTCATCTTGTTTGTGTCATTAGGAGTACCTGTTCTGAACATGGGAGATGAATGTGGTCAATCTTCTGGTGGTTCTCCTGCATATGATGACATGAAACCTTTGAATTGGAGTTCTTTGGAAACAGGTTTTGGTAAACAGACCACACAATTCATTTCCTTTTTAAGTTCATTGAAAAGGAGGAGGAGTGATCTTCTTCAGAGTAGGAGCTTCTTAAAAGAAGAAAAGATTGAATGGTATGGAAGTGATGGAGCCCCACCAAGATGGGAAGACTCATCCTGCAAGTTCCTGGCCATGGCTTTGAAGGCCGAACTAACTGTAATTCCAGAGAGCTCTGTATCTTCTGATATAACTGGGGATCTGTTCCTTGTTTTCAATGCAGCTGATCATCCAGAAACTGCAGTTTTACCCCGGCCTCCAGAAGGGATGTCATGGTACCGTTTAGTTGACACGGCTCTTCCATTTCCCGGGTTTTTTTCAACAAGTGGTGAAGTTTTACCTCAGAACACAGCAGGGTTGTTTACTTATCATGTGAAGTCTTACAGCTGCACTTTGTTTGAGGCAAAGAATTCTCCCATATAAATACTCAATAATTTCATAGTGATTTCTTATGCGCAGTGATGGGCTGTCTTTATTTTTGAATAAATAAGGAATATTTGTTTTTGAATTGTTGGTGTTAATATATATTAATTTCAGAATAAATATATTCTTATGACTCTAATTTTTCCTACTACCCATTTAATTGTGTTTGTTTTGTTAAATATTACAAAGTGAAAATAATACTTTAGATCAATCCATCATATTTCTTGAGAGGTTTGTAAGAAAAAAACTTCGATCATCATATTTCTTGAGAGGTTTGTAAGAAACAAACTCTAATATATCCTAACGTACTCTTTACTATTAGTTCAAATTTTATTTGAAATTTCAAAATCACAAATGAGAAATTAAACAAAAATATAAGATTACAAATTTTTGTGATTTTTAATAAATTTCAAGCATAAAAGCATGTGTTAGAAACTGTATTGCTAATATTTCTCGTCCCTGGATCATTCTGTACTGAGTGTACTCCACTGTTCTGAATGAATCTCTTGCAGCAATACACTTGCCTCCTCTGCAAAGTCGATCCTGAATTGATTATCGCCAGGTTCAGGGGGTGCTCGCAACAGTGCAACAACGAAGTTGCATGCATTTAGTGCTTACGATATTAACACACACACATATACATCCACCAAAAATAAATTACACCAATAAAAATATCAACAGGGACAACTTGAAAGAAAGGGAAAAAAAAAACGATACATGGCACAACTAATATGAAAGCCATTTGACCAGAAGTGAAAAAAAGTTATCCCATCATGATAATTTGAAATTATTTTTCTAGTGTTTATACTGATTATTGATTAACATAGATGAATTCACTGTAAATAAGATACTGTTTGCATGGTTTTATTGGGTATATAACTAAATATGATAACCAATCAGGCCAATCTTTCTAGTCGAACAACAATTGATATTCTTTCTAGTCTATTTGCCATTTGGTCTTAGTATCTTTTGTCTAACTTCTACTGGTTGAAGAAAAAAATATACCGACATCATTTACATTGAGGAGAAAGCCCTGAATTAATGAGTCTGTATAGCATTTGCCAGTTCAAATCTAACTATCATTTCAGCTGCATCACCCATGACACCTATCCCTCCAACCTCCAGAAGGCGAAGAGCCAACTCATGTTCATCAATAGCTTTCAATCCCCTGCTCAGTTTCTTCAACAACTTCACATCAAATTTCTGAACCCACGATGGAGTGTGACTCACCATCAAGCTGAGTAACCCTGATGCATAGGCTTCCATAGTAGAATTAGGACAAAGTATTGATGCATTCCTGACCAGTGAGTTTGCGAGAAAATTTAGATGGAACCCAACCTTTTCCCATCTTAGTGGTGAATTTGTATCATGAACACTTGAGGCAAATGCCACACTCAGAAAAACAAAATATGCTAGTGCATGGCCTCTGAGCATATCAACCATAGCCCCAGATTCTCCACCATCCTGCTCCAACATGTTGGCCGATAAAAGCCAGGAAGGCAGAGTCTCACTTATCATATATTGAACCAACTTTGGTCCACCTGATATCCAAAACAATGAGGCCCCCAGTAGAGCAGCATGCTTGACACGTAACATGGATCTGTCAAGAGAAACTTGTCCATATTTTGTCCCAAATTTAGTTTTCTTCTGTATCTTTACACCCCTCTTGGGCACATCACTACCTGCCATTTCTGTAACTGAAAGCATTAGAATAGACACAATTTCTTCAGCCAAGAAGGTGATATCTCCAATAGACCGGTACACACTTAGGTAAAGAATCCCTGGAGCAACTGGAGAGATGTCATCGGATATTTGGTAAGCAAGGCCATGACCAAGTAGGGCACCGACACCCCTACTATTACAGACTGGGTCAGAGCCAAGCCCAAGGGTGGCTGTGAAGCAACTTTTTAGTAGTTGAACTACAGCATCCCTGTTGCGGTAGAAAACAGTTTTGCAAGCAGAAAGCAAAAAGAAGTTAATCCAACGTTTGGCCTTATGGATCCACAGAGACGTCACAATGGGCGAGGATGGCCAAGGGCAACCAGAAGAAAGGGCATTCATAGCAGGGGCAATCAGTGCCAGGAATCGTTCTGAGGCCTTGTCAAGTTTGTATGTTATTGTGAGGCTTACAAAAGCTGCCAAAGGCAAAGGAAGAGTTGGTGGAGAGTTCCCATCTACAAAAGAATTTAAAATACTGTCAACACACCGAACCTGTAACGTTAGTCCAATAAAATGACCGAGTAGAAATTTTTTTACTGAAAATAAGCATCAAATGTTAAAAATTAAAACATTGTCAAATATAAATAATAAAAATAAGTAATAAAAAACATCTATTACTTACTTTTTAGTAATTAGAAGTATTTGATAAGTTTTAAAATATTATTTAAGGATACTTATTAGTAAAATCGGAAATTAAAAACAAAGTTTGTAAAAATGTTGTATTGAGGATATTTAGTAAAAGGATAATTATGAATCTTAAATAAACTTGTTTAACTAGTCATAAAATATTCTTAAAAATATTTTAAATTTTACAATAATCTTAATTATTTATCACAAGAATAACTCGATAGAATTAACTCGGATAAATTGAATTCTCAATTCTGCAGCGGCAATGTTATCATGGGAAAATTGGGAAACAGTATTTACTAAAAAATTCTTTTTAAGTATGTATACAAAAAGGGAAGGGAGAACGAAGAAAAAAAGCAAAATATAAAATTCAGATTGGAAGAAAAATGAAAGAAATAAAATTTTAAGTTCTTATATCTATAAATTAAGTTCTTCTCCCATTTTTTCTCCAACTAAACAAAAAACATATTTTGTTATTCATATTTTCTTTTCTTTTTATTTTTTTCCTCTTAACCAATCACATCATTGATGTGAAAAAATAAAAAATCTGAGTTTATGAATCCCGAGAAGTTAAGACTTAATTAAAACTTTTCCTTTGTACCGACTTTCTTGAAGGATTTCAAAGTAGTAAATAAGTAAAGATTCTAATTAGCAATTAGTTAAGTATTCTCTTCGTATTTGCAATGTAATAAATGGTTTCTATTTTCTTTACTTTCCTTTTGTTCCCTGAGATAATGTATTCAATTCTCCTTAATGTTTTAACATGAAACAAACGAATTAAGAAAATAATAAAAAGTTTGGACATTTTTTTTATTTTTAAGTAAAAAAATATATTATTTTGATCCTTTAAATTTTATTTTAAATAATTGTATATCATCATTAGTAAAATTTAAATATTAAAATTGTGATGAATTTTATCCACTTAAGTGCACATCTAAAAAAAATATTGTTAATGTAAAATCGTACGCACAAGAAAGAAATAAATTCTCTTAGACTTACAAAATAACTTCTAAAAATTGTCATTATTTTAAAATTCAAATCAATAACAATAATGACACAAAATTAACTTTTATTGTAAAAATTGTTAAAGAATCAAAATGATATATTTTAAAAATATATAAAAAATGAATAAAACTTTTTTAACTTAATAGATCAAAATACAAGAATGTAAAAACATAAAATGTATCAAGAATGACATTTAAAAGAAAAACAAAGTAGAGACTAAGACAAATTTACCTAAAACAAGGGTTGGGACATCAACACCAGTGGCTGCTAACGTTTTCTTGATCTGTTGCTCAACAAGGGATAAATTTGCAGCAGGGCTGGGCCAGTCTTTTCCATTCATAAAAGCTGGCTTCCATCTGCCCCTTGTAACTTCAGCTGAAAAGTAGCTTGCAATGGTAACTAAAGAAGCCGGGAGAAAATCGGCTAGATCTTTAAGGCCTGAAAAAAAACACACACGTGAAAAATCAAATTACAAAACTATCATCCTAAACAAAGTTTGAGAGAGAGGCATTAGCACATCCTCAGCTATAGTTATATGCAATTAACTCTTTTTCTCAATCTTAACTTACCTAAGCTTTACGTGTGTGTCTATATATATATATATATATATTTGTTTTCGATTTCAAACAATCTCATTAAACTTTATTTGTGATTTTTATGTTGTCATCCATTTTTGTCATATCATTTTTGTTTAAAACTGTTTGTGTGAGAGAAGAGAACAGACACAAAGTGCTTTATTTTCCTTTCTCTAAATGAAATTGAAGTTTTAGTTTACTTACTCCTTTGCCTATGTAAGTTCTTTCAGGACTCGTTCAATCTAGACATCCTCTCTCCACATTGTGTGACATTCTTACATTATAAAGAATCAGTCCCTAGTTATAATCTTAGTTCCTTGTAAATAGTTAAAAATTATTTAGGGATACCTGTAGCCAGTTCCCGGGTAGAGAGTCTCCCATGAGCACAAGCTGTCAGAGCAGCATCCAGCACAAAAGGAATAGCTTCAAGGATATCCCAGGCAGGCACTTTCAGTTTCATTAAAGTATCATCTAATGCTGGCTCAGATGAACTGTTGCTTCCCGGAGTCGTAGGTGACAAAGGTTCAGCACCATTACCTACCTTTCTAAACAGCATGCTTAGTATAGCATCAATAATGTGATGAACAGACCCTCCAGTGACAAGACCAGAGCGGATTGAAGCAATGCATTCTTGATGTTGCCGATACCAAAAGTTTAATTTTGGAAAGGAATCCATAAATACAGGTTCTGGAGGAAAACATAAAATGTTTGACCATCTTTTGAGCCTCTTTCGACCCTTTTCTATTTTTTCAAATAATGCCATTTTACTTTTTCGTACTAATAAGAGACATTCAGGACTAGATGTTGATCCAAATGGTGGAGTTGTTGCATCACGCCTTACTTGTTCAACAGGTAGATGATCAAACCGCCAAAACCTCAGCAAAAGAATAAATGCATTAGAAAAGACCTCCCAATGAGTGAGTTTATCTCCAGTTGCGAGAGTCCATGAGGCATCGGGCACACATGATCCAAAAACCTCACATATTAGCATTAGTCCTGCCGCAAGTAATGGAACCTGTAGTAAATTACAAAAATATAACAATCAGCAAAGGAGGTAGCAATATCTACTAGTCTTCTACAACAACCCACCTCCATTGGTTTTGAAAGTTAAAACTATTTTATAAAAAAATTAAGAACTTAAATGATGATAGAGACTTTCTAGATTACAAAATAAAAATTCATAAGAACTTCACTTCAAAAGAAAAACAGGTAGTTGGAAATTACACGTCAGTCAAACTACAAACTACAAGGATTAAAAGCCAAACATACCGCACCGTGAAGGGAGAATATATGAACATAGTCTATGGATGAAATTCCAATAAGGAGAACGTTTAAAAATGGAGCTTGGCTGATCAAATGGCTTTCAGCTTCAGAGTGAGTAGAAGGAACTAGAGGCGATAGCAATTTTGTTATAAAAACAACAGTATGCTCCTGCAAACAAAGATGATAACGCAAAAAAAAAAAAAAAAAAAAATAGAGACAAAATTAAAGAAGCATCAGAAGACACACACCAAATAAGCTGAAAAACTAAGAAAAAAGTAAGTTTCTAGTAAAATTGGAAAACAAAAAACAGTACCTGTACATTCCACCCACGTAACAGAGAAGCCCCACAGAGAATGGTCGCAGCAGATATCTTTTCTTCATTTGAACCATTGAGTGCAATTTCAAATATTTTCTCAATTTCCGCCAAGCTTCAATCAAATCCATGAGCTTACTTCAGTTGCCTTATAAATTTATAAGACGGACATCTAATATACCTGTGAAATATATATACACACACACACAAACATACACATACACTGTAGTGCAGCTATTATGCAGTACTATCATTGATCAGATAGCTGCGACAATCAGTTACACTTTTAAGACTCCATAAATGTGTATGCATAGCATATTTAGTATCTATAAATTATAAAACTATATTAGAACTAAAGAACAATAATATCCATGTATTTGCAAAATGAATAAGTCTCTACCCAGGAACTACGGGAGCAATAAAGGCTATAGGTTAGAAACTACCCTGGCCAAGTTTTATTAAAGAAAGGTATCCTATAGCAATCCTTCGTACTACTTAGTATATTTATGTTATTTCCATATTTATTATATATTATGCAATTTAGTTACCACGTTAATAATTTTATAGAATGTTATAAAGATTCTTTTACGCATTACTATAATACCCACATTTAGTTTATTAAAAAGTATATATATTATGTAAAATACATTCACATTCTTTTTCATATTTGATTTTTTAAAAATTTATTGAAAAAGTTTTCAGATAGTAACTTTTTCATGTATATTAATGTCATGACTTATTCAGAATAAATTGAATTTAAAAAAAAAAAGCAGTTTTTTAAAAATTATCTTAAAAATCAATAAAACAAATAATCATTTCTTTAAAGTGAACTAAACAAAAAAAAAAAAAAACGTTAGCAAAAACTGTTCAGGAAAAAAAAAACTAGCTTTTTGCCTTAGCAATATCTAGAGATAACATAGGAGGGCGATAAAGAATGAAATGTGAATGGGGGCCTTATCTTCATAATTTAACATTCAGTTTTCGAGAAGAAACACTCCCCAAAAACTAAATATAACTTCCTGTAACTGTCTTAAAAAAATTCCTTGATATAGAATGAAAAATGGTAAAAAGGTAAGTCAATTGCTAAACCCCAAACCATTAGCATAGACTACAGGAAAACTTACAGATAAAACAGTTAAAATACACACTACTTAATGAACAGTATTCTGTCAGTTGCATGAATGCCGGAAGCCAAGGTTTTTTCATGAATTTGCTGACGGAATAAATGAATACAGAGTCAAGGATTCAAAGGCACACATTAACTTTATAAAGAAGTAGCAGACAAACAATTCAAGGTGAAACAAAAGTGGGGATAAATATGACGGGGTTGAAGGATACACAGAGCATATGAACTATGAATTATGAGTCACTAGCATACCTGGAAGCTGGAGTTTCAACTAGGACTTCAACCAATGCAGGAGTTAGCTGTGATCCCTCCATCAATGAAGACCAGCCAGACACATGATTAGAAATGCTACAAGGAATTTGATTGCTGCATGCATTCACGTAGCCAGGCCAAGAGTAAGCTGATGTATCAAGTAGATTTTTTGCAATACAAGCCTCGACAATTAGGTGGCGTAAGTTGCCAACTGCAACGAGAAAAAAAAAAAAATGACTGTCACCCTTACACCATTCAAAGACAAAAGATAGGGAGCCAGAACTAGAATATGATCAGGCTTTTATGAGATATAAGAAAAGCAAATAACAGAGAGACAAAAAGAGCATTGCATGATGACCAAATTACCAAAAATATGATTAAACACCACAGTACCAACGTAATGATTTCACTAGTAAAACTATTGACAACTATAATTGCGAATGATTTCACTAGTAAAACTATTGACAACTATAATTGCGATGCATGTGTTCTACAACCAAAAATAAATCTTTACAGATTACAATTACAACAATAAAAGAAATCACTCACAACATTTCAACGGTGTGTCATTCATGCTCATATATTCAACGTATCCACTACCAACAGGGTTTCCTGATAAGAACATAATAGCTTTGGCAGCAGCTTGATTGGCTTCCATAAGAACAGCTTGAGGTGGAGTCAGTAAGGACTCATATGCACCCAATACTTGTAAGCTGGAAATCAATTCCCCACGACACTTCCCCAAAGCTTGTGTATCTTTCCCTTGATTTGTAGGGCTATTTTGAGCTTCTTCAATCAGTTGACCTTCCTCTTCTTCAATGATATTAGCAACCAAGAGTGTTGTAATGCTCAGTAGCATACACATGCTGGTATGAAGGCGAGGTATAGGACCATGTTTTGAATCCCTATCCTAGAATTACAGGAGAAATAAGATAATTGTTGTTAGTTTGAATATTATGTAGAGTAAAATTGCATGCAATATTCCAGTGTCACTAAGTTTTTATGATGGACCAGTCAATCAATTAAATGCAAAATTGCCATGTTGCCAACACAGACAAGGTAAAATGTAAATGACAGGCAAAATGGTCTTTCCTTATTGATGATCATACACGGGAATAAATTCATAAAGCAATATTTCCAGGAGAATTCATCATCCTCCCATTCCTTTTGTTGGAACAATTCCTACCCTTTGAACCAAACGCAGTGCTGCAACCCATAAACCCAAAAATGTATTGTGCCACACAGCGCCATTAACTACATGTAAAGTCTTTACCAAACCTGCAATAACAACTTCAAATAAATAACACTGATTTGGAAGAAAAGGAGAAAAAAAAGAAGTTTGGCCATTTTGGATTGATTTACAATGTCATAATCCTTGCATGGAAAAACTTGAGTTCACTATTCACATTTCTTTCCCAACATTTTTAATAAATCCTTTTTATATAGAAGCAGCTGCAATTCTATCCACTTCCTCATTCAGTATTTTTCCATTTCTCTAGATCATTTTCTGGTATTTTTTTTAGCCCTTTTTTGTGTGCCAGAACAGAGAGGCTGTCACTGATGGTGTAGTTTGGCATGGTTCAGGCAATCTACAATTACATGTCTTAGAATATGGGCCTAACTCAACTCCACAAAAGTGACTCGTAAGGTGAGGATTGCCTAAGTTTTATAAGCTCCATTTAAGCCAGCCGTACCTAGTAATGTGAGAATAAACACCCCCTCAAGACTGAAATTAAGGCAGTCCAAAGAGGCCAGCCATAATTTAGTAGGCTATGACCATAAGTAAGGCAACTTTCCAACATGATAAAACTAGGTGTCAAGGTTATTAGGAATGGGAATACCAGTTTGTTGTTTCTAATCTCTTCAACTTGAATTGGAAGGTTTAGTAAGATTTGTGCATTAATTTTTATTGTGTATAACCATAATGAATATCTGGAAATTATATGTACCATATCATGTTAATTTCTAAAGGAGGCCCCCGAAAATGAATCCAGCAAAAGCCCAAAATATCTGTGCATATGGAATGAGGAAAAATAACCAAAACAACTATGAACCCGAAACTGGAAGAAAATGAAGGCTAGAACAGAATGAAATCAGAGCAGTTAATGTCTAGGCTCTTTCTGTTGAGTGCCTTAGTGCAAAAGCAAATCTCTTGCATGTTTATTTTCTCAGGATTTTCTATTTTATTTTGATTTTCTTCTTTGTGAAGGAATTTTCCACAAATCACAGGCTAAAAAAAACATACCAGTGATAATTTCAATAGCACTAAATGCCGCCACTTGCCCTCCATCCAAAGCATCTTCCATGATAATATCAATAGGAAGCCAGAGTGAAGACCAGCTATCACCACAAGATTGAGCAGAAAAAGACATCTGGGAACCAGAAGGTATGACTAAATCAGTCTCCATTTTAGATGTTGTCTTGAATGCACGGGTAAAGGGCTCATGGATATTTTGCGTCAAAAGCAAAAGGGTCTTTGCAGTAATATGTTTCAAATTCCTAAAAACTGAAGAGTTTGATACAAGCAGCTGCATATGGTGAATGAAAGACCCCCAATGTGATGACCTACAGAAATGAATTTCCTCAAATAAAGGTTCCAAAATCTTAATCGAGATTCACTCAAATTGAGAATGAAGTTCTTACATGTTCCGGTGAACCAAGGAAAGAATCCTTGAAGTCATTTTGTGTTGCGAAAATTCTGCAATGATCTCTATAGCTATTTCCGTATTTTTCTTCTGAAGCCCCTCCAAATGTTCACTTTTCTTTTCACTAGAGTTGTTAGGTGCATCAATATCCATATCATGTGACCAGCTTAGCCATCTAGGCTTATTCTCTATGGTGTGATCTAGTAACCCTTCATCATCTAATGATGCTTCGAGTAACTGCCATACAACCGAAAAGATGAATTCAACCAGAACAACTCCTGGCTCCCACACCTTTTGACTGTATAGTTGAGAAAGCTGAAGAACCTCATCAATTGATTTCATGATCCTAAGGAACCATTGGTATGAAATTTCATTATTAGTATTCAGTAATTAACAAGGAACCCCCATTACTTGAAAAGAGATAAGGAAAAAAGCACAATAAATGAATTTTAAAAAAAAAACTACTTAAGAAGATTTATATTTCCTTTATGATAAGATGTTCATTTAGATATAGTTTTCTTAGGTTGCCACCAGCACAAAGCAAGTAACCATCAATACCTTAACTAATCTGTGGTAAAACATAATATAAATATCTATTTGCAAATGATGAAATGTAGTCTTAGGAGATAATACAGAAATCTGAAAAGGTGTCAAATCTAATTTTTTCCAACAATGCAGTAGATGCATTATTTTCTTTCTTTTCACATACATGTCATTGAGATATTGGCCAAACATCCACATCTAGTATCGACATATAAAACAGATATACCTAATACATTCGCAGCATAATATATCAAGTTGTAAAATCTTATCCCATTTTATGTGCTCAACATTTTGAGCCTTTGAGGGATAGATATGTTAAAAAGTAAAAACAGCAACAACAATAAAGCCTATATAACAAGAATTTCAAACACCACAAAATTTGAAGGAGATTTACTTTATTTCTTTTACCTAAGTAGCTTACTCTAGTAACATAAAGAAACAAGATATTTATAATAAAGAAGTAATTTCTTTGTTGGGATTGCAAATGGTCAGAACCTAAGGATAGTCATTAAGTATAAGCAATATATTCAGAATAGCAAACTGGATAGCAGATGCTTTCATCTAGTCACGTGACTCATGTCAAATATCATTCAAGCATGAGTGCATGATTCATTATTAAGAGAAATTTTCAATTATACAGCCCAATTCCTTTAATGTTTTTGTTCCCTTCCGGTCACTTAACTCTTTTCATAATGAACCTTTAGCATCTTAAATAGACCATAGCATGATATACAAGAACCTTACCAGAACTAAGATTTTCAAAACTAGGGGTATTCACCAAGAAATGAAGGTTCTAATTGATATTTTGAATATTCTAGTGCTCTTTTGGAAGTTAGACTACTACGATAGACATTAAGAATTAACATATACACATCAACCTGCATCTAATGCAAATTTCTACATTATTGAATTTACCAAGACATGAACAGTGCATTTGGATTGACATATATAATGCACTTATTCTCAATTTTCCAAGACAAATCAAAGAAAAACTAAAATTGAGACAGATAGTAGCTATTAGTTTGACATGGATCTAATGTTTCACGATGTCAACTCAAACATGCAGTAAGACTCAACACATCATTGGCTAGATTTGGATTTGGTTGTATTGGATAATATTATTCAGCTTAAATTGAACAAGTGTAAAGACACACTTCATATGCCAACCAACATAACACTAGAATATCCAAAATATTAAACACACTCAGAAGCTAACAAAAATAAAATTTTGTGCAGCATCCTCAGTCAGAGTTGGACCTCACTTTTTATAGTCTGGAGAACTGAGTTCAGGTCCAAGCATATCACCAACTTGCTTGAGGAGCTCCAAATAAAGTCTGTAAGCAATAGGATAGAGTTGTCTGCTTGGAACAACCCTGCAGTAATATAAATCAGCAAATGCAAGTTAACCAACGTAGAAAAAAAATAAACAAGTAAAAATCAGTGAAAAACAATCAATGTTTTGAATTTTCATCACTGTTTTCTCACATTTCTTTGACACTGTGAAAAATCACACAAATAATAATGGTCCTCCTACACTGAAAAAAAAAAAAAAACTTTGACAGTGTAGCCAAAATCAAAATCACAGATAGTTTTTCAAAACCTTGGAGACGATTTAGTGTTAGACAACATGCTTCCATAGAAATTACAAAAGGTAATAAACAATAGAGTAAAATTTTCAATTCCTAGAGAAATAAATCTAGTTAGGGCGTATTTGGATTGGAGTTCCACTGAACCTAACCCCGATAAACTCAAAACTTCACTCACATAGCTTTTCCATTTGTGTATTGGGACATGCAAAATGGCAGAACCATATCACAGTAGAAAAAAGACTGATAAATAACAGAACACAAAAAATAGCAGAATTCACTGATTCTACATCTTCAAATGGGCACATATAAGTCCATCCACCACAATGCACATTGGGATAAACAACAAATTTCGAGATAAATAAATAAACAAAACAAATTCAAACGGCGGAAATGGAGTAGAGAAAATGTTACCTGGAGGAGAGAAGCGCGATGAGAAGTGATGGAGGGAGCATCTTGGAGGACATGGCGGTGTGTAGAAGCTTCCATGCGGTGGAGGAGTGGTTTTCCCAAAAGAAGAGAGAGACCAAACGGTGAGCGAGTTCAATGGAAGGGAGTGAAATGTCAGCGGAGTGAAGCGTGGACGAAACTTCGCGGGTCCACACGGTAGGATCACCGTTGGTTTCCAGTACCACCTTTGTTTTGCCCAAAACCGCTTCCCAGGCCTCAGTTTCACTGATTTGCACGGTAACGGCCATCATTGGAAATTGAGAACAAAGGAGAGAATGAGGAGAGAATGATAGTGAAGAAGAGAGTGAAATGCATGGAATGGTTTGTCTGTTGTGTATTTATAAATGACAAAAATTATATTGTTTTTGTGCTTTTGGCTTCTCACTCACTCCCACGTCACATTTTCCTTGTGTTCTCATTCTCCCCGCCTATATGTCTTTATTTATATTAAATAAATTGTTACAAAAATAGTCAATAAATTGTTAAATAATTAGTTCATTTTTAAAACGTGTCAATATAAATTTCTAATTATTAAATTTTAAATATAGATATATTATTTGTTAGGTTTTCTTAATTGTTTTATAAATTTAGAAATAATTTTATTGCACGATATTCCATGTTAAATATTACATGGTGAGAATATCAGAGATTTTGAAGAAATAATCTGATGTGAAATACACGTTTAGTGATACCTAATTTTATTTTTTTATTTTTATAATAGAATATTGATTTAACGTGCAGTATAATCTGTTTTTTTTACTAAAATATTTATATTTATAACGCTTAATAGGTGTTTTATATTTACTATTATTCTTACTACTTATTATTTATATTAGGAGACATTGTTAAAATTTTATCATTAAATTAAACTAAGTTAAAAAAATATATATCAAATTTATAATTAAATTAAAAATTAAAAAAAAAAGTTAAAAGGAAGATAAAAAAAAAAAAAGATTTTTATGAGAGGAAAAGAGTGTTTCATCTTTCTATTTTATTATAAAAGTCATAATGTATCACTTTGATATAAAATACATTAAATAAAAATTTTATGAATGAATTTAGTAAATTTAATTAAGATCGTATATCTACCATTTAGGGTATTTTTTTTTGTTTGAGTGTGTGCACAGGCGTGCTTATGTTAGTTTTATCTCCAGTCTGCTTTAAAAAAAAATATACGAGATTACTCTATTTATTTTTTTATATATTCTTGTTAAACAGTCAGGTGTTGCCTATATTTTGTGCAATAGATATGTTGCTATGGATTTCCTGAGTGACTTCAAAATCAAAGGATGTTTGAATTCATGAAAAAAGAGAAAGATTGTTAACTAGAATTAACAATGTAAGGAATTTTTAATATGTATATATTTATATAATATAGACTGATCAAATATTTAATTCCTGTAATAGAGATAAACTTAAGTCTCATGTATTAAATTTGTCTGTTCATCTTCTACAAGTTTTTATCTTAAAAGATAGGTCATAGCAACATAAGAAGAAAAAAGTATAACAAAATACTTGAATTAACACAAAATCAAATACACCCGTCGAAGAAATAAGAAGCATGAGAAAGTAAATAACAACCCTACCCTATTTTGTCCGTCATGAAGGAACTTCTCATGCAAACACAATTTTATTTATTTATTCGTTTTTGTACTAAATTAATTTCATGTTTAAAAAACTTGTCTTTTTAAATTGTTTTAAATTGATAGTTTAAATAAAGACTAACCATTTCTCTTGTTTGAACCTGACAAACTTATTGTTTCTCTTTATGCGGTTTCAAAATCAATCTTATGTAATATAGTATCTGCCCAAGAAATAAAATCTTGATGCGTTGTCTAATCAATAAGCAATGAGGCAAATTGTAGAAAAAAAAATATATATATCTAGTAATCCTATAATAAGTTTAGGTTTAATGAGTATCTAAGAAGTGAACATTTCTTTTAATAATAAGATCCAAGAAAAGAATATAAAAGGTTATTTAGTTAATTTTTAATTAGGAACAAAGCAAAAGGACTATATCTAGAATGACAAAAAATTCCAATTCATTTGATTCGAAAGTTTATAAAGTTTGAGCATCTTTTATTACTAAAGTTGAATAGTTATGTGCTTCAAGATCTTTTGGATTTTTTAAAGTGTATTTTGTATCTTTTAACAAAAAAATTTACATACATAAAAAAAATTAAACCTCTTTTAACATGTTAAGAAATCCAACTATCTATCCATTATATATAATTTTTTTTAATTATTGATGTTATATCTATGCTAAACAATATTCTATAAAAATCTAAGTTTCAATATGGTATATATGTAATTTCTTAAAAAAGAAAAAGAAACTATACATGTATACATGTTGAGCATATGTCAAGACGGAAAACTCATAGAGGGAGGAATTATCTCTTAACTAACACGATAGTTTCTGAAGTTATTAATCTCATAACTTGTAAGGACACCTCTAGGTTTAATCTTAATTTTTTTTAAACAAAAGTAAAAAGCAAAACAACATTTTTAATAACCTTTTTTTATCTTAAATGGATTTTAACAATCTATCATTTATTTATATAATATTATTATAATAATTATGCATATAAATTTTATAAATTTATATGATAGACAGTAGTTAAATAATAACTATCTTGTTATATTTCTTAAAATATGTTTGGTTACTTTTCTTTGAAACGGGTTAGAAATGGAAAAATTGTAAAGGAAAATGTTTGTTAAATTTATTTCCAGAACTTGTTTTTAAATTTAAAAACAACTAGAAAACTCATTTGGTTGTATTAAATAGTTTTATGATTTTTCAAATAAAAATGTTAAAAAAATCATCTTAATCTTGTTGTTAGATAAGTACATTAATAAAAATAGGAATAATCTAAACAACCATTTAAAATATTACAGAATTGAATCTAGATAAAAAAATCACTAACCATTACACAATAATATTTTCTCATTATAAATAATCATGGAAATGGCTTATTCAGACTCATAAACAAATCTTGTAACAAACCTTAAAAGTAGATTTAATTAATAAACTTTATAAACAGATATTTCTAGATAGACTTAGAGAAAAAGGTCAATCTATCAGACTACAAGTCAAAACAAGACTTTTCAAATAGATCAGATCAAACAAAGAAAAGTAGTCTATTACATATCATATATCAGACTCAAGTCTCTGATTTGGATCTAGTATGACATATTCTCACCCCGTAAATGTGAAAATAATGATTACCTTAAATTGTTTATTAATTTTACTATAAATATTTATAAGTAAATTAAACATAATCAGTCACATATATTTAACAAATTTTAAAAAAATATGATAACTTTCCGTCGAACGAATATTACTTTAATTTAAGCATGCATTTTCTTCTAGAAAACAATCCTTAAAAAAAAATTATATTTAATAAACTAATAGAAAATAATTTTGAATGGTATTCCAACTTGAAAAAACTGGTAAATTAAAAATATGATTGAAACTTAAAAGAAAATAAAAGCTCAAATCATTTCAATGAACATCTGCTTTTGATTTTATAAATAATTACAACAAACATTTTTTTTATGAATTTGAAAATTTTATTTCATAAATCATATATCTTATAATACTTGTCAAAACCTGTACTTTATAAAGAAATTACTAAGAATTACTGAATTAGACTATAAATACATTAAAAAATAATATAATAGGGCATTAGTAATATTCATTTGTAAAAATTTTACATTCATATTTTTTTTTATGAAAAAAATATTTTATAATTATAACAAAAATAATAATTAATGAAGAGAGAGAAAGCAATTCAAACAATATCTTTTATTTTATTTTTTAATTATATAAATGAGTAAATGACATTAATGAAAAATACTATTTATCTAACCACTATTAGTATTTGTTAGGTTCGAGAATAAAAAGGTGTCCAGAGTAAACTAGAAGTAGTGTGAACAATTTTTCATTTTTTATATTTTTAAAACTATAAAATGTAACTTCTTTGACTTTTAAGAACAACTTCATTAAAAAAATGAACTGCTTCAATTTTTTTAAAAGACTAAGTTATAACTTACAATTCCCCATCCTAATATCAATTTCCCCGTGAATATTCATTTCCGGTTGGTGCTCACCAATTTTATCCAACACTGTCAACCTTATCCTAAATATCAAATCATAAGTCTCTCAAATTAGTCACAAAAACTGAACCATAAGCCACCCAACCCCACCACCACGAGTGATTCAAATGAGACAAAATTCTAATCACATTTAAATTTAAAAATTTTATTTGCAGTTATGTCATCTGGTTCTTTACAGGAGTTTGCATGATGTCATTTCAAAATTGTTCTAGGATTGAATTTATTTGATACTTACTAGGTTTAAATATGTTACTCAAAACTAAATCACTATTTTGAGAAAAAGGAGTAAAACACGTTAATATCACTAGTATGAGAAAAAGGAGTAAAACACATTAATATGATGTAACATAATTATGATTTTCAAAAAGAATAAAAATAAATAAATGACATTGTCACGTGAAAGAAAGAAGAATCTTAAATATAAATACATAATAAGGAGTTGAATTGTATATTTTAATTAAAATTTTTTTTAGATGATGTATTTTTGTGTTTGTATAAAATTATTTAATTGAGATGCAAATTTCGATTTGTTCTTCAAAGATTATTTTTAATTTAAATTTATAAGTTAAGTTATTATTCCCTGTTAGTGAGCAACTAAAAATAATCAAAGCAATAATATTTTTATACTAGTTTGTCTATTCAAAACTACGTCCAGTTAGTCAGCAATTTGCTGAGGTTCCACTAAGAGTATTCTTTGAACCCAGCTACTCCTAGCTAACAATACAGATATTCTTTGAACACAGCCTTCTCAGGTTAAAGCGATATTCTTTGACCCCAACCTCCGCAAGCTAAACCTAGGTATTCTTTGAAAACACCTTCCACAGGCTAACCAAGGTATTCTTTCAACATTTAGCCTCTTCAGACTAAAGATGGTATTATTTAGACTTCACTTCCACCAGGCTAGACTCACGGTATTCTTTGGACTACCAGCCTCCGCAGGCTCGATGCAAGGTATTCTTTAAATACTTAGCCTCCTCAAGCTACAAGATTACCACAACAGTAGCTTACAATGAAGTTCAAATAGAAAATATCCTTTACGCAGAGAGGGATTTTACAATGAGATTTCTATTCCAAGTTTGTAGCGAACAAACTTGTTTTCTTGAGAGTTTGAGCGAGTATGTGAATATAGTCTTGATCAGAGTAGTTCGTCAATTTGAACTTGCAGGGATGAAGTCCTTTTATAGGTGATTGCATGAAGTAACCGTTAGACTGTAGATGTTAATGTTAGTCCTTGTCTTAGGTACATTCGCATCTGGCAGAGTGAGCAATTAGAACATTTAATGAAAAGTCAGCGGTTGTCAACGTGAGATCTGCCTTTGACTTGATTCGCTCAGATATTTCACTAAAAACGTACAACTGTTTTTCGTGTTGCAGAGGTTTATTTTGAAATCCATTTCCACCTATAGAACATTCTGAGTAACAGTTGAATTGAAATGAATACACAAAGTTACTCAAAGTCTTGAACTTCATAAAGAGTAGACGAATGAATAATTATAAGGAGTTGTGTGTTGAATTCATTTGTCTGTCTTTAACTTTCGTCTTTAACTTTAGTCTTCAAATCTTCACACTTGAGCTCATGAATTGAAGTTGAGATGCTCTCTCAGTCTGATCTTAAAAGTTCTTCGTCTGATGAGAATTCTTAGAGGTATGACGACTTGAACTTTGCGTCTGGAACTTCTAGTATTTTGAGGGTGCATCTTTCGTCTATGCGAGTAATGATTCATCTGATCATTGTTCCTTCTACGTCTGTAGATGTTTCCGTCTGTCTTGTAATTATCAAAATTAAGATGCTAAGTCATTTTGACTTAACAATCTCCCCCTTTTTTATGATTACAGACCATATGAGCAAATCCATCTTCTTCTTCTAAGATAAGATCTTCATGGATGTATCAGAGCAAAGTAGACGAAACATCTTGATCTTGAGTTCTTCAGACGATAGATCATTCTTGATATATTTTGTAGATGTCAAATCAAAATCTGTATAAAACATGTTAGCTTAAACAACACAAAATATATCAGAGCAAAGGAAAAATATACATCGAGATGATGTTCATAGTCATTCTTCTTTCATAAAGTTTTATTACATCCAAGAGATGTAATTTTGTACAATTAGAGCAAGAAATAAAAATAAACTAGAGCCACAAGCTCTAAATTACAACATAAATTGAAAAGAACATAAAATATTTCCCCTGAGCCTGATCTTGTTCTTCATTTTTAGCATCTTCTTCTTTTTCGTCTGACTCCCCCTCAGACTTAGCGTTTTTCTCTTGCTCTTCATTTTTAGCATCTTCTTCTTTTTCGTCTGACTCTCCCTCAGACTTAGCGTTTTTCTCTTTTAGCTCCCCCTGAGCTTGATATATCTATTTTTCAACTCATCTTCTCTTTGCTCTTTCTTCTTCTTCCGTCTGATTCCCTTTCGTCTTATCCTCTTTGTTCTTATCCTCTCTTTTCTCCTCTTCTTTCTTCTTCCTCCTAATCCTTCTTTACTTCTCCCCCTTGGGCTGCAATTATCAAAACATCAAAATGATGTAATCATTTAGTTCCAGATGAAGATGATGCGTTAAGACTCTGTTGAGCAAGGATTGCCTTCATCAGTCCCTCCAAAGATTCAATTCTGCTGACAAGAATATTCTAAGTGTTCTTAAATTCCAAATTTTCTTCTTCAAGAGTAGAGCACTTTCGCTTGAGAGAATTGTAGGCTTCAATAGTAGGAACTTTAGCCTCTAAAAAGTGAATAGTTAAAAATTGAAGAACAACAGTAATAGCCTGAGGTTCATTCCATCTCCAATTGAATTCTCGTTGAGTGAGAGAGACTTAAAGATTTTGAAGGGATTCACCATTTCCATATGCAAACCCATCTCCAGGGTAGACGCTTCCACAAACAACAACGTCTTGCATTCCAAGCTTCTTGCCAAAAGAGTTAGCCAATGTGGCCTTGTGAGCGTCAAGCTTGGCAATAGTCCTACTGTCAAAAGGACCGTGCTGGAGTAGATGATCATATTCAAACTGAGACAACAACTTTGGTATATGGCGTGCCCATAGTAACTTCTTGGGTTCAGAATAAACTTTCTTTTCTTTGCCTTTTGCTAAGAAATTGATTCTGCAAGGATGAAGTCTGTCTAGTTAAATGAAGAACTTAGTTGACAAAGAAGATATTGAAGAGAATTAAGTGCCAAGAAATTGAGGCAGAGGCCATTGTTCTTTCAAGGCATTGCGTCTGATATGATTGAGAGAGCTAGCTTGAGTTTTTCCTTCCTTGCGATATGCAGTTGCCATGTTGTGAAAAGCATGATCATGATCAATGGGCAATGCATGTGGAAGATCTTCAGGAGTTTCAAGATCCTTAAGAATCAGCTCCTGAGTAATAGGAATTCCCGAACAATGTGGTCTTGTCCAGGGGAGAGTAATTCCTAATGAGTATCCAAGTCCAAGATACTCAGTCTTGTTCATGGGAATAGAGAAGGTAATGGGGTCATGTCCATTAATAGCATCTAATGACTACCATTTGCAATAATTCGGCATAGAGGGACTCCATTTGGTTGGATCAAACAACGAATGAAAGAATATGGTCGAACCACGCTTCTTTGGAGTTTCCCATGGATGAACATCTCTTGTTCTAATGAAGGGCTCATATCTAAAAGCGGGACCTTCAATTAGAGAATCTTCAAGGTACTCCTTGTATGCGCATGCTCCTTCCAGACCTTTGATATTTGTCTTTATCAGACCATCCCAATTAAGATTCTTTAGCCACTCTTTTTGCTGAGTTTCAGAATAGATTGCTTCAATGTTCAATTGAGTTGGCTTAAGAGGATGATAGAAATGAAAAGGATTTGGACTCCTTTCTTAGAAAATCCCTATTTTCCTCTGTACACATAAGGATCAGCAGTCTCAAAGAAAGCTGATTGTGCATTTTTGGATGAGGAAGAAGTGGAAGACTGTGAAGATCTATCATTGAGAATCCAATCTGGCCTGATTGGTTCTTCTTCCATATGCTCTGTTAAGAAGAGCTTCTTCATGTACAGTTCATCAAGGAAGAAATAATCCATCTTCCTTGGAGGTGTAGGCTCAACAATTTCTGAATACAACAATGGCTCTGTTCGAGTGTAAGCTGTTATTGTTGGCACATTAGATGATGATGCATCAATGGATGCAGACTATACACCACAATGGACTTTATCCATTTGTACAGGTTTAATTTCTTTAGACGCAGATACTTCCGTCTGAGGGTGAGCAAGATCAGCAGACACAACATTTTCAATTTGTTGATTCTTTAGTGAAGCAGACTCAAAAGGTATTGCAATGGGTTCAGCTTCAGCCTCTTGTCTGTTCTCCATTCTATCTTCAGCAATGTCCAAATGCATAGATATGTGTAAGTTATCATCTAGCATAGTGGATAATTGTTCTGACAATAGTTCACTGTCTCTTAAGATTTGAGCAGACTCAACAGTTTTTGGCTCAGTCTGTTTGGGTTCAGGTACTGTTGCAGATGATACAATTTCTATTTCAAATGAAGGTTGAGAGTCTCATTCTGCATCTGTCATGATAACATCGTTTGCTTCATCATTATTCTTTGCAGGCTCAGATTTATCAGTTTTTCTTTTTACCCTTCACTTATGGTGTGCGTATGATCTCTTCTTCTTTTTCTTGTTTTCCTCTTTATTTGATTGGTTTGGGTTAATGATGACAGAGCGGGTTTTCTTTGGTGCAGGTGGTTGTTCTGGTAAATGATCAATGAGTGATTCATTTACATGGTCTTCTGTTTGAGGTTGTGTTTGGGATGATTTGGTGAGCTTGATGGTCAGATTTGATTTTCTTTTTGTAGAGGATGGAGTTGATTGATTTGTTTGGGCTTTTCCGAAAGGGAGTTTTGTTCATTTGGTTTGTTTGGACGGAGAGGGATGTGGAGATTCTGAAGGTAGACACATCCTGGAGAAAGTGTTTTGTTTGACCTCTTAGCCACAAGGATACCAATTTTCATTGTTAACCTTAAACCCTAGGTTAATAATGATGTTGGTGAAGAGAGCAGGGTAGGGAACACTTGAGTTTCTTTTCAGGTTCCTGCTTCTTAGAGCACTCAGCCAATGATCCAAGATAATGTGAGGGAGGCTTATCTTCTCCTTCTTCGGCAAATGATAAAGACGAAATCTGTCTCTATTACTCACATTTTCCCTAGCCCCAATTCTAAGGGTGAAGACGTTGAAGAGAAGATTGTGCAAGATTCTGCACTCAGGAAGCAAGTTTCCAGCTCTTAGAAACTTACTGTCTTCAGGGACACGAACCTTTCCATACAAGGCTCTGTCGACGGTTTATTCATCTAAATCTTCATTCCAGTTGGAATGAAAGATAACTCCTTTAGCTTTGCATCTTCCTCCGGTAGCAATGACATCAACATTTATCAGAAACTCCTTTTCTGATACAAACCCGCAGATGGTGCCATTAACGTCCCGAGCCTCGCTCCAGAACTCAACATATGGTTCCAACAACCATGCTCATTGCCATTCTGCAAAGTCCATCCATCCAGCAACTTCAAGAAGTTCAAGGATATTCTTAGAGAGATCCTTGACCGTTTTTCTTTGAACCCATTTGCAAGGAAGAAACATTTCTTCTGCACATACGATCCATGTGGTATCAGCAGAATTCATGTTCTTGGCGACCATTTTAGGATTTGAAAATAAGAGAATGCAGAGAATATGAGAATGCTTGTTGCGTAGTTAAGATTTTTGAGAGTAGAAAGTATTTGAAAGAGTTAACAGTTTCTTGTATATATATGAAGATGAAACAGTTTTAGGTTAAAGAGTAGATGAAAGAAAAGTAACCGTCCCTGATTTGACGTTTCCCATCATTGCTTCTCTAATGATTGATTTGACTTTGTAAATTATGCGCGTGTCTTCTTTCTTTAGGAATTTTGTCATAAATATCAGACACATTTAATGTTGTATTAAATGTTATACCCTACACACTTGATTAAAATATTAATAGAAAATATAACGTTGCGTCTATTGAAGAGTCAGACAGACTAATTCAACTTTTGATTAAACACAGCATTTCGTCTTAACACGAGATAATTCAGATGAAATATATGCAGTCAAAAGCAATAATCAGACTGAAAAATTTTAACAGACGAAATAATTTATTCATGCAAGGGAACAATTTCGGTCTCGCGGGGACACAACAGGTATTTTTGAATTGTTGAACTAATTTCGTTGGTTTTGAAATTTGCAGGGTGGTAGTTTTTAAGGAATTGGGTATAACCTTGTGCTTAGCACGAGGCACCACCCTATCGAGGCCAAATTCCATCGTTTAGATCCTCTTTTCAATTTTTAAAAATTTTACATTGCATTTTTGGGGTCTCGAGATGATTTAGAATTGACCTGTGACAGTCCTATAAAGGTTGAGCTCTGATACCAAACTGTAAAGTACAAAAACACACAAGAAGGGGGGGTTGAATTGTGTAGACTATTTAAAAACTTTTTCTCTAAGACGATGTGTTTGCGTCTGCTGTTTTCAAAGCTTGATCAGACGCAAGATTGTTTTCTTCTTTAAGATTGATTTTATTAATAGACTGTTCAAGTTATTATCCCATGTTAGTTAATAGATAAATCAATAGAGAAGACAACAATATTTTTATACTGGTTCGTCTGATCAAGACTACATCCAGTTCCCAACAACACACTGAGGTTCCACTGTGAGTATTCTTTAAACCCAACCACTCCTGGCTAAATACAGATATTATTTGAACACAGCCTTCCCAGGCTAAACCAGTATTCTATGAACCTAGCCTCTGCAAGCTAAACAAAGGTATTCTTTGAACACAGCCTCCACAAAGCTAAACAAGGTATTTTTTTTTTTAAATTTTTTTTTTTTTTTTTTATTTTTTTTTAAATCGATTGGATATAATTTATTAATTATATAAATTTTTTAACAGAAATTAAAATAAATTTAAGAGAAATTAAAATTTATTATTAATATATATAAATTTATTATTAATATTAATAAATTTATATATATAAATTAATATATATATATAAATTTATTATTAATATATATTTAATACTAATATATATAAATTTATTACTAATATATATTTAATAATAATAACAATAATAAAATTATATATATATATTAATAATAAATTTATATATATATATATATATATATTAATATTAAATTTATTATTAATATATATATATGTATATATATATATATTTACTAAGAAATTACACACACACACACATATATATATATATATATATATATATAAATTTATTAAGAAATTATATATATATATATATATATATATATAAATTTATTGTTAATATTTAATAAATTATATATATATATAAATTTATTGTTAATATATATGTAAATTTATATATATTAATATTAAATTTATTACTAATACATATATATATATATAATTTATATGTATTAATATTATATTTATTACTAATACATATATATATATAATTTATATATATTAATATTATATTTATTATTAATATATATAGTTATTATTAATATATATATATATATATATATATATTAAAATTAAAAGAAAAAATCAAAAATTTGGGGGGAGGGGGGGCAGCTGCCCCCGGGAGCCACAACGTGGCTCCGCCCCTGACAAGGTGGTCCTTCTTTGGAAGAATTAATTAAGTAGATGGTCACTAACAACTTGCAATTTCAACAGATAACTGAGGTTAACTTTCAGAGTATCCAAACTCATATTGGGCAGTTTCCAATGCAATTAGTCAAAACCAACCTCAAACATCCATCAGTCTACCCTCACAAGCAATTTCCAATTTGAATGATAATGATAAGAATGTGAGTGATATTATTTTAGAATCTAATAAGAAAATGGTGGAACCTACTGAACAACCAATGAGGTCTGAATCGAAACAAGTCGTTGGAAGAGAAGGTTGCCCTACGAAAGAAGGCTTTAAATGATGCGTAAGTAGACCTAATCAGATCGGAAGAAATAAATTGTCAAAACTTTATAATTATTAGAAGTCCCAACAAAACTTTTTAGTTGTATAAAATTATCAAAAATGTTATTATATAAAGTATTTTGCATCTATTAGTTAATTTTAGATATTTTATGCTATCATTTTACCGTTATAATTTTATTTTATTATTGCTTTACATATTTATAATTACTAGATTAATTGACTTATACTAATTAAGTGATGTTATTTGAAATTATTTATTAAGTTAACAAATTAATTAGTTTAATAATCAAATTCTACCTTCAATATAATTCTTAAAAATAACGTCAATATTAAAAAATTCCAAAATAAATCATGTCACATCCTAAATTTGCTGAATATTAAAATTAAGACTTAATTGATTAAAAACTCTTATAAAACCAAAATATCAGACGATTTAATTTAAAAAATTAAATAAAATATTGACTTAGTTACATTTTATACTACTCAATTTAAATATGCCACTAAACTTTTATATTTATGAAATTTACCATTCAATTATCATAAAATTATAAAGTTTATCATCCTATTAAATATCAATGAAATATTTAAAAATTTATTAACATGTCTTATAATTAGGATGAGTAAATTAACGAATAAAATTTGATTTTATTAATTTATTCTATTTTCTAAGTGAATAAACCGTATGACGGCGTTGTTTTTCGCTGACCATTTTCTTCCATTTACAATAAAATTTCGAAAATTGTTGGCAGATTAATTTTACGAAAACTTGAAGAATTTCTTTTATTATATTCACAATGAAAAGTGAATAAAATCTCCATAAAACATACCATCATACATGTTAAATAAATATTTAACAAAATGACAAAATTTATAAATTTATAATAATTAAATGACGGTTTTTGTAAATATAAAAATTTGACAACATAATTCACCAAAAAATTAAAGTTAGATGGATAAAAAGAAATTTAAATCTAAAGTATTTACACATGACCGAGATTCGGCAATTTCAGCTTGATGGCTTGCACACAAGTGCAGCCAAGTCATATAGGAACATGAAAACAAGCTTTGGTTTACTGAACTATAGATAATGAGGAAATAGCTCATTCAAACACAGTTTTTGCAAGATGAGATATTATGGGCTTGATTCGCTGCCATTAAGAAATATGCACTATACTTTGTGATAGTATTTTTTCGAATAGAGAGGCAAAAAAGCAATGCACACCAGTACCGACTTGTCACATTAAAACTGGACAATGCTTTCAAAATAAATGAGAGAAAATCAATAGGGTTACATAGCCTTAAAATCTGAATAAAGTTTCCTTCTGTAGTAGGAAGGATAACATCCACCATATGAAAAGCCTCCCGAATTTTCTTAAAAAGATACATTTAACAGATGGTGATACTAACCACCCCGAGCTTCTCTCCTCGTGGCATCATGCAGTAGTTCAATGTCCACCCCTTCTGGAGGCAATTGCACATATCTCACTACCGATCCTCTGATAAAACAGTTTCTTACAGAAAGCTGGCACCAAATAGTCACACGTTACTGACTATATTATGAAGAGAATCAAAATTGATTTCAACATTAAAACTATTCAGATCATATGCCAAATTAAGGGAGCTGAAAATAACAAATTAACTGGGAAATAGACTCATACACACACAAAACAGGAGATCTGAGAAATTGGTACATGCCAATGTTTGGTGATCTCGTACCCAAAGCAATTCTGTAATCCTTTCACAAGTGAATTTCCCTCATGTGTCTATTTTTTCATCACAACATACCTTGGTATTTATATCTTCTACCATCAAACTCACTATATTCATGTCTTTGCTTAACAGCATAACAAAATAACCTTGATTAATGGCCATAAAACTTAAAACATACTTGAGCATCCCCTTTAAAACACAAAGATACCAAACATACATAAAACCATGAACTCCAGTATCCCACGTTACTTCCAATTTCCAACAATCCACTATACATAAGTTATAATCATTTCAATTTCTCCACATTCATGATTCATGAAACATAACAAAATCGGAAAGATGCTCATTAGCAACCTCAGTCAAATCCTTAAACTCCCCCCCTATTTTCTAGAATTATACCAAGTAATTGATTGTCCTACTGGTTTAATGCATATGAAGTAAAATAAACTCCCACTTTGAATAATAATAAGTCATTTTAAAGACTTGACATTTAGCATAAATCTGAAGTATCAAAGGCAACTTATCAGATGCAAACATACCCACAGACACTTCCAATTCACATCCATTTTGCTGGAACACATCATGCACAGGCATAGTGACAAAAGATAGGCAAACCACAAAACGGAGAATCTCAATGTTGGGTCAAAAAAACAACCAAGAAAGTGGACAAATACAATCTTATATTCAATGTTTCTACTAAAAACCCAATAGACAGAACTCTAACATCTTCTAAGTTATCATTAGCGTCTAAATTCCAAAACACATATTACAGTCACAAAAATAAAATCCAGAAACCCTGGATCAACTTAGAAAATAATCAAACCATTGAAAGCACAATATTTTCTCTATTTACTAATTTATTTTAAAACCAGAAACTTGCCCCCCCCCCCTCCCTCACTCGCATACAAACAGAAAGCTAATGAAGAACTAAATATCAAGGACATGTTCCTTATAACTCATTACTTTCAAATGATATCTTCTATGCAACTTCCAATTCACGAGTACTGACTGATGTACAATTCAAATCATAAATATAATGTACAAGTAAATTCAAATTTTAAAACCAACCAGTGAGCACAGCGAGGCACACCAACACAAAATTTGAATCCTGGTTACAGGACAATCTTATAACTTAAAGCGTCAAACGCTTAAACATTTGATCGATTGATAAGAATAATCGAGACAATTTAAATTTAAGAATGCTAAATTATAAACCCGCATAAACCCTAAAATTCAAAAGAGCAAACAAGAACAGACTAAAACCCTAGAGAGAGAGAGAGAAAGAGGGATACCATGTGAGGGTACTTGTCCTGATCGACAACGCGAGTGTTTTCGAGTTTGATATTGAGGTACTGATCAACGGAATGCAAGGTTCCTCTGATGGCCAAATCGTTCTTCAGCTCCACGGTTACTTCTCTCCCTACCAAATCCTTGAAGTACGAGAAGAACAACTACACCACAAACCAATTCATCACTAAAACAAAAATAAAAAATCAGAAATCAGAAAACAAGAAACAGAAAGAAGAGGGGAATGTGTAGCAACCATGTTTGCGCAGAGGAAGACCAAAAGAGGGTTCGGTGTTGTGTTGGGATGCTAAACGCTGCACCCACAATTTAACCTTGTTCACGCGCTCTACTTCTATTCGTCTAAAAATTAAAGATTAATAACTAGTAATATATAAAGATAAATATTTTACTGTTCTGTCGAAATTGCCCCCGCACCAAATTGTCCCCGCCCAAACCAAAATTTTGGGGGTTTTGTCAAGAAAAGAGTCAACGTGGTCAAAGAGTAGATATCATAGATGATGGATCCAAGAGCTTTGGATCACAAGAAAACACTTTAACAAAGATAGATATATCACTTCAACTAAAGTTTCTTGTCCTAGTCACCGGATAATGTTTATTCTAACTTCTATTAAGTGTCATAATCAAATATTATTCCATATCAAGTTAGGCCCAGTATTTTTCTTTTTTAACAATTAGTTTACATAAAGAGGTTAAAATAAAATAAAATCTATTTAGTAATTTTATCTTAAATACTTCTTTTAAAATTACAAGTTTCATGTCATTATGTCACATCAATTAGTTTAAAATAAATAAAATTATACTATATAAAATTTTTAAAAGTTACTTTCAGTAAGTTTTTTTATATCATTCCTCCCATTTTTTTAATTCCTTAATTTTTAAGATTTATTATCTAGAATTATTTAATTCAGATTCTCTTTCTAAAGACAAACGTAGAAGTATTAATTATTATTATTATTATTATTATTATTATTATTATTATTATTATTATATTGCACCTTATGTCCCTTGTTTTTCAAAAGTAAATTTATCACTAATATAAAAATCTTATGCAGTCATCTAATATTTTTAAACCTGAATTCTAAACAACCAAAAGAAAATTTGAATTCAAATTCCCTAGTTTATTTTCCTAAAAAATTTTACACTGATATATATTTTTTTTTTCATTTTTTTGTATGTTTTTATTATACGCATCCAAAGCTAAATACTAACAACAAACTCTCCATTGGATTGAAATCAAATATTTTTCTAGATTTTATTGAATCTTATTATTTGATTTCTAGATTTTATTGAATCTTATTAATTTTTTAAGGATTGTTTTTCCCAATTTTGACCAATAATGGAATGAATGTTAGAATACGTCGCTAACACTCTTGAGCTACTATTAAGCTACTAGATTATACTGAATAAACTACTGTGCCTCAGTGTGCTCCTCGCTTGGCGAAGGAGCAGGGAAATCTTCCTATTGAAAAGAAAAATTAAAAAAAAAAAATTGTTACCGGATTTAAATCCATAACCATCCTGCCACCAAGATACAACTTCACCTTCTCTTAATAATCATACAGAATACCTAAAGTAAAAGCATACACGAACAAGCGGGGTAGTGTAGTATTAATCAACACTTTCAAGACATGTTTCCCAGTGAAAAGAAATGCTGAAGATATTACAGAAACCTAAGTCAAACAGAACAGTAACAGCATCACAAATTACATTTACATCTCTTACACATGAATAAGCTAAGAAAATTAAGAATTGCCTCTGATCCTATAAAAGTTTATATATTCCCCCTTAACTAAGCTCTCGCTATCTTTTAAAACGGAGAGTGGAAGAGGGTTGCACAGAAAGCTGTTCATAGTTCACACTAGAGCCTTTGCTTCACCCGTCTCCCATTTATGTCACTGCCATCAAGTCTTGCTTCACTCCTATGCTTGCACATGAAGTCCGAATGCTCAGTAAATTTGGCCACGTACTCCAATAGCTCGGTCAGAACAGATGGGCAACTTCCCTTCAAGTACTCAAATCCGTCAGTTTGCATCACAGCTGAAGAACCAAAAACATAAAAATAATTCGGTTAATAATAATTTTCCAATAACGGATAAAACATTATCAACAATTTTATTTAAATTGATCCAGATAAATTTACAAAAGAAAACTCTGGCAATAGGCTTCTATAACAGTCTTAAGCCGGTTTGTTTAAACTTATTTGTTAAAAGAAGTGCTTTTTTTAATAAAATAAGTAGATTTCTATTTTTCTGATGTATTTGTTTAAACTGCCTTTGCTTAAAAAAAAAAACGCAGTTTTCTGCTTTTTTAAATAACCAAATCCTATCGGTTTCTTAAACAATCACTTCTCTGATTAAAAAAGAGTCCTGTTTACAAGTACTTATTTTAATTTTAAACAAAGACTGACCCATTATTAGATGTACTACCCCCAAATCTGAACCAAACCGACACATGAACATCCCTGGATACAAGAATTCAAGGTCAACTTGGGACAATCACTGGGATGTATTAGCATGGACTAATCAGAAGTACGTAGAAAAGATCACACTAAAGTAAAGCATATGATGATCCCTTTACAGATTGGCATTTTTCATGCAAGTTCAAACTGGAAGACAAAATGACAATTGACAAACATCGCGGTTGATATTCGGTAACTCTTATTTCACAAGTGACAGAGTAGAAATTCAGAGAAGAGAAACAAACCTCTGAGATTTTCTGAAGTGGCAATAAACTTGAGACAGACAGCTTTCAGCTGGAAACAATGGTGCTGCTCTGCCAAGGCTAGAGTTGTAGCCACAGTATTAATTGCAACATCTTCACAGAGACTCGCTTCACACATCAGCCTAAGCCTCTCTAAGCCATATCGATCAGCTGCTGCTAGAAGATGCTGAGCCATCAAGGTTGATGCCCATTTTGAGTTCAACCCAGTAAGCTCTTGCATGTCTGGTAGTGAGTCCCAGTATATATAATGAAGCAATGCCTGAAAATTTGAGAATTGAGAAATGGCAAAGCTGACAAAATAATCTACATGCATATTGATCAGTGTAATTTATCAAGTTAAACACTACCACATATAAATTAGTAATACACCAACCTTGCATATCCTAATTGTACAAAAACAAGAGTCACCATGTACTCCCACATTGTAATTACCAAATTCCTAAACCTCATGAATAAAGAACAGATTGTTTCCAAGGAAAACTACATCCAAAAGTAAACAAATGAATAAAGAAAAGATTTGTCAATTCCCCTCAATTTTCTCTGCGTATTTAAAATATTAAACAAACTATTTGTTGTATTGCCTGAAACATCAAACCATGTTCATTAATCTTAAAAGATCAATACGGAAATGACATCATAGCACTTAGAAACTAGTAGAATTAAGCCAATTAGCAAAAGCATATGTCATAAAAAGTATCAAATCATTTCTTACTATGGCTAAAAGACCACATGAATCTGCCAATTCTAAACGCAAATTGTTACATTATAATGAGTGTTCTTTCGATGCCTGAATTTAATTTTCTTATTCAACAAATATTACATCTATAACAATTATATGGCAAGAAGCATCTGATACAACTTCCCAAAGGAGAACCTAGAAACTAAGGAAGCACAAATAACTGAACAAGCTCATAATGACTGTCAATTTAAATAACAAAGGTCCATGCCTTCTCTATGCGGACAGCCAACAGATTGATGATCATCCAACAGCCAATGATACTACAATCTGGGCAATGATACTACAAATTTTCAACTTCTTAACAGTGTAGTATCTGATCATATGAAGAGAAGGATAAAATACAATGAGATGTATCTTTTTTCAATGGGGAGAAGCCCAGAATAGATGTAGACTGCAACAAATATTATGTAGAGATTTTGAAAACGTATTTAAGAACTATTCACCTAACTAATGAATGAACCAGAGCATAATGGAATTGTGAAGGAAAAGCCACGAGAAAAATGCACAAAATCATGAAGCACATGTGGTTAGGATATATACAAACATAAAAACCAAAATCATTTTACAGAGTAAAAATGGGAAGCACAAAGACATTTAACAAACCTTGAAAACAGGAGCTTCCATGTCTTCAACTTTAATACACTGGGTATTCCGATCTTTCATAGGACCAAAAAGCTGGGCTCTGAAAACAGGTGAACGAGCTGCTAGTACCAATTTATGAGCAGCAAAGTTTTCTCCATTCACTTCAAAATTCACATCACTTCCTTTACCATTTTCCAGCAGTTTCCCAAACTGCTGACCCATGCTAGAAGGTGGTGTGGCTATGGAGTAGATTTTAGGACCTTCAGTGCGTGACCTCACTACACCGACGCTACAATTCACAGAGAGACAATCATCTTTAAGGTAGTCTGATGTCTCTAGAGCTGTTCTCTTGAAAAACCGCTTGTAACCCCTGAAACACCCAGCATCAAACAATTAGAACACACCAAAATAAGAACAGTAGTTCCATCAAAAGATACAAATCAAAAGGCATGAACATTTCCCCCACACACCCTCTCCATATTATTATTCCCCTCAACCCTTGTCCACAACATTTGTGGGAGGAGCAACTAGCAATGGAACTCGTCATTTAAGTGAAAGATACCTCCACTTAAATCACTCCATCACACAAATAGTACAATCACACACGCCCTATAAAACTTACCTCATACACTAAACAAAAATGATCACACTATTTAGCACACAACAACCGTATTTAGAATAAAAGATGAGATAGGAACTTGACAAGGACATATAAGTTGTAGTACCTCGAACCTTCTAAACTTAAAATACTCAAAAGGATAGAGAGACCACATGATCAAATTTGTACTAAGAGCCTAATTTTTATAACAGACTACATCAGAATGAAAATGCAAGCAAGGATGAAACTTTAAACAAGATCAATTTTGAAATTATCAACCCACCACATGCTACCACGGTATTTCAATGTGTAAGGCCCGCTCTCGAGGGTTCTCTCAAAATGGCTATGCACTTTGTGCCTCTCGTTCCCACTCTGATCCAGAAGCGTCAACTCGAAAAGCGCCCTAACGTCGGTGCCGTCGCTGGCTAGAGCGATGAATAGCGAGACGTAGGTGGCATTGTCCTCCACGCTTTTCCCATCGGGGTAAAAATAAATTGCCCACTCGTACCCTCCAACGGAAAAGAACTCGGAAGCTATGTACTTCCCAATCCCGATCCCCTTCGCGAGCGAGTAACCGGTGATCTTGAACTGGTGCGAGCCCCTCACCGTCTCCGTCACCGATGTCGATGACGTGGTCGCCGGCGCCGCAGAGGGATACGCCGATGAGGAATTCGCCGAGGGCTTCGCGGTTTCTCGGAGAATCTTACCCATACGCTATCTAGCCACCGTAGCGGGATCGATTGTGCGGTGAATTGAGAAACGAGAAACCTCGGCGATTTGGGGAATTGGGGGGAAGTGGGGTCGATGCGCGAAATTGGAGTGTGGGATTTAGATAAGTGAGGTTTTGATGGGAGAATTTGAGTTGGGTTGAAGAAAGGTATCAGAATGAGGAAGATGAATTTTCTAGGGTTTCGATGCAGAGAGAGAAGAGATAACGGAGGAAATGGTTGAGAAAGGAGAAATGACAGATAAAGGTTTGTAGTAATGTGTCTGTGGCTTTATATAATTATATTTTTTTTTTTGGTACAATGAAAATTGGAATATTGATTTTTGATGAAACGGGCAATTACCTTTCACTTTCCTTTGGAGACACGTGTCTAAATTAGTGAAATGGGTGAAGTTCTAACTGAGTACAGTGAACTTCCATAAGATTTAGTTGATTCTAGATTTAATTTACTAATATTGACTGCTATTTTTCAATTGTATCTTGAACATGATTGAATTTCAGATTCAGGGAAGAAGAATAAATTTGAATGTTTTATATATAGGAGATGATAAGTTTGAAATTGATGTTTTCAACTTCAAATTTTCCGAAATCTAATTGATACAGAGTAAATAATTACTTGTATTTATGACTCATAATAACATTTGTAAGTAACATAGAGTTCTCAATTTTTGTAGTGAGTCTTTTATTACTACAAAAAGTTTTAAAACATTAATTAATTTTTATCTTAATAGAAGAATCCAACTAATTAGGTTTTTTAACTTGTTTTTTTTTACCTGGTCCTACAATCAATCTCATGTTCTAATATTTTGAGTTTATTTTTTTATTATCTATTAAAATATTAATTTAAATGTTTTTATATAACTTTATTTTTTATACTCACCATCACACTACCTTTTTTTTTTTTTTCATTCATTTTTATCTCATCTCCTTTCTTCCATTGTTCCATAAATCCCCTTCCATATTCCATTCTTCCATTCTTTCTTCCTCCTTTTTCTATTATTCCTCTCCATTTCCTTCTTTTATTTCTCTTTTCCTCTGTCTTATCATTATAATCCAAATCAGGTGTCACAAAGGCAAACATTATAGTCCAAAAAAAAATACTAAAAGGAAAGGGGTTAAAAAAAGCTCAAGCACACAACACATAATGTTTAGGAGAGGTGAACAACAAAAATATTCATGATAAGGTGAAATCGAACACAACAAAATATTAAGTTATATCCGTCTTCCACAGTTTGAAAATGTTGATCGACCATCAGCACCCAATCAAAGACCAAGTTGTAAGCCAACAATTCAATTTGGACCATCACAGACCCAAGCTCAAAACCAACAGGCTGCACCAATAAATACCTAAACAGAAATTCAATAATTTGTATCAACTTATACTCAACATGGTTCTTGCCACAACAAGTTGCACCCTCCCAAGTTCCAGTAGTAGCTCTAGTTAGAAGATCATTCAGGCCAAAACTTTACCCAGAGAAGAAAAACATGACACCAAAATGAAGAATATAAAAATAAACCAAGTTATTATGTGACTTTATTTTTAGTTATAATGAACTACTGTTTTGATAAAACAAGCTTTTTTTAGTCGCAATGAAAAATGATATCTAATCTTTATTATATTTTCTATGCGCATAAACTAAGCATTTTTTTCTTATGGTCATGTGATTTTGTTTTATGTTAGAATGAAAGCTCATGACTCTGGTATGGATTAGTATTTATTTGTTGTTGTATTCGTTGTAGATATTTATTAATTGTCGCATGACAAATACTTTAGATTGAGTATTTTGTCATAATTAACTTATGATCCTTAAATTATTAAATTTTTTAATAAAAAGAGTTATGCTTTGATTATATTAATTATAGCTTTTGGCCAATGATAAATGTTCTAGAGCTATTAAATCTCGTTACAATAATATTAATTTGATTTTTTTATGTATATAAATTTGTTCTATTATGCTACATTATGTTTTTAACTAATTTCATGTTGGTATATTATGTTTGTAACTTGGATTATTCTGTTTGTGATAAAAATCAATATTGACGTAAAATCAAAGTAAACTAATAACAATTCAACGTAACAATATTATTACTTTATTGCATAAACAAAATCAACAATTAGATAGGTACATCAATATAATAAGTAACTCAAATCCAACATTACAATATCTTCATCAACACATCACCATTACTTTAAATAGTTGTTAGTTGTAGATGTTTAAACTCATCATGGTATAAATAACGATAGGAACTTGGTGACGAGACTGCTGTCGATGAGCCTCGCCGAACTGGTCCGAGGTTAGTCTTTGGAGGTCGGTCAGTGCCCCGGTAAAGACACTTTTGATCCCTCTATGCGTGATCCCTTTGACTTGTACAAGGTACGCTATTTATATCGTACCTTGTCATGATTGCTGCTATCCCTACTTGTGGAGTTGCATGATGATGAGGCTGGAGAGTGATGACGGGGTGAGTTCCCGGGGCTACACGTTGCCCCTTGTGCATGTGGTTGTCTCATCGCTGGGCAGGCACCTCCATGCTGGGTAGTTGGCATGCGGCTCGATGCAGATATGGTTATGATTGCCTCAATACTTGGTTCCAAGCTCATTCGAGAACTTTCGAACTTAACATCAACTCGGCCATAGTTCCCTAGCCGGGTACCCTGCTAGGAGCTCGGATTCGGCCCGTACATAAGCCCCCCAAGCTCGGTGTTCTCGTGAGAAGACCGAGGTTAGATTAGTCTTTTGGTGTTTTGGCGGTTTTTTCTTTCGCGTTTCCCCTTCCCTTGCAACGGCTACATTTAGTCCTTTCGACTCCCTTGTTATTTCATTTATGCCCCCGGTATTTGAAGCGTTTCATATTCCCTTTACACGCGGTTCTAACCCTTTAGAGTCATTTCGCTTTCCATTTTCGCATCCTTCTGCATTCTACAATCCTTCGATTTCCTCTGGTGCAAACAAGTTTCCTCTCGTCTTCCCAACTCCTCCTCTGTAAGGTACGTTCCCATGGCTTCTTCTTCTTCTGCTTCTAGTTCTCCCAGGGTAGTTCGCTTAACCGCCCGGGAAGTTTCTCCAATAGAGGGGGGCTCCATTTCCTCAGAGTCTACCCCTGTTCCTTCTCCCCCGGTACAGCGTTCTTCTCCTCCTTCCTTTGCTCTCGCCGCCGGAGCCGACGCGGAGGTTGCCCCGCTAGGGCGCCCCCTTGGCAGCCGGAAGAAAAAGGCTTTTCCTCCCGTTCATAGGGACTATCCCTGGGTGGCTGACGAGGTTGGGGCATATGCCTCCATCCTTAGCGCCTCTCGCGTCACGGAGGTTCTCAGCTTTTCGCCTCTGTGCGATTCGGCCCATGGTCATCTACTGCGGGTTGTCAATTGCTCACCTGATGAGCGAGTCTTCATGAGACCTCAGGCTGGGGAAGCACCTTTTACCTACTTGTATGAGTGCTTACTGGTCGATTTTCGCGTAGCCTTTCCTTTGTCCCCGCTGGAATGTCAAGTGCTCGGCACTTTGAATGTTGCTCCTACGCAACTTCATCCTAACAGTTGGGCGAATTTGAAAGCTTTTCAAATTCTCTGCCCCTTTCTCGACATTGAGTGCTCGCCCAACGTGTTTCTGTACTTTCACCAATTGAAGCATGGTGATCGGGTGGGTTGGTGCTCTCTGAACGGGGCTCAGTATGGGTCGCTTTTTACCCTTTTCGCACAGTCCTTCAAGGGTTTCAAGGACAAATTCTTTAAAGTTTCCCCTCTTCCGCCCAATAGTCGGACGTTCTATGACGAGAAGGGTTGTCCTTCCTTCCCCTTCTATTGGTCAACCCCGAAAAAATTCAAATCTATTCCTGATAAGGAGCTGAACGCTCCCGAAAAATTATCCGTGGAGAGGTTGAAGGCCTTGGACCGTCCTCTCGACGTCCGACGTATTCTCTCCCTGGCCGACGCCACGGATTCGGGAGCTGCTTTCTTAGGTATCTGTCATCGGATGTATTTTTTGGTGCTTACTTGTATTGGTCTGATTTGACCTTGTTTTCTTTTTGGTGTAGAAGTTATGTCGGATCAAAAGGCCTTCTCCCGAAGTGCTCAGCTGTCCCGGCCCGTGCCAAAGGGCCGCCCTCTGAAGAAGTTAAAAGTAAGGTCGGCGACCGAGCCCTCAAAGGTAGCTCCTGTCTCCCCTGTTATCATCTCGGACTCCACTGCTCGGGCTCCCTCGTCTTGTGAGCCCGTCCCCGGCGAATCATCCACTACCCATGGCGGGCTTCCCCCTCCAACTGGGGTCGTCGGAGGGGAGCAAGAGGCAATCGGTACCGGGCCGGTACTGGCTGATCCGTCGAGTGTCCCACCAGAATCCGCATCGGAGGGTCCTCGTACTTTGGTTGAGGCAACTGAGGGACCACGTCCCCTGTCCGAGCCGATTCCTTTGCCTGCCGGAGGCAACATTCCATCGGGTTTTGTCTGCCAGACGCGTACTCCTCGTCTTGAGCATATAACGGTGAGGAACCCCGGGACGACTTCTCTTTGGAATAGTGGGCTGAGGGGTCATCATTTCTCTAGCTCGGGAGGAATTTTTCCGACCCCATACGACATCGAGCTTATGAATTTTGTGGGGGCCAGGCATCATTGGATGGCCTTCATGTTATGCTTATGAGGTGTCTATCAGTGCTTCATCATTTCAAGTAAGACCTCTTCCCTTGCTCATTTTCTTTCGTTTTTAGGAGTTAAGCCTTACCTTGACATATATTTCCAATAGGGGTGAGTTCGTGCACGGAAGTGGTCTTTCCCAAAAGGTGGCCGGCCTAGAGAGGGTTAATCAAGAGCTCCTAAAGCACCTAGTTGAGACCGACAAGCTCTTGAGTTCACAAGGGTTGGAGCTAAGCCAACTGAGAAGTCGCCTTAGTGGTTCCGAGGCAGAGAAGGGGCTCATCCGTGGCCGATGTCATGATTTGGAGGGCCGTGTTTCTGGCCTTGAACAATTTATAGAGGACTTGAAGAAAGAGGTTGAGGCCGGTCTTGCTTCCAAAGGTGCTCTGGAAGCCGAAATTCTTGACCTGAAGTCTTCTTCTGTCGAGGCTGAGGCCACCGTGGATGCTCTCAAGGTTGCTCTAAAGGAAGCTGAGGGCAAGTTGACTTCTTCCTTGACCGACCTTCGAAATCAGCTATCCAGTTCGGTGGCTAGATGTGCTGAGTTGGAGAGCTACTTAAAGGAGGCCGAGGAGGTCAACGAGTCCTATGTAGAGAGAGTGGCCGAGCTTGAAGGCGAGGTAGACAAAAGGAGCGAAGCCGATCTTCAAGCTTTTTCTGAGGGTTTTAAACGGGCGATAGCTCAACTCAAACTTGCTAACCCCGATTATGACACTTCTCACTTTGATGAGACCAAGGCGGTAGTTGATGGTGCTTTGGTAGATGATTAATTTTCTCGTGGTGATGGGATGTATCACCTTTTTTTCTTGGAACTCTAAACTCTTATGGGAACTTGCATTATTTTCACTATTTCTTCTGTGCTTTTGGATATTCGTGCCGCCTCTTTTTGCGTGCCCTTTGTTGACTTAAAAAAAAATATGTATGTGTCAATCTTTCTGCAAGTGTACCGGTCGTCACAAGTTTAGAAATAGTGAGAAAAGGATGTCGAACCGCAGAGACTAATTGTGAAGTAACGAATGCTCAACGTGTGTTGCTATTAGAGCGAATCAGTGAAGTAAACATTGATATAGGAAACTAAGTATTTATGCAAGACTGAGTAATCTACTTTAAAGCAAGTAATGAGATGCAGTAAATGTTTAAGTTTCAGAAATGATAAAATGAGTTAGGGAATAGGTTCATTCAATTCCTTCTTTCAAGTAACTAATTCCTATAGTAATTCAACAAAACTTCAATCGATTGGAGACTAGAATTTGTGATACCTTAGACTAATCCTATTCCTAGGTCTTTAGTCCCTTTGAATGAATTCTATGATCTCTAATTCCTTAGATGAAAATAGAAATGCATTCAAGAAGCGAAACAGATAAATTCACAATGTCTCATAACATGCAAGTTCTATTCCTAGACTCATGCACTGTTATAATGACGCAATTCCTCTCCTAATTCAACTATCAATCTTCCGAAGGTATAATTGAAATGAGAAACAAAAACTCAAGGTATAGCTCAATCAACTTCAAGCAGTTAATATTCCTATCACTAATTGAACATCATGAATCAAACCTTAAGAAATTGCAATTAAGTAGGAAAAGCTCAATCAATTACTCCGAAATTACAATTGAATTCACATAGAAATTATTACAAGAATTCTAAAATTGAAATCCCCTTCCCTAACTTAAGAGTTTAGCCTAACATGGAAATAGAAAAAGAAAGAACGAAAACAGAAATCAAAACCGAGAGAAGCTCCATGAATCCTTAGATCTTGCTTCCACAAGCTCCAAAACTTCAAGAATCTTCAAGATTTCGATGGAGGAAGATGGAGAACGAAGGTGGAGAGAAGAGAGAAAAACGAGAAGTGTGCAGAAGAAGCTTAACAAGAAAAACTGAATTATTCCCCCCTCTGAATCTTCGCGCCCAGCAAGTATTTATAGGCCCAGAAATCGCGCCACCCATTTAAGAGGGACGCGCCCTGGCGCGTTTGTCCAACGAATAAACAATATTTGCATTAATTGTATCGTCTGTCTTCATGTCGTCTGTAATTGAGATCGTCTGTCTGAACTTGTTGTCTTGGTGTCGTTTGTCTTGGTCTTGGTATCGTCTGTCTTTGTCTTGGTATCGTCTGTCTTTGTCTTGGTATCGTCTGTCTTGGCTTCGTCTGTATTGAACTTTGTATCGTCTGTCTTGGCTTCGTCTATATGAACTACAGACGAAAGCATCACTCTGGAGACTCAGATGAAACAAGTACAGACGGATACAAACCTCAGATGAAGTAAGCATAGACGGAACACTTCTCAGACTAAGTAAGCACAGACGAAGTAACTTGGAGACTATCGACACGACGAAGCAACTTGGATAATCTTGGTATAGACGAAGCAACTCCATAAGAAGCACGCACGGACGGAATAGCTCTTTAGATGAAGTAAGCATAGACGAAACAACTCGGATGAATCAAGTATAGACGGAACAACCCATCAGACGGAACAAGAGTTCTTGCGTCTTAATCCCTTCAGTTGAGCTTCCGTAAGGCACGAGACACGTCCCTGAGCGCGCTTGAATAATTAAGGATGGCATGAGCGCGCCCCTGAATGCGCCCTAGCGCATTTTCGCCGCAAGCAGAGCATGAAGGCGCCCCATGAGTGCGCCCTGGCGCGTTTTAACAGACGATATCATTTTAACAGCCTTGGATGCTCAACTTGAGGTTTGACTTGCTCTACTCTCTTGGTTTGAGCTTCTGTTCAAGTATTGAATCCACTCCTTGCTGCTTATCTCTTCTTCAATCCTTCATTGAACCTAAAGATTAACAAAAGAAGAATTAAAATGACTTAAAACTCAAGAAAAACTTACAAAACTCACAAAACACTCACTCAAGAACTAACACTAAGCAATTATGATATTTTTACTGTTTTCTTGACTAAATTATAGCTAAACCTAGTGAAAATAGATGGGAATGAGCTTAAAACACCTAGAAAAACCTGTATAATCTAGCACTTATCACAACCCCAAACTTAAAGCTTTGCTTGTTCTCAAGCAAACATATAATCCATCAGTACAAGAGTCAATAAGCATGGTATAACACTAAGCTCAATCGAAGCCCATCGAAAATGCCTTATGCGAGTTCTTAACTCCTTAAGCCAACTCAATTTATCTATGAAAGTTGGACATGCACTCAAGATGTTATCAAGCACTGCATAATTCATCAAGCAAAGGCAAACAACATAGATTGGCATGAGAAGATGTACTTTAGCAACATTACACAGCCCTCTCCAGTTAAGTGTTTGCCCTCAATCTCTCAAGTGTTTTGGGTTTGTGTTTCTCTCAATGTTACCAATTAGAAGGTCAGTTACCATAGGCTTGCAATAGCTCTAAAATCTCCACTGCCTTCAAGTAGACTTTGGACACTCAAAAGGTCTTTTCAGGGTTGTAATGGGGCTTAGGTAAAGGTGGGATAAAAAGAAGGGTACTAACTGCATATTCACGGGAACTTAAAGAGTAAAAGTTATAACCTATATGCTATGCATGAGTAAATGATGAACAAAAGAAAAATTTAAAACAGAACAGAGACTAATAATAAGTAATATAAACAACTCATGAGACCACTCTGTTTTCCTTTTGTTCCTTTATCCTTATTGCTCTTAATTTCATTTTCTTCTGTTTCTTTTTCTTTCTTTTAGCTCTTGCTATTTTCTTTTCTTTCTACTTTTTGTTTTCTTTTTCTTTTCTAAACATCCTTTTCTTGTAGCTTTTGTTATTTTGCTCTTTTCTTCTTTCTTTTTCTTCCTTTTTACTTTATTCTTGTACTTTGCTTTTCTTAAGTAGTCTCATTCATTGCTATCACAAGAAAGCACAGAAAAATTTTTGGTATGGTATGGTATGCATGAAAACAGAGAATGCACAATACACAACTAGAAAGTGCACAAAAATTCCACCAATATAAGGTGATCCCTCCACCCCAAACTTAAAATTTTGACTTGTCCTCAAGTCAACAGCTACACATGCACCCCAAAATTCAACCCCAAACTTAATCTTGAAACCTCTCATCTAAGTAAATAAACCAATACTCTTAAAGTTCCAGTAATAGGACCATTGGTTTTTCACTTAATTAGGCTTATAATGATCTTAAGTAACCAAGAAAGAAAGGGTCAAATCAGGCTCAAAGGGGTTAGCAATGGATAATGTTAAGGTTCAGGCTTATTTTGGCTCAAGGCTACAAGAAAGAAATGCCTTTATCATTTATGTCCAATCCTAAATGTATGCAATTTTGACCAAGAGCTAAAGCAAGTTCTGGAACAAACACATCACATGGTAAAATAGAACACTCAAGAATAAATCATGTTGGAGGCCCAAATTCTTATCCAGGATCAATTATTGCATAACATTGCTAAGTTCATCAATCATGTCTCAATTCAGAAAATTGTCATGCTAGAGTTCTCATACAGTAACTCTTCAAACATTTTGAAAAACATGCAACTTTGTCATAGAACCTCAAATTGAATCCTAAGTGCCAAAAATTACACAGTTCATTCTACTGGACTACCAAGTCAATGTTATACTAAGTGCAATTAACCCTCATAAGATGGTCTAACAAAAACAGAGCATATACTCTAAACAAACATAATGAATCAGTTATCTCAAAAGAGTCTAAGAATGCTCCCTGTTGAAGACAAGCCATGATACTCAAGGGCTCTGCACCAAGTGCCAGTAATTCCATGTTTCTCCAGCTCTAGCATCGAACGATTCACAAAAACAACACAAACTAATAAGACAGCACAATAACAATCAAATTCTATTCAACTAAAAGTCAATTAAAAGTCAAATACAGTATCATGAACTAAAAAGGCAGTAAAATAATCTAGTTAAGGCTACATTAACCAAAAGCTTAAAACTTAAATAGAAACATTAAACTAAAACATCAATCCTCATCTTCTGTCTCATCCTCTTCTTCCTCACTCTCCTCAATATTTTCCTCTGCATCTTCATTATAACCACCATCAACCTCTTCACCATCATCATCTTGTCCTTCATTCGGTGCTTCACTTTCATAGTCCTCAGAAAACTCTTCAAACCTCATCAAATCTTCAAACATTTCACTGCTGAGTGGTTTGAATGGCGTCAACTTCTCTACTGGCAGATTCATTTGGGCAGCTAAACTTCTTATGAGGGGTTCAAGTGCAATGCAAGTTTTATTGGACTCGTGAATCCTTCTAATATTTTCTTGAACTACCCTCAGATGTCTCAATAACTTTTGCTGATCTGCAGCAGTAGCTGGAGCTTCTGCCATTGGAGCTTTACCTTTGGACTTTGATGTAGCTTTGCCGCTAGAAGTGGACGGTGCTTCTGGTGTGGCTTTGGCTGTACTGGGCTCTCCTTTGGTGAATTTCACATCTAATGTGGCACCCGGTCTCATAGGAATCAAACCCTCAGTTGAAACTCCAGCCTCAATACACAACTGAGTGATGATACTTGCATAAGACAGGGATCCCTGTTTTTGCAAGTGCAGTGTGTGAATCTCATTGGCTATGGTCAGACCCACATTGAGATACTCACCTTTCATTATACTATACAGGCACCAAACTCTCTTCTTTGTGATGGAAGATCTGTGCTGGATTGGTAAGAGAATCCCACAGACAAAAGCCCACCAGATTTTTGCCTTGAAACACAATGATGAAGCTTTGACATGAGTAACTCCGTTATTGCGCCATAAGTTATCCTTCCAAGCTCCCTTACCTTCACATAATAACTCATCTACCATGTTTGGTTCGGCTTTGCTATCGGCTCTATACTGGAAGATACAATCCCTTCCTTCCGAGAAAGGGATTAATAATAGTCGGTTGATGGCTTGAGGTGAGAAAGAAATCTGTTTCCCCCGAACATAAGATGCATAGTGTTCTTCGTCATCATTACTTGTTAAATTGGCGTAGAACTCTAGCACTAAGTCTTGATACGCCGGGTATGTAATGTTGGCTAGTCCAGTCCACTTCCTTCCAGAGATCTCATTGCAAACTTCTTTGTAACTAGCACGTTGAGAAGCATCCCCAATTCTTTCATCAGTGTATAGGCTCGTACTCATGTTGAATTTTCGCTCTACTAACACTGCACGTGCTATAAAACGGGAGGCAAAAGCCTCTGCATGCTCCAGTGATCTAAATCTGTAAGTATCATATTCTAGAATTTCTGGAGTGGTTTTGGCTTTCTTTGTGGTCTTCTTCTTCTCTTGGCTTAGTCCTTTGATAGCTTTATTTTTGGTTCTTGGTTGCCTTGAAGAAGAACCAGTTGGTTGGTTGCTTGAAGACATAATTTTTTCAACAATTGAACCTACACAATACAAAGTATATATGAGAAAAACATGCAAGCACTTAACTAACAATTATCACCAACAAGAGCATGCATCTTCTTCAAAATTATAGTGTGGTTCAAAGGAACTTAAATGGAAATTGCCAAAGGAAATGCAAAAGCAATTACAATATGGTCATGCTTACTAGTGATGTGCATCTAGAACATACTTAAAACTTCATTGAAGCATTTTAACAAACACTAAGTGAACATGAATGGGCATATCATATTTCTTTCCAATTGCTTCACACCATGCATCTCCTTGACAATCATCACCATGCATTCTCAAGCAATCAATGTTATTCATCAACAATCATCAAAACAAGGCCATGCAACACATTCAATTGAGCTAATTTTAATTCGCACGAAAAAAAGGGTTAGGGTTTCGAACCAAGATTCTTGAACCCTCATCTCAAATACTCATGTGAATTATGCAATTGAAGCTTAGACAATGAAGAAAACAAGTTAAAATCAATGGATTGGAACACATACCTTGTTTAGGCCGAATGGGATTTGAGAACACCAAATGAGAATTCTTGAAAATTATCAACAAAAAATGAAAATCTATGGTGAAAGGGTGAAGGATTAATTCAAAACTACTTGTAATGCGGAGTGGTGAGGTTGAAAATGGATTGGGATTGGGATTGAACTCTTGAGAACTCACAAGCACATGGGAGGAGATGAAGAACAAGTGAACGCGCCTCTCTTTGTGCCAAGGCGCAAGCTCGCCCTCTATTTGTGTCAAGGCGCGCGAAACGCGCCACCCCTTAAATGAAGAGGCGCTAGGGCGCGTTTTTGCCGAACTCAATTGCAGAACGCGCCCTTCCCTTTAGTGGAAATGTGCCAGGGCGCATTTTTGCTGAAGCTATATGTAAAACGTGCCTTCCAAGGGCGCCGCGGCGCGTTTAGGCCGCAACCAAACCTCAAACGCGCCCTCTACTTGCAAAAATGAGGCGAGGCGCGTTTGTGCATAGCGAGCACAAACGCGCGCCTGTTTCCTCAGAATGCGCCAAGGCGTAATTCAATACTTCCATTCGCGCTTCTGCTAGCGCCAGGGCGTGTGTCACTGCATTTTGGTTCAATTCTTCATGTGCTAAGGTGGGCTACGGTGAGAACTAGGGACATTGCACCTTGACTCCACTTATGCAAGCATTCTGAGTCCTTTTGGCTCTAATTGATCTATTCTCTGTACGATGAACCTATCACACATAAGCATGCCTTAAGATCTCACAACTTTCCCATTAATGCTATTACATCTCACCTCTCTTATTTCTATCATTCAAGTCAATGCAATTTCAATTGTTTATTCATATATCTACTTGTTTATCTATCAACAAAGAATCAGATTTATTATACTAGCTCATGTATTTACACTCCTAATCCAATCTTTAAATTCTATTTTCTTTTTGCTTTTCTAACTTTTAAACTATTCACAAGTATATCACCACAAGAAGTTACAGAAAACTTCTTTCAATTGGATGGGTTGCCTCCCACCAAGCGCTTTTTTTTTAATGTCATTAGCTTGACATGTAAATTGACCCTATCAAGGAGGGTCATGTAATTCAGTAGAGACCTTATCCCTCTCAAAAGTATCTCCTAGATAAGGTTTGACTCTTTGGCAGTTTACTTTGAACTCTCTGGACTTGTCAAGGTCTTCTAAATTAATTGCACCATGTGGAAATACTTGTTTGACAGCAAATGGGCCAGACCATCTAGATTTTAGTTTTCCTGGAAACAATCTTAGTCTAGAATTATAAAGTAGCACCAGTTGTCCAGGGTAAAACTCTCTCCTTCTAAGCTTACGATCATGCCATATTTTTGTTCTTTTTTTGTAAATCTTAGCATTTTCGTAGGCTTGAAGTCTGAGTTCATCCAACTCATGGAGTTGGTATAGTCTCTTCTCATGGCCTGATTGAGAGTCAGAATTGAGGTATTTCAAGGCCCAGTATGCCTTGTGCTCTTGTTCTACAGGCAAGTGGCATGCCTTTCCATAGACCATTTGAAATGATGTCATGCCAATGGGAGTCTTATAAGCTGTCCTATATGCCCACAGAGCATCGTTTAGTCTTTTAGACCAATCTTTTCTGGACAGATTCACAGTTCTCTCTAAAATCTTCTTAATCTCCCTGTTAACTAGTTCAGCTTGCCCACTGGTTTGGGGGTGATATGGTGTTGCAATCTTGTGCTTCACCCCCAACCTCTTAAGGACTCTCTCCATATGCTTATTGCAGAAATGGCTTCCACCATCAGTAATGAAAGCTCTAGGGACACCAAATCTAGTAAAGATGTTTCTATGAATAAAGGTATCTACAATCCTAGAGTCATTGGTTGAGGTAGAAATGGCTTCCACCCATTTGGACACATAGTCTACAGCTACTAGGATGTATGTGTGGGAGAAAGAGGGAGGAAATGGTCCCATGAAGTCCATCCCCCACACATCAAATACCTCTATCTCTAGTATGTTGTTTAATGGTCCCTCATCTCTCTTTGAAATATTTCCACTTCTTTGGCATCTGTCACAGGACTGCACAAAAGCTTTTGCATCTTTAAAAATAGATGGCCAATACAAACCACATTGCAAAACCTTTTTGGCTGTCCTTTCCCCATTAAAATGACCTCCACTAGGGGAATTATGACAGTGCCAAAGGATAGAGCTGACCTCTTCCTCAAGTATGCATCTCCTAAGGAGTCCATCTATACCCCACTTAAACAGAAATGGCTCATCCCACACATAATATTTTGCATCAGAAAACAATTTTTTTCTCTGTTGATGGGACAAGCCAGGGGGAATATAGTTGGATACCATATAGTTCACGATATCGCTGAACCAAGGAGCATCATTTACAGCAAAGAGTGTCTCATCAAGAAAGGTTTCAACTATAGGGATATCACTACCTTCTATTTCAGCATGAGGCAACCTTGAAAGGTGATCTGCCACTAGGTTCTCTCTGCCTTTTTTATCTCTTATTTCAATATCAAACTCTTGCAGAAGGAGAACCCAACGGATCAACCTTGGTTTACTCTCATGCTTCATTAGAAGGTATTTCAATGCAGCATGGTCAGTGTACACTATAATTTTTGAGCCAATGAGATAAGGCCTAAACTTGTTGAGAGCAAATACTATGGCTAGCAGTTCTTTTTCTGTAGTTGAATAATTGATTTGGGCACTATCAAGCACTCTGCTAGCATAGTATATTACTCTTACAAGTTTGTCCTTCCTTTGTCCTAACACTGCCCCTATTGCATAATCACTAGCATCACACATTAATTCAAAAGGCAAACTCAACTGGAGTGATGATGATAGGGGCTGTTATTAGCTTCTCTTTTAGAGTCTCAAAGGCTTTCAAGCAGTTTTCATCAAAATTAAAACTCACTTCCTTTATAAGCAAGTCACACAATGGTTTAGAAATTTTTGAAAAATCTTGGATGAATCTTCTGTAAAAACCAGCATGACCTAAGAAACTCCTCACCCCTTTTACATTCACTGGTGGAGGCAGTTTCTCTATCACTTCTATTTTTGCCTTGTCCACTTCTATACCATTCATAGATATTTTATGTCCTAAAACGATGCCTTCTTTAACCTTAAAATGGCACTTTTCCCAGTTCAAAACCAAATTTGTTTCTTGGCATCGTTTCAGTACACAAGATAAATTTTCTAAACAGTCTTCGAAAGTGGACCCAAAGACAGAAAAATCATCCATAAATATTTCAATGAATTTCTCAACCATATCTCCAAAAATGGCCATCATGCATCTTTGAAAGGTTGCTGGTGCATTACATAGTCCAAATGGCATTCTCCGGTATGCAAAAACTCCATAAGGAAACGTAAAAGCAGTTTTTTCTTGGTCCTTAGGATCTACCACAATCTGGTTATAACCAAAATAGCCATCCAGAAAACAGTAATAGGCATGACCAGCAAGCCTTTCGAGCATTTGATCCATAAAAGGTAAAGAAAAGTGGTCTTTCCTAGTAGAATCATTTAACCTTCTATAATCAATACACATCTTCCACCCAGTCACTGTCCTGGTGGGGATCAATTCATTCTTCTCATTTGCAATCACTGTCATGCCCCCTTTCTTGGGAACTACTTGTACTGGACTTACCCAAGAGTTATCCGAAATAGGATAGATAATGCCAGCATCAAGTAGTTTGAGGACTTCCTTGTGTACAACCTCCTTCATAGTAGGATTTAAACGTCTTTGAGGTTGTATCACAGGTTTGAAATTATCCTCAAGCAAGATTTTGTGCATGCAAAATGAGGGACTTATACCTTTCAAATCAGAAATCTGCCACCCAATAGCAGATTTATGCTCTTTTAGAACTTTAAGCAAACTGTCCTCTTCCTTTTTATCCAAAGAATTGCTAATGATCACCGGGAAGGTGTCATTCTTTTCAAGAAAAGCATATCTAAGATGAGAGGGCAGTTGCTTAAGTTCACTCTTAGGTACAGTTTCTGTTTTATCAACCATTTCAGCTGTTTCATCCAATACTTCAATACATGATGGTGATGATGTGTTGGTTTCCATAGTAGCAACAAATTTCTCAACTTCATGTTGTTCATTTTCAAAACTGGAGGTATCAAAATCTTCCTCCTCTTTCATGAAGTCAAAAATCTCACTTTCATAAACATTTTCTGCTATAGGATCCAACACATCAACCATCATGCATTGGGATTTATCAGCTGGAAACTTCATAGCATCAAATATATTAAAAGATACCTTTTCTTCATCTACTCTCAAGATGAGTTCACCTTGTGCTACATCAATCAAGACTCTGCCGGTGGCTAGGAATGGTCTTCCTAGGATGATTGGCACTTCCTCATCAGCCTCCATATCCAACACCACAAAATCAGCAGGGAATACGAATTTGTCCACCTTCACCAAGAGATCTTCTACTACTCCATAGGGGCGTTTAGTGGATCTGTCCGCTAATTGTAGTGTTATCATTGTCGGCTGAATGTCTTTTATGTTCAATTTATGCAGCACAGAAAGAGGCATCAAATTTATGCTGGCTCCTAAGTCAATCAATGCCTTACCCACTGGTACTTCCCCTATAGAACAGGGGATAGTGAAGGGGCCTCTATCTCTCAATTTTTGAGGCAGTTTCCTCTGGATGATGGCACTGCATTCCTCTGTTATAGCTACTGTTTCATCATCCAAAAGCATCCTCTTATTAGATAGGATCTCCTTCATGAATTTAGCATATGAAGGCATCTTCTGCAGAGCTTCAGAAAATGGAATATTAATCCTCAAACTTTTCAAGATATCGAAGAATTTGGCAAACTGCTTATCATCATTTGCCTTCTTCACCTTTGAGGATATGGCGGCTTGCGATAAGAAGGTGAGATGTGTTCAGGCTGTGACTTCTTGTAGGATTTGTCTCTTTGTCTTTCTTGGTGACTCTTTCTTTTCAGTGAGAACTGCAGGTATAGGTGGCTGCCTATCCTTCTCTACAGTATCTTCTTCTTCTTTCACTGTATCACCCTTCAATTCTGCAGTTTCCTTTCCCAACACTTTACCACTCCTTGTGGTAATGGCTTTGCACTGCTCCTTTGGATTTACCACAGTATCACTTGGTAGATTTCCTTGGCTTCTTTCAGGATAATTGCTTGGAAAGTTACGATCAATGTGATTCAAGGTTCCTAATTGAAGCTTCTTGATTGGTGAACATGGATTCAGTCCTCTGCATAAAGGACATGAACATGTTTTCTAGATTTGCAGAACCTTCTCTAGGAACATTCATATTAGAGCTTGCTGGAGCATTCCTTGGCTGGTTGGGTTGGAATTTGGGCTGGTTTGGGTTGAAAGGTGTAGTTTGTGGTTGGTTTTGGTTATAGTACTGATTAGATGAAGATGCTTGGTTTTGATGTTGGTTGAAATTTTGATTGTATGGTAGATTTGGATTGAAAGGTGGTCTAGGATTAGGATTGAAGGTTTGTTTGAAGTTTTGGTCATAAGAGGAAGGGTTAGGTTGTAGATAATTGTTGTTCCTATATGACAGATTTGGATGGTTTCTATTGTGAGGATTATAGCTGTTTGTGTTAGCATAGGCATTACCTTGAGGATTTCCCATATAGTTCACTTGAGCTTGATCCTCAACAGTAGCTCCTAAGCTTTCACAGCATTCGATTGGATGTCCTCCACCACAATACTCACAACTTACTGGAGGTGCTTGGACTGCATTCAGCTGGACCACTTGCAGTTGCTTCATTATTTGGTCCATTTTCTGAGTCATCAACTTATTCTGAGCCAGCAGTGCAACATTAGCTCCAAGATCCATCATTCCTCTTCTCTCCCCATAGAAATCACTAGGAGGAGCATCGTATCTGTTTGAAGCCATGGTCTCAATGATTACTCTTGCTTCTTGCGCATCTTTTTTCCTCAATGACCCTCCAGCAGAGGCATCTACCAGCAATCTAGTGTGCGATCGCAGTCCATTATAGAAGATGTGGACTTGCTGCAAATCAGAGAACCCATGGTGAGGACACCTTCTTAGCTAGGATTTGAATCTCCTCCATGCCTCACTTATGGACTCTCCCTCTTTTTGCTTGAAACAAGAGATCTCGGCTTTCAAAATAGTTGCATTATTTTCACTATTTCTTCTGTGCTTTTGGATATTCGTGCCGCCTCTTTTTGCGTGCCCTTTGTTGACTTAAAAAAAAAATATGTATGTGTCAATCTTTCGGCAAGTGTACCGGTCGTCACAAGTTTAGAAATAGTGAGAAAAGGATGTCGAACCGCAGAGACTAATTGTGAAGTAACAAATGCTCAACGTGTGTTGCTATTAGAGCGAATTAGTGAAGTAAACATTGATATAGGAAACTAAGTATTTATGCAAGACTGAGTAATCTACTTTAAAGCAAGTAATGAGATGCAGTAAATGTTTAAGTTTCAGAAATGATAAAATGAGTTAGGGAATAGGTTCATTCAATTCCTTCTTTCAAGTAACTAATTCCTATAGTAATTCAACAGAACTTCAATCGATTGGAGACTAGAATTTGTGATACCTTAGACTAATCCTATTCCTAGGTCTTTAGTCCCTTTGAATGAATTATATGATCTCTAATTCCTTAGATGAAAATAGAAATGCATTCAAGAAGCGAAACAGATAAATTCACAATGTCTCATAACATGCAAGTTCTATTCCTAGACTCATGCACTGTTATAATGATGCAATTCCTCTCCTAATTCAACTATCAATCTTCCGAAGGTATAATTGAAATGAGAAACAAAAACTCAAGGTATAGCTCAATCAACTTCAAGCAGTTAATATTCCTATCACTAATTGAACATCATGAATCAAACCTTAAGAAATTGCAATTAAGTAGGAAAAGCTCAATCAATTACTCCGAAATTACAATTGAATTCACATAGAAATTATTACAAGAATTCTAGAATTGAAATCCCCTTCCCTAACTTAAGAGTTTAGCCTAACATGGAAATAGAAAAAGAAAGAATTTAAAACAAATCAAAACCGAGAGAAGCTCCATGAATCCTTAGATCTTGCTTCCACAAGCTCCAAAACTTCAAGAATCTTCAAGATTTCGATGGAGGAAGATGGAGAACGAAGGTGGAGAGAAGAGAGAAAAACGAGAAGTGTGCAGAAGAAGCTTAACAAGAAAAACTGAATTATTCCCCCCTCTGAATCTTCGCGCCCAGCAAGTATTTATAGGGCCAGAAATCGCGCCACCCATTTAAGAGGACGCGCTTGCAGCGCGTTTGTCCAACGAACAAACAATATTTGCATTAATTGTATCGTCTGTCTTCATGTCGTCTGTAATTGAGATCGTCTGTCTGAACTTGTTGTCTTGGTGTCGTTTGTCTTGGTCTTGGTATCGTCTGTCTTTGTCTTGGTATCGTCTGTCTTGGCTTCGTCTGTATTGAACTTTGTATCGTCTGTCTTGGCTTCGTCTATATGAACTACAGACGAAAGCATCACTCTGGAGACTCAGATGAAACAAGTACAGACGGATACAAACCTCAGATGAAGTAAGCATAGACGAAACACTTCTCAGACTAAGTAAGCATAGACAAAGTAACTTGGAGACTACTGACACAGACGAAGCAACTTGGATAATACTGGTATAGACGAAGCAACTCCATAAGAAGCACGCACAGACGGAATAGCTCTTTAGATGAAGTAAGCATAGACGAAACAACTCAGATGAATCAAGTATAGACGGAACAACCCATCAGACGGAACAAGAGTTCTTGCATCTTAATCCCTTCATTTGAGCTTCTATAAGGCACGAGACACGTCCCTGAGCGCGCTTGAATAATTAAGGATGGCATGAGCGCGCCCCTGAATGTGCCCTAGCGCATTTTCGCCACAAGCAGAGCATGAAGGCGCCCCATGAGTGCGCCCTGGCGCGTTTTAACAGACGATATCATTTTAACAGCCTTGGATGCTCAACTTGAGGTTTGACTTGCTCTACTCTCTTGGTTTGAGCTTTTGTTCAAGTATTGAATCCACTCCTTGTTGCTTATCTCTTCTTCAATCCTTCATTGAACCTAAAGATTAACAAAAGAAGAATTAAAATGACTTAAAACTCAAGAAAAACTTACAAAACTCACAAAACACTCACTCAAGAACTAACACTAAGCAATTATGATATTTTTACTGTTTTCTTGACTAAATTATAGCTAAACCTAGTGAAAATAGATGGGAATGAGCTTAAAACACCTAGAAAAACCTGTATAATCTAGCACTTATCACCCTTGTTTTACGTATAAATATTACCCTTCCGTCTCGCGTTTTGTATTCATGGCTTTGAATATTTTTCCGTTGTCTTTTCCTTGGAGTATTTTTCTTTGCTTTTCACTCACCTCCTTTAGATGATGTCTGGAATGAAATTTGAAGGTGGTAATGATTGTCGTGGGGCGCGAGACCTGTTTTGGGTTTCACACTCAAAATCAGCTCCAGCTTCCATGGTCCTCGGGCCACCGTTGTGCCCTTCGCTGAGCGGCTTTCGGGTATTCGACCTGGGTGAGGAGGATTCTCCCTTCTTAAGTTCTTCAGCCGCGTTATCCTTTTGTCTTTCAAACTGCTTTGTTGTTTGTTGGATGATGTTTGGAATGAGAAGTTCTAGTTTTGTGGGTTTTTGGGCAAGCTGCGATCAGTCAAGGTATTTCCGAGGACCCTTACCTCGGGGATTCCAATCGCTTTGTGTATCTCTGTCCCTTCACCCCTCCTTGATTGTTTGGTCTCTTTGAAGGAGGTAATGGAGGTCAGGGCCTTGCTACTTCCCATATCTTGTGGGATTTCCCTGTCTCCCCTTATTTGTGTGACGTTGGAATATTTTAAACACTTATTCTTCGAATTTTGGCATGTTCGCTGCTGAGCATCTGTAATATTAGTAGTGCTTTACTTACTTTGGTCTGTGTCGGTATTCGAATTATTACGAGGTATATATTACGAGGTATATTCTATACTCGCACTATTACGAGGTTTCGCCTTTTGGATATTGTTCGAAGTTCGAACCATGTTGTGTACTCGAATTTTTACGAGGTTCTATTTTACTTGCGCTTTCGCGGGATTCGCCGAGCTATATTCTATACTTGCACTATTACGAGGTTTCGCCTTTTGGATATTGTTCGAACCATGTTGTGTATTCGAATTATTACGAGGTTTATATTTCTTTTGCATTTTCGCAAGATTTGGCGAGCTATATTTTATAATCGAACCATGTTGTGTACTCGAATTTTTACGAGGTTTATATTTCTTTTGCATTTTCGCAAGATTTGCCGCGTTATACTCGAATTATTACGAGGTGTTGCTCATACTGAGCCTTGTATTTGAATTGTCACGTTGGTTTCACATGTTCTCTTAACATAAAGATGGTGAACATTCATTCATCATAAGGGTTACACATTTAAACTTATATTCTTAACTGAAATACTGCTTTAAATGGGTTGTGTTCCACGTCCTCTGGAGGGGCTTTCCTTTAAGTTTGGCCAGCTTATAGGCTCCATTCCCGTACTTTTCAAGAATGCGGAAGGGTCCATCCCAATTTGGTGCCAGTTTCCCTTCACCCTTCTATCGGCGAGCCTCGCCAACACTTCGCCAGACGAGGTCGCCTTCCCTGAACTCCCTGGGTTTTATCCTGGAGTTATACTTTCTGGCGAATTGGTCCCTTATCGTCGTGTTGTACACGAGGGCCTTCTCCCGAGCTTCTTCCAGTAGGTCTAGATCGGCTCTGATTTCCACCGAGTTAGTGTCTTCCCGAGCACTTTGTCTTCTCCAAGATGGTTCTCCTACCTCTACTGGAATCATGGTGTCCATCCCGTATGTTAACTTGTAAGGTGTTTCTCCAGTAGAGGTCTGAGGCGTACAATGGTATCCCCACAATATGCTCGGGAGCTCCTCGGCCCAAGCTCCTTTAGCGCCTGACAATCTCTTTTTTAGCTCAGACAATATCACCTTGTTAGCGGCCTCAGCTTGGCCGTTTGTCTGTGGGTGTTCTACTGAGGTAACTCGGTGTAATATCCCGAGGTCCTTAAAGAACTTCTCGATTCCTGTATCAATGAATTGTCTTCCATTGTCTGGGACTATGGTCATAGGTAACCCATGGCGGCATATGATGTTCTTCCACACGAACTTCTGGACTTGGGGTGCTGTGATGGTTGCGAGAGCCTCTGCTTCTATCCACTTAGTGAAGTAATCAATTGCCACTATCATGAACTTAACTTGTCCTCGTCCTAGGGGAAAAGGACCTAACAGATCTACTCCCCAAACCATGAAAGGCCAAGGGGAGCTCATTGTGTGAAGTTCGTTGGGAGGAAGTTTGGGAATATGACCGTGCTTCTAACAGTCCTGACATCGCTTGACAAATTCCGAGACGTCCTTCTTCATGGTGGGCCAATAGTATCCCGCACGGAGGACTCTTTTAGCCATCGTCTTCGTTCCGGTGTGCATCCCACATATTCCTTGATGGTTTCTCTCATGACGTAATCGGCCTAGTCAGGATCCAGGCATTTAAGCAAAGGGGTAGAGAAACCTCGTCGGAACAACTCGCCATGGAGGAGAGTGTACATGGCGGCCAATCTTTGCAGCTTCTTTGCTTCGTAGGAATCTGAAGGCAGTTTTTCCTCCCTTAGGTATGCAATGATCGGAGTCATCCACGTGTCCGATGTTGAGATTACCGAGTTAAAACTCGACGTTTCCCAACTCGGGTAAGGAAGGGTTTCTTGAATTAGTGTCCGATGTTGTCCACCTTTCTTAGTGCTTGCTAATTTGGACAGCACATCGGCACGTTCGTTGGCTGTTCTTGGGACGTGCTGTATTTCAAACGCATCGAAATCCTTGATTAGCTGCTTGGCCAAGGTGTGATATCTTTGTAGAACGGGTTCTTTGGCCTGATACTCATTCATCATCTGTCCTGTGAATAGCTGAGAATCCGACACACACCTGACCGACCTTACTCCCATGTCCCTTGCCAACCTGATCCCGGCGATTAAGGCCTCATATTCTGCCTGATTGTTGGATGTTGGTAATTCGAATCTGATGGCCTGTTCAAGAACAAGGCTGTCTGGGCCTTCCAGTATCACTCCGGCCCTGCTCCCTTTTTGGTTCGACGAGCCGTCAATGCTGAGTGTCCATGTTGTACTCCCTTCCTTTTTTAAGGGGAGTTCTGTTAAGAAGTCAGCCAGAAACTGAGCCTTCATAGGTCCTCGGCTTTGATAGGTGAGACCGAACTCTGATAACTCGATGGCCCAAGCAGTCATTCTCCCGGCCAAATCGGGTTTCTGTAGCATTTGCCGAAGCGGATGGTCAGTTCTTACGGTGATATCTCAGCTTCTGAAATAGTGTCGAAGTCTTTTGCCCAAAAAAATTAAAGCAAAGACTAACTTCTCAATCACTTGGTAGCGTTCTTCTGCCGGGAGGAGAGTCCTACTAATGAAGTAAACGGGTTGTTGATGCTTTTCTCCATCAGTTGCTAGGACCGAGCTGATGGTGGAATGAGCCACCGATAGGTACAGATTTAGTTTTGTGGTCGTCGGTCGCTGCAATACAGATATGAGTGAAATCTGTCTTTTGATCTCTTCGAATGCCCTTTCGCATTCCTCATTCCACTCGAAACTTTTAGATCCCTTCAAAAGTCCGAAGAGAGGTCGGATTTTTTCAGCTAACTTCGGGAGGAACCTTGAAAGAGCGGCCAGTCGCCCATTAAACCTTTGCAGTTCCTTTAGTGATTCAGGGTGTCGCATTTGTAATATAGCTTTACATTTGTCTGGGTTTGCCTCTATTCCTTTTGCCGTTAGCATGAAGCCTAGAAACTTCCCACTTTTCACCCCAAACACACACTTCTCGGGGTTAAGACGTAGTTGGTGGGACCGTACTCGCGCGAATATATTGATGAGCGCAGCTGCGTGGTCATCTTTTTGTGTTGACTTGACGACCATGTCGTCGACGTAAGACCTCATGGTTTGACCTAATTCTTCTCGAAAAACTTTGTCCATCAGCCTCTGATAAGTTGCGCCAGCATTTTTCAACCCGAAAGGCATAACTTGGTAGCAATAGTTGGCCGTGTTACTCATGAATGCCGTCTTATCCTCGTCCGGAGAATACATCTTTATCTGGTTGTACCCGGCGTAGGCATCTAAGAAGCTCAACATTTCGCACCCTGAGGAATTATCAACAAGTCGGTCGATACTGGGGAGAGGATAGGTGTCCTTTGGGCATGCTTTATTCAGGTCTGTATAATCAGTGCACATACGCCATTTCCCATTTGATTTTTTTACCATGACCACATTGGCCAACCACGTAGTGTACTTAATCTCCCGAATGAAACATGCTTCCAACAATTTTCTTACTTCTTGGCTTACGGCTGCTCCTCTTTCCTCCCCCAATCGTCTTTTCCTTTGAGCCACAGGCTTTGCTTGTGGGGACAAGGCTAGTTTGTGGCACAGGAATTTGGGGTCTATTCCCGGCATGTCCCCTACGCTCCAGGCGAACAAGTCAGCGTTTCCCTTCAAAATTGCTTCTATTTTTACTTTGGTTTCCCCATTCAAACTTCGTCCAACTTTTAGTGTCTGATCTTGTCGAGGTCCGACCTGAACAAGGCATGTATCTTCAACGGGGGTGGCCCTGTCCTCCGTGGTTGGAAACCTAGGATCGAGCTCGACCTCCTCGTCAGGGGCCCCTTGCATTGTGTCGCTGGGGCGATCTTTACTTTCCTCCCTCGTCTTGCTGTGGTTCCGTCTTTTGAATATCTGTGCGTAACATTCCCGTGCTGTGCGGTAATCGGCATTTATTGTAACCACACGATCACCAGACGGGAATTTCATGGCCAGGTGGATTGTGGAAACAACGGCACCGAGTTGATTGAGAGTTCGTCGACCTATGATGACGTTGTACGAGGTCTCGGCCTCAACGAGGAGAAATCAGATATTGATAGTCCGACATTCTGTCCTCCCGGTGAAGGTGGTTGGGAGGTCGATGTATCCCTTAGTATATACCCTTTCGCCTGCGAAGCCGAGCAGGGGCTCAGTGTGGAGTTGGATCGAGGCATGGTCGATGCCAAGTCTGACGAAGGTGTGCCAATAGAGGATATCAGTCGAGCTCCCTTGGTCAATCAGGGCCTTCTTCACTTCCCATTCGGCTATCACCACCGAGATTACCATTGGATCGTCATGATCGCGCCCCGGGATGCCGAAGTCTTCATCCGTGAAAATGATGGGGGGCATGCTCCGAGCACTTCCTTTATGGGATACACTGTTTATGCTCCTGAGATATCTCTTCCGGGCATTGTTAGAGCATCCTCCTCCTCCAAATCCCCCGGCGATGGTATTGATAACTCCTCGTAGGTGCGACTTGCCCTGCCTATTGGGTTCCGCCTTCTGTGCAGGTCGATCCTTATTTCCTCCCTTTTGATATGTGTTGTTTCGTGGTCTCTTGTTTCCCCACCTGTCCTGCATAGGATTTCCGACTTCCTCTTGGCCATCTTTTCGGACAAAACGGATAAGGGCTCCGCTTTGGATCAACTCTTCTATGATGTCCCTCACTTTCCAACATTCTTTGGTGGTGTGACCATAGTTCTGATGGAAACTGCATGTCCTTTGATGGTCGGCGTTTCGCGGGGTTGGACATGGGTTGGGCATTCTAATCAGGTCGGCATTAAAAGCTTCTCTTAGCACAGTTTCCCTTGGGGCGTTGAGCGGCGTATATGCTGCAAACCTTCCTGTTCGCTTTCTTTTGGGGTCGGCTACCCACTGCCTTTGCTGGTGAGATTCTGTTTTGTTTGAGCGGTAGCTTTTGTCCTTCCCTCGCCTTCTCGCCGTGGCATTCTCCTCGATGCTCATGAATCTGGCCGCCCGAGCTCGCACCTCGTCCATGTTTCCGGGTGGTTCCGCGTACAGGGAGTCGGAAAATGGCCTGGGCTGAACACCTACTTTCAGCGAGTGCATGGCCACCGCGGGGTGCAGATTGGGGATATTCATGGTGGCCTTTGAAAATCGCGTCATGTAGCCTCGGAGGCTCTCTCCTTCTCTTTGGTTTACATGTTGTAGTGACGACGAATCGGACAAAACCGGCTTGTAGTCCGCAAACCGAGCCACAAACTTGGTGCATAGAGCTTCAAACGAATTTATGGATAAAGGCTGGTGAGAATAATACCATTCCAGAGCCATCCCTTTTAAGGTAGTGGGCAGTAGTCTACAATGGATGCGCATGTCGTCGGAAACCATTCCTGCCTGGGTCAAGTAAGCTTTGACGTGCGAAGTCGGGTCCGTAGTTCCATCATATCTTTCCAACCAGGGCCACCTCCAATTCTCGGGCAGCCGACATTGCATCACGTCGGGTGTAAAGGGATGGAAAGTAGTTAACCTTTGTAATTCGGGATTCCTCGGCACATCCACCTCTTTGAAGGGGAGCTCCTGGGGAATCCATGCTTTCGCGGCAGGGGTTGGCTCCGGGACACCCGAGTCTGCCAAAGGGGGCTTGCGTGGTGCTTGGTCTCGTTCAAGAAGAGGAGAGTTATCTTCTACGGTGTGGGGGATTCCTTCCTCGGCATCCATTATTCGATTTTGGAGAGCCTCCATCTCCTACTTTTGGTACTTCCTCATGTCTTCAAACTCCTTTTTGTTGGCTTCTTGCTTCTCCTTCCTGTCGTCATTCATCTGTTGACGCATTTCTGTCATCAAGGTTTCAATGTGCGTTTTCAATGCTTCAAGGGCTGTTGGATCCATACTGTGTGTGGATACTGGTGCGTGACTTCTGGTTTTCACCATGAACCTTGGAGTCCCGGGCAAAGTTTTACCGGGCCCCACGATGGGCGCCAAACTGTTCCGGTAGGAACTTGGTGACGAGACTGCTGCCGATGAGCCTCGCCGAACTGGTCCGAGGTTAGTCTTTGGAGGTCGGCTAGTGCGCCGGTAAAGACACTTTCGATCCCTCTATGCGTGATCCCTTTGACTTGTACAAGGTACGCTATTTATACCGTACCTTGTCATGATTTCTGCTATCCCTACTTGTGGAGTTGCATGATGATGAGGCTGGAGAGTGATGACGGGGTGAGTTCCCGGGGCTACACGTTGCCCTTTGTGCATGTGGTTGTCTCATCGCTGGGCAGGCACCTCCATGCTGGGTAGTTGGCGTGCGGCTCGATGCAGATATGGTTATGATTGCCTCGATACTTGGTTCCGAGCTCATTCGAGAACTTTCAAACTTAACATCAACTCGGCCATAGTTCCCTGGCCGGGTACCCTGCTAGGAGCTCGGATTCGGCCCGTACAACAGTAATCCCAAACAATAAAATACATGTAATAATGACTATTTGCAAACAAATTACTTTCTATCTTAGTCACTTCAAAATAATTAAATCCTTTTTGTTCATTTGTTCTTCGTAATGCTAAAAAAAAAAAAACACATACATTGTCTTTATTCTCTTTTTACTGTAAGAACAAAACAAAATAGAAAATACAATTAAATTAACTCTTGTTAAAGTGTTTCATAATAAATAGAAGAAATGATTCATTTATTTTGTAGCTATAATGATTAAAATATAAAAAGAGGGTTGAATTGTGTTTTAAAATAATTTCTACAAGTTTTTTGAAAATCGAAACTTCAGCGCTTCGATTGATAGAATCAGATAAAGACGAAGATAAGTTCATAGCAAATGATATATAAAAAAAAAATGAGAGACTTAGTTCAATATCACATCGATTAGTTGTAGTTGAAGCAATAAAAATATAAGAAAACAAATTAACAATAATAAAAAGAAACAAGAGAGAAAGATAACACAACTCATTTTTATATTGGTTCGTCTCAGCGATATTACTTTCAGTTTCTTAGCAACTAGCTAAGATCTCATTATTATTGAGTACAACTGAGTATTATTTGAATCTAGCTACTTCTAGCTACCACTCCAAGTATTCTTTGACAACAACTTCTTAAGGGTAGATGCCTCCTCAAGTGAAACAAGTATTTTTTGATAGCAGTCTCTTGAGGCTAAACAAATATTCTTTGACAACAACCCTTCAGGCTAAACACCACCAAAGGTGTAGAATGATAAAAGAGAATTTAACTCTTTTTTAGATAACCTCTGCATGGAGAGATTTACAAATATGTTCTTTCAAAGTTCAACCTCTACACAAAGAAAGATTTACAAATTAAGTTCACAAGAATATATTACAAGAAAATTTATTTTTCTAAGAACTAGAAGTTCTTCTTAGATACTTAACAATCTTCAGGTTTAAGTTCTTTTATGGGAGAAGATTAGTCATTAGACAGGATAAGACACAAATCTTCATTCAACAGATATCTTTTAGCGTGCAACATTCACTTACATTAAACGCGATAATAAACATGTCAACATCAATGCTTGAAAAAGTTCGGATCGAGGTTCATATATTCAAAAAAGTTAATCTTCTTTCTGCTTTAAATCTTTCTGTCAAAAACATCCTTATTGCTTTTCGCAAATTTTCTCTCACAAATACTATGTTGACTTCTTATTAACTTGAACATAAATTCTTATAAGGATTTAGTCCATTCATAAAAGAGCGAAAATATCAGAGTCTAAGAGTATAAAATCAATTAATAGAATTGATATTTAATTTTTTATTTTTAACATATGTATGATTATCATTAATCAGTTCTTAACTTTATTCGTTGATTCACATCTACTGAAAGATATATTTATTTATATGAAATATTCATCCGGTCATGTTAATGTTTAACTTTCAAGTTTAAACTTTATTTTATAAATTTAAGATTTTTATTTTAATAATATAATTACTAAAGTTTAAAGATATAATTTATCCTTTTGATTTAACACTCACCGAGAATTCTCTAACTATATCTAAAATAGTATTTTCTCTGTCCTATGAAATTTAATCTTTGAGAATATTTTGAAAATTATCTCCAACATTGATGACTTGGGACATCAAGAAAAATCTTTAATATACAAGTTCGACTGCAAGCGGAGAAAATTTGTGAGAGAAACATATGCATGTAATTCCAACCATTATCTAATGTCAACCTTTAAAAAAAAATTAAATCAAATTAAATTTCTTTGTCATCAATACACCTGTATAAAGAAACATTGCAGACACATTCAACAATAACTAATACAACTAATAATCATTAGTGAAAAAATAAAATATATTGAGATAAAACTTTCTAAACACTGTTTATAAAATGTAAAAACAATTAAACATAACTTACCAAAGAAAACATTTAACCTATCTTAAGACTTTGGTAGTTTGACCTAAATGGGTTCATTTACGTTTTCTTTACATAAATGAGACCCATTTAAAAATATTTATCAAATTGGGCCGTTATGTTGAGCTGGGGAGTGTAACCTACAAGCTAGCAATTACGTTCAACCCATGAACGTAATATTCAGAAATGGGTTACGTTCAAAACGTGAGCGTAACCGGGCAGGGTATTGACGCGTGTCAATCCCTGCATTGGTTACGCCCAACAGTGGAGCGTAACCGGTTACGTCCCAGTGCTAGACGTAACCTTCTTCATATTGGTTACGTCTCAGCCCTGAATGTAACCCTCTTTTTACAATTTTACAACCCCCATTTTTCACCCTCACCGTTTCACTCCCTTCATTTTCACTCTCTCAATTCCTCTCTTCCTCCTACTCCATTCTTCTCCTACTCCACAACCGCAACAGTAAATTTTGTTTTCAACTGGTCCCCACTGCCATTTTTGCCTCCTAAGTTTATTTAGTCTCCACCTTGCAGCAGTTTAGTCCCCAGGGTTTGGTCCCTACAAATTAACAGGTACGATTTTTAAAATATAAACTGTTTTGTCCATGTTAAGTTTGTTAATTTTAGGTTGTTAGAAAAATTTCAAATTTATTGTATAGTAAGTGTTAAGTTATAGTTTAGGTTGTTAGAAAAAATATAGGTACGTAGAAAAATTATAGTTTAGTGTTAAGTTATAGTAAGTGTTAAGTTATAGTATAATTTAGTAGATTTATTATAAAAATTATTAGAATAGCCCCTAATAGAATATTAGAAAAATTAATTTGTGTAACTCCACAAAATATTTAGGTTTAAGTAATAATTTAAAATTTGTAGAGAAATTTAAATAAAAATAAAATAAAATAATTTTTTTTAATGTAATTTAATTTTTTAAAAAATAGAATATATTAAATTTAAGTTGGTGTAGTTAAGATAATTTGTTTAAAAATATTTTTTATAATAGATTAATTTAAATATAAATAGAATAGATAAATTTTTTTAGCGTAATTTTTTTAAAATAAAAATAGAATAGATTAAATTTAAGTTGGTGTAGGTAATTAAATTTTTTTTTAGATTTTTTTTGGAATAGATTAAATTAAATATAAATGAGATAGATAAATTTTTTTTAGTGTAATTTTATTTAAATAAAAATAGAATAGATTAAATTTAAGTTAGTGTAGGTAATTAAAAAGAATTTTTAGATTATTTTTTAGAATAGATTAAATTAAATATAAATGGAATCATATGAGAAGTAAGATGAACATGATCTTGAGTCATAATAGGGTTTACACAAGTACGAGGGTCACCCCATTGGGTAACTTTCCATCTTTTAGTTCTCTTTGATTTTATTGCCCGCATATAGAAAGGACACGGGGAACCTGGATTACTCTTGAGACAATGAACAACATACTTTGTTGGTTTCGACTCATTGACCGACATTGTTTGGTGCACATTCATCAAATACCGATTAACAACATTTTGAACATCCTTCTTGCTGTCGAACTCTAAGCCAACAGATAGTTCTTGGCCCTCTTTCCAGTCCTCTTTAGCAATTAAACCCCAACCGTCTTCTTGATCGGGGCGATTCCAATTAACGTTGGTATAATGTGTTATTTGTCAAGAATGGTTGTTGCCCACCCCTTCATCAAACACACATTAATAAATTCATAATCCCAAAAAATATATTATTAAATTATATTCAAATAAATCATTTAAATATTAATTTTTCACATTACCCGTAAACATCATGTTGGAGGTTACCACTTAAACTGCGGTTAGGATCATTTGTTTTCTCATCATCCGACTCAGATAAATTACAATACACATGTAGTCATCATCATCATCCGAACTATAGTTTAGACTCTCACAATGTCCCTTGTACGACATATCAATATTTGTTGGCCCCAGATTGTGCATTGAAGATGAACCACCTGCTACAAATACTTGTACGCACAATTCAATAGGACCTATGTCTTTTCTCAAATAATTATTAATCATACACTCAACATCACCATCATCAGCTATTTGGACAAGAACAAACTTATTTTTAACGTAATATCTAGTAACGATAGAACCAATTACTCATTAGAATTTAACTTAAATTTTTCACGAATACTATTTTCTAACAATTGAAAACTTATTCCTCTGTTTATTTGCATGACTCTTCTTGATTCTTCAAACATGACACCTTCATCATCTTCATATATTCTACCATTCATATACACAATAATTATAATTGAAAAAGTCATTTCTCAACAATTTATCTAAAAAAAAAATAAAAATAATATCAATATTAAATATTAAACGAAATATTATACAAATTGAAAACATCTGTCTCTAGATGGCTTATGTTCCAACGATGTTACCGTACATTTCTGTCAAAATAACAATAATAGATACATCTTCTCTTATACAGCATTTTGATATTTACTTGTTGAATATTCACAAACTTTTGTAATGTTTTTTTATGAATTAAATATTTTGTATTGTTAAACAGTTAATAAATAACTTTTAGATGTTAAAATAATTATTATAAAAATTAATAATGTTTCCGTAAATCATAATCCATAATTAAATGAAAATGTAATTTTTGTTTGAAACCAAAAATGTATTTTTTATTGACAATACATTCTAATTAACTTGCATTTCTTTTATTCATGTCAAAGATACGTAGAGTTTATGACAATTATTCAATGTATTTTCAATTGAGTTAGACTCCTTATTAATTAAATTACATATTTATATTCTTAAAATTCAGCGTTATTTATATATATTTTTAAGCTCAAGATCTGTATGATGTCCACTTTAATATATATCAAGTGTGAGTAATTGATATATTTTTCTGGTCACAAAGCCAAGCAGAAACTATTTTTCATAAATAAACGTATACATATATATGGAATATATATGGAGTGAACATGAATCTGGTGACAAATTACTTTTGTCTTTTGTGGGATTCCAACGTTGACCCTCTCGCCCGTGCGTACCATTGGTTCTTCCATTTCGGAACTTTCTCGATTAAGCAAGTGGATTTTTTAATTTTTTGAGCTGATTGGTCGCAATAAACCTAAATTTTTTATTTTTTATTTTTGGGGTTTGTGGAAAAATATTTAGGATTTGAGGTGCATAAGGAAGGGATAAGTGCATGAGGACACTAAAGGAGGAAACTTTTGGGTACAGAAAATTGTTTCTTTACCTGGGTTTCTTTAAAAAATGGTGCAGAGTCTGTGTTTGATGGCTTCTCATGGTTACCCTCCTGGTCTTGTATTACACCCACAACTGGGCTTATCCGGCACCAATTTGAAGGTAACATCAACAAGTTGAGATTTTGCAGAATTTAGCAATATTAATGAATGGAATGGTGTTTTACTGTAAAATGGGTGTGTTAGTATTGAGTATTACCAAAGGGGTATGTTATTATGTTTTATAATGAAAAGAATGGAGTAAGAGATTATCATGTAACCTTTTAATCATCCTTATTCTTAAACTAGTGGATGTTTGCACATAATGAAAAAAATTTCCCCTCCAAAAGTCTTCGACACAATTAAACTCATAATAACATCTTCCAAGACATGTTTACATGGTTCTAATACTTGTTATCTGTATGGTTACTTGTGACAATCTGGCTGAGTATTATAGGCTATTTTTATTGTATAATTTTTTGGTTATATTTTAAACTCTTTTTTTCAAGACAGGGCTACCAAACGTCCTTTCCTTCTCCAGTAACAAAAGCAGACCTGATCAGATATCAGTCTCCTTGTCTTAAGCTAAGTCCATTTGAGGAGTCAGGGAAATCCCAAAATGAATTGTTTGATAATGATAAGTTTATTGATGTTGAATTCTCAGTTCAAAGCTCTATGCTTATAGATGACCAAGGTATGTTTGATCAAACCAATTGTGGTTATTTTCTTTTTCTAGAATGTTAGATGATTTTTCGATCAAGTAGTACTACTCCCCCAGTCCCCCTACCCACTTTGTGTTGCCTATTTATTTATGATTCTATGTCATTTTCTCACAGACTAGTCATGTGGAAATATATGACATTTGGCTTGCTACACTACTTAAATTCTATTTGATGTAACGATCCTGCAAATACAGTTTGAATTTCATCATTCTCTGATTGCTTCCCATTCTTCATGACTCCGCCAAATTTCATGAGTTAAATTGGGATCCATTACCTTGCAATTGGGGAGGATGGTTTAATTTTGTTTCTGTTCATTGATTGTGCATCTTTCTTCCCATGTTAATTTAGTGGTGATAAGAACCTTGGGAGAACCACACCACAAAAGCTAGCTACTGTAGTTGGAGAGTCCCCCATACCTTGCGATTGGATCCCAACATCCCATCAAGCTGTGCAGCCTCAGTGCCGCCACACAGGCTAGTTGTGCACTAATACTTTGACTAGATCCTAGTGAACGCTGCAATGCGTTGCTGGTGTTACTACTTGCTCTGCTCATTTGCAGTTGAGAGACATGGTGGAAGACTTTGATGCCAATTGATAAGAGCCTTGGAAGAACCATACCACAAAAGCTAGCCATTGTAGTTGGATAGCTGAAGGCCTTATGGACCCCACACTAGAGTCCCATACTTCCATTGTGGGACTCAAGCTTGCAATTGGATCCTAACAAGTGGCAAGCTATTAAATCTGTCAACCAATAATTTAGGTAACCACCAGTGAAGGTTGGCTTGATCTTGCAGATGTTACATATTACTAACTTGCCTTGTTGGTGCAAAATGCAGAGCGCATATGACTGAAATTTGGCTGACACCTTTTCTTCTGTCTGCGTTAATTGTGAAGATGAATACTTGGGATGATTTATGCTGCTAAATCCTTTGTGCTTTTACATTGTGTCTTAATCTGACTTCTGAATAACATTATTGTCTTTGGTTGCAGCAAACTGCTCAAATGCAGTACTTTTTGGCTTTGGCATTGCTGAACAATGCACTAAGCGTGATAAAATTTTGAATTTCCTAATGTCTGAGGCTGCTGAAGCAGGGATAGATGGAGCAAATTTAGCTTTGTTATCAGATTTGATAAAATTGCAGTTTTCAAGCATTAATGAACCTCAACAACTATTGTCATCTCTTGTCTACCCAACTAGCAAATTTGATATCCAGAAGCCGCTGCTGTACTATTTTCAAGATTCAGCACTTTCTTCAAAGATCATGGTTCATCCAGATGGTCAAATAACATTTATGGGTACTGTGATTGAGTTGAAAGATCTTCTCTCTGTAGTTGCCGAGTCATACTTATCAAAATCCTCACATAAGGGTGAAAAGTCATATATGCTTGTTCCACACTTCAGTAGGTATAAACATGTTGACTTTCTTGACCTGTTTAAACTTTTAACCAATTAAATAAAATTCTTAGACATCCTAGGAAGACTTTAGTTACTTAAATTCACTATTATTAAAACACTGAAGAATATGGAACAAATTAAAAGTTCATGCCGTGTATAGGAACTGGAAAAAATATCATATTTTTGGACCCCATATGTGACAATAATTTTCAATTTCGTCCATATGGAGTAACTTCATGTCAATTTCATATTGTTATAATAACAGACAACAAGGATGACATTAAAATGATTGTACATTTAGGGATTAATTGAAAACTTTTTTGTGTGTGGACCAAGTTGGAAGTGAGTCTTGTGTAACCAACATACACTTTTAACTTTTCTATGATAACTGAAAACTTGATTACTGCAACTGGGACGATAAACTTCCATTATCACTGACTTCAAATATGTGGACTTCATTTCACACACACACACACTGCAAATAAATTTATTAAATTGTGCCATATAAATGCATATGGCAAATATTGGGAGGGTCAAAGTTCTAATCTTGAAGAAGGTATTTGTTAATCTCACGGCAATGTGTAGTGGGGATTCCCCTTGACCATAAAAATATGAATACTTGTATGGTAATTAACATAATTTAGTTTAAATTAATTGTTTACTTGTACATGCACAGAGGTTCCTTGTTTCAATTGGTTTTTCAATGATTGTCATGTTGTCACTGTTTTTCGGTAATAGATATGACCGCTCATTTTCTATACTCCAATTTTAACAGCATTATTATTAGTTGTGCCAAGGAACTTACTTTTTCTGAGATTCCATGTGGACAGGTTGAATATCAATGAATTAGACGTAAATCATTCTTCCACACCGCAGATTCAATCTACCTTAACCGCTCCTTTAAAAAGGTATGCAGAATATACTTTTCCTGATTGTTCTGAGCTGTTGTATGACAGGGATACACACTAATGTTGAGCAGTAAAACAACAAACTGTTTTCATCTTTCAACACCCATGTTTAGCATTTAAGTTGCTGAGCATTAGACTGTTTCTGTAGTGTGTATTTTCTAAATGAATTTAAGAAATCAAACTTTTATGTGCCACAGTAGGATTGGAACCAAGTATCCTTTTACTCCCCCTCCCCCCTCTCCCATAAGGAAAAAAAAGTCAAGGATAATGTGGGTTTCCGTTGTAAATCATAGGTGCTTCTTGAAATGATTTAGTTGAGACATTCATACTAGGCTGATTTATCGCCAATATTTAAGGCTTTGATGGTTAGTTAGTTTAGTTCGAAATAGTCTATTTGAGGCTATACTTACCTTTATGGGAGTTGATGGTTCAAACTTCAAGCGTATGTATTGTTCCTGCAATTAAACAACATCACATGCTGGAGAAAATATATGCTGTTATATATATATATATATATATATATATATATATATTTGTATTTAGGATTACCTTGTGTTTGTTAAAGGATAAAAAATATTTTTAAAGTTTTGTGCAGAAAATAATGAAAAAAAGTCAAAATAAAAATCCTGGTTGATGGAAACAAATTTTTAGAGCATCAGAGCTCATTTTCTTAAGCAAACCAAACAAACAATTATAATATTTCATTTTCTACAAATTCTTTTAGCACAAAACTCCTCTACTGAATATACAATGCCCATAGTAATTTGACTAATTTCTAGCTCAAGAAATATACAAAATTAATGCTCCTCTCTTGTCTAACAGTCCTGAGAAGATCAAATTCAAGCCATCTCCAAAAAAGAACAAGAAAGCGGGGAGGGAGAGGGATCTCTACAAGAACTCTTCACGTGCTTGTGAGACCCTTCTGTCCCTGATGGTTGACAAGAAACAACGACGGAAAACAGCGATTCTCTCACTGAAGAAATCCGGCCCTGAGCTTCCCGAGCTCCTGACTCAATTTTCAGCTGGCATAGCAGGCACTGGCCTTGCGGTCTTGCTATCTGTAATATGCAACCTAGCTTGTGGAAGGGCTACTATTTGCGCTTCTAGCTTGTTCAACACAGGATTTGGGTTTGGGTTGGTTTGGCTTTCTTGGGCAGTAAATAAGCTAAGGGCCACAATTGTGAGTATCAGCAGAAATGCAGGAAAGTTGGGTTTGAAAGAAGAGGAAATGATGCAGAAGCTGGATAAGAGCATAAAAGATATTTACTATACTGCTGCAGCATTGCTAGCAGTGGTAGCACTAAGGCTTGTTTGAGTAATATTTCCAGAGATGTGGTTCAATGACCTGTATATGCTATATGGCTAATTGGGTCATGCTCAGTTATTTCTGGTGGTTGAATTTCTACAGTGATGGCATGGGGTGAAGCAAATGCAAACTGCAATGCAGACAGTTAGAACCAAGGGTTGAAGACTTGAAGTAGTTCCATGATGAGATTTTCTATGCACAAGGTTGATCAGCTATTTGCTGTTGTAATTAAATTCGACTTCCTATCAACTCAGGATGCATTGTATGGTATTGCAGCTATAAACTGTAAGATAGAATTTTGGAATGAAATCAATAAACTGACTTTAATTATTTCATGGTTAAAACTTTGCGTGAATTTGAGGTACAACGTGATCATCAACGCGTATCCAAATATACGAGCTAAATATTTGGACTGGATGCATGGATTTATTACAATGATGGAAATAACCATTTTTAATTCAGTATTTGAATTGCATGGTCAAAATTATGTAGTTTCAACTTTCAATAAAATAAAGGGTGAATATGTTTCATATTAAGAGATTTACTATAGAAGAGATATAAATTTTTTTAATAAAATTTCATCATGGATAGTTACTTAGTTTAGTCATTTTAAGGAAACAAATCATGCGAATATGGTTCTAATGAGAACAACTATTTTGAATCACAAAAATACATAAAATGTCCAAAATTTAATTTAAATATAATTAATCTTAAATGCTATATACAAATATAATTGTTTAAAATAGAGATTTTTTTACTAAACTCCTAGTTAGACTAACAATCGCATTCCTTCATACTAGTCAATTCATTTAACCAATTGAAATAGATGGCTTAACAGTGAAAATGATAAAGATACATCTGACCCCAGTTCCTGTACATCATTAACTACAAATATGATGAGGTTCAAATTTGTATTAAGACACAATATATTGAAAGCACAGGTGACAAATCATATCTCAATCTCTTTATATCCGAAATCAATAGAAGAAAACAATCAACGATACAGCTTCGAACAAAGGAGAGCATTATTTAAAAGATTAAAGATTTGTGAAACTCTATAAATGGCTTGGACTCCTGAAGACAAAGATGATACACATTATTTTTCATAAAGCAGAAACAGTCTGCAACGATCAAGAGCATGTTGATAAATTATGCACTACAAAAATGAACAGTGAAGATTAACTTTTCTAAAATATACTCAATTTCATCCAACACAACCGCTAAAATATAATTGCTTGGCACATGGTTTGTATTTTTTAAGATAATAGTCAGGTCTCGGGGCTCCCAACCCCTCTTGCAAATGTGTGTAAAGCTTGAATCACAGCGCAAGAACTAGGTCAGTACTTTTGACACCACGCCTGCACCAACTGTTCTACCACCTTCTCTCAAGGCAAATCTTTGTCCTGAAAAATCAATATCAAGCAGTAAAACAAAGTTTCAGACTTCCAGCATGAAGTGTAATATTCAGCACATGGATAAATGTATCTATGTATGGTGATTGAATAATACACCAAAAACACAATTTTTCATTCAATGAAGCCATACTGACCTGCTTCAAGTGGAACTGCTGAAATCAATTCAAACACGGCAGTAACGTTGTCTCCAGGCATAACCATCTTAACATTTTCAGGCAACTCTACTTTTCCGGTGACATCAGCAGTTCTCAAGTAAAACTGAGGTTTATAGTTAGAGAAGAAAGCAGTGTGTCTTCCACCCTCGTCCTTTGTGAGTACATATATCTCTGCCTCAAATCTTTTGTATGTTTTTACAGAACCAGGCTTGGCAATGACCTTTTCAATAGCAGGCAGCATTAGGAAAGTGGTTTCTCAAGCTTAGTAATTTGAGTTCAAAACTCTACAAATTTTACTGAAACAAATACATAATATACAGTTCTCTTGCCTGAAGCAATAATGTCTAACACAAAGGAAAGCTTGATCACTACAACTAACCTGACCACGTTGAATATCTTCACGCTTCAGACCACGGAGAAGAAGACCAACATTATCACCAGCCTAACAAAATGTATAAAATCCTTATTAGTTTAACATACTGTGTAAATAGCCATTGTAGACGGAGATAAGAGTAACTTACTTGTCCTTGATCCAAAATCTTCTTGAACATCTCAACTCCAGTTACTGTTGTTTTCAGAGGACCACCCTACCATGGAAAATACAGAATTAGGAACCATCATCACAAAGGAAATTATCAAAACCTCAGATATAGAAATAAAATAAGCCCATCGAGAACAAACCACTAATCATCAGCGGCAAATAGAAAGTAGAAAACATAGCAGAATCATCAAATAGCAGTTTAATTGATAGGAATGATGAGAATCAGAGGGAGCTAGATACAGATGACTAAATGAACACAATGAACATACCTGCATTAGACCTAACACCTCCACTTCATCACCAACTTTAATGATTCCTTGTTCAACACGGCCAGTGGCTACTGTTCCTCGTCCCTTTGTCACAAATTAAAAATATAAGCCAGCTGAAATGAATTTCTGGAAATCATTGCCCTTATGTTTCTTTTCATCCAATATATACAAGGAAATCAGTGAAGCTTTTAAAAGAACTAAACAGAATTGAAAAGAAGAAATTTTGATCTTCTATTACAAGAAATAAAACAAGATAAAAAATAGGCATCACTGTCTTTCAATTTGATCAAAGTTACACCATTGTAACTTCACGGTAAACAGTAGAGCCCTAACAAATACCATCTTTCCTATTTAAATTTTAAGGTCCTAGACAAAATTAATTATCATTTTATTAGTTCTGTCATTATCTTCACCTAATTAGATTAAGAAGGGCAAGTAATGAATTGTTGAAATGTCCCCAGTTAAAAGAAGACCCGTTATGAACTACTAATCCACATATCCTCAAATGTCTATGATATTTCAACATACCAATAATTTCTAGTTGATTTGTGAAGTGAAGAAGCATCATATTAGGATATTAAAAACAATTTTAATAGAAAAAGGATATTAATTCTATTTTGTAAACAGTACCATTAAAAATTAAAAAAACATATGATTAACATACTGTAAGAATATTATAACCAAGCTCATCTTTACTTCAATGAATTGTCTTTCTTTGGAAAATAAACAGACAAATGAAGTCCAAGTCCTTTTACCTGAATTGAGAATACATCTTCAATGGGCATTAGGAAAGGCTTATCAAGTTGGCGAACGGGGTCAGGAATGTATTCATCTACAGCATCCATTAACTTTAAAATGGCTTGTCTTCCAATCTCATCATTTGTACCCTGTAAAGCAGACAACGCTGAACCTCTGATAATAGGAATTTCATCTCCAGGGAACTTGTAGAAGCTCAGAAGCTCTGCCAAACATACAATTAACATGAATAAACTTTCAAGTTTCAACAAACAAGGACTAAAGAACTTTAGGTGGGTGTATTTGTTTTCTGAGCAGGGACGAAGGAGAGGCGTTAGAGAAACATCCTACCACGGAGTTCCATTTCTACAAGCTCTAACAACTCTGGATCATCAACAGCATCAACTTTATTTAGAAAGCACACAAGAGATGGCACACCGACCTGCATAACACATTTAAAGATCATGTTTTACATTAATTAAGAAGCAAGGAGGAACTGTAGACCTACAAGTATACTTAGATTATTTACAAACCACTTCGGTAGAATACCTACTTGGCGAGCAAGAAGAATGTGCTCCTTGGTTTGAGGCATAGGTCCATCAGGCGCAGATACAACGAGTATACCACCATCCATCTGGGCAGCTCCTGTAATCATATTCTGCAAAACAGACAATTATTAAACATACAGTAAATAAGAATCATTCAATGATTAGTACTAAAGAAAAGCATTAGAAAGGCCACCATGTTGGAATGCTAAAGCCACTAATGTTCTGAGGAAAGCAGCAACATGACTTGTGCAGCTAAGCCATTGCAATATTTTGGACAATCTATTTTTTATAAAATGTTCTGGTTAGAAACTAATCTTCTTCAGAATTCCTACCTTAAATTTCCCATTTCATTTTGAATAGAAGATCATGCTACACAAGCACCCAACTACGTTAAATTCCACAGATAACAAGAACTACTATACATTTGTTAACTTACTTAAATTAATTCTACCAATTGACAATCCTCCATGTAGCAATTCAACCTTCTCTCTCACAACTCAGCCACCCACCAGCTCTAACTAACTAACAAATCTAATCAACAGCATCTTCCAAGTAGATATCAGACCAAATTAGAAAGCTTACTTTAACATAATCTGCATGTCCAGGGCAGTCGACATGCGCATAATGTCTTTTCGCAGTCTCATACTCCACATGAGCCTGAAAAATGAAGCATTGAGCAACCATACTTCTCAACAAAAACCATCACAACCATTAAAGAAAACCCAAACCAATACAAGTCCGAACCGTAGCAATGGTGATTCCTCTCTTCTTCTCTTCAGGAGCCTTATCAATTTCATCAAAAGCCACTGCCTTAGCTTTCCCTTCATCCGAAAGCACCTGATCAAAGCCAATTAAGTAAACATCAAAATCCTCTTTCCCTAAACACACAATTGAACAAACACACAAAAACAAAGAGCAAGTTTAAGACCTTCGTGATTGCAGCGGTAAGTGTGGTTTTCCCGTGATCTACGTGTCCAATTGTTCCAACATTAACGTGAGGCTTCCTGCAAGCAAAGGAAGAGAAACAACACAAACAAAACATGTAACTATAAATCATTATTTTTTCTTATGAAATTGCAAACAAAGAGAAAGAGAGAGTTACGTTCTGGTGAAAGTGGCCATGGATCTCCACCAGGGGTTGGAAGCGAAAGAAGAAGAGGTGGTGGTGGTGGTGGTGGTAGAGTCATTGGGAGGAGAGAGAGGGGAACGAGAAAAGGAAGAGTGGATTTGAGTTGCGAAAGGGAAGAAGCGTCGTGAAGTGGAAGAACAATTTCGGAGAGCGAGAATGGCCATTGAAGCGAAGAGAAGAGTGAAAAACCCTAAGCTAAGGTATGGAGGAAAGTACAGAGGCGAGGGTTTTAGGTGAAGAGAAGATGCACTGACTCACTCAGGGTTTTAGAATGGGCACCCGACACCGACCCGAAATATTCGTGCGGCCCAATTATTTCAAACCTCAGCTTATGTCGGACCATGACACAAAGTGTCTTAAAAAACAATTCTTTAGTTTTTCTGTTACAACTAGTGTTTTCTTTTTTTTCTTTTTATTTTTTTAATTTAAGATTTTATTTCGTGGAAAAACATAGATTTAAGACATTTTAAAATGAAAAGGGAGTTATTATTACTTGAACTATATTACGTGTTAATTAAATATTTTTTATTTTTATTCTTAAAAATGGTCGATTTTTTTTTTTCCCTTTTGAAAGAGTTTACTTGTTATAAGCATAAACCGACTAAATAAAATTAATAACTCTTGTCGTTTTTTTTATGCATTTATAAAATTAATAAAATTTCTTTTTGTTTCTGAGAGAAACTACTCATATGAATACTTTCCATGACTCTGTTAACTGAGTTTCAAAAATTACTTTTTGAAGTAAGAAACTGATTTTTTCCGAGAGTACTGTTTTTTAATAGAATATTAAAATGAAACTTGAAAAAACTAGGACACATAGCATGACATAATGAATTAATGAAAATGCAACTAATTTAATTCATGAAAACACAGTCTTAATATACATACAGAGAAATACGTGCAAGAAAACAAAGGTTAAAGAGAAAAAATGGTAAGTGTAACAGAAGAATGACATCATACATATAAAGTAGGATGAACTTAACAAAACAAAAAATACCAAAAAAGTGTTCATTGATTCGATCAAATTCATAAACTCAGTAATTTAAATTAAATTAATTAAATTAGTTCATATTTTTAAGTTATTTGAATTTAATTTAAACTAAAGTAATCAAATGGAAGTAAATCAAACTAAACATATATATTATTTATTATTTTATTATTATTAATGGAGTTTTATTAAATAATTATATATTATTTATATTATTTAGTTACAAGAATACGTTATAAAAAATATATTTTTTATATTTTTTAATAAACAAAAAAAGGGTTGGTTTGATTAGAATTTTATAAAATAAAAAATTAAAACCTTGAACTAAATTAACCTAATAAAAATTCATTAATTTAAATTTATTTTATTTTAAAACCGATTCAAAATCAACACGTAAATATTTCTATTATCCAACACGTTAACTTGACCTTGGCCACTCCATGGGCAAGATAAAAAAATTTAAATGATTTATACACGGAAGATAATAAGTTTGAAATTCATGTATGACGAATACTTATATGTAATTCATAATAATAACGTTAACCTATTTTTAATAAGTTTGAGTCAATGATAAAATATTAGTCATCATACGAGTGGATAAAAAAAATTAGTTTATTCTATAAAAGAATGTATTAAAGTACTTCATTGTAATTTATGTTGTTTCTTTCTTGTTTTAATTAAAGACTATTATTGATAATATTTAGTTATGTTTAAACTCAAAATACTTTAATATGACCAGAATCAACTTTAGTGTGTGTGTGTTTTTAAATGACTCTGATCATGGAAGTTGGTTGATTGATTAATTTTTAGGTTTCACGAGTAGTGAGTATGACAGGTATATTGGAATTTTGCTCAAATTAAGAAGGCAAATTGAAAATTAATGATAGACTACTCTAACAAGATTGAATATACTACTAAAAAATTAAATTAAAATTTTTAAAAAATGACTCTAACAAAAGTGAGTATATTAGTAATAAAGTACATGACATGCATGATGCAACCAATACATTAGAAAAAAAATCTCTACCTATCCAACAAAAAAGAATTAAAGTATATCGTGTAAGTTTAGGGCATAATATTGTATTAACTCCTATGTCAAAAATATTATTTCTATCACATGTATTTAGTAACTATTTTAAATAATTGAAATATGTTTTATTATTAATTTAAAAAATATAAATAATAGAAAAATAGAAAATAATTTTTATTACACCCTTTAACATGGGAATAAAGAATAGACATGCAATATACATTTTTGCCCATACATAATTTCAAGGAATATTTTTGATAACTTATCATGACACTCAGTGAAATCAATCAAAAAGTGTATCCACTGCGTTTGGCTCTAGGGGATCGTAGTTCAAATTCATAGACTGATCTTGTATAACCTTTCAATTCGAACTAAGAAAAGCTATGTCTCCTTGAAATCTAAACATTCATGATTTGGGAATTGAATTGACATTCTTTTCTCCATCATAATTATTGTAAAAAAAAACATGAAAATGTGTGTTTAGTTCAAACGCCCATGGTTCTGCCTACTATATTCATTATGACCCAAGGCTCAGTACCACTGGTCGAACAGAGACGAAAGTCGGGGAAGTTCAAATTCCAATTTCAGGTACAATTCACAGCATCTATGGGTTTGACCTCACCACACCAACGCTACAAATCACTGAGAGACAATCATCTTTAAGGTAGTCTGATGTCTCTAGATCTGTTTTCTTGAAAAACCGCTTGTAACCCCTGAAACACCCAGCATCAAACAATTAGAACAGTAGTTCCATCAAAAGATACCAATCAAAAAGGATCAATATTTCCCCCACACCCCCTCTCCATATTATTATTCTCCTCAACCCTTGTCCACAACATTTGTGGGAGGAGCAACTAGCAATGGAACTAGTTATTTAAGTGAAAGATACCTCCACTTAAATAACTCCATCACACACGCCCTATAAAACTTACCTCATACACTAAACAAAAATGATCACACTATTCGGTACTGTACAACAGCTGTATTTAGAAGATGAGATAGGAACTTCACAAGGAAATATAAATTGTAGTACCTCGAACCTTAAGTAGTATGAGTAGTACCCTATAAATGCTTCCCCTTTTCAATAAATACTTACCACTTTTTGTGTTTCTTAACCAGTTCCATGAAAACACGTGTTAGCATCTGTAATGTAAACTTATCAAGGTTCAACAATATTACACAGCAAGCTAGGAAACCTTGACTGTTACCTCCATTTTTTATTTTTTGGCGGTGTTAGTTAACAAAGTTTAGACACGCTTAGCATGCAGGGAGAGAATTAAAAGTTCATATATAACAACTACTTAACGAACCCAAGACACTCTTTAACAGGCACGGATGAAATTAAAAGTGCATCTGTACAAAAACTAAAGCAAGTAGTTCCTAGGTATAGTGACCAACACGTAAAAATTGTACAAGTATCGAGAGACCACATGATCAAATTTGTACTCAAAACCTAATTTTTATAACAGACTACATCAGAATGAACATGCAACGCAAGGATGAAACTTTAAAAAAGATCAAATTTGAAATTATCAACCCACCACATGCAACCACGGCGTTTCAATGTGTGAGGCCCATTCTTGAAGATTCTCCCAAAATGGGTATGCACTTTGTGCCTCTCGTTCCCACTCTGATCCAAGAGCTTCAACTCGAAAAGCGCCCTAACGTCGGTGCCATCGCCGGCTAGAGCGATGAATAGCGAGACGTAGGTGGCATTGTCCTCCACGCTTTTCCCATCCGGGTAGAAATAAATTGCCCAATCGTATCCTCCAACTGAAAACACGTCGGAAGCTATGTACTTCCCAATTCCGACCCCCTTCGCGAGAGAGTAACCGGTGATCTTGAACTGGTACGAGCCCCTCACCGTCTCCGTCACCGTTTTCGATGACGTGGTCGCCGGCGTCGCTGAGGGATACGCCGATGAGGAATTTGCCGAGGGCTCCGCGATTTCTCGGAGAATCTTATCCATGGAAGCTATCTAGCCACCGTAAATGTCAAAGTAAATGTCAACACTCTAACAAGGTTGAATATATTAGTAATAAAATAAATTGAATATAAAAAGACGACTCTAACAAGGTAAAAATAAGTAATTGGGCCGTTTGGTTATCAATAAATTAATTAACAAAATGGTGCGATTTTGGTGAAGGTGCTAACTAATAAAGCTTGTTCAGGTGACAATAATACTAGGATAATTGGAGTTTTTATAGGTATGCCCACGTGGACTAACAGGAACAGAGGCTCTTTGAAGGCGATACCTTCTTTTGCCAATAATTAAATTTTGATATAACTTTTTTACGTGTACTAATTATTTTATTTATTTATAAAATATATATTTATTTCTTTTTTATTATAATTTATATATATATATATATATATATATATTTCTTTCTTTACATTTTCATAACTATTATCCTATGTATTTTAACCAAATATTTTTTCTCTTCATTTCCTGGACATGTGGTGTCAATAACAAAAGACGGATGCCTCCTACTCAACTTTGAAACATGCCAGGAAGGCACAACAACACAAGCCGTCTTCTTTGTAAATTTTTCAAATTTTGAAATAATTTGATCGTCGCCTGCCTAAAATTATTATACTTCCCTCACTAACCTTTCAAATTTCCTCTATCTCTTCATCTCCTGCGTTCATTTAAATGAAATTAATTAAATTAGTTCATATATTTTTTAAGTAATTGAATTTAATTTAAATAAAATTTAATCAAATGGAAGTAAATTGAACTAAACATATATGTTATTTATTATTTTATCATTATTAATGGAGTTTTACAATATAATTATACATTTTTTTATTATTTAGTTACAAGAATATGTTATAAAAAATATATTATTTATATTTTTTAATAATAAAAATTATATAAAACTTTTTAAATAATAATATATATTTTTAAAAACTAATACAAAATTTATAAAAATATTTCAAATCTAACTGAATTAAACCAAACTAACACATTAATAATCGGGTTAATTTAATTAAAATTTTATATTCGAGACATATAATGAGAAGTATTATAAATATTATAAATTACTTTTGTATTTTCTCAAAATCTCTTCAGTGAAATAATGTGATCGAATATGATAATTATGTTTTATAGGTTACACTATGTAATTATATAAATAAAGCTATATACGAATGAACGAGAATTATTTTATTTAAGAGTTAAAAAAATTCATATTTTTGATCTATAGTTCTTTTCTTATTTTGATAGGGATAGAAATTATTTTAATGCAATATATATAATAGTTTTATTCACATATTCTTATGCTTTATGCTCTCATAAGTTATAAATTATTTTATTGTTAATTATATAATAATATATTTATTTTATATTGATTTAAAAATGAAAATTGAATCTATTAAAAATTAGTTTTTGTTAATTTGATATAAATTATTATATAGATTTAATAGTTTGTTGATATAATATCTAATTATTATTATTGCTTTTTAGTTTACATCATGTCAAACTTTAATAAATTTGAATTTATAACATTTACATATTTGACAAGAATTATTAGTCATAGGTATTAGATGCTGAAATTCACTTAAACGCTAAAGGTCTAGGTGATATAATTAAAATTGGAAATGATACATCTAGTCAAAATAAGGGAAAAATCATGATATGTCTCGTTCATCATCTGCATGAAGGGTTAAAAAGTTGAATATTTAATTGTTAACAATCCATTTGAATTGTGGAACAACTTAAAAGAAAGGTATAAAAAACAATAAGGTATTGATGAGAAATCATGAAGCTCGTCCTACCGGATCTGCTCCATTCCCTGTAGTGAATGCTGCAAAATATAATACGTTTGTAAAAAGAAATAATTTCTGTGGTCGTGGCTATGGACGTGAGCGTGATAAGGGACAAAAGAATTATCATAATCATGATGCCATAGTAATAATAAAATAAAGAACAATAAATTTTCACATGACAAATCTTCCAAGAGAAAAAATAATATCTATTATCAGTGTGACATGAAAGGTCATTTTGGTCACGCATGTGTCGCACTCCTGAACATTTTGTCAAGCTTTATCAAGCTTCAATAAAGAAGAAAAAAAATGCTAAAGTGAATTTAATCCTTCAAAAATGATGACAGTGAAGCAAATGCCAAGTAAGCATAATAATGAAGTCAATTTTGCCGGCAACGAGGATGACTGTGAAGGCTTCGTTGACATTACACATTTAGATACTGCTGATTTCTTTTAACATTATGATTGAAGAATGAAATGTTTCACCTATCTTTTATTTAAAAATGTTTTAATTATGTTTTTCTTTTCTTTTCTTCTCCCCATATTCTTTTTTAATTTTCTACATCTCTTATAATATATTTGTTTATATTTTTTAATAAAAAAATATGAAATGTCTTTATATTACTGCAATTGTAAAAGGTATAAAACGCATTTTAGAAAAATTTGTCACTTTTTCTTCTGGCATGTACTACACAAAAATTAGCATGCTTGAGATACATGCTACAATAAAGTACAATTTTACTAATCCAAATAATTTTATTATTTGCCATGACCTCTTAGGCCATCTTGGGTCAACAATGATACAAAAAATTATAGAGAATATAAATGGACATTCATTAAAAAATCAGAAGATTCTTTTTTCTAATAAGTTCTCTCTTATGCTGCATGTTCTCAAGAGAAATTAATTATAAGACCATAATCAACAAAAATTGGGATTGAATCCCTATATTCTTGAACGCATTCATGAAGACATATGTGGACTGTTGCTCCACCTCGTAGACCATTTCGGTACTTTATGGTGTTGATAGATGCCTCTAGTAGATGGTCATATGTTTTTCTATTATCAACACGTAATGTGACATTTGCAAGATTACTTGCTAAAATAATAAGATTGCGATTACAATTTTCATATTACCTTGTCAAGACAATTCGTCTTGATAATATTGGTGAATTTACATATCAAGTTTTTAAAGATTTATTATATGACAATTGGGATTAGTGTGGAGAATCCGGTTGGACATGTACACACACAAAATGGTCTTGCAAAATCACTTATTAAACGTCTTCAATTAATTGCTAGACCATTATTTATAAGAACAAAACTCTCTACTAATACATAGTGTACCGGGCTGGGGATGAGCACCGAACTCATCCCCTGGACCCCGGGCTCACCTCACCGACCGTGACGAGCTTGACATAAACGGAACAAATCTGGACAAATCTGGACAATATCTTTTCCCTGATATATCGGGATTCTTGGGCCTGAAGCAACATTCCCCACGAAATCCACGAATATGGAACCCTAATTATGATCCCTATTAATACTGATAGAGGACTCAAAACCGACACACGAAATAAAACCTAATTACTCATACAAATCAACGAGGGTTCCAACCCCTCACGCCGCCGGATTTCTCAGGGCCGAGCTGAGCTCAGACCACCTCAAAATCCAGTGAGAACATTTGGCGCCCACCTTGGGGCAAGATAATTCTTAATCCCACAACCACCAATTCTTAATCCCACAGCCCTCCCAGATGGTTCGCACTCGCAGTCACTCCAACGCCGTGGTGGATCCCGCCAAAATGGAACTCATACAATCACGAGTGGACGCGGCGTTGATAGAGGCTCAAGAGCGGATGGATGCTCGCGTGGAAGCTTTGCGAGCTCAGAATCGAGAGACTGAGAGGGCCTTGCAGACCGCGCAGGCGAACTTGGATATCGTCCAGCGACAGCGTGAAACCGATCTTCTGGAGTTACAAGCCCTGCGACAAAGAAACCAAGCAGTTCCGGGTAGGACCCCCCTCGTTCCCAACCGGGATGACGAACCAAGACATGGAGAGGAGGCCAGGTCCAATTCGCGCGTTGGTCCCAACAACCCACGCACTACGGGGGAGGATATGCATGTCGCAACCTCCGCGCCCCGACATGATCTCTCCTAGATTCGCGCGGCTATCTCCTCAGCCCGGCCAAGCCCCTCCTAGGCTCAGTCGTTCACGGACCTCGGACCTCCTCCTCGGACACATGGACTTGGTAAGGTCTGGAATCTCCACCCCTTCATCCCGGCCATCCCCTCTGTCCGGGTTCCCGAGTCTTGGAGGTGGTCGTCTCAGGACAAATACGATGGAACTACGAACCCAGTTACTCATGTGAGGGCCTTCCTAACCCAGGCTGCCATGATCGTGGAAGACGACTACGTACTCTGTCGAATGTTTCCCTCAACCCTAAAAGGGACAACCCTTGATTGGTACTACTCACTCCCTCTGATGTTGGTAGACTCTTTTGACTCCCTATTCGAGCACTTCCAAGCCCGGTTCGCAGACGCCAAACCGACGTCTACCACCTCCATATCGCTTCATCATGTGATACAGGGAGACAACCTCAGGGAGTATATGGCCCGCTTCGCGTTAGCCTACCGAACTATACCCAACCTCCACCCCGCTGTTGCACTACACGCTAGACAGGCCGGGCTCAACTCCGGTCCCTTCTCGAACTCCCTTTTTGCTGAACCTCCTGTCAATATGAACGACCTCCGTTCCCGAGCTGCCCACTTCATGAACATAGAAGAAAACACTAAGGCTAAGCGCCGAGCTTGAGAGCATGGTCGTCCACCCAAGTAAAAGAAGTCCTCCTCCCGCTAGGCGGAGTCAAATAGAGACCGCCGCGCCAACTTGTACAACTCATACACCACCCTGAATTCATCCAGGGACAGAATCTTTAGGGAAGCGTGCGCGTTAGACTTAGTTCGCCGTCCTAAAGCTTCACAATCTCCCGCGGACGCTGACCCGGCCAAACAATGCGCCTACCACCAGAATACTAGGCATACCACCGAAGACTGTCGCCAAGTACGAGACCTCATAGAACGACTCATAAGATCGGGTGAGCTACGAAGATTCGTACAAGAGGAGCAGAAGCACCCTGAGAGGTACACTAAGCCGAGCTCCAAGACCCGACCTCGGGATTCAGATCGGGATACCCGGGATAGCCGGAATAAACGCAAGGACAGAGGCTGGGGTAAGGAAACTGATTAGAATCCTGATAAGGAAAAAGGGACTATCAACACCATTGCTGGAGGCTTCGCAGGGGGAGGAGCTACGTTTTCGGCCCGAAAATGATACGCGAGAAGCGTCAATCACATAGGGTCGCCCAAGAAGAGAACCTTGCCCTCCATCACGTTCTCTGATGCCGACTTCAGCATAGATGATCCCGACCAGACCGACCCCATGGTCATTTCGTACTGGCGGGTTCGCAAAGTGTTAATCGACCAAGGGAGCTCGGCCGATGTACTATATTGGTCCGTCTTTAAACAGTTGGAGTTGCCCGAGTCCATCATCAAGCCATACCCCGAGCCACTGCTCGGTTTTGCCGGAGAGAGAGTCCATTCCAGGGGCTATATTGATCTATTTACTACCTTCGGTGGAAGCAAGGCTTACAAAATCGTGGAGGTCAGGTACATTCTGATCGACGCCGACACCTCTTACAACGTCATCATCGGCAGAAGAACACTCAATCAGTTAGGAGCCATTGTGTCCACGCCACACATGGCCATGAAGTTCCCAGAGGAAAGGGGAAAAATAGTCACAGTCAAGGCCGACCCGAAGACGGCCCGGGTATGCTATGCCCGGAGTCTGAAGGTCACACCATACTTCGTCAAGAAAGAAGATAAGAGACCTACCTCGAACATACGCTTGGTCCACAACAGTACTGATGAACCACTGGATATCGATCCCCGGGCTGAGTTTGAGGAGGAACGTCCCTCATTTGCTGAGCCTCTTGGGCCACTACAGCTCGGCCTTGAAACGGGCCAAGTAACCAAGGTCGGCACCTCCATGCCGACCTCCTTCCTCTAAGAAGTCATATCAACCCTGCATGAAAATGCGGACCTTTTTGCATGGAAACCATCCGATATGCCCGGTATCGATCCCAATCTCATGAGCCATAAATTATCCCGGCTTCCTCATGCTCGGCCAGTGGCGCAACGGAAAAGGAAGTTAGGCGAGGAGTGCCGCCTGGTAGTTCAGAAAGAGGTGGGTAAGCTTCTGGAAGCTCGCTTCATTCGAGAAATAATATACACCACCTGGCTAGCCAATGTCGTGATGGTCAAAAAGGCACACGGGAAATGGAGGATGTGCACGGACTACACCTACTTGAACAAAGCCTGTCCTAAGGACACCTACCCCTTACCTAGCATTGACCGGTTAGTGGACAACACAACAGGATATGAAGCATTCAGCTTCTTGGACGCCTACTCTGGTTACAATCAAATAACAATGTATCCCCCTGATGAACCGAAGACTGCATTCATGTCGGCCACATCCAACTACTACTACTAGGTTATGCCCTTCGGCCTCAATAACGCAGGGGCCACCTACCAACGACTAATGGACAAGGTCTTCAGTGCTCAGATCGGACGTAATATGGAGGTCTACGTTGATGACATGGTGATGAAGTCGAAAACTCATGCTCAACACGCTGCCGATCTAAGAGAAATCTTTGCAGAAATACGCCGTCATCAAATCCGGCTGAATCCGGAAAAGTGTGCCTTCGGCGTGGGAGGGGGTAAATTCCTCGACTTTATGAACTCCCAAAGAGGAATTGAGGCCAACTCGGACAAGTGTACGACCATCACTAACATGCCCAGCCCGACCTGCTTGAAAGACTTGCAGAAACTTAACAGACGCCTGGCCCCCTATCTCGGTTTCTGCCCAAGCTGGCTGAGCAAAGCAAACCCCTGTTCACATTATTGAAACGCTCAGCTCGCTTTGAATGGAACGATGAATGTGTCTCCGCCTTCGACAAGCTGAAAACACAGATAGCCTCCCTACCAACCCTGACCAGCCCTTCTCATGAGCTGCCTCTGTATGTTTACTTAGTAGTTTCCGAGGTCGCCATCAGCTCGGTCCTGGTCAAGGAGATTGACAAAGTTCAGACGCCGGTGTACTTTGTGAGCCGAACGCTCCAACCTGCGGAGACCAGGTATCAAACCATAGAAAAGCTAGTGCTCGTCCTCGTCTTCATTGCTCGCCGACTACGACACTACTTTCGTAGCCATGATATAATTGTAAGGTCGGACTATCCGGTCAGACAGATATTGCAATGACCTGACCTTGTTGGTCGCATGACAGCCTGGGCTGTAGAGTTATCCGAGTTCGGGCTTCAATTTGAACCCCGAGGTCCTATGAAAGCACAGTTCCTGGCCGAGTTCTTCACCGAATTACCCGAGATCGGCAACCGTGAGCTAGGTTGGACGTTAAGAGTTGATGGCTCTTCTAACAAGAAAGGGAGCGGAGCAGGGGTCATATTGGAAGGACCAGACGATCTCGTGTTGGAACAAGCTATACGTTTCTCCTATGCAGCCTCAAACAATCAGGCCGAGTTTGAGGCCCTGCTGGTCGGTCTCAGGTTAGCCCGGGACATGGGTGTCCGACACTTGAAGTGCCTAAGTGATTCCCAGCTAGTTACCTCTCAAGTTAGAGACGAATTCCAAGATAAGGAGCCCCTCATGCAGCAGTACTATCATCGAGTAAAGAACATGCTTTCCCGCTTCGCCAAATTTGTGATCGTCTATATCCCTCGTGAACAAAACGACAGAGCCAACATCTTGTCTAAGCTGGCGAGTTCCTGCAAGGGGGGACAACACCATTCAATTATTCAGGAAGTACTCATCTCCCTGAGCTGGGACAAGGATGAGGTCTACTCGGTCAATACAGAACCGAGCTCGTGGATGACCCCCCTCATATCATATTTGCAAGACAACGTCTTGCCTGATGACAAGAATGAGGCCCAAAAGGTACGTCGTCAAGCCCTTTACTACGTACTACGGGATTGAGAGTTGTTCCGAAGAGGCTTTTCTACTCCTTTACTGAAATGTTTGACCAAACAACAAGCCAAGTACGTGATGGACGAGCTCCACACTGGTATCTGCAGCATGCACTCAGGGGCCAAAAACATGGCGGCCCGATTAGTCTGAGCTGGGTACTACTGGCCCACAATGAAGAAAGATGTCAAAGACTATGTTAGGAGCTGTAAAAAGTGCCAGGAGCACGGTTCGCTGCCGGCTGCACCCTCGACCGAGCTCCAGCTCATCTCGTCACCCTGCCGTTCGCCTTATGGGGAATGGACATCCTCGGCCCATTCCCACCAGCACATAGGCAGACCAAGTTCTTACTTGTGGCCATCGACTACTTCACCAAATGGATCGAGGCCGAACCAGTAGCCACGATATTGGCCAAACAAGTTCAAAAATTTGTTTGGAGACATATCGTTTGCCGACATGGCATACCTCATGGCCTGATCACCGATAATGGGAGGCAGTTCACAGATGCCACGTTCTGCACATTCTTGTCTCAGCTTGGTATTCAACACAGGACATCATCGGTGGAGCACCCCCAAACAAATGGACAAGCTGAAGCAGCCAATAAGGTCATCCTCAATGAGTTGAAAAAGAAGCTCGGCAGAGTAAAGGGAGATTGGGCTGAGGAAATGCTAAGCCTATTATGGGGATACCACTGCACGCCTCAATCCTCAACCAACGAAAGATCGTTTCGCTTCACTTATGGGTTCGACTCCATGATACTAGTTGAGGTCGGCGAACCCTCGTGGAGGAGGTTGACGTACACATTCTCAAGCAACGAGACCGCCCTCAGGGAGGAGCTCAATCTCATTGAAGAAGTCCGAGAAGAAGCTCGAGTAAGGGAATTGGCTACAAAGCTGCGAGCAGCTCGTCGCTATAACTCCCGAGTCCGGGAACGATCTTTCATCCCAGGAGACCTCGTCTGGAGAAAGATCGGGGAGGCTAGGCGAGACCGAGCTCATGGCAAGCTCGCCGCCAACTGGGATGGCCCCTTCCGCATCCTCGAGAACCATTAGAATGGATCTTACAAGTTACTAGAAATGAGAGGACATCTAATCCCAAGAACTTGGAACGCCAATTGATAATCCATTTTATATACATTTTCTTTACTTTGTTTTTGGTTTATTTAGCTTTTATATGTGTCATATTTTGGTAGTTTATTGTAGATTTGTGTTAGAGGTATATTTTAGTACTAGTAGTAAATAATAGTTAATTTCCATAAGTTTTTATGTTTTTATACTAATTCTTGTGCAGGTTGTATCTAGAGCTCCTGAACTCCGATTTGTACATTCTTGGTATGCTTGGAAAGCTTAGAGAGAGTTCTACATTTCTTATGTTGAGGCCAAATCCCAGTTCATCCGTCTTCTGGCCCAAATTTGCCTCACAAACTGTCGGCCCAATACTTCGTTTTCAGTTTTAAATAAGAAGTCTTTAATTTTCTTAATCAATGTATTTTGAGAGTTCTTTTTAGTAGAATGGGTTGGGCCTTTTACTTCTGATTATGGAGGCCCACTTTAAATTGTCTTAAGTGCATTGAGGGAATTCTTTTTGCTGTTTTTTTTTCTTTTCTTTTTTACTTTTTGTTTTGGCTGGAGATGAAAATGGGAAAAAGAGACTTTTAAAAGGGGGAGAACCGAAATGCACGGGGAATTCTCTCTTCTCTCTTCTCTCTTCTCTGTTCTCTTTTCTTCTTGGCTCCCAATTTTCATCTTCTCACTTCCTCTTCACAAATTTGGACGCTACAACAATTAAGTTCGGTCTTTGATTTTGATTCCGCTAGTTTCCAATTCTGCAACAGACTTCTGGTTCAATTCACATTTATGCTCTATTAATCTGTTCTTAATTGTTTTAGTTTTCTCCTCATGTTTTATGCTATTGTTCATTCTTCCTTTTCTGATTTTATTTTCTGCTTAATTCTCTGCTCCAATTTACATTCTCTGTTCTATTTTTAATTTCTAATTCTGTCTTTAGTTTTCCGTTTGGTTTTGAATTTTCTGTTCTGTTCATTGTTTTACTGAATTGTTAGATGAAAATCCCCCTTCAAATTGTGAGTAATTTCAAATTAAATGTATGCATGTCTTCAGAGAAATGACCTAGGTTGAATCCTTCTGTATTACAAATTTAATTGGGGATAAATCTAGTTTTTGATATTCACTCGATAGTGTTTATCAAAATGGCGCCGTTGCCGGGGACATACGTCATTTGATTTAGAATTACCATTTTTCATGTATATAAATTGTTTGTGAAAATTACAATTGTATAGACTAACCATAAATCCATATAATAGTTTTTGTTTCTACTGCAAAAATAAAAAAAAATCATTTGGAAGGTTTTGACATGTTATAAGCTTTACCAGTGTAGGTATTGACTATTTTGTTGAGTTTTTGCATAGGTTTTAATTCTTTCTAGATATCATTGATGTTAGTTTGTTCTAAGTTTGTGTAGTATATGACCAGATCTAATCTAGATGATTTACTGAAATATGATCCTGAAATTGAAAGAACATTTCATAGGCTGAGAAATAAAAATAGGAATAAGAACCAACATTTTCATTGTGATCCTGACTTTGATTCTGTTTCTGAAAATATGGCAAATCCAAATGAAAGAAATCTTAAGGACTTGGCTACACCTGACATCAATTATCAACCTTTGTGTATCCAATATCCTATACCAAGAAGGTGTGGAAAACTGGATTGATTCATTTGTTGCCTAAGTTTCTAGGACTCGCAGGTGAAGATCCACATAAGCATCTTAAGGAATTTCATGTGGTTTGTTCCACTATGAGGCCTAATGATGTTCCTGAAGAAGCTGTCAAAATGAAGGCATTTCCATTTTCATTAGATGGTGCTGCAAAGGATTGGTTGTATCTTCAACCAACACCTATTACCACGTGGAATGACATGAAGAGAAGATTTCTAGAGAAGTTCTTCCCTGCTTTTAGGATTGCAGCTATTCGGAAGGATATAAGTGGGATAAGACAATTGCAGGGAGAGACCTTATATGAGTACTGGGAGAGATTCAACAAGTTATGTTCTACATGTCCGAACCATCAAATAACTGAACAACTTCTCATCCAATATTTCTATGAAGGACTCATGCCTATGGAAAGAAATATGATAGATGCGGCAAGTGGTGGAGCTTTGATGGATAAAACACCAGTTGCTGCAAGATATCTGATTGCAAACATGGCAGAAAATTCCCAGCAGTTTAGCTCCAGAAATTCAACATCTTTCAAACATGTGAATGAAGCTTCCATAGTTGCTGCTGATACACATAGATTAGAAAGCAAGCTAACGGAGTTAACTTCGCTGGTGAGACAGTTAGCTATGGGTCAACAACAAAGGCAACTGAATGTTAATGCAGTAAGTCAGATTAAACAACCTTGTGGCATTTGTGGTGTAGCTGAACATTTGACTGATGCTTGTCCTCAACTGCAAGAAACTGAACAGCAGCAACAACTTGTCCAACAAGCTGTGGATGTGGCTGGAATGTATTCTAGACAGCAGTATAGACCTCCAGTACAGCAATATAATCCATATTCCAATACTTATAACCCTGGTTGGAAGGATCACCCTAATATGAGATATGGTCCAGGAACTAGCCAACAACAACCACCACAACAACAACAAAGATTTCAACCTCCCAACAAGTATCAACCTCCTCCCTTGAGACAACAACAGTTGGTCCAACCTGCTCAATCACAACCTGTGAATAGTACTGGACCATCTTTGGAGGAGTTGATGAAACAGATGACAACTACCAATCTGCAATTTCAACAAAATGTAAGTGCTTCAATTTTAGATTTGAAAACTCAAATTGGACAGTTGGCCACCACTGTTAATCACTTGTAGCAACAAGGTTCTAGCAACATTCCTTCCCAAACTATTGTTAATCCAATGGGGAATGTGAGCGCCATCACCTTGAGAAGTGGTAAGGAGTTACAACAAAAAAAATCAGATTCTGAAAAATCACATCATGATGAGGTAAAACAACTTCCTCTTCCTTTTCCTTCTGTAAATATGCATTCAAAGAAATCAGAATTGGAAAAAGAGTTATTAGAAACATTTAGAAAAGTAGAAGTTAATATTCCTTTGTTGGATGCTATCAAGCAAATTCCCAAGTATGCCAAGTTTTTAAAAGAATTGTGCACTCACAAAAGAAGATTTAAAGAAAATGAAAAGGTGAACTTGGGAAGAAATGTTTCTGCACTTATACAAAGTACACATGTTTCTCCACTCCCTAAGTCTAACCTTCCACAAAAGTGTCAAGATCCTGGAACTTTTACTGTACCTTGCACTATTGGGGATCTCACTTTTGCGGATGCCATGATAGACTTGGGAGCTTCCATTAATGTGATGCCTACTTCAGTTTACAGGTCATTGTAGATTGGTGAGTTAAAGCCAACTGGAGTCATTATTCAGCTTGCAAATAGAAGTGTTGTCCATCCACTTGGAGTCCTAGAAGATGTGTTGGTTCAAGTTAATGAATTGATTTTTCCTGCAGATTTTTATATTCTTGACATGCAGGATAAATTACCTACACCTACATTGATCCTAGGGTGACCATTCTTAATGACTGCACGGACCAAGATTGATGTTCATTCTGGCATGTTGTCTATGGAATTTGGAGATGATATCGTGAAGTTCAATATATTTGAGAGCATGAAACTACCTGCTGAAGAGCATTCTGTTTTCTTCTTAGATGTAGTTGATAATTTTGTAGATAGTTGTGCAGATTTTAACTCTGAATTTGATTCTGATTTGACTAATTTTTCTAGTCTCAATACTGATTTGGCTAGCTGTTGCTGTAATGATGATGCCACTGTTTGTATCATATGTGCAGAGATTAATACTGCCATTGCAGGTGCATATTTTAATTTGCAGATTGCAGATTTTGGTCTACAGGTTCTTGCATCCACTGACATTGCAGCGAACAAGCCACTGTTACCTTCCATTGTGTAGCCGCCAAGCTTAGAGTTGAAGCCACTGCCTCATCATTTGAAGTATGTCTATTTAGATGCTGATCATAAGCTTCCCGTTATCATTTCTAGTACCTTGCAAAATGAGCAAGAGGAGAAGTTGTTGAAAATTTTGAGAGTGCATAAGAAAGCCATTGGATGGACTTAGCTGATCTTCCTGGAATTAATCCAGCTATCTGCATGCATCGAATATTATTAGAGGATGAGTCTAAACCCGTGAGACAACCATAAAGGAGACTCAATCGTACCATTTTGGATGTAGTGAAGAAAGAGGTTATAAGATTGCTTGCAGCTGGCATCATCTACCCCATTTCAGACAGCACATGGGTTTCACCTGTACAAGTGGTTCCTAAGAAATCTGGCATAACTGTGGTACAGAATAAGGATAATGAGTTGGTCCCAACTAGAGTCACTAATAGTTGGAGAGTTTGCATTGACTATAGGAGACTCAATCAGGCCACTCGGAAGGACCACTTCCCACTCCCATTCATTGATCAAGTTTTAGAAAAGTTAGCAGGTAAATCACATTATTGTTTTCTTGATGGATTTTCAGGTTATATGCAGATTCACATTGCTCCAGAAGACCAACATAAGACCACATTCACCTGTCCATTTGGGACTTACGCTTACACCAGGATGCCATTTGGCTTATGCAACGCACCTGGTACATTTCAAAGGTGCATGGTGAGTATTTTTTCTGACTTATTAGAGAGTTGCATGGAGGTGTTTATGGATGATTTTACTGTATATGGTTCCTCTTTTGATACATGTTTGGATAGCCTTTCTAGAGTTCTGAGTAGATGTATTGAGACTAACCTGGTGCTGAATTTTGAAAAATGTCATTTCATGGTTAGTGAGGGTATAGTCTTATGGCATCTAGTCTCTAGTAGAGGTATTGAAGTTGATAAAGCAAAAATAGATATTATTACTTCTCTACCTTACCCCGTTTTTGTGCGGGAAGTGCGTTCTTTTCTAGGACATGCAGGTTTCTACAGAAGATTTATTCAGGATTTTAGCAAGATTGCCCTACCATTGTCCAAGCTCCTCCAAAAGGATGCAGATTTCTCCTTTGACCAAACATGCATGAAGGCTTTTAATGAGCTGAAGATTAGGCTTACCACAACACCCATTATGCAACCACCTGATTGGGAACTTCCCTTTGAGCTAATGTGTGATGCTTCCAATTTTGCACTTGGGGCGGCTCTAGCTCAAAGAGTTGGTAGACACTCTCATGTTATTGAATATGCTTCCCGTACACTTGATGCTGCCCAAGCAAACTACACCACTACTGAAAAAGAGTTTTTGGCAATTGTTTTTGCTTTAGATAAATTTCGTGCTTATTTGCTTGGTTCTAAAATTGTTGTTTTCTCTGACCATGCAGCTTTGAAATTCTTGTTGAAGAAGTCTGATGCTAAACCGAGGTTAATTAGATGGATGCTTCTTCTACAGGAGTTTGATATAGAAATCAAGGATAAAAATGGTGCGGAGAACCAGGTTGCTGATCACTTGAGTAGGATTGAGAGTAACCCTGATCTTTTGCCTATCAAGAGATGATTTTCCGATGAACATCTTATGCTTTTATACTCTTGTGATGTAGTTCCTTGGTTTGTTGACATTGTTAATTATTTGGTTACATCCGTTGTACCTCCTCATGCATCTAGATCACAAATTGAGAAATTAAAAAGTGATGCAAAATATTATGTCTGGGATGACCCTTATTTGTGGAGGTTTTGCAGTGATAGATTTATCCGCAGGTGTATTCCAAATCATGAAATCCAATCAGTTCTTCAGTTTTGTCATGCTTCACCAGCAGGAGGACACTATGGATCTCAGCGGACAGTTAGAAAAGTGTTGGACAATTGGTTTTATTGGCCTACCATTTTTAAGGATGCACATAAGCTTTTTAACACCTGTGAGCAGTGTCAGAGAGCTGGGATGGCCATCACCCGAAGGCATGAGATGCCCCAACAACCTATTATTTTCTGTGAGGTGTTCGACGTTTGGGGTATCGATTTCATGGGTCCTTTTCCTGTCTCTTATGGATATTCATATATTTTGTTAGCTGTTGATTATGTTTCAAAATGGGTTGAGGCTAAGGCCATTAGGACTAATGATTCTAAAGTTGATGTGGATTTTGTTAGATCCAATATTTTTTGCAGGTTTGGTGTGCCTAAAGCCATTATCTGTGACAGAGGGAGCCATTTTTGTAATTTCAGCATGCGGTCTCTACTCCATAAGTATGGGGTTGTGCATAGAGTTTCCACAGCTTATCATCCCCAAACTAATGGTCAGGCCGAAGTTTTTAACAGAGATATTAAACTAATGTTACAGAAGATGGTACACCCTAACAGAAAGGATTGGAGCAGGCAACTTGAAGATGCTCTTTGGGCCCATAGGACTGCTTATAGGACACCGACCGTCATGTCTCCTTACCGGATGGTTTTTAGTAAAGGATGTCATTTACCTGTGGAGATTGAGCATCGTTCATATTGGGATGTGAAGAAGTGTAACTTAGAGATTGACCAGGCAGGTGTGCAGAGAAAACTTCAATTACAGGAACTTGAGGAGCTTCGCTTGGAGGCTTATGAGAACTCTAAGATCTACAAGGAGAAAGTCAAGAAGTATCATGATAGTATGATTCTGAGGAAGGAGTTCCAAGTGGGCCAAAAAGTGTTGTTATTCAATTCCCGTTTGAAGCTTATAGCCGGTAAACTTCGTTCTCGATGGGATGGTCCTTTTGTTATTACTAATATTTTTTCTCATGGTGCAGTTGAGATAAGAGATGAGGCTACTGGTAAAATTTGGAAGGTAAATGGTCATCAACTCAAAGAATTTCATGAGAGTCCGAAAACGGAAGAAGTTGAGGCAGATTTTTCCTTGGCTGAGCCTATCTGGCCGGATGTACAGATATTTGGCCCTTGAGGGAGTTTTCTTTTCCCCTTCTAATTTTAATTGCAATTGACTCCATTGATGCATTTTATGTTTCATTGAGGACAATGTCAATTTTAAGTGTGGGGAAATTTGTGAGTGTTTTGCTGCTTTTGATTTAGAAATTATTCTGCATTCTGTTTCTGCTTTTGTATTCTGTTTTTACTTTTAGTTATGTTTCTGTATTCTGTTTGTTTAGAAAAAAAAATCAAATATATAATACAGAAAAATATATGTGAATTTTTCATACTTTCTCTTTGAATTTATAGGTGTATAAATTGTGAAAGTTGCAGCACTTTTAGTTAATAGATTTTCCAATTTTCTTATGACCTATATGTGCATTCTTGAATTGCGAATTGACTTGAAATTAAAGTTTGGATAGTTTGTGATAGAAAAATAAACCTTGTGAGATTTTGAGCCTTATATGGAGGAACCATTTTTCCATGCCATTTTTTTTTTCTTGTGTGATTACACTCATCTTGTTAATTACTCTAGATTTTTCCTTGACTCTTGTTGATATTTCTTGTTCACATGCATTATTGATATGATTTAGGAATTTCTTTTTAAGCTACTATCCAAATTGGCCTACCTTACATATTTTTCCCTTGTTATCCCCCTTTGAGCCTTTATATCCCTTTCTTTGATTTTAAACTCATTACAAACTGAAAAGTGGAAAACAATGATGTTCCCTAACCTTAGGGATTAAAGGAGCTTTGGAATTGTTTTGGGAATAGGTTCTCAGTAAGTGTGGGGGTATAACATTTCAGGATGATTTTGGTATTTTAGTTGGTGAATGGATTGGCATTAGCTTTGCAACAAAAGAAAAAAAAATAAAATAAAAAATAAAAACAAAAAAAAACAAAAAAAAAATAATAAAATAAAATAAAATAAAATGAAAAAATAATAAAATAAAAATTCGGGATGGAAATAAGTGGGAAACCAAAAAAAGAGGTAAATGTTAGGAGGGTAATCTTCATGCTTATTGAATTTATTCCCCATTGCTCATCTTTTCTCTTGGTTACTAGCCTAAAAAAAAAAAAAAAAAAAATCTTTCTATTATCCCACCTTCACCTTGACCACATTACAAGCTTAATAAAGTCTTTTTGATCTTTGATTGCATGTGTTTCAAGTTATTGAAATTAGAGGCTTGTAAAAATCTGGTAGTACTAGCTTGCATGATGTGTTTGAGTGCAAATACAATTCTAAACACTTTAGAGTTAAGAGGAAACACTTACTTGTGAGGTTCTATCACTTTGAATTCATTCTTTAATTCAACTTGTCAACTTGTTTGTTTTGGATGTACAGTAGATTCATGGATTGTTGTTGATCTTGATGCTTTAAATTTTGTCCCTTTCTCTTTTCATGTATTTGTGGTTCATTGAAAAAATAAATAAATAAAAAAAAACAAAAAAAAATAAAAAAAAATAAAAAAATAAAAATTAAATAAATAAAAAATAAATAAATAATAAAAATAATAATAATAATAAAAATAAATAAAAATAATTGTGGTTCAGTGTCTACACTGTCGAGTAGATTATTGTCTTTGAAATTGTTTTTTTTTTAATTTTTAGTAAGTTTTGCCCCGGAGTGCAAAAAAATAAGTGTGAGAGTATTTGATAATCCATTTTATATACATTTTCTTTACTTTGTTTTTGATTTATTTAGCTTTTATATGTGTCATATTTTGGTAGTTTATTGTAGATTTGTGTTAGAGGTATATTTTAGTACTAGTAGTAAATAATAGTTAATTTCCATAAGTTTTTATGTTTTTATACTGATTCTTGTGCAGGTTGTATCTAGAGCTCCTGAACTCCGATTTGTACATTCTTGGTATGCTTGGAAAGCTTAGAGAGAGTTCTACATTTCTTATGTGAGGCCAAATCCCAGTTCATCCGTCTTCTGGCCCAAATTTGCCTCACAAACTGTCGGCCCAATACTTCGTTTTCAATTTTAAATAAGAAGTCTTTAATTTTCTTAATCAATGTATTTTGAGAGTTCTTTTTAGTAGAATGGGTTGGGCCTTTTACTTCTGATTATGGAGGCCCACTTTAAATTGTCTTAAGTGCATTGAGGGAATTCTTTTTGCTGGTTTTTCTTTTCTTTTCTTTTTACTTTTTGTTTTGGCTGGAGATGAAAATGGGAAAAAGAGACTTTTAAAGGGGGGAGAACCGAAATGCACGGGGAATTCTCTCTTCTCTCTTCTCTGTTCTCTTTTCTTCTTGGCTCCCAATTTTCATCTTCTCACTTCCTCTTCACAAATTTGGACGCTACAACAATTAAGTTCGGTCTTTGATTTTGATTCTGCTAGTTTCCAATTCTGCAACAGACTTCTGGTTCAATTCACATTTATGCTCTATTATTCCGTTCTTAATTGTTTTAGTTTTCTCCTCACGTTTTATGCTATTGTTCATTCTTCCTTTTCTGATTTTATTTTCTGCTTAATTCTCTGCTCCAATTTACATTCTCTGTTCTATTTTTAATTTCTAATTCTGTCTTTAGTTTTCCGTTTGGTTTTGTATTTTCTGTTCTGTTCTGTTCATTGTTTTACTGAATTGTCAGATGAAAATCCCCCTTCTAATTGTGAGTAATTTCAAATTAAATGTATGCATGTCTTCAAAGAAATGACCTAGGTTGAATCCTTCTGTATTACAAATTTAATTGGGGATAAATCTAGTTTTTGATATTCACTCGATAGTGTTTATCACCAATCACCTGAAGCCCTATTTCAGTTAGCGTATTCCCTTTTAATTTAGTGTTCAATTCAATAAAATTTAAACAATTAGTTATGTTTTTGATTTGTCATAGAGGTGTACTTTTTTTCCTAAGCTCGGGTTTTTCCCTAAGGAGGGCTTTTCCGGGAAAGGTTTTAATAAGGCACCACATTAGTATTCAATAAAGGAGAATTTCTACCATCACACTTATATTGTATACCGAGCTCGGTGGCTACCGAGCTAAAGGAGACATCGCGTCCCTTTACCAGTTTATACCATGCTCGGCGGCTACCGAGATAAAGGAGACACCACGTCCCTTTACCAGTCTTTACCGAACTCGGCGACTACCGAGTTAAAGGAGACATCGCGTCCCTTTACCAATTTATACCGTGCTCAGCGGCTACCGAGCTAAAGGAGACATCGCGTCCCTTTACAAGTCTCTTACTGAGCTCGGCGGCTACCGAGCTAAAGGAGACATCGCGTCCCTTTACCAGTCTTTACCGAGCTCGGCGGCTACTGAGCTAAAGGAGGCATCGCATCCCTTTACAAGTCCCTTACCGAGCTCGGCGGCTACCGAGCTAAAGGAGACATCACGTCCCTTTACAGGAGACCAAGTCCTTCATCGTGCTCGGTCAACGCCGGACTGATAACACACACCTAAGATCCGTTGGAGGTCAATCAGGTAAACGAAACATCACAAGTATTTGAAAGTAACGAGCTTAGAAGAGCATAGCATGAAGACAAGGCAGCGGTATTAAAACAAAAGAAAGTAAACATTGTACGACCAAAACCGCCTTAGTTACAAACCAAAACCGACCTTAGAGGCCAGCAACAAAAGAAAATACAAAAAAAAGAAGATAAATCTACTCAGCGCGGTCCACCCACTTCCCGTCTCGGAGTCGAGTGTCGGAGCCAGATAGCAGGCTTGCCGGACTGCTCCATCAAAGCCCTTGCAGAAGCTCGTCACCACGGCCTCCTTCATCTCGTCCATGGTGGCCCTCTGTTGCCCCATGGTCTTCTCGGCCATTTCGAGCTTTTCCGTTAGCTCCAGAACCTTCATCTCTGACCTTGTGGCCCGGTCACTAGCCGAGGCCACCTTGCCCTCGAGCTCTTCTTGGCTGGCTTTGGCAGCGACGAGCTCTAGCTCGGCCTCTTCCTTAGCCAACCTCAGCTTGGTGGCCTCGATCTCCCAGGTCGCCACCCGGTTGCAAACTTCCTGCTCCCGACGAGTAGATGCGGCCTCCAACTCAGCTACCCGGGCTGAAAGACCGGCCATCCGAGTTGCCCATCTCTTCCCATGTCGGACTATGATGGACATGCGAGCAAGTAAGACCTCCGCCCCATCAAAATTCTCCACCACACCCATGGCATCCAGCAAAGCATTATCGTAGGAGTTGGGAAAAGGGTCACCTAGTTGGTGGAGTCCCACAAAGACTGGCCGGGGAGGACATCAGCCACCATCTGCTCGATGCGGGGCTCGGACCCTTCCTTACTAAACCACGAAGCACCAAGGGGAAGTTTGGCGGAGGTCTTCACAAAAGTGGGTGGCGCACCTCCACCTTCCAGTACGGGCGTAGACACCACTACTTCGGCCCGGGGAGTAGGAAAAGTCGAGGTAGCAAAACGTAGAAGAAAACATATTAGAAATACAGTTCCCAGCTCGGGCTAAAGACATCAAAATAATTACCTAAGAAATGCTCCAAGGTGTCATCCTCTCGGGCAGAGAGTATCAGGGCCCGGCTACTAAGGGGTAAGGGAAGGCCATGTAAAACTTGAATGACATTCTTGTCGCCCAGGGTCAAATCGGCCTAGGGGAACTTAGTGTACTTGCGAGGGAGGCACCAATGTAACAGATACCTCGGTTCCAGGTCATCCTTTAGAAAGAAAGCTTTGACGACCCTATTGTTAATGGGAGACATCCTAAAATACTGGTGTTTAAACCTCTTGTAGGACTACGCATAGGAGATGAGCAAACCACCCCTTGCACGCGAGTTACTTAGGGAGGCCCAACCCACCTTAGACTCGTGCTTGAGCTGAAAGTGATAGAGGAAGACGCGGGAACTCGGCCTAAGGCCAGGAAGTGACACAAGATCTCAAAGGCTCGAAGAAAGCCCCAACTGTTTGGGTGGAGTTGGCTTGGGGCCACATTGAGAAAGGCAAAGACCTCAGTCTGACAGCGGGTCAAAGGGAAAACTATACCTTACTCTTTAAACATATACTCATAGACCGAGATGGTATATCGACCATCCACGGGGGCGCGAGTGTGCACCCTTTGATGAGGTCGGCACAGCCTAAAACTAACCACCTCATTACACCGAGGTCTCATAACATCATATTCGTCTATTAAGCTTTGCACCTTATCTCAGTCATCATAGGCAGAGACGTGGTTAAAAACCTCGCCTAAGAGCCAAGAAAAATCGGGCTCTTGAGCAGGGACAGGGACAACGAGGTCGGCCTCCTCGGGTTCCCTCGTTGCCCCTTCCCTAGCCCCGCTAGGAGAAGCTCCCCCACCGCCAGAAACCTCCCTGGCGCCTTCAACAGACCTCACCTCAGCCCCAACAGGGAGGGCCTCGGTGGCGACAAAAGCGGAGCCAGACTCAGGGCCGGCCTCCGTCGTGGAAACCTCGCGGGAGGAAGAAGCAACCTCCACGGATTCGGGCTCTGAGCCCAAGACAGAGCTACCCACCATGCTCTTTATACTACAAGTAGCGGTAGAGTGTGAAGAGGACATACCTAGGACGATTGAAGCGAGACAAGGTGATGAGAGCAAAGAAACAAACGCTTCGCTCGATCCGAGCCTTAGAAAACGGGTGACGAGCGAGAACAAGTGACGAACAGAGAGAAGGCGAAAGGGAAAGAGCGAAATGAGTGAGTAAAAGAGAGAATGAGAAGGCAAAGTGTAGTTATAGAGAGCAAAAGAGCCGTTGGAAGGGAAGTTACCCAAAATGTGGTAATCGTAAAACCCCTCAACAGCGCATTTATCATAAAATTAAATAAAAAACTTAATAAAATTAAATGGAGGAATACTAACCATTTCGACAGTTTCCGCCATTTGACATCGGAAGACTGAGTTCATGACTTAAACTCACGCCACTTGATCGCTTGGCCTGAGCTTGGGGGGCTGATGTATCGGGCTGGGGATGAGCACCAAGCTCATCCCCTGGACCCCGGGCTCACTTCACCGACTGTGCCGAGCTTGACATAAACGGAACAAATTTGGACAAATCTGGACAATATCTTTTCCCTGATATATCAGGATTCTTGGGCCTGAAGCAACCTTCCCCACGAAATCCACGAATATGGAACCCTAATTATGATCCCTATAAATACTGATAGAGGACTCAAAATCGACACACGAAATAAAACCTAATTACTCATACAAATCAACGAGGGTTCCAACCCCTCACGCCGCCGGATTTCTCAAGGCCGAGCTAAGCTCGGACCACCTCAAAATCCAACGAGAACACATAAGGACATGCCATGTTGTATGTTGCAGCATTGATACGTATTTGATCCAACAACGTATCACAAGGTCACCCCTATGCAATTGGCTTTATGTCAGGAGCTAAACATTTCTCACTTAAGAATTTTTGGGTGCTCGGTTTACGCTCCAATTGCTCCACCACAACGTACCAAAATGGGTCCTCAAAGAAGGTTGGGAACATATGTTGGGTATGAATCTCCTTCAATAATTAAATATCTAGAACCTCAGACAAGAGATATGTTTACGACAAGATTTGTCGATAGTCATTTTGATGAAAATAATTTCCCAACATTAGGAGGAGAAAAGAAACAGTTGGAGAAACAAATGACATGGAATGCACAATTATTGAATCAGTTTAATCCTTATACAAAACAATGTGAACTTGAGGTTCAAATAATGATTCATTTGCAAATCAATTACCAGATGCATTCATTGACACAAAGAAAGTGACAAAGTCACATATTCTAGCTGAAAATGCTCCAATTCGTATTGACATTCATGAAGGACAACCAAATGCGAATGAATCTAAAACACGCGTAAAGCGTGACAGACCAATCGATTTCAAAGATAAAAATCCTCGAAAAAGGAAAGATGCAAATAAAGAAGATAGTCAAACTGAGGAAATATATATTTTGAATGATAAGGAATACATAACTGATAAAGAATCTCCCGAAGAGATTCAAGTAATTGAAAATAATGAAATCTCAATTAGTTATGTCGATATTGGAAAATATGGAACTGATGTGAAACTATTGACGACAATGTTTTTGCATACAATATAACGCTAGAAATTGTAAATGTAAATGAGGATCATGAACCAAAATTTGTTGAAGAGTGTCAATATAGAAAAGATTGGTTAAATTGGAAAGGTGAGATCCAAGCTGAGTTAAACTCACTTAAAAAAAGTAGAGTTTTTGGACATATAGTCTGAACACCAAATGGTGTAAAACCAATTAGATACAAATGAGTTTTTGTACAAAAAAGAAATGAAAAAAATGAAATTGTGCGATACAAAATTAGACTTGTGGCACAAGGTTTTACACAAATACCAAGAGTTGATTATGAGGAGACTTACTCTTTTGTGGTAGATGCAACCATTTTTAGATATTTGATAAATTTGACTGTTCATAAAAGGCTTGATATGCGTCTAATGGATGTTGTTACAACCTACTTATAACACTTACTAGTGATATAAACATGAAGATCCCTGAAATATTTAAGATACCTGCAACACATAATTTGATACATAAATTACAAAGTTCATTATATGGATTAAAATAATCTAGGCGCATGTAGTATTATCGCCTTAGGAATAAAGGATACAAAAATAATAGTATTAGTTCCTTTGTTTTTATAAAAAGATTGTTTTTATAAAAAGATCAAGATCCGAGTTTATCATCATTGTAGTGTATGTTGATGATCTAAATATAATTAAAAGTTCTAAATGTTTTTTAGAGACAATGAATCTCTTAAAAAGAGTTTAAAATGAAAGATCTTGAAAAGACAAAATATTGTTTTGAAATACAAATTAAACATTTGAAAGAAAAGGGTACTTACTTATCAATCAACATATGTGAAAAGGATCTTAAAATTAATGTTATAAATATTATAGATAATCTTTACACTCCCAAAATCTACCGAAATAAGAATCTCATTAAAAATAATGTTATAGGAGTAATGATATTATATAACTCAATTATTCATGATTATACTCTTTAATATAAAATCATATAAATAAAGATAAATACGATGAACAAGCATAATAAAAAAAATAATTTAATATTATTCTTTCTCTCTTACTCCTATTTTCCAATAGTAAAAAAATATTTTTAAAACTTTAATCTAAACTAAACTAATAAAAGTTAATTAATTCAAATTCTATTATCCAACACGAAGGACGCAATGTATTTATAGTTTTGAATTCTTAGTGCTCATTTTGCAATCCAACGGTTTACAACTCTCCTTCTCCACTTTCTCTTCATTGATTATCGCTCCGTTTTCTCTTCATTTTTTGTTTACTTTCTTCGACGCAATCTGGGCCTCCAATTTGTTTGCTCTTTCCCTTTTGCCCCGAAAAATAAAAAACTTCTTTTATTCTCTTTTCTCATGGAGGGTTGTGATCGTTCTTCGATATGATGGATAATTGCAAAGACTCCATGGATAATAAGTGAGTATTAATCAGAGTAAACTAGATTAATATTAGGTTTAAGAGAGAACGAACCTGATTAATACCTGATTAGTGATCTTCTATTAATAAATATATATCGTTAATGGGGAAAATATGCAATTGGAGCCCAAAATGTGTTTGGGCTTGAGCCGGTACAGGGCGTAATCTTTCAGTCTCAGCATTACCCATTTTTTACTCATAATGAATTTGCTTGGTGGTGATTGGAAAGAGCTATAACGGTGATTCATTGGGGTGGAGCCAGTTGCTCTTTGAGTGCACTTGCTTTATACCTTCTAGGTAAAAGTACTTGCAAGTATGTAATTTTTCTGGTTTCAGTGTAATATATGCATAAGATTAACAATTTCATATAGTTAGTGCCATTTTACATAGCATTTGTTCATTTATTTATATTTTACCTTTGGTGATAGAGGAAGATGGAAATTCTTAAATCTGCTACCCAGATCAGTCAGCTACAAGAACTAGGTATGTGTCATTTTTATTAATTCTAAAAACCCCATTATCAGGTCATTTGCTCTTCGTATGCTTATTGGAAAGACTGAAACAATGCTTATGGAAATTTGCAATTGGATTGTTGCGAAACTGATATGTAGTAGTGGTACAAAAAGCAAGGAGAGTAATCCTTACACTTGTACTCAACTTAGCTATCATTTAATTAAAGGTGTACTCCTGTGATATAGACCTAATTGATGGCTTGAATAGTCAATAAGGTGTACTTCATGGTATTATTACTCATAGTGTAAATGTTATATTGGAAAACTGTGTTGCAGATTTGACACATGAAAGTAGTATTGGTTCCACTTTATGAGTTATCAAACTGTGAACAAAGTAAATGTTCTCTCCTAAATTGAATACATTACAGTAAGATATTAGAATAAAAGTTTATGTTTAACATTAACATTGATTAGTGTCTCTATTTCAATACAAGATCTCTTCTTTATTTGTGTTCAACATTAAAAGTGATTGCTGTCTATTAAATATTAATTCTCCGCCCTTTTTCATCTCTTCAAACTTATTGAATTTTTTAATATCTCTAAACTGCACTATATCATGCTGCTAAAGATGACCCTGGGACCATTAGAATTCAGTGACCCTACAAAGGGCCACTTTTTGTCTCTAGACAAACAATTAACCAGCTCATTGCAAATCTGGGGATAGATAGATAGATGTGTATTACGAGTTGGATTTGTATACCTTTTGTCTTGTATTGGTAGCTAACTGAAATGTTCTTGTTTGGTGGTATAAGTGTGCATCTTTGGTTTTTGACTATAATTGATGCTTATGTAATAGCTAAGCATGCTATTCAGCTCATCTTGGAAAGATGGCGTCGGTATAAAGTGCAAAAAAGGTACACATCACTGCTTATTATTCTCATTTGTGATGAACAACTGAACACCGGCAAGAGGTTTTTAATCAAGAAAGAAAAAAACCGTACAATGTTGCGGTCTTAAACAAGAGTTTTCCCCTTGAGCTTAAGTGGGAGCATTTCTACTACAATTCCACACCAGTCAACATCTCAATGCACCTCTGGCTTATTCTTAAACCTGTTGGAATGGAGTGCTTAATATCTGTTCATGCAGGGTTCTAGCTGCAGTTGCTAAGAGGCCATGACAAGATAGCGATGGTGAACAGTTATAGGTCCTATGTTATTAATTTTGCTATGTATGTTTTGGTAGGTGTCTGAAATTGTTTCTCCTTCTCAGGTGAAAAGGCTGATACCTTACTAGATGGTGGTATAAAAATGCCCAATTTGTGTGTAATATGCCTAGAGCATGAATATAATGCTGTTTTTGTCCCGTAAGTTAACAATTTTATTCTCTTTCTTGCTTGATATAAAGTGTTCAGAAGTGAATGTTTATACCTCTCGACATACTGTGTGTTGCCGCTAACAAAAACATTTACATTGAAAATATTAAGCAAACATGTTTCTGCACAAGTGAAAATGATAAGCAAATGTTGAAAATTACAGCTTTTTGGTCACTTTGACTTACTATCTGCGCTAGCATTGTCTGTTGTCACTATGCTTTTGGCAGGCCTTACAGGATACTATTTTGAAAAGTTTGAAAGAAATAGTTAAGTCAGAGTTCTAAGAACTATGGACAAAAGTCATATTGTGGTTTCCTCAATAGAAAATTTCTGTTGCGAATTGCATTTCGATCATTTTGATCTTTATTGCTTTTTCAAATGATGCAAATATGTGTGCCTGGTAGCTATATGTTAATTCTTAATGCAATCTGGCTCTGCAATAACTATTTTCCGTAAGTTATATATATTTTTTTTCATAATATGCTTTATATTAAGCATTTCAGCTACATTATACAGCCTCCAAACTTTCATCTAATCATCTTACAGTTTTAGATCCTGCCACAATCACCGAATTATCCACTGTATTTTTCTTTAACAATCTTGTTTTTATACAATCACCCCAACTGAGATATTCAAAACCCTTACAGTAATGTCAGGTGTGGGCATTTGAGCTGCTGTAAACTTGTTCTTCACACTTAACTATTTGTCCTCTTTGCCGGCAACAGATAAAGCAGGTAGCGAGAACTTACCGTGATTGAGCACACAATGAGGCTCAACTAGATAAAGCTATATGGAATTATGGATATGCCTTAAGAATTCAAAAGTAACAGTTTGGTCAATTATTAGCAATTCCGAAACCTACAACTTCGGAAGAAATATCAAGAACATGATTATTATGTTCATGCTTTTACTAATTGATGGTTTTGGCATCTCAAATTGTAAATATTTAGGATTACCTTCTTTTGGAAACTGCTATTTTTCTTATAGGATTTTTCCACTTTCTCTTGAATCTCCTGCTAGTAAAGGCACATTGTTACTCTCTTTGTTTTTTGGATAAGCAATAAATTATTGATGGATGCACTTTTTTGCTCTAACCAGGAAATCGTCAACTCTCATAGTATCATGTGCCCTTATGTCCGTAGCATACATAATGAAACGGTACTAGATCACTCAAATTATTATTTCTGCAATAATTTAATGTATTCTCAGGATGTTCAAATCCAAATTGATAGTAAAAAAAAAAAAAAAAAACTGGTTTCATTACCTGAAAAAATTCAAAACTATTTAGTTTTATTTTTAAACTAATTAATCGGTTTCGTTTGGTTTGAATATCTCGAACCGATCCAAACCAAATTGAACTGAATGTCATTTGATTTAGTTGCTGCATTAGTAGTGCTCAATCAATTAGGTTATTTCCCTCTACTCAATCTTAAACCACTCCACAATTTCTCCTTCACCGAAGACTTGAAGTTGCCTGTGATTGCACTTGCATTGAACTCAAATCCTGCATTCTGTGATTGCATCAGCATTGACTCAAAACCCTCTGTAGTTTCACCTTCTTTATTGAAGATCTCCCATAGTATAATATGTTCTGTTATTATTCTCATCTGGGGTGGTATGTTACAGGGGGACTAACAAAAGATGTTAGGTCTAAAGTAGTTACAAAACCTTGGTCTATCGAGGTTCAGTCAAAATTCACTTTCACAACAAATTACTATTAGAAATCATTAAATTGGTCTAGTCTTTTGAATTTGAATCAACATAACTAGTTCTAGAATCTTAGACAGTTGAAACATACTCCCTATTCTTTAAAATGCGTCATATTTTTAATAAAATTTTGTTTTTATTTATCCCGTTTTTAAAGTTTAAGATAACATTATTTTTTTTTCATCATTCATGATACTATTTTCATTAGTTGAGAATGTGGATGGAAAACGAATAATTAAGAATGCCGGAGTTGAAAAGAGATTAGTTGAAGATATGAAAAGAAAAGAGATTAGTTGAAGATATGAGAAGAGAATAATAACATTATTAATTATCAAAAGAGAGAAATTCAAAAATAAATGTAAAATGAAAGAAGAATATAATGGAAAAAATACTAATAATTTCAATAAAATAAAGATGTATTAATTTATTATCTTGATTCAAATATAAAACCTTTAAACAAGGAGTAGTTATGTTTTTTTTTTTTTTTATTTGATTATTAAAAAGATGGTAACAACATTAATTGGCTTGGAAGAGTATAGTTGGTAAGAGGGGGAATTTTTGGGGTGAGTAGAAAAGTAGGATTGCCTTATTTCTTTAGGATCTATGGTAGGACTTGCACTTATTTTCCTCTCTTAATTTTTCTTTGGTCAAGATTTCCACTCTATCTTTCTGTGAAGGGACATAACAAGTTGAAACTCTTGTTTAAGATGTATTGGCCAATCCAGTTCTACATTTATAAAATTATATTGGAGCCGCCGTAAATTCTAGATGAGAGTCCTAGCTTTCATGAAGTATTTATTATATAATCTGCATGTCATATGTTTATTATATATTAAAATGAGTTTATTTAATTAAGAGGTTTTAATTCAGTTCCTTGGTTGAGTGCAAAACAGTTTTGAAGTCACCAAAATGTGCAGATAAAACTCAACAGGTAAGTTATGTTGAAAAAAATAAGTGGACTTTCGATTATTTTTCTTAAAAGAATTTAGACTATTAAATTAAGAACAGTGGATATGAAAAATCAATAACAATCACACAATAACTACAGAATTTTTGGGGAACTTTGGCGCTTAAATCTACGAGCAAAAATAAAAATTCTAGCAATAAGTTAACTTGGTGGATTCTTAAAGGGGTCGATTTTTTTTCCTTTTTAATAAAATTGTGTTCTTCAAATATTATTACTGGCTCTATTATTTTCATCATATTTGTTTGGCAGTTATTTGATATTTCTTAAAATGAATTTTTTTAAATATAAAAATAAAAAATTATATAAAATAAAGTAAAAGTGAGAAATAACTTATATTCTTAGAAAAACATATAAAAGATTCTGATCGTTTAAGAATTAAGAGCGAAAAAAATACATGTACTTGGAAGACATTTTTCTGATAACATGTACTAAATAAGAAAATATTACATTCTCGTCTTGGTATTCCCGGTAATAATTTTTTAAAACTTGAGACAAACACAGTTTACACACTTTTTTTAATTAACTTTTTTATTATGCAACGTACCACTTTCATTGTGGCTCACAATGTAATTGCAAGATGTGTTTCTTCATTCTTGCAAGCAAAAACTCAACTTTCTTTATTTCGCCAATTTTGAACAACTCATTTGGGAATCCGATGCCACATAGCTGATCCTTGGAAGACAGTGGTACGTGTCCCTATTTTATTTCTTCCTTTAGGACTTAGCCGCCAAATTTGGCGACAACACGAACAACAATACACGATATAAAATGATGTTAATAGTAATGATTTACTTTTTAGCGTTTAACACCATCATCATCATATTCGGTGGAAAATTAGCCAACAAAAAAAAAAAAGCTCTTACAAACTACTGTTTAGAATCTTAACTGGACAGCTTCTTCAATTACAATTGGTTTCGACAAATGTCACCATTCTAAACGTGTTTTATTTCTTTGTTTTCTTTTACTTTCTAATTTTCCAACTTTCCATTTCTACCCCGGATAAACACACTATAAAATAAGCTTGTGCCTTTCTTGAAAATTACACTCAACTCATAAGTATCTTGTAAGGTTAACCAAGTTCTCTCACCAATCATAAAATATAGTCTGCATCAAACACTTACCAAACCAAACCATAATCATATCAATGGGAAATAGAAACTCATCACGTTCAAAGGTTCATGGGCATGTAACAAGGGTTACTTCAACAAAACTTGGCTATGACTCGAGGGTGGTGGGAAGGCCCGTTGCTAAACTCAGAGATGAATATATGCACAAACCCAAGGCAGAGACCTTAAGCACTTTCAAGGGTACTAGTGTGTACTCAGAGCAACAATATTGCAATACCCCACTTGATAATATGAAACTTTCACCAGTTTCATTCGACATGCCAAGTGTAAAATCACAACCGTGTCTCACATCGATCAGGAGCAGAACAACATCGAACTTGCATCACCACAACATGATGAGGCTAATGCTAAGGATAACCAAAATGACCAGTTTTCAAATTTTATTTTGAATGCTAAGAAGAAGTTGAGAACTACACCAAGCATGAGAAAGAATGGTTCCTTCAACGTTGCCTAAAAAGTAGTGCGATCAGTTCATGAAAATAATTCCCTACTAGGCATGCTAGCAATTACTCATTTATTTTTTTATTCGAAGCATTACATAAAATGTTTAATTGGATTTTGGGGGAATAACTTGGATTGGATGATTCCTTATTTGTATCATATATATACAATATACGTTGAGATTTTAACATTGATTTATATTTGTCCTTATACCATCCTATTCAAAGATTATTTACTGATTTTCAAGTTTATATAATGTAGTTATATTGTCCTCTTTGCGGGACAAAGATAAAGCAATAGTACACTATTCCGTCATTAAGCATTAAGCATACATGGACTCTTGAATCTTATTCAATGATGATACTATATGGGCAATGGTTATAATGAATTGAAATGATTTCTGCATTACCCTCGTGAGTCGATTTCACAGGCTTTGCCTAGGATAATATTTCTTTAATTAAAAGATACAAAAACACATGGTTCATGTGTATGTTTATAATATTCAAATATATAAATTCTACTTTACCATTCATCATTCGCATATAAATTAACTATCTATTAATAAATATATATACATTTTTATATTTTAAAAATATACTTTTAAAAAATAAATTAAACTGACGTAATGCCACCAAATAATGGACCCATGGCAAACTATTCTATTGATACTTTTGGCTATCAAGTAGTAAATATTTATTATATACTTGAGTCTTCAAGTTATACCACACGTTGCTGTGAACTGATGTTGATGTTGATGTTTTTTTCCATGTTTTGTAATTTTTGTCTATTGTCACGTTGATTGTTATTTAATCCTTGCCTTTTTCTTTTTTAACAAGGCCAACTAATGTACAGAGTTAACTAGTTATCGTATTTTTTATTTTAAAAAAATAAAAATATGTAGATAAAATCATTGCGTCAAAGTGCATGGAAAACTAAAACGTAAAAAAGGTATTGTAAGAACAAGTAAACCCTACAATACCAAAAAGATAAAGTCCAAAAAAATTTGAAAATCCAAAGACCAAGAATCACTTGCTCTCTCTCTATTTCCCTCAAAACTAAGAACACGATTTCAAGTTATTTCTCTCTGTTAAGCTTTTTTTTTTTATCTTTTGCTCTCTTATAAACGCAACATTATTACTATTCGCTCTTCTTCTTCGGCCAGTTATAGTGTTTAGCTTCGGTTCCCTGATTATTGACGTTGTCTTGATTTTTCAAAAGTACCCCCAAAATGTGAAAAAATTTGTAAAGAGAAAACAAATCCCTAGACATAAACACATAACTTAACTTTCTCCTTCTCTGTCTTCAACCACATTGCGTAGGCTTCAATCGCATAGAACTCACCCCCTTCTCAAGTTTCTAACCGACACATAGTTACAATTTTTTATCTATTTTCCCTTTCATGTTTGTCATGGGGTTTTGTTTGGTTTTGTTTTTTTCATGGTTTTGATTGTCGAATTCATTTATGAATACACGTTTTTGTCGATTTCAATTGTTTAAGCCTTGCTTTTTGTTTTTTTGTTTTGGTTTACGATATCGTTTAGGTTTTCATTTTCCTTGTAGTAATGGTTTTCGTTTTGGTAGATTTAGGGTTTCGAAATCACGTCATTGATATTGCTTTGGTTGTTGTTAAGTGAACTTTTGGGTGTCCCTCTGTATTTCTATTGCATTTATAGTTGAGACCGTTTGATAGTTTGAGTGAGTATTGTTGTATACTTTTGACATTAAAGTTGTATACTTTTTGGAATTGGTTGTTGTTTATTTTTGGAACGAGTGTTGTATACTTTTTAGAATTAGTTATTGTTAACGAGTGTTGTATAGTTTTTTTTTTTTTTTGTAGTGGTGTATTATACCTTTAACATTGACTATTGTCAACTTTTTTGGGTTGGGTTGTTGATACGCAGAGTACATGTAGTAATTATACCTCCTGCATCCCTTGCTATGGTAAGTATATTACAGCCGTCAAGTAATAAGTATTTTTAAGATCAGGGTTTTCGTACCATGAGGATAAATAATTCGGAAACTTTATTTTTATTTAATGATTTTATTAATTTCTCAAATAAAATGAAAAGAGTAATTAATTAAATGAGCAATTTGTAGAAGAATAAATCAATGATAATTTAAAGCAAAAAAATAAGAAAAATATGAGAAGCAATTGAGATCCCGATTTCACCACTAATTTCCCCCTTATACTTTTTTCCTATGTTATTTATGTATAATCATGGTTGGATCGGATTCCTACCCTCATGACTGTCCCTCTCGGAATCACCCATACCGCCTAGGTTAACTAGATTAATTAATCTTTTAAGTTAATACTAAGTTAATTAAGGTTTTAGTTCTATGAATCCAGGGGCAACTTAGATGCTGTCCACACTACTACCTACTCTCATCTCTAGGATTCTAGCGTAATAATGGTTATTTCTCCAGTACCTCCTAGGTTTCTTTTCTCAAAGTTCCCCTAGGGTTACAATCAATTTATTAGTGATCAGATAACAAGTAGCATTAAGCATAGAAGAAATAAACGCCCAAACATATATTGAATAACATCGAGAATCATATAAAGGGATAAATTAGGGTTACATCGTTCTCACAATCAAAGAGGGATTTAGTTCATAGAAGCAAGAAAAATAATACAAGAATAATAAGAAAGAGAATACATAGATAATCGAATTCCTAGGAAGCCGAATGATCCTTGCGTCTCCTTCGCTTAGGCTTGAGGTTGAATTCTGTTGCCATCTACGAACCGGGAGTGAAGAGGTCTGGAGGTTGTCAGTCTCTAAAGCCTCAGCCAAATTAAGTCAAGAAAATATTATAGCCTTTAAATTTGGACTTGGGCTTCCTTTGATAAGATCTTAAAAGATAATATGAGATCTTTATTTTTGAAATAAGATAATATAAGATAATATCTTCAGCCTCCTTTGCATAAGATAAGATAAGATAAGATAGGATCTTGGAAGATAAGATAAAATCTTGGGCCTGCTACGAGTCCAACTCACGCGAGATATTGAGTAACTCACGCGAGATAATGTTACAGAGAGCAAACGTGTTGTGCAAGTTAAGTCATCTCGTGTGAGATGAACCTCCAGAGAGTTCTTGTTCTTTACTGAAGCTCCACTTCGCGCGAGTCGAAATCCAACTTGTGAGAGATGCATGAAAACACATGTTTTTCTCCTATTTTTGGCTATTTTTCTCCCTGAAACACTTAACACACCATCAACAAGCTCTAATACGAATTATTGTGAATTAAAATCAATCAGAGTTATTTTAGGTGGATTAAGAGCGTGAAAAGGACAATTTATATTATAAAAGGAGTACAGAAATAGCTCACTTTTGTGAGTTATCAGTTGTTCCTTACATTTTGTTTGTTGGTTATATACATTTTTGACATTGGCTGTTGTTGCATACATTGGGTTGGGTTGTATAATTTTAGCAGTGTTGGTTGTATACTTTTGGTAATTTTGTTGTATATTTTTAATTTGTATTGTAAAAGACAAAACACAAGAAGGGGTTGAATTGTATTAATTAAAAATTTTGTCCTTTCGTCTGTTGGTTTAAAAGGGGTTAAACGAAACTTCGTTCTTCTTTAAATGTTGATTTTAATAACAGACGTTTAACTTTGATTATCCCTGTTAGTCAACAAGAAGAATAAAAGTAAACACAATTATTTTTATACTGGTTCGTCTATTCAAGACTACATCCAGTTACCCAGCAACTACTGAGTTTTCACTACAAATCGTGAAATGGTTACAAGTATTCTTTGAACCCAGCCACTTCTGGCTAAACAAGATATTCTTTGTCTACAACCTTCCCAGGCTAAACCACTAGGTATTCTTTGGAACGCAGCCTCCCCAGGCTAATACAAGAGTATTCTTTTGGAACGCAGCTTCCTCAGGCTAATGCACCACAAAAGTGGATTTAAGAGAAAGTTTCTAAGAAACTAGTTCCTCTTCGCAGAGAGGGGGTATATAAATGAAGTATAGAGCAAGTGAGCGAAATCACAAAAACGTGTTCGCCAACTTGAATAGGTGCATGAGAAGTCCTTTATACAAGCATTGATTTGATAAATCCATTAGACCCATAAATCTAACTGTTGTCTTTTCCTTCCTTGAAGTCTTTAACTGGGTCAGAGTATAATCATGAATTTAACAAGTTGCACAGTGGAGTCAGAACCTTTTTCTGACTTAGCAGAGATAACAACGAAAAGTAGATTTACTTTTCGTGTTGTAGAGGTTAAGCTCGAGTTCCCATTCTGACTTTGGAAGCTTCTTGAGTAATGTAAACATTTGAATTTGGCGCACGTTACTTAGATGAAAAGGTTTGGACTTTTTCAATCTTCATAGACGATTTGATCTTCATAAGCTTCAGTCTGATACTTCGTCTTGAATTGACTTTGTGAGCTTGAACTGAAGACTTCGTCTTAAACATATCGTCTTATACTTTCGTCTAGAGGCATGACTTAATGACAAACTGAGATGATCTTTGAGGGGTCATCTTCCGTCTGTGCTTGTTCCGTTTGACTTTGGCTTGCAATGCTTCAGTCTGATAGGTTTCGTTTGTTCTGTAATTAATCAAAACTTGAGACGTTAATCATCTTGATCTAACATGTATATTGTATAATATTTGGTGTGATTTTGTATACTTTTGTTATTAGGTGTTGTATACTTTTAGGTTGGGTTGGGTTGTTGCATATTTTTAGTACTAGTCATATTGCTGAATTGGTATTGTTTACTCTTTGTTTATGCAATAATGAAACCTAAACATAACATTAACATGGAAAGCCAAATATGAGCAAGACAATAAAGACACCTAAACATAACATTAACAAGACAAGCAGAAGTGTATTTAGTTGACAATCTTCTAGTTTCTAATTTAGAATTACATTTAATGTGTGCTTTGTATGGTTGGAGCAAGTATTTATATGTTGTTATTCACTTAGGCGAATTACAAAGCTATGCTTAAAGCTCGAGAGTGAGAACTTGCAAAAAAACAAAAAAAAATTGTTGTGAATTTGAGTTTTGAGACATTATTTTATTTACAAATTCAACAATTATCAAGATGAAATTAAAATAATTTACTCGATTGGATGCATGGATTTGAATTTTCAACCTAATAAATCTGATTTATTTTAATAAAAAATATAATATTTTTTTTTATTAATGTATATGTTTAGCACACCATAATTTGATAGTTTGAAAAACATTTTATTTAATAATTTGATAAGGGTAGAGCCACGTCTAGCATGTTGGGGTGACCCCAAAATTATATATATATATATAAAATAAATTTTTATTTTTTATATTTTTTAATTTAAAAAACATATATGTTTAACACTTCCATTATAATGGTTTTCAGTTTAATTTTTTTTAATATCTTTAATTTTAAAATTTTACTGCCATATTATATATTTATTTAAGAAAATTTTTATCATAAACACAATTTTTGACCATTAATAATACATTTTTTATTATTTTACACAAAAATAGGAATTAAATAAATTTAAATAACTTTAACTTATTATTTAAAAGTACACTATGCCATTTTAGATAAATTAAATAATTTTTTTAAAAGAAAAAGTGATAGGTTAAAATATTTTTTTTTAAAAGTGATAGGTTAAAATAAAAAAGATAAATGAAAAATAAAGAAAAATAAAATTAAAATAAAAAAAATAAAAAAATAAAAAATTTAGTCCCTCCCACCTCTCAACTTTGGCTCCGTCCGTAAATTTAATAGTCATTGAGTTTGATTTTTTTAATTTTTTAATTTTTTATTTTATAATTTTATGTAATGGTTACACATAGAGACTTGTCTAATTCATTTTAAAGTTAAGCCAGTATTTGAATAATTGCATTTTGTGATACTTATTTCTTTTATACATAGTTTAATATATTAAGCCTTTTTTAAGTTTCCATATTTTTATATTTTTTAATTTCAGTCATTATTAGAGTGTAATTCATCTTTTTAATCGAGCCATTGTTATGTTAGATGAATATGTTGAGTAATTTCATTTTAATATACCAATGTATTTTATATAGAGTTTAATATACTAAGACTCTTTTAAGCTCGTAATTTTTTTTTTTTTATATCTTTTAGAATATATTATAATTATAATTTTAAACAATTGACCTAATTATCAATCACTCTAATCCAATTAAGATTGAGTTGATTTCGGTTGTTTAGGTGAAAAAAATATAAACCTAACCCAACCTAATTATTTTTTATAGATCTTGCTGATTAATGTGTAATTCATGAGTAATGCAGAAAAAAAAATCTAATAAATTCACCATTTTTGGGGGACTGTCCACATCCTTTTAAATATGAGAATTAAGAAATAAGATTCTGGTGTTGGTATTTTCGCATCACATTCTACGATAAAAAAAATTAAGAATTTAGCCATATGGTACAACAAATATATAATTTTAATGTCATGTTCAATGTATTACTGCAAGTTAATTAATTTACTTAGAAAGACACAAATATAGAGTTCTGATACGGTAATGGAACCACGTACGCATCCTATGTAGGATTCTTGTAAAACAGAAATTGCCAAACAATTTGACAGCATGTTCTTAGACATATTTCAGCATATTTTCCTTTGTAAATATAAGTAGGTTCTAGATAACAACAACGGTATATTGTTGTAATATTTTCTTTTATTTTCTTGGTTGATTTTATCCAATAGGATCTTTTCTGTATATATTATCGTCCCCATTGGAATTAAAGAAAGTATTTTTACTATCTTATTCTCTTGTCTTTATTCTTTTATGGTATCGGAGCTTCCACCTGGAGTTCTGCTGATATTCCTTTTCCTTTGCTGCTATCATGGCAGACAGTGATCATGGCTCTGCCACACCTCCTAATTTCTCTCACAGTGCACATATATCAAACCCACTGTCTCCTCCTTTTGAGGATCCTAGCCAAAACCCATCAAGTCCTTTTTACATACATCCTAGTGAGAACCCTTCCTCTGTCTTGGTCTCACCTGTCCTTTCCGGTGGTAACTACCACTCTTGGTCTCGATCCTTCCGTATGGCTCTTACATCAAAGAACAAAATCGACTTCATCACAGGAACGATTCCCATCCCAGCTTCGACTGACCTCACCTATCCATCATGGGAACGTTGCAACACACTTTTAATGTCTTGGATCATCAACTCCGTCTCTTCTTCAATCGCACAAATCATCATCTATCTCGACCAAGCTATTGATATCTGGAATGACTTGCCTGAATGATTTTCACAGAGTGATCTTCTGCGTATTGCAGAGCTCCAGGAGGAGATTTATGCCTTCAAACAAGGATCCTTCATTGTAACCGATTTCTTCACCACCTTAAAGGCATCTTGGGAAGAACTCGACAATTTTCGTCCCTTCACTGCATGTGGCTGTCCTGCTCGTCAATACCATCAACAGGATCTTATTATCCGATTTCTCAAAGGTTTAGATGACAGATTTTAGGTTGTTCGGTCTCAAATTTTATTGATGGATCCCCTTCCCTATGTGAATAGAGTTTTTTCCATGGTCATTCAAAACGAGCGATAAAATGCCATTGTTGTTTCTCCCCTTGATTCAACAAATGTTTACGCGAATCAAACTTCTTCTGTGAATGCTGTAGACAAACGTTCTTTCTCTAGCAAGACTCGCAATGGTGGTGGTGGTGAACTTGGCAGTGGAGGAAGTAGTAGCCAAGTTCAACAACCTCGCTCCTCCAAGGTCTGCGCCTATTGCAAAAAGGAAGGACACACTATTGATGTTTGCTACAACAAACACGGTTATCCTCCCGGACATCCACGATACCCAGCATGTCCCCGGTTTTTCAACTCCAACGGTGGTTCTAATGGCTCTTCTTCCTCTGTAAATCATACTATCACAGCTAAAGTTCCTTCTTCTCCGACGCACCAACACATGGAGCAACAACATGGATCCAGTCTCAACTTCATTCAAGCCCAATATGAGCATTTGATGTCCTTACTTCAACAAGCCTCAAGAGGTGAAAATAGCAATGAGCCTAGCTCCTCCACACGTGCCAATCTCCTCCAGAAAGGCCCAAACACCTCTTTTGGGCCCAATGGTAACCAATCTTTTATTTTTTGCGGTGTTACGCCACAAACAACTCATGCCCCATCTTTTTCTCCATATAATTCTTCTTCTTGGATTGTAGATTCTGGAGCCACAGATCACATTAATTGTTCTCTCCAAAATTTTCAAGCCTACTCAAAAATTAAACCCATTAACATTTATTTGCCCAATGGATCTATAGTCATTTCACATTACGCTGGAACTGTCTATTTAGCTCCTAATTTTGTGATTTATAATGTACTCTATGTCCCTGATTTTAGCTTTAACCTTTTCTCTATTTCTAAATTCCTTTCTAGACATAATCACAAATTAACCTTTTCTGGTCTCTTATGCAAAATACAAGAAATGAGCACAATGAAGATGGTTGGTTTGGCTAAGCTGGAGCAAGGTCTCTATCACCTCATTACTCAAAAACAACCCAACTTCAAATCCTATGTTTCCTTTGTCTCTCATCTCCCTGTCTCCACCGTCAACAACAAAAATCTCTGGCATTTTCGTTTAGGACATTTGTCAAACAAAAGACTCAATGTATTATATGAGCAATTTCCCATTATTTCAAAGCACATCAATGAAACATGTGACATTTGTCACTTAGCTAAACAAAAGCAATTATCCTATTCTGTTAGCAATAGTAGAGCAAATAAAATTTTTGATCTTGTCCATATGGATATTTGGGGTCCTTTTTCTAAAATTTCCATTCATGGTCACAAATATTTTCTCACAATTGTTGATGATTTTAATAGATTTACTTGGGTTGTTTTATTAAAAACAAAAGCTAAGGTTTAAATAAATATCCAAAATTTTATTGCTTAACCCAATTTGATTCTAAAATAAAAATTATTTGATCGGACAATGGTCCTGAATTTTTTCCAAAAGATTTTTATGCTTCAAAGGGTATTATTCACCAAACAAGTTGTCCTTATACCCCTCAACAAAATGGTAGGGTTGAACGTAAACATCAACACATTCTTAATATTGCCCGAGCCCTCATGTTTCAATCCGAAATTCCAAATAATTTTTGGTCCTATGCTATTAAACATGCAGTTTTTCTTATTAACCGTGTTCCCTCTCCCGTCATTCAAAACCACACACCTTATGAATTATTATTTGAACAAAAACCTGATTTCTCTTTGATTAAAGTTTTTGGGTCTCTTTGCTATGCTTCCACTCACCAACCTCGCAAAAAATTTGATCCTCGTTCCAAGCGAGGGGTTTTTCTTGGTGGACCTTGATTCCAGGGAAATTTTTTTATCCAGAAATGTCATTTTTTATGAACATGTTTTTCCTTTCCGAAAGCTCAACTCTAATACTTCTAATACCACACCACCCATGTCTTCAGAACCATCCATACCATTTTCCTCCAATTTGGACCCATTATCCATAGACTCCTTCACCCCTCCTTGCCTCAATCCAAACCCTTAATCAACCACTTCACTTCTAGATCCTTCAGAACCAAACACGCCATCTCCTCTTCAATCCTCCCTTTCTCATTCACCTGTCCATCAAACACCGTCAACCTCATCATCAACGCCGTATAGCTCACCCACGACCTTCCGCTCCACTCCCATACCGTCTCCCCCTAAGCTTCGTCTCTCCACCCGTATTTCTCAACCCAACACTCAGCTTTGAGACTTTATTTGCAATGTCTTCAGCACTTCATCAACACCACCATCTTCAAAGTCTGCATATCCTATTCAAGAGGTGATTTCATATTCTCAATTGTCTCCCTCTGAACACAAATTTGTCATGTCCCTGTTTTCTGAAATTGAACCTTCGACTTACAAAGAGGCCATTCAAAACTCTTGCTGGACTGAGGCTATGCAGACTGAAATTGACGCCTTTAATTCTAATCACACTTGGGACATCGTTCCTATTCCTCCTAATGTCAAACCCATCGGGTGCAAGTGGGTATATAAGATCAAACGCATAGCTGATGGCAGTATAGAACGGTACAAGGCGCGACTTGTAGCCAAAGGTTTCTCTCAAATTGAGGGCATTGATTATATGGAAACCTTCTCTCTTGTGGCAAAGATGACTACCATCTGTGTGGTATTGGCTCTAACTTCCATTAATCGTTGGCATCTACACCAATTGGATGTCAGCAATGCTTTCTTGCATGGCGATTTAACAGAGGAGGTTTACATGACTCTTCCTCTTGGAATTGATGGACCTTCCAAATCTCATTGCTGCAAACTTCAGAAATCCCTATATGGATTGAAGCAATCTAGTCGATGCTGGTATGAAAAACTTTCTCTCCTCTTGCTGTCTTCTGGATATCAGCAGGCCCAGGCAGATTATAGTTTGTTCATAAAGAGCCATGGTAATGATTTCACAACCTTAATTGTATATGTTGATGATTTAGTTCTTATTGGGAATTGTTTGCGTGAGATTACTTATGTCAAACAGATTCTGAATGCCAATTTTCACATCAAGGACTTAGGTATTCTCAAGTATTTTTTGGGTTTAGAGGTCAATGAAACAGATGATGGAATATCCATATGTCAACAAAAATATTGTTTGGACTTGTTATCTGATTTTGGTATGCTAGGTTGCAAACCATCCAGTACTCCAATGGATTGCTCCTTCCGCCTTCACAAAGATTCCAGTGCTCCACTGTCGGATTCTCTATCATACAGGCGATTAATTGGTCGATTGCTTTATCTCACTAACACGCGTCCTGATATCGCCTTTCCTGTCCAACAACTAAGCCAATTTATGGCTAATCCTACTCAAGTCCACTATCAAGCTGTCATGAGGGTTCTTAAATACCTCAAAGGTTCTCCTAGCAAAGGCCTCATGTTCAAACGTGATTCACCACTCCAAGTCATGGGTTTCAATGATGCAGATTGGGCAACATGTGTTGATTCTCGATGTTCAGTTATCGGATACTGCATTTTTGTTGGAAATTCATTGATTTCTTGGAAAACCAAGAAGCAAAACACTGTCTCTCGATCTTCATCCAAAGTTGAATATAGAGCCCTTGCATCCACCACTTGTGAGCTCCAATGGCTAATCTACTTACTGAATGATTTGCGCATTCATTGTTCAAAACAACCAGTTTTGTATTGTGACAATCAAAGTGCAATGTATATCGCTGCAAATCCAGTTTTTCATGAGCGCACGAAGCACATTGAAATTGACTGTCATCTTGTCGAGAGCGGAAACAAGTTTTGATGGAAGGTTAACGGTTTACCTCGTGAGTGGACACTATTTGAATGAATGGTCTGACAAGAGGTGACCCAACATCGGATAGATTTCGATTTGACTCATGCGTGGACACTATTTGAATGAGTAGTCTGAGAAGGGTTAACCCAACATCTATCACTCTAATACCATACCGAAGTTACCATATTAATGAGATTATGCCGGGTTATATTATACCATGTAAAATGTGAGTGATGAACTTAACTCAACCCTACAAAACTGGCTTGTAAGGTGAGGATTGTTCCCCACTTATATATATATATATAATAAACCATATATGTAGATAATGTAGGACTCTTGACACACTCCTTAAAATTTGGCCTTGCAATAAAAATTATACAAAGGGTGAGGGATTATCATACTCCCGGTTACTGTACAGTCACTAAGATGTTTTTATATTTCTTCTCGTGAATTATAATATGTTATGTTATTATTCTCGACTTCAACATTCTAACATCTTGACATGTACTACTTTTCTAGACATTTATTTGGCGGTGGTATGTAATAGGGGGGAGCTAACAAAAGATGTTAGGTCTAAAGTTTTTTAGTAGGTATAAAGTAGTTACGAAACCTTAGTCTATCGAGGTTCAGTCAAAATTCTCTGTCACAACAAATTACAATTTGAAATCATGAAATTGGTCTAGCCTTTTGAATTTGAGTCAACATAACTAGTTCTAGAATCTTAGACGGTTGAAACATACTCCCTATTCTCTGAAATACGTCATAGTTTTAATAATTTTTATTTATTTATCTCGTTTTTAAAATTTAAGGAAACATTATTTTTTTTCATCATTCATGCTATTATTTTCATTAGTTGAGAACGTGGAAGGAAAATAAATAATCAAGGATGTGGGAGAAAAGAGATTAGTCAAGGATACGAAAACAAAATGATAGCATTATTAATTATCAAAAGAGAGAAATATGAAGATAAACATGGATTGAACGAATATAATGAAAAAAAATACTAATAATTTCAATTGCTTTAAGCACAAAATCTTTAAATAACTAATGTAAAGGAGTAGTCATGTTTTCTTTTACAAGATGGTAACAACATTAATTGGCTTGGAAGAGTATAGTTGGTAAGAGGGGGAATCTTTTGGGGTGAGTAGAAAAGCAGAATTGCTTTGTTTCTTTAGGATCTATGGAAGGACTTGCACTTATTTTCCTCTCTTAATTTTTCTTTGGTCAAGATTTCCACTCTATCTTTCTGTGAAGGGGACATAACACGTTGAAACTCTTGTTTAAGATGTATTGGCCAATCCAGTTCTACATTTATAAAATTATATTGAAGCCGCCGTAAATTCTAGATGAGAATCCTAGTTTTAAAACCCTTGAAGTATTTATAATATAATCTGTATGTTAAAGCCATGAAGTATTTATTATATATTAAGATGAGTTTATTTAATTAGGAGGTTTTAATTCAGTTGGTTGAGTGCAAAACAGTTTTAAAGTCACCAAAATGTGCAGATAAAACTCAATTGGTAACGTTACGTTGAAAAAAATTAAGTATACTTTTGATTATTTTTTTAAAATAATTTAGACTGTGAAATTAAGAATAGTGGATATGAAAAATCAACAACAATCAAACAAATAACTACAGAATTTTTGGGAACTTTGGCGCTTAAATCTACGAGCAAAAATAAAAATTCTAGCAATACGTTAACTTGGTGGATTCTTGAAGGGGTCGTTTTTTTCTTTTTAATAAAATTGTGTTCTTCAAATATTATTACTGGCTCTATTATTTTCACCATATTTGTTTGGCAGTTATTTGATATTTCTTAAATGTATTTTTTTAAATAAAAAATAAAAAATAATATAAAACAATGTAAAAGTGAGAAATAACTTATATTCTTACAAAAATATACAAAAGATTCTGATCGTGTCAGAATTAAGAGCGAAAAAACTACATGTACTTGAAACACATTTTTCTGACAACATGTACTAAATAAGAAAATATTACATTCTCGTCTTGGTATTCCCGGTAATAATTTTTTAAAACTTGAGACAAACACAATTTACACACTTTTTTTAATTAACTTTTTTATTATGCAACGTACCACTTTCATTGTGGCTCACAATGTAATTGCAAGATGTGATTCTTCATTCTTGCAAGCAAAAACTCAACTTTCTTTATTTCGCCAATTTTGAACAACTCATTTGGGAATCCGATGCCACATAGCTGATCCTTGGAAGACAGTGGTACGTGTCCCTATTTTATTTCTTCCTTTAGGACTTAGCCGCTAAATTTGGCGACAACACGAACAACAATACACGTTATAAAATGATGTTAATAGTAATTGTTCCGCCGGATTCTGGGCTTGGCCGAGCTCCTGCGTGGGAATGGGCGAGGTCCTCTTTCCCCGTATCCAAGTCCGTTTAGGTAGGACACATCCAAGAAGTGGGAGGGAGGTACCTGCAAAAGGCACTCCGATGCTAAAGTCAGTGGTTTTTCTATTACTTGGGAATAAGCTAAAAGTATATGGGCGTAAAAAGAGAAGAGAAGTTTCTTCAAGGAATAGTACCCAGCCTTTTGACAGTAGGGAGGTCTTTTATACCCCATTTCTGGCGGTTAGTAGGTGAGGGGATGATCCCGAAATTCCGGTTATGCTTGGCTTGAGGTACACGTGTCGGTCCAGGGGTAATTTTACAAGTTCCGATATTCATCATTACATCAAGGGAAAATGTCACATCACCCCGTCACGTTACAGGTCACAATCAACTCTCGACAAGGCTATACCCCGGGCTCAGCTCCTTCCTTCAAGCTCAGCCGGGCTCGGCCCATAGATTTCTGCCGAGCTCGGACCATCTCGGTAGGTACATAAGCCCCCAACATCCGAGGACGAGATATGTATTTTAGCTCGGAAGATGGTTTTTAAGCGGCTCCTCGCCTCTGGTGTTGTGGTTAACGAAGCGTTTTTGAATTTGTCTATATTATTGGCGGGAGCGGTTTTTGCATTGATGTACAACGGTTGGCATTCCTTAGGGAGCGGTTGGTATTCTTTTTATTTTGCCTTTAAGTTCCCATCTTGTAACTTCTTCGAGATTTTTCCCTTTTCTTACCTGAAAACCTCTCTCTTTTCTCCTCTCTCTGTTTTGCTTACCTGCGCATTCCCTCTCCATTTTCCTTCGTTCCTTCTGCTTTTTGGCTCACCGGCCGCCGTTCATTTCGTCCTAGGGTCAGTTTGTGGTGGTTTGAACCAGTCCCTTTGCTTCAGCCTCCATTTTTCACCGGAGAAAGCCTCATTTCTAGGTACGCCACCATGTCTCTCCCTTCCTCTTCAAAGGTGAAACCTTTGCTCTCTAGGGAAGTGTCCCCTATTAGGGGGTCCTTATCTACGGAGAGGACTCCCAGCCCCTCCGCCGTACCCGCTAGTAGGTTTGGCAAGGGTTCATCCCGGGCGGCCACCACAACCGTGGCGGCCGCCACTGTGGCCGCACTCCTAAAAAGAAGGAAAAGCCCCCAGGCCTAAGAAAGTGTATCCTCCGGCTCTGGTGGAATATTCTTGGGTCTCGGATGAGGCAAACTTCTATTCTTCCGATCTGACGTCGGATTAAGTGGACGACCTGGTAAGGATAACTCCACCCGTTATCCCGAGCTTAGAGCGATCTGTGCGGGTAGAGCTTTGTTTTCCCTTTGAGAGGATATTTATGAATCCCCCTACTGACGGGGACGACTTCATTTATGTGTATGAACACATGTTTCGTGAGTTCGGGGTCACATTCCCCCCGAGTGATTTTGTTTGTCAAATTCTGAGACTCTTAAATATAGCCCCTTCCCAACTCCATCCGAATAGCTGGGCCTTCATAAGGGCTTTCGAAATCTTGAGCCCGTTCCTTGGTATAACCTGTTCGGCCAAGGTGTTCCTGTATTTCCACCAGCTAAAGTTAGGTCGGAAGATCGGCTGGTGTTCGCTTAATGGTGCCCAGTACGGGTCGGTCTTCACCTTGTATCACCAGTCTTTCAAAAACTTTAAAAGCAAATTCTTTAAGTTGAAATCGATACCACGTACCGAGGGTAGGCGTATTCTCTTTGACGAGCGTGAGGTCCCCTTCTATCCTCTCTATTGGAGTGAGCGTCCCATAAAATTCACCTCCTGGAAGGATGGCGACCTCCTCCTCGGAGAGAAAGAAAGTGTTGACAAGCTCATGACTCTTGACCGTCCTTTAGATGTCCGACGTGTCTTGAGATTGTTGGACGTCGAGTATCCCCAGGCTGACTTCCTAGGTATTTCTATTGTACACACGATTTTGGTCCTTGGTTTAAATATTTTTCTGACTAATTTTTGTGTATTGTTTTCAGATCTAATGGCCGATCAAGGGAGGTCAGCACGTCGGAAGTTGATTCAAGCCCCTCCTTCCCAAAACAAACCTCCCATCAAGCGACTGAAGAGGGCTTCACGCCCAAGTACCATTGTTCTTTCCGACTCCACCACCATGGGTGAGGTGGAGAGAGTTCAACCTGGACCCTCCGGGGTTCCTCAAGTTCCTCCTCTAGTGACAAAGGACCCTCCCAGTCCCGTCGGGGGTATCCATATCCCTTTTGGGGTCGTGCGGGCTCCCCCGATTACTGTTGTTCCTCCCTCGGATGCCGAGGTGCCCCTGGCGCAGCCGACTTTCACCTCCACTGTTGGGGACTCTATTCCAGCCAATGACAACCCACCCCCCGAGACTTCATCGAGCATAGGTCGCTTAGCTCCCCGGGGGTTAATCTTCCATGGATGTTCTTCTACCGCACCAAGGTTGGAGCATCTCTCTTGCCGCCAGCCCAGACCTCCCTCATTATGGGGTACAGAGGTACGTATGGGTGACGTGGCCATTGAGGAAGCTTTTCCCACCCGGTACGACGCAGAGCTCATAAGCTATGTCGGCACCACCGAAGCGGTTGAGGGGGCCTACCTGATGATGCTGCGGAGTGTAGCAGTTTTTCATCATCTAAGGTGCGAGCTCGTCATTTCCTGCTTCTTTACCTTTTAAAGTGTACTTTATGCTTGTGTTACTTAACTATCTTTTCGGTTTCCAGGGATGAGGTCGTTGGTGGGGTTGAAGCCCGCCGCCAACTTGCCGAACTTCAAACCGTCAACCAGAGCCTCCGGGAAGCATTACATGAGGCTCAGTCTTCCAACCGCAATCTCCATAATTCTCAGCAAGAGCTCCTCAAGAGCAAAGTGGAATCCGACCAGCTTCTTCATGTTATGGGCATGGAAATCGAGCAGTCCTGAACCTTGCTGAGAATGGCGAAAGAGTAGAAAGATGCCACCGACGAGTTCGTCCGAGAGCTGCGCCAAAAATATGATGAAGGCTAAACAATTGTAACTTCCAGCCTGGCCAGGGAGGATGCCTTAAAGAAGATGCTGGAAGCTTCTGAGGTCCGACGCCAAGGTCTTGATAAGATCATTCAAGATCGGGACGCTGAGATTTGCAATGAATCTTTGGCCGATCAGCCAAGCTCCAAACTTCATTGGCCGAGGCAGAGGATTGCAATGAATCTTTGGCCAATCGGGCGGAGGAGGCGGAGGCTGAGGTCGAGAAGTGTACCCAAATCAGCCTAGAGGCGTTCTCGGAGGGTTTTGCTCGTGCTATTGAGCAGGTCAAACTTTCCTATCCTGACCTGGATACATCTCAGCTTGATGAGAAGAAAATGGTGGTGGATGGCAAACTGGTTGATGAGTAATTCTGGTGTTACCTTTAAGGCACTTGTAACTTTTTTTGACATTGGGCCTTTGTTCTTTTCTGGCACTACTTCAATACTCTTATTTTATAATATTGTTTCGCTTTTGGTAACATGCAATTTCTTTTGCTTTTTGGCTGCTTTATCGTAAATTGTAGTTTTGACGTGAGTTGTGCCTGTCCATGTTTCGGGACTTGATGTTTGTCCACTAGCGCTTGTTTATATTGTTTGCTGCGTTCATTCGTTTAGCTTCTTTTTGCCTATAAATATCATCTCGTTCCTTTTTCTTCTAGTGTTAGCACGATTTTTTCGTCTGTGAACACTATCTGTGAATCATTAGCCCTTTATTCAGGCGTGGGAAGGTTTTCTTCTTTCCATGTCTTGATTCATGCCTGCCGATGAGCGATCTTAATTGTTGGATGATGTTTGGGATGAGAAGTTCCGGTGCCGTAGTTCCTTAAATGAGCCACGACCAGTAAAGGTATTTCCGAGGAGTGCTATCTTGAGAGTTCCAATCTCTTTGTGTATCTCTGCCTGTCACCTTCCCTTGACTGTTTGGCATCCTCGGAGTCGGATGCGAAGGTCAGAGCTTCGCTACCTACCCCGGCTTGTGACTCAGTGTTCGGGGTTTACCTTCGCCTCACTGGCCTTCATGGTTACACCCTCTTTTTCTGATTGCGATGCTTTATTCGTATGACGCCGAAATTTTCTTCGGTGGTATGTTAATTTTAGCGTTTTTCCGAGCTCATTTTAGAGCTTCTTTTGTATGATGCCAGAATATTCTTCGATCATATGTTAATTTTTAACGCTTTTCCAAGCTCATTTTAGAGCTTCTTTTGTATGATGCCGGAATATTCTTCGGTCATATGTTAATTTTTAACGTTTTTCTGAGCTCATTTTAGAGCTTCTTTTGTATGATGCCAGAATATTCTTCGGTCATATGTTAATTTTTAACGTTTTTCCGATCTCATTTTTTAGAGCTTCTTTTGTGTGATGCCGGAATATTCTTCGGCCACATATTTTTTTGTTTAATTTATGAGTAATAAGGCACATTTCGTGTTTAACAATGAAAAGCATTTCATATACGGGTACGACACGTTTCTTAGCCTAGGCAATAATACTAAGACATAAAATCTTAGGTGGCTTCCTGCCTTAGCACGCCATGCTTAATCTATCCGAAAGACGAAATCCTTCCCAAACTTCGCTACTTCGTATCATACTACTTCAAAAGGAAGATCAATCATAGTCTTACCTTGACTAACTGTAGTAAGCCTTCAGGTGGGTGACGTTCCATGTCCAGGGGACAAGTCCCCCGGTATGCATTCCGCATATCCCTTGGTGCAACTCTCGGAGGACATATTTGGCTTGTTGAGGGTCAAGACATTTGAGGAGCGGTGTTGAGAATCCTCTCTTAAATAATTCCCCATTGACCAGGGTGAAGGTGGCGGCTTGCCGACGTACCTTCTTGGCCTGGGTGTCGTCTCCGGGCAGGTTTCCCTTTTCCAAATATGCCCTAACTTGATCGTACCACGGGGAGGGGATTTGTGACTAAGAAGGTTGGGCCATGCACATAATTTCTCCTTCTACGGACGGTCTCGTCATCGTTTCTTGGTTCAAGGTTCGGTATTGCCCGGTCTTCTTCGTACTAGCTAGCTTGATAGTACGTCGGCTCTCTTGTTTGCTGCTCTAGGGACATGGGTCATGCTAAATTGTGGAAACGAGGCTATGCACTCTTTTACCAGCCCCAGGTATTGGGCGAGTATGGGTTCTTTTGCTTGGTAAGTTCCATTAACGTGGCCAGTGACAAGTTGGGAATCACTGTGACATCTTAACTTCTTTAAGCCCATCTCTTGGGCCAATCGCAATCTTGCCAAAAGGGCCCGTATTCTGCTTGGTTGTTTGAGGTCGAGAACTCGAACCTGACAGCTTGCTCCAAGATTAGGTTCGATGGTCCTTCTAGAATAACTCCTGCCCCGCTCCCCTTTTTGTTGGAGGATCCGTCTACAGTGAGTGTCCAGAGTTGGTCACCTTCATTGCCATCATCGTTTTGAACCAGGGGGAGCTCGGTCAAGAAATCAGCTAAGAATTGAGCTTTCATGGGTCCCCTACTTTGGAAGGTTAAACCAAATTCTGACAATTCAATGGACCAAGCCGTCATCCGTCCTGCCAGGTCGGGTTTTTGAAGCACTTGCCTGAGTGGATAGTTTGTTTTGACGATGACCTTATGGCTTCTGAAGTAGTGTCTTAATCGTCGAGCTGAAAATATTAGTGTCAACACAAGTTTCTCCACAACTTGGTATCTTTCTTCCGCGGGCAATAAGGTTCGGCTGACGAAATAGACAGGGTGTTGTTTCCCCTCAATTTCGGAGGTGAGGACTGAACTTATTGTCGAGTGTGTGTTGACTTTTTAAAAGTATGTATATGTGTGTCAATCTTTCGGCAAGTATACCGGTCGTTACAAGTTTAGAAATAGTGAGAAAAGGTTGTCGAACCACAGAGACTGATTGTGAATTACCGAATGCTCAACATGCTTTGCTATTAGGACGAATCAGGGAATGAATGATTTGGTAAAACTAAGCTATTATGTAAAATAGAGAAATACTGTAAAGTAAAGAAAGCAAGTAAATGTTTAAGTTTCAAAGATGATGAAATACAGTTAGGGAATTGGTTTAATTGATTCCTTCCTCAAGTAACTACTCCTTATGTTGATTCAGCAATTCTCACTCAATTGGAGACTAGAATTCGTGATACCGTAGACTAATCCTATCTCTAGGTCTTAGTCCCTTTGAATGCCTACTATCATCCCTAATCTCTTAGTAGAAACAGAGATTCATTCAAAAGAAAACAGATGAATTCGTTACAACATCTCATAATATGCAAGTTCTATCTCTAGACTCATGCAATACTATAGTGATACATTTCCTCTCCTTCTTCAACTATTCATCTCTCGATCTCATAGTTGACACGAGATACAAATTCTCAAGACAGAGTTCAATTCAATCAAACATTAATGTCTCTATCTCTATTTGAATTTCATGAATTAAATCTCAAGAATAAGCATTAAGCAGGGAAGAGATCAATCAATTCGGTGGAATTATACTTGAATTAATAGAAGAGATTCATTACAAGAAACTGAAATCAAAATCCCCATTCCTAAGCTGAGAATTAGCCTAACATGGAAATGCGAAAAGAAAGAAACAAAACAGAAATCAAACACCAGAGAAGCTCCATAATTGCTTGATTATGCTTTCGCAACTCACAAGCTCAGGAATCTCAAGGTTGATTGAGAGAGAAGGAGAATGAAAGTGGAGAAGAGAAAAACGAGAGAAACTCGCAAGAGAAGGAAAAACAGAGTAATGTTAGTTGTGGATCTACAATTCGAATCCTCTCTCTTCGCGCCCAATACTTCCTTTTATAGGTGAGGAAGTGTTCCCCCATTTACTGGAATTACGTCCAGGTGCATTGTGACATGTGAATACATTGACTTGCTTGCTTGTAATAGATCGGTAATTGCAACGGCTAAGTGTAGTTTATTGCTTCCGTCGATGAACCTTCAATTGATTCCTTCGAGACAATACTTGATTAATTCCTCGACGATCTGAGATGACCACGACTTTTATTTACTTTGCTGCAAGTCTCGAGAAGTGCACAAATTGAGCAATCTTTCGTTCTAAGTGTTCTTCCGTCTGTGAGATCTTTCGTCTGTGAGATCTTTCGTCTGACGAGGCTTCGTACCGTCTGTCTTGGCTTCGTCTGTCTTTGTCTTGGTATCGTCTGTAGTGAACTTTGTATCGTCTGTCTTGACTTCGTCTATATGAACTCAGATGAAGTAATCATAGACGAAACACTCTTAGACGAATTAAGCACAGACGAAGTAACTCGGATAATACTGGTACAGACGAAGTAACTTGGAAACTACTAGTACAGACGAAGTAACTCCCTAAGAAGCACGCATAGACGGAGTAGTTCTTCAGATGAAATCAGCATAGATGAACAACTCAGATGAATCAAGTACAGACGGAACAACCCATCAGACGGAACAAGAGTTCTTGCGTCTTGATCCCTCCATTTGAGCTTCCATAAGGCACGAGACGCGCCTTGCATTGAGTGAAATCGCGCCCTGGCGCGTTTGAATAAGTAAGGATGGCATGAGAGCGCCCCTGAGCGCGCTCTGGCGCGTTTTCGCCGTAAGCAGAGTGTGAAGGCGCCTCATGAGTGCGCCCTGGCGCGTTTCTTCAGACGATACCATTCTAGCAGCCTTGGATGCTCAACTTGAGGTTTGGTTTGCTCTACTCTCTTGTTATGATGCAGTTGCGTCCGAGGCTTGATGCTTGTTCCGTCTGTTGTCGCATCCACAGACGATACAGAGTTGCCACTTGCACTTCATATTTTGCACGAATTGGACGGACTTTCTTGCTTCAATGGGATTTGTTCGTCTCATGTTCGTGGGCTTTCCTTCCAGCCTTCTATCTTCTCTTCAATCAATCTACAATTAACAAGAAAATGGATAAAATGACTTAAAGATACACGAAAATCCTATAAAACTAACAAAACGCTAAATCAAAGACTAACATTAGACAAATATGATATTTTTACTGTTTTCTTGTCTAAACTATGACTAAACATACTGAAATTAGATGGAAATGGACTGAAAACACCTTGGAAAACATGTATAATTTAGCACTTATCACAACCCCAAACTTAAAGCTTTGCTTGTCCTCAAGCAAACATAGATTCCATCATTACAGGGGTTAATAAGCATAGTATATCACTGAACTCAACAGCCACTGAGAATTCATTATGCAATTCTTGACTCCCTAAGTCATCTCAATTTATCTATGAAAGTTGAACATGAACTCAACATCCTCAAGAATTGTACAGTTCATCACACATAAGCAATCAACCGTAGATTGGCATGAAAATATGTAATTTAGTCAACATCAAACAATCCTCTTCCAAGTTAAGTGTTTGCCCTCAAGCTCTCAAGTGTTTGGGTTTGTGTTTCTCTCAATATTACCAATCCGAAGGTCAGTTACCATAAGCTTGCAATGACTCTCAAAATCTCCACTGCCTTCAAGTAGAAATTAGACAATCAAAAGGTCTTTTCAGGGTTGTAATGGGGCTTAGGTAAAGGTGGGTTAAAAGAAAAGGTACTAGTTAAAAATCAAAGGAACTTAAAGAGTAAAAGTTAGAACCTATATGATATGCATGAATTAATATGGTCAGACGAAACAAAGAAATGATGGAAAGACGAAAGAAAAAATGATGGACAGACGAAAGACTAACAACCCATGAAACCACTTTGTTTTCTTTTCTTGCTTTATTTCTTTTGCTCTTTAAACTGCATTTTCTTGTTTCCTTTTTCTTCCGTTCTTTTGTTTTTCTTTATTTTTTCTTGTATCCCATCATTGCCGATCGTCGTCGAGCCTTTAGTCGATGATTTCGTACGTAGGCTTACAAGATGATACCCACGTGACGATATTTCACAGACGATACCTACAAAGACCAATGAGAACATTATGTTCTCTTTTCTTCCTTTGTTTCTTTTCTTTCTTTTCGATTTTTCTTGTTTTTCTCTTTATTTTTCTTGAGTGGTATCACTAATTGCCAGCACAAGACGAAAAATAAAAATTTTGTAAGGTATGCAACTATACATGAAAAACAGAAAATGCATATGAAAAAGAGAATGCACTATACTACAAGGAATGCACTATACTACAAAGAATGCACTATACTACAAAGAATGCACTATACTACAAAATGTCACCAATATCCAGACGCAACAACCCCAAACTTAAAAATTTGACTTGTCCTCAAGTCAACAACACATGCACCCCAAAATTTCAACCCCAAACTTAATCTTGAATCCTATCGTCTAAGCAAAGAAACCAATACTCCTTAAGTTCCAGTGGTGGGACCATTGGTTTTTCACTTATGTAGGCTTATGATGAGCTCAAGTATCCAAGAAAGAAAGGGTAAATTCAGGCTCAAAGGGGCTAGCAATGGATAATGTGAAGGTTAAGGCTTATTTGGCTCGAGGCTACAAGAAAGAAAATTGCCTTTATCATTTGTGTCCAATTCTAATTGTATACAATTTTGACCAAGAGCTAAAGCAAGTTCCAGAACAAAACACTTCAGACGGTATAACACTCAAGAATAGAATCATGTTGGAGGCCCAAATTCTTATCCAGGATTAATAATTGCTTTAACATTGCTAAATTCATCAATCATGTCAATCTTGAAAATTGTCATGCTAGAATTCTCATACAAAGATATCTCTTGAATAATTGAGAACATGCAACTTTGTCATAGAACCTCAAGCTGATCCTAAGTGCCAGAATATGCATAATTTATTCTACTGAACTACAGAGTCAATGTTATACTAATGAAATCAACCTCCGTAAGATGGTTCAACAAAATAGGAAACATACTCTAAACAGTCATCAATCAACTTGATTAAAGTAATAGAGTATAAGAATGCCCCTGTTGAAGACAAGTCATGATACTCAAGGTTCTCGATCAAGTGCCAAAAATTTCCATGTGCTTCCAACAGTGCTCAGCATCTCGAAATTCACAATGGTCAAAATGAACAACAACAGTAAAATATTAGTGAAATAAAATTGAAAGAAATGGAGAAATCAGCTCAAAATTACTTGCAATGTGAGGTGGTGAAGATGGGAATTGATAGAAAGTGGGATTGCTCTCTTTAGAATGTACAAGTATTAGGCTTCGTGTGAGCAAGCATCGACGAAACCTCGATATCGTCGTGCCCGTATTGTGAACACAATAGCCATCGATGCAACCTTAGTATCGTCGTGCCGTATTGTGAACACAATAGTTATCAGACGAAACCTTAGTATCGTACGTGAACAGGGTATCGACGAAACTTCAAAAATCTCCCACTAACGGTATAACACCTCACCTCTTCTCTTATTTCTTATCAACTCAAGAACACTGTAATTTCAAGTGTTTATTCATATATCTACTTGTTTAACTATCAACACAAAAACCAGATTTATTCTACTGTATCTTATATTTACACTCCTACTCTAATCTTCAAATTCTATTTTATTTTTTATTTTTTTTTTCCTCAACTCTTAAGCTATTCACAAGTATATCACAAGGAGAAGTCACAGAAAGCTTCTCTGAATTGGGTAGGTTGCCTCCCACCAAGCGCTTCTTTAATGTCATTAGCTTGACATATGACTTGACCTGTCACGAGAGGGTCTTGAAGTTCCACGAGAGACCTTGTCCTTTTCACGGTTATCTCCCAGGATATGGTTTAACTCTCGCGCAAGTTCACCTTGAATTCACTTTGGAATCCTCGAGGTTTTTTAGAGTAATTGCACCATGTGGAAATACTTCTTTTACAACAAATGGACGGACCATTTAGACTTAAGTTTTCCCGGAAACAACCTTAATCTAGAGTTATAAAGTAAAACTAGTTGTCCAGGGTAAAACTCTCTTTGTCTAAGCTTACGATCATGCCATAGCTTTGTTCTCTCTTTGTAAATCTTGGCATTTTCGTATGCTTGAAGCCTAAGCTCTTCCAACTCATGGAGTTGGTATCGTCATTCTCACTTTTTGCCGCATGAGAGTCAGAATTGAGGTATTTTAAGGCCCAGTACGCCTTATGCTCTTGTTCCACAGGCAAGTGGCATGCCTTTCCATAGACCATTTGAAATGGTGTCATGCCAATGGGAGTCTTATAAGCTGTCCTATATGCCCAAAGAGCATCATTTAGTCTTTTTGACCAATCTTTCCGGACGGACTTACGAGTTCTTTCTAAAATCTTTTAATCTCCCTATTCACTAGCTCGCTTGCCCACTTTGGTTTGGGGGTGATATGGTGTTGCAATTTTATGCTTCACCCCTAACCTCTTAAGGACTCTCTCCAAATGTTTATTGCAGAAATGGCTTCCACCATCAGTAATGAAAGCTCTAGGGACCCCAAACCTGGAAAAGATGTTCCTATGGATGAAAGCGTCTACTATCCTAGAGTCATTCGTCTGAGCAGAAATAGCCTCCACCCACTTAGACACATAATCAACAGCTACTAGGATGTATGTGTGGGAAAATGATGGAGGAAATGGTCCCATGAAATCCATTCCCCACACATCGAAGACCTCTATCTCTAAAATGTTGTTCAAGGGTCCTTCGTCTCTTCTAGAAATATTTCCAGTTCTTTGGCATCATCACGACTTTGTACAAAGGCTTTTGCATCTTTAAAAATAGATGGCCAATACAATCCACTCTGCAAAACCTTTTTGGCTGTCCTTTCCCCATTAAAATGACCTCCACTAGGAGAATTATGACAGTGCCAAAGAAAGAGTTAACCTCTTCCTCGGGGATATATCTCCTAAGGAGTCCATCTACACCCCACTTTGAACAGAAATGGCTCATCCCAAACATAATATTTAGCATCAGAAAACAGTTTCTTTCTTCGTTGATGAGACAAGCCAGGTGGAATATAATTGGAGACCTTAAAGTTCGCGATATCGCTGAACCAAGGAGCATTAGAAATGGTAAAGAGTGTTTCGTCTGGGAAGGTTTCAGAAATAGGGATATCAGTACCTTCTATTTCAGCATGATTTAACCTTGAAAGGTGATCCGCAACTAGGTTCTCTCTTCCCTTTTTATCTCTGATTTCAATGTCAAACTCTTGTAGGAGGAGAACCCAGCGAATTAGTCTTGGTTTACTCTCATGCTTCATCAGAAGGTACTTCAAGGCCGCATGGTCTGTGTACACTATTATTTTTGAGCCAATGAGGTATGGACGGAACTTGTTCAGAGCAAATACTATGGCTAACAGTTCCTTTTCTGTAGTTGAGTAATTAACTTGAGCACTGTCCAGCACTCTGCTAGCATAGTATATTACTCTTACAAGTTTTTCCTTCCTCTGTCCTAGTACAGCTCCTATTGCATAATCGCTAGCATCACACATAATTTCAAAAGGTAAACTCCAATCTGGAGCAGTGATGATAGGAGCTGTTATCAACTTTTCTTTTAAAATCTCAAAGGCTCTTAGACAGTTTTCATCAAAATTGAAGGTCACTTCCTTTACCAACAGGTCACACAATGGTTTCGAGATTTTTGAAAAATCCTGGATGAATCGTCTGTAAAAACCAGCGTGACCCAAGAAACTTCTCACTCCTTTCACATTTACTGGAGGGGGCAGCTTCTCTATCACTTCGATTTTTGCTTTATCCACTTCTATACCTTTAACCGATATTTTGTGTCCTAAGACGATACCTTCTTTCACCATGAAATGGCATTTTTCCCAGTTCAAAACAAGATTAGTTTCTTGGCATCGTCTGAGTACACAAGTCAGATTTTCTAAGCAATTTTCGAAAGCGGACCCAAAGACTGAAAAGTCATCCATAAAGATTTCAATAAACTTTTCAACCATGTCCCCAAATATGGCCATCATGCATCTTTGAAAGGTGGCTGGTGCATTACATAATCCAAATGGCATTCGTCTGTACGCAAAGACCCCATAAGGACAAGTGAAAGCAGTTTTTTCTTGGTCTTTAGGGTCTACTACAATCTGGTTATAACCAGAGTAGCCATCTAGAAAACAATAATAAGCATGACCAGCTAGTCTTTCAAGCATTTGGTCCATAAAAGGTAAAGGAAAATGATCTTTCCTTGTTGATTCATTCAACCGTCTGTAATCAATACACATCCTCCACCCAGTCACTGTCCTGGTGGGGATCAATTCGTTTTTCTCATTCGCAATCACAGTCATGCCCCCTTTCTTGGGAACTACTTGTACTGGACTTATCCAAGAACTATCCGAAATGGGATAAATAATGCCAGCATCAAGTAGTTTGAGGACTTCCTTGTGTACAACCTCTTTCATAGTAGGATTTAAACGTCTTTGAGGTTGTATCACAGGTTTGAAATTGTCCTCAAGCAAGATTTTGTGCATGCAAAATGAGGGGCTTATTCCTTTCAAATCAGAAATCTGCCACCCAATAGCAGATTTATACTTTTTCAGAACTTTAAGCAGACTGTCCTCTTCATTTTTATTCAAAAAATTGCTAATGATCACCGGGAAGGTGTCATTCTCTTCAAGAAAAGCATATTTAAGATGAGGGGGCAGTTGCTTAAGTTCGCTCTTAGGTGCAGTCTCTGTTTTATCAACCAATTCAGCTGTTTCATCCCCTGCTTCAATACATGATGGTGGTGATGTGTTGGTTTCCACAGCAGCAATGAATTCTTCAACTTCATATTGTTCATTTTCAAAACTGGAAGTATCAAAACCTTCCTCCTCTTTTATGAAGTCAAAAATTTCATTTTCATAAACATTTTCTGCTATAGGATTCAACACATCAATCATCATGCATTGGGACTTATCATTGGAAATTTCATAGCATCAAATATATTAAAAGATACCTTTTCTTCATCCACTCTCAGGATGAGTTCACCTTGTGCTACATCAATCAAGACTCTGCCGGTGGCTAGGAATGGTCTTCCTAGGATGATTGGCACTTCTTCATCAGCCTCCATATCCAACACCACAAAGTCAGCAGGGAATACGAATTTGTCCACCTTCACCAAGAGATCTTCTACTACTCCATAGGGGCGTTTGGTGGATCTGTCCGCTAATTGTAGTGTCATCATCGTAGGCTGAATGTCTTGTATGTTCAATTTACGTAGCACAGAAAGAGGCATTAAGTTTATGCTGGCTCCTAAATCAATCAATGCCTTACCAACTGGTACTTCCCCTATAGAACAAGGGATAGTGAAGGGGCCTCTATCTCTCAATTTTTGAGGCAATTTCCTCTGGATGATGGCACTGCATTCCTCTGTCATAGCCACTGTCTCATCATCCAAAAGCATCCTCTTATTAGATAGGATCTCCTTCATGAATTTGGCATATGAGGGCATCTTCTGCAGAGCTTCAGAAAATGGAATATTAATCCTCAAACTCTTCAAGATGTCGAAGAATTTGGCAAACTGCTTATCATCATTCGCCTTTTTCAACCTTTGAGGATATGGAAGCTTGCAGTAAGGAGAAATATGTTCCGTCTGACCAGCTTCTGCTAGGATATGTCTCTTTGTTTTTCTAGGTGATTCTTTCGTTTCATTGAGAGTTATAGGCACAGACGATTGCCTATCCTTTTTCGCAATATTGTCTTCTTCTTCCACCATATCTCCTTTCTGTTCTTCTTCAACTTCCTTTCCCAGTAACTTGCCACTCCTTGTAGTAATGGATTTACACTGCTCCTTTGGATTTATCACAGTGTCACTTGGCAGCTTTCCTTGAGTTCTTTCAGAGAGTTGCTGGGAGAGCTGACCAATCTGTGATTCTAAGTTCCTTATAGAAGCTTCTTGATTTGTGAACATAGATTCAGTCCTTTGCATAAAAGACATGAACATGTTCTCTAGATTGGATGAACTTTCTCTCGGGGCAGGATGCATGTTAGAGCTCGATGGAGCATTTCTTGGCTGGTTGGTTGGGAATTTAGGTTGGGTCTGGTTGAAAGGTAAATTTGGTGGCTGGCTTTGATTGTAATACTGGTTAGATGAAGATGTTTGATTTTGATGCTGGTTGAAGTTTTGGTTGTATGGCATGTTTGGATTGAAAGGTGGTCTAGAATTGAAGGTTTGTTTATGATTCTGGTCATAAGAGGAAGAAGTGGGTTGCAAATAATTGTTATTTCTATATGACAGATTTGGATGGTTTCTATTGTGAGGATTATAATTGTTTGTGTTGGTATAAGGGTTACCTTGAGGATTTCCCATATAATTCACTTGAGCTTGTTCCTCGGTGTTGGTCCCTAAGCTTTCACAAAATTCCATTTGATGTCCTCCCCCACAGTAGTCGAGACGATAGGAGGCGTTTGAACGCATTCAACTGGACCACTTGAAGTTGCTTCATTATTTGGTCCATCTTGATTCATCAGCTTGTTTTGAGCTAACAAAGCATCATTAGCTCCAAGCTCGATCATTCCTCTTCTCTCACCGTAGAAATCACTAGGAGCATCATAGCGATTTGACGCCATGGTCTCAATGATCACTCTTGCTTCTTGAGCATCCTTCTTCTTTAATGAGCCTCCGGAGACGCATCCACTAGAAGTCTTGTATGCGTCCGTAGTCCATTATAGAAGATATGGACTTCTTGAAGATCGAGAGAATCCATGGTGAGGGCATTTTCTCGCAAAGATTTGAATCTTCTCCATGCCTCACCGATGGACTCTCCATCTTTCGCTTGAAACAAGAGATCTCGGCCTCGAAGTAGTTGTATTTCTCTCGGTGGAAAGTATTGAGCTAAGAAAGTGTTCACCAAGTCCTCCCAAACAGTGAAATAGCCATAAGGAAAACTCTGTAACCACATTTTAGCTTCTCCTTTAAGCGAAAATTCAAATAGTCTCAGACGAATTGCATCGTCTGGCACGCCATTCATCCTGATAGTACCACAAATCTGTAGGAAGTTATGAATGTGCTGATTTGGGTCTTCCTCCTCTAAACCTCCAAACTGCTCTTGCCTTATTAATTGTGTCAGAGCAGGTTTTATTTCAAAATTGTTGGCTGTAACATTTGGTGGTGCAATACTGGATCCACAGCCCATTGCATTAGGAGTGTACAACTCTTCCAATGTCATGCGCCTTGTGTTGTTATCCATATTTTCTAGTATAGTCTCTGGAACAGGCTCTTTATTTTCTTTATTTGCTTTTCGATTTCTCCTGCAAAATCTCTCAATTTCTGGTTCAAACAAGAGATCAGTTTCCTTAGCTCTTCGCATAAACCACAAATCAAAAGGAGACAGGGGATACTGAAACACATTCAAAGAATGAACGAAATTAATGAAAACACGACAAAACAACCAACTATGTAAAACAGAACAAAACACAAAGAACAGACGAAACAAAATGAACAGACAATACCAGTATTCACAGACGGAACACTACACTACAGACGAAACAACGAAATTTTGATACAGACGAAACAAAAAGAATATAAAAGGAAATAGGTAGAGAAGAAACAAATAAGCTATAGTATGAGCAGACACAACATGTAAGAAAATAGAGAAATCAATAAGAAACAGAACGAATCTAGAAAACAAAACAAAACAAATATAGAAAACAAAAGCGAAACAAGTCGCACTTACAGAGATGAAACAATATTAGACGGAAGCTCAACTGGATAGACGAAAAAATTATTAACAGCAAAGAAAAGAAAAGGCGCTTATTCTAAGTAAAAATCAAACCGATTCAAAGAATAAAACAAAACACAACAAAATAAAACAGATTCAAAGAATAAAAGAAATTACTGAAAACAGAACTAGACACCTATATAGACGAAACAGAACAAATCTGCCACAGACGAAACCATATGAACAGAATAAAAACAGTGAAAACAAAGAAATCAATGAAATGAAGAAATCAAAGAAATCAAAGAAAGCAAAAGGAAAACAATTAAAACAAAGAAGATAAAGAAAACTAAGAAAACTAAAAATAAAGAAAACAAATCTATGAAAATAGAAGAAGGTAAAAGAAAGTGTCCTAAGTAGCAAGCACGTCAAGACTATCGATATTCATCAATAGTCCCCGGCAACGGCGCCATAAACTTGTTGACTTTTTAAAAGTATGTATATGTGTGTCAATCTTTCGGCAAGTATACCGGTCGTTACAAGTTTAGAAATAGTGAGAAAAGGTTGTCGAACCACAGAGACTGATTGTGAATTACCGAATGCTCAACATGCTTTGCTATTAGGACGAATCAGGGAATGAATGATTTGGTAAAACTAAGCTATTATGTAAAATAGAGCAATACTGTAAAGTAAAGAAAGCAAGTAAATGTTTAAGTTTCAAAGATGATGAAATACAGTTAGGGAATTGGTTTAATTGATTCCTTCCTCAAGTAACTACTCCTTATGTTGATTCAGCAATTCTCACTCAATTGGAGACTAGAATTCGTGATACCGTAGACTAATCCTATCTCTAGGTCTTAGTCCCTTTGAATGCCTACTATCATCCCTAATCTCTTAGGCGAAAACAGAGATTCATTCAAGAAGCGAACAGATGAATTCGTTACAACATCTCATAATATGCAAGTTCTATCTCTAGACTCATGCAATACTATAGTGATACATTTCCTCTCCTTCTTCAACTATTCATCTCTCGATCTCATAGTTGACACGAGATACAAATTCTCAAGACAGAGTTCAATTCAATCAAACATTAATGTCTCTATCTCTATTTGAATTTCATGAATTAAATCTCAAGAATAAGCATTAAGCAGGGAAGAGATCAATCAATTCGGTGGAATTATACTTGAATTAATAGAAGAGATTCATTACAAGAACTCTGAAATCAAAATCCCCATTCCTAGCTATGAGAATTAGCCTAACATGGAAATGCGAAAAGAAAGAAACAAAACAGAAATCAAACACCAGAGAAGCTCCATAATTGCTTGATTATGCTTTCGCAACTCACAAGCTCAGGAATCTCAAGGTTGATTGAGAGAGAAGGAGAATGAAAGTGGAGAAGAGAAAAACGAGAGAAACTCGCAAGAGAAGGAAAAACAGAGTAATGTTAGTTGTGGATCTACAATTTGAATCCCCTCTCTTCGCGCCCAATACTTCCTTTTATAGGTGAGGAAGTGTTCCCCATTTTTGGAATTACGTCCAGGTGCATTGTGACATGTGAATACATTGACTTGCTTGCTTGTAATAGACTGGTAATTGCAACGGCTAAGTGTAGTTTATTGCTTCCGTCTGATGAACCTTCAATTGATTCCTTCAGACAATACTTCAGTTAATTCCCTCAGACGATACAGATGACCACGACTTTTATTTACTTTGCTGCAAGTCTCGAGAAGTGCACAAATTGAGCAATCTTTCGTTCTAAGTGTTCTTCCGTCTGTGAGATCTTTCGTCTGTGAGATCTTTCGTCTGACGAGGCTTCGTACCGTCTGTCTTGGCTTCGTCTATATGAACTCGAGATGAAGTAATCATAGACGAAACACTCTTAGACGAATTAAACACAGACGAAGTAACTCGGATAATACTGGTACAGACGAAGTAACTTGGAAACTACTAGTACGAGACGAAGTAACTCCCTAAGAAGCACGCATAGACGGAGTAGTTCTTGGATGAAATCAAGCATAGATGAACAACTCAGATGAATCAAGTACAGACGGAACAACCCATCAGACGGAACAAGAGTTCTTGCGTCTTGATCCCTCCATTTGAGCTTCCATAAGGCACGAGACGCGCCTTGCATTGAGTGAAATCGCGCCCTGGCGCGTTTGAATAAGTAAGGATGGCATGAGAGCGCCCCTGAGCGCGCTCTGGCGCGTTTTCGCCGTAAGCAGAGTGTGAAGGCGCCTCATGAGTGCGCCCTGGCGCGTTTCTTCAGACGATACCATTCTAGCAGCCTTGGATGCTCAACTTGAGGTTTGGTTTGCTCTACTCTCTTGTTATGATGCAGTTGCGTCCGAGGCTTGATGCTTGTTCCGTCTGTTGTCGCATCCACAGACGATACAGAGTTGCCACTTGCACTTCATATTTTGCACGAATTGGACGGACTTTCTTGCTTCAATGGGATTTGTTCGTCTCATGTTCGTGGGCTTTCCTTCCCAGCTTCTATCTTCTCTTCAATCAATCTACAATTAACAAGAAAATGGATAAAATGACTTAAAGATACACGAAAATCCTATAAAACTAACAAAACGCTAAATCAAAGACTAACATTAGACAAATATGATATTTTTACTGTTTTCTTGTCTAAACTATGACTAAACATACTGAAATTAGATGGAAATGGACTGAAAACACCTTGGAAAACATGTATAATTTAGCACTTATCAGTGTGCGGCCGATAGATATAAGCTCAATTCAACAGTCTTGGAGGGGTTTTTCAGAACTGGTACAACTGTTATTGCTTCCTTTAGGTCTGTGAATGCCTTTTCACTTTCTTGGTTCCACTCAAACTTGGAAGCTTGTTTTAACAGCCTAAACAATGGCCTAGCTTTCTCAGCTAGCTTTGGCAGAAACCGAGATAAAGAAGCTGACCTCTCATTCAACCTTTGTAGCTCCTTCAAGGTCGCCGGGCTCTTCATACTCAGTATTGCTTTACACTTATCAGGATTGACCTCTATTCCTCTGGCTGTGATCAAGAATCCAAGGAACTTTCTGCCCTGAACTCCGAAAACACACTTTTCCGGGTTCAATCGCAAGTTATGCAATCTAATCTTGTTGAACAACCTTTTGAGATTAGCTAGATGATCGGTAATTCCAGCTGACCTGAATACCATGTCGTCTACATATACCTCCATTATCTCCCCTATCTCCTCTTTGAAAACTTGGTCCATCAACCTTTGGTACGTAGCTCCAACATTTTTCAATCCAAATGGCATGGCTTTGTAGCAATAGTTGTGCACATCAGACATAAATGCAGTCTTATCCTCATCGGGGGGGTACATGGGGATCTGGTTGTATCCCGAGTATGCATCAAGAAAACTCAGCATCCCACTGCCCGATGTGGCGTCTACCAGGCGATCAATGTTTGGTAACGGGTAAGTGTCCTTTGGGCAAGCCTTATTCAAATCTGTGTAATCCGTACACATCCTCCACTTTCCACTTACTTTCTTTACCATCACCACATTAGCCAACCAAGTAGTGTATTGGATTTCGCGGATGAAACCTGCTTGTAGGAGTTTATTCACCTCTTGTCGGACTGCTATCAGCCTTTCTTCTCCTAGTTTTCTTTTTCTTTGGGCTACGGGGCGAGCACCAGGCATAATGGTCAGCCTGTGGCATAGGAAATCGGGGTCGACTCCGGGCATATCAGCAGCGCTCCACGCGAATAAATCTGCGTTTTCGAGCAATATCTTTTCCAAGCTCTGACGGGGATACCCTTCCATTGTTTCTCCGATCTAGACGTCCTGCCCTGCCTTGCATCCTATCTGGAATGGGGTAGTCTTCTTGGCAAGTGCCGGTCGGAGTTCTTCGAAGTCCGATCTTGGGTCTAGGTCTAAGGCCTCCGACTCTATGCTCAAACACTGGGGCGGAGTTTCCTTTGTCGTGCTTGTTTTCAATGTGTACGGCTGAATCTTTAGACTCTAAGCGTAGCACTGTCGAGCCATTTTAGGGTCGGCCTTGATAGTGACAATCTTAGTCTCCACCGGGAACTTCATCGCTAGATGGAGTGTTGAAACTATCGCCCCTAATTGGTTTAGCGTCCTCCTTCCGAGGATCACATTATACGACGTTCGAGCTTCGACCAACAAATATCTTACCAAAATAGTCCTTGCTTCCTCCTCATTTCCAAAAGTAGTGAGGAGGTCAACGTATCCACGTGTGTGGACTCGCTCCCCGGCAAATCCAAGGAGGGCCTCGGAGTGATCCCGTACTACGCCAGGAGGCAGATCGAGCTTGAGGAAAGTTTCCCAATAAAGGATGTCTGCCGAGCTTCCTTGGTCAATCAGTACCTTCTTTACTTTCCAGTTGGCTATAATGGCAGTGATGACCATAGGGTCATCATGGTCGGCGTTATTAGTGGAAAAATCCTCGGCGGTAAACATTATTGGCAGAAAGTTCCTTGAAAAAGGGGGGTTTGTCACCACATTTATGCTTCGCAAGTATCGCTTCCGAGCTCTAGATGTCGCTCCACCGCCTCCAAATCCTCCGACTATGATGTTGATCGTTCCCCGTACCTCTTGTACTTTATTTTTCTGGGAGTTTTCCTTTTTATTTGAGCGAGACTTGTCATTGTTTTTGTATGAAGAATACCCCGCCTGTCTTCTCTGGCGGTCATCCGATTGGTCTCCTCCTCTTTGTCCTTCCTTCTTAACAAACTTCAAAAGGGCCCCAGATTGTATCAGCTCTTCGATGATGTCTTTTACTTTGTAGCACTCTTCCATCGTATGACCATGATTCTGATGAAAACTACAGTAGCGGTTTATATCGGCATTGCGAGGGGTAGGGCAGGGTTTAGGTTGGCGAATTAAATCCAGGTTGAAGGCCTCCCTCAACACAACCTCCCTACTTGCACTTAAAGGGGTGTATCTACTATATTTTGACGATTCTCTCCCTTTGGACTCATAATCCTTCTCCGCAGGCGGTGAATGGCGATCATATCGACTGCGTGGCTCCTTTCCCTTCCTCTGGGCTTCATCGTTCTCTTCCATGTTTATAAACCGGGCTACTCGCTCTCTGAGCTCATCCATGTTGCGCGGCGGTTCAAAGAAAAGTGATCTGGAGAACGGTGTCGACCTCAATCCGACTTTGATTGCATGCATGGCTACGGCCGGGTGGAGATCAGGAATTGTCATGCTCGCCTGCACGAACCTTGTCATGTAACTTCTGAGTGACTCTCCTTGACCTTGCTAGACTCTTGTGAGGGAAACGGAGTCCATCACTACGGGCTTGCAATCGGCAAATCTAGCCACAAATTTGGCACATAAAGATTCAAAGGAACCAATGGATAGTGGTGGTAAAGCATAATACCAATCCAGTGCTACACCCTTTAGAGTGGTGGGAAAAAGGCGACAATGCACACGTAAGTCATCAGACACAAGGCTGGCCTGGGTGAGGTAGGCTTTTACGTGCGAGGTTGGGTCGGTCCCCCCTTCGTACTTTTCGGTGGTTATTCCTTTGGTATTTTCGGGGAATTTGCACTTCATAATTTCCGTCAAAAAAGGGTAGAAAGTAGTCAATTTTTGCAAGTCCGGATTTTCCAGAATGCGTGTATCGTGGAAAGGCATCTCTTGTACGATCGGGTTGGAATTTTGCAGGTCTTTACCTCCCTTATTCTGTCCTTGGTTTTGCCCCTCCGCTTCACGATTGTCATCTTCCTTTCCCCCTTTTTTCCTGTGCCATTCCGGCTCTTGTTTGCTATGAATTGATTCAACATGTTCCCCTTCATGATTGTCGACATTACCCTCATGGGCTGTCTTTTGCTTTTTCAAAGCTGTTATTTCTTCCTTGTGCTGCTCCCGGATTTTACTCATTTCTTCTTCCTGTTTTTGCCTCCATTGTCGCATGTCTTCTTCCATTTGTCGCTTCAAAGCTGCCATAGAACTTTCCATTTGACTCTTCAAAATCTCTATCAATGCCGGATCCATTTGTATTCCTTCCGAGAGTGATTGCACTTGACTCCGCGTCTTTACCATGTACCTTGCGGTCCCGGGAAAATGATTTACCGGGGCCCCACGGTGGGCGCCAAGATGTTCCGCCGGATTCTGGGCTTGGCCGAGCTCCTGCGTTGGAATGGGCGAGGTCCTCTTTCCCCGTAGCCAAGTCCGATCAGGTAGGACACATCCAAGAAGTGGGAGGAAGGTACCTGCAAAAGGCACTCCGATGCTAAAGTCAGTGGTTTTTCTATTACTTGGGAATAAGCTAAAAGTATATGGGCGTAAAAAGAGAAGAGTAGTTTCTTCAAGGAATAGTACCCAGCCTTTTGACAGTAGGGAGGTCTTTTATACCCCATTTCTGACAGTTAGTAGGTGAGGGGATGATCTCAAAATTCCGGTTATGCTTGGCTCGAGGTACACGTGTCGGTCCAGGGGTAATTTTACAAGTTCCGATATTCATCATTACATCAATGGAAAATGTCACATCACCCCGTCGCGTTACAGGTCACAATCAACTCTCGACAAAGCTATACCACGGGCTCAGCTCCTTCCTTCAAGCTCAGCCAGGCTCGGCCCATAAATTTCTGCCGAGCTCGAACCATCTCGGTAGGTACAGTAATATTTTACTTTTTAGCGATTAACACCATCATCATCATATTCTGTGGAAAATTAGCCAACAAAAAAAAAAGCTCTTACGAACTACTGGTTCCCACAAATGTCACCATTCGAAACGTGTTTTATTTCTTTGTTTTCTTTTACTTTCTAATTTTCCAACTTTCCATTTCTACCCCGGATAAACACACTATAAAATAAGCTTGTGCCTTTCTTGCAAATTACACTCAACTCATAAGTATCTTTTAAGGTTAACCAAGTTCTCTCACCAATCATAAAATATAGTCTGCATCAAACACTTACCAAACCAAACCATAATCATATCAATGGGAAATAGAAACTCATCACGTTCAAAGGTTCATGGGCATGTAACAAGGGTTACTTCAACAAAACTTGGCTATGACTCGAGGGTGGTGGGAAGGCCCGTTGCTAAACTCAGAGATGAATATATGCACAAACCCAAGGCAGAGACCTTAAGCACTTTCAAGGGTACTAGTGTGTACTCAGAGCAACAATATTGCAATACCCCACTTGATAATATGAAACTTTCACCAGTTTCATTCGACATGCCAAGTGTAAAATCACAACCGTGTCTCACATCGATCAGGAGCAGAGCAACATCGAACTTGCATCACCACAACATGATGAGGCTAATGCTAAGGATAACCAAAATGACCAGTTTTCAAATTTTATTTTGAATGCTAAGAAGAAGTTGAGAACTACACCAAGCATGAGAAAGAATGGTTCCTTCATTATTGCCTAAAAAATAGAGCGATCAGTTCATGAAAATAATTCCCTACTAGGCATGCTAGCAATTACTCATTTATTTTTTTATTTGAAGCATTACATAAAATGTTTAATTGGATTTTGGGGGAATAACTTGGATTGGATGATTCCTTATTTGTATCATATATATACAATATACGTTGACATATTAACATTGATTTATATTTGTCCTTATACCATCCTATTCAAAGCTTATTTACTGATTTTCAAGTTTATATAATGTAGTTATATTGTCCTCTTTGCGGGACAAAGATAAAGCAAATAGTACACTATGCCGTCATTAAGCATTAAGCATACGTGGACTCTTGAATCTTATTCAATGATGATACTATAATGGTTATAATGAATTGAAATGATTTATGCATTACACTCGTGAGTCGATTTCATAGGCTTTGCCTAGGATAAATTTCTTTAATTAAAAGATACAAAAGCAAATGGTTCATGTGTATGTTTATAATATTCAAATAAATAAATAAATAAATTCTACGTTACCATTCATCATTCGCATATAAATTAACTATCTATTAATAAATGTATATAAATTTTTATATTTTAAAAATATACTTTTAAAAAATAAATAAAACGACGTAATGCCACCAAATAATGGACCCATGGCATACTATTCTATTGATACTTTTGGCTATCAAGTAGTAAATATTTATTATAGACTAAAGTTTTCAAGTTATACCACACGTTGCTGTGAACTGACGTTGATTTTTTTTTTCCATGTTTTGTAATTTTTGTCTATTGTCACGGTGATTGTTATTTAATCCTTGCCTTTTTCTTTTTTAACACGGCCAACAAATGTACAGAGTTAAGTAGCTATCGTATTTTTTATTTTTTAAAAAATAAAAATATGTAGATAAAAAGATTGCCTCAATGTGCATGGAAAAACCAAATTGTAAAAAAGGTGGTGTAAGAACGAGTAAACCCTAACCATTGACGTTGTCTTGATTTTTTAAAAGTACCCTCCAAAATGTGAAAAAATTTGAAAAGAGAAAACGAAATTCCTAAATATAAACACGTAACTTTCTCCTTCGCTTCGCTGTTTTCAACCACATCGCGTAGGCTTCAATCGCACAAAACTCACTCCCCTTCAAGTTTCTAACTAAGACATAGTTACAATTTTCTATTCATTTTCCCTTTCATGTGTTGGTATGGGGTTTTGTTTGGTTTTGGTTTTTGTCATGACTTTGGTTGTCGTTGTTAGAAATTTGAGTGATGGAGCCTAATTCAACCCTACAAAATCAGTTTGTACGGTGAGGACTGCTCCTCACTTATATACATTCAACATGCTCTATCTCTAGGCGGTGTGGGATTTCCAACACACACCCCTCACATCAAGCGTGGAGACGATGTTCCAATATCCCCAATAACCAATCCCTAACAATGGGGCACAAAGGGTCCCTGACAACGGGGTGCAAAGAAGGAAGAATCTCCGACCGAAGTGCATAGAAGGAAGAATCCCCGACAACGGGGTGCAAAAGGTCCTAGGATAGACTTTGATACCATGTCAGAAACGGGCAATGGGTCTATCTCAACCATACAGACCAGCTTGTACGGTGATGACTGTTCCTCACTTATATACATTTAACAAGCTCTATCTCTAGGCGATGTGAGATTTCCAACATTTTTAAAGTCGTATTCATTTATGAATACACATTTTTGTCGATTTCGATCGTTTAAGGTTTGGTTTTTGTTTTGGTTTACGTTATCGTTTAGGTTTTCATTTTCCTTGTAGTAATGATTTTCGTTTAGGTAGATTTAGGGTTTTGAAACCACGTCATTGATATTGCTTTGGTTGGTGTTAAGTGAACTTTTAGGCGTCCCTATGTGTTTCTGCTACATTTATAGTTGAAACCGTTTGATAGTTTGAGTGAGTGTTATTGAATACTTTTGACATTGAAGTTGTATACTTTTTGGAATTGGTTGTTGTTAACTTTTGGAACGAGTGTTATACTTTTTGGTTGAGTGTTGTATACTTTTTAGAATTGGTTGTTGTTTACTTTTGGAACGAGTGTTGTATAGTTTTTTTATAGTGGTGTAATATACCTTTGGCATTGGCTTTTGCCAACTTTTTGGGTTGGGTTGTTGCATACATTACTTTTTTGTTGGTTATATACATTTTTGCCATTCGATGTTGTTGCATACATTGGGTTGGGTTGTATAATTTTAGCGGTGTTGGTTGTATACTTATGGTACTTTTGTTGTAGATTTTTAATTTGTAAGTTGTATGATATTTGGTGTGATTTTGTATACTTTTGTCATTAGGTGTGTTGTATATGTTAAGTCAAATTAACTTAGCATCTTAATTTTGATAATTACAAGACAGACAGATGTATTAACAGACGCAAATGGAACAATGATCAGACATATCATTATCAGCATAGACGAAATATGCACCCTCAAAACAAAAGATGTACCAGACAAAAGATTCAAGTCGTCATGCTTCAAGGCAACCTCATCAGACGAAGAACCTTCAAAGACCAGACGAAGAGCTACTCCCAACTTCAAGTCATGTACTCAAGAGTGAAGATTTGAAGACTGAAGTTGAAGACGAAGATAGAAGATAGACGAATGAATTCAACACACAACTCATCTATTTGTTCATTCGTCTATCAAGTCAAAGACAGATCTCATGCTGACATACACTGACTTTACATTAAATGTTCTGATTGCTCACTCTGCCAGATGTGAAAATACCCAAGACAAAGGACTAACATTAACATCTACAGTCTAACAGATACTTCACAAGAACACCTATAAAAGGACTTCATATCTGCGAGTTCAACTTGGCGAACTACTCTGATCAAGACTATATTCATATTCTCGCTCAAGCTCTCAACATACAAGTTTACTCGCCACAAACTTAAAATAGAATTCATTGTAAAATCTCTCTCTGCGTAGAGGATATTTTCTATTTGGTCTTTATTGTAAACCACTTGTTGTGGTAATCGTAGCCTGAGCAGGCTAATTGTTTAAAGAATACCTTGAGTTTAGACTGAGGAGGCTGAGGTCCAAAGAATACATGTTTTAGCCTGAGGAGGCTAAGTGTTGAAAGAATACCTTGGTTAGTCTATGGAGGTTGTGTTAAAAAAATACCTGAGTTTAGCCTGCGGAGGATGGGGTCAAAGAATACCGCTTTAGCCTGAGAAAACTGTGTTCAAAGAATATTTGTATTTTAGTAAGGAGTGGCTGAGTTCAAAGAATACTCTTAGTGGAACCTCAGCAAGTTGCTGGGTAACTAGACGTAGTCTTGAATAGACAAACCAGTATAAAAATATTAATGCTTTGATTATTTTTATCTGCATACTAACAAGGGATAATAACTTGAACTAAGTTTCTTAAATAAAAATCAATCTTTCAAAGAGAATTTTAAGTTTGCGTCTGAATAAACGTTTTGGTACAGACGCAAAATGCATCGTGTGAAAAAGATTTTAATAATAAACACAATTCAACCCCCTTCTTGTGTATTTGAATTTTATAGTTTGGTATCATCGCTCAGCCTCTAAGGGTTGAGCGCCTGACAACTGCTAGATGAAAAGATCCGGGATGGAGAACTCCAAGACGATGCTGATTGCAGAAGGATCTTCCATGAACAAACTTCCAGCCTTTTCTAGAGATGATTATCCTTACTGGGTGGACAAAATGGAGATATACATAAAGTCCACTCAATACAGACTTTGGAAGATTATTACTGAAGGAGATATTCCCCTAACTAAACCTGAAGCACAATAGGAAAATGAAGAGTATGCAATAATGGAGTTCAACAACAAAGCACGATATGCTATAACGTGCGCTCTATCCAGGACAGAATATAACAGGTTCTGTGCCTACAAAACTGCCAAAGAACTTTGGGATGCTCTGAAAATCTCTCATGAAGGAACTGAGGATGTCAGACTCAGAATAGTTGTCACCCTTCAAAAAGAGTATGAAATGTTCTCCATGGAGAAAGGAGAATTAATAGACGGAATGTTTGGATGATTCCAAACAATTCTGAACGGGTTGACTGCCTTGGGCATCACCTTCTCAAAAGCTCAAAACAACAAGAAAATCTTAGATAGTCTTCCTACCCTATGGGAAGCCATGGCCACTGCTATATCTATTGGCATAGACATGGAAACTTTAACTCATGATGAACTCATCGGTGCTCTAAGAGTACATGAAGTTCACCTGATCAAAAGGGAGAAAATCAAGGTCAAAGAGCCTATCGCTCTACCTTCCATTGATGAAGTTCAAAAAGATGAGTCTAACAAGAGAGATATAAAGAAACACCAAATTCTCAAAGCTGACTCAACTGAATCTGACAAGTCTGAAGATTCAACAGATGATGAGATCTCTTTAATGGCCAGAAGATTCAAGAGAATGATGATGAAGAAAAGTCGTGGCCAAAGATTCTTCAAAAGAAAAGATAGACAGTTTCTTGAGAAACCTTCTAACAAAGAAGAAGAATTTGAAGTTTTCTGCTATGAATGCAGAAAACCAGGGCATATAAAAACTAATTGCCCATGATTGAAGAAGAGGTGAAATCCCAAAAGAGACAACAAGAAGAAAAGTCTTCTTACGTGGGAGGACCTCGATACAGAAAGCTCATATGACTCTGGCAAAGAAGAAACCGCTAATATATGTCTCATGGTAGGAGACTCAACATCGTCTGAGGTAAAAATTCTGAACAAATCTCATTTATCATCTTCTGACTCAGATTCTGATGATGAAGAAATTTCTTATGTTGTCCTTCTCATAAATTCTCAATTTATAGCTCAAGAATATAAATCTTGCAAAACCATGCTAAAAACAGTTGTGGAAGAAGTCTCAAGACTAAAAGTTATAAATGAAAGTTTGTCACAGAAAGGAACATCAGACGAAACCTCATCTCAAGATGAATCTGAAGAGAATCATCTTCTTTCAGAAATCAAAAGGCTGAAAGAAGAAAATGATTCTCTAAGAAAAGATCTAATCAAGTTCACATCCAGTTCTTCCAAACTCAAAAATATTTTAACTTATGGAAGACCTCCTTCTGATAAAAGTGGACTTGAGTATGATCCAAGTACAGACGAAAGAAAGTCATCAACTATTCTGTCTGTACGTAAAAGTATGCATGCAAATTATAACAAGGTTCCAAATGTCAATAAAAGTCACCAAAAGACTTTTAACATAAGAAAACCCTTTACTAACAATGCAGGACTCAAGAAGATTTGGGTACCAAAATCACAAATTATTCTTGTTGCAGATATCCTCAATAGAAAGAAAGAAGGATTCAAGCTGGTATCTGGACAGTGAATGCTTGCAACACATGACAGGAAGCCTGTCTATAATCCAAGACCTCAGACCAAGTAAAGGGTCTGTCTTCTATAGGTCTGGAAAAGGTAAGATTCTTGGAATTGAGAATGTTGGTAAGGCACCCAACCCACTTATGCAGAATGTATCGTATGTTGAAGGATTAAATTTCAATCTTCTTAGCATAAGTCAATTTTGTGACAACGGATATGAAGTTTCCTTTAACTCTGATGAGTGCATGAAGAAAACACAATCTGTATGAAGTTTGTCTTTCTAACCTTAGTGATCAGAATGTAACATGTCTACTCTCAGCAGATGATGAGAGGGAAATATGGCATAAAAAGCTTGGACATTTAAGTCTGAAATATATTTCAAAAATATCCAAGAGAAATCTTGTGAGAGGCTTGCCAAACAATTCTTGGAAATCTAATCGTCTGTGTGAGCCTTGTCAACATGGGAAACAACTCAAACCATCTTTTAAATCTAAAGATATTGTTTCTACGACAAGACCACTAGAGTTGTTTCACATTGATCTCTTTGGTCCTACCCAGACGCAAAGTCTCGGAAGAAAGAGATATGGATTTGTAATTGTAGATGACTATTCTAGATTTACATAGGTATACTTCCTAGCCCATAAACACAAGTCATTCAATGTCTTTGAGATTTTCTGTAAATGTGTTCAAAATGAGAAAGGAGCATGTATTGCATCTGTAAGAAGTGATCATGGGACTGAGTTTGAAAATTCTGAGTTCAAAGCCTTTTGTTTTGAAAATGGTATACTCCATAATTTTTCGTCTCCAAGAATTCCTTAACAAAATGGAGTTGTGGAAAGGAAAAATAGGACTTTGCAAGAAATGGCTGGAACTCTTTTAATTGAAAGATCACTTCCAAAATATTTTTGGGCAGAAGCAATAAATACATCCTATTATTTGCAAAACAGAATTTTGATAAGACCCATATTGAATAAGACTCCTTATGAATTATGGAAAGGAAGAAAACCCAACATATCGTATTTTCATCCTTTTAGATGTGATTGCTTCATGCTTAATACTAAGGATCATCTTGGAAAATTTGACTCTAAAATCTGTAAAGGATTCTTTCTTGAATATTCTGATACATCTAAAGCTTATAGAGTTTTTAACTCTTACACTCAAGTTGTAGAAGAATCAATCCACGTCAAATTTGAAGATAGTTCAAAGGTTGACATAGAAATGTCAGAGCTAGAAACCTCTTTTGATATTTTGCAGGTGAATCCATCAAGTCAACAAAGTGATGTTATCGTGAGAACAGACGTAGAAGCTAAACGAGACGAAAGTGCATCTACTAAATCAGATGAACCCTCATCATCTACTCTTCAACATGACAATATTCAGACTCCTGTCAGAACGTGGAAATTTTCCTCAAATCACTCCAAGATCTGATCATAAGAGACAAGCATCAAGGAGTGCAAACCAGGTCAAATTTTGGAGACCTTTCTAGATATGATTTTGTGTCAGAAATTGAACCCAAAAGCATTGAGGAAACACTTAAAAAAGATGACTGGATACTTGCCATGAAAGAAGAACTTAGCAGTTCACTAGGAATGATGTATGGACTCTGGTTGAAAAGCCTAAAGACAAAAACATCATTGGAACAAGATGGGTTTTCAGAAACAAGCTGGATGAAGATGGAAAAGTCATCAGAAACAAAGCAAGGTTAGTGGCTCAAGGGTTTGATCAGTAAGAAGGTATTGATTTCATTGAAACCTTTGCTCCTGTTTCTAGATTAGAAGCCATTCGTATATTGTTTGCATTTGCTGCTCATAAAAATATTGTTTTATATCAAATGGATGTAAAAAGTGCGATTTTAAATAGTTTTATTGAAGAAAAAGTTTTTTTAAAATAACCCCCTGGTTTTGAACATCCATCTCTGTCAAATCACGTTTTTAAGTTGAAGAAAGCTTTGTATGGTCTGAAACAAGCTCTGAGAGCATGGTATGACAAATTAAACTCTTTTATACTTAAAAATGATTTTTCAAGAGGAAAAGTTGATACAACCTTATTTAAGAAAAACCTCTCAAAGGATTTCATTATTGTGCAAATATATGTAGATGATATTATTTTTGGTGCAACTAATGAATCTTTGTGTAAAGGCTTCTCTAAGTTAATGCAGAATGAGTTCGAGATGAGCATGATGGGAGAGTTAAAATTTTTCTTAGGTCTACAAATTAAGCAGACAAAGCAAGGCATCTATATTCATCAACAGAAATATACAAAAAATTTTAAAGAAGTTCAAAATGGATAATGTCAAGCCTATGAAAACTCTCATGCATTCATTTAGAGCTAGTTTAAGTAAAGATGAGTCTGGTAAGTCTGTTGATCAGATTGTATACCGAGGTATGATTGGATCTCTACTTTACTTAACTGCTAGCAGACCAGACATTATGTTTAGTGTCTGTCTTTGTGCTAGATTTCAGTCTGACCCAAAAGAATCTCATCTACAATTTGTAAAGCGTATATTAATATATTTTGTTGGATCCACTAATTTGAGTGAGTTCTGTAATGTTGATTACGCTGGTGATAAAGTGGAGAGAAAGAGTATAAGTGGAGGATGCTAGTTTCTGGGATCATCACTTATTTCTTGGTCTAGTAAGAAACAAAACTTCATAGCACTATCAACAACAGAAGCAGAGTATGTTTCTGCTGCTGGGTGTTGTTCACAATTACTATGAGTGAAACATCAACTAGAAGATTATTCCACGTTTGAAAATCATATACCTGTATTTTGTGACAATACCAGTGCAATTAATCTCAACAAAAATCCAATTTAGCATTCAAAGGAGAAACTCTCAAGGATTCTCTGAAAACATCCCTGAGATGCTTTAAGTAGCAGGATGGATGAACTATGCTTAATGGCAAGGAGCATGGTTGATGGAGCCTTATGCCGAATTCTGAAGTGAAGCTCAGGATGTCAACGACACTATTTGCGGATTCGTATCAGAAAAGGCGTTTATGATAAATTCAGATGTCATCACTGCTGGTGGAAGATGCAAAACAGAAGGTGTCATCTGTCATTCTAACTGGAACGCACAAATAGACGAAGAAAACATAGATAAAGCTTTGTATGGAAGGGCTCATGTTTCTGAAGGTAGCAAGTTTCTAAGAGCTGGAAACTTGATTCCTGAGTGTAGAATATTGCACAATCTTCTCTTCAATGTCTTCACCCCTAGGCTTGGGTCTAGGGATAATGTAAGCAACAGAGATAGATTTTGTCTCTATCATTTGTTGAAGAAGGAGAAAATAAACCTTCCTCACATCATCTTGGATCACTAGCTGAGTGCTTTAAAAAGCAGGAACTTGAAAAGAAAATCAAGTGTTCCATATCCTGGTCTCTTCACCAACATTATTATTAACCTAGGGTTCAAGGTTAATAATGAGAAATGGAATACCGTGGCCAAGAGGTCAAGCAAAGAACTTTCTCCAAGATGTGTCTACCATCTGAATTTCTTTCAAAGAAGAGTGCATCTGAACAAAATCCCTCACAATCCAAACAAACCAAAAAGATAAAACTACCTGTCAGAAAAGCCCAAACAGAACAACCACCTTCATGATCTCCAAAACAAAAACCTTACTTATCCATTAAACTCACCAAATCACCCCAAACATAAATAGAAGACCATGTAAATGAATCACTCACTGATCATTTACCAGAACAGCCACCTGCACCAAAAAGAATTCGCTCAGTTATCATTAATCCAAATCAATCTCACATAGAGGAGATTAAGAAAAGAAAAAGATCAAACACTAGCTCTGAACGAAGAATAAAGAGGAAGACTGATAAATCTGAGTCTGCAAGGAAGAAAGTTAAAGCAGACGATGTCATTATGACAGATGCAGCAAAGGCTGCTCAACCTTCTGAAGAACTGGAAGGTCCACCACCTGCAACAGTACTTGAACCCAAACAGACTAAGTCAGAGACAATTGAATTTGCTCAGATTTTGAGAGATAATGAAGTGTTGTCAGAACAACTATCCACCATGCTAGATGATAATCTACACACATCTATGCATTTGGACATTGCTGAAGAAAGAATGGAGAATAGACCAGAAGCTGAAGCTGAACCCATTGTGGTACCTTTTGAGTCTGATTCACCAATAGTTCAACAGACAGAAAATGTTGCGTCTGTCGAACCTGCCCCTGCTCAGAAGGAAGTATCTGTGTCTGAAGACATCAAAATAGTACATATGAATGAAGTCCATTGTGATGTACGGTCTTTGATGCATCAACATTTGATGTGCCAACAAGAACAACATACACTTTAACAGAGTTGTTGCTGTACTCAGAAATTTTTGTGCCTACACCTCCAAGGAAGATGGATTATTCCTTCCTAGACGAACTATTCTTGAAGAAATTCTCTCCACATGGATGTGAAGAAAAAAGACCAATCAGGCCTGATTGGATTCTTAGTGATCGATCGGCTCGACCTTCCACTTCTTCCTCAACTGACACAGAACATGAAGAATGTCAATCAGGTTTCTTTGAGACTACTGATCCTTATGTTTACAGAGGAAAACGAGGATTCTCTAAGAAGAGGAGTCTAAATCCTTTTCTCTTCCACCATCCTCTCAAGCCAGTTTTGTTTGACACCGAAAAGATATATTCTATTGAACAACAAAGAACATGGTTGAAGATCTTGATTAGGATGGACTGATAAAGGCCAACATCAAAGGCCTAGAAGGAGCTTACACATACAAGGATTACCTTGAAGATTCTCTAATTGAAGGCCCCGCTCTTGGATATGAGCCCTTCATTAGAACAAGAGAAGCTCGCTCGTGGGAAACTCCAAAGAAGCATGGTTCAACCATCTTCTTTCATTCGTTGTTTGATCCTAGTAAATGGAGTCCTTTTGTGCCAAATTGCTGCAAATGGTGGTCACTGGATGCTATTGATGAACATGACCCCATCACTTTCTCTATTCCCATGAACAAAACTGAATATCTGGGACTTGGATATTAACTTGGAATTACTTTTCCCTAGACAAGACCACATTGTTCAGGAATTCACATCACTCAGGAGCTAGTTCTTAAAGACTTTGAGTCTCCTGAAGATCTTTCACATGCTTTGCCAGTTGATCATGATCATGCCTTTCACAATATGGCCACTGCATATCTCAAAGAAGGAAGAGCTCAAGCTAGCTCCCTGAATCATATAAGACGCCTCTACCTCAGTTTCTTGGCACTCAATTTTTGGTGTCTTTTCTTCTGTCAACTAAGTTCTTCATTCAATTGAATAGACATCGTCCTTGCAGAATCAAGTTCTTAGCCAAGGGAAAAGAAAAGAAAGTATACTCAGAACCCAAGAAATTTTTATGGGCATGCCACATCCCTAAGTTGCTATCTCAGTCAGAATATGATCATCTACTCCAACATGGTCCATTCAATAGTAGGACCCTTGCTATGATTCGTGATCATGAAGCCGCATTGCCTCATTCATCTAGCAAGAAGCTTGGAATGCAAGATGCTGTTGTTTATGGAAGTGTCTACCCTGAAGATGGGTTTGCATATGGGAATGCTGAGTCTTTTCATTCTCTTCAGATTTCCCCAATCAACCGAGAATTTAGTTGGAGATGGGATGAACCTCGGGCTATTACAACAGTTCTCCCATTCATAACTTTCACTTCTTGGAAGCTAAAGTTCCCTCTATTGAAGCTTACAATTCTCTCAAGCACAAGTGTTCTACTCTAGAATAAGAGAATTTGGAGTTCAAGACCAGATAAAGTATTCTTATGAGCAGAATTGAATCTTTAGAAGAATTGATGAGGGAACTCCTAGCACAAAGGAATCAAGGCGCATCATCTTCATCTGGAATTTAGATGATGAATTCATTTTGATGTTTTGATGATTGCAGCCCAAGAGGGAGAAGGTGAAAACGAAGTAAAAGGAGGAGGATCAGACGAAAGAGAAGTAAAAGAAGAAGATCAGACGAAGAAAGTTTTGAAAAAGAAAAAGATCAAGTTGAGGGGGAGTATAAATTAAAAAAAATATATATATGTTATCAGTCTGAGGGGGAGCCAGACGAAGAAATGTTGAAAAAGAAGAAAAAGATCAAGCTCAAGGGGAGCTAAGAAATTTTTTTTAAGAGCATGTTGCTCTACATTTTTGTTTTCTTTTTTACTCTGATAAATATACTAAATTACATCTCATTTATGTAATACTTTTATATGAAAGAAAAATGACTAAGAACATCATCTCGATGTAATTTTACTATGCTCTAAATATATTCGTATATTTTTAACTAACATGTCTTATGCAGATTTTGATATGATATCTACACAAAATATCAAGTATGATCTTATCAGTTTGAAGAACTCAAGCTCAAATGAAGATATCTGCTAACGAGTTTAGTCTGGCAAAGCTCAAGCTGAATCATCTGCATCTTTCAAGCTCTTATACATACTTGAAGCTCTGATCCTAGAAGAAGAAGATGGCTTTGCTCGTATGGTCTGTAATCATCAAAAAGGGGGAGACTGTTAAATCAAAATGATTTAGCATCTTAATTTTGATAATTACAAAACAGACAAATGTATTAACAGATGCAAAGGGAACAATGATCAGACAGATCACTTTCAGCATAGACGAAAGATGCACCCTTAAAACAAAAGATGTACCAGATGAAAGGTTCAAGTCGTCATGTTTCAAGGCAACCTCATCAGACGAAGAACCTTCAAAGACCAGACAGAGAGCTAGTCTCAACTTCAAGTCATGTGCTCAAGAGTGAAGATTTGAAGACTGGAGTTGAAGACGAAGATAGAAGACACACGAATGAATTCAACACACAACTCATCTATTTGTTCATTCGTCTATCTGTTAATGAAGTTCAAGACGCTGAGTAACACGTGGATTCGTTTCAAATCAAATCGTTACTCAAAAGCTTCTATAGGTGGAAAGAGATTTCAAAATAAACCTCTGTAACTTAGAATAGAATTCATTGTAAAATCCATCTTTGCGTAGAGGATATTTTCTATTTGGTCTTTATTGTAAACCACTGTTGTGGTAATCTGTAGCCTGAGGAGACTAACGTTAACATCTACAGTCTAACAGATACTTCACAAGAACACCTATAAAAGTACTTCATCTCTACGAGTTCAACTTGGCGAACTACTCTAATCAAGACTATATTCATATTCTCGCTCAAGCTCTCAATATACAAGTTTGCTCGCCACAAACTTATAATAGAATTCATTGTAAAATCCATCTTTGCGTAGAGGATATTTTCTATTTGGTCTTTATTGTAAATCACTGTTGTGGTAATCTGTAGCCTGAGGAGGCTAATTATTTAAAGAATACCTTGAGTTTAGACTGAGGAGGCTGAGGTCCAAAGAATACATGTTTTAGCCTGAGGAGGCTAAGTGTTGAAAGAATACCTTGGTTAGCCTGTGGAGGCTGTGTTCAAAAAATACCCGAGTTTAGCCTTGTGGAGGTGGGGTCAAAGAATACCGCTTTAACCTGATAAGGTTGTGTTCAAAGAATATTTGTATTTTAGCCAGAGGTGGCTGAGTTCAAAGAATACTCTTAGTAGAATCTCAGCAAGTTGCTGGATAACTAGACGTAATCTTGAATAGACGAACAAGTATAAAAATATTATTGTTTTGATTATTTTTATCTGCATACTAACTAGGGATAATAACTTGAACTAAGTTTCTTAAATTAAAATCAATCTTTCAAAAAGAAGTTTAAGTTTGCGTCTGAATAAATATTTTGGTACAGACGCAAAATGCATCTTGTGAAAAAGATTTTAATAATAAACACAATTCAACCCCCTTCTTATGTATTTGTATTTTACAGTATACTTTTAGGTTAGGTTGGGTTGTGTTGTTGCATATTTTTAGTACTAGTCATATTGCTGAATTGGTATTGTTTACTCTTTCGTTTATGCATTGATGACACCTAAACATAACATTAACAAGGGAAAGCTAAATATGAGCAAGACAAGAAGAAGTAAGTATATTTAGTTGACAATTTACTAGTTTCTAATTTAGAATTACATTTAATGTGTGCTATTGTATTGTTGTAGCAAATATTTATATGTTGTTGTTCACCTATGTGAATTGCAAAGCTATGCTTAAAGCTCGAGAGTGACAACCTACACAAAAAAGTTGTTGTGAATATGAGTTATGAGACATTTTTCCATCTACAAATTCAACCTTCTTTTATATATATATATATATGAGACTATATATGTGAATAATGTGAGACTTTTGACATATTCTCTCTTATTTCCCATGCATAGAAATTATATAAAGGGTGAGGGATTATCCCACTCCCATTTACTGTACAGTCAGAAAGATGGTTATATACTTCTCGTGAAGTATAATATGTTATGTTATTATTCTCGACTTCAACATTCTAACATCTTGACATGAACTACTTTTCAGACATTTATTTGGCGGTGGTATGTAATAGGGGGAGCTATCGAAAGATGTTAGGTCTAAAGTTTTTTGTTAGGTATAAAGCAGTTACGAAACCTTAGTCTATCGAGGTTCAGTCAAAATTCTCTTTCACAACAAATTACTATTGGAAATCATGAAATTGGTCTAGTCTTTTGAATGAGTCAACATAACTAGTTCTAGAATCTTAGACGGTTGAAACATACTCCCTATTCTCTGAAATACATCATATTTTTAATAAATTTTGTTTTTATTTATCTCGTTTTTAAAATTTAAGGTAGCATTAAATTTTTTTTTCATCATTCATGCTATTATTTTCATTAGTTGAGAACGTGGAAGGAAAATAAATAATCAAGGATGTGGGAGAAAAGAGATTAGTCAAGGATACGAAAACAAAATATAGCATTATTAATTATCAAAAGAGAGAAATATGAAGATAAACATGGATTGAACGAATATAATGAAAAAAAAATACTAATAATTTCAATTGCTTTAAGCACAAAATCTTTAAATAACTAATGTAAAGGAGTAGTCATGTTTTCTTTTACAAGATGGTAACAACATTAATTGGCTTGGAAGAGTATAGTTGGTAAGAGGGGGAATCTTTTGGGGTGAGTAGAAAAGCAGAATTGCTTTGTTTCTTTAGGATCTATGGAAGGACTTGCACTTATTTTCCTCTCTTAATTTTTCTTTGGTCAAGATTTCCACTCTATCTTTCTGTGAAGGGGACATAACACGTTGAAACTCTTGTTTAAGATGTATTGGCCAATCCAGTTCTACATTTATAAAATTATATTGAAGCCGCCGTAAATTCTAGATGAGAATCCTAGTTTTAAAACCCTTGAAGTATTTATAATATAATCTGTATGTTAAAGCCATGAAGTATTTATTATATATTAAGATGAGTTTATTTAATTAGGAGGTTTTAATTCAGTTGGTTGAGTGCAAAACAGTTTTAAAGTCACCAAAATGTGCAGATAAAACTCAATTGGTAACGTTACGTTGAAAAAAATTAAGTATACTTTTGAGTATTTATAATATAATCTGCATGTTAAACCCATAAAGTATTTATTATATATTAAAATGAGTTTATTTAATTAAGAGGTTTTAATTCAGTTCCTTGGTTGAGTGCAAAACAGTTTTGAAGTCACCAAAATGTGCAGATAAAACTCAATTGGTAACGTTTACGTTGAAAAAAATTAAGTAGACTTTTAATTATTTTTCTTAAAAGAATTTAGACTATAAAATTAAAAACAGTGGATATGAAAAATCAATAACAATCACACAATAACTACAGAATTTTCGGGAACTTTGGCGCTTAAATCTACGAGCAAAAATAAAAATTCTAGCAATAAGTTAACTTGGTGGATTCTTAAAGGGGTCGTTTTTTCCTTTTTAATAAAATTGTGTTCTTCAAATATTATTACTGGCTCTATTATATTTTCATCATATTTGTTTGGCAGTTATTTGATATTTCTTAAAATGAATTTTTTTAAAATATAAAAATAAAAAATTATATAAAATAAAGTAAAAGTGAGAAATAACTTATATTCTTACAAAAACATATAAAAGATTCTGATCGTTTCAGAATTAAGAGCGAAAAAAATACATGTACTTGAAAGACATTTTTCTGATAGCATGTGCTAAATAAGAAAATATTACATTCTCGTCTTCATATTCCGGGAAATAATTTTTTAAAACTTGAGACAGACACACTTTACACACTTTTTTTTATTATCTTTTTTATTATGCAACGTACCACTTTCATTGTGGCTCTCAATGTAATTGCAAGATGTGTTTCTTCATTCTTGCAAGCAAAAACCCAACTTTCTTTATTTCGCCAATTTTGAACAATTAACTAATGTGGGAATCCGATGCCACATAGCTGATCCTTGGAAGACAGTCGTACGTGTCCCTATTTTATTTTTTCCTTTATGACTTAGCCGCCAAATTTGGCGACAACACGAACAACAATACACGATATAAAATGATGTTAATAGTAATGTTTTACTTTTTAGCGTTTAACACCATCATCATCATATTCGGTGGAAAATTAGCTAACAAAAAAAAAAGCTCTTACAAACTACTGTTGAGAATCTTAACTGGACAGCTTCTTCAATTACAATTGGTTCCCACAAATGTCACCATTCGAAACGTGTTTTATTTCTTTGTTTTCTTTTACTTTCTAATTTTCCAACTTTCCATTTCTACCCCGGATAAACACACTATAAAATAAGCTTGTGCCTTTCTTGCAAATTATACTCAACTCATAAGTATCTTGTAAGGTTAACCAAGTTCTCTCACCAATCATAAAATATAGTCTGCATCAAACACATACCAAACCAAACCATAATCATATCAATGGGAAATAGAAACTCATCACGTTCAAAGGTTCATGGGCATGTAACAAGGGTTACTTCAACAAAACTTGGCTATGACTCGAGGGTGGTGGGAAGGCCCGTTGCTAAACTCAGAGATGAATATAAGCACAAACCCAAGGCAGAGACCTTAAGCACTTTCAAGGGTACTAGTGTGTACTCAGAGCAACAATATTGCAATACCCCACTTGATAATGATGAAACTTTCACCAGTTTCATTCGACATGCCAAGTGTAAAATCACAACCGTGTCTCACATCGATCAGGAGCAGAACAACATCGAACTTGCATCACCACAACATGATGAGGCTAATGCTAAGGATAACCAAAATGACCAGTTTTCAAATTTTATTTTGAATGCTAAGAAGAAGTTGAGAACTACACCAAGCATGAGAAAGAATGGTTCCTTCAACATTGCCTAAAAAATAGTGCGATCAGTTCATGAAAATAAGCCCCTACTAGGCATGCTAGCAACTACTCATTTATTTTTTTATTTGAAGCATTACATAAAATGTTTAATTGGATTTTGGGGGAATAACTTGGATTGGATGATTCCATATTTGTATCATATATATACAATATACGTTGACATATTAATATTGATTTATATTTTTCCTTATACCATTCTATTCAAAGCTTATTTACTGATTTTCAAGTTTATATAATGTAGTTATATTGTCCTCTTTGCGGGACAAAGATAAAGCAAATAGTACACTATTCCGTCACTAAGGATTAAGCATACATTGAATCTTGAATCTTATTCAATGATAATACTATATGGGCAATGGTTATAATGGATTGATATGATTTCTGCATTACCCTCGTGAGTCGATTTCACAGGGTTTGCCTAGGATAGTATTTCTTTAATTAAAAGATACAAAAGCACATGGTTCATGTGTATGTTTATAATATTCAAATATATAAATTCTACGTTACCATTCATCATTCGCATATAAATTAACTATCTATTAATAAATACATATACATTTTTATATTTTAAAAATATACTTTTAAAAAATAAATAAAACGACGTAATGCCACCAAATAATGGACCCATGGCAAACTATTCTATTGATACTTTTGGCTATCAAGTAGTAAATATTTATTATATACTAGAGTTTTCAAGTTATTACACACGTTGCTGTGAACTAAGGTTGATGTTTTTTTCCATGTTTTGTACTTTTTGTCTATTTTCACGTTGATTGATATTTAATCCTTGCCTTTTTCTTTTTTAACACGGCCAACTAAAGTAAAGAGTTAACTAGCTATCGTATCTTTTATTGTTAAGTCAAAATGACTTATTAATTTTGATAATTACAAGATAAATGGATGTATCATTAGACGCAGAGGGAAGAATGATCAGACGGATTATTATCAACATAGACGAAAGAAGCACCCTCAAACATAATACGCACAAAATAAAAAGTTCAAGTCATCAAACCTTAAAGCAACCACATCAGATGAAGAACCTTCAACATTTAATTTCATCTCAATTTCAAGTCAAGTGCTCAAGAGTAAGATATGAAGACTGAAGTTGAAGACGAAGAAAGAAAACAGACGAATGAGTTTAACACACAACTCATCTTTATTCATTCGTCTATCAAGGTTAATGAAGTTTAGACGTTGTCTTCATTCAAATCAAGTTGTTACTCAGAAGCTTCTAAAGGTGGAAAGAGATTTTGATGTAAACCTCTGCAACACGAAAAACAGTTGTACGCAAATCAGTCAAAGTCCGATCTCACATTGGCATTCGCTGACTATACATTAAATGTTCTGATTGCTCATTCTGCCAGATGTTAGAGTACCCAAGGAAAAGGACAAACGTTAAAATCTTCAGTCTAATAGATACTTCAAGAAATTGTCTATAAAAAGACTTTATTGTAACGAGTTGAAGTTGGTAAACTACTCTGAAAAGATCATATATTCAACTCTCGCTCAAAGCTCTCAAGCAAAAGTTCACTCGCCCTGAACTTAGAATAGAACTCACATTGTAAAATCATTCTCTATGTAGAGGATTATTTTTATTTGATCTTATTGTGAACCACTATTGTGGTATCTGTAACCTAGGATGCTTAGTATTTAAAGAATACCTTGAGTTTTAGCCTGAGGAGGCTAAGGTCCAAAAGAATACCTGTTTAGCCTAAGGATGTTAAGTGTTGAAAGAATACCTGGTTTACCCTGAGGAGGCTGGATCCAAAGAATACCTTTGTTTAGCTTGCGGAGGCTAGGTTCAAAGAATACTGGTTTAGCCTGAGAAGGCTGGATTCAAAGAATATATGTATTGTTAGCCAGGATTGGCTGGGTTTAAAGAATACTCTTAGTGGAACCATAACAAGTTGCTAAGTAATTGGATGTAGTCTTTAATAGACGAACCAGTATAAAAACATTATTGTTTTCCTTCTTTTTATCTGTCAACTAACTGAGGATAATAACTTGAACTAAAATTTTCTTTAAAATCAATCTTTGAACAAAAAAAATAACTTTGCGTCTACACAAACGTTTTATCTAACAGACGCAAAACGCATCGTCTGAAAAGATTTTAATCAATTAATACAATTCAACTCCCCTTCTTGTGTGTTTATATTTTACATTAATTTCTTTTAAAAAAAAAATATGTAGATAAAAACATTGCCTCAAAGTGCATGGAAAAACCAAAACGTAAAAAAGGTGTTATAAGAACAAGTAAACTCTAAAATACCAAGAGGTAAAGTCCAAAAAAAAAATTGAAAATTCAAAGACCAAGAATCACATGCTCTGTTTCCCTCTATTTCCCTCAAAACTAAGAACGCGATTTCTCATTATTTCTCTTTGTTGAGATTTTTTATCTCTTGTTTTCTTATAAAAGCAACGTCATTACCACTCGTTCTCGTTCTCCAACCAGTCACAATGTTTGGTTTTGGTTCCTTAGCCATTGACGTTGTCTTGATTTTTCAAAAGTACCCCCTAAAATGTGAAAAAATTTGAAAAGAGAAAACGAAATCCCTAGACATAAACACGTAACTTTCTCCTTCTCTGTCTTCAACCACGTTGCGAAGGCTTCAATTGCACAAAACTCACTCCCCTTCTCAAGTTTCCGACTAACACATAGTTACTGTTAAGTAAAAAATGACTTAGCATCTTAATTTTGATAATTACATAAGAATGATCAGACTGAAAAGGCATCAGATTCAAACATGAGCAGACTGAATAGGCATCAGATGCAGACTGAAGAGGCATCGGATGCAGATTGAAGAGGCATCGATTGCAGAAGAAAGAATGATCATATAGATCATTAATGAGCATAGACAAAAGATGCACCTCCCAAGCACATACGCACAAGATGAAGTGTTTAAGTCATCAAGCTTCAAAGCAACTACATCAGATGAAAAACCTTCAAAGATCAAGACAGAAATCTCTTCTCAACTTCAAGTCAAGTGCTCAAGAGTGAAAATATGAACAATGAAGTTGAAGATGACGAAAGAAGACAGACAAATGAATTCGACACACAACTCACCTATTTGTTCATTCGTTTATCTGTTCAATGAAGTTCAAGATGCTGAGTAACATGTGCATTCGTTTCAAATCAAACAGTTACTCAAGAAGCTTTATAGGTGGAAAGAAATTTTAAAATAAATTTCTGCAACAAGAAAAACAGTTGTATGTTTTAGTGAAATCTTTGAGCATATCAAGTCAAAGGCAGATCTCACGTTGACATCCGCTGACCTTTCATTAATTATTCTGATTGCTCACTCTGCCATATGTTGAAGTACCCAAGACAAAAGGACTAACATTCAATAATGTTCAAATTTTCAATCTAACAGATACTTCAAAAAGCTGTCTATAAAAGGACTTCATTGCAACAAGTTGAAGTTGGCGAATTGCATAACAAAAAAATCATATTCAAGCTTCAAGTTCTCAAGCAAAGTTCACTCGCCCTGAACTTAGAATAGAATTCACATTGTAAAATCCCTCTCTACGTAGAGGATATTTTCTATTTGATCTTAATTGTAAACCACTTTTGTGTGGTAATCTGTAGCTTGAGGAGACTAATTGTTTAAAGAATACCTTGAGTTTAGTCTGAGGAGGCTGAGGTCCAAAGAATACCTATTTTAGCCTGAGGAGGCTAAGTGTTGAAAGAATACCTTGGTTAGCCTGTGGAGTCTGTGTTCAAAGAATACCTGGGTTTAGCCTGCGGAGGCTAGGGTCAAAGAATACCTTGTTTAGCCTGCAGAGGTTGGGTCCAAAAAATACTGATTTAGCCTGAGAAGGTTGTTCCCAAATAATATCTGTATTTAGCCAGGAGTGGCTGGGTTCAAGAATACTCTTAGTGGAACCTCAGCGTGTTGCTAGGGAACTGGATGTAGTCTTGATCAGACGAACCAGTATAAAAATATTATTGTCTTCTTTATTGTTTTATCTGTTAACTAACTGGGGGATAACAACTAGAACAGTCTGATAATAAAATCAATCTTAAGAAGAAAATAATCTTGTGTCTGATTAAGCTTTGAAAACAACAGACGCAAACGCATCGTCTGAAAAAAATTTAATTGACACAATTCAACCCCCTTCTTGTCTATTTGTATTCTACAATTACAATTTTCTATCCATTTTCCCTTTCATGTTTGTTATGGGGTTTTGTTTGGTTTTGGTTTTTGTCATGGTTTTGGTTGTCGTATTCATTTAAGAATGCACAATTTTGTCGATTTCGATTGTTTAAGGCTTGGTTTTTGTTTTTTGTTTTTGGTTTACGTTATCGTTTAGGTTTTTGTTTTCCTTGTAGTAATGATTTTCATTTTGGTAGATTTAAGGTTTCAAAACCACGTCATTAATATTACTTTGGTTGGTGTTAAGTGAACTTTTGGGTGTCCCTCTATGTTTCTGCTGCATTTATAGTTGAGACCGTTTGATAGTTTGAGTGAGTGTTGTTGTATACTTTTAACATTGAAGTTGTATACTTTTTGGAATTGGTTGTTGTTTACTTTTGGAACGAGTGTTGTATACTTTTTGGTTGAGTGTTGTATACTTTTTAGAATTGGTTGTGGTTTACTTTTGGAACGAGTGTGATGTGTAATTTTCTGTAGTGGTGTATTATACCTTTGGCATTGGCTATTGTCAACTTTTTGGGTTAGGTTGTTGCATACATTTTGTTTGTTGGTTATACACATTTTTGGCATTGGTTGTTGTTGCATACATTGGGTTCAGTTGTATAATTTTAGCAGTGTTGGTTGTATACTTTTGGTACATTTGTTGTATATTTTTAATTTGTATGTTGTATAGTATTTGGTGTGATTTTGTATACTTTTTCATTAGGTGTTGTATACTTTTGGGTTGGGTTGGGTTGGGTTTTTGCATACTTTTAGTACTATTCATATTGCTAAATTGGTATTGTTTACTCTTTCTTTTGTGCAATAATGACACCTAAACATAACATTAACATGGGAAAGCCAAATATGAGCAAGACAATAATGACACCTAAACATAACATTAATATGGGAAAGCCAAATATGAGCAAGATAATAATGACACCTAAACATAACATTAACATGGGAAATCCAAATATGAGCAAGACAAGCAGAAGTAAGTGTACTTAGTTGACAATTTAATAGTTTCTAATTTAGAATTACATTTAATGTGTGCTATTGTATTGTTGCAGCAAGTATTTATATATTGTTTACCTACGCGAATTGCAAAGCTATGCTTAAAGCTGGAGAGTGGCAACCTGCACAAAAAAGCTATTGTGAATATGAGTTTTGAGACATTATTCCATCTACAAATTCAACAATTGTAAAATATACACACACAAGAAGGGGGTTGAATTGTTGTTAATTAATTAAAATCTTTTCAGACGATGCATTTTATGTTTGTTGAAAAGAATTTTGGACAAACCCTAAGTGATTTTCTATTCAAAAGATTGTTTTTAATAAGAATTTCGTTTAAGTTGTTTTATCTCAGTTAGTCGGCAGAAGAATAAATAAAGCAATAATATTTTTATATTGGTTCGTCTGTTAAGACTGCGTCCAGTTATTTAGCAACTTGCTAAGTTTTCACTAAGAGTATTCTTTGAACCGAGCCACTCCTGGCTAAAAATACAGATATTCTTTGAACCCAGCCTTCTTAGGCTAAATCAGTATTCTTTGGACCCAGCCTCCGTAGGCTAAACACGATATTTTTTTAACACAGCCTCCTTAGGCTAAACTAGGTATTCTTTAAATACTCAGCGTCCTCAGCTAAAACATGTATTCTTTAAACACTTAGCCTCCTCACGCTAAAATAGATATTCTTTAAACACTTAGTTTCTTCAGGTTAAAACATGTATTCTTTAACCACTTAGTCTCCTTAGGCTACAGATACCACAACAGTGGTTTACAATTAAGATCAAAGAAAAATTATACCTCTACGCGGAGAGGGATTTTACAATAAGAGCTATTCTAAGTTCAGGGCGAGTGAAATTTTCTTGAACAAAGCTTTGAGAGCGAGAAATTGATAACTTGTAGTGTAGTTCAGCAACTTCAACTTGTTGCAATGAAATCCTTATATAGGCAACTTCTTGAAGTATCCGTTAGACTGAAGATTTGAATGTTTGTCCTTTGCCTTGGGTACTTCAACATCTGACAGAGTGAGCAATCAGAACATTTAATAATTTCACAACGGAGGTCAGTGCGAGATTAGACTTTGACTAATTTGCTCCAAGATTTCACCGAAAAGTACAAATTACTTTTCGTGTTACAAAGGTTTAATCCAAATCTCTTTCTACCTTTAGAAGCTTCTGAGTAACGACTTGATTTGAATGAAGACACTTGTTACTCTTCGTCTGAACTTCATTAAACTTCACCACATGAATGAATTTAAGACTGAGCTTTGTAATCCAATCATTCGTCTGTCTTGTTTGACTTCAACTTCAGTCTTCATATCTTGACACTTGAATGTTTGACTTGAAATTGAGATGAGTTCTTTGTCTTGTTCATAGAAAGTTCGCCATCTGATAAGGTTGCTTTGAAGCTTAAACACTTTGTCTTGTACTTATGCGTCTATATTTGTTGGTGCATCTTTCGTCTGTATTCATTAATGATTCGTCTAATCATATTTTTGTCTGTGTCTAATGACTCATTCGTCTATTTTGTAATTATCAAAATTAAGATGTTAAGTCATCTTGACTTAACAACACTTGCCAAGATGAAATTAAAATAATTTACTCAATTGGGTGCATGGATTTGAGTTTTCAACCAAATAAATCTGATTTAAGTTAATAAAAAATATAATATTTATTTTTATTAATTTATATGTTTAGTATACAATGATTTCATTTGATAGTTTAAAAAATATATTCTATTTATTAATTTGATAAGGGCGGAGCCACGTCTAGAATGTGGGGCGGTCACTCCAAAATTTTATATATATATATATATATATATATATATATATATATATATATATATATATATATATATAATAAATTTGTATTTTTTATAGCTTTTATTTTAAAAATATATATGTATAACACTTTCATTATAATGATTTTTAGTTTAAACTTTTTTAATATTTATCTTTAATTTTAAAATTTTACTATCATATTATATATTTATTTAAGAAATTTTTTTACCATAAACACAACTTTTTATCATAAATGATGCATTTTTTATTACCTTACATAAAAATTATAATTAAATAAATAAAAATAACTTTAAATTATTATTTAAAAGTGCACTATGCCATTTTAGATAAATTAAATAAATTTTTTTAAAAGTGATAGGTTAAAATAAAAAAAGATAAAGAAAAAAATAAAGAAAAATAAAATTAAAAGAAAAAAAAAAAAAATTAGCCTCTCTCACCGCTGGATAGCTCCGCCCCTAAATTTCATAGTCATTGTGTTTAATTTTTTTAATTTCTTTATTTTATATTTTATAATTTTAAGTAATGGTTAGAGACTTGTCTAATTCATCTTTTAAGTTAAGTATTTGAATAATTGCATTTTGTGATATTTATTTCTTTTATACATAGTTTAATATGTTAAGACTTTTTTAAGTTTCCATTTTTTATATATTTTATAATTTAAGTCATTATTAGAGTGTAATTCATCTTTTTAAGTCGAGCGATTGTTATGTTAGATGAATATGTTGAGTAATTTCATTTTAAGATACCAATTTATTTTATATAGAATTTAATATACTAAGACTCTTGTAAGCTCCTAAATTTTTTTATATATTTTTTAGAATATATTATAATTATAATTTCAAACAATTGGTCTAATTATCAACCACTCTAATCCAATTAAGATTAAGTTGATTTAGGTTGTTAAGGGGGAAAAATATAAACCTAATCCAACCTAATTATTTTTTATAGATCTTGTTGATCAATGTGTAATTCATGAATAATGCAGAAAGAAAATCTAATAAATTCACAATTTTCGGGCGACTTTCCACATCCATTTACATATGACAATTAAGAAATAAGATGCTGGTGTTGGTATTTTTGCATCACATTCTATGATAAAAAAATAATTTAGAATTTAGCCATATGGTACAACGAATATATAATTTTAATGTCATGTTCAATGTATTACTGCAAGTTAATTAATTTACTTAGAAAGACACAAATATAAAGTTCTGATGATACGGTTAATGGAACCACGTACGCATCCTATGTGGGATTCTTGCATGATGTGACTCCTCAATCTTGCAACCAGCTACTTTGTTTATTTCACCGAAGTCTTTTTGGAATCCGATACCATCTAGCAACTCCTTATAAAACTCTCACGTCCCTGTACTTTTTTCCTTAACTATGCCGCCAAATTTGGCTACAACACATACAATACAAGTCATAATGTAATAATAGTACTACTTGGTTACTTTTGAGTTCAACACCATCATATTCCTAAGAAAATTAGAAAAAAGCTCTTCCTAATCTCTGTTTGGAATCTTAAGTGGATAGCTTCTAAAAATACAATTGGCTCCCACAAATATCACAACTCAAAACGTGTTTTTCTTGTTTCTTTAGTTCCTAATCTTTCCTCCCAACATAACCACTATAAAATCAAGTCTATGAACATCTTGCAAGGTGCACTCAACTCATAATCTTCTTAGCGTTACCAAGGTAAAGAACCAACCATATAACATAGCCTGCATCAAACACTTACCAAACCAAACCAAAACCAAACCTATATCATATCAATGGGGAATAGAAACTCATCAAACTCAAAGGTTCGTGCCAAGGCAAAAACAAGGGTTGTTTCAACTGAGCCTGGCTATTATAACACAAGAAATGGGAGGCCTATTGCTGAATTCAGAAATGAATATGTAGGCAAACCCAAGGCAGAACAAAGATCCAATACTCCTCCACTTGATAATGATGAAACTTTCACAAGTTTCATTCGACGTGCTAAGTATAAAATCAGGACCGTGTCCCACATCGGTCAGGAGCATAGTAACGTTGCACCTGCACCACCACAAGATGTTACAGCTAATGCTGCAGACAACCAAAATGAACAGTTTTCAAATTTTATTGTGAGTGCTAAGAAGAAACTGAGAACTACATCAAACATGAGAAAGAATGGTTCCTTCAAGAATGTCTAAAGACTGTTATCTGATAATTCATCGTTCAATGGTCGTGATTTAACATGTGGTTCGTGCGTCCAATATTTGTGTTTTGTTGTTGAGTTTATACTATATAATGCAATAAAGCCATGCATTGTGGTTATAAATTTGATTTATGTTTAGTTGGGGGAAAGATTTGGATTGGATGATTGTATATTTGTAATAATGTTTATATACATTCAGGTTGTAAGTTCGGTGCAATTGGTGTTTGTTTTAATTTAATGGAAGGTGCATGTGTAAATTAATCAGCACAGTTTTAACATTTGACACATAAATTTAAGATTGAATTTTGATTTTGTTAAAAGGGAACAAGTAATATATAAAAATATTTTAAAAAATAAAAAACTACAAGGAAGTACTTCTATTCTAATATAATTAAGTAATAAGGGAACAATTGATTTCAAATATATCATCATCACTCTCTCTGTATAAAATGGATTAGCAGCTCTTAATAACTTGTACGAATTTTTCTAGTACAAGGTAAATCTGCAATTCACGTGTGATTTATTGTAAAAGATTTTTTTTCCTATTTCTATTTACTCTTGTTTTGTATTATATGTAATTGTGTTAATTTTTCTGTTGTTTTTCTTAAAAGAATATTATTTCAACTGTTAACATGGTTTAGGATAACATGAATCAATAGGAGAATTTTTGTTGGTTCAGAACTTTTACAACAAAATTCCAAACCTAAAAGAGTACACAAGTTATTTATGTCTGTACTAAATAGTTTTAACTGTGTATATTGTTAATGTTACACAATAATTTGGTATGCATGAATCATGATACCAATTTCAATTTCTCGGAAAATATTTTGATTGAATTGTAGATTTTATTACATTAGAAGAGAAAGAGGGACTTTGTTTTCGATCCTTTATATGATCGTTTCATAATCACACTTTGGGGTCACATACGTGCTAGTGCAAGAATTAGGAGTAGGTTTCTTGTCTATTATTTGTTTTTCTCACTTTGTCTCGGTATAAATAATAATAATAAAAAAAACTTTGATAGTTGTTAGCAATTGAAGACTCTTGTGGGGATTTGTGGTGGAGTCTATTGTTGTTGGGTGCATTGGAAACTTAAACTCCTGGAACAAACATAAAGAAAAAATAAGAAGAATAATAAGACCCAGTCTACAATTCTATTAAGATAAAATTTATTATTTGTAATTTTTGAATAGAAAAATTACAAACTTTTCTCACGTGTAATTTTTTTACGAAAAAATCACAAACCCTCGCCACAGTGTAATTTTTCTAATAAAAAAAATTCACAAATCCTCGTCACATATAGTTTTTAGACAGAAAAACTACAAACCTTCACCACATATAGTTTTTGGACGAAAAAACTACAAACCTTCGCTACATATAGTTTTATGGAAGAAAAAACTACAAACCCTCCCCAAGTTTTTGTCACACACTACTTAAAATCTAAAACATTCATTATAACACACTACTTAAAATCTAAAACATTCATTATAGATTCAAGGATGTGGTGTAAATAAAAAAAAAACATATTATTCTCTCTTGTATAGTTTCTTTACTCTTATCTCTTTCTAATGTTCACCGATGTGAGACTTTGAATTAATACAAACAAAACAAATCTCTCATTAATTCAAAGTCTTACACTTTTACAACAATTTTTCTTTACATTAAAACTAGAAAAAAACTCTTCTGGAGCAATCTCCCCTTGCAATAACAAAATCTTCTTACTTTTGGAGTAATATTTCCTTGGAAGAGAATCTTAAAAGTAATATTCCCTTGGAAGAGAATCTTTTGACTTCTGTAGCAATTCTCCCTTGCAGCAAAATCTTCTGACTTCTAGAGCAATTCTCCCTTATAGCAAAATCTTCTTACTAGCAAAATTCTTCTTCTCTTTCAAGCTCTGCTTTGTTCTTCTGATGTTCGACTTTGATTGTACCTCAACAATCCTCCCTTCAAATATAGGACCACTGTACTTTCTCCCTCCGCGCAACGGAAAACTTTCGACAAAGGGAATCATCTCAAGATAGATCCACCTGACCTTCATGGATGCATCTCTCATCAAGTTTCGCCTGACTTTCATGAATTCATCTCTCGCCAAGTCAAATCATCAGCTTTAATGCCAACTGTTGGGAACTCAACCTCCTGAAACAAGTATAAGAGAGAAAGAAAAAGAGCACAAAAAAAAATTAACCTAATTCAATGCCTCAAGACTTAGTCCACGATCCCACTGAGATAAAATTTACTATTTGTGTTCACCACATATAGTTTTTGAACGGAAAAACTACAAACGTTCGCCACATATAGTTTTTTGAATTGAAAAACTACAAACTCTCCCAAGTGTTTGACACACACTATCTAAAATCTAAAACACTCATTGTAGATGATAGAAGGATATTATTTTCTCTTATATAGTTAATTTAATCCTTTCTCTTTCTGATGTTCACCGATGTGAAACTTTGAATTAACACAAGACATGCAGCTACTCTATACCTTAAGATTTATTTGTTTATTTTCATATTACTTTGGGTGATAAGGGATATGAAAATTCTTAAATATGTTACTTTGGCCAATTAGCTACAAGAACCGGGTATGTGTCTTTTTGTTCTTCTCATGCTTACTAGAAAGAGTGAAGTTATGATCAAGTTGCAATTGGATTGCTGTTTTAAGGTTTAATATACTTTTTGTCTTTTGTAATTAGTTTTTTTAAAAAAAAAATTAAATTTTGTAAAAACGATTCTCCATTTTTAATCTCTATAAGTGTCTTTTTATTTTTAGACATTGTAAAGTTTATATTTCATTATTTGTCCTTATAATTTATTTATTTTTTCAATTTATAGTCCTTAGAAATTATATTTTTTTTCATTTTTAGTCTATATGAAAAATAATTTACAAGAACTAAAAATGATAAAAAATAATTATAAGGACAAAAATAATAATAATTACAAGAATAAAAAATGAAATATTTTTTGTGCAGAACTAAAAATAAAAATGACATTAAATTATAAAGACTAAAACTGAAAATAAAAGACCAAAATGTATATTAAGCCTCGTTTTAAATACTTAACGTGTCCAATTATCAAGTTTTTATAAAGCTAGCGTAATTTTGGTGTTTCTTTAAATATTTAATAAATAATATGAAATGTGTGTTTTTGCCTTTTAATTGTAATATTTTCATACCATTTAGTTCATAAGTAATTTAACTGTTAAATTATTTAGTTGGCATAGTTTCGGATTGTATAGTACTATAAAATGAATGAAATTAATTTCCCCATGTTGGACCATCATAATCATGCTGGAGTTGGACATCCACAATCTCTGAAGTCCGAACTATGCAATTATAATAATCTCTAGTCAACAATTAATAGGTTAATCTGGAAACATAACGTAGAATTCCACTAAATGAGCATTAGCTGTGATATAAAGTTCTAGATTGGTAAGTGATTGTTGTCTATTGAATATGAAAAATATTTGATAGATAACCATAACGACTAATTATAAAATATGAAAAAAATTAAATGCATATATATTATTTTTTTGAGTAAGTTAGCTATTTTTTTAGTAAATTGGCTGCTCATTTGAGGTGTGAGCAAAGTAAAGTTAACTAAATATTATTCTTTTTCCCCTCTTGTTTTTTAATATCTCTAAACTGTACTATCTGCGGGCTGTTAAAGTTGACAATTGGTGGACTCATAAAAAATCCTGGAGAACAGGAATGGTTTGTTTATATATAGTTGATGTGTTTTTGGATTGGCATACCATTTTTGTCTCCTTTTTGCAGCTAACTGAATAAATTGTTCTTATTAGGTTGTTAAAGTACGCAGCTGTGTCGTTATGAATAAACTGTAAAAGGGTACACTTGATCACATGCTAAAGGGCAGTGATCATCATTCATCAACAGGGGAGCCTCAAAGAGTGTGTGGATTAGTAATGGTATTGGTGACTTCACATTGTGGTGTTCAGTATACACTGCATTATGGCCTTACTAGGTATGCAAGATCAATACTCTTTTTTTTTTTTTCTCAATTTGAAACATGGTATGAAATGTTTAGTTGAGGGAAATAATTTGGATTTTGGATGATTGCATATTTGATGATATATATATATATATATATATATATATATATATATATATATATATATATGTATGTATGTATGTATATATGTCCATTGATTGGTTTTTAACATTGATTTATATTTCAGCTTATATCACACCTTAGTTCTTTCTGCTGTTGGAATTCACCAAAATTGATTTTTGTATTCAATGGAATGTGTGTAAATTAATCAGTACAGTTTTTTAACATTTCACATAAAAGTTTAAAATTGAATTTTGTTTTTATCAAAAGAAAAAAAAAATAATAGTTAAAAAATTAAAAAATCAAAACAAGTCCTTGAACTAAGTTGTGAATGTGATGATTTTCCTGTAGATGTTTTAGTTAAAGCACTTAGTTACACTTTCACAGAAGAGCTGGTCACGTGCCCTGCTGTCCTCAGCATACACATATATGGGTTTATATATATTCATCAGAAGAAGTATGACTATGTGTTTATGTATATTTTTCTTCCCGTAAAAAATAGTGTTAAAATTACATATATAAAATTATAAAACTTGTATTTCTTTTGACTTCTTATTTGGTTGTTTTCTGAACCTATCCCTGTTATGGACAGATAGAATGTAATGTATACAGAGTTGGAAGAATATATGTGCATATATCTCACATTAGAGATTAGAGTAATTAAGAAGCGTGGTATACAAAATACTCAAACCATTGCCTTTTCACTTAGACCAACTTATTTGTAATTTTTGTTAAGACTTTATTTAACCATTGCCTTTTCACTTAGTAATTAGTCTTATAGAAGTGTGATATTCATGTGTGATGAACCTGCCAATCATCCTTACTAACTTCTGATCAATTTTTTCCCATCCCAATGCTATTGTCAATGCTGAAGAGTGCTTAATTTGATCACAATCAAAGAATTAGATAAAAGACATAGATTTTTTTTTTTTTTACTGACACCACATTTCTCTATCTATATATCAAATATTAAAGAAAATATATAATTTTTCTATGCAAAAATTATAATTTTTCCTTGCAAAAATTATTAGTAGTAAAATTTATTCAAATATAACTATGAATAGGTTTTGAGATACCAAACCATACTAATTTTCTTCTTGTGTACTCTTTCTCTCATTTATTTTTGGTGGAGAATCTAACAAGTGGTATTAGAATTGTGGATCTGACCTAGGGAGCAAGAGGAGGAGGTGTCACCTCAACCAAGGTGAGTGACATCTTAGTTAACAATGATAGGTTTATGTGTGCTATGTCTGTAGTAGAAGAGGGTCTCAATACCATGTTCTTGGTATTGGTTATTTGCTGGTTGATTAGAAATATTTAGTTAGAGTTGGATTAGATACAATAATCACCTTGAAGTTTGAAGTCCCATTATTTGATGGAAGAATGAACTTTACACTGAGGCGACGTACGATTCAAAATTATTTTGTCTAGTAGGGTCTTGAATTAGCATTGCAAGATGAGAAACCAAGTGATATGAAAGAGTTAGAATGGAGTACAATCCAGAAGAAGGTTATCAACACAAGTTGGCTCTAGCCCCACTAATCAAAGTGACGGTGTTAAAAGAAACATCATCGAAGAAGTTGTGGGACACATTGGAGAGCAAGTTTGTGTCAAAAACGCTTACCAACCGGTTAATGATAAAAATGGATTTATACTCACTTAAGATAAAAGAGGGAGGTAATGTAGTTGACCACATAAATAAAATTAATGAGATGGTATCTAAACTGTTGAATGCAGAAGATACTATCATGGATGAAGAGTAAGCATTGTTTCTACTTGCTTTACTGCCAAAATCCTTTAAGCCACTAGTGTAGTTAATGCTAGCAGGAAATAGTACATTGCAACTAGATGTGGTGACAAATACCTTGAAGGAAAGTCAAAGGATGATGGATGGTGAAGAGTCTTCTAGAGATAATCATCTTCTAATAGTAGGAGCTACCGGTGTACGGGGAAGAAGAGTGTCACTGGATGGAAAATCTCGACTAAGAGAACAAGCTTTATTGAGTTCACTATATCTAACAGTTGGGTAACATACAAATCAGATTCTCAAAATTCAAGGAGGGCTTGTAAAACCTGAAGGAGAAGAAGGAAAAATTAAAAGGAGGTTCGTTAAATGTGATCTCTTATGGAGATAACCTCCTATGAAGTTGAAAGAATTGTCAGCCAAAAGATTCTGCTGCAAAAGAGAATTCCCAAGTATTTGTTTTTTGTTTTTTATTAATTTTTTTATGTTATGTTAATTCAAAATCTCATTTGGATAAGCTTTAAAAAGATATGTGAGTGAAAGAGAGATTGATAAATTTTCTTCATTAATATCACATTATTCGATCTATATAAAAGGTTTATTAGATTTTAGATAATGTATGTTAAATATTAAATAGAATTTATAATTTTTTGGATAAAAATTATTAGTAAAATTTGTGTGAGATTATAGAATAAGTCTTAATATACCAAACCATATTAATATATGATAATTGGTGCCACTAAAAATGAAAAATAAAAGAGAAATGAAATGAAAAAAAAAAACTAAGTTAATGGTTATAATTTTTTAATATATACTATTCCTTCCTTTTTAAAGGGGTAAGAATTTCTCCCCTAGAATAGATATTAACCAGGGTATGTTTAAGAGGGGCTCAAGGTGTAGAAAAGATAGGTAAACAATTTATTTTAGATTAAAAAATACAATATTTATACTTAAAAAAGACAGTGTTAAGTTTAAGTTAATGTATAATTTTATTTTCTTAAAAGTATTAAATTAACAAATATTTATTAGAAAATATAAAGGTAACTAAATTTTGGATGATATTCATTGGTGGGTGCATTGTTTTCTAGAGCTCCACGAAATGACATGGCTCTTTCTTGCAATGTGATATGAAAAATTGATATTCGTTTCTTTAAGCTTCTTTGACCCGGCCCAATCCTACTCATATGATCATATTAGAGTTACAGCATATTCCATTTGCTGGCAGAAATCGTAGCTTTTCCACCCTGGCTATATCGATAAAGAACTTTAAAATCTCCTAAATTAATATTTTGGATAATTTGATTAACAAAATTAATTAACTTTTAGAAATTGTGATCGATCAGAAAGTAAAATTCACTAATGACAAATATTGGCCTTTGATCATCCACAAATATTCCACTCATTGAGAATGCAATTTCAGGAGTATCCGAATATCGTTGGATTAATGCCACATCATTTAGCTTTATTAAAGGCCATTTCGTGTTATATCATACATGCATGCTCCACCGTAGAACTTATGTATTTGTCTTATCATTAAAAGATGTTGTCACTTCATGAAGTTATTATTATTATAATCACGATTTCTTGTAATAATGTAACTCCACATAGAGTAAATCAATTTTACATGTTTCATGAAGTTATTATGAATTAATATATGGCTTTCCACTTTTAAACGCAAACTATTCCGAATGTTAAACGTGACACTAATAAAAAATTATAAACTAGTTTTTTTGAGACATTTATTTAGATAATAGAGTTATTATATTCATCCACCTCAATATATAGAGTGAATCAAAGTTAAAGATGTGATTTAATGTAATAAATGATGTGAATCAAGGTAAAAGGGTAAAAAAATAAAGAAATTAAATAATAAATGATGTGATTTAAAAGATGTATAAATAAAAACGTAATAAGGTAAAAAAGAAATTAAAAAAAAACGAATATATGTTTGTAAATTTTGAAGAAAAAATAATGGAAAATTAGGCTTTTTTCAGATGATATCCACATTATATTTTATGCAAAGAGAAATTAGAATTTTGGTTAGCTTTTGGGTACAACAATTCAAGAGCAAAGGATATTGTATTGAATTAAGGGTTCCTTATCTTTGATATTTTGTGAGTTGTTTTCCACCATAAAGCCAATATTATTTCCTTCTCAAAACCAGTGGAACCACGTTAAGTACGTGGGAAACTCGCATAAATGTGATTCTTGCACATAGCAAACGAGCTTTGTTTATTTGTCCAATACTACTACAAAGTCTTTGTTGAATCCGATACCAAGTACCACTTTCAAAACCCTCATGCTCGTTGCTTCTTTTGTTAACCTAAAGGATTAATAAGCAAAATGTAGCAACAAGTGCTTGAGATACAAAAGCCATAACGTGTTTTTTCTAGTTTTGAGTGTAGTAAGGAACGAAAGGGAATTGATCCCTTCCATCACATTCCGTAGAAAATAAGAGAAAAAAAGCGAAGAAAAGTTGTGTCAATGATAGCTGTAAGGAATCTTACCCAGATGGCTTCCTCAAACTCAACTGTTTCCACCTACAAAGATCAAAATTCAAAGAGTATTTTAATTTCCTTTTTAATTATTCATATCGATTAAAAACATCTACAGGACTAATAATATTACACCAGCAATAATCTATCCCTTAACAATTATATTGTTGGGAATAAAATTTGCAAAATTATAATTATTATAAAAGTATAATTTTTCTATTTAAGAGTGTAAATCACAAACCGACACTAACTTATTCCATTACAGATATCTAATGTTATACCATAAACATGACATACCTAGTAATTTTTCCATACATCACAATGTTACACACATGTAATCAAACAGTATTATAAAACAAGCTTCTGGCTGCTATTGTAAGTTGAACTTAACCAACAATAATCTTCTTAGTTGAGAGAGCTAGTTTGGACCTATCATACCAACCTTACCCATCATCACCCTTTCACTTTCTATGGAAAAGAACTCCAACTCCAGCTCCTCTATATGCTGGAAAATCCGTCAAGTACTTACAACCAATCCTGCTTTCAGAGCCATTCATCGCATCAAACACCATTACAGAGAACCTAGGCTTGTTACCACTCATGCAAATTCTCTATCACTTCCACCTTCCCCTCATTTCCCTCAGAATATGAAGGCTAAAACACAAGGAGAAGGAACAATCCCTATCAATTTTGACTCCTCAATCCCCACATCCACTTCAATGATGCATGGCAAGGTATCAAAAGTTGCTTCACCTCAAGTTGGTATATCACAAGTTGCTGCCAATGTTGAACCTGAACCATATCATGTTCAAGGATTGAGAGTTGGTGTATTGAAAGATGAATATAATGGCAAAGATAGCTCATACCCTTCAAAGGAACAAGGTAAGAAAACACTAGATATCAATGATACTTTCACTGAGTACATTCAACGTGCTAAGTATAGAATCAGAAGCTTGTCAAACGTGGGTCAGGGGCAGAGTAAATATTCTGCGCCAGACGATGCTAGTGTTAGTAATAACAAGATGGAGAACCATAAAGACCAGTTTTCAGATTTTATTCAGCATGCTAAGAAGAAGATGAGAACAACATCAAGTGTTGGAAAGACTAGTTCATTGAGAAGAGGGTAAGAGATAATTAAGATGGTGAATATGCAAATAGTGTTGATCATTGATAAATAATGTTGGTGACTTGATGTTGTTCCATGTGTTGGGTGGATTGGATTCAGAATAAGGCCATATACTTGGATTTGAAAGAAGATATTTTCTTTTATCCTGCATATCATATTGAAATTGGAGAGAGTGATAGTAGCTATATTAAGGATTTAATACTTTTAAAGGATTATGATAATTTCTTGTGTTGAGATCTTATCTGATTTAATTTCTAGCTTTCATTCCGGTATTTGGTACGAATTCTACACATATAGCTGTGAACATTCTTTATTGATTATTAGAAAGTTAAAGAAAAAATAAATAAAGTGGCGTGTTTGATGAAATCACAAGAATGGATCATTAGTATATTCTTTCGTCCATTTTTTTTTCATATGAAGTGGTATTACTCTTATGTTTCAATCCATCACCTCCCCCATTTCTATTTTTTGTACTTGAATATATTTTGCTGTTCAAAACTTTATTGTTTGTTGTGCTTATCAGAAACACCAATTTTGAAAATGTTTGTGTAATTTACTTTTTAATTTAAGCAGATGAAATCGAAACTATAGGATGAATCAATGAACAACTTACTATGTTCATTTGTTAATGGATCAGGATCTTCAATTTGGTGTTCATTAAATTTTTTCCATTGAATTCATATTGAAACGTGCGCACAATATTTCTAAGGGAAATCCAAACATGTACTTACGTTTAGTACTTCTAATTTTTTTAGTATTTCATCTTAATTCTTCAACCATAACAAGCAATCCCAAACCAATCTAGCTTAATGGAATATCAGAAACCTTGGGATAGTATCACTCAAAATTTAGAAAGTCATAGTTCATTTTTCTCTTTAAACCTGGACGGTTTGACAATGTTTCGGTAGCCTCAGAAATTAGATTTCTAACAGGGTTACATGGGATAGAAAGCAGTAACTCCTGTATTACTGGGAGAGGCTCGTAGTTTTGCTTTCTATTTGAGGTTTTGGGCCATTCGACGCATTAGCAACAAAAACAAAAACAAGAGCAATATCGTAGTGAGTGAACATCATTCAAAGATACTATTTACAGTTAGTATTCTCTTTAAATTTATATGAAAACTTACATAAAAAAAAAAAAAAAAAAAAAAAAAAAAAAAAAAAAAAAACTCATCATTTAATTTTTTACCATTAAATCCTATTGGGGAAAAACCTTTCTCACATTCACACATTGGTTTGCAATGAAAGAGGATTAAAGTTATACTTATTGATCGTTTAGCACTTAAAATATATAGTGTTGATAAAAGATATAAATAATTACAACAATAACAAAATTATCGAACCCAAGTAGCTACACATCTCAAAGGATAGAAATTAACAAACAACAAATTATTACCACATACTTGGATTAACCACAACACTCTTCCTTAATCCAAGTTCTAAAAGGAAATAATTCTTAACTCATTCCTCAAATTTTACAAATCTGTCAAACCTTAATGCCTTATTTATAATGTCTGTTAGTTGAGTTTCAGTTGTACAGTTGGTTATTTCAAGCTTTCCGCTGTTGACTTACTCTCTTGGGAGGTGAAACTTTGTCTGGATGTGCTTGCTTCTCTCATGAGACACAGGACTTTTAGCTAGATTGGTGGCTAGTTTGTTGTTAACTAACAACTTCACCGGCTTCTCAATTTCAATTTTCAATTCACGCAACAACTAATCCACCCAAACTGCTTAACAAACAACAAAAGAACATGTAATGTATTCTACTTCATAGGTAGATAGAGCCACCACAAATTGTTTCTTAGAATACCAAGAGATTAGAGTTCAACTTAAACAAGTATCCAATAGTGCTTCTCCGATCACTTCTATCCCCAAACTAATCACAGTTAGAATATCCAAGAAATTTTGTTGTCCTCTCTTCTGTTTGCACAGGAGACATAATACCATAGCTCACTGTACCTTTAACATTCCTAAGAATTCTTTTAGCAACTAACAAGTTGGACTTTTTTGGCTTACTCATGAATCGATTAGTTACACCAACATCAAATGACAAATAAGGTATGTTATTGCAAAGGTACCTCAGTGAACCAACGAATTGCTTGTAAATGGTTGAACCCACAACTTCTTCATCATCTTCACCATCCAATTTCAAATTCACCTCCACTAGGGTGTCTGCAAGACTGCAATCTTCCGTGTTGAACCTATTTAGCATCTCAATTGCATATACCTCTGCTGGAGTATATATAAATTCCAAGCCAAGAAAATATGCTAAATTCCCTAAATTTGTCATCTCAAACTCGGACTTCATTTGTGTTTTAAACTACTCAATCATCCCTAAGTCATTTCTTATCACCCGCAAATCATCTATATAGAGACAGATCAAAATTATATTTTCTTCTTCCTCTTTTTTAATATACACTCCAAATTCCATCAAGCATTCATAGAATTCATTTGTATCATGAAGCTGATGTTTGTGTGTGAGGGTGAGAAATACTTTCACGCACTTACTTATGTCAAATAAACCACAATCGTCAAGTAATAACTATAAAAATTATCCTTCTCACAAGGACAATTAGATCGAATCATGTTCAATTATAATACTTATAAATTGACTTACCATCTTAATTTTACTAATTACAAGATAGAAGGATGTATCAACAGATGCACAGAGTGAAGAATGATCAGACGAATCATTATTAGCATAGACGAAAGATGCACCCTCAAACAGAAAACGCAACAGACAACGGTTAAGTCATCATGCTTCAAAGCAACCTCATCAGATAAAGAATCTTCAAGCTCTCCTCAACATCAAGTTTTGTGATCAAGGATTATGAAGACTGAAGTTGAAGATGAAGAAAGAAGACAAACGAATGAATTCAACACGCAACTCTTATATTTGTTCATTCATTTATCAATTTAATGAAGTTCAGACGCTAAGTAATACGTGTCTTCGTTTCAAATCAAGTCGTCACTCAGAAGCTTCTAAGAGTGGAAAGAGATTTCAAAATAAACCTCTGCAACACGAAGAACAGTTGCACATTTCTGTGAAATCTCTGAGCAAATCAATCAAAGCCCGATCTCACGCTGACATCCACTGACTTTGCATTAAATGTTCTGATTATTCACTCTGCCACACACATGTGAAAGTACCAAGACAAAGGACTAACGTTCAAATCTACAGTCTAACGGATACTTCACGGAGACGTTTATAAAAGGACTTCATCACAACGAGTTGAAGTTGGTGAACTACGCTGATTAAGATATGAAAACTGAAGTTGAAGACGAAGAAAGAAGACAAACGAATGAATTCAACACACCACTCTTATATTTGTTTATTCATCTATCAATTTAATAAAGTTCAGATGCTAAGTAACACATGTCTTCGTTTCAAATCAAGTCGTCACTCAGAAGCTTCTAAGGGTGGAAAGAGATTTCAAAATAAACCTCTACAACACGAAAAACAGTTGTACATTTCTGTGAAATCTCTAAGCAAATCAGTCAAAGCTCAATCTCACGCTGACATCCGCTGACTTTACATTAAATGTTCTGATTGTTCACTCTACCAGATGTGGAAGTACCCAAGACAAAGGACTAACGTTCAAATCAGAATAGATTTCATTGTAAAATACCCCTCTACGAAGAGGATAAATTCTTTGTGTTTTAACTAATGTAAACCACTGTTGTGGTAATCTGTAGCCTGAAGAGGCTAATTATTTAAAGAATACCTTGAGTTTTAGCCTAAGGAGGCTGAGATCCAAAGAATACTTGTTTTAACCTGAGGAGGCTAAGTGTTGAAAGAATACCTGGTGTAGCCTATAGAGCCTGGGGTTTAGCCTATAGAGCCTGGGGTTTAGCCTGTGGAGCCTAGGGTCAAAGAATATCAGTTTAGCCTGAGAACGTTGTGTTCAAAGAATATTTGTATTTTAGTCAAGAGTAACTGGATTCAAAGAATACTGGAACCTCAGCAAATTGTTGGGTAATTGGACGTAGTCTTGCATAGACGAATCGGTATAAAAATATTATTGCTTTGATTATTTTTATTTGTCTACTAACTGGGATAATAACTTAAATTGAATTTTCCTTTCAAATCAATTTTTATAAGAGAAATATAAGTTTCCGTCTAATCAAACATCTTTATCACAAACACAAAATGCATCGTACAAAAAAGCTTTAATAATAAACACAATTCAACCATCTTCTTGTATATTTGTATTTTACAATACTAATGTAAATTTAATCAAGATTTTGGAAAAAAGTAAACAAAGTATAAAATTAAGATTTAATTCAAATTAATAAATGTAATTAAGATCTGGTTTCACCATTACCTGCCCTAATACCCTTCCCTAGTTATGGAATGTATTTAATTGGATAAATCAGATTCCTACCCTTGTATTCATCCCTACCATGATCGAATATGACACTTGACTCAATTAATTAATCTCTTAAGTTAAATAAAGTTAATTAGGGTTTATTCTCTAAGAATCTTAGATAACATTTAGGTTATGATTCACGCCACATTCTACTCTTATCTCTAATATAAGTGATGATCATTTCCCAATACCACTAAGTTTTTCTTCTCACTACTTATGTGCTAGGAATCTTAAATAACAATTAGGTTGTGGATTCACACTACATTCTCCTCTTATGTCTAATATCTAGCTAAATAATGGTCATCTAGTTAAGTAATGGTCATTTCCCCAATAGCACTTAAGTTTTTTCTCACAAATTCGTTACTGGTCAATAATATAAACTTAATAACATAACATCGAAATTTTATTAGAATAAGATAGAGTTACATCGTTCTCCTAATCAACTGAAGATTTAGTTCATGATAGATAAAGAAACCATAAAATGAAGATCAATTGGGGAAAGAATATATAGGTGGGATTCCAACATTTCCTTGTAAGATCTGTATTCTCCTTCTTTTATCCCAAATGTCTGCAAAATCCTCTATTTTATCACTAGTGAACTGAGTGCCTCCTCCCTATGTTTTTTTATTCTTTTATGCATTCTCACTTCTTTTTGGGCCTTCTTTGCACAAGATAAAATAAAATCTCAGACCCAACAAGTTCATAGAAGCGTAAGACAACTCTTCTTGCATGAGATGAGTTGAATGTTTTTGCTTTCTCCAAATTTTGAAAGATTTTGACTCTGAAACACTCAACAAACACATCATGATACCCCGTATAAATAATTTCATAATCTACCTAAAACTATTTGATTTCTTTTTACTTTACATAGATTTTAGGGAAATTATCATAAAAGCATGCCCAAATAAATCTCATTGGAGAGTTATCAGAAACTATGTATCATCTTGTTCTAATCTCTTGAAGCTTTCTTAAAACTATATAAGACATTATTCAATTTGTATACATGTTCTTTTTTCCTTTCTTCTTAAATCCAAGAGACTAGGTGATATGGACCGATATAAAAAATAACTAGAATCCCCTAAATTTTGAAATATAAAGATACTTAGGTCAAACCTCAAAGACACAATCTTGAATTTCAATTTCAATCTGTATCTTAATCAAGAATAGTCAATTCAATTACAATTACTAGTTTAGGATGCACAATCATCCAATTTCAAAAACATAATTAATGTTAAATTAATTTATTAATCAATTAACCTAATTCAATTCTCAATTCTAAATTTGAAACCATAATCATAAGCAATGATTATAAAAATTGGCAGAAGATTCATCACAATTGATAACATAATAAAATTAGGGATTCAAATTGAATTAATTAGAGTCTCACCCCTCTATAGCAATTAGCATTGGAGAAGATGAAATTTAAATGCATAATTGAGAGAGAAAAAATAAGGAAAAAAATTATGGGGAAGGAAGCAAAGAAAAAAAGAGAGAGAAGGGAAAAAAGAAGTTTGTGGAAGAAGTCTCAAATATGAAAATTATGTTATGATCTAAAGTGTATCTAAGGCAAATCACATAAGTCACACCTAAATATAATTAAGTGGTCCACAATAGTGTCAAGCCAAAACATTTCTCAATAGCCCACTAATCAACTCCTACTTATACTTAAAGAATGGGTCAATGCAAAACAAAGAAGCCCAGAATGCAAAACATTCGTTATGCTACTTTATACCCCTGAAACACTACTTTGCATAGGGATTTTGACCCACCAAATGGCTAAATTGACTTTTGTACTGGAGAAAAAATTTTGTAACCTTTTTGTCTTAGATTTCTAGGGACACTAAGAACATTCCAATTAGACACCTTAAACATTAATAATGACTTATTTGATGAGAAAATGTCAAAGTAATGAAAATTTTTAGATTTAGCCAAGAAGTTGTGTTTGATTATAAATTGTTTAATGGTATCAAAATGAGTTAAAATTTACAATTAAGGTCTAATCGAAGATACAATACAGTCACAATATGTTATAAATAAGTGCCTAAAATAGGCATTATCACTAAGTTACATACTAAACCTTGAGGTCCATTTAGAAATGTTGATTTCATATCAATGTTGAGCATTAGTCATCCACCATAACTAGCTAAGTCTACAATCAATCTTATTATTCTAGCTTGATCACAGGTGTATAAACTTCTGAAAAATCTATGTCATGTTTTTGTAAGATTCCCCGAGCCACTAGCTTGGCTTTATGCGTAGCAATTGTGCCATTAATATTCATATTCACCTTAAAAACTCATTTGACACTGATTTACTTCTTGTTGATAGATCTATTAATTTCCATGTGTTTTTACTTTTAATTGCCTTCAATTCTTCTAACATGACTATTCTTCGTACTAATTCTTCCAAATCATCTACATGATCAATTAACTCAACATTTACTAACAGAGCAAAGTGTACTAACTACCCCCAAACTATTAGTGACCATTTCGAAATTTGAGTATCTATTTAACATCCTAATTTCTTTTCAGGTATTTGATTCTCATAAATTTGTTGAGTTCCAATAACAATGTCTTTATTTACATTCTCAATTTGATTTAAGGCAGAATTGAAATCATATGATTGAGATCACTTTCACTCTTTTGCTCTTTCCACTCCTATGGGACAGATTCATATCTCTACTTACTTCAATCTTTTGAGTATTTTATAATTTGCAAGCTCTTATGCCATGATACCCAACTAGTACCATATGAACACTTTTATCACCTAATTTCTTCCTTCTAGCTTTAGGAATATGTTTGAGACTCAGAAAGTCAAATATTTTGAGATAACTCACTAAAGGATTCTTTCTTGACCAAACTTCCTTAGATATATTAGTCTTCAACATTTTTGTTGGACATCTATTCGATGTTGTAATCAAAGTTTTACCCCAAAAGTTGTGAGGAAGTCCCTTTCGTTTCATCGTGCTTCTAGTAATGTCAAACATCATTCTATTTCTTATTTTAGCAATGTCATTATGTCGAGGAGTATATGGTGTTGTTACCTCATGTATAATGTCATTCTCTCTATGGTTAAGATTAAAAGCTTTTGATGTATACTTTTCTCTCCTTATTTATCAGTTTTCATATTCTTAATGGATTTTTTTCTCTATTTCTTAGTCATGGCCTTAATTTCTAAAATATTAAGAATAACTCATATTTGATTTTTATCAAGTACAACCATATTTTTCTATTGTGCTTATCATCAAAGGAAGTAAAATATTTATTTCCTCCTAAAGATAACACTTCAAATGGCTCACACATCAGAATGAAAAACTTTTAATATACAAGATGCCCCTCTTTAATAAATAAGAGCTAAAAGAATTCCTAAACTATTTCCCAATGAGGCAAAGTTCACAAAATTTCTCAAGAGCATAAAATTTGGGGAGTCCAATTACCATATCACTAGTTGCTAAATGGGTTAAACTGATGAAGTTTAAGTGATCAAACCTCAAATTTCGCAAGCATGATTCCTGATTCCTTGCAAGAGAAGACCTAAGAATCAATTTCTAATTTGGATCAAATAAATCCATAAAATAATTCTTCATATTGACTGAGATCCCTTTCTCCACTAGTTGTCCTATTCTCATTTAATTACACTTCATTCTAGGGATATACAACACGACTTCAATTTGTGCTACTTTACCTTCATTTCTATTCATCATTATATTTCTTGTTCCTTCTACTAATAGAGTACTACTATCTACAAGTCTCACCTTTGTCCTTTTCCTGACATCAAACTTGCTAACCCATTCTTATGATCATCCATGTGGTCTGAGTAACCAGTATCAAGCTTTTAAATGTGAAGATCTATCACTAGTTGCCACCAAGAAAACTGGATGTTCATCATAATCATTATCTTGAGCTATATTTTCCTTCTTCTCATTGTTCTTAGTTTGCTTACCTTTTCATGCCAATATTTTGTTGCAGAATGACCCTGTTTCATAGTTATGACACTACATTTTCTTCTTATCAAAGTCTTTCTTTCTTCCTTAATTATGACTAATTTCTCATCTTCTACTATTAAGGATTCAGATTTGTCTTCAATTTCCCTTACCTTTTCTTGTACTTCTCTTCCGATCTTTCTTTTCACCATCCATGGACTGACGTCATCGTCTACTCCCCATAGGAACTACGAGATCACCCCTAGGATGCCTTCGACATCCAAAAGTCACAGATCAACCATAGAAACCTGTTCAAAAAGTAGAACACATTAGTTATCCGCTTTCAAGTTAGACAATAAGGGTCGAAGAATGACAATCACTCATTCTTAAAAACCTGTATTCTTAATACTAAAGAATCAGACAGGAAAGAAAAAAAAAAAAAGGAGAAAAACTTTCCATTCCCGATTTTCTTGTAGCTGGATCCTCGGATTTGAGGTTTGAGTTGGAAAACTTATCCATCTCTCTTGTGCTGGCCCTCTTAATACATCTACACTCATGTACCTCAAATGAATTTTGTAGCTCTTCAACCTTCAAATTTTCAAGGTCTTTGGTTTCCTCAATTGCAATCACTATGTGATCAAATTGACGGGGTAAGGTTTCGAATACCTTTTCAACTTTTTTCTCATCTAAGACTTTCACCAAAATCCTTCTTCACATTTACTAGCAATTGTTTTCTATTGAAATACTCTTTGATCTATTCTTGATTAACTATGGCCATCAACTCATACAGTCTTCTAAGGGGTTGCAATTTCCTTCTTAGTTTTATCAGTTTTCTCATAAGCTTTCTTCAAGATATATCACATGTTTCCTTTGATGTGCTGGCTTTTAAAATTTTCTCAAAGATCACAAGTTTCATACATTAATGAAAAAGACACTTTCACTTGTAATTTTTCTTCTTGGATGCGGCTCCATTTCTTTCTGCTACTGGAACTTCTTCTTTCACAACTTCAATGATTTATTGGAAACCGAGAATGGCTTCCATCCTCACAACCCGGTCTGTATGATATTTGTACTCATATTCACAAAAGTCATGATAATACTCATAGGTTCCTTAAGCTCTCGCCTTGGATATCAATTTGTTAAGGAAAATCCTTTCTCACACTTACAAGCAAATATTTGAAAAGAAATAGAACAAATTATTGATTGTTCAAACACGTAGAATATTATGCTAATCAAAGATAAAAGCAAAAATAACAAAAATTAATGAACCTACTTAACTACACATCTAATAACTACCACACATTTGAATTAACGACAACGTAACCAAGGTGAAGATGCTTGCTTAATAAGGTGTTTGGATTTCCACCTCATTGCTTAATAATGAAAGCAACTTCGACTTGTTTTTACAACTTTGACGTGATTTTCGTATCCAAGTGGCTATATGGATGTGGAAACAAACACACTAATTGAAAAGTGCTAGGAGTTAAAATTTTCTTGTATTGAATGAAGAGGAGGACATTCACTATTTTGATCACAAGAATGATATTAGTTTTTGAAGTTAGTATCAGAGTCTATTTTAGGATCAATGAAGATGATGGGACACTCGTTGTAAAGCCAATATTAGATCATCTCATTGAATAGTTTCCACGCTCGAGAAGTTCAATCCTCAGCATGGGAGGAGTGTATTGAAAATCTAATATAGACAAAATTTCGAGGATGTGAAGTCTCACATCACCTAGAGATATGACCTACTGCGTGAATATAAGCATGGGAGGGGTGTGTTAGAAATCCAATATTGAACAAAATTCTAAAGATATGAAGTCTTTCATCACCTAAAGATATGATCTGTTTAAATAAATATAAATATGAGCAAACCTCACCTTATAAGGATTGAGCTAGGCTCGTAAGCCACATTATTTAAAAAAAAAAAAAAAAAAAAAAATCAAACTTTGTTGTCTATAACAATTCTATCAGATGGTTCTTCTCTTTCTATGCTGTAATACTGTTTGTTGTGTGATCAAATCTTTATTAAAGGAAATGAAGAAAAATAATTGATACGTGTCTCCGTAAACAACTCTTCGTAAAACTGGAAAAAGCCTCACCTAAAGTATTCCCCGTTATTTATCTGCATTTTGTAGAGTACATAGGCAACGTTGATCTTAGCCACAATAATATTTACGCCAAAGCCTTATTGCTTAAATTGGCACATTTCTTACCATCTCATCTAAAGCCAAAGTGACTTGTTTAGGTAATGATATTCATCTCATTTCTCAACAAGTAGCACCCTTTTTATGAGGCTATAAATCTATAATCAATAAAACAAGTTCCATTTATTGGTGTTGGTACATGACACATTGTCGTTAATTGGTGATCACGAGCGTTGGCAACCTGTGCTTGTCATACCCTAATTATAGACACCAACCAATAACACCAATCCTCCAAAACAAAAAGAAAAAGAAAAAGAAAAACTCCATATTGATAAAATGAGTTGCACTTATGAAAATAAATAAAATTGAATAGTCACATTATTCTTCAATCTCTATAAAATTATCGTTGCCACAATTTTACTAATGACTCATTCATTTAAATTTTTTACATTCAAATTCAAGCGCATACAATTGTTTGATTGTGACCAATCTTGCATCTTCACTGAATAATTAAAAAAGGTGTAATAACATGGGACAAGTAGCGACTCTATTATGGGCTATTATGCCTATAAAACACTCCCTCTGTATATGCTATTTAAAAAAAAAAAATTGACCTTTCAATGCAAGGTTGTCAAACTTGTGCTCTTAGATTCATACGAATTTACGATCATAGTAGACAATTCTATTGAGCCTAACTGCTAGCAAGATTGTTTGTGTAGGCTCAACAAAACACGTGCAAACTTGATTAGAATAGTACAAACTCGCAATTATAGGAACAATTTTGCGAATTCAGTGAGAACCATAATGTAGAAAGAAAAGAAAACACCTATTTTCTCTATTTTTGAGACATATCTAAAACAAAAAACTTACTATACAATTTTCAATGCAAAATTTTAAAAACTTCAAGTTGTAATTTTTACCTAAATGTTCATTAATGTTAAGTGTTTTAATTTAAAGTTGAATTTAACCCCAGATTTTGACAAAAGTTTAAAAAATTTATATTAAAACGTACAGTTTCTTTAACGTAACATTAATCCAAAAATGGGATGATACATATGTGCACACAACATCTCTCATGGTGATAACTAAAACAGGACAAACGACTCGCCCAACAAAGACGCAAGATGTCGTTTTTCAAGAAGGACAAGTCAAATCCAAAATTTCAATGCATATGACATACACCCATTATTGCATTTGCATTCATTATATGCTGCTGAAGAACAAAACATTACAAGCATCAAAATGTTTATCAATAATACGTTATGAAATTAATTCAGTTCAAACCAAAATTAGAAAAGAACATCTATTAATGTTTTAACTTATTGTTGGGAATCACTTGTTGTTGCAATTAAGTACTCTTAAGCTCTGTTAACTCGAACAAAATTTTCCGTTGCAAATTTTCAATTTTTTTACACTTCAAGAAAAGAGAAAAGTTACCTATATTGATATTGATAGTATAAAATTTTTATACAGTATGATATACTATTACTAATAAGTTTGTTAACTTTATAATAAAATTATCAAAAATTATATAAAATCCTACATGTATGATATATCTCACTTCTCTGGCAATCGAAAACCCAAGCAATTTGTTAAAAAATATATATTTTAAATCTTAATATTATATGATTTCACTTATAGCATGTGTCAATCGTATAAAAACGTTATAATTATGATCGGAGATATCATAATGCATTATAATTTTTTTCCTGAAATTATCGATATGTGTAAAAATATATAAAATTACGTTACTCAATATTTATCTTGCAATCATTTATATTTTCGTATTATATATTTATTGACTTGATTTCTACTAAATATAATAATGAAAAGTTATTGGTTACTTAGTTATATTTTAACATTGGTGATGTTTCTTTTGGCCGTTAATTATTACCTTGGGTTGTTGTTTTATTGAGTTAAGGGAATGGCTCTTACCATTTGAACCTGCAACATTTAATAAATATGGCACCTCTGATGCATTATATACATACTATATTTGGCTTATAAAAAATATTGTATATAATTGATATTTGGATTAATTTTATTCCTTTATTACAAGTAATAGGTAATTATTTTATATATGCCACAGGTCTCATCACTAGATGATGTGGGACTTCACACCCCTCCAATATTGGACTTTTAATAAAAAAATTAAATAAATAGATGTAACTAGAATTTTTAAAATTTTATTTTATTTTGTATCCTGTTATTTATATACATAAAAAATGAGTAGTTTTCTTATTGCTTTGTTATCGTCAAAATATTTGATTTTATCTCATATGTTTCCTTAATTATTTAAAGCAAAATACTTGTATACATAAATTATGTTAAAGCATATATGTACAAAAATAAATACGTACAACTCATGCGAACGCACGTATCCAAGGGTTACTACTTACTTGCTAGTTTAAACATAAAACTTACTTAAATAAAGTTACGTTATTGTTTTTATTCTATTTCATTAAGTCATCAACATGCATACAAAAAAGAATGAATAACTAATTAATGTTTTATATAACATAATTTGAAATATCAATATCGAAATAGACTACTTTGAAATTGAACAGAATTGAGGAAAAGTATTGGATTAATCACGACATTAAATAGCTTAGAACCACAAAGCAAAGTTAATAGATTCATTTACATTTTTAAGAAGTTGTTTTCAAAATTTAAGAAACGCATCTAGAATTCAATTCAACTTTGTCGAGAGGCTTCGTTCACAAGAAAGGTCAATAGCTACTGATGGTCCCCGTGACGTGAAGGATTTGTAGAGCTGTGTAAGTGTTTCCTTTTCCAAATGTAGAAATTTTCTACAAAGGAGAAAGTCAATTGTATTAAACCCTTTGCTTTTTTATTTTTTGTACTTAACTTATATAAATTTTAGGTTAAAGGACAATTTTAATATTAAGCTTCGTAGTTTTTTAAAGAATTAATCTTGATTGATAGCTAACCAAGGATGATCATATATAAAAATAAAATTAATTAATTTAAACTAAAGTAGTAATGACTAATGATACATTTTCTTGAACTTTTTATTAATTCTTTACTTTCCAATGTGATGCTCTAAATGAATATTTTCATGTCATTGATTAAATTTTAAGAATTTCGATGATAAAAAAAAAAAAAATTAGCTAAAGAGCTATGTATAACATGGAAGATAATTTTCAATAAACTTTTTTACTTAAATGTTTCCAAATTCTAATTAATAATATGATATTGTTATAGATGAATGATTATTATTTTGTCACTGAAAATGTAAAGATTAAACAACTTAATCCATGAAAAATTAAAAAACATAAAATAGTATGTAAAAGATATTTATTATTATTTTAGCTTATAAATTTAACTATTTATTATCATTTGAATCTCTAAATTTAATCATTTATTTTCTATTTAGTATCCTGAGCTAGAGACTAAAATGAAAATAAAGATATATATCTTTTAAGAATTAAAATATAATATATTACATTTTAAGAACTATTTTATTATTTTTTATTTTTCATGAACTAAATTATCTTGCCTGCACCTTTTCAACTACCAAAATAGTATATATCTTAAATAATCATATCATTTAAGAAATATATTTAGGCTAAGTTTTTAAAGTGCTGATTAAAATATACTTTAGATAGTTGACGGAATCAGCATTGAGCTTTAGCCATTCTTTTATTTACGGAAAATATATATACTCAGTACTTTTAGAGAGAATTTTTTTGACTAGCTAGCAAAAAGAGAAACTTCAATAAATAAATTTTTATAATAAATATTAATTCTTAATTTAAAAAAAAAAAAAAAAAATCAAAACGATACTTTCTCCTCACCTTCGCCTTTACATCTCGTAGACTAATCTTATCACAACTAATTAAAAAAAAAAAAACAACAAATTTGATGAGTCCTGAAATTAGAAGAAATAGTAGTGAAATATTAAAAAGAGGGAAATAATGATTGGATTGTGAAATTAGTTGTTACCTTTTGATGCATTACTTTTGAATGTTTGATATCTTTGTTACTTTTTTCTCTTGCCTACCATGTTGTTTGGGGACAAATCTTTAAGGAGTAAGTATCGTGCAAAGTATGGGACTTTATGCATGAATGAATGGTTGTGAGGAAGTAACAAGGCATCTTTGGGGCACTTGCAATGCTCATCCTAAAAAGGTTGAATGCCCGCTTCCACCTATTTTGGATGGTCCATATGGGATCTTCAACAAACATTAGTTTCCTCTCTGTTCTATACTTTATTCTCTCTGTCTAATTCGAAGTTGAGGACTCAACCGTCAAGGAGAAGGACCAATGTTATAAATTTGCTAAATACTTTCTAACACTACTTAAATCATATTTTTTTAAGTTGAAAGTAGATTAGTAGAGAAATTTAGTCCAAAAATATTAGAAATAATAAAATATTTTTTTAAAAATACAAGGTAATATTTCGTTTGAAGAATTGTTTTCTATTTTCATTTCCAATTTTTATGTTTTGAATACTTTTTCCTAGAACAGGTAAAAATGTCTTTATTTTCATCCGGTTTTCAAAATATTTTCATGAAGATATTTCTAAAAAATTGATTAAATACGTTTTCACTTTTATTTTCTATTTTCAGTTGAAATAAACATGCAAAACATTCAAACTAAATATCATTTAATATATTCTTTATTTTATTCTCCATATGATATTTTTTATTATTTTAATCTTTGAATTATATTATCTATTTTTTCCTCTCTAAATCAAAATTAAAATAGAATAGGTAGATAAATTTTATGATTAAAATGATAATATCTTTAAAAAAAAAATTTAATTTTAAAAATTAATTTATAATTTTCTAACTTTTCATGACAAAATTATATAATTCAAAGATTTTCCATATCTATTTTAATACCATTCTTATTGAGAATTTGGGTTCTGATTGGTGTGTGAAGAGGGTAGAGGTTCTATTCTCGTTTTTTTTTTATATGGAACAAATAATTAAAAGAGAGAATATTATTTTTAATCACATATTTTTTAATTGAAAGATAAAAAAGAGCAAGAGTAATTAATGTTAATCTTACAAACTGAAGTAGGCTGCTTACATTTCTTCTTAAAGGGAATTCAAGATTAAAAACAAACAACAACAAAATTGTTGCGTTGTCATGCCAAGAAACATGGATCAGAGAGCTTTAACGAAGAGACAGAAATGCGTAAATCAAAGAGCACAAAGAACAATTTCAACTAATTAATACCATATGGTGTAGTGAATAAATGAATATTACACTAATTTAATCGCATAAAAAACATTAATTTAATCAATGTAGAACTAAACTTATATAAAAGCTTGATAGAGCTTAAAAAAAAAAAACCTTGATGGAAGGAAAAATCATTGTACATGAAGAACTAATTTATTACAACCTTATTAACTGGCTAATTGAATTCCTAATATGCAATGAATGATAGTGTATACATTTATAGAACACTGCCAGGCATAGTGTATACATTTATCGAACTAATTATTATATTAATTATTTTGAATAAACATTTGATTAGCGACTTACACAATAATTATTTAACAAAAGAAAGACAAATTTGTTGAACGAATATTATTCAATACACATCTGACATCTCTACCCTCTCACGATATTCAATACACATCTTTTGAATGTATATTAAATTATTAATATTCTCTTTTATTTAAATATTTTCTGTAAGAAATTATCATAATATTTAAGGCGGACTCAAATATTAAATGTCTACAGCTCTTAATATACATTGACCAAAATTAAGTGTAAGTAAAAAACTAAACTATAAATATAAAAAATAAATTAAAATGATATTATAAAAAACATATTAGCATAAATTCATAATTATGTACTTAAAAAAATATACTTAAATATGTTAAATTAAGGTTCTTTGTTGTAAAGAGCGGTTTTAGGTTTTTAATTATTTTATTATTTTTTATCTTAGAATATTTGCTGTCAGTTATCACATGTTTTGATTCGTTTGGTAAACTTGTTATTAACCATAATATATTTTACACCCTTCTAAATATAACAATTTTGATTTCATATAAAATATAGTTTACACATAAAATAGAGGTTTGTTTCTTAATTTTTAATCCTATAAATATTTTTTTAATCCTTACTTTTACGTCATTACAAAAATATAACAAGTTTATTTTTAATCCTTAACATCTAGCACAAACTAAGACAAGTGACAATAAATATTAGAAAAATAAATAAAAAAAGTGCAAGAATTACAAATAAAAATCGTAATAATTTTCTATGATATAAAACATACTCAACCATAAATAACATTACTCACTTTTTAACGCGGATCCCTCAATAGCATCACGGATCCCTCAAAGTATATGCTTTACTTTGAGACCGACTTGTGTCACGAATGTTTAATATGATGTGAACGTTCATAATATCAAAAGAATTTTCCCCTTAACTTTGATTTTTTATTATGTCTTTTTTATTTTTCCATTGCGTTAATACGATTATACATATTTCAGCAGAAATTATCTTACTAGCAAATATTTATTTCATGTAGCTAAAAGAAAATATGACTGGAAATATTTTGGCACATACAAAAAAACATAAGCATAGTTTTTTACAATTGATTCTAGAATGTTCCTTTTTAATACATTTTTCATCGCATATTGTTTTCGGAGAAGAATTACGTTTTAATTTTAACATGATCTTTTGTGAATATACCAACCTTTTGCTAAAGGAAAAAAAAGATTGATCTAGTCCCACTTCTTAATCTCAGTAATTAGCCAAAAACGTGCGGTTTTCAGTAATAATTTTTATTTTAATTGTTACTTAAATATTTTATTCTAATTTTATTTATTTTCAAGAACTTTCACTGTAAAGTTATGGTGTCGTAAATTTATCTTTTTAATATTCATTTTCTTTCTGTTTGCCAATAATCCATACGTAAAGATATTCTTTTCATTGCCGACAGAAAACAATTAAATTAATGTTTATTACGAACTTTTTAATTAATATATTTTAGTATTCATTTTTTTTTATATAAAAAAAAAGTTATAGCAGACAGCAATATATTCTGGGTTTTTTTTTTCTAGAAAATATATTTAGTGTAACTGGATTTATGCTTAGATAAATTTATTTTAAAAATATATTTTTTAAAAATGCTTGTTCGGATGATATTAATAAAAAAACACTTATAAATGAATAATAATAATTTTTAAATGTTATATTAAAATGGGCATAGATTTTATATAATACATTGATATTATTTATTTTATAATTTTTAAATTTAAATCAAATTGGTTATATATTATTATTATTATTATTATTATTATTATTATTATTATTATTATTATTATTATTTCATTTCTAAAAAAAGTGCTATTTTTATAAGTTAAAAGTAACAACTATTTTAGTTAACCATGGTATAACATGAAAATATATACAAGACAAATGCAATCATTCAGATACAACTGGAAAAATAAGTAAGTAACATTTTTAGTTTAAAGGAACAAGCTAATTCAAAAAGATATGCAAATAATATTAATTAATTATTTGTCAAGGAGAAAAATAACAAGTGGTCATCAAGAAAAATTTCAATTTCTTCCAGCAGAGGGTTAAACGAAAAAAATAACATTTTAGGCTTTAATTTTAACCAAGATTGAAAAAAAAAAAAAACAATGTTAGCCAATCACTAGAAGTCCAAAATGTTACAAGTTTTTCACATATTTTATCAATAAATATTAATTGTTAACTATTGTTAAAAAAAATTTAGTAAACTTAAGTTCTCTTCTTAATTTGCAAATATGTCATTAATAGCATAGACAATCAATTATCATTATTTTTTCAATAACATGACAAAGAACCCAATGATCAACCAATGTCATGAACTGTCAAACAAGCAAGGCAAGCAATTTTGAACTAACAATTCCAAAATACAAAGTAATTGTTGATACCCTTATAATCACCGAACATTCGATAAAATCATAAAACGATGCAAACAACTTTACGTCGTTATCGCATAAGAGTGCAATACGAAGAGAATAACTGGCAACAAAGAGCAAACCTTTTAAAGAACAGCTAGCTTTCCAAAAAGAAAACACATTAAAAAAATAAACAAGACGATGTCGTTTTATTACAGAAAGAGAAGACACAACAACAGAAACGTTGTTAACAGTAACACAACACAAGCAATAGAGCATTTGGGTGTGTGGGACCAAAGTGAGGCTCCCTGAAGTGGCAACCAACAATAGAGGTTTTGAATGGACCCCAAAAATAGTTCCACGCAACAATGCTCCTTCCTCTCTTGTGGAATTCAATGCTTTCTACTTGCTAAGGGTATTATGGTTTGGTCCCACACCTTGCCTTTTAGCCCTTTTACTTATTCCAGCATTTCCTTTTTTTGCCCCCCACCCCCAACTTGCCCCTTTGCATATTTCCCTTTTCATATTTTTTTATCCACCAAAGTTAAGTATGGTTTTCAATTTTTAATAAAATTAATCTTTATTCAAATTCATTTTCAAGTGATGTCAAACTTGCCCCTTTGAACAAAATTATATAAAATTACTTCTAACTCATAATTAATTTTGCACTCCCAAATACTTATGGACTTTGTTTCTACATGAAACTAAATTATTTTTGAATTTAAACTCAATTCTCCAATGTAAAATTAAATAGACACTAAATTCAGAATTTTACTTAATAGATTAGATATCTAGTTACACTTGAACAAACGAGTTTTCTTTCTTTTTTTTTTCCATTTGAACAAACATGTTGGTCAACATTAATGTGTTTAGATATATAGTTTAATTAAACATTTATTAAATAAGTACTTATCATATAAAAATTATGTATAAATAATTTCTATAAGTGAAAAATAAGTTTCAATTATTTCAAATATTTTGTGAAGAAATTTATTAACATAAATTAAAAATATTGTGTAGATATTTCATTACATGTCTGTTTAATTTGCTAAAAATTAAGATACTAAGATAATTACTTTTTAATATTTGATTTGAAAAATAATCACGCAACTGAACAAATTAAACAAATAAAATAAGAAAAAAATTTTGTTAGTCAAAAATTCATTAAACAAAAAATTATATAACATATAAAATGTTCAAAAACATATATACCATCAAATTTTTTAAAATTTAAATTTATTTATCTAGTTAAAAATCATATTATATGAATATCTTGATAAATTATTTTAAAAATTTATACAAAATAATTCTAAATCAATAATAAAAGAACTTCCCAAAAACATCCTGATCAAAATTAAAGCTCTATCTCTTTGCCTACGTTTTGGGGACCAACACTCGTAACAAACCACCGCTTGTTTGACGATTTAAAATCTAAAATTTAACGGTTCCCATAGCTTGTGAGTAGAGTAATGGTGGGACCTCAACGTTGAATCATTACCAGTTATTTATTTTTATTTATTTTTTGACAAGGAATCATGACGAGTTGTTCACGGAGAATGATGCAATTATAGGATCATAAAATTAAAATAAATTTGTAAAATCAAAAGCCACACACTCAATGAAGAACAAAAATTATTTGCAGAGTATGGATATATAGATTTTCTCTTTAAAACATGGATAAATAGATAGTTAGTAGATAGTCGAGTAACTTTTAAATGTTTTGATCAAATTTTGATTTTTTTTTGTATAAAGAGATTTTTTTATTGAGAAATAAAATATTTTTAATGACCTTTAAGTCTCTGAAACAATTAAATACAGTTTTAAGGATTTAATAGTTTCAGGGTAACACAAAAACAAATAAATAGTAATTTTTTTTAATGAGATTTCAGAAGTTATTAATATTTACTATTAAAAAAAAATAGGGGAATAGACCGGTGAATCAATATAACACTTAGGATTTGATAGGTATATACATATATAACATAATTATATATTTTCTATAATATTAACTAATTATAAAATACATTATTCTTAAAAAAATTAACATGTATATATATTAATTAATTAAAAATTAAGATTAATTAGCTTTATAAAAAATCTTGACAGTTTATTTCAGTTCTTATCATATGAATGAAATTCAAAACTTGGAATAAAGGATGAATTACATTTTTTTTTCCTCAGCTGATGAGTTACATACTAAAGTACTAAAATTTACTTAATGAAATCGCATTTTCAAAAAAATAGTTACAATTCAAACATTCTCATTTTATAACACAAAGATAAAAGTAATTTATTCAAACTTTTAATAAATTTTAAGAATAATGATTATAAATATTTTGAAACAAATAGAGTAGCTCATTTTTTAAACATCTACACATGCAAGCATGTAAGAATTTTTTTAAGAAAAAGATAAAATTATCTTTAAAATAAATAAAAAAATAAAATTAACATTAATATGTCAAAACTTAAAATGATATATATATATATATATATATATATATATATATATATATATATATATATATATATACACACGAAGTTTAAAAAAAAAAAAAAGAAGTAATTTTACGTTTTTGTTTAGTTACATTGAAACAAATTCATGTTACAAGACATCGCACGATTGAATATGTTGTTTTTCCTAACTAATATTTTTGCGCTGTCTTATATTTGCATATCATATTAAATTTTTAATTAATTTAATTTAATAAACTAAATTATGATATGTAATTTATTCAGTGTCAAAATAGTTAGTTATGTTTTGGTAATATCAAGAGTAAGACTGGGCAACATTGGTCAAAATTTGACCACATGATCCATCAATACTTTTTTTTCTTATTTTTTTTTTAATTTTATGATGATAACTTCACACTTAACTTAATCTCGTATTTTTATAATTAAACTAGTATTTTGTAATATATAATACCGATGAAATTTACTATGTAAAATTTATGTGAAAAATATATATACAATATGAAAACAATAAAACTAGTTTATATTAAAAATATTGTGATGATATATATAAAGAAAATATTAAATAAGTTATGTAAAATTTAATATTTTATCTGTGAATTGATTCTTTTGGAAGATAATTTTTGTCGTAAATAGTTTTTTATTGAAGTATTTTTTTTTATTTTAATCAATTTAAGAATAATAGTCTAAATAAATAAAATTAACTGTAAATATTATATGTATAACATGATTGTCTGAAAAATATATATTTATTATTAATTTTAACATAATTTTTTAATTTTATAAATTTGGGTTGATAACAAATATATTTTTGTTTTTATTTTTAAAAAAATTATTCTAAAATATTTTCATAACAAGTATTAAGATTAATAGCAAAATAAAAGAGATAAATATTAAAGGAAGAAAAAGATAAAAATTATTTAAAATAAAAAAATTAAGATAATAAAAGAAAAACTTCAATTTCTTATTGAAAGAAAATATTTAAATAAGAAAACACGGGAGTGATGTCCCTCAGATAGAAATTTATATTTAAGACTTAAAAATGTTTTTTTTTTTATACTTTCACTCATCTTTATTTTTTTTATTTTTAACTTTTTCTTTAGTCTATATATTTTTATTACATTTTACTTTTAATTTTTATCATTATTTTATTAAAAAAAAATGCTTACGCATTAAGCATCATCTATATATAATTTGTCACATGTTTATCCAAAATATTACTTATAATTCATTTGAAATATTTTAATCATGATATTTTTATTGGTCTTTATTTTTTGTCTTTAATATTTATTTTTGTTTATTTTTAATTATTATATTTTTATCATATTAAGTATGATCTTACCGACAATGTATATGTAAAATATAAAATTAATATAATTATAATAAAAATTAATTATTAAAATTATATTTTTATTTAAATTTAAGGATAATGTGTTAAAATATAACATACTAATTCGATTAACTATTATTATAAGATTATAATTAAATCTATGATGAGATTAAACAATAATTAAATTTTAAATATAAGCACTATCTCTAATAAATATGAGTGTAATATTAATTTTTGTGTAAGAAATACTCTTAGAAACTGGAAAACACTAATTAAATAAAATTTATTTCATCCAACATATAAGATGATTTGCTATTAATTAATGTTGGAGCGATGAAATTGTATGGTGCTTTAATATATTAAGTAAGAAACGACAATATTAAACAAAAGAAGAAGAAGAAGTTGCGATCATAGAACTAAAACAAATAATTAAAAATAATAATAATAATAATAAGTATTTTTTTATAGAAGATTTTAATTTAAGTAATTTTACCCTTACGTAACATTTTTAGGCAAGCACAGATTATGGTGCCACGTTACATGGCAGGGTCGAGCTCATACAACACAAAGAAAAAAGGAACAAGAGAAGGACAATAAATCCCACTCCTCTCTTTATAGTTAAACCCCTCTTCGCTTCTCATGTGATTCACTCTATTCAATTCTCTCTTCACCCCATTCTCACAATACAATAACAACTCTTTCTCTTTCTCTCCCTCGCTCTCTCTCTCTCTCTCTCTCTCTCTCTCTCTCTCTGTTGTCTTCTGTTTCTCTGTTTCCTCTGCCATGGCGGCTGTTCCAGCATCGCGGACCGATCCACCACCAATGGCGGCACCACCGCTGCTCGTCTCCGACGTATACGCCAAGGACGCTATCCTCGCCTGGTTCCGCGGCGAGTTCGCCGCCGCAAACGCAATCATCGATGCTCTCTGCGGCCACCTCGCGCACCTCGCCGCCGCATCCTCCGACTACGATGCAGCCTTCGCGGCCATCCACCGCCGCCGCCTCAACTGGATCCCCGTCATCCATATGCAGAAGTATCACTCCATCGCTGACGTGGCGCTCGAACTCCGCAAAGTCGCTGAGAAAGAAACAGAGCCCGAAGCTGCGAAGAAAAATGACGGTGCCTCCGACGAGGAAGTGAAATTGGAGAAGGAGACCGTGGAAAGTGCCGGAAATGAAGGTGACGAACCTTCGCCGGAATATGATTCGCCGGACAGTGAAATTACCGATTCAGGTAATAATAATCAATTCCACAGTGTTATAATCATCTTTTCTTTAAACTTCTTAAATGCTATTCACGATGAGTCTTAATTAAATTTTGTCTTTGATATTTTATGATACTCTTTCACCATTCATCTTTCTAACAGGGGAATTCAATGCTCTGTTAACGGCTCTGTTTTTTTTTATTTATTTATTATTATTATTCTCAAAGCGAAATTGTTCAATTATAATTTTCAGATTATTCCATAATTACGTATTTTTATCATTTGATTTGATTTGCGTGTGTGAGTGATATATATTATCAAAACTCTTGTGTGTCTCTTCACGGGAGCAAATTTTTTGGTTTTCTGCTTTTTTTTACATTATTTTTTTCACCACTTTTATAAAAAAATTTATTAGAAATTTGTATTTGATTCCATGCTATATGGCGAAGAAATCGAACTAACAGCTATTAAGCATGAAAACTAGTTTTCTTGATTGTTTATGCATTGAAGTCAATTTTCGGTTGCGCAATGGTAGACCGCAGGCGTCGTTCAACGCTTTGATTCCATTAATTTCCAAAATTAATTTTTCAGTCCAAGTAAAGTTTCTCCTTAAAATAGTACATAAATATTTAAATTCTTTCTTTTATATCTAATCTACAATTAAATAGTTTATTTAATATTTTTCTTGTCAAAATCAATTTGAAAAGGGACAAACCTTTAATTTTTATTTTATTTTATTTTAACAGAGAAAAGGAACAAAACTTAAATACTGCTTTGTAGGTATTGCTATTTTCAACTGAAAGTAGAATTTTATTTCAAAAATTTATAAAATAAAAATGTTTTTCATATTATTTATTTTGATTATCAAGATAAAATTTTAATTTTAATTTAGAAAATATCATAGCCACCAGTACATGAGAGTTTTTTCCCTATTACATTATTATGTGTCTCATCTCAGGTTGATTTTACTAAATTATTTATTTGATGCAAAATTGAGATGAAATATTTAATACGTAGTACTTTATTGGAAACCTAAAGGCGGATAAAAAAGAATTTAATGTTAAAATATGACTTCTTAAAATAGAGAGGTTTGTTAGTACTTGAAATAGATAATTTAAGTATTTGTTTAATAATACGGTTTGGGTATGTTTGGTGTTACGGTTAGTTGGGGAGTTGGGGAGTGGGGGCAGACTGGCAGAGGCGAAGACCACAACGATGTTTGCCGGAGACCTAGAGATGTGTGCAACGATTCTTATACAGTCGACTGAGGCGGTTGCACGATGAGGGTGTTGTGGTTGATGTGACACGGGTGGTTCCATCTAATGGTATGGTAGCACGTGCGGGTTCGGGTTTGGATGGGTGGGTAGTTGAGGTTTGACATATTAGGTGCCATTCCCTATGAAACACCCTGTTTAGTTTTCAGTGTTAAGTGAAAGCTTCTTTAATGGGTCCAAGTCATCCAACTTGCCAGGTCAACTCTGTCGACTCCTCCTTAATGGGCGAGGGATCCGATGAATAGAATTTCAACAATAGCTACGGACGGTATTAGGAAACAGATCGGAGTATTAAAGAAGAAAAAAAAAAGAATTTATTTAAAATAGAGTATATCATGGTGAGATTTGTTTTTATTTTCTTTATAAGTTCTTCATCTTAATTTTTTTTACTTAAATTTATTAAAAAATTAATTAGCATCATTTAATTTAATTGCATTAGATTTTTTTTCTCTTAAACTAATCTTTATTGAAATTTGATATTAAAAAAATAAAGAAGTGCAGTAGGAAATCAAACTTTAAATAAATGAAGGATATTTTAGACATTAAGTGAGGTAAAATTTATTGATTTTTTATATATATTTAACACTAGAAGAAGTATCTGTTTTATTTTTTTTTGTCAGTCTTAACTCTATTAAGTAAAATGTGCTAAAATAGAAATTTATGTTGTAAAATTGATACAATTTTATGCGTTTATTTTTATGATTAATTTGTAGAGTTTAGCAACCGTTAGAAAATTTGTAACAGTTTAATACTGTCAATTTTTATTTTGTGACAATTTGCCTAGTCGGCTCAAATGGTAAGCTTTAATTGTCGAGACTAAAATGTAAAAATGGGACAAAATATTTTATTCTATAATTTATAAAAGGCAGCTTAAGAAAAAGGAAAACCAAACACGTTCTGTTCAGTATTACTTTTACAATAATTCTTAGTGCATGATTGCTTATAGACCTGGATGCTTTACGCTCGAAGTTTCCTCCGGTCATCATCATAATACAATAATATGATGGTCCTAATTTCTGTTTGTAGAGAAACTTTGTCTGGAGAGGGACCGGAGAACATTCAAACTAGTTTGGCTGCATGTTTTAGATGTGCATTAAAAGACATTTTCACCTTAGAATATTAAAAAGTGCACAGAGTTCATTTTGTTGTATTTATATTATTACTCTTTTTTTTTTTTTTCCCCAAATGAAGCAAAGTATGTTTGAGCAGCCGGTTGTGTTCACACCCTTACATGGGACATGTGGTACCATTATATTGTTGTCTGTTCCAATGGCCTGCCTATTTTGTCATCATTAACTGGACTCTGTGCTTGGGACATAGGCATTGGTAATGCTGGGAGAGAACTAACACATGGCTACTTTGTTGGAAGCGGCAGATTTTTCTCAGAAATCACGCATGAATTTCTTTTTTTTTTAATGGTGGAATTTTTAAATGGTAATTTAACAATCTATCTCATCTAGTGGTGGGTATGACAATGTTTGGGGTTCGGTTTGCATTATTGCTAACCCTTGTTGAAACCTTTTTGCTTCTCTCTGTTAACCAACATTAAAGGGCAGGTAGGATTTGAGACATTACAAGATAACCAAAAGCATGGGGGTTTAAACTAACCACGGTAGTCTCTTGTTGTCTAGTATAAATTTTAACAATCAAACTTCTTTGAACTCAATTACCAGTGGGATTGACTTAGTGATGCGAGATTGGATTAGTATGGAAGAAGCTTTAAGTTTGATTTTCATTACCATCTTTATAAAAAATAAAATAAAAGCGAGTGAAGGCAACCCAAGATGTGTGCAATAAAACATTACTATCAACTATACTAGTGAATATAATTCTTTGGACGAAAATGTGTTGCACTTATTTTGTTGAGTGTTAAAAGTTGCATGGATTTTCTTTGGTCTGGCATGCAGGATCTCAGGAAATGCAACCCAGTGTGGTGAACAATAATATATGTTCCAATCACGAAGAATGTGAAGGACGTTCTTCACAGATAAAGCTGACAAAAGGTTTCACAGCAAAGGAGTCCGTGAAGGGGCATATGGCAAGTTCTTTCGTTTACAATCTCAATAGTCGATACATTCATTTTAATAAAGAAGCATGGATTCATAGAGCTGGTATCACTAGTTTTTGTAATAAGAAGCAGCTGGATATTGTTGAATGACAGATGATTGCAATTAGCAGGTGAATGTTGTGAAAGGATTGAAACTGTATGAGGATGTTTTTTCTGAATCAGAAATCCTCAAGCTGACTGATTTTGTGAATGAGATTCATGCTGCTGGCCAGAACGGGGAACTCTCAGGTAAATCCCCATTAACTCATTATTTCCTGCATGCTTAGTTACTTCAAATCATGCTAATTTCTAGGCTTTTAATCGGCTTGGTCCTCTGCAATCTCAAATGAAATATCAAGGCATGTGGCAGCTGTTTGTAGGTTTAATTTTGGGATTAGGGACTAAGACAATGGACAGCAAATTTTTTCCAATTTATTTGGTATATCAATATAGTACATGTAATCAATATCAGGTACTATGTTATCCATAATAATAGATCTAGTGTTTTGGACTTATTATTATCTTTCTCAGCAGAGTTGTGGTTATTATTTTCTTCATTGTATTTTTTTGACTGTCACCAATCACAAGATAGGTTTATTCACAGATAATGATTTAACGCAAGTTGTCCTGCTGTCTATAGTAATTTTTACGTTCTAACTAATATTGAATAACTGTAGGTGAAACTTTTATACTATTCAACAAACAGATGAAGGGAAACAAGAGAGAGCTGATTCAATTGGGTGTTCCAATATTTGGACAGATAAAGGAAGATACCAAAAGTAAGAGGAGGAAGATTTGATAATTTGGTACCACCTTAACAAAGCTGTAATTTGTCAATTTGTTGTTTACAGGCAATATAGAGCCAATTCCAGCACTTCTCCATGATGTCATTGATCACCTTATTCAGTGGCAATTAATCCCAGAGTACAAAAGGCCAAATGGTTGTATCATCAACTTTTTTGAAGAGGTAAACTTTTGGTGTTTTTGTAATCACTTCCTTTATCCTGTGTTAGATGACACTGACCTGAGAAGGGTAATAATCATTCATTTGTGCAAGGAAATAACCATTTTGCAATGTCTGTACAATTTTATAACTTGTAGGGAGAATTTTCTCAGCCATTCCTGAAACCACCGCATTTGGACCAACCACTATCCACCCTTCTTCTCTCTGAATCAACTATGGCTTTTGGGCTTATCCTTATGAGTGAAAATGATGGGAACTACAAGGGGCCACTCATGCTCTCATTGAAGGAGGGGTATAATATATTAAACAACTTACACTGTCTGTGGTCTTAATATTCTATTTATTTTCAATATTCTAGTCATATTTCTAGTTACAAAGGCATAATATCTTTAACATTTATCGGACAACATGTAAATGATAATAGGATAAGCAACTACATAACGTTTATTGTTTTCTAGTTACAAAGTACAAACCATTATATTATTTATTTTACATTTCTTCAGTTGTTTTCTTTTGATCCATAACATTGTAGTATTTTACAAAACTTGACAAGACAGGGAAACACAATGCAGGTCTCTTTTAGTGATGAGAGGAAACAGTGCAGACATGGCAAGAAACGTAATGTGTCCATCTCCTAAAAGAAGGGTGAGCATAACCTTCTTTAGAGTGAGGCCAGACTCCAATCAATGTCAATCACCAACTCCTCCCATGACAACTGCGATGACTCTTTGGCAACCTGGCATTCCTAGCCCATACACTTTGCCAAATGGAGCTCTATCTATGGATATGATGCCCAAGTGGGGAATACTTAGTGCTCCAATGGTCATGCTAACCCCTATGCGCCCCATGGCAGTCAACACCGGCAAACTTCCTCGAGGTGGAACTGGTGTTTTCTTGCCATGGAAGGGTGCATCCAGAAAACACACACGGCATCTTCCACCGCGTGCACAAAAAGGACGCCTTCTGGCATTACCCTCCTCAGTTGAATCACACATGGGAGAGTCCACTTCTGAACCCACCATTGCTGTTGAAGGTTAGGTATGATTTAGTCTCGAAATGGTGCTTTGGGTTTAAAGAAATCAAAATAGGTGGATTTCATGCCTTGGTTAATTGATCTGGACTCTGGAGTATTTGTACAAACGGGCCCAGGGGCAGCTAGGAGAGTTTGTTACATTCAATTTTTTCCCCTCACATTTTCCCTTTTATTTGCTTTTTAGATAGATAACTTAGAATCTAGTATTTACAATGGTTTACTGTGGTTTCCAACCAGCTTGAGGGCTTTGGAGAATGTGAATTATATTAGCAATAGAATTTTAATTATAAGAGTGGTCACTTATATTTTCATTTTAGAGGTTTAATTTGTGAGTCTAACTATCTACTGGCTGTAGAGGCTGCTTGAAGACAGATGAGTATTAAAAGTGGTTCAGGACATCCAAAGCATTATTAATAGAGAATGAGAGGTGAAGGTAGTACACATTCCTCCCTTTTGTGTGCATGATCTCCTTTTGATGGAATCTGTTTCTCTTTAGTCCTTGTACGTCATTCTTTGTTTTTCCTTTTCCCAACACCATACCCATCTCTAATGTATTTATTGTTAATTTGAGTTCAGCATCTTATAATTTTAACTAATTCCAATACTCAGCTTACGTTTACATTTTCCCTTTTACGCAAGTCATTGCACACACACACACAAAAAAAAAATTGACTGTTGATAACAGTTTCTACTGAAATAAAAACGATTGCTCAGATGCTTGCCTATATGTTTTATTCTGCAGTACACGGATCTTACATTTCAAATTATTTTGCATCTTTCTATAAGTTTTTACTCAGAATTAATATATTAATTTTCTGGATTTTCTAGAATTTATATATTTCTGAAGTAAAAGTACTCAATCTGCACCTCTACTTACGTCAGATATACAAGTAATGTGGTTAATTTTGTGATATTTGATTCTATAAGAAGCATGTCATAGCTTCATGTCATTGTTAAAATAAACACCTCTATAAAACAAATAGTTTAGCTAATTATTATGCTCAATGGCTAAGAAATCAATTAATATATTTTTTATTAGAAATTACGGTATTAATGCATTGACAAAATTAAATGTTACAGTAGTATTTTCTTATTCACTATGTTTAATGGTGTTTGAAATGTTGTCATTCGGTACCTGATGACACAGTATCATTTTATGCTTATTCATTAATTGTTAATTAATTTATATGGCATCAGCACAACACAGTAAAATTTACGAAAAAAATAAATAAATCAGGATGAAAAAAGCACCCAAAGGGGTGCAAACATACGTGTTTGAAATGTATGCAAAACATTTTATAAAAATTAAAGAGACATATCAATAAAAACAGTTTCTTTGCAAATATTAAAAAATGAATAAGAGTGACACTACTAAGAAATTTATACAAGTATAAAAACAGAAAGAGAATGCTAGTATATGTTATCAAAACCATACTTACATATATAAATCTCATTAGAGTGCAGCAAATATCTCATGCCTTAGCAGGCTCATCAGCATCATCAATTTCCCAACTCAAATCTTCATCTTCTTGCTCTTGTGCTAAACTGAGGCGCTTTCGCAAATCAACTTTGGTTGGGCTAACTGTCTGAGTCTCCTTCACTTCATCAATTCTACTAAGATCCTCAATATCATCCCAATCAAAATCCTCATCTTCTTCCTTCTCATCTTTTCCATCAGCAACCTTCCTCTCCATTATTACTACATTCTTACCAGAATCAACCCCGTTATCCTCTTGGTCAACACTCTTCTTGCTCTCATCACCCATCTCTTGAACAACCTCTTTACTCTTGTCAACCTTTGATTCTTCAATAGTCTCATCCTTCTTCTCACCTACTCCCTTGCTTTGCAATAAATCATTTTTCTTTTCTTCCTTATATCCTTCTTCAACATTCTTATGAATCTCTTCCACATTCAATTTCTCTGTTCCATCAGCACCAATCCCCTCATTCCCATCATCATCATCATCATCTTCAACATCCCAACTCAACTCCTCCTCTTCCTTGTTCATCCTCCTAACGAGCCTGGCCCTCACATCCTCAGCTTTCTTAAACTTATAAACCCTATAATAATACCTAAACCAAAACGTGTCACGGTCAACAACACTAGGAACAACCCTCTTATAAACACTATCCATACTCTCATTCTCTCTCAAAAGCCCTTCCATTTCATCACTCTTCTCTTCCAACGAAAACCCCGATTTCCAATTATCATACTCGTTCAAATCCTCAGGCACTTCAGAGTAAGTACTAACATCACCCTGAATAGCACGAACCTGAGCATCAAACCTACTATACCGCCTCGAATTGAAGCTCATATTTTCGCGTTTAGTTTTATTATTATTAATATCATAATCGAGGAGGATGGCGTCTTTGCCGTGAGAAATAATCTGAGCGGTGCCTCTGACGACGGTGTTTCCGAAGTGGTCGATGACGTGGCTCACCGACTCGAGAGAACCGTGAGCCACCTCAATTTCCTTCCTCAAACCGGTTCCAAATTCCTCAAGGTCGCGACGGTAGGTTTCGATTATTGATTCCGTATTCGCGCTAAGCGTTTTCCACAGAGAGCCCATTTTCCAAGTGCCGGAGCGTTCGGATCGGTGCTCGGTCGGCAAGGAATCGTTTGAGTGCGCATTGTCGGTGTCGGAGTCGGAGCCGGAAGGATCGTCGGAGAAAACGGATGTTAAGAAATTCATGAGAATATAGAAAAACAGAAAGAGAGAGAGAGTAATCAAGTGAAGAAAAGTGTTTTCGGAAATTTTGTAACTAAACATATGAGATAGAGTTGTAACTAAACAAGTGCGGTTATAACAAGTAACTAACAAGAGCGTAAAGTAAGGTTCAGGACAACTACAACCATATATATATATATATATATATATATAATGTTTTCTTTTATTAAAAACACCCGAATCATGTATTTTTTATCTAGTCACATCAAATGTTCCTCTTAGTAATTGAACACAATTTTCTTTTTCTACAATTCAGGTGTTTTACTAATTGAATTTTACCTGTGAGGTCTAGTTATTTACCACTACTTTCGTATAAAACAGCCATTATTTGTTTATTTTTTGATATTTTCTATATAGTTATGACTTATATCCTCAAAACATGAAAGAGTCAAGACTTATCCTATTACGAGACTCTAGTCCAAATTCAAAAATTAAATAAACTTAAAAGATAAAGTACATAACAAATTAGTCATAACGAAAACTAATATCAGATTTATTTTGAATTAATTCAAATTTACAACTAACTACCTACTTATTCTTAACGAAATTCCTAAATATTAAAGTAAATTAAATAAAATCTTAAATATTATGGAGCATTAGTTTCAAAAAATATTTTTACGTTTCCAAGTAAATTTTAAAAAAAAATCGTAAATAAAAGATACTCACAAATAACAATTTAACAAAGACAAAAATAGGTATTTTCACCTCGTATTCTCGTGAAAACAAAAAATATAACTTGAAATAAATTATTCCATGTAATATTAACCGAATTTCCTCAGCAATGATGATATTAGAGATACTTTGATACTTTGTTCATTGTAAAACACTTGTTTTTAGCAGGCAAATAAATACCTTTATGTGTTTTGTTTGACACATTAGTGAGAAACAAAACTATATTTTTAAGGATTTTTTAGAAACAATTGAAGTTCGTTCTTAACTAAAGTTATTTACAAGGATTTGTTGTCAATGTTTCGTAGAACTTATGTAGCTATTGATTTAGGATAACATTAGCCATAGTCTTTATTGATTTGTTATTCTATGTGAGGAGAAATCTTAGGCAAGTATCTCAATATTTCGTATGCTGGGAGGACTCAATCGAACTATCAAAAAATAAAAAATTGAACCATCATTTAAAAATCAAACTTAACTGTTTGTTTCGTTCAGATTTTAAAATCTGAACTAAACCAAGTTATCTAAAGAAAATGGACTCTTTGGATGAACTTCTATGGTACAAGACTACAAGGTATATGTTCGAGACTTTTAGGTTCTCCTTCATGAGCCATTAATTAAAAGAAAAATGTTTGGTTGACAACCTGTAATACGAGACAACCAGACAACTAGTTATAAAATGTGAAGAGAGAGAAATACGTATACGTATTGTATCGGATGAGGGATGAGCACCGAGCTTATCACCTTTGAGTCAGACTCACCTCATTGATCGGGCTGAGCTGAGCATGACCCAATCTTAACAGAATAAATCTGAAACATATCTCGGCAGTTTGACCTAAATAATGTCATTTAAAAAAAAATTATGCATTCGGGGTCAGCTGAAAAATATTTACGCATATGGAGTTGTTTTGGCCGGTTATGTCCAAGCCTGAAACGTAACTGAAGTAGGTTACGTCCAACCTTGGAGCGTAACCTTTAGGAAACGGGTTACGTCCAACTGTTGGACGTAACCTTTGTTACTGTATGTGGGCCACTTTGGGCCAATTCCGGTGCAGGCCCAAACGTAACTAATCTCTATTTATACCCTCATTCCTCCATTCACAACACAACGAGGTAAAATATGATTTATTTATTTAAGTTATTGATTTTAATTTTTCTGTTTGTGTTATATTTTTGTAGGAACATTTGAAAAATTTTCTCTACGCAAAAAGGGTGAGATTGATAAATTAATTGAAATAAATTGATTTGTATATTATGATTTATTAATATTTAATACTGATATTTTTTTTTGTAGATAAATTGTTGAGAAATGAATTCTTCAATTATAATTGTTGTGTATATGAATGGTAGAATACATGAAGATGATGAAGGTGTCATGTTTGAAGGATTAAGAAGAGCCATGCAAATAAACAGAGGAATAAATTTTGAATTGTTAGAAAATAGTATTCATGAAAAATTTAAGTTAAATTCTAATGAAGTAATTAGTTCTATCGTTACTAGATATTACATTAAAAATAAGTTTGTTCTAGTACAAATAGCTGATGATGATGATGTTGAGTGTATGATTAATAATTATTTGAGAGAAGACATTGGTCCTATTGAATTGTGCGTACAAGTAATTGTAGCAGGTGGTTCATCTTCAATGCACAATGTGGGGCCAACAAATGTTGATATGTCGTATGAGGGACATTGTGAAATTCTAAATTGTAGTTCAGATGATGATGATGACTACATGGTATCTGATTCGTATGGTGATACATCTACTGATGAAGAAGATGTGGATTGTAATTTTTCTGAGTCGGATGATGAGGAAAGAAATGATCCTAACCGCAGTTTAAGTGGTAACCTCCAACATGATGTTTACGGTTAGTTTGAAAAATTACAATTGTAATGATTTATTTGAATATGATTTAGTATTATATTTTTTGGGATTATGAATTTATTAATGTGTGTTTTATGAAGGGGGTGGGCAACAACCATTTTGGCAAACAACAACACATTATACCAATGTTAATTGGGAGCACCCCGATCAAGAAAACGGTTGGGGTTTAACTGCTGAAGATGACTGGAAAGAGGGCCAAGAACTATTTGTTGGCTTAGAGTTTGACAGCAAGAAGGATGTTCAAAATGCTGTTAATCGGTATTTGATGAATGTGCACCAAACAATGTCGGTCAATGAGTCAAAACTAACAAAGTATGTTGTTCATTGTCTCAAGAGTAATACAGGTTCTCGGTGTCCTTTCTATATGCGTGCAATAAAATTAAAGAGAACTGAAAGATGGAAAGTTACCCAATGGGGTGGCCCTCATACCTGTGTAAACCCTAGTATGACTCAAGATCATGTTCATCTTACATCTCATATGATCATCAGTATGTGCATTGTGGGTAAGTTGTACACGTTTTAATAATTATCCCTTTTTTATAATTATTAACCTATTCTCCAACTATAACTATTTAATTTTTCATTTTTACAGTTATGATTAGGGAAGACCCTTCAATTAAAATATCACTAGTTCAAGAAAGAATATCAAGTGAGCTAAATTATAAGATATCATACCGGAAGACTTGGTTAGACAAATAGAAGGCAATGACCATGGTTTACGGTGATTGGGAGGATTCCTATTCTGAGCTCCCTGTTTGGCTTAGATACATGCAGATTTACTCACCTGGTTCTTTTTATCAAATTGTTGACGAAAATTATTATGTTAGAGACAGTCTTATCCCTCAATATCGACAATTCAAACGTGTGTTTTGGACATTTTGATAATGTGGTGAGGCTTTCAATTATTGTAAATCAATCATACATATTGATGGTATGCATTTGTACGACAGATATCGGGGGACATTGCTAATGGCAACAACTCAAGATGGGAATGGAAACATGTTGCCTCTAGCATTCGCTGTTGTGGAAGGTGAAACCTTATCTGCGTGGTCGTGGTTTTTGTGTCATTTGCGTCAACATGTAACTGATAAGAATGATATTTGCATAATTTCCGATCGTCACCGTTGCATTAAATCTGCAATCGACAACGAGGCAAATGGATGAAGTAGAGATCAAGCATACCATGTATATTGCATCAGACACATTGCTTCAAATTTCAATCATAAATTCAAAAATCAAAAACAAAAACAATAGTTGGTGAAGTTAGGTAATTTTTATTTTATTTATAGTACTTTAATTATTTTTGTTAATTACCTTCCAAACATAGTATAATGGTAACCCTATTTTTTGACATTGCTTCATCGTAGGTTACACTCCGTGCAAACACATATTTGACAGGAATCTTCAAAAATTTTGTGATAAAGATCCTGCAATTGCAAATTGGATTGAAGGGATCCCTGAAGAAAAGTGGAGTATGACATATGACAAGGATGGTCGTCGATATGGACACATGATAACAAACTTATCTGAATACATTAATAAGGTTTTCAAGGGATGTCAGAATCTTCCTATAAGTGCTTTGGTGAAGTCCACATACAGTCGATGTCGGGAATATTTCGTCGAAAAAGGACAACGCACCCAACAAGAATACAGTGAATGTCACCTCTACAGGTCCAAAATTATACAGGCTATTAAAAGAAATCAAGCTGATGCAAATACCCACATTGTTCGTGTATATGACATACAACAAACACGATTTGAAGTTGAAGAGGCTTTCAATCATTTGACACAGCGTGGGGGTAGCAAATGGACTGTAAAGTTAAGTGAAAAATATTGTCAGTGTGGTCGGATGTCAGCATTTCACTATGCATGTTCACATGTAATTGCTGTTTGTGGACATGTTAGTATTGATTTTTTTCACTTTGTGGACGATGTTTTCAAGAATGAAAACATCTTGAAAGCTTATTCAGCTGAGTGGTGGCCTTTGGGGAACGAGGATGCATTCGACCCTGTTCAACAACCTTTGAACAGACGAAATTAGTCCCTGATGCATCAAGTATTCGAGGTAAAGGTAGACCGAAGTTGACTAGGATTCGTAACGAAATGGACTGGACTGAATCATCGCAGAGGAGAGTCAAATGTGGTATATGTGGTCAAATGGGACACAATCGACGTAATTGTCCATGTAACTCACGTACATGAAAGTATTTGTTATTATAAGTTTCAATATTACGTCCGATTGGTTAGTTTCTTATAAGTTGTTTTGTGTAAAGTCTTCATTTTGAATGCAATACTAAACAACATGATATATAAATTATATCCAAGATGTTTATGATAACCATATAAAATAAATTATTCACATAATAAAAAAAATACATCAATGGTCATGACAACCTGCATGAAATCTACCACCAGTCCCACACAGCCTACACCCTCTCCGTGCATCTCTAGCAGGGTTCCTATGTGGACGCTGCTGTCTACTACTAGCAACATCATTAAACTGTGCTTGCAAATCTCCCCCTAATAAGTCATCCATTAGTCCCACATCATCAGGAATAATCCAAGGGGGGCCCATAGGGGTGCTAAGATCAACAACCCCTCCTGTTGCAGGGGAGTCGCCAAATATAGTGCCAAACATCTCACCAAAGGTATGTACCGGGTAATGAGAAGGCCCTGGCTATGATGAAGTGTTCGTCGGTGGATAAGTGTATACGGGTGGCATCTGAGTAGGGGGCTGTGTAAAATACTCGGGAGTGTAATACATCCCGTGACCTCTCTCAGGCATGGGTGGTAACTGATAAGGATCTGCAACAACAGATGTTCTATGACTAGTCAAACCACGTGTCTCCCTACTTTGAGGGAGGATATTAGTATCCTCCACAAATCCTATATCATGCCTAGGTGGCACACTAGTAACAGGCTGTGTAACTCAATCGGTCTGACATGTCAAAACGGTCATCCTGTTACCAAGATCATACATAACATCTGGTGACATATGCTGATATCCATCAGGTGTAGATAAGTACATACACATATCAATCATATCACCCTGCATCAATAACAATGTGTTTGTTAGTAATTATTTACAAACATAGATAGAATAGAACATAATATGAAAACTTACGAAGCCACCATCTGTTGCGTTCTTCTTGTCAATGTAAAGCTTAGATTTGTTCCTGTACCACACTAAGTATTCATCATTATAGCTCATAGACCCAATCATAGGTTCTCCTTGAACCTGAAGTTGTGTGCGGTTCTCCCAATGAACCAAATAAGGTTGGAGGAGATTCATCTAGTTGTTGTCCTCCTTACCTCTCAAAGTCAACTGATGTAAACTATCGTCGCAATGGACAGTAATAAGCCTGTCATCATGATCTAAAGCGTCTCATGACTGACTCGTCTGGTGATACCACTCAATAATATGGAAACGCACAAGTGGTATCACGCTGCGTCATATCTCATGCCCAACGATACAAATATGTGATACAAGACTCATAACTCCACCAGCATATGGTTGCCAAAGAAACTGCATTGAAATAATAATTGTAATGTCAACTTAAGTCTCCAAATCAACATACAATGTTAATTGAAAACTTAAACAATGTTGCCTCATGTGATTTCAGCAAGTCCAACTTCTTCCTTATATCATCTACTTCGTCATCGAAAGTAATCCTCGGTAGAACTGGTAGCCATCTACACAAAAAGAAATCAACATTTAATTATTATTTAAAAATGTAATAACTTAAATAATAGTTGCTAATAAATTATATTACCTGTGACCAAAAGGAACACCCTGATCACGTGTAGTCATGACTGGTGGTGCTAAACATGTAAATCTTTCTCATGCCCAAAGCTGTATAACTCCCACCATCCCGCCAATCGAAGCCACTTCAGCACTAGTGGCATTACACATCTTCGTGTATAAGTAACTAAGGAGTGCGCTACCCCATGCATATTGCCTCGTCTCTGATAAGTCTGCTAAGAACTGCAAATATCTAAGAGACACTCTAGAGCTCTGTTTATCCACCAGCAATACTCCCCCAATGAATCATAAAATCCAGGCTCGAGTAAACCTCCTCATGGCCTCAACATCCCCAAGGAATGGAGTGATATCAGCAAACTGATCGTGTAACCAGGACAACTTTAAAACCGATCCTCTCATGTCATCCTGACCAGGCCTGACACCCAGTAGCTGCTCACACATCAATACCCAATCACCAGTGATAGGTCCTAAAAGCGGTATACCAACTAACAATGACACGTCCTCTAGTGTAATGGTACACTCCCCCAGCGGCATGTGGAAAGTGTGGATCTCAGATCGCCACCTCTCTATAAGTGCACTCATTAATGCTGCATCAAGCTTCATATAACCAATCCGACACGCCCAATAAAATCCCGCCTCGTGCAAGTACTCAGAAATCTCATCAAGAAACCTATGCCGACCCTGATACATAGGCACGACACGTCGGATCTTCAACTTCCTATTGTCTCCAGTATTCCATATATGCTCAGATATATGGTAAGACTGCATCCACAAAACGTCCCTCTCAACGGGACCAGACTCAATCTTAATCTCTGTCGCAGTAGATGAGGAAGCCATCATACACATCTGATATGCACATAAATTTTAAAAAAAATTAATTATGTAAACATATTTACGCTAAAAAAAATAATAAAGATTATTTTTTTTAAAAGTAATCTATTATACAAACTTACATTTAATCTATTCTATTTTTATTTAAATAAAATTACGCTCTAAACAATTTATCTATTCTAAAAAATAATCTAAAAAATTTTTATCTATTCTGAAAAAATAATCTAAAAAAAATAATTTATTTACCTACACAAACTTATATTTAATCTATTCTATTTTTATTTAAATAAAATTACACTAAAAAAATTATCTATTCAATTTATATTTAATTTAATCTATTCTAAAAAATAATCTAAAAAAAATTTATTTACCTGCACAAAGTTAAATTTAATCTATTCTATTTTTGATTATATAAAATTACGCTAAACAAAATTTATCCATTCTATTTATATTTAAATTAATCTATTATAAAAATTAATTACCAACAAATAATCTTAATTACCTAATTTAAATTTAATATATCAAATTTACTTAAATTAAATTAAGCTAAAAAGAATTATGAAATTACACGAAAAAAAATTATTCTAAATATTTTAAATTATTACTTAAAACTAAATATTATGTGGGGCTACACAAATTAATTTTTATAGTATTCTATTAGGATATTCTAATATTTTTTCTAATAAATCTACTAACAACCTAAAACATTCCAATTTCTATGTATCTATATTTTTTCTAACAACCTAAAACATTCTAAATTCTACTTGCCTATATTTTTCTTAACCTAAATTATAATCATTTCTACATAAGGTAATTTTTCCTAACAACCTAAATTATACTTAACACAATATATTACTGCACAACAAATCTTAAATTTTTCTAACAACTAAAAAGGTTTCAATTTAAAAAATCTTAACTGATAATTTCACTGGGAGACCAACTTGCTGTAATGTGGGGAATAAACTATTGAAAGGTGGGGAATAAATTACTCCAAAGTGGGGTTCAAATAAGCTTGAGAGGCAAAAATGCAGTGGGGACCAGTGGAGAAAAAAATGAAATTTCGGTTGTGGAAGGAAGAAGTAGGAGAGGAAGAGATGAATTGAAATTGAAAGAGAGGGAGTGAAACGGTGAGAGTGAAAGGAGAGGGGGAGGTAGAAAGTAAAAATAAAGGGTTACGTCCAGGCCTGGGACGTAACCACTACAAAGTAGGTTATGTCCTAGTGTCGAGCGTAACCGGTTACGCTCCACTGTTGAGCGTAACCAATGCAGGGATTGACACGTGTTAATACCCTGCCCGGTTACGCTCGCCCTTTGGACGTAACCCGTTTCTAATGGTTACGTCCATGGGCTCAGCGTAACCGCTAGCATGTAGGTTACGCTCCCCGGCTCAGCGTAATGACCCATTTTAGTAAATATTTTCAAATGGGCACCATTTACGTAATAAAAAACGTAAATGGACCCATTTAAGTCAAACTGTCACATATCTCCCTCCTAAAATCTCGAGATTCTTGGGCCTGAAACAATCTTACCCACGAAATCCACGAAGATAAAACTCTAATTACGATCCCTATAAATAAAGATAGAGGATCCCAAACAATAGACGGAATTAAATTTAAATTTCTCACACATACCAAAGAGGGATCCAACCCTTCACGCCGCCGGATTTCTCAAGGCCAAGCTGAGCTCGGACCCCCTAAAATTTAGCAAGAACACGTATAAAGTGTGAAGAAAGAGAAATACGCAGATATTCTGTGAGTGGGATGGCTAATTAGCTACGTATTACAATTGTTAGCGTAGTAAAGTTGTAATTAAAATTTCATCAACAAAACACAAGATGTATTTGATTTCGCATACTACGAAGGATATGTGCCACCAACGTCTAACACGTCTGAAGGCTATTAAATTTGTGTGACTTTAGCTTGATGTATCTGCAACTTTGGTAACCAAACCTTTAGTTTTTTGAACAAAATTTCATCCCAATATATTTAATTATGATAGCCTAAGGAACATACATTCAAATCATATTTTACTCGGTATACTATAATTATGTGAGATGATGAATTATCATTGAAAGTAATGAATTACACCTGGTTGAAACGGAGTTTTGTAGATTTTGAAAGATTACATGAAAACATACTGATTTATAAGATTTTTTTAAGAGACTTTTATGATTATATAAAAATATAATGACTTATAAAATTTTTGTAGTTTAAATTTTATTGAATTTATATCACAATAATTTATAACATTTGAAAGAATTTCGAGAAATTTTATAAATTCACAAAGAACATTCTATTGAATTAAAATTATAAAAAATTATTATTAAAATTAAAATTAAATTATAAAAATTTATACTATTATTATTATCACTTTTATTATCATCACTTTTATTATTCTTACCATTACTATAAATGTTATTGCCATTATCATGTTGATAACTTCAGTCTTATAGAAATAATAGTTATGATAATATTATATATATATATATATATATATTAATTACAATAATAACAATAACATACAATACTTATGATATATGATAAAAGATTACTAAATAAAAATAGTTATATATTATAAAAAAAATAATAATCTTACAAAATAATAATTTAGATGAAATTATTAAATAATATTTGATTGGGTGAAATTTTTAAATTAGAATATATTATTTTCTATTAAAATATATAAAATTCATTACATCATACCATCCGAAAAATCTATATATTTTTCGACCATCACATCATACAATCTAAAATATTTATATATACTTAAGTAGTTCAAAACCTTTTTAAAGTTATAAAACATCATAATTAAATATAAAAAACTTTGGTAATTTTTTTTAAAAAGTACGATTATTTTAATTAAATAAAAAAATTTAATAGCTATTTTAAAAAATTAATATTATTTTAATTGAATGCCATATTACTTTATTTTATATCACTTAAAAGTTCAATATCACAAATTCTTTTATAAAATAAAAAGTCTTTAAAAATCTTTTTGAAATCTCATTCCAATGTATCCTATGAGTAATAAATATAATAATATATAATTATTAATGATGTTAATTTAATTATGTTAAAAAACAGTTAATTGTTATTAAACATTTTAATTCAATAAATTTAATAACACTGTTAACTATAGAAAAACTCGACATTATTCATCAGGTAAAATTATATTTACACATTTGATCTATCACGTGTGATGGTTAATAACTTATAACATTGTGAAGTACTTACAAAGTAAAATTAACCATCATCGTTGGACATTTTAATAACTTTATTATTTCACTATTAATTCTACTGATAGTTGTATATAATTATGTATAAGTTATTTTTAACCATTCATAAACAAAAAAGAAATCATACTTTTACTTATATAATTATAGTGTTTAAAATATTTTTTATCCTCAATGTTAAACATAGTTAATCATATACATCCAGGTGGGACATGGGTATATGAAATTCAGATGAAGGTTATTCTTTTTTCCATTATTTTATTTGCGAAGCACAATTTTGAAAAATAAAAAACGAGCGGTAAAGTAAAATAGAAAGCCCATTGAGAAGGCCCATTAACAGATTGGGCTCAGAGCCCCAAACTTGAAAATTTGAACACAGAGAAATGGTGGTTAGCCGAACAGTGAGTGAGGTTTAGGGTTTCTTCTTCCATTCTTGAGTGTTGGCACAGAGAAAGAGAAAGAGAAAGAGAGGAATGAGAGAGATACAGTTACCGTTGAGCCAAACTCAGAAGGTTCGTCTTCAGAAGGCTCTAGAAAAGTTGGAGTCTCTATCAACGAAGGTCAATTTCGATGCGTCGGTTATCGTCGCCGATTCCATCCACGTCAACCACGAAGACGGCGTTCTCAAGGGACACGGAACCGCTGACCTCAACGGCGAACTCGTCGCCACCCTCTGCGGTGTCGTCGAGCGCGTCAACAAACTCGTCTACGTACGCGCGTTACGCTCCAGGTAACTATCTTCCTTCTTCACTCCTTAGCATTTATATTCTCTGAAAGGATAAATGCTCAATCATTTCAAGGTTCTAATTCAGCAATTTGGTCTAGTTATTGTAAATAGGGTTCATAGATTAACTTGACACTTCACAATAATAACAAAGTTATGTTGTTTAGAATTACTAAACTTTCTTCGTATTGTAATATAATGCTTTTGAGAATAAGTATAGTTTACTGCAGCTTATTGTACTATTGTGCTTGATTGAATTAGTTCAGATGAACATCACAATATAATACTTGTGAAACATATATCATAGTAAAATCTACCATAAAGATCGAATAAGCAGTATCATTGAGCTGTCAAATGTGATATTGAAGCCTAATAACAGACATTGGTGAAGTGTGTGAGAGAGATGTAACAAGGTACTTGAACTTTGAATCCGAACAAACAATATTTTTATTTTTAATTTGATATAATATTATTTTTGAATGAGGTGTCAGCATCTCATTTGTTGTGTCTAACACATTATATTTGGGTTAGTGTTCACCGAAGCCTTTCTCTATCTTTTTTAACGGAATAATGTAATACTGACTTGTAGGTATAAACCTGAGGTTGGTGACATCGTTATAGGGCGTGTTGTTGAGGTATGCTTACCTACACTTTTATTCTGTAAACAGGTTCACTTGCATTTGTTTTTGTGCTTGTTACTGATTTCTCACTATTATAGTGTTATTGATTGCTGTGTAGGTTGTTCAGAAGCGTTGGAGATTGGAGATAAATTACAATCAGGATGCAATTTTGATGCTTTCTTCTATGAATATGCCTGATGGCATTCAGGTATTTAGTGGCTTACTTTTTCTGGGATATATTGTGTATTGTAATGCTTTTTCAGAAGAGTGTCTTTACCTTGTGTAGTGTATAAAGTATAAACCCCTGTTTTTAGTATATTTAGGGCCATTTGCTTGTGCTTTCTAAGGTTATCAATGGCGGAATATGGAAGAAGGCCCAAATTCTGTCATATAAACGTGTCACTGCTGCCTATGGTACCACCATTGTGGGCCTCGATTTATGAATTGCTTATCGCAGAGGGGGTTGAAAAACACCATGTTATAGTGTTATGGTTGGCTATAATTGTTATTTAACAAGATTATTTCCCATGCTAGAGGCGGAGGACAGCTGTGGATGAGCTAAACATGCGCAGCATTTTTGAGGAGAATGATGTTGTTTGTGTAAGTTGGGTTGTGTATATGGAAATAGTTTTATTGGATGAAAGAAGTGGTGGTTGATTTTTTTGTTTTATTTTCTGATCTATGTTTCCACAGGCTGAAGTTCGTGGTTTCCAGTATGATGGCTTACACCTTCAAGCAAGGAGTCGGAAATATGGAAAGGTATGTAGTCTTGAAAATCCTCATAAATCATGTTACTTTTTGCTTGCCTCTGTTTTTTTCCTTCAAAATGTAATAGCACAATGTGTAGGACGCAGTAGAAAATGAAAATTCTTTATGAAATAGGCATTGGACCGTACAGACATAAAAGTAGACTACTTCCAACTATGTTTTTGTGATTGAGATGAGGAAGACATCTTGAAATGAGGGTATATACAAAATTGGTTGCGATGATACTTACAGGGATAATATAGATGGCATGTAATACACTCTGGTTGTCTCTTTGGCCTTTTGTGTTACTAATGTCTTGAGTTTTATGACAGCTTAATAAAGGCCAACTGGTTACAGTTCCACCTTATCTAGTGAAGAGACAAAAACAACATTTCCATCATCTGGAGGAGTTTGGTATTGATTTGATAATTGGCTGTAATGGATTCATATGGGTCGGGGAACATATTGAAGCCAAAGATGACATGGTAGAAGATCAAGTGAATAAATCTGATCCACAAGTTTTATCACCTAGTAAAAATAGTGCAAGTCTTGAACAAGAGAAAAATTATACAACATTGGAGACAAGAAAATATATATGCAGAGCTGCTAATGCTGTTAGAGTATTATCTACCCTAGGCTTCAATATTACATTAGAAATCATCAAGGGAATTGTTGATCTAAGCCTATCTATGAATCTTGATATACATGACATGCTTGGTTCTGAGTTTTGTGTTTTGGTTGCCGAAAAAGAGGCAGAAAGGAGAAGCTCAAATAAAAAGAAGCGGTAGATTGGGAAAAATTATGGGGATTTTTGACCGGGCTACTTTAGTTTGGTTTTCAATTTACGAAATTGGTGTAACTTCAAAAGAAAAATTTCCCAACAGTGTAAGTCACATTTGAGATTAGCAAAGAGGTTAAGGGAATTCATATGGCTGAAGTACGTAATGAATGTTTGAATGAGAGTGGTACTTGTTGGTTATGGCTTTTCTTTTGTTTTCTTTAGAAAATATGTTTATACGGATTTATGTGGATGTGTAAATCATGAATGAGCGAAAAATCTTGAGTACTGTAATTTTATGTATTTTAATAAAAAAAATTCATCTCCTAATTTCTTTACTAGTATTCTTTAACCCCTCTTTCATTTACGATGGTGACCCCACAAAACATCTTTATTTACAGACCTCATATACTAATATTAAAAAAGGAAATAAATCTATTTTATAGATAATATCTTTAAATATAAATAAAATCATAAAAATATCTGAACAATAGCAATATGTAATTATGTGTACCCTCTTTCATGTTAAGATACTTTTTGTATCTTGCGTTCTTTCTAACTTTCTCGTCTCTTTGAAAACCTAATATATAATGTTCATATTATAAGCACTATTCACAGATGCAATTATGCTCTAAATCGTCTTTAAAAGGGATCTTGTACATCAGAAAGTCTTCGATTAATAATCCATGCTATGGTTCTTTTTATCTTGAGATGCAGGTATACTTAACTATAATGAGACTTTGTATGCCATGGGAGCTTGATTTTGTTTCTAAATAGCGCAAGCATCGTCTCATTATGGACTATGTGTGATGAAAAGCTCTTACCATAGGTCGTTGCAAATGATTTTAAACTGTGGTAGGCAACTGCAATGTCAAGTTTTTTGAGGTCTCAACAATTTCAATTTCATTATGACTGCTATTGCAAATACTTTTTTTCACATTATTCACAATATTAAGGTTCGAGATTCCATGTTTTTACTCTTTGGCATCTTCCTTTGGTTGGTCGTTTCTGTGTATGACCCTGACCACACTTGGGAAAAAAAGTTTTGGCTCCAATATTCAAAAGTCTTGCGAAATTGGGATACATATTAACAGTGGACATTCCACCCTTAGTCTTCATTCACCAGATACAAACACCTTAAGACTTTATTCCAATTTCAATTTTTGTCCAGTTATGAAAATACATCATAGCCGTTGAACATCTCAGTGATAAAAAATATATGTTTCATGACCTCATCATATTTCATCTTTTGGAGGTTCTTGATAACATTCTGGAATTTCAAATTTCCTGCAATAATACATGTATCTTCCTCCCCAGGTAGAGATGCAAAGGCTACTCCAACTTCAACACAGAATTCAATTCATTCATCCTGGAGTCAGGGACCATGATGTGCTACAAGGAGATGTTACATCTCATTGATGTATGTCATATATATGATTGAGACCAAAGATAAAATTAAGAGTCAACCAAATGTGAGTGCCCTAATCGGTTCTCTGAAGCCATCCAAACTACAAGAGACATGGTTTGGAATCAAGTTACAAGAAAATAATAATAATGCTAATAGCAAATCTAAATTACTAGAAAGTATATATACCTTCCATGCATACATTGCCAAGAAGGCTACTACATCTGCTGACCAAACAACAGCAAAGGACTTCAAAAAGAATGGGATTATAACATTGAGCAGTGGAATGAGGAGAAAAAGATAGTTGAGAGCTTCTTTCTCATTCTTTGAGCAATCTCGGGCTCGTAACGAAGGAATTGCTGCTCACACAATGACTTGTATTAATCATAATTTTTTTTCACACAAACTAAAGAATTATAACAATTAAGACATGAACAACAATGACTTGATTTCTTAGGAAGTGTAAAGCAAGTAATTTCAACTGTTGATGGCAAAATCAGTGTTATTTCTCAACGTCTTCATGATTTGTTATGTATTTGTACATAATACTAACTGTCGATTCTTTCATGAACAACTAAGATTACTGGTTTTATCCAAATGATCAAATCTAGCAATTAGCATGAGCAAGCTACGGATAATAATTGCATTTGGCTTCAATTTCAAATACAAAACATTGTTTCTCAGAAATACATCATCTTCAAAAGGTTCTGAAAATTTCCTTAACTGACCACTCTCAAACTTCCTACACTATAGTAGGAGGCAAATTATAAAGCAGAAAGCATGCAAGCACTCGTTCTTTCATACAGCAATCAATTCAGAAAAAAATTGGCAAAGTAAAAACTTACTGAACATCCAAATGGACCACATTCCCATTAATCTCCAAATGTCAGGTTCATCAGAAGGGAATATGAGATTAAAAGACAAAGCTCCACCTAGCAACATTGAAACATACCCTTGAACCTCAAAAACACTGTACAAAACTGTTCCCGGCACTGCAGGGTTCTTTGAAGCTGTTGAAGCCCTTGGTGCAAATGTAGCAGCAGTCTTCTGAGCAACCTGCCACATAAAAAACACAATATTAAAATCACCACCCACCCTCACAAACCAACATGCAAACTTTAAAATTTCCAGAAAAACATGGATTTTGACGAACTGGGCATCTTAAAATTTGTCGTGAATTGCAATTAAACAATGATTTAAGGGTGGGAAGTTAAAAGTTAGAACGAAGAACCTTTTTAAGTTCTTTGTCAATTGGAGCAGAGAAAGCGGAAGTGGTGTTCTCGTTGGCGTTCTGTTCAACTTTATTGTCCTCTGCAAGTTCCTCAGTTACTGTTTGCGTGTCAACTTCATCTGAAGTGGCACGTGTGAAGTGTGTGGCGCGAACCAGAGTAACTGTGGAATGGAACCTTGGAAGGTTGAGGTTGTTGTTTCGAAGCGGAGAGAGGAAAGAGTAAGGGACCCCACAAAGGTAATGGTTTGTAGAAGGTGATGAGATTAAAGTGTTCATTTTTATTTTTCTTTTTGGGTTCTGAAATTAGTTTGTAATCGGAAACTGAAACTCGACGACGATTGAGAAGAAGATGGAAGATAAGAAATGTGAGGTGGAACTGGAAACATTCAAATCATTGACGTAAAACCCGCTAAAAGTTGCTTAATTTGCATTTTGAGTTTTTTTAGATAAAATATTTGTTGTTTTCTCTAGTATTTTGAAATTTTTATTTTAATTTTGTAAAAATTATTTTATTTAAATCAGTTTAATTATGCCCCCTATATTATTTTTATGTTCAATTTGGTTATTATATTTTAAAAGACTTTAATTTTTTTCTATATTATTAAAATGACTAAATATTATTCTTTCTTTTAGTTAATAGGGGTATAGTGCGTGACGAGGTGTGCTTTAACACCGTGTATTGATGTGTTAATGTTGTTTAATGAAATCTATAAAAAAAGATTTATATTGAGTTATTTAAAAAAACAATTAAAATTTTTAAATTTAACATGAAAAAGTTATAGTTGGTGATATAGTTTCAATTTGATTTGTTTCTAATAAATTAGTATTTCTTGTTGATGAGGATTGTTTTAGTTATTTACATTTTTCTATTAATAATAAGATAAATTATTTATTTGATTTGAGTTTATCAATTTTGAATTGATAAGAAAATATGTTAGTGGAATGATTTATTTTAGAAGAATTGAGTAGATGAAAAAATTGAGTTATAAATCTTGATTGATTTATATATAGTATTAACAAGCTATTTATATTAATAATATATGCAAAATTAAACAACATGAATGATAAAAAAAAAAAAAAAAAAACGTGAATATCAGTCTACTTTTGCCACTCTTTCTTTTCACGAATGGTAACATAATTAATTTTTTATTGAACAAAGAATTGTTTTTTTGTTGTTCCATCAAACAGATGATTGCCTTGAAATGTTGATAACACAATTCAAAGATAAATCTCCATGCTTCAGATTCTTCATCTTTCCATAATTCATTCTAAACTATGAATGATATGAAAAAAAAAAATCAATATACACTTACTTTTGGATTTCATTTTCAAGAATTATTATTATTTTTCCCTCTTTCCATAATTCATTCCAAACTGGGAATTATATCCACACAAATTTTTCCATAACATAATATATATATATATGATATTAAACGCAATCCACAGTTAATAACTTAATATTAAACTGATAATATGCTTTGATTATGTTTAAATAATTATGAATTATGATTTTATATCAACCGTCGATATGTCCGAGTGGTTAAGGAGACAGACTTGAAATCTGTTGGGCTTTGCCCGCGCAGGTTCGAACCCTGCTGTCGACGTTTTATTTTTCTATCAATTTTCCTCATAATAATATCCAACGCTGAAATTTTCCCTTTGGACCCATCCAGTTCATGTTGTCTACAATTATGACAACAATGAATAATTTGCATTTAATTTAAGGCCGCAAGGGTGTAAAATTGGGACACTCTTGAACACAACTACCAATCTTGTAGTTTCAGCTCTAGAAGAAAAAAGGTGAAAAGAACAATAATTGAGGCAATGAATGAGTTCTCTCTATTAGTCCAATTCATGAAATGTCAGAGAATATTTTATCTCTGACTAAAATGGAATTATAATCATGGTTGGCTAACTTTCGTTTTGGAGCTGATAAAGTAGTGTCTGCTAATTATAGAAATGTTACATTGCATTTGTAAAGGGAAAACGCTGGCATCATATTATATTTATATATATAGGAGTAGGACACACCCTTTGAAACCACACACATACATATACTCTAATAATGCATGTTTATCTTTCAGATTCTGTACATGAAGATTACATTATTTTCATGTTGAAATTACTGAAGTAAATTATGTTATCTTTCAGCCGAAATTCCTTGCTTAAAACACTGTAATTTTTTTAATTAGGTTGTTTAATTTACCCAAATAAAATTAAGGTTAAATAACTTAATTAAAGATAATTGATCTACTCTCTTGTCTATTTTAAGATGATTGTTTACATATGTTTGTTATACCAGTCATTTTTTATTGAGATGTTTAATCTTACTTTTATTTGGGTAGAATAGACCCTTTTTTTTAATTCTTTTTTAGCAATTACTTGATTAGGGGATGGAAAAAAGAAAAGAAAAAAGTGTAAGCATTAGAATTCTTTAATATTAAATTGGACATCATATGAAAAAGTTAGTTAGATTACAAGAATACTAACATGTATCTTAAATATTCTAGCAATGTCGTATGAATATAAAATGTTGGCTGTCCTATAAATAGTTATAGTGATAGGAACTTGCAACGGCCAGACGCGTAACTTGGTTTTAAGAATAAAAATTTGTCAGTATATATACGATGAGACCTTTCTGAGCTTTCCAAGATTGAATTTATGCATTTGGCATCTTATGGATACATAAAATCCAGCTAGACCCACAAATTAGTTCATGGCAATAAATATAATTTAATATATACTACTTTACCTAATATGCATTTTCAAAACAATGATTTGAATGGGTACCATTTGTCGACATTTTGATGTTGTTGGTTTCCCCTCTCTTTGAAATCATTTATTTATTCAGGCTGATAAGTACCTATGAGCCAATTGAGCCACTCATTCCCAATCAAATAACGATACGTACATACGAGTTAGGAGCTAGGCTAGGACCCCTGTTCCTGTTTTCTTTTTCACTCTTAATCTATGCTTCATTTTCTTGGGAAAGTGACCATATATGTGATGATGCATTACATTACATTTTATTGGGCTTCAATTAACTACGACTTTGTATTTATGACTTAAATCTTTTAATTATTGGAGAGTAAGTATTGTATGGGCAAAGACCAGAAATGATAAAAGAGATTATTATCTGATGGAAGGTAAGAAGCTTACCATAATCCGACAATAATTATCTGTTTCTTCTTACAGTATCTTCTTTAAGAAAATAGTGCTTCAATCGTATATTCGTATGTATTTATCATCTGATGAAACCAAACGAGAAAAGACAAAGCCAATGTTAATGTAAAATTGATTATGAGGTCCCCGATCCAACTACTTTGGGTTTCATGACGTGGCGTTCCACGTGAGAATCTCACTTACATGGCTACGAGAAGAGTAGGTTGGATCATAGTCATATTATTATTATAATTTGTTTTTCTATAACTGGTCTGTTGCATTGTTTCTGTCAAACTAGGAAAACTAAAAGCACAAGAGTAGTTTTAGCTAAAAACAAGCCTGTGAACTTTTGCACCAATGTCTTACGTGGATGTAACGAATATTCATGATTTATAGGCACTACAGTCATTCGTAAAATAGAATAAACTGATGGAATTAAGACTCCCACTCACCATCGTATAATTTTAATCAATTTTCATGCAACATGTATTCCAATCCTATTAGTTTTTTCTTGTTCTCATAATTAAATTAAAAACTTATATTATTTGTCACAGAAAAAGAAAAAAAATAGAGACCCTTGTATTTAATACTATATAATAATTTTTGCTTGCAATGATGTGATGAAACTATTACTAGTCTCTAAAATCAGAGCATTTTGGATGATGATGGTCTCTCCAAAGCAGGAAGCGGTTCCATCTCATTCTGTCCATAACAAGAACCTCAGCTGCCTAACCTCCCACTTTGGGTGGCCACTACGACGGCGTTCCAAGCCATCCACTCCCAAACCTGACACCGAACCTCCTTCTCCTTCCAAACCGATAAGAATCGCAACCTTCAACGCCACATTCTTCTCCATGGCACAGGTTATTCCCGAACCAGATAACAACATAGCTCGATCCAATTCAGCATGCGATAAGCCACGAAGCATTCTCAAACACTCACGCTCACACTCACACTCACACTCACACTCACACTCACACTCACACTCACACTCACAGTCTCCGCTGCTGAGTAAATCAAAGCTGAGAGTATCCATCAATTTACCAGACAACGAGATATCGCTGCGGCAATTGAGCTTCTCGGAGAGCGAGAGAAGAAGATCGTTGTCGTGGTTGAGTTTTAACGAGGGAATAGAAGGTGGTGGAGAGAGACAGGGAAGAACGGTGGTTCAAGTATTGAGAGAGTTAAACGCAGACGTATTGGGTTTGCAAGATGTGAAAGCAGAGGAAGAGAACGGGATGAAGCCTTTGTCGGATTTGGCTCGTGCTCTCGGAATGAACTACGTCTTCGCTGAAAGCTGGGCTCCTCAATACGGCAACGCCGTTTTGTCTAAGTGGCCCATTAAACGCTGGAAACTCCACAAAATCTTCGACCACACCGATTTCAGGTAATTAATTAATTAATTAATTAATTACCGCTTAATTTGTTGATAAAGGAAAAAAAGTAACACATGCTGTTGAACGACTTTCCTTCTGTGTCGTTTACGCATAGCGTAGGTTTTTCTGCAACTGTGATAATAGCTGGAAGCACTACACCTAAGATTGAGATTGACATTTTCCGTCAACATTCATGTGAACAAATTCATTGCTTCATTTATTTAATTTACTTACACATTCAAATATTCAAATCAAGCAACATTTATTTCTACTACTACTCTTTCTCTACACAATTCAAATATTCAAATCAAGCAACGTTTATTTCTACTACTACTCTTCCTCTACACAATATTTTCGCCATTTATAATTTTTTTACTGGGCTTTTGGGTTTTGTAGAACGAACTTGTTTAATATTTTTCAGTTTCTGCCAGTAATTAATGCTCGTAGATCGTCGTAGCTTATTTCCTTGAAAAATATAGTAATGGTGTGTTTAATATAGTAATGTGTTTGGTTGGAAAATAATTAGATTATTTTAATTCTTTCATTATAATCCATTTTTGTTTGAATAATAGATTTATAAAAATTTAAAAACAATTAATTTCAGTTGGATGTAATAAAAAATTAGCTCTTACACAATAAAATAATATAAAAAAATGTGAAAGAGAAACTAAGTTGTTACAAAATAATAGTGATTTTCATATTTTTTTTAGATGCAAAAATTTAGTTTATTTTTTTGGAAAAATTATTTGCAAATTTAAGCTATTTTACCAAATGACACTTCTTATTTTTAAACCATGTTTTAATAAGATAATCTTTACCAAATATACTCTAAGAGTTTTTTAATTGTACAAAATGTCAAAAAGATTTATAATAATACACTATGCTTAACTTTGACTAAAAAAAAATATAAGGGTTAATTATCCTTTTCTTAATTTTATAAATTTCATTTCATTATTTTTGTAAATTTATTGATATGTTAAATAGATTTGGTAATTTGTATGTGATATTTAGCAATAGAGCATACAACAAGAATGTTTGACATGACAATATAGCAAAATGACATAAGAGAATTTTTCTTAAACTTTATACGTTAAGTTAATAAATAGGCAGAAATTGCATAAGTAAAATAATGTAATATTAAATTAGAAAAAACAAAAATAAAATAGAGGAACTAAATTCATAAAATAGAATAAAAATTATAATTAAGTGAAATTATAGCCATTCTTCTACAACAAGTTCCTCTTGTTTTTCTTTTAGGGGCAGAGACGGTATAACAAAATAATTTTACGGTTGTTGTCAAGCAATTTTGTAAAACGCAATGTACGTACAAATTCCACCATTTTGGAATATCTATTGCAAAAACTAATTGCTGTCGTTCCAAGGAAAAACTAATATTATGTTGCTGTCCTTGCCCAATTTCATAATGACTGAAATTTAGAAATTTATCTTACTTTAATCCCAAGGTATTTATTGCTAATGATTATGAAAATAGTAGTGGAAATCCAACCTGTGTAAAGTTGAAACAATCTAGCTAGAACAAATATAATAAAATAAATGTCTTTAAAATTTGGGGTGCTAGAGAATGATTTTGACTCAGTAACAAATATGAATGTATTTTCATGGCAACAGAAATGTTATTAAGGCCACTATTGATGTACCCCAAGAAGGTGAACTTCACTTTTACTGTACCCACCTTGATCATCTTGATGAGAATTGGAGAATGAAGCAGATCAATGCAATAATTCAGTCTAGCAATGAGCCACACATTTTAGTTGGAGGCCTTAATTCGCTTGATGAATCAGATTATTCACAGGAAAGATGGACAGAAATTGTAAAGGTAACTAATTATATCTAGCAGAATCTCAATCTTTTTACTTTTTATACAGAAGAAAATCATTAATCTCGATCAATTTATTCATTTGTGTATAGTACTGTGAAGAGATGGGGAAGCCAACACCAAAGGTTGAAGTGATGAAATATCTCAAGAGCCAATATTACACGGATGCTAAGGACTTCTCAGGAAAATGTGAATCGGTTGTCATGATCGCCAAAGGACAAGGTACCGAAACAAACTCTTAAACTTTTATCTCATGAGACTTCAATTTAAAGGCTCTTGGTCTTTGACATTTCAAATTTGTTGTTATACTAAGTTCCTTAAAATTACAATGCAGGTGTCCAAGGGACATGTAAATACGGAACTCGGGTAGATTACATATTATCTTCCTCAAATTCTCCTTATAAATTCGTTTCTGGATCCTACTTAGTCCTTTCTTCCAAAGGGACTTCGGATCATCACATAGTGAAAGTTGATGTGGTAAAAGAAGTAAATAGTAATCCTCAAGAAAATCTGACAAAGAAACAGGGGCAACTAAAACAGAAAGTTGTAAGAATAAAATCAAATCCATCGAAATGTATATGGAAAACGCACACTGGAGATATAGATTGAATTCTTTTCATTCATCACCATTTTTTTATTAATATGATTATACTTTTGGAGATGGAGCAGTTGGTTTTGTTCTTGATTACAGCTTCCTAATTGTGTTCTGTATAGTGTTCTTCAAAAGAATTAGAAACATGAAAGTATGATGTGTTACAACTTTTTTTTTTTTTTTTTAATTTCTTGGATTTGTATATCTTTTGAGTACTAAACCATTTGTGCATGTTTAGATTTACTGTTGAAATATCATTTAAACCCAATGGTCAATTGTTTAGTTTCATGTTGAACATTGATCTAGAATTTCTATGTTTGGCCAAAAAAATTTAATAAAACCATATTGTAAGAATTAAAAAGAGAACTGAAACATAACAAATGGCGGAGTCTAATGAAGAGTTTGATACTCAGAGCCCAAACATCCTACATCCTAGGTACGTGCTTGACCATCAAACATATATTTTTGAGTTAATTACACAAATTCTCCATGTTATTTTAATGTTTACATCAATTTTCCTTATACGAAAGATACGTGTATTATTTTAAATAATTAAAAGAGATTATTGTAATATTTTTTCCCAATTCTTATTATAATTTATAAGGTCCAAATTACAAATATGTTTTGATCTATTTTATAAAGTCAAATTTAAAATATCTCATGCATTAATTATTATGTTTTTACAAAATTATTTTTGATTAAAGTTAATTCTTTAACTTCAATAATTAGACAGTGAAGTACATTCATTTGGTTTTGTTCAATAGGAATAGATTTAAGAAAAAAAGATAAATTTAATGCTCTCCAATAAAATTGATCTTCTTAATTTTAGTAAGGTGATTATTTAAACTATATAATAAAGACTTAAAGAAATATACAAAAATATCAATATAATTTTTTGAAAAGATTATGAAAAATTAATATTGGAGTTTAAAAAACAAATGTAATGTTAATATAATAAAGTATAATATTCATTATAAGTAATGAAAACATAACCAATTATATCTCTTATTCTTCTTCAAGATATGCTCTAAAGTTTAATAATTTTTCAAATTTTGTCTCCAAAAGTTTTTGTTTGTGAATTTCATCTCTAATTTTTCACAAATATAATAATCTTTGACTCTACATAGGAAAAACTGAAATAGTTAAAAGAAAAGAATTTCACAAAATTAACTTAGTTTAATAGTCTCATAAGTGTTGATTTTCATTTATTCTTCGCTCCCAAAATTGAATAATTCTACGATTTCCATTCCTTATGTACAAAGAAGATTACATAATTAAGGCATTTTATCTGGCTTTCTCAACCTCTATGCTTTCTTTTTAATTAATTTTTTATTTTATCTATCTTTATCATCCGTGTGATCCAACCAATAGCACATAGAATAGAAATCTCTTGCAAAGCAAAACATAGTACTAGTTTATTTTTGTCCTGAAAACAAGAGAAACAGTGGTGATTCTTCATTCTTGCACTCATTAAAATCTTGTGATCTCCAACGTGAACACAAGAAAAAACACATAGAAAAAACCAACACAATGATGACAGACGAGGAACTGTTACAAAAACTGGAAGACTTAACAAAAAACGCACAACAGCAGCAGTTAGAGACTCTCCGTTCGATCCTTGATCACAATGGAAGCGTACGCTATCTTGAATCCTTAAAGGGTGATGATATTCACATTCATGTTGATCATGATCCCTCCACTTTCACACGTGTCGTGCCCTTGTCTTCCTATGAAGACTACGTTGACTTTATTAATCAGATGGCAGAAGGGAAAGATGACCCTTTTCTCTCCGTTGACCCTCTCCTCTGCTTCTTCTACAGGTCTCTATATTCTTCTCTAATCTCAATCAATATGTTGTTTTCTTTGTAAATCATTTCACAGTTCACTCACACCGTCACGCCTTCATGTTCCACTTTGCTCAAATTAAACCATCATCAATTCGTTGTATATATACCATATAGTTGGTTACCTGTGGTTTTAATCTTTTTCATTCTTGGAATTAAAGATTTCTCTTCATCTCGATCATTGCCAGCATTACCTATGTATAGCGTTAAAAATGGTATTTTCAAGGATTTAGATAAATGGTGTACTTATTTGTGTTTGGATGGACAAAAATCTCTTTTTAATTTATTAGTTTATTAAACAGTATTGTGAAGACATCAATTAAGAAAATTCTTTTCAGTTTTTTTTATCAAATTAATCAAATTAATGTATTTTAGTTTTTTTTTATAAATTTTCCAGTTTATTTCATATTTGAATAAAAATAGATATTTTTCATATTTTCTATACAAACTTTTAAAATAAAAAATAAATTTGATAGATAATTGATGTCTCAATTTTCTTTTCTTTGCTCAGCTCGGGAACAAGTTCAAGCACCATGAAACCGAAATTGATCCCTTACTTTGATTCAAACCTTTCCAAGGCTGCCTCCTTTATTGGTCACAGAGGCAGTGTTGCTGTTCGTCAAAGGTGAAACAATCAAATAACAAGTTTTCTGCCAAAATTTGAATTAAATATTATGTTTGTTCAACATGATGAATTTCAAAACTCTTGCAGATTATTCCCTCCAAGACCTGAAGTCAACAAGATCCTATGGTTTCTCTATGCAGACAATTCTACTACCACTAAATGTGGTTTGAAAGTCATGGCTGCTTCCACATACCCTTTGCAAAGTGGTAATGCTACCCCTCAACAACTTGCTATCTTTTCTAGTCCGCTAGAAGTGATTCTTGGATCGAATGTTGAGAATCAAATGTACTGCCACCTTCTATGTGGCCTTAGGAATCTAGACCTTATAGATGGAATTACAACCCCTTATGCAATAGGTTTGATCAAAGCATTTGATCTTCTTGAGTCCAAGTGGGAGCAACTATGTGATGATCTTGACCATGGATTTCCATGTAATGAAATTTCTGAAGTGGCAATGAGAGAAGCTGTGACTAAGAAACTTGGTGGACCTCAGCCAAACTTGGCAAACAGAGTAAGGTTAATCTGTGAAGGTAACAAATGGGGTGGAATTGTATATAGATTGTGGCCAAATGTTCGATATATCAGGTGTGTCGCCACTGGTAGCATGAAGCAGTATTACCAAAAGTTGAAGTACTATGCAGGTGAGGTACCTATTTTAGGAGGAGATTACTTTGCTTCAGAGTGCTGTGTTGGTATAAATTTAGACATAATGCAACCGCCTGAGACGACACGGTTTGTGATACTTCCAACTGCTGCCTACTTTGAGTTTCTTCCATTTAACATGAATGAGGACAATCATGTTGGCAAGGAAACAGTTGATCTTAGCAGTGTGGAGGTTGGGAAGATGTATGAAGTGGTTGTTACTACTTATAGAGGATTTTATCGCTACCGAATGGGTGATATAGTGAGAGTTGTCGGTTTCTATAATTCATCTCCAGAAATAGAGTATGTGATGAGAGCACCTAAAACTCCTGCTGAGTTTGTGACTGAGAAAGACTTGATTTCAGCAGTTGAAAATTTTCAACTTGCACTTAGAGGTGTTATGAGAATTGAGGTAGTTGAGTTTGCAAGTTTCTTAGACCAGGAGTCAAGGCCTATACAGTTGAAGGTATTTGTGGAAGTTCAAGAGGAATCTAATTTTCTGGAGGATAAACTTGAGGAGTCAGTTGAAATTTTTAAAAGTTGTATCTCCTCTCTGGAGAGTGGCTTGGGAGCTATCTACAAGATACAGAAGGATAAAGGTCAATTAGGGAACTTACTGATATTCATCATAAGGCCTGGAGCTTTTGATAAGTTAGAAGAAATTGCAATTAAGAATGGAACATCAGCTAGTCAATATAAACCGCCCAAGATTATAAGGAATCATGAAGTTGTCAAACTCTTAGAAAAATTAGCTTATGTGGTAGTATCATTAGATGGCTAATACCATGTAGTGAATGGAACGAATTTCTTGTACAAATACCTCTCCACCCTGGTAAATGCAACCCCAAAGGGAATTGTCATCTCAATCTGATTACATAAAGATATGGGTAATTGAAAGATTAGTTGTATAGGTCACAAGTTAATTCATAACTCTATGACGAGAGCTATTTGTGTATGTCTTTTTGTATTAGTTTCATTTAAATTAGGATAAATTAGATAAAGAATTCAGTCATTCTAAATGAACTATAATGTTGTTGTTTCTAGCGGAACTGATGAGTCATTATTTTGATCAATTTCTTTGTATTTAATACATCATATTACAATATTATTAATGGTCAATTAGCATGATTTAGTGCATTTATGAGTTTGAGCTCATTTGGGCTTAAGTGTTTTTTTTTTTAATTCGCTAAAATTTTCAATTTTGACAAGGTTCACTAAAAAAGGCATAACTCTCACTACAGAACTCTGTTTGACCTCCGTTTTATGTCAAATTAAAGAGGACTGAAAGAGCTACAAAAGCTATGAGACATGAAGAGCCAATTCGGACCGCATCTGGGTGAAAATTACCTTGAAAGTGACGCACGAAACTGATGTGGAAATTCCAGTGTGAAAAATTAGTGTAGGCCCATTTCAAATCATGTAATTGACTAGCAGATGACTCACTTATTATAAATACCCAAATTCAGAAAATTGTAACACACTTTTTTACCTTTCAATCAATTTCAATTTTTAGCATTATTCTTTTCCTTTCAAGTCGCTCTGGTAGGGTTTTCAGGTTTGTCATTTCAATTCTCGTTCTCTCTCCCTTCTTGCAATTTAAGTCTTCTAATATGCAATCCCAATTTATGCTTAGTCTAATTTCAATTATGCGCAACTAATTTCATCAACCAATTCGATTCCCTAAATTTCCTTAGGTTTTCCGTTTTCAATTGCATGAGCACTCGTTTTAGATTCTATAATTTTGATTTCATTATGTTGATTAATATTTTGGATTAAAATTGTTGAATATTTTGGATTAAAATTGTTGATTCTATCGTTGTTGATTGATAATGAATGCAGAGAACTAATTATATGATTCGAAACCAAGTTGTGTGCTCTCATGCGATCGTGTTTTAATGCACTGCATAGATGAGTGTCCTTTTTTTTTGTTGAACCGATGAGGGAAATTAGGATCTAACAGATATCCGACCGATTGGTGCTTTTTAATCATCTATTAATTGCTTTTTAATTATTGTTTAATTACTGTTATTGGTTAATTTTTATTATTTAATTGCCTTTAATTTTTTCTCTACACAAAAATCCCAAAAATTGCATTTAAAATTTCGATTAAAGGAGAAGTAACAAAGTAATCCGTAGGGAAACGATCAAGTCCACTATTAATAGCTAAATTCGGTATTATTTGACGCACGTTCGACGCGTATGTCAGGTACCTTGATATGTTTATTCAAGAAGAATTTCAAGGCCAAATAACAAAGAAATGGGAGTGAATTGAAATATTAGAAACATTTCACACTAGATAGTAGTCCATCTTGGCGAGAAGAGACTTTGGAGAATTTTTTGCTCAAAATCTTATCTTATATAAGAGAAGTCCAAATAAAAAGGGAAACTAGTTTCATTTATGTTTTTAGTCATTGAAGGCAGAGAACTAGAGAGGAAGAAGAGAGATAAAGCATATATGCAATGTATTCTTTTTATTCTTTTATTTCCTCTGTTATTGATCATATATATGTATCATGAACTAAATCCCCAATTGGGAAAATGATGTAACTCTATCTTATCTTAATACTGATTTCGATGTTATTCGATTTATATGATGACGAATTGTTTCTTCTAATCTTAATGTTTTTCGTTAATTGACCACTAATGAATCAAATCTACACTTAAGCGAACTTTGAGAAAAGAAATTTAGGTGCTACTGAGAAATGACCGTCACTTAGCTATACCCTAGAGATAGAGATAAAAGGTGGTGTGAAACCATAATCTCACAATTATCTAGAATTCATGGAACTTAAACCCTAATCGACGTAATTTAATTTTAAGAGATTGATTAATCAGGTTGACCATATGAGGTGTATTTGATTATGAGAAAGATAAATACGAGAATAGGAATATAATTCATTCAATTCAGTAAAATGAACAATAAAGAAGGAATATTACAATAAATAGTGATGAAATTAGAATTCCAATCACTTTTATTAATTTGAATTAAATCACAATTTTATAATTCAGTTACTTAGTCATAATTCAAACACAACTAACTCATAGGAACGATAGATCTAATTTATTACTATTTACTCTAATGCATCTTTTCAAGAGGTTAATTACTTGTAAACCATATCATTTCTATAAATGTGTTCCTATTTTGAATGCAATAAAATCTTTTTTGGTTCTTTTTAGAGCTAAAGAATTTTATGTTATTCCTTAGAGTATATTTCATGATTCATTAACACAACCAATTTGAAATAAAGACCATGAGAATGAATTCAATCATCAGTTCAGAAGTAAACGTCCAATAAATAGTATGGTTATTGATTCAATCATCAAACATGCAAATCACATGTCTCTTACTTCCTATGAGTTAATGGCGGCTTGTAATTGTTCCAAGCTTATCCCCTTGGTTTCAGGCACTTCAACAACTATAAATAATATAGCCAGTGCATTGATTGCCGCGTACAGAATAAAGGTACCTGAAATTGTACACAGGAGTGAATTTACTATTATTCCAAGTGGTAAATCAATTATCATATAACAATGGTGATAATTACAAATTTAAATGAAAAAAAACTTAAAAAAACACCATGACTTATTTATTTACCATATGAGCTCCAGCTAATGAGGAAGTTGAAAGTATAGGAACATAACCATGCACCAAACCAGTTCACTAATGTGGCCACACTTCCAGCCAGCCCTTTAATATTGACAGGAAATATCTGTAACAAAAGATAATATTTGAGTGAGTTTTATGCCACTTGTTAAACATAAGTCTCGTTGTTTGCCTGATTCTGATAAACAGAAAACAGGTTTATTAGAGGAGAATTTGCAAATTGATTTTGGCATATAAACACCCACAAACAGCTTTTCCCTAAATCAAGAAAACAAAAGTAATTAGGGAGGAGTATCAATATTTCCTAGTTCTTAAGTTCAACTACTAATCTAAAAATTCCATATTGTATATGTTTAATTAATTTATATTTCCTCTCGTGTTAATCTGGTGGCATTAAAACTTAAAACAAAAGAAAGGAGATAAGTTAAGTACCTCGGACATCACAACCCATGGAATTGCTCCCATTCCTATGGAAAATGATCCTATGTAGACCTAATATCACCAAGAGAAAGTGTAATTTCACATGGAAAATTAGTTCATATTTATGAGACACATCCAAGAAAACAGCTTTGAGTAGTAATTGTCATAGTTATACCAGTATGCCTGTGACAGCTAGTGCCGGGACCGCAGCAACACCCACCTCATGAACCTGTTTCACAGAAGGATATCACTTCACATAATTATCACTTACTCAGGATTAAAGGCCAGAAGCTATAGGGTTCTTAGTTGGAATGTACCTTGAGATAGAATGCAACTGCTGCAAATATACATCCTGCGACCAATCCTGATGCAGATATCTAAAATGAAATCAGGAAAGAACAATAAGAATATTAGACACAAGAGATCCTTAGAAGTACATGAAAGTTTGAAGATAAACTGTTGTGTTCTTTGAATTTACTAGAAGTAGAGGCCTCCTGCCAGCTTTATCTATGAAGGCTGCTCCAAGACCTGTGATCACAATCTTCAAAAGAAAAAATCACGATGAGTTGCTTCAGCGAAAACAAATATCAGATTTTTCAAGAAGTGGCAAGTAAGTTAAAATTAAGAACCTGAAGGCAAGCATATGTTATAGTCCCGATGGTGGGAGAAAATCCTGGCATAAAAATCCACAAATATTCATTGCCAAAACAAAAAAATATGAATGCTTCATGAAGCTTATTCAATTTTTTAAACATAATTTCAACAGAAAGTGAGGCATTGAGTTATAGGCTATATGGAAATGGTGATGAGCAAAAGTATGATGGTGTCATAGACTCGGAGTGCAGACTTTGAAACAAAATTACTGTTGTGATTACAGCGATTCCCACAAGTTTGTAGTTCATACCTGCTAGTTCAAAAATACTGCTGGTATAAAAGCAAATTCCATTGATTCCCCCAAACTGCTGGCAGACCATAAGGCCTATTCCAATCTGGTCATTGAATGTGAAAATTAGTGATCTTTTGGCCTTTATGGTGTACTTTCTTGGGTGCGTAAAAACGGGGAGATGAAAATTTTGTATGAAAGTCACGTCAGATTTGTTTTAATACACCAGAAATATGAGAAGGTAGGAAATAAACTGTATATCATCTTCATTCTTGGTTGAAAATCATTTTCAACTCATTTTATTTTTCGCCCCTATACTTAGTCTAGCAAAACATATCCTAAAAGAAAGTGAAGTGATATTTTAGCAGCATTATACAAAAGGAAAAAGAAAGAAGATCTCAATCATAAGTTGGAATGGAGAGAGTAATAGTTACAGTGACTGAGCGCAAATATCTTCTTTGAAACAAGTCCAGCAGACCAGATTTTGGGAGCCCCTCCAAAGTAGTTATATAATCCTGTGAGGCAGTGACACATGCACCCTCTTAATCACAGTATCCTTGGAATGCTTTTCCTTTAACATTGCACTTCGAAGAAAAGTCACAGAATTATATCAAAAACTAACAACAGTATAAGAACCTGAATTTCCTCTGCCTCCTCAGATATATCAGCACCTTTGCCACGAAGTATCTGCAGTGCTGCCACAAAATCTTTTTGACGTCCTCTCTTTGCCTGCAAACATTGCTTAGTTAGTACTCTTGATGTTAAGAAAACAACAGTATTTTGTCCTCTTATATAAACATGAAAAAGTTAATTAACTTCTTACTAGCCATCTAGGAGATTCCGGAATGAAAAACAGACCAAAAAGCAATATAGCAGTGGGAATGAGACCTTCAATTGCAGAAACATATGTAGTGAGTTCTCTGACAAAGTATAATTTAATTTATAATTTCATAAATTTTTCTGTTAGGCCTATGTCCTAACTGTTGAAATGAGACTCAGACAGGGAAAACTCACCAATAAGTGCTAAAACCCTCCATGGAAGTACATTTCCAATTGTGAATGACACTGACACTGCAGCAGTGACCATGAACTGGAAGGTGAAATGAAAAAACAAAGCTTAGATGTTTTTGTTAACTTTTACTGCATACTGTTTTGTACAGATTCAATCAGTTCACTATGAAGACCTGCACGTATATACGGACTCCAATGATTCCAAAGCTACAATAATTGTTTCATAAATCTACCTGATTTAAGGTAGTGAGTGTCCCTCGAAGTTCTTTCGGTGCAATTTCTGCTATAAAGACAGGAACCTTTACAACACATCACATACATGATGGTCAATTCTTAATAATTTGAACATTCAAGTGTCTGAAATGAAATTTAGTGAATTAATTATCTTTCTGGAAAGAAGAACTAAGACCAACCACATATGAAAAAACTCCCATTCCATAGCCTGTTGCTAGCCTCCCAATGTCCAAAGGCACTGGGCCCTGTATAAAAGAAAAAGAATGTTGTTATGTTACTACTTATAATCCTTGGATAACAGCTATGGCAAAAACATGGTCAAGTTTTGTGGTAAGAACCTCAGAAAAGTAAATAACAAGCCACCCTGCAACACAGAAAGCGCTTGATACTCTCATTGCCTGCATATATTCCGAAATCAACCTTTCCACACATTGGATTCCCCAAATAAAAATAATTAACAAGTTAATCCCAAAAATGGATCACAGTTTCTCTGAACTTACCCCTTTTCTTCCAATAAAATCGGCAATCGAACCACTTGTAATTGCGCCAACCATTGCACCAAAAGTCAAGATGGATCCAAACAAGGAGTACTGTACAATCAATACACAAAAAGGCAAAGAAAGTTAGATCAAATCCAGGGTTAGTTTGCTAGCACAGACATCATAATCCATTAAGTTTATATGTTTCATGAGAACTTAATAATAATAAGTTGATAGTAGCACTAAAAAGTTTCCCAAACTTTTCCATTGAAGCCAATCAATTAAGAAAGATTTCATATTTTGGATCAGTAGCATGTTTTTCAGTTTAAACCAGCTGAATTTTACACTTTCAGAAAATTGTATTAATTTCTTGCTAAATACTCCTTAGTCCTTATTCCTATCGATTGTATTAATTTCAACTGTCTGTTGAGCATTTTCAATTTATTTCCCTTGATCTTACTAATCCTGTAGGGTCAATAACTACAGGCTTACCTCTGCCAAAGACAAACTGAGATCCTGCCTGATAGCATTTTGAGTTGGAGATGAATATCCAGCCTGAAAACAGACAAGTAATCATTCCACAGGGAAGCATATCAGTCAACTAAACTAGCATATTTCTGTTCTCAAATTCTTCTTCATTTGCCTTGTACAGCAGATACCAAAAAGTGCTTCCTTTTGGATTTCAACGTTACAACATCACTAGGAAAAGAGAATGTTACGATACACAAAATTCAACTATAAACTAATAAACACTTACACAAGCTCCAAATTCATAAGAACCGCAAACTGCAATGAATGTAGTAAAGTAAACCATCCATGGATGCCCTTTGCTTGCATTAACCAGAGGCTCTCTAATTTCTTTCTCCGTGTCTGTGCCATCCTCCACATCTACTTTGATCGCCATGCTCACTTCTATGAGTGATCAGTTACTAGTTCCTTGTTGTATATAATATTGATGGTTTATGTATAGGAAAAAAACAGACACAAATGCAAGAGAGCATGCTGTTATGAAAGGTAGGGGACTTATTAATATGTTTTCAGTCTTCTGCAAATAAAGAAATGTCTGTCTGTAGTCTGGTCTTTTGGTCTCTTATTTACGTAAATGTGTCATATACTCTTTTTTATGGATAAACAACCAAAGGATTATTTTATTTTTTTATGTAAAGGACAAGAACTATACATTTTTATAAATGAGAGACTAAAAAAACTATATTTTTTGAAGTACAAGAAACGCTATCTTAATATATATTTGACCCAAAGTTAAACTAGAGCAAGTAAAGTACCAGATAGAGCTGGCACTTATGTGGCATCACTATCATAAACTAATGAATCTAGATCTCATGTTTTTGGATGGACGTGGGAGTAGCACTTACCAATCAAACTAACGGACACAGCAGTGGACAAAGTTCATTACAAAAAATTTGGAAAATTATAGCTTGAGAATGCATCTAAAATGAGGTGTCTCAATCTCAATTCATGACAAGTGTTGATGCAACATTACTGTGAATTAAGGTTCGGAAAGTTATGCTTTAAACTCTACAAGTTGTGCATTTCCATGCTTTGAAATATCTCAATAATCTGTTCATTATATAAAAATTGTCCAACCTCCATTCTGAAAAATCACGTGTCACTTGCTGTACACTATTGGTCCACATTTTTCTTTCTTTCATCTTCTCTTTGTTGCTTCTTTCTCTCTCATTATTTTTTTAGTTAGTTGTATATACCACTGGATTTGCTCTAATTTCTTAGTTAATGACTTCCTTGAAATTGTGATACACCATTACTTTAGTTTCTAGAAATAATGATTTTTTTTTTTAAAAAAAAAAAAACCTTGAGAATGTAGTCTCTTCTTCATCTTAGTCTAGCCATTAAGTTGTTTAGTGGAAGTCCTTATGTGACACACACCTATATTACAAGTGAATGACATATAAACAATCTAGTTAGCAGGGAAATAAAATGAATTATATCTTAAAATTACAAAACCATGCTATTTTGGTCCCTTTTTTTTCTTATCAAGGCTGAATCTGATTTTATTAAACCAAAGAGATGGTAGGCAAAGTTACATCAGATTCAAGGAGAGAAAGATTTGGTGAAAAGTACTGAGAAATAAGGTAGGCTAATAATAATAATAATCCAAACACGAGGAACTCACCCCTTGAAATCTAGCTCATAAGGGAAAAGAATCAATCCACTTAAATATTCCAACAAACAACTAATAGTACTTGGTATGAGATTTAGGCACCGCATAATACCTAACTCCCAATCAGATAGAAAAGTGCATGGATCTAAAGTTACAATAGTAAACAAATTTTGCATTGGCGTCCACACTTCAAATTGCAACTGAAAATTTTACATTACTTCCTTGGAGTATATTTCATGAATCATTGACATTAAGAAAACCAATGAAAATTATAAACATTGAGGACAAAGTCAATCACTAATACAGAAGCAAACAAATGCCTAGTGAATAGTGATGATTCAATCATCAAACAGTGTGGGTTTTTTCTTTTTCTATTCCAACCTTACACTGTTCTGCAAATCACAAAACTTCAGCATGTTATGAGTTAATGGCAGCTTGTAACTGTTCCAAGCTTTTCCCCTTGGTTTCTGGAACCGCAACAATTATAAATACTATAGCCAGTGCATTAATTGCAGCATAAAGAATGAAGGTACCTGCAAATTGTACACACAAGCAAATTTACTAGTTCTACACGTTTCCTGGACTTCAATCTTCTATGATTGTTCCCAACTGATAAACCAATTATTGTTACACCTTTAAATGAAATAGCTTTTAAGCTTGTACATTTTTTTTTTCTATTCCAGTCTTTCTAAAAGAGTTTTATTTACATCTTTGTGTTTTTTAAAGGTATATTTTGTTTCTTTAAATAGTTTTCTTTAAAACATTAATTTCATATTAATTTTTGTTAGTTATTTAAATTTTAAAATAATTAATTTAAACTATTGGCAAATTTTACACATTACTGTGTGTATTAGTATATAGGTTTCACACTTGCATCACTCCATCACAATACTGATTGTTACATGTGCACACTGTAACTATTTTAAATTAGTTATTTAAAAATTTAAAAATGGGACACTTTTTAAATATATCATTTTACTCTTTCAAGTAATTTTTAATTCTATATCAACACCGTTATTGATTTAAAATTTTAAATAATTAATTTAAAGCAATAACGATTTTTAAAAGTAACTGTGTGTTTGAAAGGTAGTGAAAGAAATTCATACACTTATGATCCAATCATCACAACATTGTTTTCTTGCCATTGAACATACGTAATAGTTAGTAGCACGCCATCACAATTTAAAATCAATGATTTTAAAATTTAAATCATAATAATATCAATATAAATTTAAATTTTTAACAGAAAAATACTAAAAAAATAAAACATTGAAATAGAATTTTTTAAATTTTAAAAATAAAAATAAAAAGTGTCTAAACTTAAAGGACTAATTTTGTCAAATTTAAATTACTAATAATATTGATATGAAATTAAGGTTTTAAATAGAAAAATATTTAAAAGAATCAAAATATATCTTTTAAAAAAAATAAAAAAATAGAACTCTTTAAATTAAAAAGGAATGAAAAAGAAAAATGCCCAATCTTAAAAGGACTAAAATCACACTTAATCAAATATAAGACCAAAAATACATGAATTCTATTTATTTACCATAGGAACTCCAGCTCATGAGGAAGTTGAAAGTAAAGGAACATAACCATGCACCAAACCAGTTTGTTAATGTGGCCACACTTCCTGCTTGCCCTTTGATATTAACAGGAAATATCTGTAACCAAAGGTAATTTTTTAGTAAGTTTTATGCTTCTTTGCTTAAAGTAAGTCTAATTAGTCGCTGATTCTGATAACAGAGATCATGTTTTATAAGAGAAGAATTTGTAAGTTGATTTGGCTATTAACATGCACAACTACAGCAGTGGATCAATAATTTCTAGTTCTTAATTGCAACTGTCATTCTAGACATTCCATACTGTATTATATGTTTGATTAATCTGCATCTCTTCTCTTGTGCTTATCTTATTGAGTATTAAAAGTTGAAAGAAGAGAGAGGGGGAGGTAAGTACCTCAGACATCACAACCCATGGAATTGCTCCCATTCCTATTGAAAATGATCCTATGTAGACCTGATATCACCAAAACAAAGAGTATTGTCACATGGAGAATTTTTTCATATTTATGAGACACATCCAAGAAAAAAACATTAAGAAAGAAATAGTAATAATCATACCAGTATACCTGTTATGGCAAGTGCTGGAACTGCTACAACACTCACCTCGTAAACCTGTTTCACACAAGGATATCGCTTTCACATATGACATGACAACCAGGATTAAAAACTAGAAGCTATATGGTTCTAAGTTGGTTGTACCTTGAGATAGAATGCAACTGCTGTAAATATACATCCTGCCACCAATCCTGATCCAGATAACTAAAATGAAACCAAGAAAGAACAAATATTATACACAAAAAGGATCTTTATAAGCAAATGAAAGTTTTAAGATAAACTGTTCTGTGCTTTGAATTTACTAGAAGTAGGGGCTTCCTGCCAGCTTTATCAATGAAGACTGCTCCCAGACCTGTAACCACAATCTGCAAAAGAAAAAATTCGCTTTGAGTTGGTTTGGGGAAACAAAATATCAGATTTTCCAAGAAATAGTGATTAAGTTAAAATTAAGAACCTGAAGGCAAGCATATATTATAGTCCCGATGGTGGGAGAAAAGCCTGAAATAAAATCCACAAATATTTATTGCCAAAATATAGAAGTTTGAATACTTCAAGAAGTTTATTCAATTCTAAACATATTTTCAGAGGGAAATGGTGAGTGAAAGCAAGTATGATGGTGTGATAGACTTGGAATGCAGACTTTGAACAAACTGCACTATATGATTACAGCAATTATCCTAAGTATGTACCTGCTAGCTCAAAGATACTGCTGGCATAAAAGCAAACTCCATTGATTCCCCCAAACTGCTGGCAGACCATAAGGCCTATTCCAATCTAGTCATTGATATATAAAAATTAGTGCATGAATTGTGTAATAGCTTGGGTTCATGAAAAATGGCATAAAATTTTGAATGAAAGTCATCTCAGATTTGCTTGACACAACAAAACTTGAGAAGGTAGAAAAATAAACTGTCTGCCACCTTCATTCTTGGTTGAAGATCATTTTCAACTCATTAACTTTTCACTTCTATACCTAGTCTAGCAAACACATCCTTAATTATCCAAAATGAAACAGAAAGCAGATTTCAATCATAAGTTGGAAAGGAGAGACATACAATTACTGAGCGCAAATATCTTCTTTGAAACAATTCCAGCAACCCTGATTTTGGGAGCCTCTCCAAAGTAGTTACATAGTCCTGTGAGGCAGTGACAGTTGCACCAACTTAGTGACGTTATCTTTGGAATGCTTTGTCTTAAACATTTAGGAAGTCACAAAATTATGTCTATAACTAACAACAGTATAGGAACCTGAATTTCCTCTGCCTCCTCAGATATATCAACATCTTTGCCCCGAAGTATCTGCAGTGCTGCCTCAAAATCTTTTTGACATCCTCTCTTTGCCTGCAAACATTTTTTGGTTGGCACTCTTGATGTTTCAAACCGCTTCATGTTGTGCTAAGCATGAATATGTAAATAATTTCTTACTAGCCATCTAGGAGACTCTGGAACGAAAAACAGACCCAAAAGCAATACAGCAGTGGGAATGAGACCTGTAATTGCAAACACACTTACCAAGTGAGTTCTCCATCAAAGTATCATTTAATTTTAATCGTATAAACTTTTCTGTTCTACCTATACCCTTATCATGGAAATTAGATTAAAATAGATAAGACTCACCAGTTAAAGCTAAATCCCTCCATGAAAGTACATTTCCAATTACGAATGACACCGACACACCAGCAACAATCATGAACTGGAAGGGGAGATGAAAAACAAAACTTAGACGTATCTGCTACCTTTAATGCGTGCTGTTTAGTACAGATTCAATCCATTCACTATGAAGACTTGTACATATATATGGACTTCAATGATTCCAAATCTACAACATTTATTTCATAAATATACCTGATTTAAGGTTGTCAGTGCCCCTCGGAGTTCTTTCGGTGCAATCTCTGCTATAAAGACAGGAACCTTGTACAATCCATCACAAATATGGTGGTCAATTCTTAATAATTTGAACATAAAGTGTTTGAAATGAAATTTAGCGAATTAAGTGTTTTCTTGGAGAGTAAAACTACAACCAACCACATATGAAAAAACTCCCATTCCATATCCTGTTGCTATCCTCCCAATGTCCAAAGGCACTGGGCCCTGTACAAAACAGAAGTTCTGTTATGTTGTAATCCTTGGAGAACAGTTGTGGCAAAAACATGGTACAAGTTTTGTAGCAAGAACCTCAGAAAAGTAAATAACAAGCCACCCTACGACACAGAAAGCACTTGATATTCTCATTGCCTGCGTATATTACGAAAATACAAAAATAATTAAACAGTTAATCACATACAACGATTATAATTTCTCTGACCTTACCCCTTTTCTTCCAATATAATCGGCAATAGTCCCACTTGTTATTGCACCAACCATTGCACCAAAAGTCAAGATGGAGCCAAACAAGGAGTACTGTGTACAATCAATACACGACAAATGTTAGGATTTATAACACAGAAATAGAAATAACAAAGCAATGGAAATGAATTTTATTTTATTGATAGAAGATTAGGAATAGAATAGTGGAAATTACAGAAGAGTAATAGATACTCTCTGCCCAGAGCAATGCTCCGAAGAAGATACCAGGAATGGACCTTCTCTTACTGTCTAAACCAAAATTATCCTCCTCCCCCTAATTCCTATCTCTCTGATTTTATACAATCCTACCCCCCCTTTTTTCTCTCTCCTCTAACCACCTTAACCTTCTAGATTTGCCACCTCAGCTCCCACATTCCTCTTTCTCTCATATACCTTACCCCACCTATGTTTACTTCCTGCTTCTTGATTATTCCCTGCTTCTTGGGCTCTAGCATCTCTTGGCCCATTAGTGTAGAGTTTTGTATCATTGCCACCTCCTTGAAAATGAGACTTGTCCTCAAGTCTAAGCTTAGGAAATTGGCTTCGTATAACAGTCTCTTCCTCCCATGTAGCTTCTTCCATTGTCTGTCTCTTCCACTGAACCAATACCTGTTTCTTAGTTTCCCCACCTGTTGTCACTTTCCTTTCTGTCACTATAGCTTCAGGGTACAACACTTCATTTCCATCACCTTCCATCTCCGTTGGCAGTTCTCCTGCTGACTTATAATCTCCAATAGCTTTCTTCAACAATGACACATGGAAGACTGGATGGATTTTAGATTCCAATGGAAGTTTCAGGCGATAAGCTACCTTCCCTATTTTTTGCACAATTTCAAAAGGGCCATAATATCTGGCACTTAACTTGGGATTTACCCTGCTCTCTACAGATTGTTGTCTATTCTTTTTAAGCTTCACAAACACCATGTCCCCAATCTCAAAATGCTTATCCTGTCGGTTTCTATTCGCCTGAATCTGCATTCTATCTTGTGCCCGAAGTAAATGAATCCTCAGTTGTCTCAAAGCTTCATCTCTCTCCATGAGGTCCTTCTGAATTGCTTCCACTCTAACTTCCCCTGGAACCCCTGGCACAATTCGTGGAGGTGGCTTCCCATAAACTGCTTCAAATGGAGTCATCCCTGTAGCCCCATGGTATGTTGTATTAAACCAAAATTCAGCCCAAGGCATCCACACAGCCCATGTTTTTGGTTGATCAGAGATAAAACATCTTAAATATGTTTCAAGACACCTATTGGTTACTTCTGTCTGACCATCCGTTTGAGGATGATAGGCAGTACTTCTCTTCAAATTAGTACCTTGTATTTTGAAAAACTCCTGCCAAAATAAGCTCATAAAAAGTGGATCTCGATCACTGACAATGGACAAAGGTACCCCATGAAGCCTTACAACTTCCTTCATAAAAATCTCAGCAAGGACTTTTGTCGAAAATGGATGTTTCAGAGGGATAAAATGGCTATATTTTGATAAACGATCCACTATGACCCATACTACCTCATACCCTTTAGATTTAGGTAACCCCGTGATGAAGTCCATACTAATATCTTCCCAAATTCCACTTGGAATTGGTAATGGTCAAGCAATCCCCCTGGAGCTGCAGTAATATATTTTCGCCTCGACACACATCACAAGCTCTCACAAATTCTTGAACATCTCTCTTCATTCCCTGCCAAAACAGATTTGATGCAATTCTTGGATACGTTTTATAGAATCCTGAGTGCCCTCCCATTGGCGATGCATGAAATTCTTCCAATAATTTTGGAACCCATTTAGATTTCACTGGAATCACTAAACGATTCTTGTACAACAGTACTCCTTGCTATAGTGAAAACCTGGGTACTTATACCCCTCCTTTCCCTTCTGCAACTTCTCAATTATTTGGGCCAACTTTTCATCTTTATGAACTTCATCTTTTAGTTGTTGCCACTCTTCCCACACAGGGTAAGACACCATTTGATTCAACTCAGCATTCTCCCTGCTACGTGACAACGCATCTGCACCCTTGTTTTCCATTCCCGGTTTATACATTATCTCAAAGTTATACCCCAAAAGCTTAGCAAGCCAATTCTGTTGTCCCCCATTTATTATTCATTGCTGCATCAGTTGTTTTAAGCTTTTCTGATCAGAGAAAACCGTAAACTTGCGTCCCAAAAGATAGGGCCTCCAGTGTTGGACAGCCAATGCTACTGCCATTAACTCCTTCTCATATGCTGACTTTGATAAATTTCGTGGACTCAGAGCCTTGCTGAAGTAAGCAATTGGTCTTTTCTGTTGCATCAAGATGGCTCCAATACCTATCCCAGAAGCATCACATTCTAACATAAATTCCTCTTCAAAATTTGGCAACTGTAATACTGGTGCCTGTGTGATTCTCTGTTTAAGCTCCTCAAAAGCCTGTTGAATCTTCTCATTCCAACAGAATCCTTCCTTCTTTGTCGATCTGTGAGGGGTTTTATTTACCTTACCGTAATCCTTAATAAATTTACGGTAATACCCCGTAAGTCCTAAAAATCCTCTCACTCCCTCGACGTTCTCGGAATTGGCCAATCTAACACACTACTAACTTTCGCAGGATCCACTGCAACTCCTTGTTCAGTAATAATGTGCCCCAGATACTCAACACTTTTTCTTCCAAAGGTACACTTCTCTTGATTTGCATACAAACAATTAGCCCTTAGGACAGCCAGGACCTCCCCCAATGTCTGCATATGTTCACTCCAATTCTGACTGTACACTAAAATATCATCAAAGAACACCAAAACACCTTTTCTTAATAAGTCACGAAATACCTCGTTCATGAGCGCTTGAAAAGTGGAGGGAGCATTCATAAGGCCAAAAGGCATCACAAGATACTCATAATGCCCCTCATGTGTTCTGAAAGCTGTTTTTTCAATGTCTTCTTCCCTCATCCTCACTTGGTGATATCCTGAACGAAGGTCCAACTTAGAAAAAAACTTGGATCCATGCAACTCATCCAGCAATTCTTCAATGACGGGAATAGGAAATTTGTCAGGTAAGGTTGCTTTGTTCAATGCCCTATAATCCACACACATCCTCCATTTATTATTTTTCTTCTTAACCAAAATTACAGGGCTGGAATAAGCACTTTGACTGTGTCGTATATGTCCTGCTGCCATCAGTTCCTTGACCTGTTTTTCAATTTCATTTTTCTGATGAAAGGCATATCTGTAAGGCCTTACATTTATTGGTTCCTGCCCAGGTTTCAATAATATTCTATGTTCCTTGGTTCTTCTTGGAGGTAATCCAGTTGGTTCCTCAAACACATCCTCATATTGTTGCAGCATTGTACTCAAAACCAATTGTTGTTCTTGGCTTAATTCCTCACTGCAGCCTTCCTGATTACCTTCTATTAGATTGTAGACTGATGAGCAGAACGAAGATTCCCTCGTCACTCCCCTCAACACCCAAGGTCCTTTGCTCGTATTCACCTTCATTACTTTTTTCTGCCAATCCACCACAGTTTCTCCTAATGTTGATAACCATGACATGCCCAAGACAACATCAATATCTTCCAATTCAAAAAGGAAGGCATCAATGATGAACTCCCCACCTTCAAATTCTACCTTGACATTGCGACAAACACCTTGAGTGCTTGCCTTGTGCCCATCTCCCATCAAAATTCGCATGAGCTTAGTTTCCTCCCAATGCCATCCTAGCAACTCAATAACTCTGCGCGAGATGAAATTATGAGTTGCCCCGCTATCCACAAGAAACAACATGGGAATACCCCTGACCTTCCCACGAATTTTCATGGTCTGTGGTTGCTCCACTTCACCTGTGATTGAGCAACAACAAAGCACTGAACAAGCTCCATCTTCATAAACCTCCCTGTTCACCTCACCTCCATCGTCAATGACCTCCCCTTCTTCACCTTCCATATGAATCTCCTCATCCATCAATATCACTCTCAGTTGTTTGATTGGCATTGATGAAGCGGCCCAAAAGGCCCACCACATTTGAAACACAACCCCTTCTGCCTTCTCTCTACAAGGTCTTGATATGAGAGATGGTGCACTCCTCTATCACGGCCTCTTCTATTGCTATCTTCACCCCTCTCCTTCTTTTCATTTGGGCCAGGCCCATTAGTTCCCCAGTTTCCTACATTCTGTTTCGGGTTTACTCGGCCCAATACACTGGGAATGGGTCTAAAATGGATGCTCTGCCTTTCTTCTCCACGCGATTCCCCTCTTCCTGTTGGTGTTCTGCTACTCTTCGCCATCTCCAATTCTAACGCCCGCGCCACGTTCTTCATACGGCTTCGCGTCAATGGATTCGCCACATTCAAGCTTCTTATCTTCGCTTTTATGTCAGGTGATAATCCTTGCATGAAATAGGAAAAATATTGAGCGTCGAGCATTCGCGGAACCTGGGCTATTAAACATTCAAAATCCCGAATGTACTCCTCCATGCTTCCCAATTGCTTCAAGGATGCGAGTTGATCGTAAACACTCCCTTCGCCCATTCCTCCATACCTCTCCATCATCTCCTTCTTTAAATCCTCCCAAGTTAGATTGTCGTAATCATTCAGCAGAGCATGGAAAAAGTGAATGGTTCCTCCCTCCATACATAATTGCGCGAGGTTCACTCTGACCGCATCGCTGGTTTCTTGGACCCTGAAATAGATTCCCGCTCGCGAGATCCAGCCGGCGGGATCCTCTCCATAAAATGATGGTAATTCAATCTTCTTCATCGACTGACGGAACTCGTCAAATCATCGCCTTCTAATTGCTTCAACGTAGATATTCTCTCTTTCTTTTCTTCTTCCAGCTTAGACGAACTCCTTCCCACAGAGCCTTGTCCTTCACCCTCCTCTGTTGGTCCCTTCGAAAAAGTGGACATGAGACTCAGTAGCCTTGATTGATTCGTTGCGGTTTCTCTGCGCAACGTCTCCATCTGATCTTGATTTTGCTGACATTGGGCGATGAGTTCTTCAACGACTACCTTCAGCTTCGTAACTTCCCCCGCCACAAACTCCACCTTCATTCCTTCGTCTTCCTCAATTGATGGTTCCCCTGTCGCGTTATTCTTCTTCGGAGGCATGAATTTCCAGCCAAATTTGGTATCCGGCAGGTCGGACCAAATTGTTAGGATTTATAACACAGAAATAGAAATAACAAAGCAATGGAAATGGATTTTATTTTATTGATAGAAGATTAGGAATAGAATAGTGGAAATTACAGAAGAGTAATAGATACTCTCTGCCCAGAGCAATGCTCCGAAGAAGATACCAGGAATGAACCTTCTCTTACTGTCTAAACCAAAATTATCCTCCTCCCCTAATTCCTATCTCTCTGATTTTATACAATCCTATCCCCCCTTTTTCTCTCTCTTCTAACCACCTTAACCTTCTAGATTTGCCCACCTCAGCTCCCACATTCCTCTTTCTCTCATATACCTTACCCCACCTATGTTTACTTCCTGCTTCTTGATTATTCCCTGCTACTTGGGCTCTAGCATCTCTTGGCCCATTAGTGTAGAGTTTTGTATCAACAAAGCAAAGAAAATTAGATCAAATGCAGGGCAAGCTAGCTAGCACTGGCATCAAAATCCATTAAGTAAAGGGTCAATCTTTGTGTAAAAGATATTAGATTTTAGATCACCTACATGGTATTTTCAGTTATAAACAGCTGAGCTATACACTATCAGAAAATTTTGTTTATTTCTTGCAAAATATTCCTTTTCCCTTGTTAAGACTACTGAAACACTAGCCACCAATGTTCAACTGTTAGTTTATCATTTTCTGTTTCTTTCTCATGGTCTCACTAATCTTAAGGGTGAATAACTATTGGCTTACCTCTGCCAAAGACAGACTGAGATCCTTCCCGATTGCATCTTGAGTCGGAGATGAATATCCAACCTGAAAACAGACAAATAATCATTTCACAGAGAACCATATCATATCAATCAATTAAACTAACATATTTCTGTTCTCATATCTTTATTTTTTTTTTCATTTGTCTTGTACATTAGGTTCCAAAAAGATCATCCTTTTTAGATTTCAACTCTACAACATCCTCTTTACTTGAGATGGGTAATGTTATGTTACACATAACAGAATTCAACTATAGAATTTTAAACTAATAAACACTTACACAAGTCCCAAACTCATAAGAACCACAAACTGCAACAAATGTAGAAAAGTAAACCATCCATGGATGTCCTTTGCTTGCTTGAACAAGTGGCTCTCTAATTCCTTTCTCCGTGTGTGTGCCATCCTCAACATCTTCTTTTATCGCCATGTTCACTTCTATGCGTTATCAATCTATAGTCCAATTCCTTAGTGTCTATAATATTGACATTGATATTCATGGTGTATATATAAGAAAAAAAGACCAAAATGCAAGTGGGCATGCTGTTATGGAAACAAGGTATTTTTCCACACATAAACTATGTGGGATAAAAGTAAAAAATCTCAAGCCATGTGCCACACAAAACTGGCATTCTTATCTTTAATAGGCTCAGATAAAATCTATGTATAAATCAATGTTTTTGGATGGATTTGGAAGTAGAACTTAGTGGTCAAACTTAGGACACAACAGTGCACAGAGTTCATTATCAGAAATTGAAAAATTACACGTTGAAGTGTATTTTTGTTCGGACAATACTTGCGTGACTGTACACATGACATGACATGTCTCAGTGTAAATCATTAATGATATATGTTGATTTGACGTAACTGTGAAGTACGTAGGGGTCCACGTTCATAAATTCTTCGAAATATCTCAATGATCAATGTTAATTTTTCATAATTTTATATCTTGTAATTATAAATTTATAATTTGCCAATGAGTTAAATATGAATTTGTTATTCAAAACAGAAAATTGTTACTTTTAATCCCCTCAAATTTAAAACGTCTCATTTAAAATACACCACTAGTTATTCGGTTGCTAACGTCAGGTCTTTAACATCGGGTCTATTTAGCATGATGAAAGAAAAATAGGGTAGACACTAGACACTAATAAGTAAAAAAATATATTACATTTTGAGATTACTCGGAGAAAAAGTATGTTGAGTACAAAGATGAGAGTATTCTTATATATAAATAAGGGTGAAATAATTGAGAATTATTATATGAAAAACAACCATTTCTACTTTTTCTATTCACTTTTGAGAAGAAATTAATTTAGGTTGATTCACAATTTTAATGGTTCAAATTTTTTTTTACTAGCAATTATCATCAGTTGGAGGTAGCATGTAGAGAAACGGGACAGGAAAGGGTATCAATTTTTCTTATCAGGAGGGGGGAAGAAGAGATTTTTCTTTTCTATTATTATTATTTGTGCTTTTCCTTTTTAAATCCGATGGTTTATTTTGATGTCATGTACCAATCCAATGTTTTTCGATTTGGTATGTTAAAAACAAACCTTTAAAATATTGTACAACTCTTACTTTGTTGTATAACAACATTTTTATATTTTTTATTTGTGTTTAATTTTGTCTTACCGTTAAAATGTTATCTTTTTAAGCAATAATTTTTTTCATAAACAATTCCTTACGATGCTTAGATTTAAGCTATGTTTAGATAAATTTCTTCAAAAGACTTCTATGAAAAAGAATAAGAATAAAACAAATATATTTTACATCTTTAAAAAATAAAACTAATTTTTTTATTAATTATTTGTAGAAAATCTCACATTTTTTTCAAAAAAAATTAAAAAATAGAATTTTTATTAATGAAAATTTAATTTTAATCTTTTTGAAGAAGTATATTATATTTCTTCACTAAAATTCTTTTCAGGAAACGCGCTTCTTCATTTTAAGCGACTCAAACAATTATATTGGAATTGTTCTAACTAATCGGGTATTTGTAATTTTTGAAAATAAAATAGATTGATTGTTCCATTACTACAAACTTTTTTGAGTTATCTGCTTGCTTAAGTTGAAACTCAAAACATCTTACATTTTTAAGTCTTTTAATACGAAAGGTTAGTTCCAAATTCTAACAATGAAACGTGTCCCCAGAATCAGCAAAACTTGATCCTACTATACTCTTCTGCCATTAAGACCTCAGAAAAGAACAAATTTTTGCATACCCCTTTTTGGTTTAGCAACAGAAAACACTAAAGGAAACATTCAATCTAAAATATAAATGTAAAAACAAATCGTGCTTACACTAGCCAATGGAGACAATCCAATTTCTTCTATCTCTATCTTTGCTAAGTGCTAATAATGACTTCAAGCTTCCTTGCTTAAAATAGGAAGTAGGGTGTGACTTTACAATGTTTGTGCTTCTAACCGGTTGGACTCTTCAGTTCCTAGTTACTGCTGATAGATTTCTCAGTATCAATCCTCCCTAAAATAGAAGAGAGTGGCTATTCCATTAATGAGGACACTGATTCATCTGTCTGAAGCATTTTAACAACCTGATCCATTGTTGGCCTAGCATATAACTGCGGATGAGAACACACTACAGCAATCAACACATACTTCTCAAGAACTTCTGGTGGACCAAGTTCTGGCATATCATCTTCAATAACATCCAAAGCATTACCATTCCTAACTAATGACCAAGAAAAGTCAGTGAGTAGAGACGGTTTGCCATCATGGTCAATTTCAAGAGCCTTTTTCCCACTCAAAAGCTCAAGAAGGACAACACCAAAGCTGAACACATCACTTCTCTCTGTCAGCTGTCCATACAAAGCATACTCAGGAGCAACATATCCCTTAGTTCCAGCCACTCTAGTGCTCATATGAGTCATTCCATCAGGGTTGAACTTGGCCAACCCGAAATCCGCTACCTTGGCCTCAAAATTATGATCCAAAAGTATATTACTAGCTTTGATATCCCTATGAATGATGGAAGGTTGTGCCCCATGGTGCAAATAAGCCAACCCCTTAGCAGTGCCTAGAGCAATCTTTTGCCGAATCGGCCAACTGAGTTTCTTCTTAGCAGAACCAAATAAATGATCATAAAGACTTCCATTTTCCATCAAATCAGTGACAATAATCCTCTGGTGACCTTCCAAATTAGTAGTAGCAGTACAATAACCTCTCAAGGCAACAAGGTTCATATGCCTAACGCTCGCAATAACCTCAACTTCATGAGTGAAGCTAGCATCCCCAGCAACAGAACAATTCTTAAACCTTTTAAACGCAACCTGAGACCCATCCAAAAGCACCCCTTTATAAACATTACCATAACCCCCTTTTCCAATTATGTTGTCATGGGCAAAGTTCTTAGTAGCCTTTTTAATATCATCAAAAGTGAACCTAACCAAACTAGTACTCTGCTTCATAGAATCCAATCCAGAACTCAAACCCACCTCAATTTTACCAACACCCTTTTCCTTCTTCTGCTTCAATCTAAAGTAACCCCAAAGAGCACCAAACACAAGCAGCAAGAATGCCAACATACCAAAAACCAGAATAAGAACAGCTCGACGCTTACCCCTAGAACTTGAAGAAGAAAATTCGAACAAACACTTAGCGGTTCCATTGTCTTGCAGATCAGAGAAAGAAGCAGCATATATAGAAGCAATATCCTTGCAATTATCGCTTTTCGAAGTGGATGGTCCTCTGAGGTGGGAATCCAAGTTGGATAAAGCGTGAGTGCAGTTAGCACAAGCTAAAACACTATTAAGAGATTGGTTACAACTTGTCCACACGGGTTGAAGCGCAGAGACAGGAAGTGATGCTTCGAATTGTGATCTGGTGGTGATGTTATTGCAAGATTGGGAAATAGAAGAGGAAGGAAGGTTACAAGAGGAGCGAATATCATATTGGTTGATGAAAGATCGAAGAGAGTTCCAACATGAAAAGGAGGAGTTTTTAGGAGGGAAGAAGAAGCTGGTTCTGTGAAGGTAATCGGATTGAAGAATTCGAAGGGCTGGGAGAATGTAATGGCAGCGTGTGACGGAGTCAAAGGTGGGTTTGGACCGGAGAAGAGTGATGTTAAGGGGACATGGAACCGAGTGGGAAAGCGTTGGAAAATTGAACAAGATGAGAATAAGAGACATAAACATAGACATTTTCTTTTTGTGTTACTTACCAGACATTTGCTTTTGTTGTGTGACGATGTTTTTTTATTGTTGTTAAAATCGAACACCACCTAAGATTCAGGACAACTTCCAGGAACTGAAGCTAAGCTCAGATAATACTTGCTCTTAGTCAAACATTCTGCTTTTCATACTGGGACCATCAACAGTTTTCCTAACCACCAATTTCTCATCAAACCGGTTAAGAAATTCAAATACAATTTCTTCATTGTACTCATTGAAATTTATTATTGAGCATTGAATTTGTAAAAGTATTTTTTACATTTTTATCTGAACATTAAAACTTGAAAATATTGTCTCGGCTTGTTGGACGAGTATATATAAAATTAGTTTTGGTTTAAAATAATTTATATTTAAATATTTTTTATCTTGAAAGTTAGTTTACTTATTTGAAAATTGATATTTGTTGGTCTCTCCTTTAATTCATTCCCATTTATTTAAATTAAAAAAATAAGAGGAACAAAAAATATATTTTACCCTTAAAGTTGTATTCTTTTGTATTTTTAGTCATCATAAAATATCTCATTATTACTCAACATAATTACTTAAATTTATCAATGAAATGAATAAAATAAATTTTAAATTTTAGGCACTAAGACCAAACAAATAAAAAAAAAGGACTAAGAATGAAATTTGAAAAAATAATGAAAAAACATATTTCATTTTATGGTCCCATTAAAACATATAATTTCCACTGTAATCATTGTTAGTTGACATGCATTGCAATTTAATGTGCAAACCAGAGCTTATTACTTTTATTTTTAGGCAATTCATTTGGTTGATCCTATTATATGTTTTAGGTATAAAAACACTCTGAGAGAGTTTTAGAAAGCATCCTTGACACTTTTCATTCCAGAACACAAGAGAGAGAGAGAGAGAGCACTTCATCTTTCTCTTCGGGTTTGTAATTTTTTGTTTTTGATCATGTCTAGCTAGCGTGAGTTAATTTGCTTTGGTGTGAATTTTAATCGTTTTAATCATTTTCCTTATTTCATTTGAATTCTAATTCTTGAATTTTTTTTCCTCAGCTCCATTCTAATTTTTACTTTCAATTTTCATCCATTGACAATAATTAAATAGCTAGATGTACAATCCTCCATTGAACAACAATCCGCCACCGTAGCAAATAAAGATATTTATATATTTTTTCAATAATTATTATTGTTCCGCCGGATTTTGGGTCCTGCCGAGCTCCTTTGCTAGGGGGTGAGAACACCTTTTTTTTCGGCCGAGTCCAGTCAGGTAGGACACGTTCATGATGAGGGGGAGGTATCCGCAAAAGGCACTCCGATGCTTAAGTTAGAATTGGTCTTTTTCAAAAGGGGAAATTTAAGTAAAAAATGTAATGGTGAAAGATGACTTAGTCCTTTAAGTTGACCTTGTAAGGGTATTTATACCCTTACCCTGTCCGAGGTGCACGTGTCGTGCGAGGGGCAGTTTATCAAGTTCCCATGGGAAAAGTGTCACGTCACTCGGTCACATCACGGGTCATAATCGGTTCTTAATAAGACTACCCTCCGAACTCGGTTCCTTCCGCCGGGTTCGGCCAAACTTGGCCTATAGAGTCCAGCCGAGCTCAGACCATCTCGGTATGTACATAAGCCCCCAAAATCCGAGGACGAGACATGTGTTCAGTCTCGGAAGAGGATTTTTCTATTAAAAACTTCCGCAACAAGTTGGGGTTTTGGCCGAGCTTGCCTTTAGTGGTGTGGTAAACGAAGCGTTTCTTTTTAAATCTGCCTTATTTATTGGCGGGAGCGGTTATAGGTATGCAACGGTTGGCATTCCATAATTTTGCCTTTAAATACCACTTCGTAACCTTTCGTTACCTTCCTTTCTCCTTCCAAAAACTCTCTACTTTGCTCTCCGTCGCACTTCCCCCTTTCTTTTCCTTTCGTTGCTTTTATTTTTTGCTCTTGGGCCGCCGCTCATCTTGTCTAGGACTCAGTTCGTGGTGGTTTGAAACGATTTTTTGCCAGAACAGCCTCGTCTTCTAGGTACGCCACCATGTCTCTTCCTTCTTCTTCTGATTCCTCAAAGGTTAAACCTTTGATTTCGAAGGAAGTGTCCCCCATAGGGGGGTCTTTATCTTCAGAGGGGACTCCTAGCCCCCCCGCCGTACCTGCCAATAGGTTGCGCGAGGGTCCGTCCCGAGCGGCCGCCACGGCCGGGGGGGCCACCACAACGACCACATGGGCCGTTGCTGTAACCGCGCCCCCAAAGAAGGGTAAGGCCCCAAGGCCTAAGAAGGTATACCCTTCGGCTCCGGCCGAGTATTCTTGGGTTTTGGGTGAGGCGAACTTCTATTCTTCCGACCTGACGTCAGATCAGGTGGGCGACCTAGTGAGGATAATCCCACCCATTATCCCGAGCTTAGAGCGATCTGTACGAATAGAGCTTTGCTTTCCCTTTTAGAGGATATTTATGAAGCCCCCCATTGACGGAGACGACTACGTCTATGTATACGAACACATGTTTCGTGACTTCGGCGTCACATTCCCTCCGAGTGACTTTATTTGTCAGGTTCTGAGACTTTAAAACGTAGCCCCTTCCAAACTCCATCCGAATAGTTGGGCCTTTGTAAGGACTTTTGAAATCTTGAGCCCGTTCCTTGGTATTACTTGTTCGGCCAAGGTGTTCCTATACTTCCACCAGCTGAAGCTAGGTCGGAAAATCGGCTAGTGTTCCCTTAATGGAGCTCAGTATGGGTCGGTCTTCACCTTGTACCACCAGTCCTTCAAAAACTTCAAAAGCAAATTTTTTAAGTTGAAACCGATTCCACGTACCGAGGGTAGGCGCCTTCTTTTTTACGAGCGTCAGGTCCCCTTATTCCCTCTCTATTGGAGCGAGCGTCCCATAAAATTCACTTCTTGGAAAGATAGCGACCTCCTCCCAGAAGAGAAAGAGAGTATTGACAAGCTCATGGCTCTTGACCGTCCTTTAGATGTCCGACGTGTCTTGAGATTGTTAAATGTTGAGGACCCCAAAGCTGACTTCTTAGGTATTTTGTTGTACATACGGTTTTATTCTCGTTTCTGTTAAATATTCTTTTGACCAATTTTGGTGCCTTATTTTCAAGACCTAATGCTGATCAAGGGAGGTCAGCGCGTGGGAAATTGATTCAAGCCCCTCCCTCTCAAAACAAGCCTTCGATCAAGCGACTGAAAAGGGCTTCTCGCCCTAGTACCATAGTTCTTTCCAACTCCACCACCATTGGCGAGGTGGAGAAGACCCGACCTGGCCCCTCTGGGGCTCCCCAAGATCCTCCCCCAGTGGTCAGGGATCTCAGTCCCGATAGGGGTGCCCAGCCCCCTGTTGGGATCACGAGGGCCTCTCCTATCACCATGGTTCCTCCCGCCAATGAAGAGGTTCCCCAAGCACAACCAACTTTGACATCCACCGCTGGGGACTCCGTTCCAGTCCACGAACACCCACCCCCTGAGACTTCAACAAGCGTAGGTCGCTTGGCTCCTCGGGGGTTGATCTTCCATGGAAGTCCTTCTACTGCTCCGAGGTTAGAGCACCTATCCTGCCGCCAGCCCGAACCTCCCTCCTTATGGGGTACCGAGGTACGTATGGGGGATGCGTCCATCGAGGGAGCCTTTCCCACTCGGTATGATGCGGAGCTTATACGCTACGTCGGCACAACCGAGGCAGTCGAGGGCGCCTACCCGGATGATCTGCACAACATTGCGGTTTTTCATCATTTGAGGTATGAAATCCTTATTTCCTGCTCTTTCAGTTTTTTGGATGTACTTTATGGTTTGTCACTGACTATCCTTTGGTTTTCAGGGACGAGGTTATTGGTGGGGTTAAAGCCCGCCGCCGACTTACCGAGCTTCAAACCGTCAATCAGAGCTTCATGAGGCTCAGTCTTCTAACCAGAACCTCTATGCCTCTCAACAAGAGTTCCTAAAAAATAAAGTGGAATCCGACCAGTTTCTCCATACCATGGGGTTGGAGATCGAGCAATCTCAGAGTTTGCTGAAAATGGCCAAAGAGCAGAAAGAAGCCACTGATGAATTCGTCCAAGAGTTGCGCCAAAAATTTGACGAAGGCCAAGCCATCGTAACCTCCAGCCTAGCTCGGGAGGATGCTTTAAAGAAGCTGCTGGAAGCTTCTGAAGTCCAATGCCAAGGTCTTGGCAAGATCATTCAGGACCGCGACGCTGAGATCTCTACGCTTAAAAAGGAGTCAGCCAAGCTCCAATCTTCCTTGGCCGAGGCTGAGAACTGTAATGAATCTTTGGCCGACCGGGCTGAGGAGGCGGAGGCCGAGGTCGAGAGGCGCACCCAGATCGGTCTAGAAGCATTTTCTGAGGGCTTTGCTCGTGCTCTGGAGCAAATCAAACTTTTCCATCCCGATCTGGACACTTCTCAGCTTGACGAGAAGAAGATGGTGGTGGATGGCAAACTGGTTGACGAATGACAATTTTGGTGCTTTTTAATGCACTTGTAATTTGCTGACATCGGGCTTTTGTTTCGAACTTTATTATTTTATAATATCATTTTGTTTTTTAGTACTTGCAATCTCTCTTGCTCTTCGGTTACTTTATCGTAAACTACGATTTTGATATGACTCGTGACTGTCCCTATTTCGGGACTTGATATTTGTCTGCTAGCGCTTGTTTGTATTATCTGCCATGTTTATTCACTTAACTTTTGTTTGCCTATAAATATCATCTCGTTGTTTTGCTTCTAGTATTAGCATGATCCTTGTCGTTGTGAATAATGATTCCTTTCTTCTTCCTATGTCTTGGTTCGAATCCTCTGGTGGGTAATCTCCATTGTTAGATGACGTTTGGAATGAGAAGTTCTGGTATCGCGGCTCTTCAAATGGGCTACGATTAGCCAAGGTATTTTCGAGGAGTGCTTACTCTGAGAGTCTCAATCTCTTAGTGTATCTCTGTCTGTCCTCGGGCTTGGAGAAAGAGGTCTGAGCTATGCTACTTCCCTTAGTTCGTGGTTCAGTGTCCGGGATTTGCATTCGCGTTGTCTTATTTGAATGACGTCCAAATATTCTTTGGTTAATTTTGTAACATTTTTCCGAGCTCATTTTAGAGCTTCTTTATATGATGTCGGATTGTTTTACGGTCACGTGTTAATTTTTAACATCTCTTTGAGCTCATTTTAGAGCTTCTCTTGTATGATATCGGGATAGTCTTTAGCGTATGTTACTTTTGAACATTTTTCTGAGCTCATTTTAGAGCTTCTTTAACATTGCCAGAATGTTATTCGGTCGTATGTTTTTTATATTTAACTTGAAGTGATAAAGCACATTTCGTGTCCGAAAACGAAGAGCATTTCATATATGGGTATTGAATGTTTCGTACTTTAAACAATAATATTAAGACATAAAATATCAAATGGCTTTCTGTCGTAGCACACTTCATCCCATCTATCCAAAATACTATGCTTGATCCATCCAAAACACAAAGATGAAAGCCTTCCAAGGCTTTGTTACTTTATACTAAGTTATTTTAAAAGAAAGTTCAATCATAGTCTTACCTAGATTAGCTATAGTAGGCCTTCAAGTGGGTGACGTTCCATGTCCTAGGGACAAGTCTCCCTCCCAAGGTTTCTAGTCGGTACGCTCCGTTTTTTAATGCTTCGATTATGCGGAACGGTCCTTCCCAATTGGGAGCAAGCTTGCCTTCTTCTCTATCCCTTCGGGCTACTCCGACCTTGCGCCAGACTAGGTCTCCTTGGCGGAATTGTCTCGGCCTTAATCTGTTGTTGTATCGTTGAGTTGCCCTGAGTTGAGCTGCTTCGTTCCAAATCCTCGCCGTGTCTCTAACTTCTCCCACTAAGTCAAGCTCTGCCCTTAAATCATGTTCTTGGTTAACATTTGGGGCCAGTTTTCTTCTTAGAGATGGCTCACCTATCTCGACTGGTATCATCGCGTCGACGTCGTAAGTCAAACGGTAGGGGGTTTCCTGGGTGGATGTTTGTGGGGTACAATGGTATCCCCAAAGGATGCTTGGAAGCTCTTTGGCCCACCACCCCTTGGCCTCGCCCAATCTCTTCTTTAACTCCCGTAGGACTACTCGGTTTGCGACCTCAGCTTGACCATTAGTTTGAGGATGTTCTACCGAAGCAACTTTGCGTTGGATGCTCAGATTTTTCAGGAAAGTTCTAAACCTGGCATCGGTGAACTGGCGACCATTGTCGGTAACGACCGAGTAAGGGACTCTGTGGCGACATACAATGTTCTTCCAACAAAACTTCTCAATTTGCTGAGTCGTTATTCTGGGCACAGGTTCTGCCTCGATCCATTTAGTAAAGTAATCTACTGGTACTATCGAAACTTAACTTGTCCTTCTGCCTTGAGGGAAAGGTCCGAGAATATCAATTCCCCAACTCATGAAAGGGCAAGGGGATGTCATGGTGTGGAGTTGTTCTTGAGGGACGTGAGGGATCGGTCCGTACTTTTGACATTGTTCACACCTTCGCGTTGTTTCCTCAGCATCCTTTTTCAAGGTTGGCCAGAAATACCCTGCCCGTAGGGCTCGGTGCGCTAGAGTTCGCCCTCCGGTGTGCATTTCGCATATCCCCTGATGTAACTCTCTTAGGAAATATTCGACTTGTTGGGGGTCAAGACATTTAAGCAGCGGTGTTGAAAATCCTCTTTTAAATAATTCCCCATTGACCAAGGTGAAGGTGGCGGCTTGACGACGTACCTTCTTAGCTTGGGCGTCGTCTCCGGGTAAGTTTCCCTTCTCTAAATATGCCCTAATCTGATTATACCAAGGCGAGGGAATTTGGATCTGAGAAGGCTGGGCAACACACATGACTTCTTCTTCAATGGACGGTCTCGTCATCGTTTCTTGGATCAAGGTCCGGTACTACCCGGTCCTCTTCGTACTAGCCAGCTTTGATAGTACGTCGACTCTCTCATTTGCTGCCCTAGGGACATGAATCAAGCTGAATTGTGGAAAGGAGGTCATGCACTTTTTTACCAACCCGAGATATTGGGTGAGTAAGGGCTCTTTTGCTTGGTAAGTTCCATTAACATGGCCAGTGACGAGTTGGGAATCACTATGACATCTTAACTTTTTCACACCCATCTCTTGGGCTAAACGTAAACCCGCCAAAAGGGCCTCGTATTCTGCCTGGTTGTTCGAGGTTGAGAACTCGAATCTAACAGCTTGTTCCAGGATTAAATTCGAGGGTCCTTCAAGTATAACTCCAGCCCTGCTCCCCTTTTTGTTGGATGACCCATCTACATTGAGTGTCTAGAGTTGATCATCTTCATTGCCACCTTCACTCGAAACTTGAGGGAGCTCGGTCAAGAAATCAGTCAGGAATTGAGCTTTCATGGGTCCCCTACTTTGGAAGGTTAGACCAAATTCCGACAATTCAATGGACCAAGCCGTCATTCGTCCCGCTAGGTCGGGCTTTTGAAGCACCTGCCTGAGTGGATAATTTGTTTTGACGATGATCTTATGGCTCCTGAAATAGTGTCTCAACCGTCGGGCCGAGAATATTAACGCCAACACAAGTTTCTCCACGACTTGGTATCTTTCCTCCGCAGGTTGTAAAGTTCTGCTAACGAAATAGATGGGGTGCTGCTTCCCATCAACTTCGGAGGCAAGGACTGAACTTATCATCGAGTGGGCGGCGGATAGATATAAGCTCAACTTGGCGGTCCTAGAGGGGTGTTTTAGGACCGGTACAGTTGTTATTACCTCTTTCAGGTCTGCGAATGCCCTTTCACTTTCTGGGTTCCACTTGAACTTGGAAGCTTGCTTTAACAGTTTGAACAATGGCCTAGCTTTTTCAACTAATCTCGGCAAAAACCGAGATAAAGCAGCCAAACTCCCATTCAACCTCTGCAGTTCCTTCAAGGTCGTCGGGCTTTTCATGCTCAATATTGCTTTACACTTATCAGGGTTGGCCTCAATCCCTCTGGCCGTGATCAGAAATCCCAGGAACTTTCCGCCCTGAACCCCAAAAACACACTTTTCTGGATTCAACCGCAAGTTGTGCCGCCTCACCTTGCTGAACAGCCTTTGAAGGTTAACTAGATGATCGTCTACTCCAGCAAACCTTACTACCATGTCATCAACATAGACTTTCATTATCTCCCCTATCTCTTCTTTGAAAACTTGGTCCATCAATCTTTGTTATATGGCTCCAGCGTTTTTTAACCCAAATGGCATGACCTTGTAGCAATAGTTATGCACGTCGGACATGAATGCTGTCTTATCCTCATCGGGAGGGTATATGGGGATCTGGTTGTATCCTGAGTATGCGTCAAGAAAACTCAGCATCCCATTGCCCGATTTGGCGTCCACCAGGCGATCTATGCTTGGTAATGGGTATGTATCCTTTGGACAAGCTTTATTTAAATCTGTGTAGTCAGTACACATCCTCCATCTTCCACTTGCCTTCTTGACCATCACTACATTAGCCAACCAAGTAGTATATTTGATTTCGCGGATGAAACCCGCCTATAGGAGTTTGTTCACCTCTTGTCGGACTGTGGACAGTCTTTTTTCTCCCAGTTTTCTTCTTTTTTGAGCTACAGGGCGAGCACCATGCACAATGGCTAGCTTGTGGCATAGAAAATCGGGATCGACTCTAGGCATATCAGCGGCGCTCCACGTGAATAGATCTGCGTTTTCGAGCAATACCTTCTCCATATTCTGACGGGAATGCCGCTCCATTGTTTCTCCAATCTGGACGTCCTGCCCTGTTCTGCCGCCTATTTGGAACGGAGTGGTCTTCTCGGCAGGTGCCGGTCGAAGCTCTTCGAAATCTGATTTGGGATCCAGGTCCAAAGCTTCTGGCTCTATGCTCAAACACTAAGACGAAGTCTCCCTGGTCGTGCTTGTCTTTAATGTGTAAGGCTGAATCTTTAAACTCTGAACATAGCATTGTCTGGCCATTTTAGGATCGGCCTTGATAGTAACAATCTTGGCCTCCACCGGGAACTTCATTGCAAGATGTAGTGTTGAAATTATCGCCCCTAGTTGGTTTAATGTCCTCCTACCAAGGATGACATTATACGACGTCCAAGCTTCGACCAACAAATATCTGACTAAAATAGTCTTCCCCTCCTCCTCATTTCCGAGAGTAGTGAGGAGGTTAACGTACCCACGTGTGTGGACTCGCTCCCCAGCAAATCCGAGGAGAGGCTCGGAATGATCCTTTACCACGCCGGGAGGTAAATCGAGCTTGAGGAAAGTTTCCCAGTAAAGGATGTCTGTCGAGCTTCCTTGATCGACCAGTACCTTTTTTACTCTCCAATTGGCAATAATGGCAGTGATGACCATAGGGTCATCATGGTCGGCGTTATTGGTGGAAAAGTCCTCGGCAGTGAACGTTATCGGTGGGAAGCTTCTTGATGAAGGGTAGTTGGTCACCACATTTATGCTTCGCAAGTATCGCTTCCGAGCTCTAGACATCACTCCCCCGCCTCCAAATCCTCCGGCTATGGTGTTGATCGTTCCCCTTATCTCCTACATTTTATTCTTCTGGGAGGTTTCCTTTCTATTCGAGCAAAACTTGTCATTGCTTTTATATGAAGGGTAGCCCCCCTGTCTTCTCTGGCGCTCCTCCAGATGGTCTCCCACTTTTCCTCCTTCCTTAACGAACTTCGAAAGAGCTCCTGATTGTATCAGCTCTTCAATAATGTCCCTCACTTTGTAGCATTCCTCGGTTGTATGACCATGATTTTGATGGAAACTACAGTAGTGATTGACATCGGCATTACGGGGGGTAGGGCAGGGCTTAGGTGGGCGGATTAAATCCGAGTTGAAGGCCTCCCTCAATACAACTTCCCTACTCGCGCTTAAGGGTGTGTATCAGCTATATTTTGACGATCCTCTCCCTCTGGGCTCATAATCTTTCTGTGTGGGTGGTGAGTGGTGGTCATATCGACCGCGTTGTTCCTTTCCCTTCCTCTAGGCTTCGTCGTTCTCCTCTATATTTATAAACCGAGCTGCCCGTTCCCTGAGCTCATCCATGTTGCGGGGCGGTTCGGAGAAAAGTGATCTAGAGAACGGTCACGACCTCAACCCAGCTTTGATTGCATGCATGGCTACGACCGGGTGGAGATCGGGAATTGTCATACTTGCCTGTGCGAATTTCGTCATGTAACTTCTGAGTGACTCTCCCTAACCTTGTCGGACTCTTGTGAGGGAAACGGAGTCCGTCACTAATCGTTTACAATCGGCAAATCTCGCCACAAACTTAGCGCACAAAGACTCAAAGGAATTTATGGAGAGTGGTGGCAAAGCGTAATACCAATCCAGGGCCACACCCCTCAGTGTGGTGGGAAAAAGTCGACAATGCACGCGCAAGTCATCGGATACAAGGCTGGCTTGGGTAAGGTAGGCCTTTACATGTGAAGTTGGGTCAGTTCCACCTTCGTAATTTTCGGTGGTTATTCCCTTGGTATTCTCAGGGAATTTGCACTTCATGATTTCTGGTACAAACGGGTGGAAAGTAGTCAATCTCTGCAGGTCTGGATTTTCCGGAATGCGTGTATCGTAGAAAGGCATCTCTTGTACAACAAGAAATTTGGGTCGGGTCTTTACCTCCCTTATTTTGTCCTTGACTTTGCCCTTCTACTTCACGATTATCATTTTCCTTTTCCCCTTTGTTTTTGTGCTCTTCTGGCTCTGGTTTGCTATGAACTGATTCAGCATGTTCTTCTCCATAACCCTCAGTATTGCCCTCATGGGCTATCTTTTGCTTTTTCAGGGCTGCTATTTCTTCCTTGTGTTGCTCCCGAAGCTTTCTCATCTCTTCTTCTTGCTTTTGCCTCCATTGGTGCATATCTTCCTCCATTTGTTGTTTCAATGCCGCCATAGAGTTTTGTATTTGACTCTTTAATATTTCTATTAATGTCGGATCCATTGGTATTCCTTCAGAAAGCGATTGCGCTTGACTCCGCGTCTTTACCATGTACCTTGCGGTCTCGGGAAAATAATTTACCGGGGCCCACGGTGAGCGCCAAAATGTTCCGCCGGATTCTGTGCCCTGCCGAGCTCCTTTGCTAGGGGGGTGAGAACACCTTTCTCTTCGGCCGAGTCCAGTCAGGTAGGGCACATTCACGATGAGGGGGAGGTACCTGCAAAAGGCACTCCGATGCTTAAGTTAGAATTGGTCTTTTTCAAAATGGGGAATTTAAGTAAAAAATGTAATGGTGAAAGATGACTTAGTCCTTTAAGTTGACCTTGTAAGGGTATTTATACCCTTACCCTAACGGCTAGTTAGGTGGGGGGAAGTTCCATCAGCTGGCTTCTCCCTGTCCGATGTGCCCGTGTCGTGCGAGGGGCAGTTTATCAAGTTCTCATGTTCATCATTGTCTTTTGGGGAAAATGTCACGTCACTCGGTCACATCACGGGTCATAATCGGTTCTTAATAAGACTACCCTCCGAACTCGGTTCCTTCCGCCGGGTTCGGCCGAGCTTGACCTATAGAGTCTAGCCGAACTCAGACCATCTCGATATGTACAATTATATATTTTTTAAAATGTTATTGTATACTTTAAAAAGTCTAATGTTATAAAGGTATATAAAAACGTAGTTAAACTCTCCCCGGAACTATATTGTGCACTTGACACTTGTGGTTTTCGTTTAAAAATCAAGGGCATATTTCTATAGGAATAGTACATAAACGTTATCTTTTTTAATACGAAATCGCACGTTGAATAGGAATGGACAAATTGAGTAGGGTATAAATGTAAAAGATCTACAAATTTAATGTCACATGTTCTTTGGTAAAGAAGAAATCAGAGGGGAGGAAGAAGGAGAGAAGTGACGGTATATTGAGACATGTGTATGATTTACTTAATCAATTTCGTTGCTCTCAATGACTATTTGTTTTCTTCTTTACTTTTCATGCACCTCAATTTTTATTTTTTTTTAATTCTTATCAAGAATTTTTTAAAAGAATAAGTGATTCCATATTACATATATATAATCATTAAACCAAATAGATTTAAAAAATAAATAAATCGAAGGTCGAAACTCGAAATCCAGTGTAAAAAGGACAGTATATAGCTTCCAAAAAGAAAATGACATTGTTTTATTTTGCGAGGCAAGCTTGATCTTAGAGCTAAAGTACCAACATGAACTCCTCTGCTTTTAGCAAAGATACTGTATCAATCAGCAGAATGATAGTGGATAATTTTTTGTGGTCCCTATGCCTACTATGCCTAGCAATAGCATCCGCCAATAACTGGTTTTGCACATTACTCAATTCTCATCCATTTGTTAACTATAATCAATTTTTTTTCCCTGTTCGAACCGCAAATACCCTTTGATAGTTGTTTGAGATTGATTCTGGTGCAAAAGAATGCAAATGCAACAGAATCTAGAATGGGGATAAAGATCTCAGTCAATCGAGTTTATGTTTTGTGTAAACAATTAAAAAGTAAATTTATTTTAATTGTTTTTTATATATACGAGTCACTATTTTAAGTAACTATAGTTAATTATGCCATGCCTCACCCGAACTACTTTGTTGTTATCGTCAATTATGCCATATCAAACCGAATCTCCTGTCAAACGGAGTCACCAATTAAAGCTCCACTTGTAAAGAAGCTTTTGAATAATTTAAATTTATCACAGTCGGCCTATTTTTCTTTACACTGTGTAACAAGAAATACATTAATTTATATGAACACCAGTACCCACCACCTTATAATCCTAAAATTTAAACAAGGGAATTTCTATATTTGTCTGATTGCCAGCTATGGTATGATATTCATTGTTGGGAATTCAAGTTCAGTTGTCCAATAAAACAAAAGCCAGACAGTTGGGCTAATTACCAAAAAATGGAATAATCCAGCCAAGCATCAACATATACATTAACCCATGAATTGAATTTCCTTATTTACGCCATGTACAATTGATTGATTGTTCGAATAAAATATCCGATTCGGTTAGCTTATATTCCATTATTTTTAGTCTATACCTTTGAAGTAGGTCAAGATGTCTTACCATCCTCCTGAATTACTGATTTTCCCTTTTCCATCAGTGGAGAAAGAATATCCCTTCTATTTTAATTTATGATTTATAATCCTTAATAATTATTATTTTATTTTCACAATGTTGAAAAGGGAACCACCCCAATCCATGTCCACGATCTGTCCCACCATCATGCACAGCTCCTGAAGCCATTGGGTAACATCAATAATGGTAACCCCACCATTTGTTTATCAATCATGATGACAACCCTCATTAGCACCACCAACACCAGCGACAAACCAACGGAAATATATAACAATAGATCCCATTACACCAAAACCAACATGGCGACGAAATAACGGGCATTGTCGCCTAAGTTCTTCAACATGTTTGAGTTCATCTGGTTGATGTCATCATGCTCAATCTGTCAGGGCTATTCAAGAGCAAGTGAAGGGATTGTCTATATTCACATGTTCAAGTTAACTAGTAGCGTCTAAAGAGAAACAATTATGCATTGCAATAAACTCTAAAAAGAATCAAATTATGTACACCCTCTTTTTCCTTTACAACAAAAAACGTTTTAAAAAAAGATACAATCTAAAATCTCAAAATGTATAAAAAAATCAAGCCTATACAGGCAAGTGGAAAACAATCAAATTTCTGCAACTTCAATCTGTGGTCACAGTCTCGGACACTGAACTTCCTTCTTCTTCTTCTTCTTTTTCTTCCTTAGAACTAGATTTGCGGCGAGCTTGTAACGTATATGCTTGATAACCAGTTGGACTGCATAGCTGACCTGAATTACTCAGTGCAGATTTCTCAATATCAATCCTCCCAGCAATAAAAGGGATTGGCCTTTCCGCTAAGGAAGGAACGGATTCATCAGTTTCAAGCATTTTAACAACCTGATCCATTGTTGGCCTAGCATATAATTGTGGATGAGAACACAACACAGCAACCAACACATACTTCTCAAGAACTTCTGGTGGACCAGGTTCCGGCAAACCATCTTCAATAACATCCAAAGCACAGCCATTCCTAACTAACGCCCAAGCAAAATCAGTGAGTGCAGAGGGTTGTCCATCATGGTCCGTTTGAAGAGCCTTTTTCCCACTCAAAAGCTCAAGAAGCACAACACCAAAACTAAACACATCACTTCTCTCTGTCAACTGTCCATACAAAGCATACTCAGGAGCAACATACCCCATAGTCCCAGCCACTCTAGTACTCATATGAGTCATTCCCTCAGGATTAAACTTTGCCAACCCGAAATCCGCTACCTTGGCCTCAAACTTATGATCCAAAAGTATATTACTAGCTTTGATATCCCTATGAATGATAGAAGGTTGAGCCCCATAGTGCAAATAAGCCAATCCCCTAGCAGTACCTAGAGCAATCTTTTGCCGAATCGGCCAACTGAGATTTTTCTTAGCAGAACCAAATAAATGATCATAAAGACTCCCATTTTCCATCAAATCAGTAACAATAATCCTCTGGTGACCTTCCAAATTAGTAGTAGCAGTACAATAACCTCTCAAAGTAACAAGATTCACATGCCTAACACTGGCAATAACCTCAACTTCATGAGTGAAGCTAGAATCCCCAGCAACAGAACAATTCTTAAACCTTTTAAACGCAACCTGAGACCCATCCAAAAGCATCCCTTTATAAACATTCCCATAACCCCCACTCCCAATTATATTATCCCTAGAAAAATTTCTAGTAGCCTTCTTAATATCATCAAAAGTAAACCTAATCAAAGTAGTACTCTGGTTCATAGAATCCAACCCAGAACCCAAACCCAGTTCATCTATTCCACCGCCACCACTCTTCCCCCTCGCAAACTCCTTCCTCTTCTTCAACCTCAACCAACCCCAAACCCCAGCGAACACAACCAAACTCAAGAAACAAAAAACCGAAACCGCAATAACAACGGTCCGACGCCTACGACTGGAACTAGAAGACGAAAAATTCAGACCAAACAAACACTTAGCCGTACCGGGGTTAGTGGCGCCGTATTCATCGGAGAGAGAAGCCGCATAAATAGAAGTGTAAGCTCTACAATCGCTGACGTTCCCTACGGTTGTTCCGGTTAAATAAGAAAGCATAGTGGAGATTTTCGTAGTGCATAGAGCACAAGGAGCGTTGTTTTCAAGCGATGTGTTACAATTCTGTTGCACGGGTTGAATTGCACCCACGGGGACTTGGTTTTCGAACTCTTGTCTGGTCGTGATGTTCATGCATCCCTGTGAGATCCAAGCGGTTTTGAACCCGCAAGAGGACCTAACATCGAACTTAGGTTCGAATTCGTTGATAAATGATTGGAAACTGCTCCAGCAAGATTCCGACGAGTTTAGCGGCGGAACGAAGCGGTCAGTGCGGCGGAGGTAGTCCGATTGGAGAAGGTGAAGGGCTTGGAGGATGTAGTGGCACTGCGTGCCGGAGTCGAATGAGGGGCGGTCGCCGCCGCCAACCACGCGGAGGACGGTAATGTTGAAAGGACATGGAACGGTGTCGTTTAAGGATTGGGAATAGATTGGGGAAGTTATGGAAATGAAAATGATTATGAATATGTAGAAATAGAAAGGAATGGACATTTGTTAGGTTTGGTTTGGAAGTAACCGATTTCGATTACTAAGGTGATAGATGGATCTCAGAAGTTGATGTAGAGCATAAGCATGTGGGAGAAGAGAGTTGTTTTTTGACTGATTTGGTGGAGTTAGTTAGCGATGTCTCACTTTTTGTTCAAACTTGAACAGCCAACTACACTCTCACGTTCTCCTTTATTATTATTATTTTATCATTAAAAGCTTCAACCACGTACTTACTTACTGCAGATAAGGACTTTCCCGGAACTCAAGCACAGTGGTGCAGTTTTGACCGTCCCACATTTCCAACTTCTCTCACAAATCACATTCTATCCTGTTTCCATGTTTTCTCATACCCTCATATTTCGTCTACAAGATTTTTTTTTTCCTTCTGCTGAGCAAATCTTTAACAACCCATCGCGATTATATTTATTACATAAATACACCTTTCCTTAGTTTCTTGTACTTTATTTTACTCTCATGAATAAATTATATCAATTTGTTCTTTCGTTATTCAATTTCTCTTTCATTATTCAATATTTTAAAACAAATTACACCGATACCCAACTAGACTTAACTTTTATTAGATATTTCCTACAAAATTGACATGCAAAACGAGGACGGTTTCCCAATATTTTTATATATATATATATATATATATATATATATATATATATATATATATATATATATATATATTTAGATAAGATGAAATTTCTAAAAGAAATAAACATTTCAAATTGGAAATTAAACAATAAATAGTCCGATAATAATTTAATGATGGGTTTTGATATAATTAGCAACAATAAATAATTATAAAATTAGGATATCCTCAACTATGATATTAGAAATATGACTTGTGATTATGATTAGATTTTATTTTTAGCTTAAAAATTTTTTTTTCATGTTTTTAAGTAAAGTGGAGTATGTAATAAATTTTACAGAAAATATGCAATAAATTTTACAGAAATTAATTAAATAATTTCTAAATAATATTCAACTCTTAGTTTATTTTAGTCAAATTCATACGCAACTTGAAGAAACTTTCATTATTTAAAATATTATTTAGCATGACTTTTATATTTTTAAAAAACTATTTAAGTATTTTTTGTTACTTTAAAGCAAATAAGGAGAGAAAAGTAATACTTCAAAGATAAAATTGATATTTTACTTTTTTATAATTTTGATATAAACGTTTTTTTATTGGTGCGGTGATGATAATACGAAGATTTAAACTAAGAGTATACGAAATCTCGATATGATTAGGCATTTTTTTTGAGTTATAGACATTTTTTTTATATTATTAACTGTGATAAGTAATAACTGTATCATTTTATTGTTTGATGGTGGAACGTGGTTACGTAACCTACTAAATCAGAAATTAACTTAGCATAAGGATTGAATTGTACAGAAGTGAATAATTTATTTCATGTAGACCATTTAAGGTATATTTCAGATTCCTAACAAGGTGAAGCTGACCCACTTATGCACAGGGAGAACAACTGAGTGTGGTTGTATCAGGGAACGGTTGAGACAATTTTTTCTTATTATATTCCCCTTAAAACAAATTTTCTTTTAACATCCTCCCATGTTCTCCTGCTTCTTATTTTGATATGCATTTTTTCTCTTATTCTTAAATTATTAAACTCTTTGGTTCGTTTATCTTAAAATTTAGAACTTTCTGAATTTAATAATATGTAGTATAAAAATATATTATGAATTTAAAAATTTATAGTGTAAAATTTATAAATATTTAAATTCAAGATGAATATGAAGAGAAAAATAGAGAATTTAATGATATAAAAATAAAATAAAAAATTATGCAGGAAGAAAATTACATGCCATTGAATCTCAATCTGCATCCTATAATGTACCCAATTTTTCTTTCTTATGGCCCATTACATGCACAAATTTGACTTGGGCTACGATGGACCCGCCCAATGTCTTTCTGCAGATAAATTTATATAGTTTAAGTGTTTCTAATATTAATTTCTTTCAAGATTTTTTCTTAATACTTAAAATTATCTATAGTCAAATCTTTATATTAAGAAAGAAATGTACATATTTATGTCATGCTTAGTGGCCAATATTTTTATAATACTTGGTCGTTTTCTTTAATTTATAAAAAGATTTGATAATGCATTGATAGAGATTAATTGACCAAACTGGTATGCAAAAAAATACATAAAAATTTGACTATATGATAATATCCCCGTTTACATTTCCTTCCTCCCCTAATACAAATTAACAATTGTTTGCAGAAATGACTTAAGTTGGTTAATCCGGTTGTCCTTATCTCTAACACAAGTGTGGACAGCAACGATAATCCAAACATTTTTTACATTCATAGTAATTCTACTTAATTTCAGTAAAATCATTTCCCATTTTAAATACAACGTGTAATTAGAGGGTGTCTAATATATCCAATTAATCTAATAATTTCTCCCACCATTTAATGATTTTTTTTTTCTTTGGCGTGATGAGTGAGAGACTAGTCCTAATCAAATGAATGTTTATAACACTTAAACATCAAGCAATAATCCCATATAAAGAGAAAGGAAAAGGGTTCTTATATGGAATTATCCATAGAAACGATTTAACACGTAGGTATGAATATGATCGATTTCTCAATAATAAAGAATGAGTGTTGTAGGACAGTTTCATTAGCAGAGATGTTTGGTTCTTGCTTAGTGCTAGTTGTGTTAATTACGCTGGAATGATAGCGAATCCAACTTTTTCTTTTTAATTAGTCCCAATTTATGTCCGTTACGTTGCTTCAAGCCTGACATTGTACGCAACATTTATATATATAAGGCACACTTTTTTTTAAGTGTTACATTTCTTTCACTAATTTTTTTTTATAAATTAAACTCAAATAATTTAACTGAATTTGAAGTCATTATCAATAAAATTTTACATATATATATATATATATATAATATTATGCATTAAAATAGAATAATTTATCAATTATCAAATAATTTTGAAATTATATATAATTTTATTAATAAAAATATCATATTCAATGGTTGTATTATTCAAGTATTTATTAAAAAAAGATATAAGTAAACAACCTTAAGATGTCTACATTATGCCTACTTATTGATATAGGTTGTGTGGTTAGAAAAAGATAAGAGTAAACGTAAATCGGGATGGATGAGATTGTGTTCAATTTTTTTTTTTAAAAAAAAAATAGCTAACTAATAACTAATATTTATTAATAAAAATATATTTAATAATTAATTTATTTCTTTATACGATGAAAACAAAGTTTGATCTTAAAATTTACGTATATTATTCTAAAAATTATAAAATATATTATTTTATTATAAACAGTATAATCAATCATTTTGTTTAAATTTGTACATTATCATTGTTCACATCTTGGGATAAATTTTGTACTTGGCCATCCAATTCTACTGGAATAGCACGAATTTCACTTTTTTACAGTACACACAGGACACTGCACAGGACACATGTTGATGAATGAAGCCAAGGGTGATTGTGTTGCTATATACACTAGAAGCCAAATACCCGCAATAAACACCATGTTTTTGTGTGCCCATACCCAAGAGGAGACCACAGACACAAAACTGACTCTTTCTCTGACCAAAGAAGCTACCGTGACAAGCACTTATGGCCATCTTTACTTCACTTTCTTCCTCCTCGAGAATCAAAATAATAAATAGAAACATTGTATTAAATTTATATAGTTTTCTACAATAAAAATAAATAAATAAATGTAATAATATTACTCGGTCTTTTAAGTCTCTTTTCTTATTCTATAAGTTGACGGACGAATGAATAATAATATGTAATTAATAAGTATAACTTTAAAGACAAGATAAGAGTCTAACGAGTTATGTCATTAACATATATTCTTATTATCCAATGGTTCTGTTTTGCGTGAATGGGTCATAAAAAAAATTTAGAGAATTAAACAAGAAAGCGACATTGCGAGAAGCTTTGTTGTTTGTTGAATGGGAAAGGCCAAGTAATAACTAACGGCTCATGTCTGCGTCTGTGTTACAATACAATTCTCAAAAGAACAAAATTAAATGTATTAATCAGAAAAATATATATATAAGATTGCTTTTATAGCATTCATTCATTCATTCTAGCTACCAAACTTCTTTTTACTTGCACCATGTAATGTTTCATTAATGAGTTTCTCTTGTCCTTGCTATGGATTTATTTCACCTTTTGGTGTTACTGAGTTATGTTGTGTTGCCATGTGATTTCACTTTTCAGTGCAAGTGTTCCGTTACATACGTTGTTGCGTTGCTTTCACTTGTCTCTTGGGCTTCGTTCATTCTCACACTTAAGGAAGCATTAGTTTTTCTAAATTGACCCTTCAAATTATCTTTGTTGCATTAGTAAACGGTTCTGTTCTGTTTCCTGCTTCATAAAGTTTCACACTTTCGTGGTGGAATTGGATTTGTACTTTGTAATTTGTTCTGTTTAGGTTCTGGGTTTGTGGTAGGTCTAAGAAAATGAAGGAGGAAGTGGATTCCCCTGATGGTGTTCTTGAGGACTATTTCAAGAGCTCAGAATCAGAAACAAGTTGTTCCAAAGAAACTGTTGTTGTGGATTCTGATAAGTCAAAACCTGGTTCTAGGTGGCATGCGTTTCTTCAACTGTTGTGGGTTAAATCCAAGAAGCCAATAGCCACATTGCATCCTCTCAGTGTCCTCAAGCTTTCAAGAAGAATGAGTAGTAGCATGAGAGAGACTATAATATTGAATGATGCAGACTCATCCTTAAACAGGTCACCATGGAAGATCTTCACTTACCGTGAGATACAAATTGCATCCAACTACTTCTCCCAAGGTATGCAATCATGCTTTAGGATTAACTTTCTTATTCATTAGAAATTTTTAAATTAGATAGACTATCTAACTACATGTAATGACAATTTTTCATGTAACAGGATGATAAATTTATTAACTTCTCAATATTTTAGCATGATTCATAATTGAACAGTTATTAAATAAAAAATTGTTATGTCAAGTAAGTTTGTTATTGTGATTACAGTGATAGAGTGTAGAAATTAGTTAAATTTATTTTACATTGGCTGATGCAGAAAATTTGATTGGAAAGGGTGGCTATGCTGAGGTTTACAAAGGGTGTTTACCAAATGGACAACTAGTAGCGATTAAACGGTTGACACGTGGAACAGAAAATGAAACTATAGGAGATTTTTTATCAGAACTTGGCATAATGGCTCATGTAAACCACCCAAATACTGCTAAGTTAGTTGGCTATGGGGTGGAGGGAGGAAAACATTTAGTGCTTGAATTGTCTGAGAAAGGTTGCTTAGCTACAGTGCTTAATGGTAGGGTATATTTTGCTTTCCTATTCAGCCAATTTTTTACCATACAGTATATTTTACTTTTCTTAATTTCTTCAATGTTGTTAGGTTCCAAGGAGAAACTACCTTTGTCTATTAGGCACAAAATAGCATTAGGAACTGCCAAGGGTATATTGTATCTTCATGAAGGTTGTCAGAGAAGAATTATCCATAGAGATATAAAAGCAGCAAATATCTTGCTTACTGAGGAGTTTGAGCCGCAGGTATGGATATCACTTTGGATTCTCTAGTACAAATTTGATTAACATATTAATGTTTTTTGGCATTTTTTATGGTTCGTAAAGACAAACAATTTTTGGAAGATCCCCGTGTTGTTAGGACTGAAATTATTGAACATGTCTCTTTTCCCATTTGTACTCTTAACAACGTCAATGAATTGTACTATTTTTCAAAACATAAGTGGACATTATTTTTCTGGTCAAAAAAGAATTGGACATTATTGTTTTCTGCATAATGTTTTAAGAATAAATCTAAATTTGAAACATTGGAACATACATTTGGGCAGATTTGTGATTTCGGGATAGCAAAATGGCTACCAGAGAATTGGACCCATCACACCGTTTCAAAAATTGAAGGAACTTTTGGGTATGTTGTGACCTTCTTAAATGATTATGATTATGACATGTTGTACATTTTTGTAACTTGCTATAAACTAATTTTCTTTTTCAATTATGAGTGCCACAGTTACCTTGCTCCTGAATACTTACTTCATGGGATAGTTGATGAGAAAACAGATGTATTTGCCTTTGGTGTAGTGCTATTAGAATTAATCACCGGTAGACGAGCACTTGATTGTTCACAGCAAAGCCTTGTTTTGTGGGTATGTTTGTATGTTGTGCAATTGAAAAAAATAAAATAAAATTGGTGTTTGGTTCCATCAAATTTTTTTAGTTTTATTTTTAATTCTATTTTTTTAAAATAATTTTTAAAAACTGTAAAAACAGATAGTCTGAGTAATTTTTTATTTTCACCAAATTTTAAAAATATTTTCATGAAAATATTTTTTTTAAAAAAAATCAATTTCACCTCTTTTTCTATTTTGAAAATAAAAACAGGAAATACTTGCTATTTGAAAAACTCATAATTGAACTTGTAATTATTATTCTAAATACATGTTTTTCAGGCAAAACCTTTGCTAAAAAAGAACTACATAAGGGAGTTGATTGATCCTTCACTAGCCAATGATTTTGAGTGTCGGCAGATTAAAATTATGGTGTTGGCAGCTTCTTTATGCATTCAACCATCCTCTATGCGTCGTCCTTCTATGAAACAGGCACGTTCTCTTTTTCTTTATCAAATTTCTATAAATCATAGTTTTCACCTTCAAATTTGTAGCAAATTACCAACTTCATTGATTTCTGATTTTGTGATATTTATGTAACAAAATTACTTAATATTTGTATTATTTATGTTAAAAAGTCATAAACAATTTATTTAACTGTAACAATGTTAATCAATTGGCAAATGACTTAATGGTGCAGGTTGTACAGCTTTTGAATGGTGATCTTAGCTGCTTTAAATTCACGAGGAAATCTCAAATTCCATTATTTCCAAAAACCTTTCAAGAAGAACTCCTTGATTCTGATTAATTGAAAGGAACTTCAATCATAGATTATGATGTATTTAATCCTTTTTAATTTTACATTTTTCTCCCAAAATTGGGGAAAAAAGTTGTTTTTCTCCGTACTACATTGAAGGGGCTGGGGTTTCTGCACTCAGAAATTGCCCTTAGCGAAACCCATTCGTTGCAGTTTATATATATTTTTGTAAATACGTCAAATACTTCAAATTATTAATAACCTGAAACAAAGAAATACTCTTTTCCCTCTTTTCTCGTCCACGTTTTTTTTTATTATGAAAAGCTTAATATCTTCGTAGAAACAGTGTGAGAAATTGAAAAGTAATATTATATGAAAATTTTATTTTAAGAGATATCTTTCTTTTTTAGGATTTTAAGACATGTCAGATTGATTGCTAAAATACATCATTAAGATGAAAAACAAATCATATTAAGAGAATGGAAAATAAATAATGAACACCTAGTATGCTATCTTATACCTCACGAGAAAGCAGTGAAGAAGATAAATTTAGGTATAACCGTAAAAGAAGAGAAATATAAGTATAATATAGAATATGATTTAATTGGAAGAGATACAGAGAAATAAGAAATTTTGGAAAGATATTTCAAAATATGAAATGTTTAAAAGGAAAGAAAAATAGACTTGAAAAGTGAACTCTCAATCTCATCTTAAATTTTGAAAATATAACTAAGATGATTTTGATTTCTGATTTAGTAAAACTATTATTTAAGTATCGCATTTTTTTAAATTATTATTTTAACATTTTTAAAATGAAGACTATTTCCATTATAAGTGCCCTTTACACGTAGGAGTATACATGTTGTATTTGTTATAATCATCGTTATTATTGTTATAAGGGTGTTTGAGAATCAATTTTGGATATTTAAAAATTTATGGTTTGATTTAAATGTATTTCTTAAAAAAACTAAAATTCGATTTGATGCAATTAAATGCAATTTGGATCGGTTTTGCATTATAAGATTTTTAGTTTGTCTCTTAAATATAAAATATAAAAAAAAATTGAATTATATAATTCTTTTATTTTGAAAAGTAAAATATAAATGAAGATATAACATAACTATATGAGTTGGAGTTGTATTTGGAACAAATGTAAAATTAATTCAAAAAAATATACCTAATTTGCAATAGAGTAAATTCACTCAGATTTAAACAACAATCACACACCTTAAAAAATGTGACCAACAAAAAATAATGAACAAAATAAACTAAGAAATAAAAATAAATAAAGATTCTAAAATAAATTTGCAAGAAATTGTGTACTCCATATTTATTAAAGAAGCTAAAATTTAAAGAGGAAAAAAATATTTTAATTGATACATAATAATAACATGAGTGTTAGAGTGATAACAACACCAGTCTTATACATAAAAGCAGTGAAATTGAGTGGTTGAATATGATATACAAGCATACCCTTTTTCTCAGGTAACTTTTTTTTTTTTTTTTCATTTTATTTTATTTTACCAGACAATTGAACATTCTATTACAGCTTTGTTATGCACCATTTATGTGTTTCTTTTCATTTTGATGGCTTGGCAAAAATGCCAAAAGAACAATTTTTCATTATTTTTAAATGGGAAACTTTTTTATGATTGCAAGACTTGTCTTGCCTAATTATTTTGTAGAAATTTTAATCGCAAGCACTCTATGTCACATGCAGTTAATCGTATTTTTAAATTAAGAATAGTTCGTAGTTACTTTTATCTACATTTGTAATTTGACTAGGTAATTTTGTATAATGTGCCCAATTTTTTTTATAATAACTTTGATTTAATTAGAGTGCAGTAGAAGGTGAAATTCTTATTGAAATATTCCAATTAGACATTTACGGGTTACTTACTATAATAATTTATGTGCTTCTTTGAGTATTTGAATTGTAAAATGAGATTTATGTTTATTTTTAGAATAAAAAAGGTTCATCTTCCAAATGATTTTCGCCTTTTTTTATTCCATTAACACAATTGACCAGTTATAATCAATTTGATATCTATGATTTTAAAACAACTTGTGTACATAATTATTTACTTACATTAAAAGTAATAATAGAATATATGAGACAAAATCACACAAACAATGCAAAACTACTTCAATTTTAAATTTGAATAATTAAATTTTATATATAAGTGAATAAAATTTATTAAATAAAGTTTATTTTAAGATTATTTTTCAATTTTATAAATTAATTATAAATATTTAAAATTACATCTATAAACTAAAATCTACAAAAAGCAATACATTAAAATTAAAAAAAATAGAGTTAAATAAATTTAAATAAAAATATTAATAGTTAATACTTGAAATGTACTCAATTTCTATCGTATTAGTCATAGGACTACTTTGGAAAATAATAAAAATAAAAACATTACCTTATAGAAGTATATTTCTTTTAGTAAGTTATCAAATTAATGAAACATGTCTTTTCTTATATTCTTACTATGCTAGAAGAGTATAATACCTCGCATAGATAGAGGGTCAAAATTAATTAATGCATGCATCCATTTTCTCTTTACATTATTAATTAGTAAGATTAGTTTTAGAAAGGAATAGATTTGTTAACAAGTTTAAAATTCTATTGTTAGTTATATTTGTGAAAGATTTTATAACAGATAAATTGGACAAGAGATTTAAGCGTACAACTATATAAAAAAAATGAAATAATATATATATATATATATATATATATATATATATATATATATATATATATTAACATCTATCAAGATAAGAATATGTTAGGTCAGATTTAATATTTAATAAAGTAGATTTAATGTTTTTTATTTTATAGATTTGAGCATGTATGATTTATAATCTGTAATAAATTAATTTGTTTAAAATATATAGCTTAATTTGTGGTTTGATAAATCAATTTATTTTTCCAGATTTATTTATAAATGTTCATTTGTAAAATTTGTCAATGATGTCCGTTTTTAAGGCCAACTTATTTTAAATATATATGTAACATCTTATAACATTTACTATAAATGAGTATTATAGTATAATATTTGGCTGTTTTTAATTTAAAACTTGGTATATGAGCATGAAGGCGGTTAAGATTTTAAAAAATAAGTTTTGAATTTTAAAATTTATACTATTAAGTTTGATTGGGTTTGGATTAATTTATATAAATTTATTTTAAAAAACAAATTATTTATATAATTTTAAATATGTAATATTTTAAATTATTAATTATATTTATTTAAATAAATTATAAATAATAAATGAAAAAAATTTAAGAATCAAATAAATTTTCTTATTAAATATTTAATTTTATGTATTATTTTATTATTAAAATAATTAATTTATGTATATTTGTATAGTGAGATAATTTATTAAAAGTTGACTATAGTAGAATCAATATTTATAATTATTATTTTATGTATTACTTTTTACTTTCTTAAGAAACAAACCATCATTCACTCTTAATACAAGTTTCAAAATTCATTTTCTTCTTAACATGGATTCTGAAAATGAGTTTTAAATGTTGAATGACAAGGAATGTTTTGATGTAAATCTTTTAATAGTGTCTATTTTGACTATATATTTCTGTCTCATAATGACTTGTATTGATCTTGAGTTCTAATTTATGGTTTTAATAATGTTTTGTGACCATAGAACATAAAGTAATTAATGGTAATTCTTTTACTATTTTTGGATCTTTTATTTATCTAACCTTTCCCTACTAATCAAGTTATAACCTATGTTACAAAGATTAGACCCAGGTGCTCTTAATCAAGTTATAAGGACCAAACACAAAACTATTGAAAACTAACAATGCAATTTCCTTAAGTGGGATTTTCTCCGAGAAAAGATTAAACATAAAATCTTATTTGCTTAACAAATATCATTTAGAATAATTATCATCATCTTATGTAACCCTAATTTATTTTAAGAAAAAAAAAATTCCTCCACCAGCACCAAATTTTTCTATTGAAGTTTCACAATTCAAAATAAAAAAAAAAATTCTTAAACTACGTTGAATAACTTTACTCACAACCCATCATCATGAATGATAAAGAATTTTAAAAAGTTATTTTGCAAGTGCTTTAGGAACTTAATCAATTTATTAAGTTAAACTCACAACATTGACTTAATTGATTAATTGGGGACTTCAAGATTTTAATCAACTAAGCAAGTTTGTTAACTAATGACATCCGATTTTACATTTTCAAACATTTTGTTCCAATATTTTCATTTCTTTCTTTCTCTTCGTTTTATAGCCTAAATGAAAATATAAGTCAGCCTAAACAAAAAAAAGAAATATTTCCTTTTAATATGTATAACATATCATAGCTACTCGAACATTCCACAGCTATGACATGTTTAATATATAAAGATGAGACAAGCCTCGTTATTTATTCATAATTATTGTTAAACTTATTATATAATCCACTATCGGACCATATACTGAGAGGTTCATTATTTAATCTCTTAGTACACATAATTAAAACTTTATATTATACTTAAACTAATTAATATTAAAAAGAGTAATTATATTATAATCAATTGTTTAATCTCTCGGTACATATTATTAAAATTTTATATTATAATTGAACTAATTAATATTAAAAACAGTAATTATATTATTATTAATTATTTAGTCTCTTGGTACACATTACTACAATTTTATATTATAATTGAACTAATTAATATTAAAAAGAGTAATTATATTATAATCAATTTTATTTTTGTTAAAAATATAACTTGTACGGTAATTTATACTATTGCCATTAAAAAAATTAAATCATAATTAATTTAATTATTATTAGAAATTATTATATCATAATTCATTTGATTATTATTAAAATAATAATTTACATCATTATTAAATCAATTAATATTAAAAAATTCAAATAGTAATTAATTTTTTTTATTCTTAACCATATATTATACATATTAACATTTTTAATGATAATAAATTAATTACTATATAATATTTGAATATTATTCAATTTAATTATGATACAAATAATTATCGTTTTTATCAGTAATCAAATTAATTATATCAGAAACTTATTCATTTTATATTAATTATAAATTATAAATTTAAAAATTGAGAGATTTCATGATATAAAAATGTAAATCACTTCTCATTTTGTACAATCACATGTAAACTAAATAGTATCTTTTGTTGGATTTTCGAAGAAAAAAAAAATATGGGATGAAGTGAACAAAAAATACATGTTTTTATATATGTGCACATGTATATATATATATTTGAAAAAAAATAAGAGAATAAACTTAGAGAAAGAAACGAACATGACAAGGAAGGAGATTAGTTTCTGTGAGTTAGAAGAAATCCTCACAAGATAATAAATAAATAACTATTCAAAAAGCTTTTTACTTTTAAAAAAAAAAAAAAAAAAAAAACTTAAAAACAAAACAGAGATTTTCTTGGTACACACTGTGCAGAGTATTTGTGGGTTTTTTTAAATATTAGTTTTTCTTTTTAATTTGCGTGCTTAGAGTGTTGTGTTGTGCAAGCCCAATCCATTTTCTTGGTCACCACATTATTTTGTTGAAAATAAGTAGCAAGCAACAAAAACCTGGAAGAAGTAGAAGAAGAGAGAAAAGGCTGAGAAAAACAGTAATAGGAGTCTCATAACACCTTTGCAGCCATGGACAATAGAGGAGGAGACTGAGTATAAGATAAGTGAAGTGTGCAGTTGAAGTTCGATGCAAACTCAGAAACTCTCTAGACAGATAAACTTTGGTCATCACAACTTGCCCGATAGAACTTTCAACTCAAACGGAGTGAACACTCCTCCGCGATCGGATGATATTGCGTTCCTTACTTGATCGGATATGTTTTTCTTTGGCGCTGGTGGACGCGGCTGAGCGAGCCGAACCAGAAGGAATTAGTTAATTAATTATTAATTAATTAATTAATTAATTAATAATTATGAAAAAAGGAAAGGGGAAGAACAACGGCTTGTTGCCGAATTCATTGAGGATAATCTCTCTGTGCCTGAAGACAGTTTCAACGAATGCCACCACCGTTGCTTCCACCGTGCGCTCCGCCGGCGCCTCCGTCGCCGCTTCAATTTCCTCTTCTGCTGAGGATCACAAAGATCAGGTACTGCTTCCGCTCCACCCTAGACTCCATGATTGTTTTTGCGTTCTTGCGTTTTCGTACCTACTGTTAATAAAACTAAATAAATAAACCTTTTTGTTGGTGCTTATTAAATATTAAATATTAACTATCTTAGTATTCTAGTTTTCTTGTAGGTAATTGCAACGAACAGGAAGAAGGAGTTGATCACGATAAAGAACTAAATATGTTTGTTATTATGTTTGCTTCAGTTACACCATTTGATTTGACATACAGCAAATGTGTTACTTCACATTTTTCAGGATTAGCTCTATCAATTTAAATGCGCCAGTTTAGACTGAAGATACTGGCCGATATACTTTTTTTGCACCAAAATTTTCTGAATTACCGAAAGTGCACACTGAGTTGGCTTTATTTGTTAATTTGTGTAGATTAGCCATGTTATTTGAAATGAGTGTGAAAGAAACAGGGATGAACTTTTTGAGAAAAAATTGTATGGAAAACTTAACCTTGAATTTATACCTTCAGTTATTTTTGGGATACCACACTGATTCCCTTGGACAACATTTGTGAATCTAGTCAACATTTTGTTAGGATTCTCGGACTTGAAGCTAACCTAGGGGATGTTAATTTAATAATTTCTTGCAATAAGGTGAGATATTAAATATAGAATCTGTATGATTCACCAAACTTTAGTATCATTTTTCTTTTATTCACAGGAATCAAATGCAGATGTGAGAGGATTCATAACAACTTATACCCACTTAATCAATTGAGTTAGAATCTCTTGACAAATTATAGTATCATTAATTACACATTGGAATTTACACAAGCTTTAAATACTGTATAATTGATTTTACTCTATTAGATTTGACTTTTTATAGATTTTGCTTTGTTAGATTTGATTTGGTCGATAGGTTTCTCAATATTTTGCATTTTAACTGCTTTGCAATGTGGCTAATTTTCCATTACTTTTAAGATTAAACTTTATGCTTCAACCTTTTTATTTGTTTACTAGATGAGCTAATGTATCCAATATCACTTCCTATTAATCATAACTTTTCCTTTTACTACTTGGTGGACAGGTAACGTGGGCTGGTTTTGATATATTGGAGCTTGATCCATCTCACTCCAGACACGTTCTTTTACTTGGTTATCTTAATGGATTTCAAGTTCTTTATGTGGAGGATGCCTCTGGCTTCAGTGAATTGGTATCAAAGCGTGATGGTCCAGTTTCTTTTCTACAGATGCAGCCCTTCCCTATTGGTTGTGATGGCCAGGAGGGATTCAGAAAGTCACATCCTTTACTGTTGGTTGTTTCTGGGGATGACACTTGCAATGTAAACCAGAACAATACTGGTTTGGGTGGTTTAGGAAGGGATGATAATGCTGAGACTCAACCTAGGAACAATGTCAATTCTTCAACAACTGTTCGGTTTTACTCCATGAAGTCTCACCGTTATGTTCATGTTCTGAGGTTCCGATCTACCGTGTGTATGATCAGATGTAGTGCACGGATAGTAGCTGTTGGTCTTGCCACACAAGTATGCCATTGTTTGTCCAGTGTCTTTTAGGATTGTTTATTACTTTTATTAGAGGAGTATTGTAGATGAAAATAGTAAGATCTATTTGACTTGGCTTGTTTATATACTGTATACTTTTTTTATTTAATTTATTTGCTTTTTGCAGATATACTGCTTTGATGCTGTGACGCTTGAGAATAAGTTTAGTGTTCTCACTTATCCTGTTCCTCAGTTAGCTGGACAAGGAGCAACCGGTGTTAATGTTGGTTATGGTCCCATGGCTGTGGGTCCGAGGTGGTTGGCATATGCTTCTAACAACCCCCTTCCCTCTAATTTAGGTTGCTTAAGCCCACAAAATTGCAGTGCTTCTGTGGGAATCAGTCAATCATCGTCTTCTCCAAGCAGTGGAAGTGTAGTTGCTCGTTATGCAATGGAATCCAGTAGACATTTGGCTGCTGGAATAATCAAATATTGTCAAGAGCTGCTTCCTGATGGTTCCTCTTCTCCTGCACCATCAAACTCAGGTGTAAAAGTCAATAGGGATACAGGAAGTGATGCAGATAATGCAGGAATGGTTGGTATTGCTTCATAATGGATGAACTAATTTGATATGTTAGATATTTGTGGGCTTTATGTGATGTTAATCTCCAGCTTGTTCTTGTGTCATATGGTTGATTGCAGGTAGTTGTCAAGGATTTTGTTTCCAGAGTTATCATATCACAATTCAAAGCTCACACTAGTCCTATATCTGCATTATGTTTTGACCCTAGTGGGACCCTTCTGGTCACTGCATCAGTCTATGGGAATAACATTAATATTTTTCGGATAATGCCATCATCGTCATGCAAGAGTTCAGGCATTCCAGACTCCAACTGGAACTCTTCTCATGTGCATCTTTATAAACTTCATCGTGGAATAACACCAGCTGTCAGTATATCATAGTTAATTCTGATGTATTTATTTTCTTTGTTTTCCAAATATGATATTCCTTTATAGCTTGTCTTCATACCCTGTTGATCTTTTTTTTTATCTTCTTATTATCCAGATGATTCAGGACATCTGTTTCAGTAATTATAGTCAGTGGATTGCAATTGTCTCATCCAAGGGTACTTGTCATCTTTTTGTTTTGTCTCCCTTTGGAGGTGATACCGGTTTTCAAATTATTAGTTCACAGGGTGAAGAGCCGTCCTTACTTCCAGTTTATTCTCTGCCTTGGTGGTACACTCCAGCTTCCCATTCTCATCAGCAATCTTTGCCTCCCCCAGCACCTATTGTCCTTTCTGTGGCTAGCCGAATAAAATATAGTAGTTTTGGATGGCTTAATACTGTTCACAATTCTGCTGCGAATGTGACAGGAAAAGTTTTTGTGCCATCTGGTGCCATTGCTGCCATCTTCCATAATTCCTTGTCTCACTCGCAACAGCTTGTTAAGTCAAAGGCAAAACCCTTAGAGCATATACTGGTATATACACCTTCGGGTCATGTGGTTCAACATGAACTTCTGCCACCTGTTGGTTTAGAAACAGCCGAAAATGGTTTGAGAAACCAATCAACTTCACTCCTGCATATGCAGGAGGATGAGTTCAGAGTCAAAGTGGAACCTATTCAATGGTGGGACGTATGTAGAAGGTCAGAATGGCCAGAAAAAGGTGATCCTTGCAGCAATGCCTTTGATAGACAAGCAGGTAATGAGAGAGTTCAAGAGAAAATAGGTTACAGTGACATCCATGGATTGGATTGTTTGGGTGTAAGTGATGGAGCAGGGGATAAGATGGTAAAACCTTCTAGTGGGAATATGCAGGAGAGGTTTCACTGGTATCTGTCTAATGCGGAGGTGCAAGTAAATTTTGGAAGGTTACCCATATGGCAAAAGTCTAAGGTATTTATTGTGCCAAGTTTTGATTTTCATATACAACACTGAATTAGTAGTTTACAATTTTGTTTCTTCAGATTTGTTTCTATACAATGAATTGTGCGGGAGCTAGTTTCAGTGCTTGTGGAGAGTTTGAAATTGAAAAGGTCCCTGCTAATGAAGTTGAGATAAGACGGAAGGAGTTGCTGCCTGTTTTTGACCATTTTCATAGCATCAGATCAAGCTGGAATGAGAGGTGGTAACTATTTTCTTTTTCATTCCTTGCATATTTTGTGATCTGTATGTGGTACCAATGTTTTATAAAATCATGTCATTCTATCTGATTAATACTACTTTTTTATTACAGAAAATGACTGTTAACAGTGTTAAATAATAAAACAAAATGAGCTTTACAGAAGACATTAAAGAAACAATATAACGGGGTTTTAGTAGCTATAGCATTCACAGACTTCCAGGGTTCAGGTTTTTAGCACCATACTTTAAGTATCTGCTGCTTGTATAAGGTTGATGAATTGGAGGCATTTGAGGGGATCTATTTACCTTGACCAATTAAGTATTGTCTAGCAGAATCCATTTGTTACCAATTTGACATCAGTGACATCTATCCAAGGAACTTTTTTTGGTTTGTATGTGCTTGTCAATGATCTTATTTTGTGTTCCTGCAGTTGTGCTAATCACTTAATACTTGGGTTTTAATCAATTTAGTATTGTCTTGCAAAATGCATACATTATCACTAGTGACAACTGTTATCCACTTATCCTAAAGGAACTTTTTTTTTTTTTTTTTGTGTTTGTCAATGATCTTATTTTGTGCTCAACTGCTCATGCTAATTACGTAATCTTTCACTTTTAATTTAGAGGCCTTGCTGGAGAAAGATATTTAAGTCCTACATCTCCGGTTACCAATCAGGCTGATGACAAGGAAACTGCTGATGTGTCAGTTATTTGTCATTCCAAACCAGCATCACTGAGTTCCACTGAAAGCTCTGAGGGAGGTAAGAAGCTAGTGTGCTGAAAAAATACATTGGAATTGTGCAAGATTATAGATACAAATTTTCATAATGTTACAAAATTTGTTCTTCAACATAATGATTGACGAATAGCTGAGTTTCATGTTTGGATTGGTGGTAGAGAATAGAGTGGAATAGAATGGAGTGGGAAGGAATGGAATGGATTAAAAATGCCTTTCTATTGTTTGGATAATTTAAAGTAGAATGGAACAAATATTTCATTACATTGTTTGGAAAAGGCAGAGTGGAATAAATTATAATTTTTAGTTCCTATATTGCTCTTATTGTTTTGTTTAGTTTTGTCTTGCTGATTTTTTTTACAAGTGTTCATATCCTGATGATGTAAACACAAGTTTTATTACATTGAGCTATTACTTATTATTTAGTGCAAAAAATATGCTTCTACCATCCATTATAAATGTTGGTGATCTCACATTGCTTAGAGTTATGGCTGTATGGTGTATATAAGTGGAGGGTAATCCTTGTCTTGCAAGCCAGTTTTATAAGGTTGAATAAGTTCTTAACCTACATTCCTAAGATGGTATCAAAGTCTAACTCAACCTTACAAAACTAGCTTGTAAGACAGGGATTACCAACTTATATACATTAAATAGGTCATATTTTTAGACTATGTGAGATTTCCAATACACTCCCTTTATATTGAATACTAGGCATTTTGAGTGTGCAGACTAAACAATGGGTGGTCCGATAGCAAGTGACACGGTAGGCTTAACAACAACAATTCTAGGATAGACTCTGATACCATCTTAGAAATGTGGGGTAAGGACCTAACTCAACCTTACAAAACCTGCTTGTAAGGTAAGAGTTGCCCTTACTTATATACACTAAACAGGTTATATCTTTAGGCGATGTGGATTCCCCAACAATAAATAACAGTTCCGGCACATTAAAAAGAACCAAACACAAGTCACCAATAAAAATACCAAATTTTAAACATAGCCCACACAAAATAAAGAGAATCAAACATGAGTCACCAATAAAAAAAACACCAAAATTAATACCCATCTAACACAAAAAATGTTTGACATAAAAGAATTTCCATTTAATTAAATAAATCTGACTTAGTGTTATTTAAAACAAAAAGTAAAATCTTCATTTTCTAATTGCCTACTAAACAAGAAGTAAGAAAGAAATGCTTGTACTTTCAATTGGAGAGCTAACTTATGAAAGGTACTTTCAATCGGATAACCACCTTATGAAATGGAAAGAGGTGACAAAAAACTGATAAATATTAATTTTATAGAAAATAGAAGATAAATGAAAAATATAATAAGATACAAGATAGATAAAAAATAGAAAAATATTTCATGAAGGATTAAAGATGGAGAAAGAATATAGTAAAAGAAAAATTCATAAAAGATAAAGAAGAAAATGAAGATAGAAGATTTCACGAAACATAAATGAAAAAAGGAGAAAGATAATAGAAGAAATTTCCTTAAAAGATACAAGATAGTGGAAGAAGATGAAGATAAAAGAAAATTTGATAGTTGAAAGAAGGTAAAGGAGATAGAACACTAAACATCCATAAAGGGTTGAAGAAGGAAGGCGAGGAAGATGGTGAAAGATGAAGGAAAGCAAGCAAGATAATGAAAAAGAAAGAGGAAATAGATAAAAGATGGCAACAATATTCAAGTCAAAGTATAAAAGGTCAAATTAGTAATTATAGAAATTAGAAACTCCATCCCACCGTATATGTCTCAAGCCAGAGAGAAAGGAAAATTAGGGAAAACAGTGGAATGAATACGAAAAGTGAAACATTTATGTTATCCATTCCCTTCCACCTAATACCACCAATCCAAACAAAGCCTTAATTAATTCTTAATCTACTTTTACCATTTTGAATCTCGTGTGGCGACCTCTCATTAACATAATGTACTGATTTTCTCTAGGTTCATCAAGAAGAATTGAAAATCTGCTAGACTTGGATCAAGTTCCTTCTAATTATCAAATACTTGGTGAGGTATGCATGGAAAGAATGGAGACAGTCAATGTTGAGCCTTCTCTACAAAACCACATTGTGATGGAAAGTTCATCATGTCTGTCGGGAAACTTGGAACATTTTGATTTTAACCTTGATTGTATTGAAAGTCCTACATTCCAAAACATAACACCTGAAGGAATAGATTCTATAGGTGTGACATGTGAGAACTCGGCATTGGTCCTTGAACGTACTTCAGATGAGACTGAATTTGTGGAAGTAGCCTCGGCAATGCAAAATGAAGGTGTTGGGATATCTTTCGAGGATGGCCACTGCAAAACAGAGGAGCATGATCAAAGTGATGTGTTAACTGAGGTTGTAACTGATGATGTTGACAGCAGTAGTAGCCACCACGAAAGAGAGCAACTGGAGGAGGATGGGGAAAATGATGAAATGCTTGGTGGCATATTTTGCTTTTCTGAAGAAGGTAAAAATATAAAACCTCCTATCTGCTTCTGCATCTATTTTCTAAATCTTTTGTGATTGTTTTGCTGGTATCATCATTGTATCACTATTAGTCTATTACCAATGAATTCATTAATCTCTCATTTATTTTAGGTTGAGTACCACTATTGAAGAATAATTCGCAGCAGCATCTATGAAATCATCTCGTCATCTGTGCTGGCTGGAATCTTAGCTAGGAAATATAAAATCAATGTAAATTTTGTGAATAAGAAATGGCATACGAGTGAAAATTTAGATTGATTTGTTGCTGAATGTGCGGTCTCCGTTGGACTCTCACTCTTGTACATTCTGTAGATGGAAATTCACGTATTCATGGGCTTACTAACTTCGAGCCTTGTGATGTGGTAAGTTCTAGGTAAAGGTATTTTTAGCTTGCATTTACAATCGTAAGCTGATTATTTATCAAAGTTATCTGTAAATACGAATCAGGCATGCAATTCCCTTCAAGTTGTGTATCATTTTTATTTTGAATTTGGCAAACAGAAGAAATGAAAGATGTAAAAACTCAATTAATAGTGTTCACTGATGCTTCTCCCTCTCTTCATGCAGATGTAGTATGGTATCAGCGTAGTATGATGATTATGTTAATGAGTGGAGATAACAGTCTCTCTAAACTTTGATTTTCCTTTTATTGGAAGAAAAATGGATAGTGCGATTGTTATTATTGGAATGGATGGACAATCAGAGACCAGAGTGAAATATAGGATGGGAAAATGGACATGGTTGTGGCTGTGGGGATGGAAATATAAGATTTACATTAGGCTTAAAAGATGTTTTTGGTTTTTGAAATATGATGATTATGTTTTGGTGTTAATTTTTTTTATTGTTTTAATTTTCAAAATATTTAATATTATTTTTTATGCAATAAAAACAATAAAAAAAAAACCTATCAAGGACTAAAATAAATGTTTAAATAAATAACTAACAAGTATTGTTTGGGATTGTTAATTTTTTTTCTGGTGACTCAATAATAAAATAAATATTATGTGGAGATTAAAAGGATATTTATTTTAGTCTTTATTCAATATTTATTTAATTGTTTTGATTTTCGTGACAGATGAAATTTAGTGGTGCGAGAAACACATTGTTTGGACATGAGATGAAATAAGAAGATAAAAATTAAGAAAATGACGGTAGAGATCATTAAAAATAAGAGTGAATTTGGGGTGAAAATAGGTATTATTTGAATTGGTGAATTAGAAAGAGAAAGAAATAATTTTTTATGTTATTTTTCGTTTAGATAGAAGAAGAAAGAAATAGAATAAAATAACCAGAAGGCAATTTTATTCTTTTGAATATTAAAAATTGTGAGTCAAATCTTAATATTCTGTTTAACCATTTTCATTGAACACCATTGTGCTTTTCTGTTCAAACGTCAGCCCCATTTCACTGCATTCTCAGGCCAAATGAAATCAGATGGGCCAACGAAAATTCACTCCTTTTAAATTTCACGTTTAAGGTTATGATAAAATTGGATTAATAATACCGGTTATGATTAATTTAATATAATTTTTATCTGATTTGAAACTATGATAAGATTGTATTATTTAAACTTCTATTTTCACTTTATTAAGATTCAAAAATTTGTTAAATATGTTTAGTTTTTTTTTATTTTTCTTCAAAAAAAACTTTTTAGTCTCTAAATATTTTTATTGAGATCTTAGTTTTTAAACTTTTTTATATTCAAGTTATCCACGATTTCACAGTTAATGACAAAATAATCTCAGTCCATCTCCATGATCAATGCATCGTTTGATGATCGCAATGATGTTCACATCACTGATGGACATGATTTATAGAGGATTTCTTATAGTTTCTGGTTTGATCACCGTGTCAACGATAATGTAACAGTGTTAATTTAGAAGGATTTAGTTCAAAAACTTTAAAACTATTATAAGAACATTTTAAAAAACATTTCAAACTGTAGGTAATTAATTAAAAACTTAATAAAACTACAGAGAATGTGCAGAGTGATACAACCTTTTTTCTATTCTTAACCCAAATTAACTTAATTAATTAATCAAATTTTTAATACTGAAATGTAAATTTGAGTAATTTGGTTTCTTCTTAAAAAACAAGTATTTTGGTCTCTTATCTACTCTAGCCTTTTTTATTCATATATTTTGACTTTTAATCTAGTTTTACTAAATATCTTTGATTAACAATTTTAGTCTCTTATTTCCTTTTCTATTCATTTGTTTTGACTTTTAATTTAATTTTACGAAATATCTTTGACTATATTTATTATTTAATTTTTTATCATGTTTTAGAGAAATAGATTAATGGGATATATATATATATATATATATATATATATATAATTAAAATTGTAAGGAAAATGTATATTAAATAAAAAGTATTGATATGAAAAATTATTATCTATTTTTAAAATCATTAAATTAAAGGGTAAATACTTTTTAAATATAATATTTAAAATTCAAACTTTAAGGTTAAAAATGACACATGCAAATATTTTATTTCAATAACACGAGCTAAATCAATACTATATTAATTGAATTGATTGGAAATTATAAAAATTAAATTAATCTAATTAAATTTGTTAAACTTAATTTTTTATTTGACTATTGAGATTTCGGGACAGTGAACACTAATACTGCAAATTGGTGAGACAAAAGCAAAAGCAGCAAGTTGACTCCTTCCTCCTTTGAACAAAAGCACACGACAACTTTTTCAAAGTACTTTCAGTTTTTTCCAAGTCCAAACTAAACTTAACAAAACCATAGTAAATTTGTCTCAGTTGCATAAGCACATGTTGAAAAGTGGGTTGGTCTAACTCAATATTATGAAATAAAATCGGTTTATGAAGTGAGGTTTGAACCCCATTTTTATCCCTTCAATAATTAGACTTTCAACAGTACCGTGACTAGTTGTTGTTGTGGCCAAGTGCCAACAGGTATTTCTAGATGATCAGTTCAATCAGCTTCAGAAACTGCAAGATGAGAAAAATCCATATTTTGTGATGGAGGTTGTGACCATGTTCTTTGCTGATTCTGAGAAACTTCTATATAGGATTGCACTCACCTGTAATAATGCAATGTTGTATATATTCTCTCCAATTAAAGGGGTAATAAGACTATTTTTATATTTTCGTGAGATTTCATAAAACTTTTTTGTTTGATTTATTTATATACAGGATCCTCTAATTATTTAAAATATATTACTCTCACATCCCTTTGTATTCTAGATTGATCCCTTATTTATGAAATATTGCTGTGAAACTTCCTGTAAAAAAAATGTAAAGTTAATGATAAAAAAAAGCCAAATACAGTATTAATGAAAAGTGTTAATTGTTCTTATGACCTATATATGAAGAGAACAAAAACCTGTGGATTTCAAAAGTGTAGATTCTCATGTCCAACAGTTCAAGGGAAGTAGTGCAAGGTATACTTTAGGATTATTTTTCCTTTATATGCTCGGAGGAAATTAATTTTAGAAAAAAACTTAGGTAAAATTCATTACGTGTTGTTTGTACCATCTTCTAATCAGAATTAGAATTTCACCAGAGTAATCTGCGTAATCATCAATTCTGATTAGAGAACAGTACAAATGCCACTTAAGAACTACCTAAATTTTGTCTTTAATTTTATTATTTTGTGATATTGTTTGATTAACAGTGTTGGTGCTGCGAGAGCAAGAGATGTTTGCAGTAACTTCAGAAATAGACGTGAGTTCTTCAAAGTGCAAACTCATTTTTAACTACATTATTCTCTCCTCTTCCCTTTTTGAACATGTACTTTATTGTCTTAACATTTGTTTACTTCATCGTATCCTGTGAAATATTCTGGGTTACTGCTTGCTAAGATTACTAAATGTGTTCTATGACCTGAAAGTTAATGGTCACAATAGCACTTTTCTTATAATTTATGAAACATTTTTGAAGTTGTATCTAGAAATCAATTTTGAAGAAAACAATGAAAATGCTAAAATTAGTACAGCATACAGCTTAAATTGGTCTAGTAGTACGTTTTTCAATTTAGCCAATTCTTCAGAATTTTTTTTATTTATTTTTTAAGATTTTTAAAGAATGCTACAGTACTTGGTTTAATTTTTTTTGTCTCAGCGTTTGTCATTTAAAATGCAATATTTCATTTGTTTTTTTTTTATCGAAATGCAATACTTCATGTTTCAGTTAAAAAATAACTAAATATGTGGGGCATTTAAAAGGAGAAAAATAAATAATTTAGTCATGGACTACAAAGACTCTATCGGTTCATGTTGTCACCTGTATTCTTATTTTTAAGAGAAAACTAAGCTACTACTACCATTTGCATTTAGTTTATCCTGAATATTGGAAATTACTTTTGAGAAAAAATAAAATTCCACTTGAGCACTTAGTTAGGGAATATGCCTTTCCACTTAGCCTAGAAAGAATATAGCATGTTTATTGTATGCTTCTTCACCACGATCACTTTCGAAAGAGTTACAACCATTAATAGTACAGGAGATCTTGCACTGATGATTTTCACTACCACAATAGTTGGACACGAATTGGAGTCACTAAAAGCATATATTGGTGCAGGTGTATGAGATTTTTGCAATAGTTGCAACATGAATACTCTCTGCTGAAGAACAATCTTCAATACTTATTTAAGGTAAGTGTAATATCTTGCTCTAGGAGGCTTGAAAATTTTGTCTCCTGAGAGAATTTAACAAATCTGTAGCTTCTAATACTGTCCCTCCTAGAATCACCTGTCTTTCTGGGATTACGTGGACTAATCTTCATACGACACATTATCAAATATTTTTCTTAAATTAAAAAATGTGGTAAAATATTAGGTAGAGTTTGGTTGTGACTATATAGTTCCAGGTCATGTAATAATTTTTCATCCTTCAGGGTATTTGATAAAAGAGCTGATTCTATACAAGTTTTGATGGTTTTGGGGCAATGCAGCTTCCATATTTTGAATGATTCTTTGAGAATTGCATACAATTTAACCGAGAGGATGGTGCGGATGTGAATAGGCATTTCTTATATTTATTATTTTTTTAAGAAAAAGAGAAGGTATGCAAAGATATCACATTAGTGTCAATGAACTAATAGTTTGGTACATTTCTTATAGTTTGGTACAGGATATATGATTCCTGTCCTAATGAACTATTGGCTTGTTTAAAAATCGAAGTGCATTTTTACTCAATAAGGTAACAAGTTTGATCATCATTTATAACATCATGTTGAAAAGCACACAAAAATACATAAAAAATCTTAAGTATTTAAATTAAGTTGGAGAAGACTTTTAAACAAATGTCTCTCATATTTAAGCTAAGTTGAGAGAAACCAGCCCTAATTAACTTCTTAATTCAACGTCCATTCCTTTATTTAATTAAAGTTATTCCAATTTGATGTAATCCTCAAGGAGAATAGCATAGGAGTCACGGATCTTCATGCTTCAATGGAGACTTAGGTGTTTAGGAAGAAGAAGCTTGCACCTCAAGGAGAAAAGAAATGGAGAAAACGGATTAGAAGAGTAATGGAAGCGTCATGGCAAGTGCCAATAAGCTTGAGGTGGAACCACCACAATGGAGCAAGGAAGCCATTGATGAGATTCAAGGTTCTTCACAAGAACACAAGAGAGAAAACACTCTCAATTTTCTGAATTCAATTCTCAATTAATCAAAAGTGTTTACAATTCAAATGGAAAGCTACTTATACTTCACTTAGGTGGCGCCAAACTTGGGAACCAAGGACCAAACCGCCACCCTTGGATCTAGCTTGGGATCAACATGTGGAAAGCTCTCTCAAGCACCTCACACGAATCACCAAGCTCCATTCTTGGATCAAGAAAGGATCCTAGGGTCACGGTGTGGAGCTTTAGTGGTGGGAAAAACATGTCTTAAGTTTGAATTCTAGCCTCTTGATTAGATCTTAATCAAGTGGTTAGAGTTCACTTAAGAAGTGGTGCCAAAAGCATGGCTTAGCTGAATTTGAACTCAACCATTAGATTAGAATTTGTAGATCCCATCTAAAGGTTGAGATTCAAATTGAGTTAGTGCTTCCTCCACTACTTTCCTTCCAAATCTCTTCCACTCTCTCCCAAGAAAGTGTGCGCCACTCTCTCCCTCTTTAGTAGAGATTTTTGGTTTTATTTTGGTACTCCTAGGCCGTGAGCCACACTAGCACATGTGTGTCTAATTATTCAAAGCTTAACTCCTATTTACAAGTTACAAATACTAGAAATATTACAAGTCCTATTACAAGTTAAGAAGAAGTCTTGAGTTGACTCTTGACTTGAGAGTTGACTTTGACTTTGGAGTTGACTCTCCACTTCTTCTTGTATTTTCTTTGTCATGGACCTTGTGATTCTTCTAGGCAAGGATGGTCCTCCATCAAACCCTCCTTCTTGTCTTGAACTTGTCCTCAAGTTATGCTCCTCTTCACCTACAACAAAAGGAGATAAATCACTAACATTGAAAGAATTACTACAAGTATAAGTGTTAGGGAGGTCAAGTTTGTAAGCATTTGGTCCAAGTTTTTGGAGAATCTTGAAAGGACCGTCTCCTCTAGGTGAAAGTTTTGATCCCCTAAGAGTAGGGAACCTCTCCTTCCTTAGATGAAGCCAAACCAAATCTCCTTCTTGAAATTGAACATCTTTCTTATGTTGGTTTGCTTTAGCCGCCACCTTGGTGTATCTCTTCTCAATTTGATCCTTAATTTTTGCATGGAGAGTTTTCACTCTTTCGGCCTTGCTAGCTCCATCTACATCCAAAGCAAACTCAAGTGGCAAAGGAATAAGATCAAGAGGTGTTAGTGGGTTGAATCCATATACAATTTCAAATGGAGAATACTTAGTAGTTGCATTTACTACTCTATTATAAGCAAACTCAATAAATGGTAAATGCTCCTCCCAAGTCTTCACATTATCCCTAACAAAACACCTTAGTAGTTGACCTAATGTCCTATTAACCACCTCGGTTTGGCCATCCGTTTGAGGATGACAAGTGGTAGAAAACAAGAGTTTGGTGCCAAGCTTACCCCAAAGGGTCCTCCAAAAATGACTAAGAAATTTGGAGTCCCTATCACTCACTATGCTCTTTGACAACCCATGCAATCTCACCACTTCTTTGAAAAACAAGTTTGCTATGTGTGTGGCGTCATCAACTTTGTGACAAGCAATGAAATGTGCCATTTTAGAAAACCTACACACTATAACAAACAATGAGTCCATTCCCCTTTTGGTTCTAGGCAAACCAAGAACAAAGTCCATAGAAATATCAACCCAAGGGGAATTAGGAATGGGAAGGGGTGTGTACAAACCATGATTCATAACCCTAGACTTGACCCTATGACATGCAATGCACTTAGATATGAATCGGTTCACATCTCTCTTCATGTGTGGCCAATAAAAATGTTCTTGTAATATAGCTAGGGTTTTATCAATTCCAAAATGCCCCATGATGCCCCCTTCATGTGCTTCACATACTAGTAAGTCTCTTAAAGATGTCTTAGGCATACACAAAGTTTTTCCTTTAAAAAGATAGCCTTCATGCCTATAGAATTCTTTATGAGCCCCATGCACACACATCATGTACGCTTCACCGAAATCAAGGTCATTTTCATACAAGCATTTGATATGTTCAAAACCTAGCATCTTAGTTTCTAACATGGTAATTAAGGTGTATCTCCTACTAAGTGCATCGGCTACAACATTATTCACACCCTTCTTGTATTTAATGACATAAGGAAAAGTTTCAATGAATTCTACCCATCTTGCATGTCTTTTACCCAATTTTCCTTGGCCTTTCAAGTGCTTCAAAGCCTCATGATGGGTATGCACTATGAACTCTTTGGGAAGGAGGTAGTGTTGCCATACTTAGAAGGCTCTCACTAGGGCATACATCTCCTTGTCATATGTTGAGTAGTTCACTTGTGCACCTTTGAGCTTTTCACTATAGTAGGCCACGGGATGTGCTCCTTGTGTCAATACGGCTCTCACTCCTACATTTGAAGCATCACACTCCAATTCAAAGGACAAATCAAAGTTAGGCAAAACAAGAATAGGTGCATTAGTTAACTTTTCCTTTAATAACCGAAAGGCTTCCTCTTGCTTAGGCCCCCACACAAATGGAATTTCCTTCTTAACAAGTTCATTTAAAGGAGAAGCAATTGTACTAAAGTCTTTAACAAATCTCCTATAGAAACTAGCTAAGCCATGAAAACTCCTAACATCTTTTACACAAGTGGGAGTAGGCCACTCTTGTATAGCTTTTACCTTTCCTTCACCAACTTGAACTCCTTGAGAGCTCACTACAAAACCGAGAAATACTACCTTGTTGGTGGAGAAGGTGCATTTGCTCTTGTTGGCATAGAGATGTTCCTTCCTAAATACTTCCAAGACGCATTTCAAATGTGTTAGATGTTCAAGAAAAGTTTTACTATATATCAAAATATCATCAAAGTACACAACTACAAACTTTCCTAAAAACTCTCTCAACACATGGTTCATGAGCCTCATGAAGGTACTAGGTGCATTAGATAAGCCAAATGGCATAACAAGCCATTCATATAACCCAAATTTAGTCTTAAACGTGGTTTTCCACTCATCCCCTTGTTTCATTCTAATTTGGTGGTAACCACTTTTAAGATCTATCTTTGAGAATACACAAACACCATGCAATTCATCCAACAAGTCATCTAATCTAGGGATAGGATGGCGATACCTAATAGTGATATTGTTGATTGCTCTACAATCGGTGCACATCCTCCATGTTTCCTCCTTTTTAGGTACTAATATCACGGGTGATGCACAAGGAGAAAGACTCTCCTTCACCCAACCCTTGTCCATAAGTTCTTGCACTTGCCTTTGAATTTCATGGCTCTCTTGAGGAGAACTCCTATAGCTTGGACGGTTTGGTAGTGGTGCACCCGATATCAAGTCAATTTGATGCTCAATGCCTCTTATAGGGGGAAGGCCGTGAGGTATGTCTTTGGGAAAGACATCTTGGAACTCCTCCAATAAGGCCTCCAAGCTTCCTTGCTCACCTACAAAGTTAGAACTCAAAACCAAAGGATTAGGCATGCAAAGAAACATGGACTTCCTAGCTAGATAATCTCTCTTGAGCTCACTCCTTTCTATCAAGAAGCTCTCTTTCTTTTCATTCTTTTTCCTTTTCCATTTTTCAAGCTTATGGACCTTAGGATTAGACAACTTCCCTTTGGTTTTACCTCCCTTGGAGCTCTCGGTCGTGGGCTTGCCACCATACTTGGGTGTGCCCTTGGAGCTCTCGGCTAAGGTGAGTTGCTTCTCTTGGTCTCTCTTAAGCTTTATCTTTATTTGATCTTCACAAACCTCCTTAGGTGTTAGTGGTTTGAGTGTGACCTTCTTACCTACATGAGAAAGAATGTAAGTATTGGCAACTCCATCATGTATAGCCTTTCTATCAAATTGCCAAGGTCTACCAAGGAGTAAGTGTGTGGCCTCCATAGGAACAACATCACAAAGTACTTCATCATTATATTTGTCAATAGTAAAAGATATGAGTACTTGTTTGTCTACCACTAACTCTCCTTTTTCACTCAACCATTGTAGTTTATATGGTTTAGCATGTGAAGATGTTTTCAATTTTAATTTATCCACTAATGTAGTGCTTACTACATTAGTGCAACTTCCACTATCAATAATTAAAGAGCATACCTTCCCTTCAATAGTACATCTACTATGGAAGATATTCTCCCTTTGTGAGTCATCAAGCTCCTTACTTACATTGCTTAGCATCCTCCTTACCATCAATAGGTCTCCCTCCTCGGCTTGCTCATAAGAGGAATGCTCACTTGCACTTGATGCTCCACTCTCACTAGATGATGAGCTTGAATATTCACTTGTGATTGCTCCATCATTCCTCACCATCATAGCTTTCTTGTTTGGGCAATGAGAGGCTATGTGGCCATGACCTAGACATTTGAAACATTTAATAGAACTAGGTTTAGAAGGGTTAGGATGTACCTCTTTTACCTTGGTGATGTCTCGGTCATGCTTGCTTTTTGTGTTGGAATAACCTTCATTCTTGCCTTTGCCTCTCCAAGAGTTAGAGTATGAAATAGAGGATCTCTTGAAGGTGCCTTTCCTCTTGATTTGTTGTTCCACCTTCTCGGCCTTATGTATGGCCTCCTCTATGGTCACATAGCTTTGGAGCTCAAGAATGTCTTGAATTTCCCTATTAAGTCCATGGGTGAACCTAGCTAGTGTGGCCTCTCGAGCCTCTTGGTAGTCACATCTTAGCATAGTCAACTCAAGCTCCTTATAGTACTCTTGCACACTCTTGGTCCCTTGAGTCAACCTTTGGAGTTTTATGTGTTGGTCTTTCTCATAGGTGGGTGGCACAAACCTAACTCTCATAGCTTCTTTTAGTTGGGTCCATGAGGTGATTTGTGGTCTCCTCCTCCTCTCACCCTCTACTAGAATTTGGTTCCACCACACTAGTGCATACCCCTCAAACTCCAAGATAGCTAAGTTCAACTTCTTCTCCTCATTTAGAACGGGATAGCATGAGAAAACTTGGTCTAGGTTCATGATCCACTCTAAGTATGTCTCGGCACTTCCTTCACCATTAAACTTAGGTAGGTTTAGCTTAAGGTTCCTCTCATCTATCCTACCCTCTCCATCATAGAATTGGTTGCCTCGGCCATACCCTCCAAAATTACCATAGTCTTCTCTTCTAGCTTCCCTTCTACCTCTCCTATGACCCCTATACTCATGGTCATCTTCATCATTGCTCCCACCTTCACTACTCCTAGGTGTACGTTGGCTTCCTCTACTAGCACTTCCTCGGTTACTAGAATTTCCAGCACCCTTAGGTTCATGATTTGCATGGTTTCCACTTGTCTCACCAAGGATCTTCTTTTCTAGTTCCTTCCTAATCTTCCTCTCTTCCTTAACTCTCCTTTCTAGATCAAACCTCTCTTCTAAACTAGTTTGTAACATACTCTTCATTAAATCCATCATTTTTCTAGTTTTAGGTGATAGGTCATTTCCTACACTAGGAGAACTATCCATAGCTGCACAATAAAGATTAGTACACAAAATATAGAAGAAAATGGAATCCTTTCTACTCACTAAGTGTATGCACTCAAGTCACTCGTATTTCACACTTTCAAGACTCTTTCTCTAATGTTCACTCTTGTCTTTTTCCACTCAACTCTCTTTATACTCTTGTTCAAACCTCTAATCAATCATTCAAGGTTCAAGTATCCAAAGTGAAAGAGGAACGGTTCTAGAGTCAAGCTTAGGAATTCCAAGAAATACAAACTCAAGACAACTTAGGAGTCCAAAAATGACAAGCAATAAAAGGTACTCAATGAACAAAATTTTGGCTACTCAAATATAAGAAGTTTATATGTGACAAAGGCACTAAACTACTGCAGTTTGGACAGCCACAAATAATGCTCAAAAATTGGAAAATTATGGCAACACCCAAGACAAAATTTCAAGCCAATTTAATAGCAATTTGAAACCGGATTTTTAGGCAAGTTTCAAGTGAATTTTTGTGAAGTGATTTTAAGTGATTAGGTGCAGTTTTTTCACCACTGTACAGCCAAGTAATATACTCAAAATACAGGGGAAAAAATAGAGTTTCAAGTTACCAAGCACATCATACACCACAAGTTCAAGAATCTAGGCTACTAGCAAGCTAAACTCAAGTTTTGGTGATAATGCTTAGTCCTAAGTGTCTCTAGTGTTCTAAGTCCTTTGAACCACTAATTTTGGGAGTGTTTAGAGGCTCAAATAGTGAAGGTACTGCACTGCACATTTAGGCTTTAATTTCACTAAATTCACTTTTAAATTGCTCTTTTTCTACTCACTTGAATTTCACTTTTCTTGTTTTTCTTCTCTTTGAATTTTCTTGTGATTCCTTTTCTTGTAATGCTTTCCTTTGATTTTTTTTATTTTTTTTTTTTGACTTTTTTATACTTCTTTTCTTGACTTTCTTTTGCTGGACCGAATTGAGAAAAACCTAAGACTAAAGCAAAATTAAGTCTAAAATTACTAGTAAGGTAGATTAAGCATGGTGAAAGCTATTTGAACTTGTAATGCACAATTCTTAGCACTTAAATCATGTGAACAACACCTCAAACACATTCAAACCAGTAATTCACGGAATAGCATGGATTTGGCACGGTTCATACGAAGCAAAAGCAAGAACACATGTGAAAATTACTAGAACAAGTATAGGAAGAAATTTAAACGGTGAATTCACAAGAAATTGATAGGAATTTTATATCTAGGAATTTTTTTAACATGAAAACTCAAATTCAAAATGAAGACAACTCAAGGAACATGTAAAGAACTCAAACAAGTTCAAACAACACGGATCTACAAGAAAAAATGAAGAGAAAACGAAAATTCAAAGCAAGAACTCAAACCGGATAGAAGAATGCTCCAATTGAAGTAGAACAAGCTCTAGATACCAAATTTGATGCAATCCTCAAGGAGAATAGCATAGGAGTCACGGATCTTCATGCTTCAATGGAGACTTAGGTGTTTAGGAAGAAAAAGCTTGCGCCTCAAGGAGAAAAGAAATGGAGAAAACGGATTAGAAGAGTAATGGAAGCGCCATGGCAAGTGCCAATAAGCTTGAGGTGGAACCGCCACAATGGAGCAAGGAAGTCATTGATGAGATTCAAGGTTCTTCACAAGAACACAAGAGAGAAAACACTCTCAATTTTCTGAATTCAATTCTCAATTAATCAAAAGTGTTTACAATTCAAATGGAAAGCTACTTATACTTCACTTAGGTGGCGCCAAACTTGGGAACCAAGGACCAAACCGCCACCCTTGGATCTAGCTTGGGATCAACGTGTGGAAAGCTCTCTCAAGCACCTCACACGGATCACCAAGCTCCATCCTTGGATCAAGAAAAGATCCTAGGGTCACGGTGTGGAGCTTTAGTGGTGGGAAAAGCATGTCTTAAGTTTGAATTCTAACCTCTTGATTAGATCTTAATCAAGTGGTTAGAGTTCACTTAAGAAGTGGTGCCAAAAGCATGGCTTAGCTGAATTTGAACTCAACCATTAGATTAGAATTTGTAGATCCCATCTAAAGGTTGAGATTCAAATTGAGTTAGTGCTTCCTCCACTACTTTCCTTCCAAATCTCTTCCACTCTCTCCCAAGAGAGTGTGCGCCACTCTCTCCCTCTTTAGTAGAGATTTTTGGTTTTAGTTTGGTACCCCTAGGCCGTGAGCCACACTAGCACATGTGTGTCTAATTATTCAAAGCTTAACTCCTATTTACAAGTTACAAATACTAGAAATATTACAAGTCCTATTACAAGTTAAGAAGAAGTCTTGAGTTGACTCTTGACTTGAGAGTTGACTTTGACTTTGGAGTTGACTCTCCACTTCTTCTTGTATTTTCTTTGTCATGGACCGTGTGATTCTTCTAGGCAAGGATGATCCTCCATCACTTTTGCATGTCATCGTTAACTTTATTAGAACTCCTCATAATCAAAATCTGAATTTAAATAGTAATAATTAGTATATATGAATTTGTAATTAAAACATTATCACGAAATGATACTAATTTTATACTTTTTCATATTATTTGCATCAACTCAGTGCACCTATTGGTATTACAAACATGTATGTAGCTTTGAGCCATTCAAACTCATACGTACTTAACGTTTCCATGTTTGGCCTGATTTATATGGGTTTGGGGTTGACATGACACATCCACCCCTAACATGTTTATTTAGTTGATTTTATTATGTTTTTTTAACTAAATAAAAATTATTAGGTAATTCGTAACATTAATTATATCAAAGTTTTAATCAATTACTTTATATTATATATTAAAATTTTTAATTAATGTTATATTTTATATATTATAAACAAATATTATTATATGTTCTTAGTTGATATGAGACTCGACATACCTGTGTGATGTAACTAAATTATTATGATATTTTTAGAGAGCTCGGACAAAAGGTCTCAATATATATAAGAACACTCTAATACGAGTTAATAAGAATATTTATTTGAAAAAATTCATGAGTGAGAGAGTTTCCATTAAAGTTATATTAGAGTTTATAGAAATGTACCTGAGATATGAAAGATTGATTGAAATTGACATCAAAATTTTGAATATGGAAAGTAGGCCAACTTTAACCAATTAGTAAGGTTACTTGTATCATGGAGACCATTAACATGTGTCATTGATTCACCAACAAATTAGAGAAGTCCGATATAACATATCCTAATGTCAATGCCGAACAGCACAATATATATATATATATATATATATATATATATATATATATATATAAAAGTAATTAAAAATATGAATAAATGATGCTATAGGTCATCTAATTACTTTTTTTCTCAAATAACAGTCTCTATTATACACATTTACGTGTTTTGTCGGGCTCTAGCTACGCTTGTCATGTGTGGCACTTTCCTATATCATATCACCGTATCTATGTCTCATAATGAATTTGATGATTACAAATAATTATGATGATACTCCACGACAATATACAATTTGCAGTTGTTTAGCGTATTCGTGAAAATACTTGCAACTGACAAAATGGGTTCATGTAGTAATGATGTCGGATGCTCCTTTCATTATTTTTACTCTGTTTTGATACATTTTATCAAATTAAGTGAAACTGTTTCTATTGGTGATCTGGTCAAAATGCTAGTTAAAATGTTAGAAAATTAACATATTCATTTTTAGTAAATAGCTTTTGAAAGAGCCTTTGTTTGGTCAATTAGTATTTTTTTTTTTTTACATGGGCGTATTCAATCTCCTGTTTATTGGATGGTTTTGAATGTATTTCAAACAATTTAAAGGAACAAAGTATAACCTTATCAGAATGAATTTTAAGCTTACAAACTACTTGGAAGAAGATTGGACTCAGACACAAAATTAGGCCAAGCTACTGCTCGGTTTTTATTTTTCATGCTAGAAAATATAGTTTCTTGAGAAATCCTAAAGTTAAAGAGAGACTCAAGAGATCTCTAGCAAATTCTGCCATATGTGACCTAAGAGTGGTACTAGGGTATCACACCTATTTATACTTCATGGATTCCTTAATTGTACTAACAACCACAATCATTTAATTAAGAAGTTTATATGTAGGCAATTTAATTGGCAAAGAATATTATTACTAGCACTTATTGATAAAATAATTAACTTATTAGGAAACATACTTCAAAGACGACTAATTTTTATAAACGTACAAGATTAATTTGAAATGAAGTAATAAGTTATCATATATTTAAGAACAAAACATTATATATATATTAATATTAATTTATGTTTGAAAATTTAAAAATATTAATGAACTATTTTCATTCATTAAAAAAGCATCGTACTAAAAATCATTAAGTTTAAATAAACTTTAAGTGGGCCATTAGTATGAGGCTATACCAAAGAATCAATCAATTGGAATTATTTTGCGTAACTTTGAATGGAAAAAAAAAAAAAAAACTTGCATTTGACGTAATAGGTTGGTGTGGCGACTTGTTTGGGACTCCTTTCAATTTTACCTATTTTTCTTTTTCTATTGGTTAATTTAAAATATATTGTTTATTTTATTTGGTTAAGCAAAGAAATGAGGAACATATTCAATCTCCTTTAGCGTAGTAGTCACTAGTTTGCACCTTCGGTGGACGGAGGGAACATGATTTCTCTCGCAATAATTTTTAATTGGACAAATATTGACCAGAGTTTATTTTGATGTTAAAGTTAACTTAAAAGAAATATTATTGTTCTCGCTGGATTTTGAGGTGGTCCAAGCTGAGCTCGGCCCTAATAAATCCGGCGGCGTGAAGGGTTGGAACCCTCGTTGATTGTATGAGTGATTTAGGTTTTATTTCGTGTGTGTCTCAGATCCTCTATCGGTATTTATAGGGATCATAATTAGGGTTCTATATTCGTGGATTTCATGGGGAAGATTGCTTCAGGCCCAAGAATCCCGCTAAATCAGGGAAAAGATATATGTCCATATTTGTCCATATTTGTTCTATTTATGTTCAGTTCGGCCGGTCAGTGAGGCGAGCCCGGCGTCACGGGGATGAGCTCGGTGCTCATCCCTAGCCCGGTACATCAGCCCCCCGAGCTCAGGCCAAGCGATTGATTGGCATTGAGTTAAGTCATGAGCTCGGTCATCCGAGATAATATGGCGGGAAACTTTCGTGACGGTTGGTATTTCTTCGTTTAAATTTATGAAGTTTTTTTTTTTTTTTATTGGCATTGGATGGGTCTTGCCGTTGATGGGCCGCTGCATGGGCTTGACCGTTACCTTTGGCTGGTAATGGCTCCCTTTTAAGCGTTTTGCCCCTTCATTTTCGCATTTTTCTCTCTCGTGTGCTCTTCTTCTCCCTTGCCCTCATTCTCTGCATTGTCGTTTCTTGCCCTCAGAGTTCGCTTCTTGCTTTCTGTCATCTCCGTTCGTCTTTCTCGTCACCTGTGGTGTTCAAGGCTTGGTTCGGCCTGTGTTTGTCTCGTCGCTGTCTTCTACGCTCGCCGTTTTCTCTAGTCTCCAATTTCTGCTCTTCGCTCACCCTAGGTATGTCTTCCTCTCACTCCTCTGCCACCCATAGCGTAGAGAGTCTAATTCCCCTTTCAGTTTCGGGCTCTGAACCCGAATCAATGGAGGCTTCTTCCTCCTCCCTTGAAGTTTTGACGGGAGAGGCCGATCTCAGATCTGGACCCTCTTTCGTTGCGACCGAGGTCCCCCCTACTGGGGCCGAGGTCCCACCTGTTGGTGTCGCCGAGGTCTCCCCTGTTGAGACCGAGGTGAGGCGCGTCGACGTTGCTACGGAGGCATCTGGAGGCGGCAACACCCTCCCCGATACGGCCGAGGAGGAGATAGCGAGGGAGGCCGAGGAGGCTGACCTCTACGTTCCCATACCTGCCCAGGAGCCCGACTTCTCGTGGCTACTGGAAGAAGTGTCAAGCCGAGTATCCTCCTTCGACAACATAGAAAGTGTCCAGGCCGTCCTTGATAGGTACGATATCCTAAGGGAGGGGTTCGACGACGTGGTTCGGTTCCAGACTTGCAAGCGCAATCAGAGGGTTCATGCTCGCACCCTCGTGTCCGGTCGGTATGCTATCACCGTATACGAGTATATGTTTAGGGAGTACGGCCTAGTTTTCCCCTTGAGTCGCTGTGAGACCGAGGTGTTATCTTTCCTTAACGTGGCACCTAGCCAGCTCCACCCCAATAGTTGGGGCTTCCTTCGCGCTTTCCAAATTCTATGCAAGATGCTCGGTGTCAGGCCGAGCTCTCGCGTCTTTCTTTATCATTACCAACTCAAGCACGGTCCTAAGGTGGGTTGGGCTTCCTTGAGTAATGCCCGGACTGGGGGGGGGGCTTACTCATCCCCTATGCCCAATCATACAAGAAATTCAAGGAGCGCTACTTCAAGCTGTCCCCGGTCAACAATAATATCGTCAAGGCCCCCTTTTTGAAGGACGATCTGACGCCGAGTTACCCTCTACATTGGTGCCTCCCCCGTAAATACACCCGGTTTCCCGAGGAATTGCTGACCCCGGGTGACAAAAATATTATCCAAGTTCTGTACGGTCTCCCCTTGCCCATTAGTAGCCGGGCTCTGATACACTCGGCCCGGGAGGAGGACCCCTTCCAGCACTTCCTAGGTAATAACCCTTAGTGTCTCCTCGTCCTAATTGTGAATCGTTTGACTAACATTCTCTTGTACTTTTTTTTTTTTTGCAGATTCCGTGGCCGATAACTTTAGCTTGATTGATGCTCTAAAGGCGCGCCGATCAGGTTCCGGGCCACGAGGTGGTCCAAGCCCGGCTCCCCGACCTTCTCTTCCGCAGGCTACTCCTAGCCCCAAATGGCCAAGAGCCAACGTGGCCGAGCTCGCCTCGGCAGGTGTGGGGACCTCACCCAAGAGGCCGAGACTTGACGAAGACACCGCCACCTCCACTTCTCCCAGCACTCGGGCAGAGGTGGCTATACCCGAGACAGCTTCCAGGGGAGAGGGTGCTCCTCCAACTTCAACGACCGCAAAGACTTCCCAGAAGCTTCCAGCCGGTGCTTCTTGGCTTGGCAAGGATGGTGTCGGGCCCCGCATTGAGCAGATGGCGACCGACGTTCTGCCCGGTCAATCATTTTGGGACTCCTCGCTGAGGGGAGAACACATCCAAGTCGGGCAGCCCTTCCCGAGCTCCTATGATAATGCTCTGCTAGATGCAGTTGGAGTGGCGGATAATCTGGACGGGACTGAAGTCTTACTGGGCCGCCTCCTGGCCATAGCCCGGCATAGCAAGAGGAGAGTGGCCAAGCTTGAGGCCGCGTCTATTCGCCGGGAGCAAGAGTGCGCAGCTCGGGCAGCCGTTCTGGAGATGGAGGTCACCAAGTCCAGGATGGCCAGGGAAGAGCTGGAGCGGGAACTCGTGGCGGCGAGGGCGGACCGGGAAGAGCTCCAGAAGGACCGGGAGGCTCTCCATAAGGAGCTTGTCGCCTCAAAGGCAGACGGGGAGGAGCTCCAGGGCAGGCTGAGCTCAGCGGCCGACCGCGCTGTGGACGCGGAGACTAAGGTGCTGGGGTTGACCGAGCAGCTTGCCGCGGCCGAGCAGATCATCTCCGGTCAAAAGGTCAAGATGGAGCAAATGGAAGAGGCTGCTGTGTCCGGCTTCTGCTCGGGCTTTGACAGGGCGGTTCGCCAAGCTTGTCACCTGGCCCCGACCTTGGATCCCGAGTCCTTTGACTATGTCAAGGACGTCGTGGATAGGGAGTGGGTGGACCGCACCGACTAGGCCCCCTCGTCTTTGTCATTTACTTTGTACTTACCTGTCTCTTTTTTTTTGTGGTCGGCCTTTAAGGTCGGCTTTGTGTTGTAACTATGGTCTTCTGGGCCGCACAATGTTTACCTTTTCTTGCATTTATATCATCATCTGTCTTCATTTCATTCCTGCTTTACTCTTCTTCTCTTTTACTTATTTCGCGCTCACTCCGCTTGTATGCTTACTTACGTTGCTTACCCGACCGACCTCCAACGGGTCCCGGGTGCGAGCTCCTAGCTCGGTAAAGGGACCCGATGTCACCTTTAGCTCGGTAGTCGCCGAGCACGGCAACAACTTGTAAAAGGACGCGATGCCTCCTTTAGCTCGGTTGCCGCCGAGCACGGTCAAGTACTTGTAAAGGGACGCAATGTCTCCTTTAGCTCGGTAGCCGCCGAGCACGGTCAAGGACTTGTGAAGGGACGCGATGTCTCATTTAGCTCGGTAGCCGCCGAGCACGGTCAAGGACTTGTAAAGGGACGCGATGTCTCCTTTAGCTCGGTAGCCGTCGAGCACGGTCAAGGATTTGTAAAGGGATGCAATGTCTCCTTTAGCTCGGTAGCCGCCGAGCGCGGTCAAGGACTTGTAAAGGGACGCGATGTCTCCTTTAGCTCGGTAGCCGCCGAGCACGGTCAAGGGCCTGTAAAGGGACGCGATGTCTCCTTTAGCTCGGTAGCCGCCGAGCATGGTCAAGGGCTTGTAAAGGGACGCGATGTCTCCTTTAGCTCGGTAGCCGCCGAGCACGGTTACAACATAAGTGTGATGATAGAAATTCTTCTTTATTGAATACTCATGTGGTGCCTCGTTAAAACCTTTCCCGGAAAAACCCTCCTTAGGGAAAAACCCGGGCTTAGGAAAAAGAGTACACCTACATGATGGACGAAAAACATAACAAATTGTTTAAACTTTACTGAATTGAACATTAAAAAAGGGAGTACACTAGCTAAAGTAGGGCTTCAGGTGACTAGCATTCCAAGTTCTGGTATGTCAACCTCCTCCACGAAGGCTCCCCGACCTCAACTGGTATCATGGCGTCGAACCCATAAGTGAGGCGGAATGGTGTTTTGTTGGTGGATGATTGGGGTGTGCAGTGGTATCCCCATAATACGCTTGGTATTTCTTCCGCCCAATCTCCCTTTACCCGACCGAGCTTCTTCTTCAGCTCGTTCAGGATAACCTTATTGGCTGCTTCGGCTTGTCCGTTTGTTTGAGGGTGCTCCACTGATGACGTCCTGTGCTGGATACCGAGCTGGGATAAGAATGTGCAGAAAGTAGCATCTGTGAACTGCCGCTCATTGTCGGTGATCAAGCCGTGAGGTATGCCATGTCGGCAAACGATATGTCTCCAAACGAACTTTTGGACTTGCTTGGCCGAAATCGTTGCTACCGGTTCGGCCTCGATCCACTTGGTGAAGTAGTCGATGGCCACCAGCAAGAACTTTGTTTGCCTCTGCGCGGGCGGGAATGGGCCGAGGATGTCCATTCCCCATAAGGCAAAGGGCCACGATGATGAGATGAGTTGGAGCTCGGTCGACGGGGCTGCCGGCAACGAGCCGTGCTCCTGGCACTTTTTACAGCTCCTAACATAGTCCTTGGCATCCTTCTTCATTGTCGGCCAGAAGTACCCGGCTCGGATCAGCCGAGCCGCCATGTTCTTGGCCCTTGAGTGCATGCTGCAGATGCTTGTATGGAGTTGGTCCATCACGTACTGAGCTTGCTCCTTGGTCAAACATTTTAATAACGGGGTCGAGAAGCCTCTCCGGAACAGCTCTCGATCCCTCAGCACATAGTATAGGGCCTGGCGGCGCACCCTTTAGGCCTCGTTCTTGTTGTCGGGTAAGACGTCATCCCGCAAGAACGCGATGAGGGGGTCCATCCACGAGCTCGGCTCTGTACCAATCGAGTGGACCTCATCCTTGTCCCAGCTCGGGGAGATAAGGACTTCCTGGATGATTGAATGATGTTGCCCCCCTTTACGGAAGCTCGCCAGCTTAGACAAGATGTCGGCTCTGTCGTTCTGGTCACGGGGAACGTGGATAATCTCGAACTTGGCGAAGTGGGAAAGCATGTTCTTCACCCTATGATAATATTGCTGCAGGAGGGGTTCTTTGGCCTGGAATTCATCCCTAACCTGAGAAGTAACCAGCTGGGAGTCACTTAGGCATTTCAAGTGGCGGATGCCCATGTCCCGGGCTAACCTGAGGCCGGCCAGAAGGGCCTCGTACTCAGCTTGGTTGTTGGAGGCTGCAAAGGAGAAGCGTATAGCTTGTTCCAACACGAGATCGTCCGGTCCCTCCAGTATAACTCCTGCTCCGCTTCCTTTTTTGTTAGAAGAGCCATCAACTCTCAGCGTCCAGCCTAACTCACGGTCGTCGAGCTCGGGTAACTCGGTGAGGAAGTCGGCCAGGAACTGTGCCTTCATGGGGCCTCGGGGTTCAAATTGAAGCCCGAACTCTGACAACTCTACCGCCCAGGCTGTCATACGACCGGCGAGGTCGGGTCGCTGCAATATCTGTCTGATTGGGTAGTCAGACCTCACAATTATATCATGGCTACGAAAGTAGTGTCTCAACCGGCGAGCAGTGAAGACAAGGGCGAGCACTAGCCTTTCTATGGTTTGATACCTAGTCTCCGCGGGTTGGAGTGTGCGGCTCACAAAGTACACCGGGGTCTGAACTCTGTCGACTTTCTTGACCAGGACCGAGCTGATGGCGACCTCGAAAACTGCCAAGTAAACATACAGGGGCAGGTCTGGAGAGGGGCTAGTCAGGGTTGGTAACGAGGCGATATGTGTCTTCAACTTGTTGAATGCGGAGGTGCATTCTTCGTTCCATTCGTAACGAGCCGATCGTTTCAATAACGCGAACAGGGGTTTGCTTTGTTCGGCTAGTTTGGGCAGAAGCCAAGATAGGGCGGTCAGGCGTCCATTAAGTTTCTACAAGTCTTTCAAGCAGGTCGGGCTAGGCATGTTAGTAACAATCGTGCACTTGTCCGGGTTGGCCTCTATTCCTCTCTGGGAGATCATAAAGCCGAGGAATTTACCTCCTCCCACGCCGAAGGCGCACTTTTCCGGATTCAACCGGATTTGATGTCGGCGTATTTCTGCAAATATTTCCCTTAGATCAGCGGCGTGTTGAGCATGAGTTTTTGACTTCACCACCATGTCATCAACGTATACCTCCATATTACGCCCGATCTGGGCACTAAAAACCTTGTCCATTAGCCTTTGGTAGGTGGCCCCTGCGTTCTTGAGACCGAAGGGCATGACTTGATAGCAATAGTTGGTTGTGGCCGACATGAAGCAGTCTTCGGTTCGTCAGGGGGATACATCGGTATCTGGTTATAACCGGAATAGGCGTCCAAGAAACTGAATGTCTCATACCCAGCTGTGTTGTCCACTAACCGGTCGATGCTGGGCAAGGGATAGATGTCCTTGGGATAAGCTTTGTTCAAGTCGGTGTAGTCCGTACACATCCTCCACTTCACATTTGCTTTTTTGACCATTACCACATTGGCGAGTTAGGTGGTGTATATGATTTCTCGAATGAAACGAGCTTCCAGAAGCTTACCGACCTCCTTTTGAACTACTAGACGGCGCTCCTCGCCTAACTTCCTTTTTCGTTGCGCCACTGGCCGGGCGTGAGGAAGCAGGGATAACTTATGACACATCAGATTGGGGTCAATGCCGGGCATGTCGGACGGTTTCCATGCGAAAAGGTCTGCGTTTTCGCATAACGTTGCTATCACTTCCTGACGGGAGGAGGTCGGTATAAAAGTGCCTACCTTGGTGACTCGACCCGTTTCTGGGCCGAGCTGCAGCGGCTCCAGAGGCTCGGCGAAGGAGGGGCGTTCCTCTTTGAATTCCGCCCGGGGGTCCATATCCAATGGTTCGTCAGTGCCGCTATGGACAGAGCAGATGTTCGAGGTCAGCCTCCCATCCTCCTTTTTGATGGAATATGGCGTGACCTTCAGACTCCGGGCGTAACATACCCGGGCCGTCCTCGGGTCGGCCTTGACTGTGACTATTTTTCCCCTCTCCTCTGGGAACTTCATAGCCATGTGTGGTGTGGACACAATGGCTCCCAACTGGTTCAACGTCCTTCTGCCGATGATGACATTATAGGAGATGTCGGCATCGATCAAAATGTACCTGACCTGCACTGTTTTGTAAGCCTCGCTCTCGCCAAATGTAGTGAGGAGGTCAATGTATCCACGAGAGTGGACTCTTTCTCCGGCAAATCCGAGCAGCGGCTCGGGATACAGTTGGATCATGGACTCGGGCAACTCCAACTGCTTGAAGACAGACCAATACAATACATCGGTCGAGCTCCCCTAGTCAATCAGCACTTTGCGAACTCGCCAGTTGGCAATGGTGCATGAGATGACCATGGGGTCAGTCTGGTCGGGATCCTCTATGCTAAAGTCGGCATCAGAGAATGTGATGGTGGGCAAAGTTCTTTTCCTGGGAGACCCTATGTGGTTGACGCTTCTCGCATATCGTTTTCAGGCGGAAGAGGTAGCTCCCCCCCCAGGGAAGCCTCCAGCAATGGTATTGATCGTTCCCTTTACCTTGTCCGGGTTTTGGTCAGTTCCCTTACCCTAGCCTCTGTCAGTGCGTTTGTTTGGGCCATCTCGGGCGTCCCGATCTTGGTCTCGGGGCCGGGTTTTAGAACTCGATCCGGCATACCTCTCGAGATGTTTCTGCTCCTCTTGCACGAATCTTCGTAGCTCGCCTGATCTAATGAGTCGTTCTATGAGGTCTCGCACTTGACGACAGTCTTCGGTGGTGTGCCCCGTGTTTTGGTGATAAGCGCACTGCTTGGTCGGGTCGGCATCCGCGGGAGACTGGGAGGCCTTAGGACGGCGAACTAAGTCTAAGGCACACGCCTCCCTAAAAATCCTGTCCCTGGACGCATTCAGGGGGGTGTATGAGGTATACGAATTGGCGCGGGGCTCTCTTCTTGACTCCGCCCGACGGGAAGAGGATGACTCCTTTTGCTTCGGTGGAAGGTCGTGCTCCCGAGCTCGACGCTTAGCCGCAGTGTTATCTTCTATACTCATGAAACGGGCAGCTCGGGAGCGGAGGTTGTTCATGTTGACCGTCAGTGAAAATGGAGTCCGAGAAAGGGCCGGGGTTGAGCCCGGCCTGAATGGAATGCAACGCGACAGCAGGGTGGAGGTTGGGTATAGACCGGCAGGCCAACGCGAAGCGGGCCATATAGTCCCTGAGGGACTCCTGTTCTCCTTGTACCAGGTGATGAAGCGATATCGAGGTGGTTGGAGTCGGTCTGGCATCCGCAAACCGAGCTTGGAAGTGTTCGTACAGGGAGTTGAAGGAGTCGATTGACAAAGGGGGGAGCGAGTAATACCAATCTAAGGCTATCCCCTTCAATGTTGAGGGGAACATTCGGCAGAGTACATAGTCGTCCTCCACGGTCATGGCAGCTTGAGTGAGGAAGGCCCTCACGTGAGTAACCGGGTCCGTAGTCCCATCGTACTTGTCCTAGGACGACCATCTCCAAGACTCTGGAACCCGGACGGAGAGGATGGCCGGAACGAATGGGTGGAGGTTCTAGACTTGACCAAGGCCAAGTGTCCGAGGAGGGGGTCCGAGGTTTGCGAATGGTTGAACCTGGGAGGGACCTGGCCGAGCTGACGAATTCGCTGCCCGCACCTGAGAGATATCATGCCGGGGTGTGGAGGTCGCAACATGCATATCCTCCCCCGTAGTGCGCTGGTTGTTGGGACCGACGCGCGAATTGGACCTGGCTTCCTCCCTAACCCTTGGCTCGTCATCCCTGTTGGGAATGAGGGGGGTCCTACCCTGGGTTTCTTGGTTTCTTTGTCGTAGGGCTTGCAATTCCAGAGTATCGGCTTCACGTTGTCGCTGGAGGGTCTGCAAGGCCCTTTCAGTTTCTCGATTATGGGCTCGCAAAGCTTCCACGCGGGCGTCCATCCGTTCTTGTGTCTCTGCCAACGCCGCGTCCACCCGTGATTGTATGAGTTCCGCTATGGCGGGATCCACCACGGCGTTGGAGTTGCTGCGAGTGCGAACCATCTGGGACTGTTTCGGGATTTAAGAATTAGCAAGTGGTTGTGGGATTAAGAATTATCTTGCCCCACGGTGGGCGCCAAATGTTCTCGCTGGATTTTGAGGTGGTCCGAGCTGAGCTCGGCCCTAACAAATCCGGCGGCGTGAGGGGTTGGAACCCTCGTTGATTGTATGAGTGATTTAGGTTTTATTTCGTGTGTGTCTCAGATCCTCTATCGGTATTTATAGGGATCATAATTAGGGTTCCATATTCGTGGATTTCATGGGGAAGATTGTTTCAGGCCCAAGAATCCCGCTAAATCAGGGAAAAGATATATGTCCATATTTGTCCAGATTTGTTCTATTTATGTTCAACTCGACCGGTCAGTGAGACGAGCCCGGCGTCACGGGGATGAGCTCGGTCACCGAGCTCGATACAATTATCAATATTGTTTTTTCTCCTTATTCAAATATATTGTTAAATTAAACTACAACTGATCTAGTTTCTTGGTGAAATGTTGGATTTGATGCATAGCCACTATCATGGAGCGAAATCGTCATTAACCAATCGTACAACAGTGCTCATGATGAAGATCTGATTCTCTCATTTTGACTTACACTAATCTTCCTCTCCAAGAAAGTTAGCTACATACTCTACGAGAGAGTAATTGATGTGGGAATTGTGAATTGTGAAACAAGCTTTGGAGCAAGCATATATCTTGAATTCAACGCAAGTAACTATGAATGAGTTAGCACTCAGCTAACTAGTTTGAGATGACAATTGACAAATCATCTTTTTCCCTTGTCCTTTCATCCAAAAGAGTGAGAATAGTGTGTGTTTCTTTTTAAAGAAAAGTTTGTGTTGTTTCTTTTATATTACGTAATAAGGAGAAGAAAAAAAGGGTATACTAGTTAATTGATTGGTCCCTAGGTATTTTAATTTTCCCATACGGATACCTAAACTTCTCTTTTGATTAAGATACGTAGTAAATAATTTGCATATTTATGGGTGAATAGTTAATGATGTAGATCAAAGGTGGTTTTACGTGGTTATGTGCAAGTGCAAGTGTATTTCATAGTCACAGTAGTGACAGACGAGAAAACGTTTGGTAACATCAAAACGGAAAAATAAATTTGAAAGACGTATATATAAATAAAAACATGAAAGAAAATTAAAAATAATTATATATAACATCACATTAAATATTAATTTTTTATATATTTAAAAAATGAAATTGTAATATATGTATGTATGGATAAACTTCATTGATTGAAATTTTTAACCATGATTAATGATCACCATATATTATGAATTACCTTCTGTCTTAAATTACATAAATTTCTTGAAGAAAAAATTTATTCTATACTATATTATATTTCACTCTAAAAAATTAATAAATTTATTCTAAGAGTGCCAATTAATCATGAGAAAAAAGATATGTTAAAAAATTATGTCAATATATTAAATGTATTTCTGTTATGAGTGAAGGAAAACACTGAACATTTATTTGTGTGATGAGATTTTTGCTATACAGCGAAAATTGACAGTTTCCCTGGCACGTCACAAGAAGCATGTGAGTATGAGCTCGACAAGCCATCGTGTTCAGCGTGAACTGAACCCAAGTGCCTCAAACTGAAACTGAATCCCAGACCAATCTTCCTCTTACTTTTCACTTTTCTATCTCCATCACTGCTTAGCTGTCCTTCTCCCCCCTAAAACCCATACACGTTAAAAAAATAAATAATAAAGAGTAACGTTTTAAAAATAATAATAATATCTAGCGTGTCACATTTGCATGTGCAGCAAAGAGCAAAAAAAAATATAACGTGTCAGCAGTGTTTCTGATCAAGAACGTACACCTGGAGCCCAGGTAGGCTCGGACAACCGTTTGATACGAACCTCTACGTTCTATCCGAACCTGCTCCAAACCAAGAACCAATGACAAAATTAGCGTGGAATGTGCAATTAAGAAATAGTTTTATAATTTGCCAGCCATGCATACATAGATGGTAGCGATTTGTATTTTACCCGAATGAGATAGATATTAGATAGAGAGATAGAGAGAGAGAAAGGTTGTGTTATAGTTGTGGCAGTCATTGAATTAGCGCCTTGCGAGAGAAGCCGAAATGATGAAAAGGCAAAGAAAGAAAGACAAAAAGCATTGAAGAAGCAACAAAAGTAACACAGATTCAGCAAGGAATATATTGCTTCTCAGCCAAGCCAGCTATATCCAGTTTTTTCCTCCATTAAAACCTTCACACTATTTCTCACGAGAATTCTCATCACCCCACTCAAAAAGAGAAAAAGCAAGTACCGCATTTTCCCGTTACTATAAAAACCCCATTCTCTCCAATTTTTATCTCCAACTTCCAATGGACATCATTGCTCTCTATTCTCTGCTTTTCTTCACGTGCTTCCTTCACTCAGTGAAAGGTATATTAGACCCCAACGATTTCCTCGCCCTGCAATCCATTCGGAAATCGCTTCACGATGTTCCCGGTTCCAATTTCTTCACCACGTGGGACTTCACCGCCGACCCGTGCAACTTCGCCGGCGTTCTCTGCGCCGCCGACAAAGTCGTCGCGCTCAACCTCGGCGATCCGAGAGCCGGTTCGCCCGGTCTCACCGGAAAAATAGACACATCAATTTCCAAACTCTCTGCTCTCGTAGACTTCACCGTCGTTCCGGGAAGAATATACGGTCATCTTCCCCAATCAATCTCTCAATTAAAAAACCTCCGTTTCCTCGGCGTAAGCCGGAACTTCATCTCCGGCGAGATCCCTGCCGGTTTGGGGCAACTTCGCAATCTCAGAACAATCGATCTCAGCTACAACCAACTCACCGGAACAATTCCTGCGTCCATCGGAACAATGCCGGAGCTAACAAACCTAATCCTGGGCCACAACCGTCTCTCCGGTTCGGTTCCCTCGTTCACGTCGGCTCACACACTAACTCGCCTTGAACTCAAACACAACACTCTCTCCGGTTCGCTCGGACCGGACTCGCTCCCTCCTTCCCTGCAGTACCTCTCTCTCTCATGGAACCGCCTCAGCGGAAACGTGGACCAGCTCTTAACCCGGCTCAACCGTCTCAACTACTTGGACCTTAGTTTAAACCATTTCACAGGCCCAATCCCGGCCCAACTATTCTCATTCCCGTTAACAAACCTCCAACTCGAAAGAAACCAATTCTCAGGCCCGGTCCAGCCGGTTAATGATGTGACAATCCAGACCGTTGATCTTAGCTTCAACCAGTTATCCGGTGAGGTCTCGCCCATGCTAGCGGGCGTGGAGAACCTGTACCTCAACAATAACGCATTCACAGGACAGGTTCCAGGCAGCTTAGTGGAACGGTTATTGTCTGCGGGGATTCAAGTGCTGTATCTGCAACACAATTTTCTGACCGGAATTGCGATAAATCCAACGGTTGAGATTCCGGTAACTAGCTCGCTGTGTTTACAGTACAATTGCATGGTGCCACCGGTTCAGACCGCTTGCCCCTTCAACGCTGGCATGCGGAAAATCAGGCCAGCTCAGCAGTGTAACCGCTAAACTGTGTGTGGAACTGAAGCTACATTCAATTCAAATACCAGTTCTGTCTTTTCAGACAAAATTATATATAGATAAATATATATTTATTTATTTACATTTTGTTTTTTTTTTTTTACCCGTATCATTCATTTTTATCATATGAATAAGAACCGTTGTGAATACTCGTAAGAGTGTAGCGAAGATTGGAGAGGTTATAGGTTACAATTAATGTTTCGTGTAACATTACTAGTTACTAATGTAATGTATCCGATTACGAATAAAAAAAAATATTTATCATTACGACCATCTGGTTTGTTTATGTTGTAATTCATGCCGTTCTAAAATTATTTATGTTTGGGTATAACGTGACCAGTCTTAGTTTTGTTCATATAAATTTACTAATCCTCGTAATGTTTTATAAAATAATGTGTGTGCATTTCTCAAAATAATATATAAAATGAAGTTTGGGTTTATTAGAAATCGTGCAACGACTGAACGAATGTAAAGAACAAAAGCAAAATGTGAAGAAAGAAACATAAAAACTGCGATTGGGTTGCGTCTTAACAATTGGACACATGCAAAGAGGAGAATAAAAAAAGGAAGCAGCAGTTCAACAACTTCACACAAATGGTGGATTTTCCATGTGTAAACTCATTTGTCATATTGTTACCTTCTTAGATTGCATGTGCTAGTTGTCACGTCGTAATTAAGTTTTTGCGGCCTATAAAAAAATGTAAAGTACCATTTTAGCTTATTTTTTGGACGGTATTTTTTAGTCCATAATTTTAAAATATAAATGAATAATTCTTTTACTAAAAATATTTTTAATAATAATTAATTAATATTATATAAATTATTTTGAGATTAAATTGAATAACAGAATTAAAATAAAAAATAAATTTATAATTTATAAAAAAAATCAAAAATAAAATAATACCAGTTTCTAAAATTGTACTCTATTTTAGAAAAAAAAAAAAAAAAAAAAGCAGTTGTAAGTTTTGCTTGTAGTTACAAATTTTTGCATTGAAGAATATGAGTTTTAGTCCATATTTTTGCTGGGCCACCTGACCGTTTGGCCCCTTTTTGCAATAAAAACAAAAGATTTCACATCCTCTCTCCCTCTAAGACTAAGAGCGATTTTTGTTTCCTTTCGAAAAAGTATATTTATCAACATCTCTTGGCTATTTTTCTTTTTATAATAAAAGTTATGGTTTATGGCCAGTTTGTGTGACTTTTCGTGAAAATTCTACTTGTTTTTACTCAAAAGAGAGATGATTAATAATAATAATAATAATAATATAAGTTTACAAAACACAAATCACAAATAAAACTGTTTCAGTAATTTTGATAAGGTTAAAAATAATAAATTTTAAGAAAAAAAATTCACATCGTGAAATCATTTTTTAATTTAAAAAATGAAATAAATTTTGTTAGTGAAAATATAAATCTCAAACAACTGTTTTAGTTGAATGAAATAATGTTAAACAGAATGTCTCAGTAAGTATTTTCTTTTAAAAAACATTTTCAAGATATTTGAGTTGAAATGTATATAGGATAAAATAAATAAAATCTTAAATTAAATAATTAGATAACTAAAACATGATATAAATTAAATGAAATTTTATTATATTATTTGAGTATTATTTCTATCTTTTGACTATTATAATATAATCCCTTTTTTTATCTTTAATAATGAACTTATATTGTATTACTTAATTATTATTTTAAATTTTATTGTATCATTTATTTATATGATATTATTTTTATCATGTTTATAATTGTTGATTTTTTTAATATTTTTAATTATTTATTTAATAAATTAGGATAAATATATGTTTTTAATCCTTTAAAATTTAATAAATATAATTTTAGTCTCTTGAAAGTTTTATGAAAATGCATATTTTTGTCTTTAAAAATGTTTTAGATAACACTTAAAACTAATTTAAAGACAAAATAATAGTAAATCTTTTTATTATAAAAACTGTAATAATATAATTTTTTTCAAAAATTAAAATCAAACTTCTGGCATTTTAAAGGGAGAAAAAACATATTTGACCAATCATTTATATCCCACCGTTATGGAAAAGCTCATCTCATTGTTAAACAGATAATTGGGTAAGATGATTAGCGAAAAATTACGAATGATAGATTTTCATAGTCCATAAATTAGCTTAACTAATTGTAAAGTGTCTGCATATAATTAATTTTTTTTATATTAGTCACAATATAACTTAATCTTGAACTATTTTACATATTCTCTTAATTCTAAATACCTATATAAATGAATTATAATAGTGTAAACTGTCATTTTATTTTTGAAAGTGTTTCAAACAATTTAGTTTAAAGACAAAGTTAGAGCAAAATAATTCCTAATAATGTGATATATATATATATATATATATATATATATATATATTATTTATTATATTTTAGGTCATTAATTTAATTACTTATTTCATTTTAGTTTCAACTAAAGTAACAATATAATTTAAATACTAAAATGATAGATGACTAAAATATAAATATATTTTTAGAGAGATTAAATGACTCGACTTGTGTATTTTTAAGTTTACTCAGTTATAATTACAAATGAAATAACAGTTTTTTTTTTCGAACAATCTAGCATTTTATTTAATATGACTGCGATGCACAGATGAAATATGAGAATTTGATGAAAATATATTAATTTAAAATTCAATTATGCATGTTAAAATCTCGGAGACCAACCATTGTAAGAAACTAAAAATTGTGTGTTGAAGGCCGAGGCGATGTTAAAGCTTTTACTGTACTGGTTGTAACCAAATTGCTCGACATTACCATAATTTCTCATACAGAATTATTTAGTACATTCTATAATAAAGTTTTGCTCCTCACCCTTTTTAATTTTCCCTAGTTATTGGTGTCCCTTTTCAGAGTAAAGTCTGTGTGGCTCCTGTAACACTTCTTCCCATGTCAAAAAAAAAAAAATATATCCCGTAGAAAGAGAAAAAAAAAATTCAAATATCGACCTTGGTAAATTATGGAATCCATTAGTAGACAAAACTCAATTTCCTTTCAGTGACAAAATAGGAAGATTCGGAGAAGCAGCCGTCACATGTGGAATATTTTCTTTTCTTTTATAGACCTCATACTTTTTTCTTAGACATTTCGAGGTTTTTTATTTATTTATTTTTTTGTCAAAGGATGTTAGACTGTGTTTGCATGATGCTCACCAAAATGTTTGGAAGAAAAAAAGTCAAAACTTGTTAATAGTAAGTCATATATTTTCCAGTGGCAACCATTTCATCCAGAATGTCTCTCCATTCTACTACCACTTTTATTAGAAAAAAAAAAAATCTTTGTTTATCCATATTCCTACAACATAGAAGTAAACAAAACGGCACATAATATTTTAATTAAAATATATGAAATTTGCATATTTTAAAAAATATGGACATTATAATAATGTTACAATGTTAAGAAGCAAAAAATGAACATACAAGGTGGTAACTTTGGATGATATTTTGCGCATTTGCTTAAGTTTGATCTTCTTACCATTGAAAATGAAATAAGGGTCGTTTTCAGGACTATGAACAAGTATAATACCCTCAAGGTGTATGTCCCATTAGATCCCTGCTAGATTGCCTTCAGGCAAAGTTGATCCATCCCATACCTAAAACACTATCGTATATTAGAATGTTTTCTCTTCACTAAAAAACCACGTAAAAGGGACACAAAAATTATAGTTGCCTTGTCAGAGACTGCTTATGATATATAATTTTGCAATAGGTAATTAACCAATCAATAGAATTAATAATTGAATGTCACTCAAATGGCAAGTTTTGATACTGTCATTTTCTCAATAATCTACTAAAAAATAAGTGCAATATACAATAACTACTTCAAGTAATTTTACCGAAGTCAAAATTTAGGAGTAAATAATATAGAGTTCACCAAAGCAAAAAACCCCCGACAATTTATACCAGCTCAGTTTCTCTATTTTATAAACCTCGATGATAATCACAATGACTTCCTATGTAAAAGATACAGATAACTTCCATATGCAACTTGCAAGAGAAATCTATTTCCAAAATTAAAATAATCCAAACTATCATTGCATAACGCACTTCAATACATAATTTACACACACACAAAAAAAAAATATGATGTTGACTCATCTTATTTGCCACAAAGTTTTAATAGCATTTGATCACTTATCAATCCAACGAAATAGAAATTTTAGACGAAAGGTGGGCAAATCTCTGGAATTCATAAATCTTTTAAGTATAAATAAGATAAAAATCTGAAACAGGTGTGACAAGTGAATTGGGTAATTCAGTCTAAGAAACATAAAATATAATAATACAGTAATAAAAAAGTGTAATCTGAAAATTATTTTAATCTTTAAAGATATTTATCGCTATTTTATTTTTAAATTTAATTATTTATTTTCATTTATTTCCTAAATTTAATCACTTATTTTTATTTTAGTCTTATAAATTAAGGATTAAAATAATATAATTTAGATATCAAAATAATGCCAAATATCTTTTAGGAACTAAAATAATAAATATATTAGATTTTTACATAATATTTTATTATTTTTTGTTTTGTAATAAATAAATTTCGTAAAAAGACATTTTTGAGGAATCAAAACTTAATATATTTTATTTCTTGTGTTTAAGTTAATGAAGGGTAATTTCCTGAAAGTTAAGGCCTGCGATTATCAAGAAGATCCGTTTAGCAGTAAAAATGAGGGTTCTACCTTTGTGTCCATGCATAAATTTTAAAGAAATACCTGAGTCATCCCTCCATTTAAGAGTTATCACATAAAATTTCGCAAGCTAAGAGAATCAAAATTACTTTACAACACAAACTAAAAATGATAAAATATAATTAACCTAATGGGCCATGGGCCGAAATGGGCCATGGGCCGAAATGGCCCAAGTCCAAACATAAAGAGAGGCCTGAATAGTGGTATGTCTGGGGTTTTTCTTTGTTCTAAGTAAAACCTTAGAAAAAATGAGAGCATCAACAATGAAGCTCGCCTGGAGATTCTCTTCTGACGCAACACGAATTCAGTTGCTGTTCTTCCATGGAATCTCAAACCCTAAAACAGTTCCCTCCCTCACCACTACGCTATCAAATCGCAAGCTCAATACTGAGTCGAAAGGTGTCTCTGACATTTTTCCCCTTTTCACTGCGAAGAGTTCCTCTTCACCCGAAAAGGATTTCATCAACAAGGTCAAGATTATCAGGAACGAGCTCGTTCGTGAATCCTCGGACTCTGCTCGGGTTGACAGCATTTTGGACGAGAATTCTGAATGTCTGAATAGCCGTCACTCCCGTGGATCCGTGTTGCTTCACCTTATGAATCAATTGGATTCAAATCCTTCCCTTGCACTACAGGTTCAATTTTTATTGACTTAATTTGATGTTGCATATTGTAAATTTGGTTTCTTTTACTTCTGTTTGTTGTTGTTGTGTTTTGAAACTAGTGTTGGTTAGTTAATCGTGGTTTTACTGAACCTAATATTATTGGAAACAATTAGGGAAATGACATGAATAAAACCGGTTTTATTGTGTTATAAGTTTTTGAAAATTGAAAGTAACCGGTATGTTTGGATTGTGTTGGTTTAACATTCAGGTGTTTAGTTGGAGAAGAAATAAATGTAATGTTGAAAACCCTATGGATGCGTTTGAGTACTCAAAGGGTATAAAAGCTGCTGGTCGATCTGGGAATATGGATTTGGCTGTTAAGCTCTTTAAGGAAGCAGCCACCAAAGGTGTTAGGACAACCAGCACTTACAATGCACTAATGAGTGCTTTTATGATCAATGGTCTTGCTGATAGCTGCCAGTCCTTGTTTTGTGATTTGAAGAGGGATCCGACTTGCGATCCTTCCATTGCCACATACAATATTCTTATATCTGTTTTTGGTAGCTTGATGCTGGTTGATCACATGGAAGCAACATTCCAAGAGATAAAAAAGCTAGATATTGAGATGAACATCGGCACTTATAATTATCTGATATATGGATATATAATAGCTTGGATGTGGGAAGACATGGAGAAGATTTTTCAAACGTTGAAGTCAAGCTCTGTGGAGCCTAACACGAAAACCTACCTGCTAATGCTTCGCGGGTATGCAAACTCGGGTAATCTGGAAAAGATGGAAGAGATGTATTCCATTGTAAGGGATCAGATAAATGAAAATAATTTGTCATTAATCCTATCTATGATATGTGCTTATAGTAAAAGTTCTAAAGCAGATAGACTTGAGAAGATAGAGGCATTGTTGAAGTTTGTTCCTGAAAATGAGTATAGGCCTTGGTTAAATGTTTTGTTGATTAAACTCTATGCCAAGGAAGACTGGTTAGAGAAAATGGAGAATGCTATAAATGTGGCATTTGAGCGTGGAACCTCCATAACAACCAAGGGTATTATGAGATGCATAATTGCAACTTATTTTCGGTGCAATGCAGTAGAAGAGCTAGAAAGTTTTGTTAGACGTGCTGAAATTTCTGGATGGAATATCTGCCGCTCCTTGTATCATTGTAAGCTGGTCATGTATGGGACGGGGAAGCCCTTAGATGAAATGTATAATGTCCTTGAGGAGATGGAAAATGTCAAGCTTGGTTGCACGAAGAAAACATTATGGATAATGTACAAAGCTTACATGAGCCGTGGCCAGAATTCTATGGTTTTAAAAACATTGGGGCAAATGTTCAAGCATGGTTATATGGTTCCCTTAGATGCATTTCCTTCATAAAATGTATTGCCTGAGGTGCAGATGATGTTTCAAACGATATTGTTGATTCTTTGTCTAAAAGTGGAACTAGTGAAACTTATAACCAGCTCATCAACATAGATGTTTCATCCAGTTGAAAAGATTTTAAACTCCTCATTCACGGTCCTACCTTGTCAAATTGTATCTGGCACATCTTCACAGTTTGCTCACACCCTCGAGAATGGTAATTTTTCCTATTAACAAGAGTAATTGACATAAACATCTCTGTTTAAGGAAAAAAAATATAATACGTGATCAAAGTAACACAATTGCCAAAATAAACCTTAAATGACCGCGAAAGATGTAAATTATGGGTGAATTAACAGTGGGTCAACCACTTTGCATTTTACTATATTTTGGAAAGAGAACATAGTAAACGTAGTTGTTTTTGAAATACTAATTTTATAGGTTTTCTACCCTGATTGTATACTTCACACTTTTTGCAGTACTTTTGATGCACATTCATCATATACATAACCTTGTATCAGTGGCATTTAAAAAAGAAATAACTCCGAGGAGTTGCACATTGCATACACTTTCAGCATTTCCATTGCTAATGCACATTTCATGAATGAATCCCTTATTCCCTCTGGCTGTATAAAAGGGACTGATATCTTGAATGAATATAGTGATGATTGAGTTAAAAAGCATGATTTGGATCTGTGCTGCCAATTTTTTAGAAAAGTAAATTGGAATAAATTTTCTTATACATTGTGTAAATGATAGTTGAACTACGTTTGGGAAAAAAATAACTTTTCATCATTCTTTAGAAGCACTAAGGAATTGCTGTTTCTTTGTGTAAGATGATCAGATATTTTTATAATGCATGAAAGACAGAAGCCAGTTTCTTTTATTGCTCATTGACCTTATTGGTGGTTGCTTAATAACAACATGTTCAACACTCCTCTGGATATTATTGTATAAAAATCTCTCTCTCTCTTTTTTTTCTATGTAGATAATTGTTTTGAAAGATATCAAAGAATATATTAGTTATGGCTCGAGAAGAGATCAAAGTACAACTTATAAGACCTTTTGATCTTTTGGTTCCATCTGCAAAGAAAAGGAGAACATCGAAATGAAGTTTCATTGCTTTGACTTCAAGGTCTGTTACTTCAATAATACAGCTGATCCAGAAACCGAAGCTTGCTGAGCAACATGACTGCCCTAATTTTTGAAGGGTGCTTAAGGTTTGGCAAGTATTGCAGGTTTTGGAGTTTGAAACGATGGCTGCTTCTGTCTCTAAAAGTCCATTATTACCTGCCTGTTGTGCACATCTCGTGAAAAGTTGACATTAGATAGATCTTAGCTTGTAGTCAAAATGTGTTATGTTAGAAAATTAGATTACCCCCAATTTTCAGTGTTTATCACTTATCAGTTGCAATCATTTTATTGGCTATCTGCTATTTATTTAATTTTTATCAAATGACGTCGAGTTAGTTTTAATATTTTGGATATTGATTTGGCCTAGCTTTTGTTAGTCTTGCATCTTGTAACGTATTTGGGGTATCTTACATCATCATGTTGGGTGTGTTCTTTATCTCTGGATGATAATTGTTTTTCAATTGAACACTGTACCGGGCTAAGGATGAGCACCGAGTTCATCCCCTGGACCCGGTCTCACCTCACTGATTGGGCCGAGTTCGACAAAAGCTGAATAAATATGGACATATATCTTTTCCCTGAATTATCGGGATTCTTGGGCCTGAAGCAATCTTTCCCAAGAACCCACAAATATAGAACCCTAATTATGATCCCTATAAATACCAATAGAGGACTTAAAATCGACATAAAAAATAAAACCTAAATTACTCATAAAAATCAACGAGGGTTCCCACCCTCACACCGCCGGAATTCTCAGGGCCGAGCTGAGCTCGGGCCATCTCAGAATCCAACGAGAACATTTGGTGCCCACCGTGGGGCAAGATAATTCTTAATCCCACAACTACTTGCTAATCCTTAATCCCACAACCACTTGCTAATCCTTAATCCCACAACCACTTGCAAGTTCTTGATCCTACAACAGTCCCAGATGGTTCGCACTCGCAGACACTCTAACGCCGTGGTGGACCCCGCAATAGCGGAACTCATACAATCACGAGTGGACGCGGCGTTGGCGGAGGCTCAAGAGCGGATGGACGCTCGCATGGAAGCTTTGCGAGCCCATAATTGAGAAACTGAGAGGTCCTTGCAGACCACACAGGCGAACTTGGACGTCGTACAGCGACAGCGTGAGGGCCGATCTTCTGGAATTACAGGCCCTGCGACAAAGGAACTAAGAGGCTCTGGGTAGGACCCCCCCTCATTCCCAACCGGGATGACGAGCCAAGGCCTGGAGAGGAGGCCATGTCCAATTCGCGCGTCGGTCATAAACCACGCACTACAGGGGAGGATATGCATGTCGCAACCTCCGCGCCCCGGCACGATCTCTCCCAAGTTCGGGTGGCTATCTCTTCAGCTCGGCCAGGCCCCTCCCAGGCTCATCCGTTCGCGGACCTCAGACCTCCTCCTCGGACACCTGGACTTGGTAAAGTCTGGAACCTCCACCCATTCGTCCCGGTCATCCTTTCTGTCCGGGTTCCCGAGTCTTGGAGGTGGTCGTCCCAGGACAAATACGATGAAACTACGGACCCCGTTACTCATGTGAGGGCCTTCCTAACTCAAGCTGTTATGACCGTAGAGGATGACTATGTACTCTGTCGAATGTTCCCCTCGACCCTGAAAGGGACAACCCTTAATTGGTATTACTCGCTCCCCCCGTTATCAATAGACTCCTTTGATTCCCTGTACGAACACTTCCAAGCCCGGCTCGCAGACGCCAAACCGACACCAACCACTTCGATATCGCTCCATCACGTGGTGCAGGGAGACAAAGAATCCCTCAGGGACTATATGGTCCGCTTCGCGTTGGCCTGCCGAACTATACCCAACCTCCACCCCGCTGTCGCACTACATTCCATACAGGCCGGGCTCAACCCCGGCCCCTTCTCGGACTCCCTTTTTGCTGAACCTCCTATCAATATGAATGACCTCCGTTCTCGAGCTGCTCGCTTCATGAACATAGAAGAAAACACTGCGGCTAAGCGCCAAGCTCGGGAGCACGACCATCCACCCAAGCAAAAGGAGTCCTCCTACCGGCGGACGGAGTCAAATAGAGATCGCCGCACCAACTCGTATCGCTCGTACACCCCCCTGAATGCGTCTAGGGACAGGATCTTTAGGGAAGCGTGCGCGTTAGACTTAGTTCGCCGTCCTAAAGCTTCACAATCTCCCGCGGATGCCGACCCGACCAAGCAATGCGCTTATCACCAGAATACTAGACACACCACCGAAGACTGTCGCCAAGTACGAGACCTGATAGAACGACTCATAAGATCGGGTGAGCTGCGAAGATTCGTACGAGAGGAGCAGAAGCATCCGGAGAGGTATATCGGGCCGAGTTCCAAGACCCGACCCTGGGACCCTAATCGGGATACCTGGGATGGCCAGAATAAACGCAGGGACAGAGGCTGGGATAAGGAAACTGACCAGAACCCCGATAAGGTAAAAGGGACTATCAATACCATTGCTGGAGGCTTCGCAGGGGGAGGAGCTACGTCTTCGGCCCGAAAACGATACGCGAGAAGCGTCAATCACATAGGGTCGCCCAAGAAGAGGACTTTGTCGTCCATTACATTCTCCGATGCCGACTTCAGCATAGAGGATCCCGACCAGACCGACCCCATGGTCATCTCGTATACCATAGCCAACTGGCGAGTTCGCAAAGTGTTGATCGACCAAGGGAGCTCGACCGATGTGCTATATTGGTCCGTCTTCAAGCAGTTGGAGCTGCCCGAGTCCATTATCAAGCCATACCCTGAGCCACTGCTCAGATTTGCCGGAGAAAGAGTTCATTCTCGGGGATATATCGATCTGCTCACTACCTTCGGCGGAAGCGAGGCTTACAAAACAGTGGAGGTCAGGTACATTTTGATCGATGCCGACACCTCTTATAACGTCATCATCGGCAGAAGAACGCTGAACCAGTTGGGAGCCATTGTGTCCACACCACAGATAGCCATGAAGTTCCCGGAGGAAGGGGGAAAAATAGTCACAGTTAAGGTCGACCCGAGTATGCTACGCCCGGAGTCTGAAGGTCGCACCATACTCCATCAGGAAAGAGGATAGGAGACTTACCTCGAACATCTGCTCTGTCCACAGCAGTACCGACGAACCGCTGGATATCGATCCCCGGGCTGAGTTTGAAGAGGAACGTCCCTCCTTTGCTGAGCCTCTTGAGCCGCTGCAGCTCGGCCCGGAAACGGGCCAAGTTACCAAGGTCGGCACCTCCATGCCGGCCTCCTTCCTCCAGGAAGTTGTATTAATCTTACGTGAAAATGCAGACATGTTCGCATGGAAGCCATCCGATATGTCCGGTATTGATCCTAATTTGATGTGCAATAAGTTATTCCTGCTTCCTCATGCTCGGCCAGTGGCGCAACGAAAAAGAAAGCTAGGCGAGGAGCGTCGTCTGGTAGTTCAAAAGGAGGTCGGTAAGCTTCTGGAGGCTCGTTTCATTCGAGAAATAATATACACCACCTGGCTGGCCAATGTCGTAATGGTCAAAAAGGCAAACAGGAAGTGGAGGATGTGCGCGGACTACACCGACTTGAACAAAGCTTGTCCCAAGCACACCTACCCCTTGCCTAGCATTGACCGGTTAGTGGACAGCACAGCAGGATACGAAGCATTCAGTTTCTTGGATGCCTATTCTGGTTACAACCAGATACCGATGTATCCCCCCGACGAACCAAAGACTACGTTCATGTCAGCCACAACCAACTACTGCTACCAAGTTATGCCCTTCGGCCTCAAAAACGCAGGGGCCACCTACCAACGACTAATGGACAAGGTCTTTAGTGCCCAAATCGGACGTAATATGGATGTCTATGTTGACGACATGGTAGTGAAGTCGAAAACCCACGCTCAGCATGCGGCCGATTTAAGAGAAATCTTCACAGAAATACGTCGACATCAAATCCGGCTGAATCCAGAAAAGTGTGCCTTCGGCGTAGGAGGAGGTAAATTCCTCGGCTTTATGATCCCCCAAAGGGGAATTGAGGCCAACCCGGACAAGTGTACGTCCATCACTAGCATGCCCAGCCTGACCTGCTTGAAAGACTTGCAGAAACTTAACGGACGCCTGGCCGCCCTATCTCGGTTTTTGCCCAAGCTGGCGGAGCAAAGCAAGCCCCTGTTCGCATTATTGAAATGCTCAGCTCGTTTTGAATGGAACGAGGAATGCGCCTCTGCATTTGACAAGTTGAAGGCACAGATAGTCTCCTTACCAACCCTGACTAGCCCTTCTCCTGAGCTGCCTCTGTATGTTTACTTAGCAGTTTCCGAGGTTGCCATCAGCTCGGTCCTAGTCAAGGAAATCGACAGAGTTTAGACCCCGGTGTACTTTGTGAGCCGAACACTTCAACCGGCGGAGACTAGGTATCAAACCATAGAAAGGCTAGTGCTCGCCCTTGTCTTCACTGCTCATCGGCTAAGACACTACTTTCGTAGCCATGACATAGTTGTCAGGTCAGACTATCCGATCAGACAGATACTGTCAGGTCGCATGACGGCCTGGGCTGTGGAGTTGTCCGAGTTCAGGCTCTAGTTTGAGCCTCGAGGTCCTATGAAGGCACAGTTCTTGGCCGACTTCCGAGCTCGGCGATCGTGAGCTAGGTTGGACGCTACGAGTTGATGGCTCCTCTAACAAGAAAGGGAGCGGAGTAGGGGTTATTTTGGAAGGACCAGACGATCTCGTGCTGGAACAAGCGATACGCTTCTCCTTTACAGCCTCAAACAATCAGGCTGAATATGAGGCCCTGCTGGCCGGCCTTAGGTTAGCCCGGGACATGGGCGTCTGACACTTGAAATGCCTAAGTGATTCCCAGTTAGTTACTTCTCAGGTTAGGGATGAATTCCAAGCCAAAGAGCCCCTCCTACAACAGTATTATCATAAAGTGAAGAACATGCTTTCCCACTTTGCCAAGTTTGAGATTATCCATGTACCCCGCGAACAGAATGACAGAGCTGACATCCTTTCTAAGCTGGCGAGTTCCCGCAAGGGGGGACAACACCATTCAATCATCCAGGAAGTCCTCATCTCCCCGAGCTGGGACAAGGATGAGATCTACGCGGTCGGTACAGAACCAAGTTCGTGGATGACCCCCCTCATATCATATTTGCAAGACAACGTCTTGCCCGACGACAAGAATGAGGCCCAAAAGGTGCGTCGTCAAGCCCCATACTACGTGCTGCGGGATCGAGAGCTGTTCCGGAGAGGCTTTTCTGCCCTTTTACTGAAATGTTTGACCAAAGAACAAGCCAAGTACGTGATGGACGAGCTCCATACAGGCATCTGCAGCATGCACTCAGGGGGCCAAAAACATGGCGGCCCGATTAGTCCGAGCTGGGTACTACTGGCACACGATGAAGAAGGATGCCAAAGACTATGTTAGGAGCTGTAAAAAGTACCAGGAACACGGTTCGCTGCCGGTTGCACCGTCGACCGAGCTCCAGCTCATCTCGTCGCCTTGGCCCTTCGCCTTATGGGGGATGGACATCCTCGGCCCATTCCCACCAGCGCAGAGGCAAACAAAGTTCTTGCTGGTTGCCATCGACTACTTCACCAAGTGGATCGAGGCCGAACCAGTAGCAACGATATCGGCCAGGCAGGTTCAAAAATTCGTTTGGAGACATATCGTTTGCCGACATGGCATACCTCACAGCCTGATCACCGACAATGGGCGATAGTTTACAGATGCCACATTTTGCACATTCTTATCCCAGCTCGGTATTCAGCACAGGACATCATCGTTGGAGCATCCCAAACAAATAGACAAGCTGAAGCAGCCAATAAGGTTATCCTCAACGAGTTGAAGAAGAAGCTTGGCCGAGTAAAAGGAGATTGGGCGGAGGAGATGCCAAGCGTGTTGTGGGGGTACCACTGCACCCCTCAATCCTCTACCAACGAAACACTGTTTCGCCTCACTTATGGGTTCGACGCTATGACACCAGTTGAGGTTGGCGAACCATCGTGGAGGAGGTTGACGTACACATCCTCAAATAACGAGACTGCCCTCAGAGAGGAGCTCGATCTTATTGAAGAAATCCGGGAAGAGGCCAGAGTAAGGGAGTTAGCCACAAAGTTGTGAGCAGCTCGTCGTTATAATTCCCGAGTTCGGGAACGGTCTTTCGTCCCAGGTGACCTCGTTTGGAGAAAGACCGGGGAGGCTAGGCGAGACCGAGCTCAGGGCAAGCTCGCCGCTAACTGGGACGGCCCCTTTCGCATCCTCGAGAGCCATCAGAATGGAGCTTACAAGTTACAAGAAATGGGAGGACGTCTAATTCCCAGAACTTGGAACGCTAGTCATCTGAAGCCCTACTTTAGCTAGCGTATTCCCTTTCAATTTAATGTTCAATTCGGTAAAGTTTAACCAATGTGTTAGCTTTTTAATTTATCATAGAGGTGTACTCTTTTTCCTAAGCCCGGGTTTTTCCCCTAAGGAGGGTTTTTCCGAGAAAGGTTTTAACGAGGCATCGCATTAGTATTCAATAAAGGAGACATCGCGTCCCTTTGCAAACCTTCTACCGTGCTCGGCGGCTACCGAGCTAAAGGAGACATCGCGTCCCTTTACAAGTTTTTACCGTGCTCGACGGCTACTGAGCTAAAGGAGACATCGCGTCCCTTTACAAGTTTTTACCGTGCTCGACGGCTACCGAGGTAAAGGGGACATCGCATCCCTTTACAAACCTTCTACCGCGCTCGGCGGCTACCTAACTAAAGGAGACATCGCGTCCCTTTACAAACCTTATACCGAGCTCGGCGGATACCGAGCTAAAAGGAAACATCGCGTCCCTTTACGAGCCCTTTACCGTACTCGGTTACTACCGGGCTAAGGGGGGATCCTCGACCGGGCTCGGCCAAAGACCGGCCGGGAGCTCGGACCGAGACCATTGGAGGTCGATCGGGCGGACAATGAAACGTGCATTCAAGTAAATAAGTGCGGAGTAATGCGATAGAGCGACAATACTAAAAGCAGAGAGCATAGCGTGAAGGCAAGACAACCATACTAAATAAAAGAAAAGTAAATATTGTGTGGCCTAGAAGGCCTTAACTACAAATCAAAGCCGACCTTAAAGGCCGGCAACAACAACAAAAAAAGGGGAAGAGACAATCCTACTCGGCCCGATCCACCCATTCCCCATCTACCAGATCATTGACATAGTCAAAGGAATCGGGGTCGAGCGACGGGGCTAGGAAGCAGGCTTGCCGGACCGCGCCATCGAAGCCCGAGCAGAAGCCAGACATGGCCGCCTCCTCCATTTGATCCATCTTTGCTTGCTGTTGAGCCACGATCTTCTCGGACGCCCCAAGCTTCTTCAACAGCTCGAGCACCTTGGCCTCCGAACTCACAGCACGGTCGCCAGCCGAGCTCAGCTTGCCCTGGAGCTCCTCTTCGTTCGCCTTAGAGGCGACGAGGTCCCTTAGAAGCTCTTCCCGGTCGGCCCTCGCGGCTGCGAGCTCCTGCTCGGCTTCTTCCTTAGCCGATCTTGACTTAGTGGCTTCCATCTCCAGGACAACGGCCCGAGCAGCGCATTCTTGCTCCTGACGAACTGACGCGGCCTCTAAGTCGGCCACCCTTCTCTTGTTGTGCCGAGCTATGGCCATCAGGCGGCTCAGTAAGACCTCAGCCCATCCAGGTTGTTCGGCACGCCAACCGCATCCAGGAGGAGCTGGGAAAGGGCTGCCCGATCTGAATATTTTCTCCCCGGAGAGAAGAGTCCTATAGCGACTGACTGGGCAGGACGTCGGCCGCCATCTGTTCAATGCGGGGCCCGGCACCTTCTTTGCCAAGCCAAGAAGCGTCGTGGGGAAGCTTGACGGAGGTTTTCGCAGTCGTGGGAGGCACACCCTCCCTCCCGGATGCCGGCTCGGGTACAGCCACCTCGGCCCGGGTGGCTGGAGAAACTGAGGTGGCGGTGTCTTCGTCACATCTCTGTCTCTTGGGCGAGGCCCTCACACCTTCGGACGGGAGCTCGGCCACATCAGTCCTCGACCTCTTTGGACTGGGAGTGGCTTGTGAGAGAGGAGGTCGGGGAGCCGGGCTGGGTCCGCCAGAGATTGTCCCGCGACCCCGTGGCCAGAGCCTGACCTACGGGCCCTTAGAGCGGCGATCAGGCTGAAATTGTCAGACATTAAATCTGCAAAGAACATACAAGAAGATATTAGTCATGCAACTCACAATTAGAGCAAAGAGGCATTAAGATTATTGCCTAGAAAGTGCTGGTAGTGGTCCTCCTCCCGGGCTGAATGTATCAGAGCCCGGCTACTAATTGGCAGGGGGAGACCGTGGAGGACTTGGATGATGTTTTTGTCACCTGGGGTCAACATGTCCTTGGGAAACTTGGTGTACTTCCGAGGAAGGCACCAGTGTAAGGGGTACCTCGGCTCTAGGTCATCCTTCAGAAAAAGGGCCTTAACGGCACTATTATTGATGGGGGACAGCTTGAAGTAACGCTCCTTAAATTTCTTATATGATTGAGCATAGGGGATGAGTAAGTCCCCCCCAGCCCGAGCACTACTAAGGGAAGCCCAGCCCGCCTTAGGGTCATGCTTGAGCTGGTAATGATAAAGTAAAACACGAGAGCTCGGCCTAACACCGAGCATCTTACATAGGACTTGAAAGCGGAGAAAACCCCTACTATTGGGGTGGAGCTGACTAGGAGCCACATTGAGAAAGGTCAGGACTTCGGTCTCACAGTGACTCAAGGGGAAAACTAGGCCGTACTCTTTGAACATGTATTCGTACACGGTTATGGCATACCAACCAGATACGAGGGTACGAGCATGTACCCTCTGATTACGCCTACAAGTACGGAATCTAACCACGTCATCGTACCCCTCCCTCAAGACCTCGTACCTATCAAGGAGGGCTTGGACTCTCTCTACGTTGTCGTAAGAGGAGACTCGGCTTGACACCTCTTCCAGGAGCCACGAGAAGTCGGGCTCCTCGGCAGGGATGGGGAAATAGAGGTCGGCCTCCTCAGGCTCTCTCCCTATCCCCTCCTCGGCCGAGCCAGGAAGGACGTCCCCACCGTAGGACACCTACATGGCAACGTCAACACACCTTACCTCGGTCTCAACAGGGGAGACCTCAATTCCCATGGGCCCGACAAGAGAGTCCTCGGTTACCCCAACCTCGGCAAGGGGAGCCTCGGTAGCATCTCTATCGCCGGATACCTCAACGGACCTGACCTCGGCCCCAGCAGGGGGGACCTCGGTAGCAGCGGAGGCGGGTCCAGATCCGAGATCGGCCTCCGCCGTGGACGCGTCAAGGGAGGGGGAAGAAGCCTCCGTTGATTCGGGCTCTGAGCCCGAAAGAGAAGGGGGAATCAAACTTTCTATGCTATGGGTGGCAGAAGAATGCGAGGAAGACATACCTACTGTAAACGTGGGGCAGACAGTGGAGGACGAGAATGACGAACGAACGAGAGGATGGCGGAGACGAACGAGACGACGACGAAGAAAACAATTCGCACGAACCAACCACTAGAAAGCAACGGCGAACAAAAAGAGGAAGAGAGTAGATTTTGACTGCGAAAGCGAAAGCCTAGGGCGAGAGGAGAATGACGGAGAGAAGGCGAAAGGAAATGGGAAAGTAGGCGAGTAAAGGAGGAAATGAAGAACCAAAGGCATTTTATGGAAGGAAAAGAGTCGTTAGAGGGGTGCAGTTAACAAAAATGGTAACTGCAAAGCCCCTTAACGACCCACTACCCATCAAACAAAAAAAAATAAATAAAATTAAACAGAGGAATACCAACCGTTTCGACAGTTTCCCGCCATTAGACATCGGCAGACCGAGCTTATGACTTAACTCATGTCAATTAATCACTTGGCCTGAGCTTGGGGGGCTGATGTACCGGGCTGAAGATGAGCACCGAGCTCATCCCCTGGACCCGGGCTCACCTCACTGACCGGGTCGAGCTCGACAAAAGCTGAACAAATATGGACATATATTTTTTCTCTGAATTATCGGGATTCTTGGGCCTGAAACAATCTTCCCCAAGAACCCACGAATATAGAACCCTAATTATGATCCCTATAAATACCAATAGAGGACTAAAAATCGACACAAAAAATAAAACCTAAATTACTCATAAAAATCAACGAGGGTTCCCACCCCTTACGCCGCCGGAATTCTTAGGGCCGAGCTGAGCTCGGGCTACCTCAGAATCCAGCGAGAATAAACACCAATAAGTTCTTCAATACGTGTATTGATGCTTCTTAAATCATTGATGCAACTTCTGTACTGTATCTTCCAAATGAGGAAATATTTCACCATGTACTTTAAACAAAAAGGTGTAATTTTTAACTTAATATTACAACTAAGTCCTTTACATAAAGGTTTTGTTGAAGTCCTTGATTGGTAAGCATTTTATATTCTTCAATTTTTATTATTCTATTTTCGGATTATTATTTTTTTACGAATGAGATCGGCTTCTGCATAAGCGTAACATAGGAAGATTATTGCTTTTTTATATCCAGTTTTCTTTAGTCTCTATCAGGTTAAAATTGCATGTTTTTCATGATATTTCCTCTATCCCCATATGTTTAGAATCTCATACAAGAGATATTGTACTTAATTTGCATTTCCCATACCATTGTCAATACTCACGACAACGGTTGAAACTTGGCACACTTGCTTGCATAACGACACATTGCATTGCATGCAATAATAAATTATAAAGATTCAGTGAAAACATACATGTATATAGAGATGAAATGTGAAATACTGCGCATGAATTTTAATCGAAAAACTATAAATTTAATTAGTCCTTAAAATTATAAATTTAGTTTCTGAACTAAAACTTCATTAATTCTAATTTCTAAATTTTACTTTTGTTACATTTATATTCTTAATCATAAAAAATTCTTATTATATAATAATGTGACAATTTCTTATTGCGATACGTATCAAAATATAATAATAAAAGAAAATTGATGTGTCATCATTTAATAATAATTTTTAAAGGTAACAGTTAAAAACATAATGAAATAAATTTATGAATTAAGATAATAAATTTTTAATTTACGGATTAAATTATAAAACTATAAAAGAAATTACAGATTAGATACATATATAGTTTTACTAGTTTAATTTCTGCCTAGGAATTATTTTTATAAATTGTGTATTCAATTAGAATTTTGAAAGACTATTTTAGCATGAAAATATTTTGTGGAATTTAAGAAATTTCATAGGATTATAACGACTTATAAAAAAAAATTAAAAGAATTTTATGATTTTATAAGAATGTAATAACATATAAAATTTGGTAATCTAGATTTTATTGAATTTTTATTATAAGAATTGATAAAATTTAAAGGATTTTATGAAGTTATCGAACTTCAAGGGATCTCATAAATTTTTAGAAAACATTTCTTAGATTATAATTAAAAAAATATAATTAAGATTAAAATTTAATTATAAAAATTCATATTATTATTGTTGTTACTTCCATAGTTACTTTCACAAATTTATTATTATTATCATTATTGTCATTATCACTATCATGACTATACCATCATTATTATTGTCACCCATAATGGCATTCATGGTCAAGAGAGAAATGATTGTTGTAAAAGACAAAAACATAAGAAGGGATTGAATTATGTTAATTTAAAAATTTGTTGTCCTTTTGTCTATTATTTTAAAAGTTATCAGACAGAACCTTAACTTCTTTAACTGTTGATTTTAGTTAACAGACATTTTCACTTGTTATCTTCGTTGGTTAGCTAAAAACAGATAAATGCACAATAATTTTTATACTCGTTCGTCTATCACAGACTACGTCTAGTTACTTAGCAACCCGCTAAGTTTTCACAACCAACCGTGAAAAGGTTACAAGTATTGTTTCTACCAGTCACTTCTAGCTATACAATATTCTTTGCTAACAGTCTTCTCGGGCTAACAACCAGGTATTCTTTTCTACCAAACCTCCTCAGACTAATACAAATATATTCTTTTACAAACAGCCTCCTCAGGCTAACCAACACCACAACAGTGGATTTTGAAAGTGTTTCTAAGAAATAAAGAATTCCTTTTTCGCAGAGAAGATTTTATAGATGAAGCACAAAGCTTAAAAACAAGAGAGCGAAATCGAAATAGATAGTTTTTTGCAGCGTGTTCGCCAACTTGAATTAGAGTTGGTGAAGTCTTTTAAATAGGCAAGTCTTCAAAGTTTCGTTAGAGACATGTAGAGTGTCATTGTACTTTCCATGATGAAGTCCTCAAAAGGTGTCAGAGTGCAATCAATGACTTGATGCTTTGCACAACGGATTTAGTGGCGCTCAAAACCTTTTATGACCTTTTTCAGTGATATCATCAAAAAGTATGTTTATTTTTCGTGTTGCAGAGGTAAGCACAAATATCCATACTGATCTTGGAAACTTTTGAGAGAAACGACTATATTTTGAAAATTTGATGCGAGTTGTTTCCTTTGAAGATTTGGACTTCACTTGAAAAGATAGATGATAGGTCTTCAAGTTCTTCAGTTTGATACTTCGTCTATACTTCAGTCTTGAGCTTTCGTCTTGAGGCAAGCTTTCGTCTTGAGGCAAGCTTTCATCTTGAATTTGAACAGACAATTGATTTGATTAAGAGTAATCTTTGAGGGGTCAACTTCCGTCTAATCTTGCTTCATCTAACTGTGACTTGCAATGCTTCAGTTTGATAAATTTCGTTTGTTCTGTGATAAATCAAAACTTAAGACGTTAATCATCTTGATTTAACAATTGTGATAATAATATGTGGTGACACAACAATGATAATCATTAAAGTGGAAATAAAAGCAATGATGAGAGTAATATATAGCGTTGATGATAATAACTGTGATACATGCAGGTGAGAGTAAAGATCAATCAATAAAAAAAATTATATATTCAGAAGAGAAATAAGTTGGACCAATCTAAGAGTTAGTGTGAAATGATCGGGTGAGTGAAATATTTATATATTTTATTAAAAAATCTTATAAAATCTATAATATTAAATAATTCATTAAAATTTATTTTTTAATAAAAAGTCTTAAGTTTAATACTACCGTTTCGTAATTCTTTTAAATAATATGATTAACATAATTAATATTACGAGACTCTGATGACTTTAAAGAAAATTAAATAACATCATTTTTATTCATTAAAAGTTTTGATTAAATACCAAAAGTTTTTTATATAAAAAAATCTAAAATCCATTAAAATTCCGATTGAATGCGGCAGAATTCTTTTGTAAAATCTACGGAGGTTGATCAGAATGAAAGACCGATTAATTTTATATAGAAATAATGAATAAATCGGTTAAGCAAATACACATGTAATATTCAACAATAACTTAAACAAAGTTTGTTTGACAAATCCAAATTATTGTTTTTTAAAGTGTATAAAGTAGTCGGGTTGAACGATTTTTTCCCTTACCATGCAAATGAACTTAACTCTAGATTTAAGTAACTCAGTTTGACTTGGTTTTTTTTCTATTTATAGCAGCTAATTTTTTCTTTCCTTTTAATTTTAAAAGATTTGAAACTCATATTTAATTTTGATGTTTCTGTCACCTAATATTAATCCTAGGATAAACTTTGATATTATATAAAAAAATAGGTTTTTAAGTCTAATTCAATCTCATAAAACTAGTTTATAGGGTGAGGTTTTAACCCTACTGATATTTATGCAAAAGATTATATCTTTAGGCGACGTGAAATTTCAGACCCTTAAATTTTTATACAATAATTTCATTGTTAAAAAATAAAAAAACAATTATTTTGTGTGGGGAGGGAGCTGAGCTACTTTTGCAATTCGGAGTAAGTTCAAAGTTTCAAAGCTTTGAATTCCTTGTGTATTATCACCTCAAAATGAGGTTGAGATTTTGAAATTTTAATTGCTTAACACACCCAATACAATGAGCAGATCTTATCATTATTTTAATTAGAGAAAACATTTTCGGCTTGTTCCTCGATCCTGAACCCAAATCGCGTCATTGTTACATTTTATTTTTTTTTGTTGTTGTTGGTAATTAATTTTGAACTATTACAGGTTCGATAAAAACTTTAAAGCATTTTATCTTTTAAAATGACAAAAATGATAATAGACATTTAAAATGAGTTATTAATCATATATTAAAAGAACTAAAATTTATTAAATGTTCATTTTTTAATAAGGAGATAATATTGCATTTTAAAATAACATTGCAAAAGAGTGGATTTATATATGGTTAATATGTACTTTTCTTCAAGGAAACTTAAACATTTTTAAGGAAACTTTACCTTTTCTTCGTGTCTGACAGATTACACGCTTTGCATGAGTGTGAAAATTTAATATAATGTTTAGAGAATTTATATACAGAGGCGAAAAACCTAGCTACCTACAAAACTAAAATTTCTATTGATTTAAATTTTAACACATTTATTATTAGATTTATAATTTTACATAAAATAACTAGTTATTTTATCATTAAAGTTACAAAACTAATAACAAATATTTAAAATTAATTTTTAATGTCAAGAATAACAGAATGAGAAAAAAATAATATCTATAAAATATGTCTGTATTAAAATGTAGTATATGGATAAAAATTATTAAAATGTAATTCATACTTTTTAAAAAGAAATTAAAGATTGCACTTTTAAAATAAAATAAAAAAGCTTTTATTTTTTTTTATAAACTACACGCTATTGTAAATATATGATTGTGGATTTTTAAACTGAAACAAAAAAAAGCTTTTACTTTTCTTATAAATTGCAAGCTCTTGTAAGTGTGAAGATGTTATATAATGTTTAATGAACTGGACACCCAGAGAATAGTCTATCCACAAAATTAAAAGATATTCTCTTTTTATAACTATTTATATTCTTTATTTTTATTATCCTTTTAAATTTATAAATTTATTTATTATATTTTTATATCTGAATCATTAATTTTTATCTCCACAGTACCCTTCATAAAACTAGGAAAACAGATATGTTTCTGCAGTTATGTATTTGTATTTTAATATAATAAAATTTTACTCGAACAGATAATGGGACATTGAGAAAAAGCAAACATGATAATAAAAAAATGATGAGAAAAGAAAAATAAATATGAGACGAGTGAACAGCGAGTACATGTTTAATTTAAAATAATTCTGATAAATAAAATATATGAAAACATAACTAATAATCTCATAAGTAAAATTGTCCAATAAATAAAATAAGAATAAGAATTAATTTTTAAATTTTATTAAGGGTAGTGTAGAGACTAAAAAAATATTGAAATAAGTGAAGATGTAGGGAATAAACTCATATATAAAATTGTCCGATAACAATAGATCAACCGCCTTTGTAGAAAAAGAAAACTCACTTTATTAGTGGTTATATATTTAAAACTTAATTCAATTTTATGTTTATTTTTATTAAATATTTTATTATTTTCAATTCAATTTATTATATTTTTTTAGTTTATTTATAAAACTAAAACTATCAAACTTAACAACATAAAAATACATACATACTTAAATGAAATTTTCAAAGTGTTTATTATTAGTTTCATAATTTTATATAAAATATTTATTTTATCTACTAAGGTTAAAAAATAATTATTGAAATTTAAAATTAATCATTAACCGAGTGTCAAGAATTACAGCAACAGAAGAAAATAAACTCTATAAAGTATGCTTATACTAAAATGAAATATACGGATAAAAAAATATTAAAATGTAATATAAAGTTATTTTTAAGGAAAAAGATTCCATGTTTAAAAATAAAACTAAAATATAGTTAAATTTAAACATCTTTTAATCAAATTTGTACTTCCTTTTTTTTTTGCCCAAATTTCTATTAAAAAAAAACACTACATTCACGATTATAACCGTGTCACTATATCGGTTTTAGAGATATTATCTGTGGTGGATAAAAGAAAAGATTAAACATCTACTTAAGATATAATTAACTTGCTGTGTGATTAACTGATTATAACTTAATTAGGATTATCTTGAAATACATAAAGTAAATTGAGAAAAACTTAATGTTGTTGTGTGACTTTCCAATAAAATCAATACTATAATTTTTAATCCAAAAATAAAAGAGAAATTTTTGGAATGAAAAAAAACGTAAAATAAATAATATGCAAATTGAGTCTCGAAAGCATACTGGATATTCAAATAGAATTTACTGACAAACGCATCTTGAGTATAAATTATGAAGTTTATTGTGGTCTCATAATTAGGTGTTTGTTAAACATAATTTTCATTCTTAATTATAAACTCATCCGTCACTTATTCTATAATTATTTTGTTAAATATATGCTTTCTCTCTTCTTCTTTTTTTTTGGAAATTAATGCACAGTGCATCTCCCTTAGGTTGTAAAGTGTAGCCAGTTTAAGATTATGGGCTTTGTAGTCCAACCCATTTGAATTCTAGGCCTGTGTATGCATTGCGTCTTAAACAGATAAGTAGCTTGAGGGCCATGGCAACCTAGATATAATGGGCTTTTTAGCTTCATCAGAATTATCACATCAAATTCTAATGAGTAAATTAATTTTATAACTAATTTTATATTAGATTCATTATAATTTAAAATTTAATATTTAAAATTTACATCAATATATTATTATATTATATTAATATTTCCAATTTTATATTGATTATATTATTTTATATTGTTAAGTATACTTGCAAATATTAAAAATTGAAAAATAGTAATAATCTCTAACAAGTAAATGTGGTTAACTTTCTCTGGAAAAATAAAGAAAAGTTATTCTATTTTAATTTTATATTAATACATTATTTGATAAAAATAATTTTAAAGTCATTGTATTTATTACATTATTAGTATTAATAGTGTATATTTGTATTATTATAATATGTTATTAATGAAAATGACGAAGATACCTAAAAATTATAGTAAAATATATAATATTTATTTATAAATTATTTGATTTATTACTAAACATAAAAATATAATACAAATGTAGTTCAAAAATATAATTATTATATGTAAAGTATATTTCAAATGTTGTTAGTATTAATATTTAAATATAAGATTTCTATTATATTTCAATTAGATACCAACAACTCCATCTCTAATTAAGCCATGCCATTGACCAGTGACTACCCCTCCCCCACCAAACTTAAAATATATTTATTACTGGAAGGAAAAAAAAAAAAAAAAAAAAAAAAAAAAAAAAAAAAAAAAACTACCCTGAAATGAAGCATATGGATTAGACAATTGGCATTAAAGTATTGTTGCCAGGTGTGTTTGGTTTGGTTTGGTCAAGGTGACCTACAATGACTCAAAGCCTATAAATAGTATTGTATTGGGATTTTTTATTTTATTTTTTTATCATTGTCGTCCAAAGCTTATTAATAAATAATAACATTTAGGAAGAAGTTCATGTCACATTTCCGAGGTCATACTTTGAAGATGTAGTGAGAAAGATCCTATATGTTTAAGTTGGTCAAACAATAACCCTATCTATAACAATTTTTTTAATAAGAATTGTTTTAGAACAAGTATTGATCCTAACTCTGGGTGGAGCATCTAGGACTTATAAGGTGCATCTCTATCTACACAATACTATTTGAAATTATCATAATTGCAGACGATCCGGATCCCATCTTCGAAAATTTGACTTTTGAAAATTGAAGATAAATTAATCATCATGAATCTCTTCTTCTGCTCAATTGAGTTTTGACACCTAATCACATTTAAATGGATTTCAATTTCTCCATTGAGAATCATACTTTTTTAGCCTTTTTGACAAATCAATAGAAGGTTGATCATAACCAACGGAAATATTTTCTTACCAGGTGATGAATTGTAGATAAAAAATCTTGGAGACATTCACGTCTGTGTGTTTTTTTTAAGAGACGAAATGTTTTTTTTTTTATTAGATTGGTTTTGAATATTTGATACAATTATTTATCAAAATTCAAATTAGATATTACTTATTAAGTTAGAAACTTATATATTCAATTATTACTCATGAAAGATTATTGGTGAATCAGAAAGAGGTGCTTTAAAGAAAGTCAAAAGTAATTAAAATTAAAGGATTTCTTACATTTGACATGTATAAATTATTTTTTTATTTTTTTATTCAATTTTGTAAAATTAATTGTTGGACCTAATAGATTCTATTTGAGTTGGGTTTGTTCCCTTCATCTATAATTCACCCACAAATAAAATTAGACACTAATAACACACCTGAGTAGAAGAATAATGATAATGTTGTGAACGCGCAAACAACAAGCAACGACTAATTATTTTTATATTGTATTATAAAACAAGGTACCGACCAAACAAATGAAGCTTTCTGTCCGTAATCCTCAATAAAGTAAACTTATTTGTTGACAATGACTCCTCCTCCTGTCGTATTAGGGAATATTTTCATGACATAAACAGCTAATTTACTAAGGACATTTGACAATAAGACATGAAATAAGCAATATAATTTGTACAAGAAGGGTGAAAATCGAACTTACACAATCAACCCTATATTATATTCTTTATTTCTTTTTTTGTTTATATGTTATAGATTTATATAAACATATGAATAATATGATGCAAGAAAGTCCATAAAAGACACGGTTCAATGTCCTTGTCCAAACTTAGCTGTTCCCTACCACTTAGTGACCATTAAACACTATAAAGCAATCCCAACAGGTTTAATTTTTATAATTTGGACTTTCTGGGTTCGTGGGTTCCAAAAGTGGTCCCTAAGAATACATCCAAAAATCCCAACCACTAGAAAAATGGGTTCCCCCCGTCAAAACAATGCCAAATTCCCGTATTTGCTGTTTTCCCAAGCTCCAAACTGACCTGATAGCACAGGCAATAAGGTCATGACAAGAATTAATCAGATTGATGTTGAAAGATAAAGAAATTTAATGATTCAAACTCCTGCCAATCATTCTTCGCGTGAAAGCTATTCTTGTCCTTTTGGTTCATGGGCTTATTAGCCTTCACGCTCCTATACTATTAAGCCTATGTTTTTAAATTTTATTATAAAATTATGTTTCAAGATAAAAGTAATTTAATGTTTCAATCAAAACTTTTACTTTTATTTACTTTTGTTATTATTCATTAGATTTATGTTAAAATATAGGTAAAATATTTTAACATGTTGCGTTGCATTCTTCAGGCCAAGCACATAACTAAGCAAACGCAAAACCCTCTTTCCACCTTGACATTTGGCATCATCTTTTTCGGACGAATCATATTTTTCGGACGTAACTAGAATGCAAAGAGGGGGAAAAGCATAGAATAATATACCAAATGCTTCTACACTACTAACTTTTCCTTCTATTACACTGTGGCTTGTGATTCAGATGCTAAAGATGATGAACTGACTTTATATTTTGGAAGATCCGAAGGGCAAAAATTAAAAACAAATGGAATTTTATAACAGACAAAACTCAAAAGGCCCAACTTTACTTTTATAGTCAAATGGACACGCCATCCTCAAATTACTTTGCTTTTTCCTTTCATTCTTTTCTCCTCTTTTTTAATTCCTTTCGTTTCTGTTTTTTTTTTGCCTGCCTAAATATCCCTTCCATCAGGAAAGGCTAAAATAACCCCACATCACACCAAAGTTTTAGCACATGCATCAAATGAAACTCATCTTGAATAAACTCAACACAAACAAACAACAACATTTGTAACACCAAAAATTGAAACTGTAATTGGAACCATAGCTGGATTCAACAGAGAGGAGAACGACATTGGAGAAGGAAAATCCAACTGAAAAGAAAAACCAAACATCCAAGATATTTATAACATATATATATTCATAACAGATTGGGATCTACTCCAGTTCACATTCAGTAATAATAATTAGTACTACAAGAGGAAAACATTCACTTATAACAAAGTGATCATACAATCCTCATCTTCTATCTCCCCTCCTGCTATTGACCTCAAAACGTTAAAAGGGGGTAAAGCGTTGTATACGGTAGATCCACCAAACCCCCAAAATGAACCGAGTTCTGCCACTGCCGAAGCTGGTGCTAGTTGCTACCTTCCAAAACACACGACCAGAGAGAACAGGAACCACTATTCCCAAGGTCACAGAACTCTCAAATTGATCATCATAGATGTTATAACCATAATAAGTAATGCTACACAATTATATAACTACACACCCTTACTACAAAATAGAGAAAAGACAAGATACAAAAGTGGTAATAGAAAAAAGAGAAACAAAGTAAAATGTCAACAAGCTTTAGTTATGTATGCCTCCTGTAGGTAAGGTAAGGTTAAGTAATAGTAGTGGTGGAGTAGCAGTAGTAGCAGTATATTAACAGTTAGAATTAGAATTGACAAAGTTGTTGATTTCCCTCATGAGGGTATAGAAATGATCATTGTTTGGCAAGAAGTAGAAGCCAATAGTAGCTTCCTGGAGGTAAAGAAGTTTGACCTGTTGACCATAATTCTCAAGACCGTTTGCATATGCCAATTGCCAATCCTGAAGAACATCCAAACCAGCCACGCAAACAAAAGTTTTGGGAAAGTTGAGTCCCAAAAGGCTTTTACCTCTTGGTCCAAAAGGGTTACAAGCAGGGTGATCCCTATTCTCTCCTTCAGGAAGAAAAGCCCTCCAATACCAATCACGATCTTGCAGTTTAACAAAGTATTTTCCATCCAATCTCAACTCAGATTCCGTCCTCTTCTCCCCACCAAACAAAGGGTGAAGAAGAATATTCCCAAGCACCTCAATTCCTTCCTCCACCGCCTTCACTGCCACATGATGAACAATGTTCCCACCAGAACTGTCCCCTGCTAAGTACACATGAACCTTGGACTCACTTCCACTCCTCAGCCATGGCCTCGACTTCACCCAATTCAATGCCGCCCAGCCGTCATCGTAGGCGCAAGGATATCGATGCTCCGGCGAACGCCGGTAGTTCACAGACACCACAGCAGCCTTGCAATTGCTCACAAGCCGGCGACAGAAGGAATCGTAGATAGCACTATTAGCAGAGGAATGTGAGAAACTTCCCCCATGAAAGAATATTATAACAGGAACAATCTCTGTAGTACTTAAAGGCCTCTCAAGGTCTTTTATAACCCATTGAGCTTCGTTCCCAGAGGCTGGTAAATACACACGGTTCAATAATCCAGTGCTCTTGTCAACGTGATCGAAAGAAAACACCCCATTAACAGGAATTGCATTCGCGGGGACCTTTCTGTCAAGAAACTCCGCTAATTCACGGTTGAATGTTCCATCATCGCGTCTCAGAAGATTGTAAGATAACTTGAAATTCGAGATAAGCACCCATGTATTCAGCGGCACGACATTCTACAAATAATAACAAAACCACAGAATCGATTATTTCATAGATCACTGCAGCCATAAATGAATCTCTTATTTTAAACTTACCGGAACAAGAAACCAAACGCCTAAATGGAACAAATAGAAAGTACAAGGGGGGAATTTTTTTAACAAAACTAGACAAATCCAATAGGGGTGTTTGTGTTTAACGAAAACCCTGATAATTGAAGTTAAAGGGCATAACTTTATTCTCAACCCAACAAAATGAGCAAGAAAGAAAAATCTTTAGGGAGATGGAAGTACGAAAAGAAGAGAGAGGTTAAGGTTACTTAATACTTACCCTAGATTCATTGAGATTGAGTTGGTTACTGCCAGCCATGTCTAGTTGTCTATCTTGTGTCTCTAAAGTGAAGAATATATCTCAAAGGGGAGAACCCACAGAAAAGGCTTAAGAGTTAAGAAGCAGCAACAACAGTGATCCCCACGGTAACCGGGTTATCGTGCACCCTCATGATCAGAAACAGAGTGCAAAACGAGCGTGTACCGCGTACGTACCTTCCTACGTTGTACGTACACACACGTACGTATATATCTTTCTAAGTAGTATGACTCATCTCACTCTCAGGTTCGTTGGTTGCTGCCTCTTAACACAACACAACTCTCTTAATCAATTCTTAGTTGAAAGGTTAGGAGAAGGTACACTCGTGTGTGATATATGACACAGAAGAAAACAGAGAGAAAGAAAGATTATAGATATGTATGAGAGGTGAGAGAAGGATAAGAAGGCACAGAACAGAGAGAGAGAGAGAGTTTAACACAAAAGAACGACGGGAATGGACGGAGACGAGAAAGACGACAAAGCGGGCGGCCGAATTATACTGTTAATATGGGACCCACCATTTTTGGCATTTACTTTCCGGTTTCTTTTTCACGATGAATTTTTTTTAATTATTTTATATTTCTTATATTTCGATTTTCTTTTTCGTGTTTTGTCTTTTACTCTTTGGGCTGTGTCACTGACTGTTCAACTGTTGACAACTCCGTTTTGGCCTCGTTTACAATATGCCCTTATAAAATCATATTTCAACAAGTTTGTGGACCAATTTCGAAAATTATACAACTGCGGTACAAACTTTTTGTATTGTTATTAATTTGTCAATGAATCGTGTGAAAATAAATGTATTTCCCAAATTCATTAATGTTGAGATGTAAAATTATTTTTCTTATGTTTTAAGTTCATCATCCATTTTTTTTTTCTTTCCAGATTTGGTGTCTTTCTTTGTATTAATTTTTTTATACAATATTTTTGTCCATTTTTAAAATAATGCATAAATTATGAAATATAATCTATTTCCTTATTCATATTAAAATTAACCTGATTTTTATTATTGCTATCTTAACTTTTTTAAAAATACATGAATAAAGCTGTCAAAAAAGAAAACATAAATTAAAAAAAATGAATCAGAATATATGAATAATATTATAATTAGGTGAGATTGAAGTTTTTTTTAAAAAACTCATGATTGAAGTTAGTTTATAGATATTAGGATTAAATTTTTTATTTGTTCATACATAGGTTGTCATTGAATAATAAAAAAATATAAGTCGTCAAAATAAAAAATAATAACAATTTTATTATTTGGCATAATTATTCCAAATATATGACTATTTAATATTTTTATTCTAAAAGAAACATTAAATTAATTATATTTTCTAATATAAATATTATCTTTAATAAATATGATTTGGGGTTGTTTAGGAAATTTAATTTAATTTTTATACAAAACTGAAAATTAAACGCGTTTAATTATTTTTATATGAAATTATATATTTATGCTTTGAATATCACAAAGATATTAATTAAAAACTAAATTTGTAAATATTACTAAAAATTACGGAGACATTGCATTTAATATTACGACCATGTGTATTAAAGACATTTCTTATTTGAAAAATATTTTATACTCTCTGTTTGAAAGATTCTAATAAGAATTAACATCTTAGTTTAAGATGACGTGATTTTAATTCATGATTTTATTCATTAATTAAAAAATTTAAATTTTATATTTATTATTTAATATAACTTTTAATGTAATTTAAATACCACTTAACACTTGTCAATGGTGTATAAATATTATATAAATTATTTTATGATCAGACTAAAAAATAAATATGAAAATTTAGGAATCTAATTAATAATGTTTCAAAATTAAAATCTAAAATAACATTATTTAAAGAAATGAAGTATTAAAATATACTTGATTGATATACTAAGATGTTTATAAAATAATATAAAAATGATTATATGAGTATTATGTTTGCTTGGTTTCCACTGCTCCTACCTAAACCTAAACTAGAGGATGATTTAGTTGTAATAAGGAATTGAAGAAATGGGGTTCACTTTTCTACGCCTAAAAGTACATATCTCCCCATAGAGACAGTAGATCTGGAAGAGACTGGAAATAGTCAAAAACAGGGTCTGGCAATATACCCGTACCTAATGAAAAATCTCGGTACAAAGAAAGAGAGAGAAACCACAACAACACAATAAGCGCAACAAGTGAAACGGAACTAGGAGACAAATCAGTTTCCCAGCGTGCGGCCGACGCCAAGGTACGTGGCGACAAAGGGTTCCCTCTCCACACTTTTGCCAAACACACCTTAACTAATTCCCCTAAATACCCTTTCTTTTCCCACAAAAACACTCAATCTGCCCCTGACCATGACATGTGTTTTGTCCAGTAGTAGGTCGCGCATGACGGCATGTTTTTTGTCAGACTCTGAAAGCGAACTTCGTTTTCGTCCTTTCTATATTTTTATCATCTTATTTTATCCTAACATTTTCTCAGATTAAACCAAAAGGTCAACAAATAAATACCCAATTTCTTTTATAAAATTACATCAAAAATTTAAAAGTACAACTTCATATAAAAATAAACTAATACAAGAAATATATTGGACCCAATACTTAAAAGAAATTAAATATAATTAATATAAGATTATTTTAATTTAATTAACTTTAGAAATTTAAATCTTAAATACACCGTCACATTAAACATTCATAAAGAATTATTATTTATAACAATCTTACTTAACACAGACAAAACTGTCTTAGGTGAAGATACCTTTTTACTAAAATAAAAAAAAAAATAGAACAAAGGTAGGACTAGGAGGGCTTTAGATTTTTGTCGTATTGAATGAAACCGAGGCGGTTCCGTTCTTTCTATCTCAATCTCTCATCGTGCGCTACGAACAAGTGGCTTACTGACGTTGCTCTTCGTTGCGAGGTGGGACCCGCTTGTGAAGTCTTTATTCTCAAAACGAGTTTGATACGATGATCAAATTGCCCTTTCGGTGTGGGACACGCTTTGAGTAGACGTTCTGATCCCGTGGAGTGGCTTTCGTTGCTCGACACGTGTCCATCCCTTGCACTCTCATTCTTCCGATTCATCAGATTTTTCTCGTGACCATTTCCCTCGGTGAATCACTGCCGTTAGATTTCTTCTATTTGATGAAAGGCTTATTCAGGCTTTTTTCTTTACTTTTAGAATAAATTAAATATTTTAATTTTTGTAGTTTTTTCTTATAATATGTGTTGTTAATGATGTTATTCAGATTCTAATAACAAAAATTAAAATAAAAAATATAAGTTATAAATACTAAAATAACAGCTAACAAATTGTAAAAACTTGAAGGGAAAGTTAGGGAAAGAAATAATTAAATCAATCATAGGTACGAAACTATTATGCATAGAGGATGAGGTGAGAATGGGATTGAGTTCAAGTTTGACAAATCAACAGAGGCATCCATCACATTTGCTATTCCTCCAATCCTACCTATAACATAGAGAGGCGTAGAGTTTGTTCTTTAAACCATATGGTAATCGGAGGTTATGGTCATGGAGAAATGGATTGCATGATTTTCTTTTTCTTATAAGATTTTTTTGTTGTTTTCTTTAAATCATGGCTCGCTTAAATTTGCTAGTCCCATTACTTTTTTCCAACTCAATCACTAAGATAAAGGGGGGTTGTCTTTACTATTATTAATTTTTTTTCTTTTTATATTTTTTTAAATTATTTGATTGTATTGTTTTGTAGGTAGAAATAGAAATGTGCAGACTAAGAAACGTAGTTAAATATATTTAATTTAAAATATAAAATATATTTTTTAAACTTCATATTTATGAGAGATAGTATCATATTTAAAAATTGAATTAATTTAAAGATATTAAATAGAATTGAGTTAGATTAGTTTTGTTTATATATAAGATTAAAAAATGTTTTTTTGTTTATATATAAGTGTAATGGAAGTATTTTTTAAAAAATTTATTATTATTACAATTAATTTAATTTTACAATTATAACACAAACAAAAATAATTGCATACTGGATTGAATTTAAAATAATTATCCTATTATCCATATAAAATATTTTTTTAATCATCTTTGTCATGGGGACCTACTGCATCAGCTAGTAGGCTTATCATGTTCCACGTTGCTATTCTTTGTCCACGGGAGAAAATAAACTATCTATGGCGGCAGCACCTTTTGCATTTATTTTTCATAATTTTTCTCATTAATGTTTTTTATTTATAAAATTGTGCCCAAGTGGTCATATGAATATTTTTAGAAATTAGTTGTATTTTAGACAAAAAAATTTTAAAGATATGATGCAGCGATGACTAAATTTATTCTCAGGATTTGACGATGTTGAATATTATTAATTAAGTTATAACAATTGTGTCAATTAATTCATATATTTAATGATAAAATTTACTCTTTTTAAAGTAATAAAAAATTTATGAAAAACTACGTAACACGTTGACTATGTGCATAATATTACCATAGAAGAATATTTTGATAAATAAAAATAAAGCCACTAACTTCACACAAAAGCTATCTTCATATTGCATAAACTTTTTTGTTTTCTGTGCATGTCATATTACATCGATATAAAGCAAGGAGTTGGGAGATGAATCTCACCACTCTTGTGGACCAATTCTAGTCTTAGCCGTGTAGCCATAGGTAACACAAACATTACCGTCCAGATTATGTGAATCCCTCAAGATACTAGATATCCATCAAAATACAAGTACATGAATGGAATTTTATTGGCAAATGTTTGGAAATGGCTAATTTGACATGGACCTCTTTTAGAAATATGCACATAACCGATTTACGCGTATAATATTTATCGTCTTCACAAATGTTATATGTGTAAACTTAGGAGACGAGGAAGTCATATTATATTCGAAAGTGTATTTGCCACATAATTAATGACTAAGATGAATTTGTATAACAACCTTAGCAACACCACATGTTATATAGACGAGGGAGTTAGCATGTACAGTGTTTTTACGGCAAGGGTGGTTACACATATATAATGGTTGTTCGAAAAAACAGAGGTTGCGGTGGAAAAATCAATTTTATTATGCTAATAACTATAATATGCATTTAATTAGCTAATTTACTTATAAAATATATATATGTATTCACAAAATATAGTTAGTTTATCCATTAAATATTTTTCTGAAAATGGCTTCACATTTATGCAAACTCCCTTTCAGCATTCACTTCTTCCCCTTTCCTATTGTCAGCTTCTCCATTAATTTACTTTCATTAATTGTTTTTGATTGGTTACTCCCAACCATACTTACATGTACTAAACTTGTAAGTTTTATAATATTTTTTTAAAATTTCTAATTAATTTTTGTTTATAAATTATATATTTGTTACGAATGTATATTATTTAAGTAATTAGTTGAGTAAAATTATTATTGTTAATTTTGGAAACTTATTAAGTTATAAATTTTTTTTAAGTAAAATTAATATTGCTAGTTTAAAGAACCATTTAAGTAATAAAATTTTGTTAGGTAGAATAAAAGTTATAGATAGAATAAAATATTGATTATAATTATTTTTAGCCAAAAAGTTATAGATAGAATAAAATATTAAATATTTGTATTCGACGAGGAAAGGGAATGTATATTTTGATAAATGAAAGAGAATATAATAATATTTATATTTGTTAAAAATGGACCGTATAAAGGGAATTTTTTAAATATCTTTTTAAAAAACAAAGTGTCATAAATTAAAATATATCAAGAGAAAAAAATTGCATATTTTAACGTAAGAGTAGAGAGTTGTGTAACATGCATAACTCTAAAAAAGATGTAATTACTCTTGATTTACTGTTTTAGAAGATAAAATAAATTTTTAATTAAATAGGTACTTTGGTTATCAATTTTAGAATTTCATATATAAAATTCCACACAAATTTTTTACTTCTCTTAATACTGAAAAATTTTTAAGTCCGTGTTTTTAGTTTTTATTTTGACAAATATTCAAGAAATGAAAATATTGACTTAATAAATGTTTGAAACTAAAATTATTAATTAACATATCAAAATGTCTAGAGACCAATATTGATCAAAATTTTGTTCTTGGATTAAATTAAAATGTTATAAAAGTTTAAAAATTAAGGTCAGTCAAAAATTTTGTCCACAAATTAAAAAAAAATTAGGACTAAAAACACTTTTATTTACCAATAGACTAAAAGCACATCCAACCCTTAAAATTTTTTAGTAATGATAAATATTTTTAAGTAGGGTTCGAATTTGCAATTTTCTCCTCCCTTTTTAAATCCCTTCTTCCCACCAATAAACCAACTAGACCACTCCAACAAATTTTTTGATTGAGTAAGCTTAAAACTTCTAGTATAGCTCATTTCTAAGCATAATTAGTGTTCTGGCTTACATCCATTTCTCAACCAAGGAGGCAAGAACCATAGTTGCAACGCACTACACAGCAGCAAAATTGCGAACAATGCCCTAAGCACATCAATTGTTTCTACTTTAAGCTTGACCCTATCCATTAATTGTTGTTGAACTCTAAAGTGTCCATGCTAGGAGGATGATATGATCACTGGCCTTACAAGTTACAAGCATCCATGTATACCGAGCATAATTCCAAAAATTGTCTAATATTTCCGATGTCAAATTGTCGTCCATTGGAGAGGCATTTATTAAGACCCCCGAGAGTTAAAGACAACGTGACATCGGTTATAACTTTAAGCTAGCTAGGGTCTTGATCAAAATCAAAAGATGCTTAAATTCTCATTGGCTTGGAAAAATCACCATTAGTGTAACAAAATATTGTAAAAACTTCGTTCAACACACACCATATAAAATGAGTCAATTAAGATGTGGCGTTGAATGCGCCGGAAATTGATGGACAAGGCTTCATGAATCATCACAAATAAGTGCATATTCATAATCAAATAAGAGTTAAAAAGCTATATGCTAATAATGTAAACGGTTATTCCATCAAATACTAAGATATTATAAAATTTAATAAATTTACCGTACATGATATATTATGATTGAATAAAAGTGTAAAGTCATTGTTTATTTTCATTTCAACTAAAGTTGGGAGATTTTTAAAGTATCTTTATATCTAAAACAACAAAAATAGTTTTTCTTTTTATATTATAATTCATTTACATTAGAATTCACAAAAATACTTTCATAACTTTTATGCAAGCATGGCCTAAATAAGCCAGACGTGGGATTAATCTATCTTTTTATTGGTGGAAATTTTTATATCTAGCACCAAAATGATAACGAGGTAAGGGTTGAGGATTGGTCAAAAAAAACCACAGGCAAGTATGTTTGCGAAGCATCTATTCTAAGAAATTATTAAATGGTTTCATATCATATGATTCCAATTATTATATTTATCTTATATTATAATTTGAATTTAGGACAACTTTTAAATGTTGAAAAAGAATTTATGAAAACAAATTAAAAGAACAATTACATCACGGGGAAAAACAAACGAAAGGCTGTCCGGTCGCTAAGAACTTTCGCTCTAGGATCATTTCTGTGACTCTGTCTTGTATCTGAGATGTGGATATAATCAATGACCAATCTTCCAACCATAAAATGTTTTTAATCTTTTAACTTTAAAATATAATATAACTCATTTTCCATCAAAACATATATATATATATATATATATATATATATATATATATATATATATATATATATATATAGCCTATTTTTCCTGTCAGAATATAATTAAAAAACATAACAAATACCATTGGTAATAAATTAAAATTCTTGTTCTTGATAATATAAAAATAAGAGGTCAGAGTATGTCATCTCCAAACTTTTGTTAATTGAGATTGATGACATTTCCTAGTTTCAGAATTCTAGTCTTTTCATGCCTTAAAACTATTATCAGAAATAGAAAACTTTTTCATGCCATTTAGCCATGCATTCCCACTAGCTAGGCAATTGTTGAACATAGCGCGGAAACTTCTGATTCAGTAATTTTGTGAACCTTTTTCCGTCTCACCTGTTCAACCGTTCAAAGCTAAGTTCACATTATTATACATATGTTTTTTTGACAAAGACGAAATAAATGCGAACTTGCCTCCTTAGTGCATGGTTTAGCTAGGCAATTACGTGCACAACAATTATGTTATTTTTTATAGAAAAAAATAGTACGTAAAGAATTATAAAATGTTAGAACTATACTAGACAAGGATACTCGTAAGGGAGGGAAAAAGTACTTTTGTTCCCCCTAAAACAAGAAAAGTAAACATTTATCTTATTTTACTGCTGAGAAATTCATTCTATTTTAGAAAGTGATTTTATTTCCTCTACGGTGAAGAGCCTGTAGAACACATGTTGAGAGTGATGCATCCGAAAGGGGTAAAATCGTTTCTCATGAGGGGTTAGAGTTGAATGCGTAGTGGTACGAATCCAACACCAAATAAAGAACACCGTAGTCAAATAAAATAAAATAAAAAATGAAGAGCTAGCTAGCGTGCATTTAAGTATTTGGCTGTATATGTTGTCCTAACATAGAAGCGGTGGATAAGCATGTGCCACACACACACACATTATTCCAAACATGCCGTGTTGTTTACTACTTCTTTGTTTCTTGCTCAACTTCCTTTTCCTTTTTCCTCTTTTTTCGTCTCTCTCTCTCACTCTTCATTCAATAGGCCATTTGCCCATTTGTTTCTTTTTGGGTAGTGAACACTCTCTCTATCTATCTATCTCTTTTGTTTTTGTCTTCTTTTTTATTCTCTCATTTTAATAATCATAAATAAAAATAAAAGTTTCTGCATCGATAACGTGCGGGCCACCTTTGAGTTTTGGCCTTTTCTGCTTTAGGTCAACAACTAGGAAAAGCTTTCGGTCTCTTGTGCCGATTGGTTCAGTCCCACCAAATGGAAAATAAATTCATCTATGAATTATGACAAAGATTGTTATTGTGATTACTATGCTAAATACAAGACCAAGTGACCAATACGCATTAAGATTTGGATTATCTCCGATGTTAATAATAATTATACTAATAATCAACCGATACTTCTCGAATTGCAATTTTTTTTGCATATACGTTGTTTTGCTTTGATCTTATCCCTCCCACCTGTCGCTTATTTGTCCATGCACCAATCTATTTTCATATCTAATCAAATTATCTCTAACTTTGTGGCTTTGTTCATATCATTTGCCATATGTCTTGCATCTTTATGTTTTTCTTATTAATTATTGATGAACCCTCGATACCACTGTTGTAGTATATTGTCTTTGAAATTTCTAAACCCACTTCTGTAAGCAATTATGAGGGTCCCCTTCGGACAGCAGCCACTTTGTTGTGACTTGTGTTTTAAATTTCTGTAATTTACGATTAGATAATGTTAAGAATAGGACACAACCATTACGATATCATACATAATAATCTTACTCCCTAGGTTTTTGCTTAATTTGTTGAAATACCCTTTTCGTGATAACTTCTATTCAACTTTTATTCGGTAAAAAATATATAGAGAGAAATTACGTACTTCTTGATGTCATACTTACGTTGTCTGGTAATTTTATATAAATGTTAACTTTTACTATTTAATTAACTGAATATTTTCATCAAATATATCGATTTTATAAAATAAGTTGACAGGATAAAAAAAATTAATACTTTATGATATAATTTTATTGAATTTTGACTGGTAATGTTGCTTTGAAAAATATAAATAAACATCAACTATAAATAATGCACTTATAAAATTCTAATTTATATTTAAAATGTCATGTATATTATCAAGACGGTATCAATAACTAAACAATTAAATTTGTTAAATATATATTCAGTGTAAAATTATTAAAATGTGTAAGTGACAATATTTACTCATGATAAAGGGACATGGGCCGTTTATGTACCAGAAAAAATAAATGCAAAAAAAAAAAATGATATGGGCCATTCGTTTGCATTTAAAAAGCCAGTAATTTTACAGCTATTTTTTTTAGTAAGTTATTGAAACATTTTAGTTCATATTTTTAGAAGAATATAATTTTCATTAATTTTAAGCATGTTTTTTTATTAATAAAATACTTAATTTGAAAACTTTAAACATACTAGTGATAGTTAGATATCTAAGCAGTTTGTGCCATCATTGCTGCCCACAGTCTAATAGTAAGAGATTTGAGTAGTTTCCCCACATATTACAATAAATGATTTGATATATTCAAATACTTGATTAATGAACATAAAATAATCATCGTCAATATTTTTTATAGTACGCCCAAATATATAGTCAGCGATAAGTTAATAATGTGATAATATGCATGACTCAACAAAGCATTGCCTTTAGTTAGGGTCCCCTTAGACTTTAAGTCCACTAGGGCTACTTTTTCTTAATCAAGACAAATGACCAAGAATGCTGTTACATGCAATGAATGCATGGTTTTCGACGAATTAATTCCCTCTTGAGATCTTTCATTATTAATGGAGACTAATAAAAGATATATTCCTTAGTAAAAAATTTATAAAACATTTTTATTGACGTATATCTTTTATTTACAGCAATTACAGCATGCGCAACACTCACTTATACTTTTATCATAGTTTTAGAAAATTGGACACAATTTTTTTAAACAATTATATATTAATTCTTTTACCAGTATTTTTTAAGACACTCATTAACAATATTCTTAATTAAAAAACAAAGACCCACCGAACTTGGTGCAATGCATTTGTGTCAATATTCGCTGATTAATTTCAAAGATTCCCCTTGACTAAAAGTAAAATTCATCTTCCTTTCCCAGAAAAGTTAAGGGCATGAAGAATGTTAGCAATAGTATTCTTTTAAAAATTACACCACTTGTCAAATAAAAGTTTGTACATGCATTGAAAATAAAAGTTTGTTCATGATTTTGCAATACAAAACCATCACCAAGTTGTGAACCAATGATTTATTTTATTGATTATGCTTGATTATACTAGTTGGGTAAATATTCCTTTAAAAGGTAGTTTTACTTTTAGTATTTAAGAGAGGTTTTGATCCATAGAACTTTTAGTCATTTATTTTGATTTTTATAATTCGTTGTCCTTAAAAATTTAAAACTAATATTTTAAGAAATTAGAAGTGTTTGATTTATTATTATTTTTTTATGAAACTTTTATGAACCAAGCCCTAAAAAGGATACAAATACGATCATACAAATTACTGGTAATAACAATTAGAGATGGAGATAGTTTGTTGTAGCAATTTGTTAGATTTCCAAAACTATTACAGCCTTCGGTTATGCATAGTACTATATGCAAGTAATGAAGGCAAGGCATTATTTGTTATAAATACATGTACTACAACAATAGTGAATCCAAGTAATGAACCGAAGTTATTTCCCTTTCTATGTTTTCATCTTTTCATTTTTTGTTTCTGGATTTTCTCTTCCCTGAACTCGAAATAAGGTTCTATTAGAAATTATTTGGACTTAAAAAGATAACTAACTCATGATCTTTATGAACTATTTTTTACTTACATATTTGGTTAGGAATTTCCACTGTTACATTTTTAATTTATAAACAATATGGTTTGATACATTATATTTTTAATTTTCACCACCACATATATTTTGTTTGTACCCTGGGTACTTGATAAGTGGATTCTAATTCGGGCAAGAGAAAAGCCTTCGAGTTTGAGAAGTTGTGGTTGGACCAAGTCGATAATTGCGTGATGGGTTCGTTTTGCGAAAAATCCATTTAATATTGGGCTTGAAAAAGATTTGGACTTCATAATAATAGCCCAAGAAGACCCATGACCAGTGAAACCTTTTCAATATATGGCGACTGTCCTGTGCTCACACACGAATAAGAAGTCTTTGGTGTTTTGGTTTTTTTATAGCCACACGAATAAGAAGTTACTCAGTTAAGAACAATAAATATTAATTATTACATTATTCGAGTCTTTAAAATTAAATATTGAAAATATGCAAGTTCTCTAAATGACTATGTAACTATTAACTAACTTTTAATCATTTATGTATGCTTTATTTGATTTTCTTTAATGAGAATCATCTTTATTATATTTATATTCAATTTGTAATTATTTATGTAACACATATTCCCTCTCTATCCCATTGTTTTTGACGTTTAAAGATTTTGTCACAAGTTCATTTTTAAGATTTTAAGAAATATATTTAATATTTTTAATTTTAATACAATTATATTATATTGTTTAACATTTTTTTGTCTTTTACACTAATTTGATTCTCTCCCCTTTATATTTAATTTTAATTTTATCGCATCACAATAAATGTTTGAGATTATGATAAAAAAATATCGGTTCATTTATATTATAAAACGACAGTTAAAATGAAACAAAATTTTCTATTAAAACATTAGATAAAATAAGATGAAGAAATAGAAAAGGTACAAATAAGAGTTGATCATACTTTTATAATCGATGGTTAAGACTATATTTAATTAAAATAATATTATCTAAAACATATAATTATACAAACAAGATTAGCTCGTTAGTAAAATTTTATTGATTGAAAAATTGATTAAAAGACTACGAATATTTAGCCACTGTAAAAGCATATTAGATATTGAATTAACTCACTTATTATCTATTTAATTATTATATATTAAAAAGAATTATATATTATTATAATAAATAATGATCAATGTTATAAGATTCAGAAACAAAGTAAATAAGTTGAATTGCTTTTTATAAAATTTTCACATGTATTTTTTAACACTTGAAATTCATTTGATGGAATTAGATAATAGAATTAGATTTTTGAAAGTTTGTCGAAAAAAATGTTTGAATACAAAAGGTTATATAAAAGTAAATATACTTAGTTTATGTTGATTTGTTTTAATTAAGAGATTATATTCAATTCTTTGATAATTGTTAAAGTTCTATTATATAATTATTAAGTTATAAATATTATTTTTTAAGTTATTTCATGCTTTATAAATAATTTCTAAAATACTTTTTTATGTTAATTATTTCAAATTTTACATTTCAGTGGCTTTGAAGATGGGTAAGGTGAGGGACCGTCTAGAGTCATTTTTTAGAAGAGAACTATTTGGGTGGATTGACTAAAGTTTGTAGTGTGTTCAAGGAGGATGCATCACGTGTCAATTTATAGTAGGATACATTAATGTATGTAACAGATTTGAAAAGACAACTGACACATGTAGAATGTGATATACACTCTCTCTTTACTTTTTCTCATCATCCTCAAGTAATCCATTAAAATCTCATTCTTTCTCTTTGCTTTTTCCCATCACCTTCAAGTAATCCATTAAAACATACTTTTTCTCTTTGTCTTTTCTCGTCACCCTTACATAACTCATTAAATCACACACTCCTTCTTTGTTTTTTCCCATCACCCTTACTTAATCATTAAAATATACTCTCTCTCTTTGACTTTTCCCATCACTCTCATGTAACCCATTAAAACACATTCTCTTTCTTTCCCTTTGATGTTGACTGTGATGTCTTTTTGAGAGAATTTGTGTAGAAAGAATGGGTAAATATGTGATGAGTAAAGTAGGTCGCGCTTAACAGTAGAGCGTATCCTTTGTAGATTTCTCAACCAATCAAGTGTGTTGACGCTTAGCATTTGAGCAAGCCAAGTTCATGGTTGACCTTGTCCTACTTTGAGCCCATTAGATACGCTTATGACTTGAGCGTGTTCGTTAAAAACAGATCTAGGATTGTAGATAATTTCAAAAGTGAACTTATTTTGATAAAAAAAAATCGTTTGGGTCAAAAAGCCATAGAACTATTTTCTTAACCTATATAAATATTAAAATAAGATGACATAATTAATTAAAATAATCACTAAAAGTCAGTTAATTATTTTTATTTTATTTTCATTTAATTAAAAATATATACTCATAATTGTAGAAAATTAAATAAATGATAATGCAAGTTGTCCTTTCCACAATATATTCAAAATTAAATTCATAGTAATTGTTGAACTTAATAGAGAAAATTAGTAAAGTGTAGAATGTGATTATCATTAATAATAACTTATATCATTTTCTTGAATTTAAACTTTCTCTCATTCTCTTTAATCAATTCTCTTTAATTTTTTTATGACCTTATCTGGTATTGTATCTATCCCAAATTATTTGAATTTGAACATATTGTTAAAAAATAGTTGTCATGACCAATTATTCATTAGTCTAATTGAAGTCAAATATTAGTGTCACCATTTCTGTCAAGTTTATTCATTGCATTGTTACAAACATGTAATATATTTTATTGTATTTTTAATAGGTATAATGGTACATAACAATATTCTTTTTTATATTAAAACACTCTTATTTATAGTTGAGATCCCAGTTATCTTAATTATTATTTTAAATTTCAGTGTTTATATAAAATAATGTGTTATCGTGTTTGTTCCTAAAAAAATTGAAAATGCATAACGACACACGATTAACACTTAATTAGTTATGCACATGATAAGACTTTAAGGATTTAATGGGTTTCTAAGGATTTAATAGCTTATTAACTTTGTATCATTTACACACCATGAACTAATGTTATAGTAATTTTTACTATTTTATAAAATTAGATTGAAACTTGTTTTGTGCTTTCGAATTTCCCAAAGAATTGAGGGTTTAATATCCATTACTAATGAGCTACTATTGTTTTATTTCATTACTGTTTATTTTCTTGAAAGGTTCCCTTCTATTTATTTTGTCTTTTGTCTATACTAATTGTTTACTTGTCTAAATATATTACCTAGAAAATAATTTTATGATTATTTTAAATGAAAAAGAAAATTTTAAAAGGGATCTCTTGGTAAATTTGTAGTAAAAAATGTTATTGCTCACAATGATGCAAATCTAGATATCTTGAGAAGTTGAGAATAGGGAAAATGAAAAGTTTGGTGGAAATAATGAAAATGAAACTATTATCAAGAGGAACTTAAATATTTTGATGATATAAGTTGTAATGAAAATAAACATACCTTACTTTTATAGACGAGTTTCCTAATTAATCTATTTCATTATACTTTTATGATCTAACAATTTGAAATAATCTTAAAAGTAACTTACCAGATGAATTACTAAAAGATGTCTTAAAAGAGATGTGTTGATTATCAATGGTTCTAAGGATACTTTTGGTGGACATTTCTCTACATCACATTATATCCGTTATTATTCCAATGGAGAAGGGTAAGATAAGAGTTGACCAGTTTATTCAAAAGAATTAGATATAGTATTTTATTTCTTTTGCAAGATATTTGGCACTAGTCACAAAATAATTTAGGAAATGAAGGTTTTAATGATTGGAAACATATTTCTAAAAGGATAAAGAACATGAATTAAGTGGTATATACATAACTTTCACGAGTAAATGAATTGACTTGCAAATTGAATTTAAGAAAAACACAACAATTGATGTATATCTTCAAAAGCTTATAAGAAATAAAACAATAATGAATTATTTCAGTTATGATTATTTCAATTGTTAAATATCTCAATGAACAAAATTTATCTTTTCATGAAAAAAAATGAGAAAATTCATGTAAAAAATAATGAATTTTTTGTTTACTTGTTAAGATGTTTTTGTCATACAAAAACATTTTGATCACATTAAACATAATGAAATTTATTATTATTATTATCTTAGTCATAAAATACAAAATGAATTGATTAATATGATAGCCAATGATGTTAAAAATACAATAGTCCAAAATTTTGGTTGAGTTCTATTTAGTTAGTTATTTTCTATTATGTAAGATTGTTTACTTTATTGTTTCAATGCCTTTATCTTGTTACTTTCTCCTGTGCCTAGACTTAATCTAATTTTAATAACAAAATGTGTTATTCAATTACATTCCTCTTCTTTGATATTATGATATCATAACATATAGAAGACTCTTTCCGAAGTTATTGTATCTTCCAAAAATTAAACTTAATCTTACAACAATTATCAAGTTGTTATATTAATTGTGAGTTACATTAAATCTGATCCAGCTCTTTTACATTTGGCTAATTTTACACTTCTTGAGCAAACTATCTTGATACTTGCAAATCTAAGATGGGATATTTGTTTTAGACTTAACTTATTAGTCTGAGAGTAAATAAATGATTATTTTCATATCCTTCTCTAAAGCCAAATACCAAGATTTAGCTTATAGTGTCAATTAAGGTCAATAGCTTATATATCTTACATTATAAATAAAGTTATCGTTCTTTGAATCGGTCTTGTTACATTATATTAACCAATTGACTCAATGCATTGTAATCAATTAACTTTCCATAGACAAATTAAGCACGAGCACATTGATGGTCACATTGTCAGAGACAAACCCCAAATTAAGCTATTCCTTCCTCTCCTCAATTTATTATAGACCAACTAGTTCACATGTTAACCAGATTTACGAATCAGAAAATATTCTTTAAAATACGTTATTTTATTTTCATATATTAACAATATTCTCTCATCCATAACCACTGATTTTCTTATTGTAGACCTTGAGATTTCAAACTTTTAATTGTTTATTTCTAAATTATTTATTAGGTACACTCCAAATAAATTGTTCTGAGTCATTATCCAATAACATTAATATGATCCGCATGATAAATTTTTAACTAGCACATGATCATTTTTTTTTATGTAGTTATAATTTTTAAATGCATTTCATCTCAATTTAAAGAACAATATTAAATTCAATGTATTTAACAATTATAAATAAATAAAACCATGAAAAATTTGCATGATAGTTTATAATCTATTGTCCCAATTAGTTTATTATTATTATTTCATAATTGAGAAGAATTCGGTGAACATACATAGTGTGGAAATTTCTTTCAATGTAATTTATTTTATACCTGATATATTTAAAATGGATTCTATAAACAACTAACAAAATTGTTTAAAATTTCAAATTGCACAAAAGAAAATTAATAGTTGTAAATAAGAAAATATTTCCATTTTTTTTAAAAAACAAAACAACACTATCTCAAAGTGTATAAAAAGAAAATCAATAACTATATTTCTTTTCATTTTATATTTCATAAAAATAATTTATAAGAACTAAAATAAAATTTACAAAAACTAAATGTCAAAGAATGATAAAAATAAAAATAAAAAAAATATATAAAACCTGAAACTAAAATATTTAAAAAATTAAAGACAAGAAATATTTTAAAAAAAAAATGTTAAATTACATGAAGATGTATACTAAGCTTATAAACTGAAAGATCTCAATCTTCCATCCCCTCCGTTACACTCACTCATCCTCATTCTTCGTCTCAGTCTCACAATCAATATAAAGTGTGCTTCAAAATCTCTTCACTCTGTGTCACTCATTGAAGAAGAGAAAAACACGAGTATGACAAAGCCAGGACTCTTATGCTGACGAAAATTTACTGAACCCTCTATCAGTCTTAACTTCCCCCCTTTTTTCGTCACTGGTAAGTTTTTTTCCTCACATGTTCTTTTTATGTTCGGGGATTAAAATAGTGTTGGATTGTGTTTGATACTTGTTTGTGTTTCATTCTTCACTTCGTTATTTCAATTGATGAGTACCCGATCATGGTGAAAATGTTGCGAGAGATGTGTCATTGTTGGTTACGTGAAATTAAGTTGCTTATGATGTGTTTGACGAAATGCCTCCCTTACCTTTGTGGTTTGGTTTGATTACTTAATTTGATCTCACTCTCATTGTTGTCTCTGGTCTTAATAATTGGTTTCAAAGTATTGAACTTATATGGTCATACAAAATGGATTTATCGGTTTATTTAGCAATAATTGGATGTAAGCGTGACCTAGAGCTTGAACTAGTTAATCGGTGAGACTATTCACTTACTAAATTTTCACGAATGCTCTATGTGTAGTTTCGTTTTTCTGGTATTGAAAAATAATTGGACTTGTATTTTGAGCTCAACTTTAAATATATGGGAAATGGTGTAGCTAAAGCTTAACAACTTTAACTTGTATTTTCATGGCTTTTATTAAAGGTAAATGCTAACCAGTTTGCCCTTTCGGTTAGAGCTTTAGTTAAGGACTTAAGAGAAGAAAAGTTTTTATTGGGATGCGTAAAGTTATAGTATTCAAGATTTTTTTTATGCTCGTTCATGATTTATATATTAAATACTTTATATTTTTAGTTCCTTAACCAGTGTCTCAAGACAGTGGTTAGCGAGACCCTTTATTAAATAACAGCCGAGGGTGCTCATGCTATATTTTTTGATCAAGGCCCAGCCTTGATGTAAACTCGTCATTACAGAATAGTTTTTACAAATTTAGAAGATCAGATGTCAACCTATTGGAGTTTACTCATGCAGAAAAAGGATAAAAAAACAAGATTAAAAATGATAATATAGTAAATTTATAATTGAAAAAAACTGATGAGGTGAAGAACTTTGTGAAGTAGAGTAACAAATTGCCCTACACTGGAAAAGCAATTAACATGGAAGAAGAGCATCAATGTTCTGAAATTAGTGAAGAGCCACAGAGACAGGAATCAGATGGAGAAGATCAACAGTTGCAGCATCGATGCCAACTACCTGGAGCTGAAGAAAAACTTGTATTGCAGTTTATGGATTCGATGCATAACTACCTATCCCTCTTTGATGCAGTGTCCTCCACGCTTCGACAGGTAAAAGCAAAACCTTTTGATATAAGAAATTGGTAGCATCATTTTACATGTATAATTTTCTGGTTTATCACATAGCTTTGAATTGAATTTTCTGATCTGTTCATTTCGTTAGAGAAAATGTCATGTAATAAAATGTCAAGTATAATGCGAGTTGGATTACTTTGTGCGACTATTTCATCATCAACATTGAGAGCTTGTGAATCCTAAACTCTGTAGTTGATCCTGTAATTTGGCAACTAAAACCTTTGCTTTGATATAGCATGTGTTCTGTCTTTTCGGTAACCATCTTTATTATATTGGCAGGGATGGTTTGACTTAGCAAGTGCTCGACATTCCATGGGTGCTTCTCGTATTAATAGTTCTTTATTGGACCTGAAATTCCATCCAGCCTCTACAACATTGAAGATAACTAACTATGATGGTAAAATTTGAGCTATATACTAAACAACATGGTTGCAACTGCTTGATTCTACTTGTGACTTTTTCTCAGCTCCCGTGCGCTAGCATGCTTTCACTTGCATTTTTATGAAGCTTCTGTAACATGTTCTTTGTATCAATCTATATGGAACCCTCTGTTTTAATATACAAACTATTGCACTTGACTCAATAGGTACACAGCCACGCTTCATGTTGCGTAAATGGGTATCTTCTGAACATGAAAGTACTCAGGAGTTAGAAGATGAGAGTGTGAAGCCACAAGATAGCAGTACCGTGAACTCTTCTGGTATGGTTTTCTTCTCTTGATGCATCAAATAATGATTTGCACTAAAGCATAATGCAATTTTTTTTCTTTAGACGTTAGCATACTGTATTTTAAACTTGATATTAGGGTATCCTGAAATTAAATTTAAACGAATGCATTAGACAAACTTTTAGTTCATTTGTTATTTGATTCTGCTTCTATGTGGTTTAAGTAGCATGCTAGCTGTTTCTTATTTTGTTATATGTTTTGGTTGTATGAACTGCTGAGGTGACTGTGGCAAGAACTTAGCAGGACTTGCAGATGATGCTGAAGTAAGTATTCTACAAATGTCATCACTTCATCTCATTAACATATATTAAGGATAACAAGTAGACTTGGATTGGATCTATAATATAGTTGTTATCATGAAATATGGTGAATAAACTATAGAATTTTGTTAGTATAAGTTCCTGAACTGTCAGTTGAGCTACTATATAAATCTCATTAGTGTTTTTTATAGGTTAAAAAGGAGAGATCCAAGTCGTTGTCAGTTTTTGGAGTTTTAATTTCCCCAAAGCTTCGAGCCTCCCAGCTGTCATTTGAGAGAGGTGGGTAACAGAACTTAAGATCTTAATTCCCATTGCTTTCTCTTTACATGTGGTTTTAGTCATCTATTTATATTTTATACTTGACATTCAGGATATATCACATTATATCAATTTGAAATTCTTTGCAGCACTCGAGACACTCATAGAAATAGCCAATATGCAATCGTCATTATTACATTCTTTTCACCAACTTCAGAAGGTGGAAGATACGAAAGAATGAAATAGTACCAACTCCTTCAGGTATAACTTTATAATATTTTTTTGCTCTCTCTCTCTTCTATTTTTTGGCCGCACCAACATAAAATTGTATTGGAGATTTATTTCTTTCAATTGTATATATGGTATTTTATTTGTATAGATACGTTAGATATTATTTATTCTTTGATAAATAGGTGACACATACTTGGATAAAATCATACTTCAATTCCCTGTGGCATAAGTTGTTTTAGTTTTGATTTCACTCCCTTTTATTTGACAGTGAGACCTCTTGGTTTAAAACTTAACAAAATTATTGTATTCCATAGGAACAAGGTGTGCCTTTATATAATACCAGGTGTCGGTGCTTCACAAGTAAAATTTTAATACCGCAAGATCAAAATGTATTCTCCAACAAAAATGTTAATATCTTCAGTTTCAAACATTATGGGGATCTAAGTGGCAAATAATTAATTACCCCGGGTGACAGACTGACAATATCTTGGGGTAATATTATTTTCCTATTGCCAGAAATATTTGGTGGCGAACTGTAATACAAGTCAACCAGTCAACTACTTCACAAAATGTAAAAAAAAAAAAGAGAGAAAAGAGAAAAAGTTAATAAAAGAAATACACTTACATATATATTCTGTAAGATAATTGGCTGGCTAACTTGCATTACAGTTGGCTACAAAATATTTCTCTTTCCTATGTATGAATATTTCTCTTTCCTATGTATGAATTTTTCTTAAGTAATTTCCTTCCATCTATTGGTGGGAGGACCGGAGAGAGACCGAGAAGTATAATAGTATTCGGTTTTGAACATAAGTTATTGATTTAGGAACAATTCAATGAGGAACACATGAAGATGAGTGGTTTATTTTTTTTTCTCGGTGATTAATTCTCTACTGCTTATACAGGGTGCTGGAAATGCATTGCATATGGAGTTGTGACAATGTGATTGCGTTGTTGACTATCCAGCATTCAATGATTTTAGTGTTCAATTTATTGATGTATCAGAAGACAGTGAACACTTCCCTCGTTTGCTTATATTGGTTACAATTACATGAACATTATATTGAGTTTAGTTTCCCCATGTTTAAAATTTTGTGCTATTAATTAATTAAAAATTATTTTAGATATTTATATAAAAGTTAATAAATTTACCGTATATAAAATAACCATCTATATTGGATGTTGGATGTGGTGGAGTTATATTAAATTCTTCCGTAACAGCTTTGCATAGTTGATGAGAAACCATTTTAAAGTAATTCTTCAAAATAGTTCTGTCATTCTGTCTATTCTGTTATGTTTTTTTTCTTAATTGCTACGTTGACTAAATATATTTTAAAAACCTATTTAACTTTTTTAAAATGAGGGAAATTGTAAAGTAAGAAAGTACAAGTTTATTCACCGGTTGATTTAAATGAAGTATTTTTATTAACTTAAATCACTTCAACTTTTCACTTTTATTTTATAATCTTCCACATTTTAGGAGTTACATATTTAAAAAGCATACCTTGATTTACCAAAACAAGTGGAATGGATGAGAATACACTCAGAAAATGAAGCTGTGCTACAGTAGTTATTTCAGTTAGATTGCTTGGCACTTGAGACAATTGGTCAGTTTCTATGTTTTTTTTGTAGCTGTTGGTTAGTATGTTTAAACTTATTTAAGCCTTTTTATATGTTTGTTTAAATTGTTTCTACTTAAAAAATGTATTTTTAATTTTTTCAATGAATAAATCATATCTACTTCATAAATAATTGCCTATATGATTAAAAAATTTCAATAACATAGAAATTTAAATAGATAGTATCACTTGAAAATGACACTTATTACTTGTTAGTTTTGCTTGTGATCAGAATTTTTCTCCATTTCTTTAATTGATCGAAATACAGTAAAGAACTGTTAATCAGTCCAATACATTTTCGATAAATCAAAAAAATATTGATTTGTATTAGTTTCATTAATTTCTCCTATCGCTAGTTAGATGTTTTTGTTTGTTGCTTTTTGCCTGGTTAGATGTTTAAAAAAAAGTGATATAGATTGACAATGTTTCAATTTTCTTAAACAAGGAATTGGGATCAAGTTTTATGAACAGAGAAAATACTGCAAGACCTTTGTTTCCTTAAATGAATTTGTTCAATTCAACAAAAAAAGTTTGACAGAAAGAATCTTTATAATTGTTATCAAAAAAAGAAAAGTAATATATATTTCTTTTAAGGCAAAAGGGAAGAGATGTAAAAGTATCACAATAGCTAAAGAGATTGTTAATACTCAAAAATTACAATCCTTTGTGGACCTGAAATAAGATAATAAGATAAATCATAAAAAGAAAAAAAATACAACCATAAGAGAGCATGAACCAAACTCACGAGAACAAAAAAAAAATGGACCTACTTGAATTTACAAGAGAATTGGGAACATCTGTTCACATCGAATTCACGAACAACAAGCTTGGGAATACAATTCTACAGACAAAAACCTTGTGGCCAGGTACGGTGAGAAGCTAATAAATTTGCACAAGTGTTCCCTCTAGATACATATGACCAATAAATGAAAATCTATAGTCATAGATGTATGAATATTAATTTTCCAAGGAACCATACTGACCTTAAAAAGGGCTTTTATTACAAACTACTAAAATAGCTCACTAATCGTGCAGATACATAGTTAGCTGTAAAGTAAATTATTGTTTTTGAATTTTTAAAATAGTAGCACATGTTAAAATTTATCATGTAAAAAAAGGCCTTTTACAAATTTTGAGTCGCACTCTATCCCCTATCCGCTTTGTAATCTCTATGAATTTCCACCGCAACCAGCCATCCGAGCACCTTTGGCTGTGCCATCTGTGTTATATTTTAAGCACCCATGGTGAGGAGGGAACTAGTCAATCAATATAAGGTTTGGGGCTCTAAAAGGGTGACAAGTGAAAACAATCCGCAGAGAAGGATTTAAGGGTTATGAAATAGAGAGTTGAGGAAAACATGCAATCCGAGGTCTAGTTCCCTTAAAGCATCATATTTGCACTGATCAGAATACAAGCGCAGTAGAACAACATCATAGTGTTTTGGAATTTGTTCTTCTTCCTACAGTGTCGGAAAACCCATACGATATCAGTTTTGGCGACCATTTAAATGTCATTAATTGAATTCAGGAACTGTTACTGCAAAAGTCAAGAATACTCGTAATATCAATCTTGATATATTTACAGTGAACTATTGTCTAGAAACGAAGAATTACTTTAATTTTGGAATTATAAGTCAATTATATGCAAATTTACAATGTCTTATAGTATAGAATTACAAGTAAGTTATTATTTCGAATTATAACCCTCGATTTGGAATTGGAATCATGTGAATTATGAATTATGTGAATTCTCAATATTCCTTGAATTAGAATTACAAGTAAGTAAGTGAATTCTTTAATTTATATTGATCCATTGTTTAGAATTATAAAATAAATTACTCTTAATTTAAAATTTAAAATTACTAAACAATATCTCTTAATTTTAAAATAAGTGAATTCTTTAAAAATCATTAATTCAAAATACATGATGAATTATCTTTGGATTGAAACATGGTAAATTACCTTCAGATTCAAATTGTTAGTGCATGCGTTTTATATTCAGAATGTTCCTTAGTTTGAAATTATAAGTGAACAATTATGCATTATTCAGAAATAATTACAATGTCTCTCAGTTTAGAATTATAAGTGAAATTTATGTGAATTCACATTATCTCTCGGTTTAGAACTACAGGTGAATTCAAATTTAAAATAACTAAAAATTCGGAGTGTTATATTCAGAATGTCCATCGGTTTGGAATTATAAGTGAATTATTTATAAATTTACAATAACCTATTATTTAGGAATACATGTGAATTATCTATCGGCTTACAATTACATATGAATTCTTTGTGATTTTATAATGTTCCTCGGTTTTGAATCACAAGTAAGATCATTTTAAATTCATAATGACCTATCATTGAGTATTATATGATGAATTACTTTTGGTTTGAAATTACAAGTGAATTCATCAGTTTGAAATTATAAGTGAATTCTTTATAAATTCACAATAACCTAGTATTCGAAAATACATGGTGAATTACCTATCGGCTTAGAATTACAAGCGAATTCTTTGTGATTTCATAATGTTTATTGGTTTTGAATCACAAGTGAGATCTTTTTAAATTCATAATGACCCATTATTGAGAATTAAATGGTGAATTACCCATGACTTGGAATTACAAGTGAATTCTTTGTGAATTCACCATGACCCACTATTCAGAAATATATGGTGAATTGCACTCGTTGTGAAATTATAAGTGAATTCTTTATGAACTCAAAATGTCCCTCGGTATGGAATTACAAGTGAATTTTTATAAATTCATAATGACCCATTATTCCGAAATATATGGTGAATTACCCTCAGTTTGAAATTACAAGTGAGATCTATGTGAATTCACAATGTTCGATTTGGAATTACAAGTGAATTTTTGTGAATTCACAATGACCCATTACTGGGGAAAACATGGTGAATTACCTACGACTTGAAATTATAAGTAAATTTTGTATGAATTCACAATGTACCTCGTTTGAAATTACAAGTGAATTCTTTGTGAATTCATAATAACATATTATTCAGAATTACATGGTGAATTACCCTCGGCTTGAAATTACAAGTGAATTCTTTGTGAATTCACAATCTCTCCCAGCTTGGAATTACAAATGATTTCTTTGTGAATTCAGGATGACCCTTTATTCAGAATTATATGGTGATTTACCATACGTCTAGAATTACAATTAAATTCTTTGTGAATTCACAATGTCTCGGTTTGGAATTACAAGTGAATCCTTTTTGAATTCACAATGACCTATTATTCGGAAATACATAGTGAATTACCCTCGATTGAAACATGGTTAATTACCTTCAGATTGAAATTACTAGTGAATGTATTTTATATTCAGAATGTCCCTCGGTTTAGAATGATAAGTAAATTCTTTATAAATTTACAGTAACCTATTATTTAGAAATACATGATGAATTATCTTCACTTAAAATTATAAGTGAATTCTTTGTGAATTCACAATGTCCTTCAATTTGAAATTACAAATAAATTTTTGTAAATTCATAATGATCCTATTATTTGGAATTACCTCACAAATTACCTTCGACTTGAGATTACTAAACTTTTTTGAATTCACAATGTCACTCGACTTAGAATTACAAGTGCATTATTTATAAATTCATAATCACCTATTATTTAGAAATGCATCGTAAATTACATGGACTTGGAATTACACATGCGTGAGAAATTGTTTAATACTCATACGAAAATTGTTTTAAGTACATAGTGTACCATTCTATGTCTTGATTTGAAATAATTGAATTACTGTATAGGTTTTTGCTATGACATAATTCTAAATAATGGTTCATTAATATGATCTAATATGATTTATTACACTTTCGTATTAATGGCACGTGGAAGACTTCCAAGTTCTGTAATTAGCAGTGCCAAAGAGATAGTTCACCATGATTTTTTTTTATTACAAGAGAGTTTATTTGAATACATTTAAATTCTTCAAACTAAAGTAACAAATATTTGTTTCTTTCTCTTATTAAATAAAAGATAATCTAAGTTAACCGAATCATTTTATTAAAATTAATTTAATTTTAAAATAACTCAATTTTTTACAATTATTTTAAATTATATTTCAACTATTTCGGTTTGAATTTTTTTTTACTCGTTCTCTTCTTCTACGAGAGAAACCATATTTTTTTTTTTCTATTTTAAAGTAAATTTTTTTAGCCAAGTAAACTAGTGAAGATAAACAGGAATTATTGAGCGACCACTCCCTCGATTAACAAAGCACAATTACATTATATATATATATATATATATATATATATATATATATATAAATCAATCAATCAAGGGTAATATGATCTTAAAAATAAAATAAGTGATTATATAAAAAAATATCTTTTTATATATACAGGTACAAGTTCGAAACTTATTTAAATACAAAAGGCTGAAGTTTCCACGACTACGAGCAATAAACGAGCGAATAATTTGGAACCCCGGAGCACTCTGTCTAAGAGAAATCTCCAACTAATGCATGGCAGTATTTCTCAAGGTTTTGTTTCCTTTTTTCCATTACTTACCATAACATGTTCAATTCATTTCTCGATTCTTTACTTTTTTTTCTTTTTTAGTTTACACGTTTCAAATGCTTAAGGCACGAATCATTTTTTCTTTCACATATTTCAGTTGAAGTTGGAGCTTTTCCTTAACACAGTTCCCGACTTGCTTAATTCAACTGTTTTTTATGCCGTTTGTATCACACCATCCATTCATCTTGTTACACATTCTTTCATTCGTCCATTCATTCTTTCATTTATTCTTCTATTCATTCATTCACTTATTCATTCTTTCATTCTTGCACCCATTCTTGTATCTATTCTCTTATGACGGTTCCTCCATTTGCCTATGCAAAGTTTCCTCCACGGGCAAGTTCCTTTGTTATGACTAGGTCCACTTCATGCTCCTCAAGATGGTGTATTTTACCTTCAAAACAATATTTCTTGTTGCTTTCTTTTTGTTCCTTAAGGTTTACGTAAATATGCTTTCTTTCTTGATTTATTCATGTTCAGTTGAAGAACTCTTGATTTTTGATGTTCAGTCTTGTTCAGCTTTGGTGTGTTAATGAAATTGTGTTTGGTATAATTTTTCGTGCTATTGAGTTGAAGATTGACACAGGGGACATGGTCATGTTGTGATCCTGATGCGTGTGAAAATGATCTTGTTTCTTTGGTTCTTTGCTCTTTGTTTCACATCTGTTTCATGCATTTGTCTTTGTTTTATTCTAATTCCTTTCTGATTACTATGTATTTGATGTAGGCGTAATTTGATTGTGTCTTGATAAATAATAAATCGTCAAATTTTTCTCTTTTCGTTATTTTTATTGTTGTTGTTTGATGCTAGCATTGAGTTGCATTAAAATGTTAGTAAGATTCTTGACGGTATATTGTTGTTGCTTCCTACCCTGCAGAATCCTTGTTTAATGCTTTTGCAAATGCTGTATTTTTCAAGTTTGTAGTATTCTCAATTTTTGAGATGAGATACCTTTTTGCTATTTGGAAGGCAAGTAGGCCTTTGAGTAATAGGGAAGGTTGGGACAATGAGGCGAGAACTTTCAGTTTTATATAGTTGTTTTTGTAAGTACTCATCTAGAATAAATTTTTTGAGTCTTGCTATAATGGTTGTGTAATCTTATCAACATGATGCTTGAAAATTTTATGTGGTTAACTAAAATTATAATAATTGCATGTTAATTGTCATTTGAATTGCTCTTTAAAATGCCACTATATTAGCAACATATTTAATTTATTTTCTTACTATTTATTTTAGAGAAAAATAAATCTATGAACTTACACCATTGGTTAGCTGAGGGTATCCAAGCACCATGGTAAAATGAGTTATGAAATAAAAAAAATATCTCCTATAGTGTAGCAAATGTATCTTTTCATTTAAATTTACCTTAGATTCTTATTTGTTGTACCTTAGATTCTTAGTATTTCCATATCCAAATAGTTTTCTAATAATATCTTGAAGCTTTGGATTTTTATAGTGTCAAATAACGTCATGTGAGATTCATGTATTTGTCCTTACCCAGTGAGATAAGACTATGTTATTGTTGTATACTCCACAGTTGAAGTATGCTAAAGAACTCTAGATATTTATTTCTTGTTGTTTCAACTAACGAAAAGAATTCTTTGTATAAAAAGAAAGCCCCAAATTTTAACAATTTATCTTCTTCTGCATATGAGATCTTGTTGGGAGGCATTCTACTCGTGTGCGAGTTTCATAATTATTTGAGACCTATTCTTCTTCTTCTTATGTACTCTTTTTGGATACCTTAGATAATCAACAATGTTATTCCCGATTCACGCAAACCATTGCATCCTCGTTATATCTTAGGGATAACTGTTACTCGATTAGCAATCCCATTATATATTTTTGGTTGCCCAAACAACTTCATGCATATAGAGCCAGACAAGAGATGATGTGTTTGTTTGGATGTATTTATTGGACTTCAAGCTGCAATTCTCGGAATTAGACACGGAATGATTTCCGTCTCAAATTCCGTTTCTAAAATTTCAAAAAAAAATATTGATTTACAAATGGATTGGATACAAAAGGGAACATATTAGAGACAGAATATTTTCCGTCTTTAACTGTTATTTTTCTTGTAGTACTCCTACTTCAGCACTATCTTGACTCGCATTGGTTCATTTCCCATTAGGTTAGGCCTAACTCTCTTCTTGATACTTTTGTAACCATTAACACATTCACAGTTCTTAAATCTAGTTTCCTCTTGTGAAATATTGAGTTTAAACAAATTATAGTGTCATCGATTGCATTCTTTTTGTTCATTTACGTTTACGCAATTATGCTATGTTTCTTGATTTATTCATGTGTAGTTGAAGAACTCCTAGCTTTTGATGTTAAGTTTTATTAAGTTCTAATGTGTTAATGAAATTGTGTTTGGTATAGTTTTTTGTGCTATTGAGTTGAAGATTGACAAAGGGGACGTGGTCGTGTTGTGATCCTGATGCGTGGAAAAATGATCTTGTTTCTTTAGTGCGTTTCTTTTCCTTTTGTTTCACTTTCGATTCATGCATTTGTCTTTGTTTTATTCTAATTCCTTTCTAATCACAATGTATTTGATGTAGGCGTAATTTGATTATCTTGATAAAAAATAAATCATCGAATTTGTCTTTTTTCATTATTTTTATTATTGTTGTTTGATGTTAGCATTGAGATGCGTTGAAATGTTGCATGTGTTTTTTATTTTTAAATTCTTATGATATATATATTCGGATATTACTTGTTCAAATCAAGTGTGAGATTTCCAAGTTCAAACCCTATGATTAGCAAATCGGAATGTAGATCCCAATAACTAATACTTGTTTAACTTAACATGAAAGTTATTAGCTATTACATGAATGTTACAACAAACTTCTATTCTTTTGGCACGATATTACTCATTAAGCTTGTTTGACTGTCTCTTTTTGGGTGGACAATTCAAAATTTAATTAATCCTTAATATTAGAGCTCTAAATTAGCTTGTTACTTTATTTAATTTTGCAATTTTGTATGGCTATTGGCTTGTCTGCTTAACACAAATCAAATCAATGCAGATTACATTTATTTTGTGGTAGAAATGGTTGCGTGCCTCTTGTGTAGAATTTTCAGGTGTGTCAATTATTGAAATGATGAGATCATATCATACACAAGAATTGTTATTACTTACTAGCATCAGACACCTATTTTTACATAAATAAAGTTTCCTATGAAGTCCTGTAATAAATTTTATTTGTCATTATTCCTTTTAGTTTAGAAGCCGTATCTATTGAACAACATAAGCTATAACTACTCCCATTGCCATTGTATTGATTGAGTCTTTATCAATGTTAATGTATGATTTAGAGTTATAAAATTATGGTTTGGTTTTTATTGCATCTTCTTGTGCTCACTATGGACTGTGGTTGGGTATAAGATTCACATTCTTAGCACCACTATCGGTAAAATGACCGTTGAAAATAAGAGAAAAAACTTAATTTAGTCCTCTAAAATTATATGCGTTACTACATTAATCTTTTAAAAATTTTGATTCCAAATTAACCCTTTAAGATTTCTCAAGTCACCACTTTAGCCCCAAAATTTTTATCATTAAACCCCTGAAAGATTTGATATATTAAATTTTTGAGAGATCAATTTGCTCATGAAATCTCTACTGGACTAATATGTTGACAATATAATATTTTTATAGACAAATTTAGTAGGTGAGATTTTTGAAGGACTTTTGAGTTATGCTTATAACTTTGGAAGTGAGGAATTTTTGTAAAATCAAATGCAAAAAAAACTTTATGGCCTAACATGCTACCATGCTTGATAAAATTGGTTATCTTTCTTTTACACAGTGGCATTTGATGCAGTTGGTTTGGTGGTTCTTACTAGTGATTAAGATAGATGGTTTCTCTTTTGTAGTGTCTTTTCACTTCATGAATTTGATTTTAACTTATGTGTATATATTTAGATGGTGCCTCTACTTTGATGTGAAATTGATAGGCTATGGTTTCCTATGTTGGAGACATCCTTTGGATCATGTATTTGAGGTATTTATGTTTTTATCAAGTGATTCCTAAATTGTTACTATTACGTGTTCATTTGTTCTTTAGATTATCTAGATTGATGAATAATAGCCTTAGAAGTTTTAGTAACCAGTACTTAGTCACTGCAAAGCTTTTGATGTTGATGTTTTAAATGTTCACGTGATCAAAATATTTTTTGTCATTGTCGTATGCTCTGTTATGAAAATGTACTCTATTGCAGATAAAAGTCATGTTGAATGTTTGGCCATAGAATAGATATTAGAAAGAACTTGATACTTAATAATCCCTCGCTATCCTCCCATTTCTGGTGACTAAAAGTCATTTTTACCTTCATTTTGAATTTTGACTTTTCCTTTCTTGTTCTGCTATACTTTGGAAACTTGTGCTAGGGTTCTTGAGATCAAGTGAAGAATTCATGGCTTTTGATGTTAGGTACTGGTCAGTTGTGCCGTGTTAATGAAATGGTAAACTCTTTGTCACTTCGGTAAATGGTACCCTCGCTTGGAATTACAAATGAATTCTTTATGAATTCAAAATGTCCATCGGTTTGAAATTATATGTGAACTCTTTGTGAATTTACAATAACCTATTGAAATTATATGTGAACTCTTACATGGTCAAATACCCCCAGCTTGGAATTACAAGTGAATTTTTTTATGAATGTGCAATGTCCCTCGATTTTGAATTACTAAAGAATTCTTTGTAAATTCACAATAACCCATTATTTGGAATTACATGGTGAATTACTCGCGGCTTGAAATTTAATGTGACCTAACAATGCGTCTCAATTTTAAAATAAGTGATTTCTTTATGAATTTACAATCACCCAAAATTAAGAATGTTTGGCGAATTACCTTCATATTGAAATATGGTAAATTACTTTATAAAATTGAAGTTGCTAGTGAATTTTTTTTACTCGGAATGCCCCTCGGTTTGGTTTTATAAATGAATTCTTCATAAATTCACAATGATCCATTATTCAGAAATACATGGTGAATTACTCTCAACTTAAAATTTAATGTGATTAAACAATGCTTCTTAGTTTTAAAATAAGTGAATTCTTTATGAATTCATGGTGAATTATCTTCGGATTAAAATACAGTGAATTGTGTAATACTCTCAAAATTAATTTGCGTAAATAACTACGTACACTAAAAACGTAGTTAAAATATTTACTAAAATTTCCGTAAAAACTTGTAACTTGATTGTTTATTGTTACACTTTGATTAGGTGAAAAACGTAATTTAAAATATTTTGTCGTCTTGTAGCAATACTGTTACGTAATTTGAGAAAATTAAGTTACGTTTCTAAATAAAAATATAGTAGAAAAGAAACTTTGTTGTTTGATGATTTTATTACTATTTGACGTTTCAAATGTTATTTGATGTTTCTGATTTACTGAAAATTCACTGTTTGAATTATATTATTATTTGTAAACAATTTTGTTCTTATTTAGTATGAGAATTCTATTAAAAATTGATAGTAAAAATTGTACATTGTTACACAGAAAAATTTACTAACTTTAAAAATATATGTTTTCTGAAAAATTTAATTATTTTTCGAACTGCGCTTATACACGCAGTACAAGTTTAAAAATTAAAACAACAAGGAAATCAAAGAGAATATAACCCATAATATATAGAATTAGGAGTAGGATAAATAAATATACAGGTTGAAATAAAATGATGTATAACAAATTTTCTGTAAATTAAATACATAAAACGTCTTAAAATTTATCTAGAGTAATTTGTGAACCGAAAAATTAGGGAAAATAATTTTTAGAATCTTTAAAATTTGGTCATAATCATGGCATAATCACATATGATATTTGAAGGATGGAATTAAAATCATAAAATTTAGAAGAGAAATTAGGGTTTTAAATCATTATAAAACCTTAAAATTAAGTAACTTCTAAATTGCAATTCTATGAATTTATACACAATTTGATATCCTTGATTATAAATCAAGTAAAGAAGCATCAAAAGGATAAAAGAAAGATGTAAGAATAGACTAGAAGGGAAGCCATGACAACTTGAAGAATTTTGCAACCATAATAATCAAAATTGGAAAATTTAGTAATTTTTTAGCCACCTTTGTCATTTTGTGAAATTTTGGTACATAGAATCTATTAGCCACCACACTTCATGTTACGGCTGGTGCATACAAGGAAGAAAACTCTAAATTAGCATCTAGAAAGGAATAATCAAAGTCAAGATTCTTAGCAAAGTAAAAAATGACTTACTTTTTGAAGTAACTAAAGGTTAAAGTAACCAAACTAGCCTTACTACTTAGTTACATACCTTATTTTGTTATTTTTCAACACCTATAAATACAACCAAGTGTTGACAGTTTTTACATATCCTTAACCGTAATACACTTGCACAAAACCACCAAAATTTCCTTTTTTTCCATATTGCAAAACTGTTGCACAATTTAGGCCAAATTCCAAAATTTCTTGCACTTTCACTTTTGAACCTTCTTCACGTGAACTTTGGTGGAGAGTAGGACCAACCTTTTTTCAACCTTTAAAAGCATTTTAAAGAGTGTCCAAGAGAAATTAAGGTAAGAGAAGTTTCCAAATTCCTTAACTTTTCAAGTTTCTAAACGTTCTTAATTTTTATATGAATTTAAATTTTGGAAATTTATAAGCCATATAGATGTCTCGAAGTATCAATAACATCAAGGACTATTACTAAAGTTCTCCAAATTTATAAAGATTTCTAACGATTTTAAAGAGTAATTGGAAAACTTGTTGATAAATGATGTTTAACATGGTTTCAAGGTCTTTTGATACTTATAACCATTCAACCAAGCTATATTAAACATTAAAAAAATGGACAGCAACAAAAAAGTTACAAAAGAATGATTCAATAATTAAAAACGTTAAAATTATAAGTTTACAATGATTAATTTCCTATGTTTTGAACTTCGATGTCCTGTGTTGTGAACTTGGATGATGATTTAGATTGTGTTTGATTAACTTTACTTTTAACTTGGATGAAATGTTCTATGAACTTGGATGATGATTGAGATTGTGGTTAATTACCTATACTTTGCATTTTGAGGACTTGAGTTGTGGACTTTGACAGTTTGCACTATAAATTATTTATTAATAACGTAAAATAAAATTATGGATTGGACTTGTAATACCAATGAGCTGGCACTATTTTAACTGATGAATTTGACTTGTGACACTATAATTTGTGATTATTAATAAAATTAATAATAATGTTCTGTTTGAGGATGTGTACTTCTGAAAGAAAATAGGTGTATCTTTGAGGTTGAGTAACTCTATGGGAGGTTGAGTACCTCTATTAACAAGGTTGTATGCTTGAATAATTTTAAACATATTAATAGTGTGGAGGTAAGATCATGACATACTTGTATAACCTCGAATAAAGGTGGGCTTTAGTAGGGGTGTAGATAATAAACTTAATCCGTGTGTGATGCTTAGTACTAGGGTCTTTGAGACAGTGATAAATCATTTGACTCATGATGATCACATGCTGTTTATGATATTCTACATGACACTGAGATACTCTGACTGGTCGGTAAGTTGTACGGTGATGATGTTGTAATTATCTAAGATGGTATCACATTGCATATTTTGAAGTTGAGAATGGAGCATGCATCATATATGACATTCTCATTTAGTCTCCATTCATTCATTTAATTATATTGTTGTATGCATTTTCTTGAGAATTATTATCCATATTTATTGGGAACTTTAATATTTGGGACTTACCCTTGCGTGTTTGTGTCTGTGGTTTGAAACCTATGATGATCCTGAATTTTATTTGAAAGAACAGATTGACAGGTTAGACTTTGTGCAGAGAATGAACTGCTTAAGGATAATTTTTATTTGAAGATTGGATGAGTGTTTGTAAATTATTTACTAGTTATGAATGTTAAATATTTGTATGAATATCTGCGAGAAATTTTTAATGCAGTGTAATGATGTATTAATTGATAATATGCTTGATAAAGTTTAGGGTTTAGGGTTTAGGGTTTAGTTCTATGTAAAAATGGTAACGTTTTCTTTTTTAAAAACATGATTTTTAACATGAAATTTATTCCATTAAAATCAAATAACGACTTAAGAAAATAAATAGATTTGATAAAAATAAAAGAGCAAAGAAAATCAAAGTATTTTAGTAACGACGTAGTCGGGTCATTACAACAATGATATCAAAATGTTTAAAGTTTTTAGAGTGTGTTAGAGTGAGGCGTTACAAATTAAGCTTATACATTAACCAATACCAAATTTTGTCAGAAAAGGTGATGCCCACTTGGAATATCATTATAAAAGCCTACTAATTTATCGCAGTGTCATTCCAAGTACTTTTGGTGGCACAATAGGGATCACTTGTTCAGTTAAAGTATAGCATGTCTAATTTTTGGCAAGGCATTTGCTAAATGGGAAAAGATATTTAAAAAAATCTAATTTTGAGAGTAGGAATTGTGAAGAATATCAAAATTCAAACTCATCCATGATTTTCGTATATCATGCCCCTCGTTGACAATACGAGTTTTCACGTGCTCGATCGTGATTGTAATGATCTTCTTAAGGATATGGTGGGAGTAAATGGGAATTATGTTGGGAATCACGATACTTATTTCCTCGAATGTAGAATAGGCACTATGTGGAAGCGTAAAAATAAAAAGAGTAGAGAAAAAACAAATGAACACTAGAATTTTTACGCGCGAAAACCCAGGAGACCTAATTTAGCTAAAAAATTTCTGTTATAAAAATATAGTATCTTTATATGAATCTCATTCCATTGGATGACATATAAAATTTCTCTATGTGAAACTCTATTTTTTTTTTCTCAGGGAGGAATATAAAAACTTTCCAATTCTCTTGAGATTTCTTCTCTTACATGTGTCTTGCAACTCTTCACAAGTTCTTTTATTCACAGGAGAGGAGAAGAGTATGACCTTTTCAAAAAGAATAATTGATGAAGGTTAATAAATTTCCACAATTTCAAAAGGTCAAGAAATTTTAAATTCATTTTTCAAAGTTGAATGTGCATGTCTTACGATTAAAGAGATAAATTCCAAGACCTTAAAATATTCGTCCTCTTTCTTATATATTATGATTTGTGCAATCATAATTGAGGAGGGAAATCTCAATAGTGTCTATAAGTTTGTTAACTTGTTGCCACAACTTATCTATAACAACCTTAGGGTAATGCTTCCTCCATCTGCTATTAGAGGGCATGATTTCATTGCTTAGAATAGTACACTAGATAGATAGATATCAATTGCTTCCATTTATGATGCCACCATGTCATTGTCTTGTATTACTACAAATGTCTAATCTCCTTTGTTGAGGTTCATTTGAAGCCGGAAAAGACCTCATCAAATCAAATGAAAGTAATAATCCTCTAGAAAATTTTGAATGATATTCTACCAACTAATGTCTTTCTAACTCATCGGAAAATCCATCCTTCCAACTTTTGCCCATATGTCTAATGAACTTGAGTCCATTCTCCATGCTTTCAAAGATTTCCCAACCTCCATAACATTTTGGAGAATGATTACGAGCTACCTTATGCCTAGTTGGATAAAAGATAATTTAAATGCCCATCAACCTTGGGATATAATTGTTATCACTACTTTGAATGTCATTTGGTTAAAGAGAAATGAATTTATATTTAATATTAAGTCTTTTGATCTGTCTTTTAAAACAAAGGCTTAAATAAATTTAATTCGACAGTGTAACTTTTCAAAGTAGACAAGTTTTGATAGACATATCATAGAATTCTACTAAGTTGATAGCTCTTTCTATTAGGTGGTCACCACCCAAACTAAACTAGTGCAAAATGAACATGCATGCATGACTCTTTAGTGAATAGTACTCAAGTGGCTTCTTGTGAGATCATAATGGAGTTTTTATTGCAAGATTTTCTTTTAACTTAGGATCATGTTGTATTGTTCACGTTGAGTCGTGGTATCATATTGGACGTGAAGTTGGATGTCTTGCGTGATTTCAATTCGATCATCAATGAATCATATTTCCAATGTGGTATCCACTTACTTTCTAATGGTTGTGATATTCATAACCTTTCCCACTTTTTGGTGTAGCAAATTCATAACACTATCTTTTGGTTATGATTTGGAGACATGTTTTTCGAGAAGCTAATCAAAGTTTAAATTTTACAACGAAATTTGGTCATTCTTTTAATAGATAAATTTAATTTATGATTAAGTTCCAAAATATATTGTGGTATGCTTGACTCCTTCTATTTTAATTCCTCGTAGATTTTAGTTTTTAGGGCTTTTTTTAACTTAAAAAAAATGTCAGAAATTATATTGTTTCCTCTAAAATGAGAAAAAGGATATAATTTCCTTTTTTTCCTAAAATTTTAGGGTGAAAATGACAAACACTACAAGTGATGAAATCCATATAAAAGTTGCTTAAATTTAATTTCACAATTTATAAAATAAATGACTCTTTCGTGCTTAAAAAATATAAATATGTATTTATTGTTTTAGTGATTGCAGTTGAAAAACTATATAAAAGTGAGAAATATTACATATTTATAGTTTGATTTGGGGTTTTTTTCTCTATGAAAAGATAAAATTGAATACAATACTAAATATAATAATTGTTTTTTAATTCAATGTTTTCTCTCAATCAAATATGGAATATAATTATATGATGAAAGTCAAACTTTTAAACTACATTTGTATCCATGGACAAAGATAAAATTGAATGGAGAGAAATAAAATGATTTAATACTTATTTTTTGTTTATTTAAAAGAAATATACATTTTATTTTTTTTCTTTCAATATATATTCCACTTCTAATATGAGAGAATGAATAGAGATGATGTGTAAGATGGACAACCATGCTAAGCGATCTATCCTTACTGCAAACATTTGCCCTGATATGAATAAAAGTGCACACTTTTATCCCGTTTCTATTGTTATGGAGAGTATTAGAAAATAGTTATAAGAAATGAGTCACGTGTTTTTTTAGTTCACACATATATTTTTTATTACACAGTAACATAATTATGTTCAACAATTCTTTCATATATAATACTCATTTAAAATTTTATTTAAAAGAAACATATACTATCCCGACAAACAATACAGTTCAAGAAATTTTTTTATGCTTACCAAGTTACAATACAATCTAAATATAATTAACTCATTTACAATACAGTTCACACGTTTAATTTTCAATATTTTTTTATGTATCAAATATAATTAACCTTTTATTTTTTCAAAAAGAAGCCAAAAAAGACTACTGACAAAACGACAGTAGACAGATTACCACGAAACGACACATAAAAAGGGTCAAATATCTAAAAATATTGGTTTCCCGCTTGAAAGCGCAAAAATTCAAAACTCAAATTAAACGTTGCCACGCTGGCGATCTGCGAGAACTCCCATCATCCAATCACAGTCAATGGTAACACACTATATAGTTGTAAACCCAAACCCAATTATCTCACAATTCCACAAAGCTTACTCTGTTTCTTGCAAAGTCGAAACCCACTCTCTTTCAATATCAAAATCAAGGATGAGTTCAACTGAGGCCACAGCCACAACGAAGAAGGGTGGAAGGGGCAAACCCAAAACCTCAAAGGCCGTTTCCCGTTCCGCAAAAGCTGGCCTTCAATTCCCCGTTGGTCGCATCGCTCGTTACCTTAAAGCTGGTCGCTATGCTCAGCGTGTTGGGTCCGGTTCCCCTGTTTACCTCTCTGCTGTTCTCGAATACCTTGCTGCCGAGGTTTGTTATTTCGTTAGCTTAATTGTTTTATACTATGATCGTTATCTTAATTGTTTTATACTATGAGTCTTTTTTAATCATGTAATTTTGTTGTGTTGTTTTCTGATGGTTTAAGGTTTCTGGTTTTGTTTTGGGGCTATAGGTTTTGGAGCTAGCGGGGAATGCTGCGAGGGATAACAAGAAAACGAGGATTATTCCCAGGCACATTCAACTTGCGGTTAGGAATGATGAGGAATTGAGCAAGCTGATGGGGTCTGTGACTATTGCGAACGGTGGTGTTCTTCCTAACATTCACCAGAATTTGTTACCCAAGAAAGGTGCTGGCAAGGGGAAAGGCGAGATTGGATCTGTTAGTCAAGAGTTTTAGATTGCTAGATTTCAGGGTTTGAATTTAGAGTGGAAAAAGAAAATGCTTGATGTGTTGTTATGTAGTTGGTATCTTTATATATTGAGATTAGGATTGACATTGTATGATGTATAGTCCTTTATTATGTGATAAATGGTTATTTGTTTTGGCCTATAAATTTAGTTACTCCCTCTCGTTCTCTTTCTCTTCCGTTAATGGTTTAGGATTTCGTTTCGAGATTGTTTAAATTGTTAATATCTGTCCTAGTTTGAGTTGAATTTTTAAAAGGTTACTAGTGGAGATTGTTGTTTGGGAAGGATCTAATGATAAAGATTGTGGTTTTAACAGGTTGTTTCCATTGTTGATGGAAGCATTGACCATGGGTAGGATTCTGTGATTTTCATGTTGGTAGTGGCCATTGAAGTGGCAGGGTTATAGCAAATATATATATTTGAAAATTGAGGATAGTACATTTGTATATTATGGTTGAGGAATTCACAATTTAAAACGTTGATTGAAAGCTGGAAATAATTTGAATATAATTACTTTTTATTTTCATAAAGGTGTAAAAGAATTGATGGCCTAATTTTAAACAGATTTTCTAATACAAAAAGTAGATATTGCTTTGTATTAACTTTATTAGTATCATACAACTCTAGTTCATTGGTAAGATTCTGGTGAGTGGTGTTCAACATTGTAGCTAACCGCAACATATGAAAAAATTGCCTCCTCTTATTCCCTACTGTGTACGTTCAACTGTTGAACCCCAATCAGTGTACCATTTTCAACACCATAAACCAGTGTCCTCCGTTTGGGTTTCTCCAACCCAAACGAAATGGAACTCGAAAACCAACGTAGTAATCACGCACCCAACCCTCGTGGTGATGGAATCATGTTCCTCCATGCACCAACTGAAGCAGATTCAAGCACGCATGACTCTCACGGGGCTCATTACCCACACGTTCCCCCTCAGCAGATTACTTGCATTCTGCGCCGTCGCCGACTCCGGCGACCTCCGCTACGCCCGCCGTCTCTTCCGCCGCATCCCCGAACCCAACACCTTCATGTGGAACACCATGATCCGAGGCTATAGCAAAGGCCGAATTCCCGTTACATCTTTTTCTTTTTTCCTTCACATGCTTCGACTGCGCGTAACATTGGACTCCAGAACCTTCATTTTCGTGCTCAAGGCGTGTGAGCATTTACCGGAGGCTTTGCCCGGGGAATCCGTGCATTCTGTTGCTCGGAAAACGGGGTTTGATTCCGAGTTGCTCGTGCGGAATGGGTTTGTGCATTTTTACGCCGAACGTGGTTGGTTGAAGCACGCGCGAAAGGTGTTTGATGAAATGTCTCTGAAGGATGTTGTTACTTGGACGACTATTATTGATGGTTATGCGGGTTATAATTGCCCGGACGTGGCTATGGAGATGTTTGGTTTGATGTTGGACAGTGATGTTGAGCCGAATGAGGTGACGCTTATTGCGGTGCTTTCGGCTTGCTCTCGGAAGGGTGACCTTGCTATGGGGAAAAGAATTCATGACATTATGGAAAGGAAGAATGTGAAGTGGGGTTTGAGTTTATACAATGCCTTGTTGGACATGTATGTGAAATGTGGGGGTTTGATGGATGCTAGGGAGCTTTTTGATAGAATGGACACTAGGGATGTTTTCTCTTGGACTAGCATGGTTAATGGATATGCTAAGTGTGGTGACTTGGAGTCTGCGAGGAGATTTTTTGATCAAACACCTCAGAAAAATGTGGTCTGCTGGAGTGCGATGATTGCGGGTTATTCTCAGAATGACAAACCTGAGGAATCGCTAAAATTGTTTCATGAAATGATTGGGGAAGGTTTTGTTCCAGTTGAGCACACCTTAGTGAGTGTGCTCTCGGCCTGTGGTCAGCTGAGTTGCTTGAGTTTGGGTCATTGGATCTATCAATATTTTGTTCAAGGAAAAAGAATGCCTCTCAGTGTTACTTTGGCAAATGCCATTATAGATATGTATGCCAAATGTGGAAGCATAGATGCGGCTGCGGAACTCTTCAATACAATGCCGGAGAGAAACCTGGTTTCTTGGAATTCTATGATTGCAGGGTTTGCTGCCAATGGTCGAGCAAAGCAAGCAGTTGATGTCTTTGATGAGATGATGCGTATGAGTTTTAAGCCGGACGATATTACGTTTGTGAGTTTGTTGACAGCTTGCAGTCATGGTGACTTAGTTTCTGAAGGTCGAGAATACTTTGACACAATGGAAAGAAACTATGGGATAAAACCCAAAAAGGAACATTATGCTTGCATGATTGATCTACTAGGTAGACACGGGCTCCTTGAAGAAGCTTACAATTTAATAACAAACATGCCAATGCAACCTTGTGAGGCTGCCTGGGGTGCCCTTCTAAGTGCTTGTAGAAAGCACGGTAATGTTGAGCTGGCCAATTTGTCTGCTCATAATCTTCTAAACTTGGATCCAGAAGACAGTGGCATTTATGTGCTGCTGGCAAATATTTGTGCAAATGAGAGAAAATGGGGTGATGTAAGGAGGGTGCGGAGTTTGATGCGAGAAAAGGGTGTGAAAAAGATTCCTGGTCATAGCTTAATAGAGATGGATGGTGAATTCATAGAGTTTTTGGTGGCAGATGAATCACACCCTCAATCTGAAGAGATCTATAAAGTACTGGATGAAATACTTTTGTTGTCAAAATTGGAAGACTGCGACTGTGAGATATAGTTTTCAGTTGGGGACCTGTGACGGTATGTGGTGTGGTCTCCTGCTATGTCCGATGATTTACTTGAAACACAAATGAATTGTACTTGTTTAGCTTTATGCATGGTGGCTAACTACTACAGATTATGTTATGCATATATCCCTGTTAATTATTTGGCTTAAACTTCATCGAGTTCCTTCATAATATAGGCGTAGAGCGATTAGCTTCTTACACACGTTTTACTGGATATTGATTGTTACAATGGGGTTATATCTGTTAAGTGCAGTGCATCTGTTTGGTACCTGGGTTCTCACACTAGAAACCATCTTTCTTGTGAGTGACTTTTGTAAGATAATTTGACAAAGGATTTTCTGGTGTTTTTAGCCATCATTCTTGTTAGGAAGAGTATACTTAGGTTAGCTGCTGGCATCGTGCAAGGTCAATTTGCTTCAAAGTGTCTTACTCGTTTGACTGATACGCAATGATTTTTTTTTTTTTTTTTTTTTTTTTTTTTTTTTTTTTTTTTTTTTTTTTTACCTTAGAAGATCCTACTACACTCTTTAAGAAACTAATTCTTTCTTTTGGTAACGAGAATTTTCCTTAACGCATTTTTTGTCTGCCTTAAATCATTCATATTTTAGATATTTGTCAATTATTGAGTTCAATTATTACTTAGAAAAATATTTGGTAGAGAACTGCAATACGCAAACAACCAGACAACCAGTTATAAAATGTAAAGAGAGAAAAATACGTATGTGTATAAAATGTGAAGAGAGACAAATACACATGTATTCTGTGAGTGAGTTAGCTGATTGACTGCGTATTATAGTTGTTAGCGAAATAAAGTTATACTACTTAAACTTATAGGATTTGCCTCCTTCTAAGATAGGGATATGCTTAAGAGAATAAAATGTATTTTCAATCATTGATTAATAAATTAATGATAGATATTATAATTAATTTTAAATTTTATTATATGATGAATCTAAATAATTGACTTGTTAGTTAATGAATGAGAGTGTATTTTATCTTCAACTATACTTCCCAGTTCCGAAACTAAATTGCCGGGAAGTTATTGATTATAAAATGAGCCATTGTATTCATGGTGTCTATTTGTTTCAAAATTAAGTGTTCTAAGTGATCTCACTTGTTATTCTATAATTCAATTTTAAATGTGTCCACGGATGTTAAATTGATAAGTATAAATTGTTCTTAAGATTTATCCCCGTTCTCTCACATAAGTCTCTTAGGATGCAATAGGAACTTTTCTTTAAACAAGAGGAACAAAACTTACATGATATAACTCAAAAAGTAACTTAGAAAATCAAAGGAAAAGATAGATATTGGTGTGTCAAATAAAAGGATAGAACTTTATATATAGACTTAGAGAAACATCAATAGTGTGAGACTTAACCTTTTATAATGCTATCAAAACACTAATTATTATTTTACATACAGTGGGTCTTTGACTTTTGACATACTCAAAATACAATAATTATTTTAGATAATGTGGGACTTTGACTCTCAAAATACAATAATTATTATGTTAGATGATTTGAGACTTTGACTTTCAACATATAATTATTGTTTTAGATGAAGTGAGACTTTTGAACTTTTGCAATACCCAAAAATATAATAATTTGCCACATACTGCACCAGACAAAATTTAAGATTTTGAAAGTAGAAGGAGATAATTCTTTGAGTTTATATGAGATGCATAACATTAAATTTGATTAACAATTATTTAAACTAGACTTAGACTGATAATAATTATTACATAATATAGTTGGTGTAAAAAGCTATGTAAACCAAAAAACTTGTGTGATAATGACCTATTAATCATAATGCACATCACAAGTGTTGTTGTTAACATATTGGGTTACTAGGCCTTGTACGTGCTTGATAATTCTTGAATGCTCTAAAGATTTTGCCAAGATACCATGCAAGCATTCTCACTTGACATTTATATAAGTGTTTTTATCAAATGTATACCGCAAATCATAACATCCATAAAATATATGAAAAATATTAAAAACTTTTATAATTTTTAAAGCTTTCTCATAAGTTATAAAACATTAATATAAAGCTTTCTCATAGCTCTAGCACCTTTTCACATCATAGGAAGAAATTATAAAAGAAATTGATTAAAATCAATTTTTTGTTCTAGTAAAACTAACATATGATTTGTTTTTCCATTAAAACTTTCTTCACGGGATCTCTAATCACAAAGATAGGATTATCATCGGTTGTTTGTTTCTATGACTTAAAGTCTATTCTTCTTATGTTTTTAAAATCAAATTCCTCTTTAGAGGTTTCATTAAAGGATTTGCTAAGTTTTCTTGAATTCACATAATCAACAGAAATTGTTCCATCTTTTACCAGCAATTTAATCACATTATGTCTCAATTAAATGTGTTTGTTTTTCCTATTGTAAGTTTTATTCTTCATTACAACTATTGCTGACTGAGAATCATAATTCATAGATATTGATGGTGTTGATTTCATTCCTAAAGTAATGTTACCTAAAAAGTTTTCAACTATTCAGCCTTACTACCAATCATTTCCAGAGTAATAAACTTTGAATTCGTTGTTAATCTAACAACACCACCACCAAGTGTAAATATATAACCCTCAGTGGATTTTTTCTTATATGAATCTGAGAACCAGTTAGCATTGTTATACCATTCAAGTACAATGAAAAATACATTATATTCAATATTATAGTTCATGTTACTTCTAAAATATCTCATGAATCTTGCAAGTGAATTCTAATGATCCACACTAGGATTATGAGTGTAATGGCTCAATCTACTTATTACATATGATGTCTATGTGGAGAAAATCTCTTTCTGACTTCATGGCTGAGTTTTGATGAAGACACAAAGACATCAACTAAAAGAAAGAAAAAGTGAAGAACATCAAAGAACTGATTATTGATCAAGTCATGCTTTAGTTTTAAAGGTTCATGTCTTCACCTAGAAAAAGTAAGTGCTCTCTATGTTATGATAATCAAAGGCTCTTAAATATATAATTAAATCAAATAAAGTCTATTTAAAAGATTTAAACAAGTGAATTTATTCAAATAATGTCTTTAAATTAACTTAGAAACAAATTTCAAAATGCAGTAATTGATTACATGTTTTCTGTAATCAATTACACTATTCAAAGTTTTCAAAATTTTAAGAAACATTTTCCCGTAATCGATTACACAGCTCATAATCGATTACGAGATTCAAAATTTTCAAATGCTACAATAACAACTTCTTGTAATCGATTACCATTAACTAGTAATCAATTACTTGATTCAAATTTTGAATTATTAGCAACGTTCACTTACTGTAATCGATTACCATAAATATGTAATCGATTACAAAGTTTGAACTTTTGAAAATCTGCGATGGCTCATTTTTTAAACAATTTTGAAAGGGTTCAATTACCTATTTAAATGAGTTTTCAAGTTCAGAAAAGTTACACTTAGATTTTCAAAATCTTATTCATCACTTAAGTACAAACTTTCAATTCTTCTCATGTTCTAAATAATTAGAAAAACTTTTGAGTCTAAATTTTCATATCACAAGAAAGCCTTTCTTGTAGTATTCAACTTACCATATTGAATCAACCATTGTATTTTATTCTCCATTACCTGATTAACTGCTGTTGATCACCGCAGTGTTCGGTGAAAGAATTGTGGATTACTGAAGTGTTTGGTAAGAAGTTTGTAATCAAGAAAAGAGGTGTTTTCTTGAAGGTGTTGGTATAGGAATCTTGGGTTGAGATTGTAACACAATACTAGTTGCATGGTGGACAAATCTCGACTTTGTTTAAGGGGTCTGGATGTAGCCTTCGGTGGTGGAAGGTAAACTAGGAAGAATCTTTGTCAGATTTTCTCTATCCCTACACTATTTACTTTGCGTTATTTATTTTTCCGCTGCATTGTATACTGTAACTAACTGGTCAATATTGTAGTTATAATTTTCTAATTCAAAATCTTCTAAGTTTTGAACAAAATTGTGAAAAACCTAACTTACCCCTCTTAGGTTGTTATATGTAGTTATTGGTGTAAAGAAATTCATCAATTGCAGTTAGCTCTTAATAATTTGGACATATTTATTTTGATTAATTTGATTTTCTCTATTTTTCTTCAATTAAGAGTTAGAATCATGAAGGGTACTCACCGACTTAGAGTTATAATAAGTAAACTTCATGAGAAGTTTATCAATATAATATATTATCTCCATTCGTTATGATTTTAAATCTCAAGATAACACTTGCTTCACCTTTGTCTTTCATATCAATTTTGGATGTCATGAATGATTTAGTGTCAGAGCAACTGTATCATGACAAATCATTATTCACAACCTTTATGTACACACATCTATTAGCATCAATAAAAGAAACATTAACAAGTAAAATCTCATTAAAATTTTCATGCCATTGTTTTTGCCTTTGCCTTAGGCCATATAGGGATTTCAATAATTTACACACTTTGTTCTTTTTACCATCCACCACACATCCTTCAAATTGAGCCATATAAATCTCTTCCTTTAGATCACCATTGAAGAAGGTTATCTTAACATCTATATGATGAGTTACCAACTTATGGATTGCAACTCAAGCTATTAAGGTACGAATAAAGGAAATCCTTGTAATAGGTGCAAATGTGTCAAAGTAAGCTATGTTTTCCTTTTGTTTATAATCTTTAGTAACCAACCTTTCCTTCTATTTGTTTATGGATCCATTAAGGTTATACTTTTTTCTTAAAGTTCCACTTATAACCAATTGTCTTTGCACCTTCAAGTTAATACACTAAGGTCTATGTGTTATTCTTTTTAACAGAATTGATTTCAGTCTTAATAGATTTTTCCTAAAGGTTGATATATGGATAACTAAGAGCTTTCAAAATACTTAAAGGGTCCTCTCTAGCAAGATTTGTATAGAAATTATCTCCAAAAGATTTATCTTTTTGATAATTCTCTTACTTCTTCTTAAACCATCACGTAGAGGTTCGCTAGAGGTTTCAAAGGTTGTTTAAGCCTATGGTTGATACTAGAATTACTTGATACTAAAATTAGCTAAGGTACTAGATTTGAGGGGAAATATATCCTCAAATAAATCAACATTCTTATTTTCTGATGGTGTTACTCTATCATATCACTCTCAATAACTAGAAACCTATGGCAAACATTATGTTTTGCATAACCAATAAACATAAAATTAAAGGTTTTACATCCTATTTTCCATTTCTTATATTCAAGTAACATCATTTTGGCTAGACATCCTACACTCTTAACTATTTCAGGTTTGGTTTATATGCTTTCTATAATTTATAAGATGTTCTATTTGTTTTCTTATGTGGGATTGTATTTTGTGAGAAAAAAAATGTTAAACAGGGTTTCTCTCCAAAGGTTATCAAGAGTAGAAGAAGTAACCAATAAAACATTCATCATCTTTATAAGACTTATATTTTTTCATTTTTCTACTCCGATTGACTCAAGTAAACACTGCGGAGTTATCTCATGGAGAATACCTTTTTTTCACAAAATTCATTAAACAAAGTGTACTCACCACCCCTATAAAATCTTATGCATTTAATCTTTCTATTTAATTGATTTTCAACTTTAGCTTTAAGATAAAAATATATTAAATGCTTCATTTGTTTGTTTTTATCAAATATACTTTGGTAAATCTAAAGAAATTATATGTAAAAGTCACACAATAAAATTTACCACCTCTATACTACATTGTTTTGCATTGCACAAAAGTATGTAATTTCTTAACTAGTTTTGAATCAATATATATATATATATATATATATATATATATATATATATATCACAAGTTTTACTTTGTTTATTATATATATTTATCAAGTCTAGTTGTTTCACTTTTAAAATATGTGCAAAAATTAAATGTCCTAATCTAACATGCCATATATTATAAGAGTCAACCATCTAAGCAGAAAATGAAATTCTTTTTTATTGACAATTTTAAGAACATTAGTGCAAAGAACTCTTTCTCATAGATACATTATTTTTAGTGACAAGTTTGTGTGATAGAAAAGAAATCTTTGGTCCAAATTTTTCTAATAATACTATAGAAACCAAGTTCACTTCTAATAGTTAAAACTCATAGCATATTGTTTAGAGTTAGAGTTTTTCGATGTATAAGTTTTAGAAGAATCATTCATTTTCTAAAACCTGGAGTAGTTCTAAAATCACCGAGATAAATTTGTTTTTTTCCGTCTAACGACAATGTAGCATGTAAACATATTGAAGACGGCAATTAAAGACTGATTAAGAATCAAAGTGTGTTGCGTTTCCTAATGAAAGGTATGTTCTTATCTCGTAGGGAAAGTGCATCTTATAATGCTACAAAATTTTAGAAAAGTCACCACACTTTAATTAAATACCTAACTTCATCCATCATTATTTAGAAAGTTTCAATTTATTCTTTAATGACATCTTCAGTTTGGTCCTCTATGTTGATTAGACAACTTTGACAATAAATTTCATTTTAGTCATGTTCCTTCAAGAACTTAGGCCGAGCTCCGCCGAGGTGATCAATGCGATTGAACCGATGACTATGTTTGGGAGAATTGCTGCAATATGGAGGAGGTACCTGCAAAAGGCACTCTGATACTTAAGTTAGTATTTTTCTTAATGGGAGAAACGTTTTTTTAGAAAGATTACTCACATCTACGTTTCTACATTTTCCTTTTATATCTCTGATCTTACTGAGTTGGTAGGTGAGGGGCAGTCTTGTCAGCCGACTTCCCCCTATCCCCTGGACACATGCCTATCAGGGAAAATCCGAGCAATTCCCGTGACGACTTCCCTAGTAATGATGAGGAGGGGAAACTGTCATGTCACAGTCATTTCATGTTCCCTATTCCCTCTATTCAACACGTGTTGTCTTCATGCATTACACCTGTACACTAACTCGTTTCTTCGAGTAACCGACCTTCATGCGGCTATTTTCAATGATGGTTAGATCGGCCGAGTATCACATATAACGTGACTATCCTTAGCTCAACACGTAGCTCGGTATGGTACAAGTCATCTACGGATTATGCCATCTTTGTATAAATGAATTCCTCTTGTCTCCTGGACATGTGCCTATCAGGGAAAATCCGAGCAATTCCCGAGACGACCTCCCTAGTAATGATGAGGAGGGGAAACTGTCATGTCACAGTCATTTCATGTCCCCATTCCCTCTGTTCAACACGTGTTGTCTTAATGCATTACACCTGTACACTAACTCGTTTCTTCGAGTAACCGAGCTTCATGTGGCTATCTTCAATGATGGTTAGATTGGCCGAGTATCACATATAACGTGACTGTCCTTAGCTCGGCACGTAGCTCGGTATGGTACACAAGCCCCCCAACTCGCTTGACCTATTCGAAATTAGGTTAAGGGTGTTAAATCTGTCTTTTCGCACCCTTTCTTAGTGACCGTTGCCGCTTTGGTGTGTGACGTGTCATCAAACTATTCATTCCTGTCACGCACCTCTTGCCGTTCTTCTTCTTTGGAGGGAGTTTGTATTTTCACTTTTCACTTCCCTAAGACTTTTCATTTTCTCTTTTTCTCTCCTGTTCATCACACTCCTTCGCTCGCGTCTTACTCTTCTCAGTGTCTGCCCGCTTCTTGCATCGAGTTTAGGATCGTTGCTTCGTTTTTGCCTTATCTCAACATAGGTACACATTCCATGGTTCTTTCATCTTCCGATTCTTCTAGGGTTGATCCTCTGTTAGAGAGGGAAGTTTCCCCAATAGGGGGTCCGTCTCTTTCTGAGCAGACTCCAACCGTCTCCCTTCCCCATCTCCAATCAAGAGATGTTGCAAGGAATTCTCTACAAGGTGCGGTGGCCACCGCCGCTGCTCTGGCTAAGAAATCGAAAAAATCAAAACTCGTGCAAAATGGGAGTTTCCTCTCGCTCCTAAGGAGTACTCTTGGGTACTCAACGAGGTCAATTTCTATGAATCAACGCTTGGTCCCGATCAAGTGTTAAGGATGATGGAGCTTCACCCTCTCTATAGCCCTTCAAGTCTTAAGTTTTTAGATATAGAGGCATGCCACCCTTATGAACGCGTGTTCATGAGGGCTCCTCATGAGGGAGAAGCTTTTACCTTTCTGTATGAATGTTTGTTTAGAGAGTTCGGCCTTACCTTTCCACTTAGCGACTTCGAATGCAATGTCCTGAAAGCCTTAGGTGTTGCACCTAGTTAGCTTCATCCGAAAAGTTGGGCCATGGTTAGGACATTCCAAGTCTTGACTAGATTCATGGACATAGAATGTACAGTCCCCATGTTTTTCTATTTTCATCTGCTTAAACAAGGGCCGAAGATAGGCTGGACGTCCCTAAGCGTTGCTCAGTATGGTTCACTTTTTACCTTATTCTCTCAATCCTTTAAGAAGTTTAAGGATAGGTTTTTTAAGGTTAAGCCGAGCTCTAGCCTGTCGGGTAGGCACTTGTTTTTTAATAAAGGAGGTTTACCTTTATTCCCCTTATACTGGAATTCTCATCCCATAAAGTTTAAGTCATGGTCAGACCAACTCCTCACCCCTGCCGAGAAACGAAGCGTTGACATGTTGAGAATCTTGGACCGACCTCTCGACATTCGGCGCATCCTTAATTTACTTGATTATGAGGATCCTACATCGACTTTTCTAGGTATTGACATGTTTCTTTAGGATAATATACTGTTATGTTTTGCTTGGTGCTTTCTGAGCCTCATCCAAGGATTTGGACAAGATGGACATTGATGTCCTCCCTTCTTCGGCTCCTCAGAAGAAGAAAAGAGTCATTCAGACCACCCTTCAAGGTCTAGCTGCCAAGGGGGGAGGTCCTTCTTCAAAGGCCGCGAGCTCGGCTGTGGCTACACCAAACCACCCATCTTCCAATTCTAAACAATCCCTTCCTCCTGGGGTAGGATGCTCGATAGTCTTGCCTCGTATCGAGCACATATCATGCCGCTCGACCGAGTCACTGTGGAGTACTGAGCTTTGAGGAGAACACTTATCTAGTCTCTCGGGTTGCCTTCCTTCTCCATACGATGTTACCTTGATGAACTTAGTTGGTCCTTCAGCTTCGGCAGATGGTGCATACCTCATGATGCTGAGGAGCATGGCTATATTTCATCATTTCAAGTAAGTCGGTGAATTTTCATTTATTTCCTACTTTGCTCCTTCTTTAATACGATTGCAAGGTTAATATAACTATTCAATTTTTCAGGGAGAGCTTGGTCAAGGGCGTGGATGCTCAGGGCAAGATGGCAGAACTGCTTAATGATAACATTGCCCTTACCAACCGGAAGATCGAATTGGAGGGTTTGTTCACTTCCTCTCAAGCTAAGGTGGAGCATGTGAGAGATCAACTTAAACTCTCCGAAGAAGATTGCATGGGCACCAAGACAAAGTTGGAGAAGGCTGAGAAGGAACTTCAAGAGGCCGAGCAGTCTGCCTCGACAGGGAGAATGTGCGAGGAAGCGGCTATGAAGACTTTGAAGACTTTGAAGACTGTGAAGAAGGATGTGGAGTCTCGTGAAGCCGACCTCAAGAAGACCATCTCAAAGCTTGAGGCCGAGAATGTCAAGTTGAAATCCGAGAGCATTGATCTTAAAGCCTCTTATGACGAGGTCGTGGACTATAATGAGACCCTCGCTGATCGCGTGGAGGCTGTTGAAGTCGATCTTTATTTGAAGTGTGCTGCCGGGCTTAAGGCGTTCTCGGGAGGCTTCTCTCGCGCCTTGGATCAGATTAAGTTTTTCACGCCCGACTATGACATTAGCAAGTTCGATGAGAATAAGGCTGTAGTTGATGGACAACTTGTTGACAATTAATTATTTTGTAATTCAGAATTTTATATAGTCTTGTCATTTCCATAATATTTATATTTCTTGTCAATTCTGACACTTTGTTTATCGTGCCACTTTTATTCACGGGTTGGTTTACTTTTTTAACATAGCGTTTTCCCAATGTCTTTGTTGATTTGACAAATCCTTTGGTGGTTTGCCTATATATATATATATATATATATATATATATATATATATATTCATGCAACACACTTTTCTTCCTCTCATAGCCTAAAGCATGCATAACGTATTTCTCTGTAGTTTCGTTATTTTCCTTGGGTGGAAGTTTAAAATTTCCTTCACCTTTCCTATCATTTTTGGGTGATGTTTGCAATGAGATGTGAAGATCTCGGGGTTGTAGAGGAGGTTTCTCCAAGGTGAGTGTTGCCAGAGGGTTCATCTCAGAAGATGTCCCCATTTGCAACCACTTTCCTTTACCCTGAGGAATTTTGTCCTCGGTTCTTTAGGACAAGGCTGAAGAAACTGCTTCAAGGGACTTTGATGTCATGGCTAGCTCCGCTTTGGAAGCTCTGGCTAGTTATGAGATTGGCATTGCTCCTTGGCGTGTGTACTTTTCAGACACATTGTTAAGTTCAGCCATTCCTCATTCCTCCTTTCTTAAAGCATTCTCTATTCTTTCAAGAGGTCTTTTCCTCTTAGTTTTTCTTTTTTGGATTTGTATTAGGGAATTTTACCTTTACCACTTTTCTTTCTTGAATTCCCATTTTCGGGCTTGTGTAAATTTTATGTAATTCTCATTGTTTGGGCTCGTATGACCTTATTCTGAATGTACTCCGAGCACTTTTGTGCCACGTCGGCTTTCAATCTCTTATTCATTGTTCGTATCAAATTTTATTTGATAATAGTTACTTACTTTGTATCATCAAGTATTGGGCTTGTACTCTTTCTGAGATATTGAACAAGCGTAACCAATACCTCAAATCTTATAATATTGACATCATAATATATAATAAGCATATAAGATACCATAAAGTTTGTAATGCTGAAATAACAATACTTATCTTTACTTGCTACAAAAAAAGGGGAATTACGATCATTCCCACTTAATCCTAACTATAGAAGTAAGGCTTCAGATGGGTTATATTCCAAGTTCTTGGAATAAGCCTTCCGTCTAAGGTTTCTAACTTGTATGCCCTATTTTGAAGAGTTTCCCATATGCGGAATGCGCCTTCTCACTTAGGTGCTAGCTTACCTTCTTCTTTTGCCTGGCGAGCTTCTCCCACTACTTGCCACACCAAGTCTCCCTTTATAAAACTTCTAGGTCGCACCCTGGTATTGTATCATCGGATCATTCTGAGACGAGCTGCCTCGTTGTTAATCCGAGCTACATCCCGAGTTTCTTCATTTAAGTCAAGCTCTCTTCTTATCATATCTTCTTGTCTTTCCGGGTCTGCGAACATTCTTCTCCAAGAGATCTCTCCAACTTCTACTAGTATCATCGCATCAATTCCATAAGCAAGTCAAATTGGTGTTTCCTTGGTGGAGATTTGTGGTGTGCAATGGTACCCCCAAAGGATGCTCGGAAGCTCATCGACCCACCACCCCTTCATGTTGTGGAGCCCTTTCTTAAGCTCATTGAGGATTATTTTGTTCGCAGCTTCGACCTAGCCGTTTGTCTGAGGGTGTTCTACTGATGTCACTTTATGGGTTATCCCAGTTTTTGAAAAAATCTTCCAACCTTCTGCTCCACAAATTGTCTCCCATTATCTGAGATGACGGAATGAGGTAGTCCATATCTGCATATTATGTTTTTCCAACAGAACTTTTGCACCTGACGAGCTGTTATGTTTGCCATGGGTTCGGCTTCAATCCACTTCGTAAAATAATCCATGGCTACAATCAAGAATTTAACCTGGTCGCGCCACCTAGGAAAAGGTCCGAGTATGTCTATTCCCCAGGTCATGAATGACCATGGTGTTGACAGAGCATGGAGCTCCTGTTGTGGTACTCGGATGATGCTTCCATGTTTTTGACAATGCTCACATTTTAGTACCATCTCCTGAGCATCTTTCCTCAATGTTGGCCAATAATAGCCATGGTTCTTCCCCCAGAGTGTAATCCATAAATCCCTTTGTGGAGCTCGGCCAACACATATTTTGCCTGTTCATCATTAAGGCATTTGAGCATGGGGGTTGATAAGCCTCTCTTGTACAGCTCGTCTCCTACCAGGGTGAACATAGTGGCCTACCTCTGTACCTGCTGTGCCGAACTTGAATTGGTCAGTAGTTCACCTGTTTTGAGAAACTCTTTTATATGATCATACCAAGTAGGGAGACTTGGTTCTTCTATTACTTTGGCTGTCAATACCTCCAACGTTTCCCACGAAGGTATGGAGATAGTTTCCAGAATCAATGTTCGATGCTGCCCTACTTTTTTAGTACTTACTAGCTTTGACAAAATATCTGCCCTTTCATTGGCTATCCGTGACACATGTTTGACTTCACAGTGGTGAAGTAGGAAATCATGTTCTTCGCCAGTTGATGATACTTTTGTAGCAAGGGTTCCTTGGCTTGATATTCACCATTTATGTGGCCTGTTACCAATTGAGAGTCACTGAAACACTTTATCCTTTTTATTCCCATCTCCTTGGCTAGCTTTAATCCCGCAACCACGGCTTCGTATTCAGCTTGGTTATTCGACGTTGGGAATTCAAATCGTACCGCTTGCTCTAAGATCACATCGGTCAGGCCTTCAAGTATAATTCCAACACCACTTCCTTTCTTATTTGATGATCCATCGATACTGAGTGTCCATGTATCCTCCTCTTTTAGCCTCTTCGGGGGTAGCTTTGTTAAAAAATCTGCCAAGAATTGTGCTTTCATGGGTCCTCGACTTTGGTAGCTGAGGCCAAACTCGGACAGCTCAACTGACCATGCTGTCATCCTTCCTGCCAAATTAGGTTTTTGGAATACCTGCCTCAGTAGATAGTCAGTTTTGACTATAATATTGTAACTTCGGAAATAATGCCTGAGACGTCGTGCGGAAAAAACTAGTGCTAGCACCAAGTTTTCTATCACTTGATATCTTTCCTTAGCTGGTAGGAGTGCTAGGCTTATGAAGTATACGAGTTGTTGTTTCCCTTCAGAATCTGTGGTCAGAACCAAACTAAGTGTTGAGTGAGCGATTGATAAGTACAAGTACAAGTCAACATTGTTTCCTGGGTTCTGCAATATAGGCAGCGAGGCTTTTATTTCCTTGATGCCTTCAAAGGCCTTTTGGCAATCATCTTCCCACCTAAAGGTCTGTTGTTGTTTTAAGAGTTTGAAAAATGGTCTAGCTTTTTCTGCTAGCCGAGGTAAGAATCGCGAGAGGGCCGCTAACCGCCTATTCAGCTTTTGCAACTCCTTCAAAGATTCTGGGCTTCTCATCTTGGTTATAGCTTTGCATTTGTCCGAGTTGGCTTCGATTCCTCGGGATATAATGAGGAATTCAAGGAATTTTCCCCCTTGAACTCCAAATACACATTTTTCTCGATTCAACCTCAAACTGTGTTGTCTGACCTTGTCAAAGAGACTTTGAAGGCTTTTAGGATGACTCTCGACACTTCTTGACTTGACTACCATATCATCTACATAGACTTCCATTATTTTCCCAATTTCATCCTTAAAGACTTGATCTATCAATCGTTGGTATGTAGCTCCGACATTTTTTAATCCGAAAGGCATCACTTGGTAACAATAATTAGCAGCATTGGTCATGAAGGTAGTTTTTTCTTCATCGGGTGGGCACATGTGTATCTGATTGTATCCCGAATAGGCATCTAAAAAGCTCAACATACCACATCTAGATGTGTTGTCGACCAGTTTGTCGATGTTTGGCAGCGGATATGTGTCCTTTGGGCACGCCTTATTGAGGTCGGTATAATCGGTACACATCCTCCACTTTCCACTTGACTTCTTTACCATCACTACGTTCGCCAACCATGTGGTATACTGTATTTCTTTTATGAACTTTGCGTCCAACAACTTTTCCACCTCTTGTTGTACTGCTAGTGTGCATTCTTCTCCTAATTTCCTCTTCCTCTGTGCGACCAGCTTTGCTTATGGAAATATTGACAAATGATGACACACAAAATTGGGTTCAATCCCTAACATATCGGCCGCACTCCATGCAAAAATATCATAGTTTTTTATCAACATATTTTGTACTTGATTCCTGGTAGCTCCGACCAGTAAATCTCCAATCTTCACTACCTGGTGTGGCTTGTCGCCAATCTGGAATGCTGACGTGCTCTCATTAGCCGATGGCCGATCTTCTTGAAATTCTGACCGAGGGTCAAGTTCTAACCCTTCTTTGGATTCTAAGGTTAGACATTCTGCCTGGGAATTCTGCCCTTTATTCGATGAAACGAATGTGATCGTGAAGGGAGACATCTTCAGGCTTTGGATGTAACATTGGTGAGCCGTTCTCGGGTCCGCCTTGATGGTCACTATCTTGTTACCCACAGGGAATTTCATTGCTAGATGCGATGTCGATACTATGGCTCCCAGATAATTCAAAGTCCTTCTCCCTAAAATCACATTATACGAGGTGTGTGCATCCACCAAGAGATACCTTACAGTGATAGTTTTTATCTCATCGGCCTCTCCCAATGTTGTTAGGAGGTCCGCATACCCCTACTGTAACCCTTTCTCCAGCGAAGCCAAGTAGAGGCTCATTGTAATCCTTAACCATCGTCATGGGGAGATCGAGCTTCGTGAACGTTTCCCAGAGGGCGTCAGCCGAACTTCCTTGGTCAACTAATATCTTTTGTACTTTCCAATTAGCAATAATTGCCGAGATTACCATGGGATCATCTTGATTTGGATCATTGAGACTGAAATCTTCATTGGTGAAGGTCATGTCAGGGAGATTACGTGAAGGGTAATTCTGATTGACCATATTTACGCTCCTCAAATGCCTTTTCCTAGCATTATTGGAATGCCCTCCTCCTCCAAATATCCAGCTATGGTGTTGATAACGCCTCTTATATCAGCAGGTTTCCGAGCTATATTCTCCTCGGTTTTAAGGGCTTGGGGCTTGTCTCGACTTCTATAGCCGGATGAAGATCCTGACTGGTGTTTCCGTCTTCCTTTAGAGTTATCTCTTGTATCCACACCATCTTTTCCTTCCCTCTAGATGAAACGGCCTAGATCCCCTGTTCTCACCAGCTCTTCAACGATATCTTTGACTTTGTAACACTCCTCAGTGGTATGCCCATGGTTCTGATGAAAACTACAATATTTGTTGGTGTCCACATGCCTAGGAGTAGGACAGGGCGCGGGTACTTGGATCAGGTTGGCATTAAAAGCTTCCCTTAAGACTACTTCTCAGCTCGCATTCAAAGGGGTATAAGTTTCATACTTTGAAGATCTTCTCCTTTTTGCCTCATATCCCGAGCTCATTCTATTCGGGAATGAGGTATTACTTGTTTTATTCCCCTCCTTTCCTTTTTACTGAGCGGCAACATTCTCCTCCATACACATGAACCTAGTAGCCCTGGATCTTAATTCGTCCATGTTACGAGGTGGTTATGCATATAAGGAATTTGAAAAGGGTCCTGACCGAAGTCCCACCTTGATCGAATGCATGGCTACTGCTGGGTGTAGGTTGGGGATACTCATAGTAGCCTTGACAATCTTATCATGTAGCTTCTCAGAGATTCTCCTTTGTTCTGAACAATCCTGGCCAGGGAGGCCGAGTTTGTCACCACCGGTTTACAATCCGCGAAGCGAGCTATGAACTTAGAGCACAAGGATTGGAAAAAATCTATTGACATTGGAGGGAGTGAGTAATACCAATCCAAGGCTATTCCTTTCAGTGTGGTTGGAAACAAGAAACAATGTACTCTCAAGTCATTGGAAACCAGGGCGGCTTGAGTCAAATAAGCTTTAACGTGCGAGGTAGGGTCGCTGGTTTCCTCATATCTCTCTAAGGTCAGCCACTTCCAATTATCTGGGAGTTTGGATTGTAAAATCCCAGGTACAAATGGGTGAAAATTGGACAACTTTTGCAACTCAGGATTATCTGGAACGCATACATCACAGAACAGCATTTCTTGGTCAAGAGGGGCATGGCTATCATGAGATTGATCATCTCACATGATCGCAGGTTACTTCGAGTTTGAATTATTGTGCGAATGGTTGGATTCCTCAACTGGTTCAATTACAGGACCTTCGTAGTTCGTTTTCTGCTTTTTGAGGGCTGCCATTTCTTCTTGATGCTGATCCCTAAACTTATCCATCTCTTGTTCTTGCTTCTCCCTCCACTGACGCATATCTTCTTCAAACTGCTGTCTAATAGCAGCCAACATTGTCTCCATCTGTGTCTTCAGCGTTTCAACTATTGTGGGATCCATGGGCGTTGTTAACGAATGTTGTCCAACTTGGCTTGTGGTATGTACCATAAGAAATATTGCCCCCGGGGAAAGCTTTACTAGGCCCCACGGTGGGCGCCAAAATGTTCCTCCAAGAACTTAGGCCGAGCTTCGCCGAGGTGATCAATGCGATTGAACCGATGACTATGCTTGGGAGAATTGCTGCAACATGGAGGAGGTACCTGTAAAAGGTACTCCGATGCTTACGTTTGTATTTTTCTTAATGGGAGGAACGTTTTTTAGAAAGATTACTCACCTCTATGTTTCTACATTTTCCTTTTATATCTCCGATCTTACTGAGTTGGTAGGTGAGGGGCAGTCTTGTCAGTCAACTTCCCCCTATCCCCTGGACACATGCCTATCAGGAAAAATCCAAGCAATTCCCGTGACGACTTCCCGTGACGAGAGGCACCCATAGAGGGTTAATTATTTTTTTTAAACAATTTCATGTTAGGAAATTGGTTTTGAGGAAACCGAGCGTTAAAAATTTTTATTTCATTTTTTTTAAGGGCTTAACGATTTCAGTTCCACTCTCACCAACTTTTTTGTTTTATTTTTAAACTATTTATGTAATTTATTTATTGATGTATTTAAGTAATTTTATTGTATAAATACAATCATAAATAAATCTAGGATGTTATGTTTAGTTTATGTATAGAATAATAGTTGTTAAATTAGTTAATAATATTATTAAGAATTTAATTATATGAATTATTACTTTAGGTTTCTATGGTTTCAAATTTTAGTCCTTAACAAGTTTTTGAAAAAATTTAGTCTTTCATTTATTTTCTATCAATATTTTTAGTCCATAAGATTAAATTAACTGATAAATATTATTGAATTAAAATTAAGACTAAAAATGGTAAAAAAAAATAAAAATAAGGGACTAAAAGTTAGTAAAAAAATTATTAAAGTAATTCTCTTGGTTTTTATTATTGTTTAAGTAATCTTAGAAATTTGAGAGACTAAAAAATTAATTATCTCTTAATTAATGTAATTCTCTTGGTTTTTATTATTAAATTTATCACGATAATTATTTTGTTGGTAAGGTTTTTGTTCGTCAATTCCGACAATTTCATCGTGTGTTCTGGACATTCAGGCAATGTGGTGATACTTCTAAATTTTACAAGCCAATAATATAAATAGAATATACACATTTGTATGAAAAATATTATGAAACCTTATTAATAACAACAATGCAAGATGAGAATGACAATATTTTATCTCTTATATTTGATGTTGTTGATGGTGAAACTTTATTAGCTTGACATCGACATTTTTTCTCCAGACATAGGAAAGAAGATGGATATGATCGGATTTTAGTTTTTTTTTTTTTAACCTAAATGCAGAAAAAGGATCCCAAAACACTCACATGCACCGGTTAACGAGAGGCACCCAAAAAGGGTTATTATTATTTTTTTTTAAAACAATTGCATGTTAGGAAATTGGTTTTGAGGCAACCGAGCGTTGAAAATTTTAATTTTAATTTTTTTTTTGTTTAAGGGCTTAAAGATTTCGGTTCCACTCTCACCAACTTTTTTGTTTTATTTTTAAATTATTTATGTAACTTATTTATTGATGTATTTAAGTAATTTTATTGTATAAATACAATCATAAATAAATCTAGGATGTTATGTTTAATTTATGTATATAATAATAGTTGTTAAATTATTTAATAAAATTATAAAAAATATAATTATATTAATTAATTAAAGGGAAATTTATTTAGGTTTCTATGATTTCAAGTTTTAGTCCTTAACAATTTTTTAACAAAATTTAGTCTTTTATTTATTTTCTATCAATATTTTTAGTCCCACACTTCAAATTAGCTGATAAATATTGTTGACTTAAAAATGTCATCTGACCTTTTCTTGTATTTAAGACTAAAAATGTTGAAAAAAAATAAGGGACTAAAAGTTAATAAAAAATTAACTAGAGACTAAAATTTGAAATCTTAGAAATTTGAGAGACTAAAAAATTAATTAATCATTAATTAAAGTAAATTTAATTTTTTAAACTTATTATTGTATTATAATTTATTTATGTTTAAGTTAATGATTTTATAATATGATTTTTTTTAAAAAAATTATATATGAAAAATTTAATTACAAACATGTGATTATATAAAAGTTAATGAAAAAATTTGATGTTGTTTTTTTTTGTTGGGAAATTTAAACAAATTGTGATTATGTAACTGTTTTAGGTAATTTATTTCTATATTTAATATATATAGATTGAAATTGAATTTTTTTTGGTGATTTAAATTGAAACTAAAATTGACTAGTTATCATTATTGAAAATAAAGTTGACTAGTGCACTCCTGAACAAAACTAAGTCCTAATAAAAATGTTAAATTGGATGCAAAATTTCATCTGATCTAAGTTATTTCATACTCTACAAAATAGTCATCAATGCCTGAGAACTGAACATAGCGATCAGAGCACAATCAATCTAATAATTACATATTACAGTATTAAACAATTCCTGCTTCAGATAGGACCAATCAGACAGTGAATTAATCATGCAAGTTAATTATAAACAATGACCTCATCAGAAGTGTATTACTCAAACTCTCAAGTGTATCAGACAAGTGTTTTTCAAACCACTAAAGTGAACATCATTTTACCATAGGCTTGCAATCATTCTAGCTCTCTACCACCAACAATCACAGTCATGCATGATTCAAGAGGACTTGCAAAGGATGTAATGGGGCCAAGGATAAAAGTTTGATAAATTTGGTCAAGTGACTACTATTTCACAGATATTGAAATCAACATCAACAGATTACAAAAGATATCAAAATTACATAATAAATTTGCAAAGTTGTTATTTCAACAACTGCTTAAGTACTCAACTCATTTTGCACACTTATTCAGATTAAAATTTTGTTATTTTGCTCTTATTTCTTTTTCTTTTTCCATATATTGTTTTCCAATTTTTTCTTGTCTTTTTTTTTTTTCAATTTTTTTAGTACTTATTTTTATTTTTCATCCATATTAGTCTCAAATAGCAAAATAGCACTAAGATAACATTTACATGAGTGTGCTGGTCAAAAAGCAACCAAAATGTATCAGTTCTGAAACTCAGACCCAAATCATATTAATTGCAATATTCCACCCCCACACTTATTTTTCTACACGTCCCGAGCAGACACCCTTACACTTATCTGCTTCACATAACCAAAAGATGAACAATTAACTCAATATCTGCGAAATCAGGACAACATTATTTTACTCTTAAGGCTTGTAATGTAGGTAGTGAAAGAAGTGGTTTCAGGCGCAAAGAGGCTAGCAAGGGATAAAATGCAAGGTAGGCTATTTGGTCAAGTGGGGAAAATAGAAATGAAGGCTTCAATCATGATATGCACTAAGTGATAAAATGCAGCTTTGAAAAGAATAAAAGCAAGTTCTGAAAAATAACATCCACTAATGACATATATCACACCGAAAGAAAGAGCATGACATGCAGATGAATCCATTCAAAACAGGCCCAAAGACTCACAGGTTCAATATTGCCAAATACTTATCAGAAAAAATACATAACCAATTCATACAAACTAGTCCAACATCTATCAGAGGAATATATCAATACCACAAAATAATCAAAAAATTAACTCAGCTCAGATTCCAATTCAGATTCTCAACATATAAACCATAATGCAGATGTACTAATAGTTAGACCAGAATCACAAAATCTCCAATTCATAAAAATAAAATGAAACAAAGCATGAAAATCCTAATTACTCCTAATTAAAGAAGGTGGAAAGATAGGAAATGAATGAAAACAAAACGGAAAAGAGTGAAAGGAGAAAAGAAAACTCCCTCGGCCGCTCAAAGCGGCGGTGTGTTTGTAAGTGATACTAACTCTTGCTCTGCGGGCTGCTCAATGGAGCTCTCATGATAACACTTTAAGCGCTGCCCGTTCACCATGAATGTATCCTTGGTACCTACTACAAGAAACAAATACCCACCTGGATCAAATATCACAAAATCATCTACAATAATATGTAAGTCATTCTTTATCAGTGTAAATGATTCAGGGTATAGGTATGTTTTTGTGCTATAACAGTGCATGGTGGTGGTAGGAATAAGTTGAATGCCATAATCATAATTCTCCATTTGTTCATTTTAATCTTGGCATCTAAATTGAACAATTCACATATTTCACTTACTGTCAAATCAAAGAATATGGAATAATGAACTCTAACATCAATAACACAATTTAAAAGAGAGAGTAAAAAATTAAAGTGTTTCAAGATAGCGTGATTATTCTCTACTCCATCTATAATGTGTTTAGACATTGATTCGCCAATAATTGTAGAAGTTTGCACTTGGCTCTCCATTGTTAACTTCTCTAATGACCTATATGTAACATCATGGGAACAAAAGCCATTAGGAACAACTAAGAGGTTCAAATAAGCAAGCTCAATGATAGTCCAGACTTTAATTCCATAAGAGTCTAAAGTGAAACATTTAGTGTTGTTCATATTGCAATTATAAAGAGTATCAAATGATAAAGAAATCTTCCCTAGTGGTTGCTCTGATTTGCTGGATGCTTCACTCTTTCCACAGTGTTTGCTCCAAGGAAACTTTATGGACAATTCTCCACTAGGTACCAAGACATGAGGATTTTTGTAAGGAGGAGGATCACAAACAACTTCACCGTGTGCTTTATGTTCTTTCTTTTATACGTAAACATCTTCACACAAAAAGTTTTTATCTTGTATTTCTTTCTTAGGACTCACTCCTACATCACTTATCAAAAGAGAATCAACATAAACAAATGAATGATTAGTATAAACAATTAAATCATCACATGTTTCCTTCTCTTGTTTATCTGTCACTTTTTCTTCCATGTCTTGTTCTTTCAAATCTTGTTCTTGCAACTCTTTCTCATTATCTACAACCTCCATGGTAATTGTCTTTTCTGGTTTGCAAAAGAGGTTCCACCATTTGCTTACGGACCCAAAATAATATCACTCACATTCTTACCATTATCATTCAAATTGGAAATTGCTTGCGAGGGTAGACTGATGGATGCTTGAGGTTGGTTCTGACTAATTGCATTGGATAACTGCTCAATATGAGTTTGGATACTCTAAAGGTTGGCCTCAGTTATCTGCTGAAATTGCAAGTTGTTGGTGGCCATCTGCTTGATTAATTCTTCCAAGGAAGGACCACCTTGTGGTTGGGCTAGTGGTTGTGTAGGATGTTGTTGCAAAGATGATATATGATGATTGGAATTTTGCTGCCAATTTTGTGTCAGATGGAAAGTATAATAGTCAAGTGAACTCTGATAAATCTGATCTCTCCATCCAGGATTGTAGGAATATGGGTTGTACTGCTGTTGAGGTATGGTATGAAAAACTTCTGCCTCTACAAAAGTTGAATCACTGAAACTCCCCTCCTGCTGCAATAGTTCCCTAATAGTCCTATTATCCATGTTAGCCTAAATGAATGTAAATCAACACCTCTCTAGTTCATCAGATTCAACAATAGCCACAAAAACAACAATATACAACACAAATAAGCATAAACAACACTAACTAACTACACTCAACAGGATATCACTGTCAGCATGCATCAGATGACCAAAATAAACTTCCAAAACAGTATCAAATGATTTTTAAAATTTATAGGACTGCCACAGGTCAAGTCTAAACCATTCCGGGACCCTAAAAATGCAGTGTAAAATTTTTAAAAATTGAAAAGAGGGTCTAAACGATGGAATTTGGTCTCAATAGGGTGGTACCTTGTGCATAGCACGAGGTTATACCCAATTCCTCAAAAACTACCACCCTGCAAAATTTCAAAACCAACGGAATTAGTTCAACAATTCAAAAATACCCGTTGTGTCCCCGCGGGATCGATATAATTGTAAAACAAAAAAATCTGAAAGGAATTTCTTAAAAATAATGCAATTTTTCACCCCTTTGGAATGAAAGGTTTGCTCAGAAGGCCAAATTACTTTAGGAAAGGTAATTAGAATGACCGAACAGATCTAAAAATCCAAGATCAGATGACCAAATAACATATAACAAGTCAAATAAATGCAAAACAGAGCATGAAATAAGTATACGACAGAACTTATTGAATGTAAAATAACCTATCCTAAGTCTAATAATAAAAAATATAAAAATAAAAATAAATGCATATAAACAATGAGAATTAACAAGGCAATCCCGCAACGAGACGCCAAATTTGACACACGCGCCGAACGTGCGTCAAATAATACCAAAGTCTAGCTACTACTTTGCAGTAATAGTGGACTCTGATTGTTTCCCTACGGATTACTTTGTTACTTCTCTGTAGCCGAAATTTTAAATGCAATTTTTGGGGTTTTTGTGTAGAGGAAAAATTAAATGCAATTAAATAGTAAAAATAACCAATGACAGTAATTAAACAATAATTAAAAAGCAATTAATAGATTATTAAGAGGCACCAATCCGATCACTGTCAGATCCCAATTTCCCTCATTGGTTCAACAAAATAAAGGCACTCATCTATGCAGTGTATTGAAACCGAGATCTCTGCATGTCAACACTGAACTAACGCTCTAAGATCTCCGAGAATTATCATCGAACACTTGGTGGCCTTTAAACTCACACGATCACATGAGAGCACACAACTTGGTTTTGAATCATATAATTAGTTCTCTGCATTCATTATCAATCAACAATGACAGAATCAAAAATCTCAATCCAAAATATTAATCAACATAATGGAATTAAAATTATAGAATCCAAAACGAGTACTCATGCAATTGAAAACGGAGAACCTAAGGAAATTAGGGATCCTATTGAGATCGAATTGGTTGAAGAAATTAGTTGCGCATAATTGAAATTAGACTAAGCATAGATTGTGATTGCATATTAGAAGAATTAAATTGCAAGAAGGGAGAGAGAACGAGAATTGGAATGACAAACCTGAAAACCCTAGCAGAGAGACTTGAAAGGAAAAAAGTAATGCTGAAAATTGAAATTGATTGAAAGGTAAAAAAGTGTGCTATAATTTTCTGAATTGTGGTATTTATAATAAGTGAGTCATGTGCTAGTCACATGACTTTAACTGACTTAGGGTGCAGGGTTCAAAGCCCACTCAATGCAAACATTTAAATGGTCCAATTACATGATTTGAAATGGGCCTACATTAATTCTTCACGCTGGAATTCTCGCATCAATTCTGTGCGTCACTTTTAAGGCAATTTTCACCCCAGATGCGGTCCGAATTGGCTCTTCATGTCACATAGATTTTGTAGCTCTTTCAGTCCTCTTTAATTTGACATATAATGGAGCTCAAACAGAGTTCTGTAGTGAGAGTTATGCCTTTTTTAGTGAACCTTGTCAAAACTGGAAATTTTAGCGAATTAGAACAAAAATATGCACTTAAGGCCTAAATGAGCCCAAACTCATAAATGCACTAAATCATGCTAATTGACCATTAATAATGTTGTAATATGATGTATTAAATGCAAAGAAATTGATCAAAATAATGATTCATCAACTAGCCACCTTAAATTAACTAAAATATAAATCGGTTTATATTAATTAAGTTATTAGAAGATCAGTGGTAATAATAAAAAAAAATACACACTTAATATTATACAAGAAATTACATTTAATATTTAATGAAAAATAAGTGTAGATTACAATATGTTAATGAAAAATACACACATAATGTTATATAAAATGTAACCTAAGTTCAAACCAACATACCAGGGCCTGATTTTTTTTTTGGGTTGGTACTTTACAACCTTTTCTTTCACTCCACAATCATCTTAATATAACCAATTAAACCTAAGGATACAATTAATAATTAGTCCATAGACCTTCAATCATACATCTAACTCCTTACTGGTGGTCAAACAATTGAAACCTCATACGGTTCGCCATCTGCCATTAATCCAACACAACAAATCTCCACATTTTCAAATCTTCAAAGTACACAATCCGTGCTAATATTTAAAATGGAGTTCCCATTGAAGAGGTAAATGACTTGAGTGACAATGAAGATGATATCTTTGCAAATGACGTTAACAACAATAATGACAACAACTTTCCATTCGTTGTCGAACAAATGACGAAGAAAATGTACCAACCACCGTAACATGTCCTTAACGTAGGATAACAAAAACTGGTAGAGGATCCACTTTACCGATATGTCTTGGACAATGACCAAACAATAATCACTCTGACAAGTTGTTGCATGTAGGAATGTGCTTCAAAATAGTTGACGACTCAAATATGTCATGAACTGTTACACTTTAAAAAATCAGCTCACCTTCGTCTCTAAGATGGCTGATAGTAAATCATGGATCCTAAGATGTCAAATTCCTGCTTACAATTAGAAGTGTTGTGCTTGCCAACTTTAAAAACCAAAACATGAGAAATTAGGCCGCATAAAATCCCCGTACATGCTTCATGACTACAATTTCCCAATACCATAATAAGTTATCCTCAAAGGTCAGCAGAACTAAAATCATTGAAATTGTAAAGCAAAATGGATGTCTTTCCGTCCCAACATTCATTGCACGTATAAAAATGATCTTCGTTACACCATAACATACAAGATGGTATGTCAGCCAAATAATGGGCCATCAAATAAGTTTATGGAAATTAGGAGGACTTTTACATCTAGCTCCCAATACAACTTCTCCCTAAACCTAACCAACCCTTGATGAAATTGGTCAATTTGATTATTGGGAAGGCCATTTTTCATCGGCTGTTATGGGTCTTTTAGAACATGCATTGATGGGTTTGCTTTTTGCAAACTCTAACGCCCATTTTTAATAAAATAAAAAGAAGTGCACATATTTGAAAAATAACTTTTACTGTTAAAAAATATTACAAAAATTAATGAATAATTCACTATTTAATTCTGACAATAATTATATTTTGAAATAGCGAGAGCGAAAGAGTAAATAAAATAAATTGGATTCATAAAAGTAATTGGGTAAAACAAGATATTTTCTTTTTGCAAAATTATCAAAATATCCCATGTTCACAAGTATATTCAATATAAATCATTAAACAAGATACTTTAGTCCGGTACTTTGCTAGTGATTAGTTATCATTCCTCGGTTACAAATTCCAATAATAATAATAATAATAATAACAATATTGATAATAATTACGTAACATCATAGGACCAATGAAGTAGTGAACAAGAATATAAATAATGGTATATTAAATGTGAGGGCGAAAGAGTAAATCAAATAAATTGGATTCACAAAAGTAATTGTGTAAAACGAGATATTTTCTTTTTGCGAAGTTATCAAAATATCCCATGTTCACAAATATATTCAATATAAATCATTAAACAAGATACCTTAGTATGGTACTTTGCTAGTGATTGGTTATCATTCCTCGGTTACCAATTCCAATAATAATGATAACAATATTGATAATAATTACATCAACATCATAGGACCAATGAAGTAGTGAATAAGAATATAAAATAATGGTATATTAAATTAAACGGTTAAAGTCACTTGCTCAATGTACACATAAAAGTAGATTAACTCATCCCACAAATACAGACAAGACAATAAAGCTTACATTAGAGCAAATCTAACTTTTGTCAATGTTCTAGTTGCATATACGTCTTACTTGAAAGCTCTACCGCAACTATTGAAGGTCTTCGGGAGATAATGACGAATGCATGGTGAAGAAGTCCTAATCCAGGTGTACACGAACTTAACAGGTGGCTCACGTTTCCCGTGAAGGTATCTTTCTCAACAGCCCAGCGGGGTTTGGTGACTCGCCTTTGGAATGAAAGCCAATCGTAATACCGAGTCCATTGCCTCGATCAGTATTGAGTGGGGGTTCTCATAACTCACAAAAGTGAGCTATTTTTATACTCTTTTTATAATATAAATTGTCCTTTTAATACTCTTAAGCAACCTAAAATCACTCTAGTTGTCCTTAATTCTTAAATAATTTGTGTTAGAGCTTGTTCATGGTGTGTTTAAGTGTTTCAGGGTGAAAAATAGCCAATAACAAGAGAAAAACATGTCTAGGAATGCATCTCTTGCGAGTTGGAACTCAACTCGCGCAAATTGGAGCTCTCGTGTAGAACTAAAGCTCTCTGGAACCTCATCTCGCACTCATCTACAACATCTCGCGCGAGTTGGATGACTTGCAGAACACATTTGATATCTGGAACATGATCTTGTGTGAGTTATTTTACATCTCGCGCAAGTTGGGCTCGCGAAAAGATCAAATCCACTAGATCTTATCTTTAACAAAGAAAATCCAGGATCTTATCTTCCAATATCTTATCTTATGTGAAGAAGGTTGAAGATATTATCTTATTTTAAAAATAAAGATATCATATTATCTTTTAAAGATCTTATCAAAGGAAGCCCAAGTCCACGAAGAAGGAAGCACAAGTTACTATCAACAAACGAGCTCTCTCATAATTCTTGACCTAATTCGACCGAGGTTCTGGAGATTGACAACCTTCAGACCTCTGGACCTCTTCATCCTCGGTGTAATACCCTCAGTTCCTACCATTTATAACATTTACTTTCTCTACATTTCACAAGAAAATAATTACGCCATCTGATAAAGCCAACCAAATCTTAGTTCATAAAGTAATTTCAAGAGTAATTCCTACAACTATATATCTCTCAAGTAATAAAAACTCTCTCAAATAAAGAATTAATGATCATGTAACAAGAATCTTAAACTTCTAATATTCTTATATAGTAACAATCACTCAAAGGACAGAAAGGGAAAAAAACATCACGTCACTTCTTCATAAAATCAAGTTCTCCTCTTAGTCTACGGTCTTTGCATCTCCAAGAAACTGTTTATCTGCTCGCCCATTCACGGGGTCATCATAGGTGTCAACAATAGACACAATCATAGGGTTAATTTACATTTTAATGATAATAATAAAACAACGGGAACAATATACACAACAGATATAAAGAAGACAAAGAAGACTCTATTTACCATGCAAAATTCATTAATTAAACAATTTAAGCTGATTATCATGAACCTAAGCGACTTATCAATGCAACATGCTCACAAAAGGATATTTAACACCACAACAAAATTGAACCAAAATAACGATGTGAAAATCAAATACAACATAAAAGAGGAACAATATGGAATACCCAAACTATGATAATATAAATTTCAAACCAAAATTTACATATAGAAATAAATAATTAAACAAGGCAACAATGTCAAGTTAAATAAGATTCAACATCACGTAATTAAGATTGAAATATTAAGACTGAGACTTGAGACACAGAATAAAGAATAATTATTAACAAATAACAAAATATAAAATTAATATAAACAACACAGTCGAATAATTAATATTAAAAACGTAGTCCAATAATTAAAAGAGAAATGAATTATTAAATATTAACTTGAGTTAAAAAAATAATTTTAATCTCAATACTCAATCCTAATCTCAAGGAAAATTAATTTCTATTTAATGAATCTAATAAGAGGAAGAATTATGACTAAAATGTTATGGTGAGAGGTCATAAACAGTAACAGGACAAATTAATGTTTGACAAGAAGAAAGACACCAATAACCAAAGTTGATTAATTAAATTTTATCAAGTAAGCAATTCTTTCTAATGCCTCTCATTTATTTTAACATCAAACTTATGCCTAGTTTGATTGGGTTTTGAACTAGAATTTCAAAGACATACTAAAACCTTAATCGGAATAGACCTAGTCATTTTTTTTGTTCAACTGAGGAGTGATATCAATTAAACCCGCAAATCTCATATAACACCACCGCTCACACTCCCGGACGATTGAATCTCATCTCCATTCCACACACCAACTGATACGATACGGAAAAGGATACAAAGTCAGTTAAGTCAAAAGGGAACAGTAACGAAATTGAAGCGAGGGATTTCCCGAAGCGAGAATGAAAATAGTTCAATTCAAAATATTTAATTCACATTAAATAAATAAAGGCAGATAGGAAGGAAATATTATTTAATTTACATTAAACAAACAAAGGCAGAAAAAGAACTCATTATCATCGTTAAATTGAGAACTACCCTAACCTGGATTTGTGACCATCACGGATGGGGGGAATCGAGATGAGTAGGGTCTCGGTGTAACACCCCCTTGTAACACCCCTCTTATTTACTTACTTATTTTAATTAGTAATTTAAAGTGGTTAATGATGTAGTAAATAAAAGAGAGATTTAGGAAACAACACTTTTATTACATAGGTTTTAAAGTTCATTACAACCAGATTACATAACTTTGTCATTTTATTATTTTACATAACTACCTTTCTACTACTTTAGAACATCTACCCAACACTTCTACACACAAAACATAGCAAGCACCTTCACACAAGATAGTAGCAACAACCAGTGACAACTTCTTAACCCTGCAAATCTGTAAAAATAGAATTGCAAGGGTGAGCTTTCCTTAATCCTCAAATAATTTTAATTATAGTAAAACTTTTGAAAATAAGGAAAAATATTCATAAAACCAATATTCTTTAATATTCTTCAATTTCTTTAAAAATAGTAATTTATTGATATAAAACCTGTGTCCAAACCATTAATTCAATTCACAAGGTAAAACCACCAATCAACCATAAAACGAATCAGTAATTTATCACAATAATCATGTATTCAATCAAAACACATAATCACTATTGCATGCTCTTATTCCTATATGATGCATGTATCCTCACGATGTACTTTCCCTATTTACTCAACATGCAATGTGGCGCCATCCAAAAAAAAATAGCCGGGGCATCCGGTTCTCACATTCTCCGTGACCCACCAGTGGTAGACACTCGTAATTGTCGAGTTCCCTCGTGTCCTAAGCAGACCTCCCGCAACATGTGATCATCATGAGCGGGGCAATTTCCCCCACCAAGAGAACCCCCTCTAGTCCACGGTATTCCACTCACACAGACGGGAACCGTAACTTCACGGACTTGGTCTACTACTATCCAATCATCATGCAACATGCTCTAGGACCTTGAATTGTATAATGACCTTTATCACATTTTAAATCTTGACCTCTTTACTAGGTCATATTCATTTCAAAACCTTCTAAGCATTGCCTATTCACCAAGCAATCTTAGAATATTGCCTCTCCACTAGGCATTTCAAATCGGTCATTAAGCAATTCAAGTCCATCACCAATTTCATGCAACCATGCATGTCACCACTTATTCATATCCAACTCAAAACCGGACATATTTCGATATGAAATCAACACCAAGAAACACCAATAAACACCAATAAATCAAGAAACCAAGAAACAAGAAACACCAAGAATTATCAAGGAAACATCAAGAACCAATAAACAGTACCACACTTTTCCTTGTAACAAGAATAATTCTGTTCTGATGTGGAAGATCGGACAAAACCGCAACCACAGAGCATACTAAGAATTATCTTCACACCTTAGTATCCGAAAAACTAAAGAAATATAATGAAAGTAACAACAAAACAAAGAATAGAAGAGTAGGATAGGAGGACGGCTCCCCTTACAGGTTTCTCTCGAACTTCCTATACTCTTCCTCTACTTACTTGCTCCTCTTTTAGAGATATTTCTTCCTAAGAGAGAGTTTGAGAGAATATAGAAATGTTCTTTGGTTTGTTTTCTCATCCAAATCCCTGCCCTATTTATAGAATTCCCAAGTCTTATTTTTTTGAGTAATATTCTATATCAGAATATAGAATATTCTTACAGAATATTATACGAATATTCTATATTCTACGTAATATTATTCCACGAATGTTCTACAGAATATTCTCTTAATGTTCCACGAGAATATATTCCAATTAATATTCCACAGAATATTCTACTACAGTAATTTTACTATTTACCTCAGTAATTTAAATTTATTATTTACCATAGTAATTTTACTATTTACCACAGTAATTTAAATTTACTTTTTACCATAGTAATTATACTATTTACCACAGTAATTTACTATTTGTACAGTAATTTACTATTTGCACAAGTAATTTACTATTTGCACAAGTAATTAACTATTTGCACATAATTTACTATTTACTACGATAATTTACTATTTACTATTTACTACAAGTAATTTACTATTTACTACGATAATTAACTATTTACACAAAGTAATTTCAAAAATTCATAATTTTTAATTATTTTTATATTTCTCTCCGTTATAAAAAAAACTCTCTTAAACTATATTTAAATTTTTGGGATGTTACAATACTCCCCTCCTTTTTTAAAAATTTCGTCCTCGAAATTTCCATTCTTGTTACATATCTTATTCTTCTATTCTACTTTCCCAAAGTTTCTTTACTTTCAACTACTTCCTCTTATAATTTTACCTTATGTTTTGAAATCTAATTGTTACCCTCAACCTTGCTATCCTTATATGCGAGACTATGATTTCCTCTTTTCCCTCTTATAAATCTTCCTCATTTGTTTTCATTAATATTTTTCTTTTCTTAATTCTTAAGAATAGGATCCATTTCTTATTTCATTCATAAATTCATTTATTCTCAAGGCTCCTAACTTATCCTAACTCACACGCAAGGTTGAAGTTCCTAAAATGCTCTATTAAATCCATCTCTTTGACCATTAAACTTGATATGGCTATGGTCTTCCTACTTAAGGTGCCAACCACTACATTTTCTTTGCACTTAAGATTGAAACCATGATCTCTTAGAAATGTTTTCCACCTTCCTTGCCTCATTTGGCTAAATAAACACTTAAAGACTATTGTGGTTACTAAATACCTCAAATCTTGTTCCAAGATAGGGTCACCATATTTTAAGCGCAAATACTACTGCAGCTAGTTCTAGGTCATGGGTTGGATAGTTCCTTTCATGGTTTTTCAATTGTCTTGATGCATAGGCTACCACTTTTCCTCCTTGTATTAGTACTCCTCCTAAACCTAGTTTAGAGGCATCACAATAAACCTCAAATGATTTAGTTGGAGTTTGGTAAGGTCAAAACAGGAGCAGTAGTTAGTTTTTTCTTAAGGGTTTGGAAACTTTGTTCACAGTCGTTATTCCATACAAAAGCTTGGTCTTTTCTAGTTAAGGGTGTGAGGGCAAGGCTATCTTAGAGAAATCTATTATAAATCTTCAATTATATCCAGCTATCCCTAGAAAATGTTTTATTTCTGTCACATCTTTTGGTCTTTCCCACTTTAGAACTACGTTTACCTTATGTGGATCTACTACAAATCCTCCTTGTGATATTACGTGTCCTAGGAAACTGACTTCTTCTAACCAAAATTCACATTTGGACCATTTCGCATATAACTGTTGATCTTTCAAGATTTGTAATACCACTCTAAGATGTTTAGCATGTTCCTCTTTGGTTCTTGACTATACTAAAATATCATCTCTAAAAACTATCACAAATTAATCCAAATATGGTTGGAAAATCCTATTCATGTAATCCATAAATACTGCTGGTGCATTAGTTACACCAAAAGACATAACCATGTACTCATAGTGTCCATATAGGGTACTAAAGGCTCGTCCAGGGATATCTCCAACTTTTACCTTTATTTGGTGGTATCCAGACCTTATATGAATCTTAATATACACAATCTCCTACTAGTTGGTCCATAAGATCATCTATCCTTGGTAAGGGGTACTTATTCTTAATGGTTACCTTATTTAGTTGTCTATAATCTACACAAATTCTCATAGTTCCGTCTTTCTTCTTTACTAGGAGTACGGGTGCTCCCCAAGGTGATACACTAGGTCTAATAAACTGTTTCTTCAATAGTTCTTCTATTTGTTTCTTTAGCTCCACTAATTCTTAGGGTGACATCCTATAGGGTGCAATAGAAATTGGTCCAGTCCCGGGTATCAGGTCTATAGAAAATTCAACTTCCTTTTCAGGTGGTAGTTGGTTTACTTCTTCAGAAAATACCTCAGAGAAATTCTGTACTACCGGTATATTATCGAATGTGACCTTTCGTTCCACTTCTAGGTTAGAAAGGATCATATATACCTAATTGGGTTTCTTCATGTCTTATTTCACTTGGTTGGTAGAAATTATCTCAATATCCTTTCTTTCTCCAGATTCGAAAAAAGATTAAGGTTTTATTGAAACAGATCTCATCGGACATAGTTGGATGATAACTAGTCCATTCCAAGGATAATATTAATTTGGTTTAAAGGTAGGCAAACTAGGTTAACTATGAAGGTTTTGTTACTTAGTTTTATAGGACAATCTAAACAGATATGGTTGGTTGTAACAAACTCATGGGTAGAGGTAGTTATTATCAATGTCTAGAAAAATAGTGGAAGTTGTAACCTTTTAGCACAATCTGAAGATATAAAGGAATGAGTGGCACCAGAGTCAACTAGCACATGTAAAGGAATTCCATGTACGTACCTTGTACTAGATCATTAATATTTGAGGCCTTAACTCCATCAAGGGTGAGTATTCTTCCCACAACCTTTGATTTCCCTAGTTGATATTGTTGGTGCCTCTTTAAAACTATTGGTCATGCTATACAAAACTTAGTCTTCTCAAGTCAAGGTGGTTAATCCTTTAACATTAGGTAATCTTCCTAAGCGTATCAATTTTAATTCCTCCTTGGGTTACTACTTATTCCTCCTTTAACTAAACTCTTTCTACCTTAAAAATACTAGTTCCTCTCTCGGATTTCGAATCCTTCTAGCTTCTCTAAGGTTTCTTTAACCATCAAAATGCATCAACCATTATTGTATCATCCTAGTATATCTTCTAAATGCATCTTAGTGTTGTCAAAAGGTTTGTATTAGGATAAGAGCTAGGTAGTTACTAATCATTTCCAATAAAGTTATCTTAAGGACTTTTAACTTTTGGTGATATTCTTAGGTTTTTCTAATCCTTAGTACGACTTCTCCTTCGAAGGGATCATTTCCTAAAATTGGCTTTCTTTAGGATTCACTTTCGATCCTCTTTATTTGATTTGCTACTTTTTAAGGAGAACTTCATATATTAATCTTAGTTCTAAAAATTTCTATCTTTTTCTCTTCTAAGGGAGTTTTCTTTTATGGAAAATACTCTTAAAAGGGTTTTCTATTATAGGTAAGTTATCTAGGATATCTTTTGATTTTATCTCCAGAGAGGGTTATCTTTATGTCAAATTTTTCTCCTTAAATCTTTTTAGTCTTAGTTGGTAGGAACATCCTTTATAAGTTCAACAACAACTCCCTTCCCTAAATTCTTCATTTTTCTTCTTAGCCTACGCTTATCAAAACTTAGGTAAAAACTTATAGGGCTTTAACTACAATTCTATAACTTCTTTCAACCACTACTTTCTATTCCTAATAGATTAAACTACATCTAATCCTAGGCCATGTCACTAACCTTAAAACTAATTTTTTCATTAAGTGATCCAAGAAGCAATCAAGTAAACACTAATTAATCAATTCACTCACTAAAAGCACACCAAATAATCAAACAAGCACACAAAGCACACAAGCAATCAATCATTCACACAACAAAAACATAGCAGACACATAACTCACAAGTCGAACTGGTTCGACCTGCTCTGATACCACTAATGTAACACCCCCTTGTAACACCCCTCTTATTTACTTACTTATTTTAATTAGTAATTTAAAGTGGTTAATGATGTAGTAAATAAAAGAGAGATTTAGGAAACAACACTTTTATTACATAGGTTTTAAAGTTCATTACAACCAGATTACATAACTTTGTCATTTTATTATTTTACATAACTACCTTTCTACTACTTTAGAACATCTACCCAACACTTCTACACACAAAACATAGCAAGCACCTTCACACAAGATAGTAGCAACAAACAAGGATGACAACTTTCTTAACCCTGCAAATCTGTAAAAATAGAATTGCAAGGGTGAGCTTTCCTTAATCCTCAAATAATTTTAATTATAGTAAAACTTTTGAAAATAAGGAAAAATATTCATAAAACCAATATTCTTTAATATTCTTCAATTTCTTTAAAAATAGTAATTTATTGATATAAAACCTGTGTCCAAACCATTAATTCAATTCACAAGGTAAAACCACCAATCAACCATAAAACGAATCAGTAATTTATCACAATAATCATGTATTCAATCAAAACACATAATCACTATTGCATGCTCTTATTCCTATATGATGCATGTATCCTCACGATGTACTTTCCCTATTTACTCAACATGCAATGTGGCGCCATCCACTGAAAATAGCCTGGGGCATCTGGTTCTCACATTCTCCAGACCCACCGGTGGTAGACACTCCGTAATTGTCGAGTTCCTCGTTGTCCGCAGACCTCCCGCAACATGTGATCATCATGAGCGGGGCAATTTCCCCACCAAGAGAACCCTCTAGTCCACGGTATTCCACTCACACATGACGGGAATCCGTAACTTACGGACTTGGTCTACTACTATCCGTCATCATGCAACATGCTCTAGGACCTTGAATTGTATAATGACCTTTATCACATTTTAAATCTTGACCTCTTTACTAGGTCATATTCATTTCAAAACCTTCTAAGCATTGCCTATTCACCAAGCAATCTTAGAATATTGCCTCTCCACTAGGCATTTCAAATCGGTCATTAAGCAATTCAAGTCCATCACCAATTTCATGCAACCATGCATGTCACCACTTATTCATATCCAACTCAAAACTGACATATTTCGATATGAAATCAACACCAAGAAACACCAATAAACACCAATAAATCAAGAAACCAAGAAACAAGAAACACCAAGAATTATCAAGGAAACATCAAGAACCAATAAACAAGATTACCACACTTTTCCTTGTAACAAGAATAATTCCCGTTTCGATGTGGAAGATCGGACAAAACCGCAACCACGAGCATACTAAGAATTATCTTCACACCTTAGTATCCGAAAAACTAAAGAAATATAATGAAAGTAACAACAAAACAAAGAATAGAAGAGTAGGATAAGGACAGCTCCCCTTACAGGTTTCTCTCAGCTTCCTATACTCTTCCTCTACTTACTTGCTCCTCTTTTAGAGATATTTCTTCCTAAGAGAGAGCTTGAGAGAATATAGAAATGTTCTTTGGTTTGTTTTCTCATCCGAAATCCCTAGGCCCTATTTATAGAATTCCCAAGGTATTATTTTGCTTAATATTCTACAGAATATAGAATATTCTACAGAATATTATACAGAATATTCTATATTCTATTGTAATATTCCACAGAATGTTCTACGAATATTCTATGTAATGTTCCCGAATATTCTACAATATTCCACGTAATATTCTACTACAAGATAATTTTACTATTTACCTCAAGTAATTTAAATTTATTATTTACCATAGTAATTTTACTATTTACCACAGTAATTTAAATTTACTTTTTACCATAGTAATTATACTATTTACCACAGTAATTTACTATTTGTACAGTAATTTACTATTTGCACAGTAATTTACTATTTGCACAGTAATTAACTATTTGCACAGTAATTTACTATTTACTACAGTAATTTACTATTTACTATTTACTACAGTAATTTACTATTTACTACAGTAATTAACTATTTACACAAGTAATTTCAAAAATTCATAATTTTTAATTATTTTTATATTTCTCTCTCGTTATAAAAACCTCTCTTAAACTATATTTAAATTTTGGGATGTTACACTCTACTCCATGAAGCTTTGATCTCTTGTAGGTGAAATTTGTTAAAGCAAGAGTAATATTAAGATGAAAAGGGAAGAGAATAGAAGAACAGAGGAAGGGATAACGAGAAAAGAATGGGGAGAGAGAGAGAAAATGAATAGATTCTCTTATATTTAACACCGAGGTGTGATAAGTTTTTAATTACCATATGATAACCACCCACTCACATCCCACTCACAATTTAGCAACTTCCTACTAACCCAATCAGTTCTTTACTCTATTTTATCTATTATTATTGTTGTTATTATTTTATTTGATTTATTTTTATTTTATTTTATTTATCAAAAAAATGGGATGTTACAATTCCACCTCCCTTAAAAGAATTTCGCCCTCAAAATTTACTTGATGTAAGCTATGCAATATAATCTCTCCTCATCTGCCTATCTAGCTCCTCTTATATCTAACTCCTTCTAAATAACGCCTTTATCAAATACTCTACTTCAGATCATTTTCACTAAAGGGATCTATTTAGTTTTTCACACTTTATCCATCATTTTTTAAACTACTAAGGTGAGGTTCTAGTCCAAGTTGTTTCCATCCTCTCATGGATAAACATAACATTGTCCATAGTTTTTTTTTTTGAATCACTTCTAGATCTAAGGTGAGGTTTTATTCTAAATCAACTCAACATAGAGTCCTACACCCCGTACTATATGACGACTTAAACGGTGCCATAGTAATTAACTTTAAAACATGCTAGGAGGCACACGGGGTGAATAGTCAAGGATACCTCAAATTCAATAAATAGTGTTAAAACTACTTTAAGAATAAATTTATTATTAAAAGGACCAAATTAAAGTCATCTTACCTAGGCAATCTATGACTTCATATTTTTAACAAGTTAAACACGACCTTTAAATTTGTTTAATTTCAATAATTCATCAAGAGTGAATGTAAACTTATTTCTACAAACTAACACTTCATATGGTTTGCGTGATTTAACTTGGTTACAACCCTACACACAACATTGTGGGCACTAGTGATGGAGGACCATCTCCAAACATGAGGATCACAAGGGCTATACAAAGAAGACTAGAAGCTCAAGTTGAGGAAGAGTTGACCAAGTCAACAAGTCAATGGTCAACTCCTCAAAGTCAACAAAGTGGGCAAGAGAAGCCTTGTAATCTTCTTATTAGTTTGTAATTAGATTAGGAACAATTAATTTTGGACTTGCCTAGTGAATAAGTGCACGGCCTCATGTTTGTAAGTAAGAACTCTTCTTCCATCTGAATGATCAGTTTCGTCTGACTTTGAGAGTGAGTTGCTCCGTCTGTGTTTGTTTCATCTGAGGATGTTCAATCTGACGCTATTCCGAACTCTTCTTCCGCCTGATGGATCAGTTTCGTCTGACGCTGAGAGTGAGTTGTTCCGTCTGTGTTTGTTTCATCTGAGGATGTTCAGTCTGACTATTTACTATTTACTATTTACTATTTACTACAGTAATTTACTATTTACTACAGTAATTAACTATTTACACAGTAATTTCAAAAATTCATAATTTTTAATTATTTTTATATTTCTCTCTGTTATAAAAACCTCTCTTAAACTATATTTAAATTTTTGGGATGTTACACTCGGCCTCCATAGAAGCTTTGATCTCTTGTAGGTGAAATTTGTTAAAGCAAGAGTAATATTAAGATGAAAAGGGAAGAGAATAGAAGAACAGAGGAAGGGATAACGAGAAAAAGAATGGGAGAGAGAGAGAGAAAATGAATAGATTCTCTTATATTTAACACTGAGGTGTGATAAGTTTTTAATTACCATATGATAACCACCCACTCACATCCCACTCACAATTTAGCAACTTCCTACTAACCCAATCAGTTGCTACTCTATTTTATCTATTATTATTGTTGTTATTATTTTATTTGATTTATTTTTATTTTATTTTATTTATCAAAAAAATGGGATGTTACAATTCCACCTCCCTTAAAAGAATTTCGCCCTCAAAATTTACTTGATGTAAGCTATGCAATATAATCTCTCCTCATCTGCCTATCTAGCTCCTCTTATATCTAACTCCTTCTAAATAACGCCTTTATCAAATACTCTACTTCAGATCATTTTCACTAAAGGGATCTATTTAGTTTTTCACACTTTATCCATCATTTTTTAAACTACTAAGGTGAGGTTCTAGTCCAAGTTGTTTCCATCCTCTCATGGATAAACATAACATTGTCCATAGTTTTTTTTTTTGAATCACTTCTAGATCTAAGGTGAGGTTTTATTCTAAATCAACTCAACATAGAGTCCTACACCCCGTACTATATGACGACTTAAACGGTGCCATAGTAATTAACTTTAAAACATGCTAGGAGGCACACGGGGTGAATAGTCAAGGATACCTCAAATTCAATAAATAGTGTTAAAACTACTTTAAGAATAAATTTATTATTAAAAGGACCAAATTAAAGTCATCTTACCTAGGCAATCTATGACTTCATATTTTTAACAAGTTAAACACGACCTTTAAATTTGTTTAATTTCAATAATTCATCAAGAGTGAATGTAAACTTATTTCTACAAACTAACACTTCATATGGTTTGCGTGATTTAACTTGGTTACAACCCTACACACAACATTGTGGGCACTAGTGATGGAGGACCATCTCCAAACATGAGGATCACAAGGGCTATACAAAGAAGACTAGAAGCTCAAGTTGAGGAAGAGTTGACCAAGTCAACAAGTCAATGGTCAACTCCTCAAAGTCAACAAAGTGGGCAAGAGAAGCCTTGTAATCTTCTTATTAGTTTGTAATTAGATTAGGAACAATTAATTTTGGACTTGCCTAGTGAATAAGTGCACGGCCTCATGTTTGTAAGTAAGAACTCTTCTTCCATCTGAATGATCAGTTTCGTCTGACTTTGAGAGTGAGTTGCTCCGTCTGTGTTTGTTTCATCTGAGGATGTTCAATCTGACGCTATTCGAACTCTTCTTCCGCCCGATGGATCAGTTTAAATCGACGCCGAGAGTGAGTTGTTCCGTCGTGTTTGTTTCATCGAGGATGTTGATCCGACGCTATTCTCATCGAGGCTTGTTCCGTCCGTACTTGTTCCATCTCGAGGATGTTTCGTCGACGCTATTCCGTATGAGGCTTGTTCCTTCGTACTTGTTTCATCGAGTCTTGATCGATGCTTCCATCCGTACACACGACGACGAAATGCGAGACGACGATACCACACGTACGAGAAGATACCACACCGACGAGGACGATACCCGTATTGCGTACGATACCACATAGACAGAAGATACCACACTGACAGACGATACCCACAGACAGACGAAACCTAAGACAGACGATACCACAGACGAATGATAAAATTACTACTTACATTATAGCTTTTGTTTGTTTTACAACTAGTATAAATACTGAACACTCTGAATTGTAAAGGATCTTTTGATGAAATGAAATAGAATTTTCTAAGACTTGTGTCTTGAGTGAGAGAGGTTTCTCTCTTGGGGTTTCTTATAGAACCTTGAATCTTATCATGGATCCATCATCCAAGTGGCGATTCTTCTACGCAGCTTATTGGTTCGTTGAATCATGGCGCTATCCATCTTCTAATCTACTTCCATTTTTTTTGATTTCTTCTTCTTCGGTCACAGACCGAAACTATCAACCATTTTTTTAATCTAAGTTCCGCAAGCTTCTCTTGATTTTGAGTGAAGTTCATTTGGTGAAACGACGATCCGATGCACAAAAGGTGCTAGATCTGTGGAGCGTTACATTAGCTACATGGATTTGTATCAAAAATTGGTAATCAGAGCTTGTTCTCTTGATACCATATCAAAATTTGGTATCAAGAGCTTGTTCTTCACCTAGTTGCTCTTCACTTGTGATATTGAGTCTAGCTCCTATCTTTTTGATTTCAATTTTTGATTCAATTGAATTTTTATTTGAGTTTTGTTGTGTGTCTTGGCTGTCCAATGCATAGATGAGATGTTCTGACACTCATGGTTGATCATACATGGCTTATCTTACATGCTAGACACATTCTAGTTGATAGCCCCCCATGTGTTTGATGAATTTTCTCAATATGTATTTTGAGTCTCTTTGCTGGAATTGTTAATTCCCTGCATCTTATATGTGTTATTATCATGTGCATTGCTCATTAGAAGTTCAAGTTACCATTACCATACATTATCTTGCTTGTTAGCAAAGTTTGACTTGACTTGCGTGAGTAATTGAGCCTATACTTGGACTGTCCAGCAAAGAATAGCCAAAAGAAAAATATAGAAAAACAAAAGAAAAGAAAAGAGAAAGAGAAAATATACAAGAAAAAGAGTCAAAGAAAAATTCAAGAAAAGAAAAATACAAGAAAAGAAGTTTGAAGAAAAATTAGAGTGAAATTTTGAGTAGCTCTTGTAGTAGAAATTTTTGGGAAAAATTGAGTGCAGTACATTGGGAAATTGGGATCATTAGACACCCACTAATTTTGTATCCAAGCTCAATTAGGCAACAATTACTCATTAGGCTCAAGCATCATATTACAAAATTGTGTCAAAATTGCTAATAGCATGATATTTGAACTTGTAGTGTGCTTTGCATGTGCCTAGACATATTTGCCCTGTTTTTGGACCCAATTTTGTGGCTGCCCTGCACCTTAAATTGAGCTTATTTTGTGCCTCAATATCACCCAAACCATTCCCCAAAATTTCAAATCATTTTGAGCCATTTTCAAGCCTAACTTCCAGCTTGGTAACAGTTTTGCTGTTACTTTGAGCAGTTTCGGGTTTGCAGTTGGTTCAAGGGGTTAAACATTGAATTATTGAATTCTGGGCACATGGTCATTCACTATACATATATATAAGCTCAAGTGGAAGGTCTCATAATTTTCCAAGCTCATTTGCTATGCTAACAAAATTCACAAGTTGGGCAAAATTTTGGTGACGGTTGCTGTCAAATTTTCCAGCAAATTTGCATTTGATTCAATCCATTCTTTGAGTTTTTGTTTCAAAGATTTTTGCAGTTTTAAATACTAGTTTTCCTACATTTTTAGTTCAGTAAATATATTAACCTTTGTCTCATTAATTAATTTTCCCTTTGAGTAGCAATTTTGTTCATTGAGTCTTGTTTTGTTGCTTGTCTTTTTGGAATCATTGTAGTTTTGTCTAAGAGTATTTGTCTTCTTGATCTCCTAGGCTTTGTAGCTGAATTGTTCCTCTTTCACTTGGATAAATTGGACATTGATAATTGATAGAGGTTTCTCAAGAAACTCTAAGTGAGAGTGAGAGGAAAAAGGCTAGAGGGTAACTTCTAAGAAAAAGCCACCTAAGTGTGCAAACAAGAGTGTGAGTGCAAACACTTAGAGAGTGAGAAAAAACTTTTAATTCTCTTCTATTAAATTGTTCTAACCAGTCCTTGCATCAATGGCGAGTTCCTCAAGTGTGGGCAATGAGTTATCTCCTAAGACCCAAAGGATGATGGATGCCATGATGGAGAAATTCATGAGTATGCAACATGACCTCAAGAATGAACTCAAGGAGAGTGTCAATGAGATGAGGGAGGAGAGCCATAGAAAAATGAGAGAAGAAGAGGATAGAAGGAGGGACATGGAAAGAGCCATAAGAGAAGAGATTGAGAGAAGAGAAAGAGAGGCTAATCTTAGAAGGAGTGGAGAAAGAAGAGGTAGTAGTAGTAGGAGAGACTATAGGTCTCCTAGAGGTAGTGATGAGGGAAGTAATTTCAATGAGGAAGATGCATTCTATGCTTATGATAATGAGAGAAGGACTAGAGAAAGAAAGACTCCTCAAGAAGGATACCATGACCGACAACCTCAAGCATTTCCCTATGGAGGTGGAGCAAGGCAAGGTGGCCTAAACACAAAGATCAAACTTCCAACCTTTGTGGGAAATGGAGAGGCCGAATCCTACTTGGATTGGGTCATGAAGGTGGAGCAAGTTTACTCATGTCATCCACACATAAGAGAGGAGGAGAAGTTGAACTTCGCCATCCTACAATTTGAAGGATATGCCTTGGTGTGGTGGAATCAAGTGTTGGTGGACTTCTTTGCAAGAAGAAGGCCTCATGTCACTTCATGGACTCAACTCAAAGATGTCATGAAAGAAAGGTTTGTGCCTCATTCTTATTTTAGAGATTTACATGTTAAATTGCAAAGACTAACACAAGGGTCAAGGAGTGTTCAAGAATACTACAAAGACCTTGAATTAACCATGCTTAGGGCCGATTATCAAGAGGCAAGGGAGGCTACACTTGCAAGATTCATCCATGGCTTAAACCATGACATCCAAGATGTGCTAGAGCTCCAACATTTTATGACTCTTGGAGATGCTCTTCACAAAGCCGGGAAGATTGAGAATCAATTGAAGAGGAAGGGCACATTCAAGAAGAGCTTCACACCTTACAAGTCATCATGGAAGGACAAGGGCAAGAAGGACTACAACTCTTCATCAAAAGGAAAGTTTGGCCGTGAGAACTCCAAAGGTAAGGAGGTAAAATCTTCTACTTCTAAGCCTAGTTCTATTAAATGTTTTAAGTGTTTGGGGCATGGCCACATTGTATCCCAATGTCCTAACAAAAAGGCCATGATTGTGAGAGTTGATGGGGCCATCACTAGTGAGGATTCTCAACCTTCATCTAGTGAGAGTGAAGAGCTTAGGGAGAGCACAAGTAGTGAGGAGGAACAACCCGAAGATGGAGATCTCCTCATGGTAAGGAAGATGCTAGTGAGTGCCCTTAAGGAGTTGGATGACTCTCAAAGGGAGAACATCTTCCATTCTAGGTGTCTAGTTAAAGGAAAAGTATGCTCCCTCATTGTAGATAGTGGTAGTTGTACAAACGTAGTTAGCACTAGGTTAGTAGATAAGTTAGGACTTAGGACATCCCCACACCCTAAACCTTATAAATTGCAATGGTTGAGTGATAAGGGTGAAATGGTAGTTAATAGGCAAGTTCTTATTAATTTTTCCATAGGTAAATATAGAGATGATGTGCTGTGTGATGTAGTACCTATGGAAGCCACTCACCTATTACTTGGGAGACCTTGGCAATATGATAAACATGCCATTCATGATGGTGTTTCCAACACCTATATTTTTTTCTCATATGAGCAAGAAGGTCACCCTAAAGCCCTTGTCACCTAAGGAAGTGTGTGAGGATCAAATAAAGATGAAGTTAAAGAGGGAAAGTGAGAAAAAGTTGGAAAAAGAGGAGAACTTAGGTGCCAAACACCCTTTGGCCGAGAGCTCCTCCAAAAAGAAGAAACAGGAAACCAAAACACCTAGAAACCTAGCTTTGGCCGAGACTTGCAAAATAATTACCAAACATGCCACTAGTGATTCTAGGATGAAAAACAAGGAAGGAACCTCCATGAAACCTAGGCAAACCGAGAGCACAAGTAAGGCAAATATTAAGGAGAGTTTGCTTATGGATAGAGGTGATTTAAGAAGAGAGTACCCAGCTAGGAAGAGTATGTTTCTATGTTTGCCTACACCATTAGTTTTGAGCACTAACTTGGTAGGCAAGCAAGAAGACCTTGAGTCTTTGTTGATGGAGTTTGAGGATGTCTTTCCTAAAGAGATTCCCCAAGGTCTTCCCCCACTTAGAGGGATTGAGCATCAAATAGATCTAGTACCCGGTGCACCCTTACCCAACCGGCCTACATATAGGAGTTCTCCTCAAGAGACTCATGAAATGCAAAGGCAAGTAGAGGAGTTGATGAGTAAGGGGTGGGTCAAGGAGAGCTTGTCTCCTTGTGCTTCACCGGTTATTTTAGTGCCTAAGAAGGAGGGAACTTGGAGGATGTGTACCGATTGTAGAGCCATTAACAATATTACTATAAGGTATAGACATCCCATTCCTAGGCTAGATGATTTACTTGATGAGATACATGGAGCTAAAATATTCTCCAAGGTTGATATTAAAAGTGGCTATCACTAAATTAGAATGAAGGAAGGTGATGAGTGGAAAACCGCTTTTAAGACCAAGTTTGGACTATATGAGTGGCTTGTCATGCCATTTGGCTTATCAAATGCACCTAGCACTTTTATGAGATTAATGAATCATGTGTTAAGAGAGTTTTTAGGGAAGTTTGTTGTGGTATATTTTGATGACATCTTGATTTATAGCAATTCTTTTCTAGAACACCTAACACACTTGAAGCTTGTTTTGAAAGTGCTTAGGGAACAACATTTGTATGCAAACAAGGAGAAGTGCACCTTTGCCACCAATCAAGTTATATTCCTCGGTTTTGTGGTGAGTGAGCAAGGAGTGCAAGTGGATGAAAGCAAGATCAAAGCCATCCAAGAGTGGCCGAGACCCACCAATGCAAGGGAAGTAAGATCCTTTCATGGCTTAGCTAGTTTTTATAGAAGGTTTGTTAGGGATTTTAGTACTATTGCGTCGCCTCTTAATGAACTAGTTAAAAAGGATTCTACTTTTATTTGGGGTCAAGCTCAAGAACATGCTTTCAATTTACTTAAAGAGAAGCTTACACATGCACCTATTCTTGCTCTACCTAACTTTGCTTGTTCTTTTGAAGTAGAGTGTGATGCTTCTAACCTAGGTGTTGGAGCCGTGTTGATGCAAGAGGGGCACCCCATTGCCTACTTTAGTGAGAAACTCAAGGGTGCTCAACTCAACTATTCCACCTATGATAAGGAGATGTATGCACTTGTGAGGGCCTTCCAAGTGTGGCAACACTACCTTCTTCCCAAGGAGTTTGTGGTGCACACCGACCATGAGGCACTCAAGCATATCAAGGGCCAAGGCAAGCTAAGTAAGAGACATGCAAGATGGGTAGAATTTCTTGAAACCTTTCCCTACATAATTAAGTATAAGAAAGGTAGTACCAATGTGGTAGCCGATGCACTTAGTAGGAGATTTTCATTGATATGCATGCTAGAAACTAAGATGCTAGGTTTTGATCACATTAAAGAATTGTATGAACATGATCATGATTTCGGCCAAGTGTTCATGATGTGTGCTCAAAGTGCTCATAAGGATTTCTTTAAGGTGGATGGTTATCTTTTCAAGGGAAAATGCTTGTGTATCCCTAAGACATCCTTAAGAGAACTTTTGGTTTGTGAAGCACATGAAGGAGGCATCATGGGACACTTTGGAATTGATAAGACATTAGCCATTTTACATGAACATTTTCATTGGCCACACATGAAGAAGGATGTGGACCGATTTGTACATAAATGCATAACATGTCATAAGGCTAAATCTAGGAGCATGAATCATGGATTATATACTCCTTTACCTATTCCCATTTCTCCTTGGGTTGATATCTCCATGGATTTTGTGCTTGGATTGCCGAGAACCAAGAGAGGAATGGATTCCATTTTTGTAGTTGTGTGTAGGTTTTCTAAAATGGCTCATTTTATTCTTTGTCATAAGGTTGATGATGCTACACACATTGCAAATTTATTCTTTAAAGAAGTGGTTAGATTGCATGGTTTGCCTAAGACAATTGTTAGTGATAGAGATTCAAAACTTTTGAGTCACTTTTGGAGAACCTTATGGGGTAAGTTAGGCACCAAGCTTTTATTCTCTACCACTTGTCATCCACAAACGGATGGCCAAACAGAAGTGGTTAATAGAACACTAGGTCAATTGTTGAGATGCTTTGTTAAAGGTAATACTAGGACATGGGAAGAATATTTACCTTTTGTTGAGTTTGCATATAATAGAGTTGTGAATGCTTCTACTTCCCATTCCCCATTTGAAATTGTGTATGGTTTTAACCCTCTAACACCCCTTGACCTTGTGCCTTTGCCACTTGAGTTTGCTTTAAATGTAGATGGAGTTGCCAAGGCCGATCTTGTGAAATCCCTTCATGCCAAAATCAAAGAGCACCTTGACAAAAGGTACTCCAAGGTGGCGGCCCAAGTGAACAAACATAAGAAGAATGTAGAGTTCAAAGAAGGAGATCTAGTGTGGCTTCATCTCAAGAAGGAGAGATTTCCTAGCCTTAGTGATGAATCATTATTTTGATCAATTTCTCTGCATTTAATACATCATATTACAACATTATTAATGGTCAATTAGCATGATTTAATGCATTTAAGAGTTTTGGCTCATTTGGGCCTTAAGTGCTTATTTTTGTTCTAATTCGTTAAAATTTCCAGTTTTGACAAGGTTCACTAAAAAAGGCATAACTCTCACTACAGAACTCTGTTTGAGCTTCATTTTATGTCAAATTAAAGAGGACTGAAATAGCTACAAAAGCTATGAAGACATGAAGAGCCAATTCGGACCACATCTAGGGTGAAAATTGCCTTGAAAGTGACGCACGAAATTGATGCGGGAATTCCAGCGTGAAGAATTAGTGTAGGCCCATTTCAAATCATATAATTGGACCATTTAAATGTTTGCATTGGGTGGGCTTTGAACCCTGCACCCTAAGTCACTTAAAGTCATGTGACTAGCACATGACTCACTTATTATAAATACCCCAATTCAGAAAATTGTAGACACTTTTTACCTTTCAATCAATTTCAATTTTCGGCATTGCTTTTTTTTTTTTTTCCTTTCAAGTCGCTTTGCTAGGGTTTTCAGGTTTGCCATTCCAATTCTCGTTCTCTCTCCCTTCTTGCAATTTAATTCTTCTAATATGCAATCCCAATTTATGCTTAGTCTAATTTCAATTATGCGCAACTAATTTCTTCAACCAATTCGATCTCAATAGGATCCCTAATTTCCTTAGGTTCTCTGTTTTCAATTGCATAAGTACTCGTTTTGGATTCTATAATTTTAATTCCATTATGTTGATTAATATTTTGGATTTAGATTGTTGATTCTGTCATTGTTGATTGATAATGAATGCAGAGAACTAATTATATGATTCGGAACCAAGTTGTCTGCTCTCATGCGATTGTGTGAGTTTAAAGGCCACCAAGTGTTCGATGATAATTCTCTAAGATCTTAGAGCGCTAGTTCAGTGTTGACATGCAGAGATCTCGGTTTCAATGCACTGCATAGATGAGTGTCTTTATTTTGTTGAACCAATGAGGGAAATTGGGATCTGACAGAGATCGGATTGGTGCATTTTAATAATCTATTAATTGCTTTTTAATTATTGTTTAATTACTGTCGTTGGTTAATTTTTACTATTTAATTGCCTTTAATTTTTCCTCTACACAAAAACCCCCAAAATTGCATTTAAAGTTTCGGCTATAGAGAAGTAACAAAGTAATCCGTAGGGAAACGATCCGAGTCCACTATTACTGCAAAGTAGTAGCCAGGCTTTGGTATTATTTGACGCACGTTCGGCGCGTGTGTCACTTAGGAAATCTAAGCTTTTGCCAAGAGGGGATGGACCCTTCAAAGTCTTAAAGAGACTTGGACCTAATGCTTACTCTCTTGACCTTCCTACTTCTTATATTGGTAGTAATTCATTTAATGTAAGTGACTTATCTATTTGTGATGTAGGTGGTGATGGGAGCAACTTGGGGACAAGTTTACCTCAAGAAGGAGGGATTGATGGAGGACCATCTCCAAACATGAGGATCACAAGGCTTATGCAAAGAAGACTAGAAGCTCAAGTTGAGGAAGAGTTGACCAAGTCAACAAGTCAATGGTCAACTCCTCAAAGTCAACAAAGTGGGCAAGAGAAGCCTTGTAATCTTCTTATTAGTTTGTAATTAGATTAGGAACAATTAATTTTGGACTTGCCTAGTGAATAAGTGCACGACCTCATGTTTGTAAGTAAGAATTCTTCTTCCGTCTGAAGGATCAGTTTCGTCTGACGTTGAGAGTGAGTTGCTCCGTCTGTGTTTGTTTCATTTGAGGATGTTCAATCTGACGCTATTCCGAACTCTTCTTCCGCCTGATGGATCAGTTTCGTCTGACGCTGAGAGTGAGTTGTTCCGTCTGTGTTTGTTTCATCTGAGGATGTTCAGTCTGACGCTATTTCGTCTGAGGCTTGTTCCGTCTGTACTTGTTCCATCTGAGGATGTTCCGTCTGACGCTATTCCGTCTGAGGCTTGTTCCTTCTGTACTTGTTTCATCTGAGTCTTCAATCTGATGCTTCCATCTGTAGACACGACAGACGAAACCTGAGACAGACGATACCACACAGACAGAAGATACCACACTGACAGACGATACCCACAGACAGACGAAACCTAAGACAGACGATACCACACAGATAGAAGATACCACACTGACAGATGATACCCACAGACAGACGAATGATAAAATTACTACTTACATTATAGCTTTTGGTTGTTTTACAACTAGTATAAATACTGAACACTCTGAATTGTAAAGGATCTTTTGATGAAATGAAATAGAATTTTCTAAGACTTATGTCTTGAGTGAGAGAGGTTTCTCTCTTGGGGTTTCTTATAGAACCTTGAATCTTATCATGGATCCATGATCCAAGTGGCGATTCTTCTACGCAGCTTATTGGTTCGTTGAATCATGGCGCTATCCATCTTCTAATCTACTTCCATTTTTTTTGATTTCTTCTTCTTCGGTCACAGACCGAAACTATCAACCATTTTTTTAATCTAAGTTCCGCAAGCTTCTCTTGATTTTGAGTGAAGTTCACTTGGTGAAACGACGATCCGATGCACAAAAGGTGCTAGATCTGTGGAGCGTTACATTAGCTACATGGATTTGTATCAACTAGACTATTACCTAACTAAATTAAAATTAAAATAAATTAATAATAATTTGTGTTAGAGCTTGTTGATGGTGTTTTTAAGTGTTTCAGGGTAAAAATTGCCAAAAACAGGAGAAAAACGTGCGTTTCCATGCATCTCTCGCGAGTTGGAATTCAACTCGCGCGAATTGGAGCTTTAGGGAAGAACAAGAACTTTCCGGAGGTTCATCTCGCGCTCATCAACCCATCTCGTGCGAGCTTATTTAACTTGCACAACACGTTTGCTCTCTGGAACCTTATCTCGCGCGAGATATTTAATATCTCGCGTGAGTTAGATTCGTAGCAGGCCCAAGATTCTATCTTATCTTCCAAGATCCTATCTTATCTTATCTTTTGCGAAGGAAGCCAAAGATATTATCTTATTTCAAAAATAAAGATCTCATATTATCTTTTAAGATTTTATCAAAGGAAGCCCAAGTCCAATTCTAAAGGCTATAAACATAACAAGTTACTATCAACAAAAGGAGTTTGGCGGCTGACCGCTCCCATAATACTTGACCTAATTCGGCCGAGGCTTTGGAGACTGACAGCCTCCAGACCTCTTCACTCCCGGTTCGTAGACGACAACAAAATTCAAGCTCAAGCCTAAGCGTAGGAGACACAAGGATCATTCGACTTCTTAGGAATTCGATTATCTGTGTATTCTCTTTCTTATTACTCTTGCATTGTTTTTCTTGCTTCTATGAACTAAATCCCTCTTGGATTGGGAGAACGATGTAACCCTAATTTATCTTTTTATATGATTCTCGATGTTATTCAGTATATGTTTGGGCGTTTATTTCTTTTATGCTTAACACTATTTGTTAACTGGTCACTAATAAATTGATTGTGACCCTAGGAAAACTTTGATAAAAGAAATCTAGGAGGTACTGGAGAAATAACCGTTATTACTCTAGGATCCTATAGATGGGAATAGGTAGTAGTGTGGACAACACATAAGATTGCTCATGGATTCATAGATCTAAAACCTTAATTAATTTAATATTAACTTTAAGAGATTAATTAATCTAGGCGCCGTGAGTGATCCTGAGAGGGACGGTCACGAAGGTAGAAATCCGATTCAACCATAATTATATTTGAATAACAAAAAAGGGGAATATAAGGGGAGATTTAGTGGTGAAATCGGGACTCCAATCGCTTCTCACCTCTATCTTATTTCTTTCTTTAAATTATCATTCCTTTATTCTCCTATAAATTTCTCCCTTAATTAATTACTCTTTTCATGCTCTTTAAGAAATTAATAAAATCATTAAATAAAAATAATGTTTTCAAATTGCTTATCCTCGTGGGTACGACAACCCTGATCTTAAAAATATTTATTACTTGACGACTGTGGTATACTTGCCATAGCAAGGGATGCAGAAGGTATAATTACCACGTGTATTCCGCAAATCAAGTTTTTGGTGTCGTTGTCGGGATAAGGCCAAACTGGAGCTTATTTTTATATTGATTATATTTTTCTCTTTTAATTTTTCTATCTTAATCAAACTTCTCCCTTCTTCTTTATCCCTGTAATTTTTTTTCCTTTAAAATTTTTTCTTTCTTCTTCCACTTCTCTTGAACTGCTCATATTAACCCCTACATTCATTAATTTTCAAAATTAATTTTCTGTATACCTTCACTTGGTTTGGAAATTTTTGTTTTGCAGGAAATTAAGAAAACAAGGAGAGCCCGAGTTGGCCTTGATCTTAAGATCAAAAGAACACTCACTTACTCTCTAGAGTAGCCAGGGAAGTAAAAAAATATATATATTAAAAATAAAAATAAATGGCGGTAGTGCTATGGGTCAGCCTAACTTCAGATCATTCCTTCAGAAATTTTCTTCTAGTGCTCTCTGCCACTCCATCTCCTGTTGATCTCGCTAGATCTCTCGCGAGATGGCCTTCCAGAGAAGAATTTTTTTTTCTTCTCTGTACCTTGACCTCGCGCGAGTTGGTTTACACCTAGAACGACCTTGTGCGAGAGGAGCACAACATGTGAAAGAGGAAAATTTAAATTTATAAAAACGTGAGAAAGGGAAGGGACAACTACTTTTCAGTTTTCATTCTCAATAGCACCCTTGTCTGCACTCATTCTCTCCAAACCCAATCTCGTCCCTAAGCATAGAAATTCACTTTTCTCTTCATTACTCGACTATACAAGGTACGTAACGAAACCCTTTTGATCTGGTGATCTCTATTTACTACCTTGATATGTCTTTCTTAGTTTTCTAATGGTTTGAAGAAACTTTTTATAACTACTTAGGATAGTTTGATTGATTAAAATTGAATGTTGCATGTTTGTATTGAAGTACTTATGATAAAAACCATGCTGCATTGTGAGTTTAAGTGATATTTCATGATTTAAGGTACTCTCGAGCCCATCTCGCATGAGTTGTAGGGTGCTATCAACAACTTCGTGTGAGATGGATGATGATTCACGTTTGCCAAGCTTTAAAGATGAACTCGCGCGAGGTGCAGCACCCTCTCAACAATTTCGCACGAGTTGCTTTAAAAATCTTTGCAATTTTATTCCTCTGAAGCTAACCTCGCTCGAGTTACCTTGACTCCGCACGAGTTAGCCACGTTTTTCAGAAAATTATGAATTGGATGTTTGTGTTTGATTGTTCTAACTGTATATGATGCATCCATAAATGGATGTTAACTATTCCATGCATATAATTCACTGCTAAGCATCCATTCTTGATTGTTTGCACCTAATTGCACATTAGATCATTAATATGAGCACTCTTGGAAGTTTGATTAAATGATGCTTGTTATTGATTTTGCTTTTAGTGCCTCTTTCCTCTTATTTTTATTTGGCTTCTCTGATTGTTCATACTAGAGATGGACAAACCAAGGAGAAGCAAGCATCCAATTGATGCCATTATATTGTAGAGGCCCTTTACTTGCATCAGACTTTGTTCGATTCCATCACTCCATCTTCACTTAAGCAGAGTCCTCTTCCTCCACCTCTGCCCTCCTGACCTTCGAGGAGTTCGTCACCTATCCGTGGGGCTTTCCACCAGCCAGTCCTCCTTAGTAGGTTGAGGTAGTTCATCCCTTTCTATTTTCAGTGCCGCAGACGACACAGTTCTAAGTTATGGGTGACTACTCTCATTTATCTTTTTTCTTTTCATTTATCCTTTCATCTTTCTAATATTATTTTTAAATACTATTGCAAATAATAATAATAATAAATAAATAAAAAATAAAAATAATAATAATAAATAAAATTTCTGTTTTCTTTGAATAAACTAAGACATCTGCATTATTAGACTAACCTTCTATATGCATGAATGAAATTTTTCTTGTTACCTTGAGTTTTAATGATAATTCTTGATTCAACTTGAGATGCTAACACTATTGTGCAAGATTGAGAATGTAGTGTATGCTTGATGATTTATGTTGTGGAAATTAATTAAATACACTTTTTATTTTGTTCCTAGTACTAATAATGTGTATGTGTCTAAGAAAATAGGAAAAGGGTAAAACTCAAATAACCAATTTGATCCTAAATAAGTTAAACCAAGTGAAACATGAATTAGGAAAGGATTTAGGCCTTCTTTGACACCCATAAAAAGCTTTCTCGGCCAGCCCTTAAAATTAAATGAATGACCTTAGTCACCCACTTTGAGCCTAAGCGGATTTTTCATAATAAGCAGTATTTAAGTTAATAATTCTCATTCTTTGGATTGCCCTCTTAAAAAACCCATCATACCTCTGAAAAACCAAATCCTATTTTAGAGAACTTTTTTGGTAAATATTATGTATTCAACAAGGAATGAATTTACACCTCTAGAAAAATCCAGAAAAATTCAAAAAAAATAAAAAAGGAAATAAAAAGATCACTAGTTTGTGATCACAAAAAATAAATTAGAAAATTGCTGAAAAAGCCATCAGTTTGTGTCAACCAAAAAATATTAAATAAAGAGGTATCAATAGAACTCCCTGAAAGTCAATATAGAACACAAAAGTAAATTCTAAATGCTAAGAGATTATCTAGGAGAAAGGTTTGAGGACTATGGTTTCTTATGCCGATGAACATGGTAATAAGCCTAAAATTGACTTGTCATCATACCTATACCTAAGTCACACATTACAAGCTTTATAAAGCCCTATTAATTCTAGTAAATGCTAACTTGTGTGGAAGATAATGCAGAAAATATATGAGGTGAAGGGGTAATACCATTCTCTGAAATCTGAACCCACTTGATCTCATTGGGAACTTGGAACAAAAATCACACACACACTGATGACCACTAACATAATTTGAATATGCATTCATGGCTAACTCTCTTGTGCAGTGAGCTAAGTAATCCAAGGGTTAATCACGATGAAAAAATTTGATAACTTGATCTTTCGTTCATCATGGGTAAGGCTTAGTTTAATTCAATGCTGAGAATTAAGTACTTCATTGACATATTCGGGTTATGTTATGTTTTGCTGACTTAGTAAATTTCCCTTTTGTTTGAGGACAAACAAAGTTTTAAGTTGGGGGTATTTGATAACTCACAAAAGCGAGCTATTTTTCTACTCTTTTTATTATATAAATTGTCCTTTTAATACTCTTAAGCAACCTAAAATCACTCTAATTGCCATAAATTCTTAATAATTTGTATTAGAGCTTGTTGATAGTGTTTAAGTGTTTCAGAGTGAAAAATAGGCAAAAACAAGAGAAAAACGTGTCCAGGAATGCATCTCTCGCGAGTAGGAACTCAACTCGCGCGAATTGGAGCTCTAGTGTAGAACAAAATATCTCTAGAACCTCATCTCACACTCATCTCGCACTCATCTACAACGTCTCGCGCGAGTTGGATGACTTGCACAACATGTTTGCTCTCAAGAACATGATCTCATGTGAGTTATTTCACATCTCGCGCGAGTTGGGCTTGCGAAAAGATGCAATCCACTAGATCTTATCTTTTACAAAGAAAATACAGGATCTTATCTTATACAAAGAAGGCTGAAGATGTTATCTTATGTTAGATCAATGATGTAGGCACATCAAGGAGGATCACTAGAAGCATGCAAAGGAGGCTAGAAGAGGAAGCTAGGAAACTCCAAGACCAAGACCAAGACCAAAGGAAGAATATCATAGGGTTATCAACTTGTAATATACTTGAAAACTTGTATGAACTAAACCCTATGTAATAGCTTAGATCGGTTTAGGTCCTAATCCTATAAGGGTCCAAAGCCCCCGGATCACATAGCAAAGGCAAGCCAAAGATCCCTAAGATTCAAGGTTTCCACAAGTTTTCAAAGGTCCCAAAATTTTCAGCTAAAAATATGTGGAAACTTGAAATCACTTAGGATCAAGGGAGGAGCCTTTTGAGTTGAGCATGGATCCATGCCTTGCCAAATCAAGAGATCCCAACCCTTAATTCCAAGTGATTAAGGATTGATGACTTGGCTAATCACATGGGTACCAAGGGGGGACAAGCCCATGTGCACCCATGTGATAGCCATGTGAAGGCCATGTGCTTCTTAACAACCAAGTAACCCACTTAGTTACTTGGTGGTCAAGTAAGCCACGGTTTAGCTTAGGAATCCTAACTAGGATTAGGCTTAGTTAACCTTAGTTAGGATAGCTTGGAGGCCAAGGCATAAGTGCCTATAAAAGCCCTTGGCCGAAACACTTGTGGAACTTTTGATCAAAATTTGAATGAAAAGGCTTTTAAGCTTTCTAGAGAGTTTTCTCTTGTTCCCTTAGGGAAGTTTCTTGAATCTTATCAATGGCTTCTTACAACCATTGTGGCGGTTCCTCCTAGGCTTATAGGACTTTCTTCCTTGGCGCCACCACCTTCTCCACCTTAACCATCTTCTACCTTTGTTTCCTAAACACCTAAACAAATAAAACCTTCCATGGCCGAGACTACCTTGATTCGGCTTCTATGGTGATGCTCACGGTGAAGGCTAGATTGGGGCATTCCAAGGTGGCTTTGGATCTTCCTCCAAAAGCACCTTCATCAATCAAGATGATTAACATCTCTAAAGTTTTGATTATTACAAGACAAACGAAACATCTACAGACGAAACATCAAGTCAGATGCAACGAGCACAGACAAAAGATGACCCCTAAATGTTGAAGTCATTCGTCTGTCTTAAGTCAAGTCATCAGACGATAGGCTAAGATGAAAACTCTTAAGACTGAAGAAGTTCATCGTCTGCCAAAGAAGTGAAGCAAAGTATGAGTCACTCGTGCCAAAATTTCAAATCTTAAGAAGTACTCATTAGAAGCATCCAAGATCAGTATGGGGATTCGAGCTTACATATGCAATTCGAAAAGGTCCTCACCTTTTTGTCAAAGTCTCTGTAAAAGTCCGCTGCACACGCCATCAATCACTCAAGTACTCTTTGACACCTTTTTGGACTTCGCTTGAAAAACGTTCAACGGCTTTCTTCTGTGTCTAACGGATATCTGAAGAATTTTCCTATTTAAAGAATTCGCTTCTTCAAAGTTCAGTTGGCGAACACGCTTCAATATTCTATCTTATTGTGAATTCGCTCTCTGTTACTTCTGCTCTTCATTGTAAAACCCTCTATGTGAAGATGAAACTTTCTTTTTAAAGAACTCTTTCAAATCCACTTGTGTGGTGTTTTAGCCTGAGGAGGTTGGTTGTTCAAAGGATACCCTTGTTGTTTAGCCTGCGAAGGCTGTGTTCAAAGAATATCGTGTTATAGCCAGAAGTGGTTGGACGCAAATAATACTTGTAAACCTTTCACGGTTTGTAGCGAAAACTCAGTTGTCACTGGGTAATTGGACGTGGTCTTGCATAAACGGACCAGTATAAAAATACTTGTGTATTTATTTTATCAAGCGTTTAACTAACAGGGATAATCAAACTATAACGTCTGTTCATTAAAATCAACCTTTGAAGATTAACATTGTTTCGTCTGAACATATTTAAACCCAAGGTTGAATGGGGAAATGAAGAATACTCGCTTATGGAACTCAACAACAAAGCCAGATATGCCATCATGTGTGCATTATCTAGGACAGAATACAACAGATTCTGTGCCTACAAAACCGCTAAAGAGCTTTGGGATGCCCTCAAGATTTCGTATGAAGGAACTGAGGATGTGCGTATGAGGAAAACTGCCACTCTTCAAAGGGAATATGAGATGTTCTCAATGAAGAAAGGAGAATCCATTGATATGATGTTTGGAAGATTCCAAACAATATTAAATGGACTCATTGCGTTGGACATTACATTCACCAAGGCCCAGAACAACATGAAGATATTAGACAGTCTTCCTCCTCCATGGGAAGCTCTGTCTACTACCATCTCAGTTGGACGTGATATGAAGACATTAACTCTTGATGAGTTAATAGGAGCCTTGAGAGTACATGAGGTACTTTTGTGTAAGAGAGACAAGATTAAAGTTCAAGAGCCCATAGCTCTTCCAACTGTCAACAACATGCCGAAGGAGGAAACTCCTAAGAAGGAAAGAAAGAAGAAGCACAAAGATTTGAAAGCTGACACCACTGAGTCTGATTCGTCTGACGGATCGTCTAATGATGAGATTTCTCTCATGGCCAGACGCTTTAAGAAGATGATGATGAGAAATGGGAGAGGTCAACGCTTTTTCAAGAAAAAGGAAAAGAAGCTCACTGAAATACCTTAAAGCAAGGAGGAGAGCTCAGAAGTCATCTGCTACGAATGCAGAAAACTTGGACACATGAGATTAGAGTGTCCAAGATTGAAGAGAAGATGGAATCCTCGCAGAGACAAAGGTAAGAAAAGTCTGGTGACTTGGGAAGACCTTGATAGCGAAAGTTCAGAGGAATCCACTTAAGAAGAAATCGCAAATATTTGTCTCATGGCTGGAGACACTATCTCATCAGAGGTAATTGAATCTGAAACTTCTTAATTCTCTTCATCTGAGTCTGAGTCAGAATCAGATGAAATTTCATATGATACACTTTTGGCTAACTCACATTTTATTGCTGAGAAATACAAAGTATGCAAAGCCAAGTTGAAACAAACTTTGGAAGAAAATGCTACTTTGAGAACTGAAAATGAGTTGCTACGAAAGGAAGTATCAGATGAAAAATCATCTGAGTCTAAAAAGGATATTTTCATTTATGAAATCGAAAGATTGAAGAAAGAAAATGAATCCTTACTTAAAGACTTAACAAAGTTCACTAAGGGATCCTCAATGCTAGAAAATATTTTAAAATATGGGAGGTCTCCGTCTGATAAGAGTGGACTTGGTTATGTTGAAGAGTCAGACAAAAAGAAAAATAAATTTGTTCCGTCTGCTCATAAGAAGAAGAACAAAAATTACAATAAGGTTCCAAACAATTATAGAAAAGATAAAAGAACCTTAAATAAAAAGAAATCTTCTTCCACTAACAAAGGAGGACCCAAAAAGATTTGGGTACCAAAGTCACTTATTATTCCTGTTGCATACATCCTTAATAGGAAGAGAGAAGACTTCAAGCTGGTACCTGGACAGTGGGTGCTCACGACACATGATGGGAGACCTGTCTATGTCCCAAGATCTCAGACCAAGTAAAGGGTCTGTATCATATGGTTCAGGAAAAGGTAAAATCCTAGGTATTGGGACTATTGGTAAGACACCCAATCCTCTTATCCAAAATGTGTCTTATGTTAAAGGTCTCAACTTCAATCTGCTTAGCATAAGTCAATTTTGTAACAATGGATATGAAGTAGCTTTTATCTCTGATGAGTGTATAGTAAAAAATAAGGACAAATCCATTCTGTTTGTTGGGAAAAGAAGGAATAATCTCTATGAGGTTTGTCTTTCTGACCTTAGTGATCAGAATGTGACATGTTTGATTTCAGCAGATGATGAACGAGATATTTGGCACAAAAAACTTGGACATTTAAGTCTCAAGTATATTTCAAAAATTTCTAAAAAAGATCTTGTGAAAGGTTTGCCAAAAATATCTTGGAAATCCAATCGTCTGTGTGAATCTTGTCAGCATGGGAAACAACTCAAAGCTTCTTTTAAATCAAAAAATGTTGTTTCCATGACAAGACCACTAGAACTGTTACATATTGATCTCTTTGGACCTACTCAGACTGAAAGTCTTGGACGAAAGAGATATGGATTTGTAATTGTGGATGACTATACTAGATTCACATGGGTATACTTCCTAGCACATAAACATGAGTCATTCAGTGTCTTTGAAATATTCTGTAAACGTGTTCAAAAAGAAAAAGGAATATGTATTGCGTATGTTAGGAGCGATCATGGAATAGAATTTGAAAATTCTGAGTTCAATGCCTTCTATTTTGAAAATGGTATTTTCCATAATTTTTCGTCTCCAAGAACTCCTCAACAAAATGGAGTTGTGGAAAGGAAAAATGGTACCTTACACGAAATGGCTAGAACTTTGTTGCATGAAAGTTCTCTTCCAAAATATTATTGGGCAGAAGCAATTAATACTTCATGTTATATTCAAAACAGAATATTGATAAGACTAATATTGAATAAGACTCCATATGAACTATGGAAAGGAAGAAGACCCAACATTTCTTACTTCCATCCTTTTGGATGTGAATGTTTCATCTTAAACACTAAGGATCAACTTGGCAAGTTTGATTCAAAAGTGGTGAAGGGATTCTTACTTGGATATTCCAATACGTCTAAGGCCTATAGAGTATTTAACTCTAAGATGCAAGTTGTAGAGGAATCAATTCATGTAAAATTCCAAGATAACTCAAAGGCTGATAAGGAAATATTAGACCTAGAAAATTTATTTGATAATTTGCAGATCAACCCCTCTGGTCAAAGCCCAAGTTCAAACGGTCAACCTGGATCAGACGCAAGAACTGACGATAATATTACAGACGAACCCTCTTCGTCTGATGCTCGCCAACATGATGATCAAGCTCTTATAAGAACGTGAAAGTTTGCCTCAAACCACACAAAATATCTTATCATTGGAGATAGACATCAAGGTGTTCAAACAAGATCAAGACTTAAAGAATCGTCTGGCTATGCTCTCGTGTCAAATATAGAGCCCAAGAACATTGAGGAAGCTCTATAAGATAATGACTGGATTTTAGCTATGGAAGAAGAGTTAAACCAGTTTATCAGAAATGATGTTTGGACTTTGGTAAAAAGACCAAGAAGCAAAAACATTGATGGGTGTTCAGAAATAAACTTGATGAAGATGGGAAAGTGGTAAGAAACAAAGCAAGGTTAGTAGCTCAAGGCTATAACCAACAGGAAGGTATAGATTTCACTGAAACTTTCGCTCCTATAGCTAGATTAGAAGCCATTAGAATTCTACTTGTTTTTGCTGCTCATAAAAATATCATCCTATATCAAATAGACGTAAAAAGCACTTTTCTAAATGGTTTTATTGAAGAGGAAGTATATGTAAAACAACTTCTTGAATTTGAGAGTTCATCTCAACCAGATCATGTTTTCAAGCTGAAGAAAGCTCTATATGGTCTTAAACAAGCTACTCGAGCTTGGTATGATAGACTAAGTTCTTTTCTTCTTCAAAATGGTTTTTCAAGAGGAAAGGTTGATACTACACTCTTCAAGAAAAGTGTTTCAAAAGACTTTATTATTGTCCAAATATATGTAGATGATATAGTCTTTGGAGCAACTAACGAATCCTTATGCAAGGACTTCTCTAAGTTAATGCAGGATGAGTTCGAGATGAGCATGATGGGAGAGTTGAAGTTTTTCCTAGGACTTCAAATCAAGCAGACGAAACAAGGCATATACATTCATCAACAAAAGTATACTAAGAAACTTCTAAAGAAATTCAAAATGGAAAATGCAAAACCAATGAAAACTCCCATGCATTCGTCTGGAGCCAGTCTCAACAAAGACGAATCAGGTAATACCGTTGATCAGACGGTATACGAAGGTATGATTGGATGTCTTCTCTATCTCACTGCCAGCAGACGTGACATTATGTTTAGTGTATGTCTATGTGCACGTTTTCAATCTGATCCCTGAGAATCACATCTACAAGCTGTTAAACGCATTTTAAGATATCTTATTGGAACCACTAATCTCTCTCTGTTTTATAAGAAAAGCAGTGATTTTAATCTAAGTGGTTATTGTGATGCTGATTATGCTGGAGATAAAGTGGAGAGGAAAAGCACAAGTGGTGGATGTCAATTTCTTGGCTCATCACTATTCTCTTGGTCAAGCAAGAAGCAAAACTCCATTGCACTTTCAACCACTGAAGTAGAATATATTGCTGCAGCTGGGTGTTGCTCACAACTACTTTGGGTAAAACATCAACTTAAGGATTACTCCAGGTTTGAAACCCAAATACCAGTATTTTGTGATAATACAAGTGCAATTAATCTCAGCAAAAATCATATTCAACATTCAAAAGCCAAACATATTGAAATCAAATTTCATTTTATAAGAGATTATGTTCAAAAAGGTATTTTTGATATACAGTTTGTTCAAACTGATTTTCAATGGGCAGATATCTTTACAAAAGCTTTAGAAGAAACTCGCTTTAATTTCATTAAAGAAAATTTGGGAATTGTTTCTTTAATTGATTAAGTTTTTTCGTCTGAGTATTTCATTTAGTCTGTACATATTAAATGCCTTCGTAGTGATATTTCACTCTCGTGTTAAGACAAAACATTGCGTCTGATCAAGTTGAATCAGTTTGAGAAAATTCAACAGACGCAAGGTTATTATTTAATTAATTTAAAGTTAAGCGTGCAGGGACAACTTAAAGGCAGCATTAAATGTGTCTGTCATTTATTACACTATTCTATGACATTAAAGAGCATGCGCTGTGAATTGCAGAAGTCAAATCAATCATTAAAAGGGCAATGATGAGGGCACGTCAAATCAGGGACGGTTTCAACTTCTTTCGTCTGATGAATTATAACCGTTTTTGTCTTTGACTATAAATACTCTCAAAGTTTACTCTTTTACTCCTTACTGCATTCTTACTATCTCTAAGTATTTTATTCACACACTTTCTCTCTCTTTTCAAAATTAGAAAATGGCCGCCAAGAACATCAAAGCAACCGAGGCAACCTTCTTTGCGCAAGATCTTTTCTTGCCCAACAAGTGGGTTTCAAGGACCACCACTGAAGGCATCTCTGACAGGGTATCAAAGATGTTAATACATAATGGCTGGATGGACTTTGCTGAGATGAGAGGCCCATGGTTGATGGAGGCCTACGTGGAGTTCTGGAGCGACGCGAAGGAGTTTGATGATGGTATTGTGGGTACCATTGACAACAAGGAGTATATTATCACAATAGACCCCATTTTTCTTTAACATTGCTTTATTCTTCTACAGAAGCGCTCTTTACAAATAATTACTTCTTCTTTCCTCTTGAGAAATTAATAAAATTATTAAATAAAAATAAGTTTCGAATTGCTTATCCTTGTGGGTACGCCAATCCTGTTCTTAAAATACTTATTACTTGACGGCTGTGGTATACTTGCTATAGCAAGGGATGCAGGAGATATAACCACCACTTGTATTCTGCGTATCAGGTTCCTGCAATAAGAAGCGAACACAAACATTGGGCCTAGAATCTAACATACAAGAATTGCTCTAATAGGCACTCAACACTCCACCTACGACTTCCAATCCATAACTTAAGGTTCATTTACAGGCTCGTGCCTAAGATTCACTATCTTGAAGTCGTTACACTTGAAACTATTAGGTGATGTCTAAGCTAACAACATTTCAGGTGGTACAAGAAGGGAAATATTCCATCAGTCGGCCAGTATGGAGCTTTGTCGAGGATGCTGAGCTGGTTATATTAATCCTTCATCCTCAGAGTATCAAAACTCAACAAAATCGTTTCCCCAAGGACACTACAATATCCCATTGCGTACCTACATAATGTCACACCCTTTTCATTAAAGGCAAGGGTTTATCTTACTACCACTTTTTATTGAGTGGTTTCATCATCAATATTTTTTCATGTGTGTATTTTCGTGGTACTGGAAAGTGTTTTGAGGGCTTGTCTTAGGCCATAAAGGAATTTCAACAATTTAGACACTTTGTTTTTCTTACCATCCACCATACACCCTTAAGGTTAAGTCATATAAATCTCTTCCCCTAGATCACCATTCAAGAAGACTATCTTAACATCTATATGATGAATTACCAACTTATGGATTGCAGCTGTAGCTGCTAAGGTACGAATAGAGGAAATCCTTGTAAAAGGTGTCAAAGTAATCTATGTTTTCCATTTATTTATAACCTTTAATAACCAACCTTGCCTTGTATTTGTTTATGGATCCATTAGGGTTATACTTTTTTTTTCTTAAAGAATCTATTTATAACCAATTGTCTTTGCACCTTCAGGTAAATACACTAAGGTCCATGTGCTGTTCTTTTTGACAAAACTGATTTCAGTCTTAATAGCTTTTTCTTAAAGGTTTGCATATGGAGAACTAAGAGCTTCCGAAATACTTAAAGAGTCTTTTTTAGCAAGTTATTTTGATGCAAACCTATGAGGAACTTGTAAGGGATCTTCATGAATAAGCAAAGGGGTGCCCCAATCTTCCCTCACCAATGTTCAATCACTCTTAAACAGCAGAATAAATCAATATATAGAAATGATAGCTTATGGTCAACACAAAAGGGTGAAGAAAGAAATAAAAAATGGAAGAAGGAAGAAGTGTGGTAAGCGCCATAGATGAAGCACCCAATAAGCTTGGTTGGAGAATCACCACTTGGATCATGGATCCATGATAAGATTCAAGGTTCTTGGAAGAAACCCTAGGAGAGCTCTCTCCTTTCTCAAGACTTTAGTCTTAGAAATTCTCTTTTCATAAATGACCAAAGTGAGTACAATAGAAATGTTGACCAACTTAAATGAAAGTGCAATGGGCCTAAGGTTAGAAATCTGAAATGTTCTCCACCCTAGGATGAAATGAGTGATCAATGGTGAGATGAGAGACACACTAGGCTGAGCACACTTCACAATTACAAGGCTCAAATCCAAGTCTTAAAACAAATACATAATTGAAAGAAACTAATAGGCCTAAACAATTAAACAACTCGCTGGAAAATCCTGGTAGCATTCCAACGTTAACTTCAAGCTCCATTTCCTCCTAGATTCAATCCGAACTGGGCTTTGGTGTCTTCATAGCTTTTGTATCCCTTTAAGTCAGATTTCAAATGCCACCAAGACGAAATTAATTGGAGTTTTGTAGCTCACATTATGCTTGAAATACTGAACCTGGTCAGCAGCCCGCTGGAACATCCTGGCAATATCCAAACGTTACTTTCAAGCCCAATTTCATCCTAGATGCAGTTAGAACTGGACTTTTATGTCTCATAGCTTTTGTAGACCTTCAAGTCAGCTTTAAAAAGACACCAAGAACAGATAAATTGGAGTTGTGTAGCCCAAGTTATGATTCAAATACTAAACCTTGTTAGACAGTCAAAAACATTGCGAATTTTATTAGATGCTCAATTTATTAAAAAGTAAGGTTGAAGAATTTGTTGAGCTTTTGGAGATGGTCCTCCATCAAACCCTCCTTCTTGTGGCCAACTTGTCCTCAAGTGGCCTTAGGTTCTTACCTACAATAAAAACAATCCACCCGGATCAAAGATCAAACAAACTTTATCTGTTGGACTTAAAGCTTGAAGATGCTTTGGAGTCTCTCTTGTTGTTTTGCTTTTGATGTTTATGTAATTTTGGTTTTCTTAGATGAATTGTAATTAGGAGTTTCACATGTATTGATTGTTTAGTTTAGGCATGCATGTGGTTGTTCTTTGTGTGAATGCACTGGAGAGCTTGGGAATCTAGTGTGATTTCTCATGTGTCAAATGTTTGATTTCCCTCTCAAAATTGGTTTGAAAATGTCTTTGGTAACCAACTGAGGTAATAGATTACCAACAGTAGGTAGTTAACTACCAACAGCAGGTAATCAACTACCAACAGTAGGTAATAGAGTGTGGAAATTCATTTGTCACTGGAGTAATCGATTACCCCCTCGGGTTAATCGATTACCCCCTCGGGTTAATCGATTACCATGGCTAAAAATCACCCTGGAAACCTTTGTTCACTGGTTTAATCGATTACCAACCCCTGGCAGTCGATTACCCCTATCAGAAAAACATTAAGTTGCCCAAATTGAGTTTTTAATTGAATCTATAAATTCTCTTTTGATGAAAATTAACATAAGATCTTGGAACATAAGTTTTAGAAAAGTTCATACACTTTCAAATTCTCTCAAAACTGAGTTTATCATCTTTTCCAAGAAACCCAAAAAGAACTTCAAGAGTTTATCAAGTTTTCATAAAGAAAGGGCAAAACTTGATCTTTTCTCTGACTGGGTGGTATTCATTGTGTTTTCTTTTGTGATCAGATCTACACTCCAGGTGTTTTCTAAACTGATCTTTTGTTTACCTTTTGGTTTCTGGGTTGTTACTCTAGGAGAGAGGTCTCTCTGGATAGAGTAAAGGTCTTTGAGAAGTGTGTTCTCAAAGGTTTGATCTTGGGTGTTCCAAGGTCAAGGGAAGAACTGTTCTTTGGGTTAAAGGACAGGTTTTTGGGTGTTTTGATTTTGTTTTTGTGTTGCTTGTTGTAGAGTGAATGTAAAAGAACACAAAAGGGATCATTTGATAGTGGAAAACCGATCGCAACAGTTGTTGGGTTGGGACTGGATGTGATGGGCGAACCAATATAAATCTTTGCAGCACTCTTCTTCTTCCTTCTTCTCTTTACCATTTACCAATAATTGTTGTTATAACTGTTTAATTTCTGCAATTGACTTGGTAATTAACTTGGTAATTGACTCGGTAATCAACTAAAACTGGAACAGTTAGATACTGATATTGATTACGCTGCATATTGATTACTAACGTGTTTCTGAGTTTTCCTTTTTGTATTTCCGCTGTGTATCTTTGATATTTCTCGCTTATCTGTCTCAACTATTGATAGGTAATCAAGAATAGTTTTGTTTGAGTTAAAAGGAAATAGAAACTCGCGAAAATTGGGCTATAGTGGAACTAGAATCTATTCACCCCCCTCTAGATTCACACATAGGGACCAACAATTGGTACCAGAGCTTTATCTAGTAGGTTGCTCTAGATTTTGATCCATAGTTCCTTAGAATTGCCGGTAATCAATTACCATTCGCTGAAGGTGCCTCTATTAACAGACCTCCTCTGTTTTGTGGTGATAACTATCCTTTTTGGAAAGTGGGGATGAAAATCTTTATGGAGTCTGTACATAGAAGCATTTGGCAAGCGGTTGTGACTGATTTCAAGGTCCCCACATACATAGAAAATGGGAATGAGATTGAAAAACCATTTGAGAGATGGGAACAAGAAGAAATTAGGAGAGCTGAAAATGATGCAAAAGCTTTAAATATCATACATTCTGCTTTGAATTCAGATGAATTTTTCAGAATTTCAGCTTGCAACACAGCCAAAGAAGCTTGGGATCTAATAAGGGTCACACACGAAGGAACTCTTTATTTCTGTCACATTTTTTGGTCTTTCCCATTTTAGAACTGCGTCTACTTTATGTGGATCTACTGCAATTCCTCCTTGTGATATTACATGTCCTAGGAAACTAACTTCTTCTAACCAAAATTCACATTTGGACCATTTCGCATATAACTGTTGATCTTTCAAGATTTGTAACACCACTCTAAGATGTTTAGCATGTTCCTCTTTGGTTCTTGAGTATACCAAAATGTCATCTATAAATACTACCACAAATTTATCCAAGTATGGTTGAAATATCCTATTCATGTAATCCATAAATACCGCGGGTGCATTAGTTACGCCAAAGGGCATAACCATGTACTCATAGTGTGCATATCGGGTACTAAAAGCCGTTTTAGGGATATCTTCAGCTTTTACCCTTATTTGGTGATATCCAGACCTTAGATCAATCTTACTAAATACACAAGCTCCTACTAGTTGGTCCATAAGATCATCTATCCTTGGTAAGGGGTACTTATTCTTAATGGTTACCTTATTTAGTTGTCTATAATCTACACAAAGTCTCATAGTTCCGTCTTTCTTCTTTACTAGGAGTACGGGTGCTCCCCAAGGTGATACACTAGGTCTAATAAACTGTTTCTTCAATAGTTCTTCTATTTGTTTCTTTAGCTCCACTAATTCTAAGGGTGACATCCTATAGGGTGCAATAGAAATTGGTCCAGTCCCAGGTATCAGGTCTATAGAAAATTCAACTTCCCTTTCAGGCGGTAGTTGGTTTACCTCTTCGGAGAATACTTCAGAGAAATCCTGTACTAAAGGTATATTATCGAAGGTGACCTTCTGTTCCACTTCTAGGTTAGAAAGGATCATGTACACGTTATTATTTTTCTTTAAATCCCTTTTTACTTGGTTGGCAGAAATTATCTCTATATCCCTACTTGCTTCAGGATCAGAAAAGATTAAGGTTTTATCGAAGCAGTTTATAAGGACATGGTTGAAAGATAACCAGTCCATTCCAAGAATAATATCAATTTGTTTTAGTGGTAGACAAACCAAGTTGACTAGGAAGGTTTTGTTATTTAGTTCTATTTGATAATCTAAACAGATGTAAGTAGTTGTAACTGACTCATTGGTAGGGGTAGTTATTATTAAATCAATGTTTAAAAGGGATAGTGGAAGTTGTAACCTTTTAGCACAATCTGAAGATATAAAGGAATGAGTGGCTCCAGAGTCAAATAGTACAAGTAAAGGAATTCCACGTATGGAACACGTACCTTGTACAAGATCATTGGCATTCGAGGCCTCGGCTCCATTGAGGGTGAATACTCTTATGACGCCTTTGGTTTCCTTGTTGATTGTTATTAGTGCCTTTAGCGCTTCCATTAGTTTCTTCTTTTAGTTGTGGGCAGTTCCTTTGGATGTGTCCTTTTTGGTTGCATTTGTAGCGAGGTAATATCCGATTTGGGGCATTGAAGGGAGATATGCCCTTGGACTCCCACATTTGAAACATTTGGTTGGAAATTTGGAAAGTTGCCACTTCCTCTTACTTTGTTATCCATTTTCATTTTAGGATGGGTATATGGCTTTCTCTCTCTGTCCTTGTTCCTTGTTTCTTATGGGTCCCCCATTATTCTTGCCTTTATAATAAGTCGCTTTAGCTCTAGAGTCTTCATCATATATTATACACATATTTACTAAAATAGGTATTGTCTAATACCCCTGGTAGTTGATAGCTTGCTTGATCTCAGGTCGAAGTCCATTAAGAAATTTGACACATTTGGAGCTTTCCCCCTCCCTTCCTTGGTAATGCGGGAAATATCGTACCAATTCCTCAAACTTGACTGCGTATTCAGCCACAGTCATATTCCCTTGTTTAAGTTCCAAGAACTCCATTTCTTTTTTATTCTTAATGTCTTGGGAAGTATTTCTCCAGGAACACTTTTTTGAAGATTTCCCAAGTTATGACTTGTCCATTAGTTTCTAAATACCGACGGGTGTTTTCCACCAATATTCAGCTTCTTCTTCACAAGATATAAGTTCCAAATGCTAGTTTTTGTTCTTTGGACAAGTCGTAACTCGAAATATCTTTTCTATTTCCCTTATCCAACTTTGAGCACTATCGGGTTGTAACCCCCATTAAAGGATGGTGGATTGTTCTTCGGGAAGTGATTCAGCCCTTGGTACTCGCCTTTCCTCCGTTATTTCCTCGATTCCGATTTTCTATAGCTCGAGCGAGCTTGTAAAGCTTCGCTATAACTCTATCATTTCTTACCGCCATAACTTTTCTAATAAAAGTAGGGCATAGAATATCATAGAGTTAGTCTACATTCTATTCTAGACTAGGTGACTATTCAATCAATCAAAGCAAACCGAATAATCAAACAAACACTCAAGCAAACAAACAATCATTCACACAACAAAAACATAGCAGACACATAACTCACAAGTCGAACTGGTTCGACCTACTCTGATACCACTAATGTAACACCCTCCTCTTATTTACTTATTTTACTTATATTTTGTAATTTAAAGTGGTTAATGATATAGTAGATAAAAGAGAGATTTAGAAAACAACACTTTTATTACATAGGTTTTAAAGTTCATTACAACCAGATTGCATAACTTTGTCCTATTATTATTTTACATAACTACCTTTCTACTACCTTAGAACATTTACTCAACACTTCTACATGCAAAACATAGCAAGCATCTTCACACAAGATAGTAGTAACAATCATTACGAAACAGTGACAACTTCTCAATCCTGCAAATCTGTAAAAATAGAATTGCAAGGGTGAGCTTTCCTTAATCCTCAAATAATTTTAATTATAGTAAAACTTTTGAAAATAAGGAAAAATATTCATAAAACCAATATTCTTTAATCCATATATAATATTCTTCAATTTCTTTAAAAATAGTAATTTATTGATATAAAATCTGTGTCCAAACCATTAATTCAATTCTCAAGGTAAAACCACCAATCAACCATAAAACGAATCAGTAATTTATCACAATAATCATGTATTCAATCAAAACACATAATCACTATTGCATGCTCTTATTCCTATATGATGCATGTATCCTCACGATGTACTTTCCCTATTTACTCAACATGCAATGTGGCGCCATCCATCGAAAATAGCCTGGGGCATCCGGTCCTCACATTCTCCGGACCCACCGGTGGTAGACAACTCGCAATTGTCGAGTTCCCTCGAGTGTCCAGCAGACCTCCCCGCAACATGTGATCATCATGAGCAGGGCAATTTCCCACCAAGAGAACCCCTCTAGTCCACGGTATTCCACTCACACGAGACGGAATCCGTAACTTACGGACTTGGTCTACTACTATCCAATCATCATGCAACATGCTCTAAGACCTTGAATTGTATAATGAACTTTATCACATTTTAAATCTTGACCTCTTTACTAGGTCATATTCATTTCAAAACCTTCTAAGCATTGCCTATTCACCAAGCAATCTTAGAATATTGCCTCTCCACTAGGCATTTCAAATCGGTCATTAAGCAATTCAAGTCCATCACCAATTTCATGCAACCATGCATGTCACCACTTATTCATATTCAACTCAAAAACGGACATATTTCGATATGAAATCAACACCAAGAAACACCAATAAACACCAATAAATCAAGAAACCAAGAAATAAGAAACACCAAGAATTATCAAGGAAACATCAAGAACCAATAAACAAGACCACACTTTTCCTCGTAACAAGAATAATTTCGTTCGATGTGGAAGATCGGACAAAACCGCAACCACGAGCATACTAAGAATTATCTTCGCACCTTAGTATCCGAAAAACTAAAGAAATATAATGAAAGTAACAACAAAACAAGGAATAGAAGAGTAGGATAAGGACAGCTCCTTACAGTGAGGTTTCTCGCCTTCCTATACTCTTCCTCTACTTACTTGCTCCTCTTTTAGAGATATTTCTTCCTAAGAGAGAGCTTGAGAGAATATAGAAATGTTCTTTGGTTTGTTTTTCATCCGAAATCCCTAGCCTATTTATAGAATTAAGAAGTCTTATTTTTCTGAGAATATTCTACGAATATAGAATATTCCTGAGAATATTCCACGAGAATATTCCACGAATATTCCACGAGAATATTCTACTACGATAATTTTACTATTTACCTCGGTGATTTTACTATTTACCTCGGTGATTTTATTATTTACTACGTAATTTTACTTTTTACCACGTAATTTTATCACAGTAAATTTACTATTTACCATAGTAATTTTACTATTTACCACGATAATTTTATTATTTACCACAAGTAATTTACTATTTTTGTACAGTAATTTTACTATTTTGCACAGTAATTTACTATTTGCACAAGATAATTAACTATTTGCACGTTAATTTACTATTTACATAATTTACTATTTACTACTGAGTAATTTCAAAAATTCATAATTTTTAATTATTTTTATATTTCTCTCTGTTATAAAAACCTCTCTTAAACTATATTTAAGTTTTTGGGATGTTACACGAAGGGCAAGAAAGAATACCTTGATCCAAGAATACGAAACCTTTAGAATGGCACAAGGTGAGTCCGTGATGGATATGCAGAAACGTTTCACACACATCGTAAACCATCTCAAAGGACTTGGTAAGACCTTCGTTGAGGAAGAAGTCAATGTGAAGGTCTTGAAATCCTTGAGCGAGAAAATGGCAACCAATCATCCGACAATCATGAATCAAAGAACCTAGCCTTGATGACAAGTGCAGAGTTATTTGGTAAGTTGAGGAAATATGAAATGGATATGTCCCGTATTGCTGATGAGGAACAAAAAGATAAGAAAGCCAAAGGTCTAGCACTCAAGATGGAAGACACAGCTAGTGAGAGTGATGCATCAAGCTGTGGTAGTGAATCTGAACAGGAAAATATGAATCTCATGGTAAGGAAATTCAAAAAGTTCATGAAGAAGAACAACGACAAAAGGAGATTCAACAATTTCAGAAAAGGCTTCAAGAGGAATGAGAGTTCATCTTCAAAGGTCACTTGTTATGAGTGTGGAAAAATGGGTCACTACAAATCGGAGTGCCCCAACATGAAGAAAGGTAACAGCAGTGAGCCTAGAAGAGTAGAACATGAAGAAAGGCCCAAGAAGGACAGATTTCGCAAGAAAAAGGCATACATAGCTTGGGAAGAGAATGATTCCTCAACCTCTAGTGGAAGTGATAATGAAGAAGCAAATTTGTGTCTCATAGCCAATCCAACATCCAATGATGAGGTAAGTGATTCCGAATCATCTACTTTTGACTATGATGAGCTGCAAACTGCTTTTTGTGAACTTTACAAGGAAGCCGAAAAACTAGGCAAGTTGAACAAGGTTTTGAAAAACAAAGTTACTGAATTGGAAAATGATATTTCTGTTTTGAAAACTGATGTTCAAAGTTTGAAAAAGGAAAATGATATCTTGAAACTACCCTGTCCAAAGTGTAAGTCTTTTGATGACTCCTTGAAAAAGAATAACATGAAGTTCTTTGCATTTAGACAAACCAGCAAAAACAGAACTTTCTCATGTAGTTATTGTATGAAACCTGGACATAACTCTTATAATTGCATGATTAGAAAGGAAGGAATAACAAGTGGATTGTTTAAATGGATTAGGAAAGATAGTCACAGCTCTAACACTAATGGACCCAACAAAACTTGGGTACCAAAAACAAAGTGATATCTTTTTCTGTGTAGGTGTGCTTGAGAGCCAAACACTCAACTTGGTATTTGGATAGCGGCTGCTCAAGACATATGACAGGCGACAAGAGCAATTTTATCTCCTTCAAATCAAAAGAATCTGGTTCAGTAGTGTATGGAGATAACAACAAAGGGAAAATACTGGGTATAGGTGCAGTTGGAGACAAATCCAACACTGTGATTGAAGATGTATTGCTTGTGGAAGGTTTGAAATTCAATCTTCTAAGTATTAGCCAACTATGCGACAAAGGTTATCAAGTATCATTCGATAACGGTTGCTACAATATCAGTAGCAGTGATTCGAGTGAGGTATTAATGGTCGGTAAGAGACATGGTAACATCTACATCCTTGAACTTGATCATACATCATCATATCATGCATGTCTTATGTCAAACGATGATTTATCATGGCTTTGGCATAGACGTATAGCTCATATTGATGTTCATCAGTTGAACAAGCTTTCTTCTAAGAACCTAGTACAAGGGTTACCTAACTTGAAGTTCAAAAGAGAAGGCCTATGTGATGCATGCGAAGAAGGCAAGCGATCTAAGCTCCTTTAAAACCAAAAATGTTGTTTCAACTTCTAGACCACTTGAGCTACTGCACATGGATCTCTTTGGACCATCTAGAACTACTAGTTTGGGTGGAAACCTATATGGACTGGTTTTAGTAGATGACTACTCTCGTTTTGCTTGGGTTGCATTTATAGCAAATAAAGACAAGACCTTCAAAGTTTTTAAAATTCTTGCCAAAAGGATACAAAATGAAAAAGATTTGAAAATCAAGTCTCTTAGAAGTGATCATGGAGGGGAATTTGAAAATGAACCTTTTGAAAAATTTTGTGAAAAATATGGAATCGATCACAACTTTTCCACTCCAAGAACTCCGCAACAAAACGGGGTTGTTGAGAGGAAAAACAGATCCTTGATAGAACTAGCTAGAGCTATGTTAAGTGAGAGTGCTTTGCCTAAACACTTTTGGGCTGATGCAGTTTCCACTGCTTACTATGTTCTAAATAGAATTGTGATTCGTCCCTTTTTAAAGAAAACCCCCTATGAACTCTATAAGGACAAGAAACCCAATATTTCTCATTTTAGAGTATTCGGGTGCAAATGTTTTGTTCTGAATAATGGCAAAGAGCCACTTGGAAAGTTTGACGCCAAGGTGGATGAGGGTGTGTTTATTGGGTATTCATCAACAAGTAAAGCATACAGAGTTTTCAATAAAAGGAGAATGTGCATTGAAGAATCTGTACATGTAAAGTTTGATGAATCTATTAATCCCCAAAAGGGAAGTGTTTTTGTTGATGATGATGAGAATACAGGTGAAGACAGCAGCAGCAAACCACAATTACAGCAAGATACACCAACCAATTCTCATGACCTGCCAAGAGAATGGAGGAAACCAAGAGACCTATCTCTTGACAACATCATTGGTGACATCCATAAGGGAGTATCCACAAGATCCTCTCATAATATGTTCTGTGATGATTATGCGTTTGTATCTCAATTTGAACCCTCTTGTGTTGATGATGCTATAAATGATGAATTTTGGATGAATGCTATGCATGAGGAGTTAAATCAATTTAAAAGGAATGACGTTTGGGAGTTAGTACCTTTTAATAGAGATATGAATCTAATTGGAACAAAATGGGTGTTTAAGAATAAGTTAGATGAAAATGGAATAGTGGTTAGGAATAAGGCAAGATTAGTAGCTAAGGGATATAATCAACAAGAAGGAATAGACTTTGATGAAACATATGCCCCAGTTGCTAGATTAGAAGCTGTAAGAGTCTTACTTGCTTTTGCCTGCATTCATGATTTTAAGTTGTTTCAGATGGATGTTAAAAGTACGTTCTTAAATGGCTACATCAACGAGGAAGTCTTTGTTTCACAACCTCCTGGTTTTATTAACTTCAGTTACCCTGAGCATGTGTACAAGCTAAAGAAGGCCCTATATGGTCTGAAGCAAGCCCCCAGACAATGGTATGAAAGGTTAAGTAAGTTTCTTTTGTCAAAAGGATTCAACAGAGGTAATGTTGACAAAACTCTTTTCATTAGGAGAAAGTCTAACAGTATTTTATTGGTCCAAGTGTATGTTGATGATATCATTTTTGGATCAACTAATCAATCTCTGTGTGAAGAATTTGTGGAAAGCATGCAGGGAGAGTTTGACATGTCTATGATGGGAAAACTCAAATTCTTCCTAGGACTGCAAGTCAAGCAACTGAAAGAAGGAACCTTTATACATCAAGCAAAGTACACCAAAGAGTTGTTGAAGAAATTCGACATGGAAAGTTGTAAGATCTCTAATATACCTATGTCAACTAATCTCTTTTTAGATAATGATGCTACAGGACTAGAAGTGGATCAAACAAAGTACAGAGGGATTATTGGATCACTCTTGTATCTCACAACGAGCAGACCGGATATAATGTTCAGTGTTTGTGTTTGCGCGCGATTTCAATCTGCTCCAAAACAATCACACATGACTGCTATGAAGAAAATTCTAAAGTATCTTAAAGGAACAACGAACTGCGGTTTGTGATATCCCAAAGGTACGTCCCCTACTCTAGTCTGTTTTAGTGATTCAGATTTTGCAGGTTGCAAAACAGATAGGAAAAGCGCGAGTGGTGTATGTCACTTGTTTGGAGAAAGCTTAGTCTCATGGTACAGCAAGAAACAAGCATGTGTTGCTCTATCAACAGCAGAAGCAGAGTATGTTGCTGCGGGTAGCTGTTGTGCTCAAACCATTTGGTTGAAGCAACAACTTGAGGATTTTGGACTAAAGCTTGATCATATTCCTATCAAGTGTGACAATACAAGTGCAATTAGTATCACAAAGAACCCGGTTTTGCACTCAAGAACAAAGCATATTGAGGTGCGCCATCATTTCATAAGGGATATGTTGAGAAAGGTGACTGTGAAGTGGAGTTCATTGAAACGGAGAACCAACTCGCGGATATCTTCACAAAGCCCCTACCTAAGGAGAGATTCTTCAAACTTAGAACCAATCTTGGTATACTAAGTGAGGAACACGTCTCATGAATTCTCTAAGTATGGTAAGTTGGATCATTCATGGTGCTCCAACAAGGTATGAGTTCATTACATTACATAGTCATGACCAATTCTATTTCAAAACATGTAAAATCAAGTGTTTTCAATGTTTCTGATATAGATAATCGATTACCATTTCGTTTCAATCGATTACCTAGCTTGATTTCAAAGTTTTTGGTGAATTACTCTCTGGAGTAATCGATTACCCTACTTGGTAATCGATTACCACGATTTCAAAATGAGTTTTTTCCAGTTTGTGAGCCACTGGAGTAATCGATTACCTTGGGTGGTTAATCGATTACCTTGGCCTCTGTTTTCAAAGCTTTTGGTTACTCACTGGAGTAATCGATTACCACGTAAGGGTAATCGATTACCTTATTCTTGAAAAGGGTTTTTCAAGTGTTTTTCATGGTTTTGGGCCTAATCGATTACAATTTCTTAGAGTCCAATACTTTGTTCATTGAATCTAACCTCAATTGTGGAAGTTTTATAAGTGATTTTCAGGTTTTGGGTTTCATTCTACACATCTCACAAACCCTAAAAATCTCTTTCTCTCTCTAACCCTAAAACCCCCTTTCATCTTCTTCATCTTCTCCACCACCACCATCAATGGAAGAGCAAGGACGAGGCAAGCGGATCAAGCATGTAGGTCACAAGCCTAAGCCAAGAGTTTCGCCCCGATCAAAGAAGGGTGAATCCTCCTCCAAGAGGAAGGAACCCACATCTCCCGGAGAAACCGTGGCACGCCCAATCAATCCGTGGTTCACCTCTACTGCACAAGAATCACGTTTCTATGGAGATTTCGCAAACAAGGAACTCGTTCCGGCGAAGATTTTGGACCTCCGATGGCTGGATGCACAAGGGTTTACATTTCACTCTTTGCTCCGAGATCAGAACCTTGAGAAGTTTGTTGGTCTAAAGGATCACATATACCCCGATCTAGTGAGAGTTTTCTACTCCAACCTCCGACCACACCAAGCCACCGGAATGGTAATCTCCGAGGTAAAGGGCAAACCTATGATTTTGACTCATGACATATTTTTCCGTTTTGCTGGATTTAAGAATGAAGGTATATGTCCTACGATTGAGTACTTGCAAGCACAAGGAATCGAGCTTCACAAAGATTCGTTCTTTATGAGCCTACTCAAGAATCCCGAGGCATGGGAAGCGGAAAAGGCTGCAAGAAAGGAGCGTGGGAAGAAGATAACCTACAACACAGGTGGGCTGAACGTCGACGATCGTCTTCTTCACTATACAATTTGCTGGATCCTAGCTGCAAGAGGAGCCAATCATGCTCAGATCAATGAGGAAGATATGGTGATGATGGCAGCGTTGAAAAATGGCATTCAAATCGACTGGGCACATGTCGTGATGGACAACATGCTCAAGACGAGAAGGCTATTTGACAACAAATGCCCCTATTCTCTGTTTATTTCATGTTTGCTTGAGCATTTTCAGGTTGATACTACAAATGAAAGCAGAGACTTGGTGAAGGACATTCACATCATTGGAGACAAAACGTTAAAGATGATGCGATTGACAAAAACCGATGCTGGATGGGTGCCAAGGGAAGAAGCCCCACAACAACAACAACAAACAGAAGCTGCAACCGATCCACCTTCTGATGATGATGATTCGGCTAGGAGTACATCCTAAATCCGTTTTGAATCAATTGTCATTGATCGGATGGATGAGCTGGAAGCTACTAACGCCAAAAGATTGGATGATATGGAGGCTGCAAGCAATGCTCGCTTCTTGGATCTCAAGGAGCTGCTGGAGTCTCTTCATACTCGCTTAGATGCACTCTAGTATTCCCTTCTTATCACTTCTCTCTCTCTTTTGCTTCTTGATATACCAAATAGGGGGAGAATGAATGAATGTATAGGTTATCCTAGATAGGGGGAGTAGAGTAGAGTAGCTAATATTGAGTAGTTGAGTATTGAGTAGTTTTTGGTAGCATTTGGTTTTGCGCTTTATGGTTGAATTTGTTTCTGTTATTTCTGTTTGATCTGAACAATTTACATTTTTTTTTTGGATATTTGAACTTGAACAATTCGATATGGTTGTAATATTTCTTTTCACGTTATGGTTTATATTCCGATCTTGTTTTAATTCTTCTAGTCTTGATCTATGATTGTGAACTGAATCATGTCTTATATTGTTGAATGGATGATTTTAACTTGATGAGTGATAGTATAATACTCTGTTTAAGATAGATTGTACTGTGAATCTGCAATGTATATACTGCATATTTGGATATCTCTAACAGTTGCAGGATTCTTAGAAGATCAACACACATCCTAAACCTCTAGGAAAACCTTGGTTGAGATTTGGTACATCAAAACCAAAAAGGGGGAGATTGTTGGACTTAAAGCTTGAAGATGCTTTGGAGTCTCTCTTGTTGTTTTGCTTTTGATGTTTATGTAATTTTGGTTTTCTTAGATGAATTGTAATTAGGAGTTTCACATGTATTGATTGTTTAGTTTAGGCATGCATGTGGTTGTTCTTTGTGTGAATGCACTGGAGAGCTTGGGAATCTATTGTGATTTCTCATGTGTCAAATGTTTGATTTCCCTCTCAAAATTGGTTTGAAAATGTCTTCGGTAACCAACTGAGGTAATAGATTACCAACAGTAGGTAGTTAACTACCAACAGCAGGTAATCAACTACCTGTGATGAGTAGCAGTGTGGAAATTCATTTGTCTTTGGAGTAATCGATTACCCCCTCGGGTTAATCGATTACCATGGCTAAAAATCACCCTGGAAACCTTTGTTCACTGGTTTAATCGATTACCAACCCCTGGCAGTCGATTACCCCTATCAGAAAAACATTAAGTTGCCCAAATTGAGTTTTTAATTGAATCTATAAATTCTCTTTTGATGAAAATTAACATAAGATCTTGGAACATAAGTTTTAGAAAAGTTCATACACTTTCAAATTCTCTCAAAACTGAGTTTATCATCTTTTCCAAGAAACCCAAAAAGAACTTCAAGAGTTTATCAAGTTTTCATAAAGAAAGGGCAAAACTTGATCTTTTCTCTAACTGGGTGGTATTCATTGTGTTTTCTTTTGTGATCAGATCTACACTCCAGGTGTTTTCTAAACTGATCTTTTGTTTACCTTTTGGTTTCTAGGTTGTTACTCTAGGAGAGAGGTCTCTCTGGATAGAGTAAAGGTCTTTGAGAAGTGTGTTCTCTAAGGTTTGATCTTGGGTGTTCCAAGGTCAAGGGAAGAACTGTTCTTTGGGTTAAAGGACATGTTTTTGGGTGTTTTGATTTCGTTTTTGTGTTGCTTGTTGCAGAGTGAATGTAAAAGAACACAAAAGGGATCATTTGATAGTGGAAAACCGATCGCAACAGTTGTTGGGTTGGGACTGGATGTAGGCAGTGGGCCGAACCAGTATAAATCACTGTGCACTCTTCTTCTTCCTTCTTCTCTTTACCATTTACCAATAATTGCTGTTATAACTGTTTAATTTCTGCAATTGACTTGGTAATTAACTCGGTAATTGACTCGGTAATCAACTAAAACTGGAACAGTTAGATACTGATATTGATTACGCTGTATATTGATTACTAACGTGTTTCTGAGTTTTCCTTTTTGTATTTCCGCTGTGTATCTTTGATATTTCTCGCTTATCTGTCTCAACTATTGATAGGTAATCAAGAATAGTTTTGTTTGAGTTAAAAGGAAATAGAAACTCGCGAAAATTGGGCTATAGTGGAACTAGAATCTATTCACCCCCCTCTATATTTTCACATAGGGACTAACATTATCAAGTTTTTCATTTCTTACATAACTCATTACCGATGATGTAAAGTATAGGTAAGCTTGCTTCTCAAAGTAATTACATGTGTGTATGGCCAAATTCAAGTTCTTATTTTTCCTTTCTTTTATTTTATCAAGTTTACCTATCTTGCTTGTTTTTTCATCATATAATAACAAGATGCTTTGCCTACTAATGTCATCAAGACAATGTAAAGAAGTAAAGGAAGAAGTTAAATGATTAGTCATGCCATAACCTAAACTCATAGGAGTATCTACTTCAACTCCAAATTTTGTAAGTAATAGTCCTTTATCATGTGTGGAAGCTTGTATTTGGCCCTCCTTCTTTAACTCTTCCAACAACCTAGATAGATATTGAAGATCATGAGAACAATGGTCATTAGGAACAATTAAAAGGTTCAAATTAGCAAACTTAATCATGATCCAAGGTTTAATGCCAAAAGAGTCTAGTGTAAAATGCTTAATGTTATTCAAATTAGAAGTAAAAAGAGTATCAAGTGACAAACAAATCTTCTCTAGTGGTTGCTTCAATTCCATGGGTGCTTCAATTTCTTCATGATGTGTGCTCCATGGAAACTTTGTAGACAATTCACCACTAGGTACTAAGGTAAAAAGATTCTTGTAAGGAATGTTACAAACAACTTCATCATGTGCTTTGAGTTCTATCTCTTCCACATCCTCACACAAGAAGTTGTTGTCTTGTATTTCTTCCTTTGGTGTCATTTCTACATCATCCTTCAAATGAGAATCATCAAAAACAAAGCAAGGATCAGTACAAACAACTAAAGAATCAATTATTTCCTTCTTTTGTTCTTTCAACTCTTTCTCCTTTAGCTCTTTTTCTCTCAACTCTTTCTCTTTTAACTCTTTTCCCCTCAACTCTTTCTCTTTTAGCTCTTTTACTATCAAGTCTTTCATCTCTCTCAAAATTCTCTCTTTAAACTCACATTCAAGTCTCTTATTTTCCTTCCTAAGTCTTAGTTCTTCATCACCAAAGACCCTTCTAGTTGTGTGTTGGTTTCTATTATGGTATGTGTTTCGGTCATGCCTTTCCTTTCCTCTCCTCTCTCCATCAAAGGCTCTAAATACATACTCCTCATCATATTTACTTATCCCACCACTTTTCCAAGGTGAATAATGGTTACCCTTTTGCCTTTCCCTTTCACTTCCACTCCCTCTATTCACTCCTCTTCTTGTTTCATGCTCTTCCCTTTCTCTTCTCTTATGATTTTCTCTCAAGGTTCTCTCTCTTCTCTCATGATACTCATTTCTCACCCTTCTTTCAAACTCAATACTCTTATTTTTTTCTTCCCTAAACCATCTATTTCTCTCCTCCCTAACCTCATTCAAACTCTCTTGAAGCTCATTCTTGAGGTTGTGTTGTAGGTGAATGAATTTCTCCATCATGGCATCCATAACCTTTTGGGTTCTAGGAGATAAATCATTACCAACACTTGGGGAGTTATCCATTGCTGCAAGGAAGATGTTATAAGCAAAAATAGTATAAGAGAAAAGAACCTTTCCACTTTACTAAGTGTTTCCACTCAACACTCTTGTTTACACTCTTTAGAGGCTTTTTCTATGATGTACTCTTTAGCCTTTTTCCTCTAAACTCTCACTTAAAGTTTCTTGAAAAACCTTTATCAATTATCAATTCCAATTTTATCCAAGTGAAAGAGGAACAATTCAGCCAAAAAGCTTAAGGATATTCAAAGGAGACAAATACTCAAGACAAAACTATTAGGAAGCCAAAGAAGACAAACAATAAAAGGACACTCAATGAAAAAAATTTAGCTACTCAAAAGGAGAATTTATATAAGACAATGACTACTCTAGCTACTACAAATAAAATTATGGAAAACAACACTTTAAAACTGGAAAAATATTTGAAACAAAAACTCAAAGAATGGAAGAAATCAAATGCAATTTGCTGGAAAATTTGACAGCAACCGTCACCAAAATTTCCCAAACTTGTGAAAATTTATAAGCATATCAAATGAGCTTGGAAAATTATGAAACCTTCCAGTTGAGCTTATATATATGTAAATTGAATGACCAAATTCCCAGAATTCAATAAAACAACGTTTAACCCAATGAACCAACAATAAACCCGAAACTGTTACAGAATCAGCAGAACTGTCGCCAAACTGCAACTTTGGCTTATAAACTGGCTCAAAATGACTTGAAATTTTAGGGATTGGTTTGGGTGATCTTTAGGCACAAAATAAGATCAATTTAAGTTATAGGGCAGCCACAAATAAGGGTCCAAAAACAGGGCAAAAACAGGGCAAATATGTCTAGACACATGCAAAGCACACTACAAGTTCAAATATCATGTTATTAGCAATTTTGACACAATTTGTAATATGATGCTTGAGCCTAATGAGTAATGATGCCTAATTTGAGCTTGGATACTAAATTTTTGGGTGTTTAACGACCCAATTTACTAAGGTACTACACTCAATTTTTCCCAAAAAGTTTCTACTATAAGAGCTACTCACTTTTCACTCTAATTTTTCTTCAATCTTCTTTTCTTGTATTTTTCTTTTCTTGAATTTTTCTTTGACTCTTTTCTTTGAATATTTTCTCTTGCTCTTTTCTTTTCTTTTATTTTTCCATATTTTCTTTTGGCTATTCTTTGCTGGACAGTCCAAGTATAGGTTCAAATACTCAAGCAAGTCAAGTCAAACTTTGTTAACAATCAAGATAATGGCATGGTAGTGGTAACTTGATCTTATAATGAGCAATGCACATAGTAATAACACATATAAGCACTAATTAAGGCACCTATGATGCAGGGGTTTCAAATTCCAGCAAAGGGACTCAAAATACATATTGAGAAAATTCATCAAACACATGGGAGATATTGACTAGAATGTGTCTAGCATGTAAAATAAGTCATGCATGATCTACCATGTGTCAGAACATCTCTTCTATGTATTGGACAGCCAAGGCACACAACAACAACTCAACAAAAATTCAATTGAATCAAAACTTGAAATAAAAAAGATAGGAACTAGACTCAATACCACAAGTGAAGAACAACTAGGTGATGAACGAGCTCTTGATATCAAATTTTGATGCAAACCCATGAGGAACTTGTAAGGGATCTTCATGAATAAGCAAAAGGGTGCCACAATCTTCATTCACCAATGTTCAATCACTCTTAAACAGCGGAATAACTCAATATATAGAAATGGTAGCTTATGGTCAACACAAAAGGGTGAAGAAAGAAATAAAAAATGGAAGAAGGAAGAAGTGTGGTAAGCGCCATGGATGAAGCACCAAATAAGCTTGGTTGGAGAATCGCCACTTGGATCATGGATCCATGATAAGATTCAAGGTTCTTGGAAGAAACCCTAGGAGAGCACTCTCCTTTCTCAAGACTTTAGTCTTAGAAATTCTCTTTTCATAAATGACCAAAGTGAGTACAATAGAAATGTTGACCAACTTAAATGAAAGTGCAATGGGCCTAAGGTTAGAAATCTGAAATGTTTTCCACCCTAGGATGAAATGAGTGATCAATGGTGAAATGAGAGACACACTAGGCTAAGCACACTTCACAATTACAAGGCCAAATCCAAGTCTTAAAACAAATACATAATTGAAAGAAACTAATAGGCCTAAACAATTAAACAACTTGCTGGAAAATCCTGGTAGCATTCCAATGTTAACTTCAAGATCCATTTCCTCCTAGATTCAATCCGAACTGGGCTTTGCTGTCTTCATAGCTTTTGTATCCCTTTAAGTCAGCTTTCAAATGCCACCAAGACGAAATTAATTGGAGTTTTGTAGCTCATATTATGCTCGAAATACTGAACCTGGTCAGCAGCCCGCGGAACATCCTTGCCAGTATCCAAACGTTACTTTCAAGCCTAATTTCATCCTAGATTCAGTTAGAACTGGGCTTTTATGTCTTCATAGCTTTTGTAGACCTTTAAGTCAGCTTTAAAAAGACACCAAGAACAGATAAATTGGAGTTGTGTAACCCAAGTTATGATCCGAATACTAAACCTTGTTAGACAGTCAAAAACATTGCGAATTTTATTAGATGCTCAATTTATTAAAAAATAAGGTTGAAGAATTTGTTGAGTTTTTGGAGATGGTCCTCCATCATATGTTTAGAAATCATCACCAAAAAATTTATCTTTCATAGTTCTTTCACTTCTTCTCAAACCATCACGTAGAGGATCACATAGAGATTCACTAGAGGTTTCAATAGGTTGTTTAAGCCTATGGTTGATAATAGAACTAGTAGAGGTACCAAAACTAGGAAGGGAACTAGATGTAAGGGAAAATCTATCCTCAAATAAATCAACATTCTTGTTTTCATCATGATGTTACTTTTGATCATATCACTCTCAATAACTAGAAACCTATAGGAAACTGTTAAGCAAGTTGACTTAGTATCTTAAGTTTTGATAATTACATAACAGACGAAGTGGTGACCAGACGAAGTATAAGTGAGCACAGGCGATCCTTCAAGCACAGACGAAGAAAGCACCCTCAACATAGACGCACAAGCATCAGATGAAGTGTTTTCAAGTCATCAAGCTCCAAAACACTTTCAATAAGATGAAGAACCTTCATGATGTACCAAGACGAAGTCTAAATGATCAAACTCAACTTCAAGTCGCTTTAATCTTATATAAGCTTCAATATGGAGATATGAAGATTGAAGTTGAAAAGGAGGAAGACAGACGAATGACAACAAACGGACTTAGTCAAATTCATTCGTCTATTGAAGCATTAATGAAGTCTAGGAGGAAGAGTAACAAATGCATATACTCAAATCAAGTCGTTACTCAGATGCTTCTAAAGGTAGAAAGAGATTTGGATTTAACCTCTGCAACACGAAAAGTAAATCGTACTTTTTGGTGAAATCTAAGAACATATAAGTCAAAACCAGATCTCACGCTGACATCCACGGCTAAAACATTAAATGTTTTTGATTGCTCACTCTGTCAGTTGTTGAAGTGCCCAAGAAAATGACAACATTCAAATGCTTCAGTCTAACGACTAGTTCAAGAAGCTGCCTATATAAGGACTTCATCTCAACGATTTCAAGTTGGCGATATTACGCTACAAAGCTATCATATCTTAAATCTGAACATACATTATAAACACCTATATGCGTAGAGATTTTTTCTCTCTGATAAACCTTTGTAAATCCATTGTTGTGGTGTTTTAGCCTGAGGAAGTTAAGTGTTGAAAGAATACCTTGTTTTGCCTGAGGAGGCTGAGGTCCAAAGAATACTGTTAAGTCAAAATGATTTAGCATCTTAAGTTTTGATAATTACAAATAGACGAAAGGGTCATGAAACACAGACGAAACAATGATCAGATGAATCATTGTTGAACACAGACAAAGAATGCACCCTCAAGCACTGACACATAATGTTAAGACAAAGTGTTCAAGTCATCAAGCTTCTAAGTGACTACATCAGATGAAAAATCTTTAATGATCAAGACGAAAAGCTCAAAGCTCCATTTCAACTTCAAGTCATGAGTTCAAGTGTGAAGACTATAAAGACTTGAAGATGAGTTCATGATCCTTCTCATATCATTGAGGTTGATGAGTTGTCAGTGAGAGACAACCTGTCATATGAGACCTATCCGTTAAGGATTCTTGACAGAGAGGTGAAGCAGTTAAGAGGCAGAGAAATCCCTTTGGTGAAGGTGGTCTGGGGCGGAGCATCAGGTGAGCAAGCAACATGGGAGTTAGAGGACAAAATGAAAGAAGCTTATCTTGCACTATTTACACCAGGTAAATTTCGAGGACGAAATTCTTTTAAAGGGGTGGAATTGTAACAACCGGTTGTTTTTTTAAAATAAATAAATAAATAAATAAAAGAAATAAAAAGATAAAACAAAATATCAGAAAATATCTTTGGGGTGCAGTTAATATTCTAGTAAGTGGGTGAGTGGGCTGTTGTAATTTCTTCTCACAGAAGAATCTTTTTAAATTTGGTATGTTCTCTTAAATATCACTCACGTTCCTGTTTTGTAAACCCTAAAAAGATATCGAAATTTCCAACTAAGAGCAGAAATGAGGAACATCCTTTTGTCTCAATTTTTGCCGTAGTGCTTGATCTACTCACATCCAGGTCAGAGTAATTTCAATTTTAATAATAAAATTACACTTCCTTTTTTTTATCAGTGTTATCTATTAATTCTATTATTTGGGATTATATTTTATTTTAGTATAAGTCTTTCATTTCTTATTATTGTGTTTTTTTTATTGTTGATGTTCATGCTGATTTGAGTTTGGTGGCATGACAAATAAAATAAGTGGCTCCCGCTTTAATAATAAAAATAAAATAATCTTTTCCTTTGTGTTATGGAACCAAATGTCTATCCCCATAATGTTTCAACATGTATTTGTTCATTATCACCTTTATTCATTTTATTTTCCCACAATCATCCCAGTCCCTATGGTTTAAGTGGTGGTCTGCAATTGCTATTGTGTTGATGTTTAAGTTTTGGTGTGGTATGGTGTGAAGGTCTCCATTGGGGCCGATGGGTGTGAGAAAATTGATGTTGATAGCAAAGTAGGATATATCGCCGATGGTTACCACCAGTGCTCGATGGTAGAATCGTGAATGTTGGTTCGCTGTTAGAGGTTACTAGGAGGGGTTTGTGTGGGTTTTCATTGCGGAGAGGCTGAGAGGGAATTGAGTAGAGAAAATAGAAAGAAACATTTGGTGAAGGTTGAGTGAGAAAGACGATGGTGGCGTTTCGTAAATAATTCCTGCGGCGCCGAGTGGTTTATGCACATACAGGAATGGATAATGATGAATTGCAAATAATATGTTATACATCAACTTTTGTGCACGTACAGTAGTAATGTAATACTGCAACAGATAGTTAAATATAAATTTTCCTCAGTGTGCACTCTATCATTTTAAATAATTCATGCTGGTTGTGTATTTTTTAAATATTTTATGCAGTTTGATGTGAATCTAATTTTCTTTTACGAAACAGTTTTAACGTGGCTTTGATTTCTTTCACGAAACACAAGATTGGAATCGGTCGAACGTAAAATTAATTACGTTATGATTTAGTTTTATAAAAATATTATATATTGAATAGAATTACTTAGTGTAATTATAGATGAAAGTCGTTTTATATTAAAATAAAAAAAATACATATTGTTCCTTTTTATATATATATATATATATATATATATATATATATATATATATATATATATATATAAATATTATAAAAGGATTAAATTATTTTATTTTAATACTTTATTCTAATATCGGTCATGGTTACTTCAGTAATAATTTCCTTTTTTTTATTTCTTTTTCGGTCATGGATACTTCAGTAACAATTTTCCTTTTTTTTTTCTTTATATTAACTTTATTATTTAACTAATCAATTAAATTATTGAGCGCATCATTACTAGAATTGTTTGTTTTAATTTAATCTGCGGTTATCTTTCAATTGTTCATTATAATATTTTGTTTGCTATAGTGTGTCATAAATTTTCTTTATTAGTCGTAATTATTTTTATTATATTGTGCTATTTTAGTAATGTTAATTTTAATTTATGTAGTAAATTATATGGTAGTGTTCTTGTTTAATTATTTATTTTTATATGTATGGTTGAGTTGAGATTATATTGAAATAATTTAGGAATTTTGTATTGTCCTTTAGTTATGTTATAATTAGTTTAGCGTAATTATTTTAGTTAACTTAATTGTGGTGTGAAATATTCTGTATGATGAGATGAATGGTGTGGACTAAGAGATTAATTTTGCGGGTCATATTGCATGGATGAGTCGTTTAGATTCATAATAATCTATTGTGAATGTTTTTTGTATGAGGGGGGATGGATGTCTATTGCCAAAAGGAGCAGTGAGGTTGTCCCTTGCTATTTTAAGAATGAGAAAGATTATTATGAATGCTAAACGCATGAAAAAGTTTTCGAAAAGTGAGGATGAATGGAACTAGAACGGTCCCTGACGGGTCGATGTAATGGCTTAGGACTACGAGGGTATTCGCGGTGGGGAAAACTTTCACTATGACCGATCACCATAAGTGGGAGTGAGTCTTATTGCAACACTGGCTGCCCTGACTGTGACTGTCTAGTATCTCTAGTGAGAGTGTCAGAGGTGACATGTACTCCTAGACATCGCTCAATTGTTTTAATGGTACCACATGACATGAGAGTGAGTTGTGAGTAACATGCATCATATTAAACCTGATTTCTTGAAGACGTGACATTTTGTTTCCTTTTATCTTCTTTTGAATTTGGATGACTACATTTATTTTTAAATGTCAGAATTTCTGTTTATCTATTAGTGATTTCATTATTTGAGACGATTTTGTCTTGTGAGACTTATACGATTGTAGAAGTTTATTTTTAAAATTTGTGTTGTGAAATAAAATTTAGTTCCCTTCATTTAATGGCGTAATTATTTCCCGTGAACCATAGAGAATTTATGACGTTGACGTCGTAGTGTTTTAGGGGTGTTACAGAAATCATTAAATGTTCTGATTGCTCACTCTGCTAGATGTTGGAGTACCCAAGACAAAGTACAAACGTTCAAATCTTCAATCTAACAGATACTTCAAGAAACTACCTATATAAGGACTTCATTATAACGAGTTTGGCAAACTACACTGTAAAGCTATCATATACAACTTTCGCTTGAGATACAAAGTTCACTCGCCTTGAACTAAATATTTGTACTTATTGTAAAATCCCTTACTCTGTAGAGGATAATCTTCTTTACTTTTAAGCTCTGTAAACCACTATTGTAGTGTCTGTAGATTGAGGAAGCTAAGGTTCAAAGAATACCTAGTTTAGCCTGAGGAGGCTAAGTGTTGAAAGAGTACCTAGTTAAGCCTGAGGAGACTGTGTCTAAACAATACCTGGTTTAGCCTGCGGAGGCTGAGTTCAAAAAATATCGTGTTTAGCCTGAGAAAGCTAGGTCCAAAGAATATCTGTAATTTGGCAGGAGTGGTTGAGTTCAAACAATACTCTTAGTGAAAACTTAACAAGTTGCTAAGTAATTGAACGTAGTCTCCACAGACGAACCAGTGTAAAAATATTATTGTTTTACTTATTCTTTTGTTAACTAACTTTATTAAAACCAATCTTTGAAACCGAAAAGTACCTTGCATCTATCCAAAGCTTTATTCAACAGATGCAAAACTCATCGTCCAAATATTTTTTAATTAATTAACACAATTCAACCCCCCTTCTTGTGTATTTATATTTTACAAATACCTTGTTTAGCCTGAGGAGGTTGAGTCCAAAGAATATTTGTAATTAGTGAAATAATGCTTGTTAGTGAAAACTTAGCAAGTTGCTAAGTAACTAGACGTAGTCTTCATAAGACGAACCAGTATGAAAATATTATCGTCTTATCTGGTTTTTTATTGACTAGCAGGGGATAAATAACTTAACTAAGTTTTGATTAAAATCAATCTTTGGAAAGAAAACAATTTACGTCTGTCTTAGATTTAAAACATACAGACGTAAAATTGCATCATTTGAAAAGAATTTTTTAATTAATACAATTCAACTCCCCTTCTTATATTTTTTATTTACAGAAACATTATATTTTGCATATATAATCAATAAACATAAAATTAGAGGTTTTATATCTTATGTCCTTTCCAGGTAACACCACTTTGGTTAGACACCCCTACACTCTTAGAATTTTAAGTTTAGTTTATATCTTTTCTATAACTTATAAGGTATTTTGTATATTCTCTTACGTGGGGTCCTATTTTGTAAAAAACAAGTCGTCAAAAAGGGATTTTCCCCAAAAATTATCAAGAATAGAAGAACTAACCAATAAAATATTCATAATTTTTTTTAAGGATTCTATTTTCTTATTTTTCTATTCCCTTTGACTCAAGTGAATATGATGTAGTTATCTCATGGATAATACATTATTTTTCACAAAATTCATTAAACAAAGTGTACTCATCACCCCTATCAAAGCTTATGTATTTAATCTTTATATTTAATTGATTTTCAATTTCATCTTTAAGATAAAAATATATTAAATATTTGTTTGTTTTTATCAAATATACTTGGTAAATATAGAGAAATCATCTGTAAAAGTCACAATAAAATTTACCACCACTGTACTACATTGTTTCGCATTGCATAAAAGTATATAAAGATTATTTATAAAAATATATTTAATGCTTCATTTGTTTGTTTTTATCAAATATACTTTGGTAAATCTAGAGAAATTATTTATAAAAGTCACGAATAAAATTTACAACCTCTAGACTACATTGTTTTATATCGACACGATCAGAATAAATTAATTCAAGGAGTTTAGTTTCGCATTGCACAAAAGGATATAATTTCTTAAAGTTTTGAATTAACATATATATATCATATTTTTTTTTTCATATTTAACAAGCCTAGTTGTTTCAATTTCAAAATATATGCAGAAATTAAATATCCTAATCTAGCATGTCATACATTATAAGAGTCAATCTTATAGGGAGAAAAAAAAAATTTCATTGGCACTTTTAGCAACATTAATGCAAAGAATCCATGATTACAGTAATCCGTTCCTATAAATACTTTATTTTTAGTCATGATAAGTTTGTCTAACTCAAAAGAAATCTTTACCCCAACTTTTTCAAATAATTCTATAGAAACCAAGTTCATCCCTAATAGTGAGAACTTCTAACTCATTGTTGAGAGCCAACGTTTTTCGTATATAAGCTTTAGAGGAACTTTTCATTTTCTAAGAATTGGAGTAGTTTAAAAATCACCAAGATAAAGTTGTCCTTCTTCATCCCACTACAATGTAGGAGGTAAACATATTTTTATTATTAGCACGTATGAGTCTGATTCTACCAACTATATGTTTTTATTAGTTATTACATTCACATGAGAAACAACTACAAAAGTAATATCATCTCCTTAGTGGCATCGATAGCAACAATTAATGAGACAACAACAATAAATATATATAACAATGAAAATGATAAATATATAATGGGGTAAGTTGATGATGGTAATGGTAATTGCAAGAGTGATGACTACAGTGGTGCCTAAAGCAATATTAGTTGTTATAACAATAAAAGAGAAAAATATATGAATTTAAAATATAAGAAAAGATAATAAGTAGAAATAATTAAAATGAGACAATAATTAAAGAAAAAATAAATTTAATCTTAGGCATAAATTTTTTCATAGTTATGATTTAATAATTATAATTAAAAGTTGTCGTTTTTTTATCGTAGAAAAGTTTTTTTTTATATTTTAATTTAAACATACTATATATACATTAATAGTAAAATATTTGAAATACTTGATCATATAATTTTGATGGTTAATTTATAGTTGATAATTTAATAAATTATATTAAATTAAATTTGAACATAATTTTTTTTTTTTAAATCATATTGTTCCCTATCAAAAGATCTGTTTGCTGACACCGTTTAATGAAGCGACATGTCACCTTAAGTGACATAAATGATATGCATTGGACCAGTAGATTGACGATAGACAAAATTAAAGTTTTTATGCAACTAGGTACGATTTGGAAGATTAAAATGAAGAAAAACAAAAGGCTCAAACACGTGGAAGAGTATTATACGAAACGTAAAAAATTAATACTCCAACGTATGGAGGATTTAAATGAATTAAACAATAAAATATTAGGTTTTCCACATAAATAATTGAAATGAAATATCGCTTCAAAGCACGGGGATCGACTAACATGAAATAAATTTTTGAACCTGTTTACATTTTGAAAAATGTATTTTTTGTAATTTGTTTTCCCTCATGTTCTCGTGCATGTGCATGAATAATAAGATTTTCATTATTAAATTACTTAGTCTTGACTCTCATTTTCTATTCTTGTGTGCCTTTGATGACGACGATTGAAGACCGATTAAGAATCAAAGTGTGTTGCGTTTCCTATCGAATGGTATGTTCTCATCACGTAGGAAAAGCGCATCTTATAATGCTACAGAGTTTTAGAAAAGTTACCACACTTTAATTAAATACCTAACTTCATTTATCATTATTTTAAAAAGTTTCAATTTATTCTATAATGACATCTTCAGTTTGGTCCTCTATGTTGATTAGACAACTTTGACAATAAATTTCATTTTAGTCATCTACGATTATGCCATCTTTGTACAAATGAATTCAATTTCTCCATTTACCTCGTGTTGTCAATGTATCCATCCACATACATCATTTCCTGTAAACAACATAGGCAAATAGAACAGCCTCGGAGGAGCAGCATAAGAAAAGGAAGTCTCCATCAAGAACAAAAAGTTAGTTTTTATTTATAGGCTTCTAGGAACTGAAATGACAATTTAGCCAAATATTTTATCATGACTCTATACTTAACTAGAGTGTGGGTAACAAGTATATCTACATGTATATAAGTATATAGTAAGTACGGAGATGGACATTTAAGTTTGACATCGATATTTTTTCTCCAGACATAGGAATATATGATCGGATTTTAGATTTTTTATTTTTACCTAAATGCAGAAAAAAGATGCCAAAACCCACAAGTTCTGATAATATTTATTGGAATACACGTTTCCTGTGCCAGTTACAAATTGATTTCCCAGAAACCGATTTTGTAATTGCCATTTTGTATTTTTTTTTTCAAAAACACTCACATGCACCGGTTAACGAGAGGCACCCATAAAGGGTTAATTATTTTTTTCAAACAATTTCATGTTAGGAAATTGGTTTTGAGGAAACCGAGCGTTAAAAATTTTTATTTCATTTTTTTTTAAGGGCTTAACGATTTCAGTTCCACTCTCACCAACTTTTTTGTTTTATTTTTAAACTATTTATGTAACTTATTTATTGATGTATTTAAGTAATTTTATTGTATAAATACAATCATAAATAAATCTAGGATGTTATGTTTAGTTTATGTATAGAATAATAGTTGTTAAATTAGTTAATAATATTATTAAGAATTTAATTATATGAATTATTACTTTAGGTTTCTATGGTTTCAAATTTTAGTCCTTAACAAGTTTTTGAAAAAATTTAGTCTTTCATTTATTTTCTATCAATATTTTTAGTCCATAAGATTAAATTAACTGATAATATTATTGAATTAAAATTAAGACTAAAAATGGTAAAAAAAAAAATAAGGGACTAAAAGTTAGTAAAAAATTTATTAAAGTAATTCTCTTGGTTTTTATTATTGTTTAAGTAATCTTAGAAATTTGAGAGACTAAAAAATTAATTATCTCTTAATTAATGTAATTCTCTTGGTTTTTATTATTAAATTTATCACGATAATTATTTTGTTGGTAAGGTTTTTGTTCGTCAATTACGACAATTTCATCGTGTGTTCTGGACATTCAGGCAATATAGTGATACTTTTAAATTTTGCAAGCCAATAATACAAGTAGAATATACACATTTGTATGAGAAATATTGTGAAACCCTATTAATAACAACAATGCAAGATGAAAATGACAATATTTTACCTCTTGTATTTGATGTTGTTGAAGGTGAAACTTTATTAGCTTGGTCGTGGTTTCTCTCACATTTACGTTTACATGTTACAGATAAATCAAGAATTTGCCTAATCTCTTATTAACATCAACACATCAAGTCGACTATTTCAAATGAAGCAATTGGATAGAGTCAACTCAATGCTTACCATATCTATTGCATAAGACACATTGTAAATAATTTCAATAAAAAATTTAAGAACCATAAACACAAATAAATGTTGGTGAAGTTCCGTCAGTAATCAATGATAAAAAGTTATTGTTTGTCATGAAATATTATTTAATATTATGAGCTAAACCAACATTGAAAATTAATTTTTTTTGTAATTTATACTCCATGCAAATACATTTTTTATAGGAATTTTGAGAAATTCTGTAAATTAAGTCCTGAGATCGTAACTTGGATTCAAGGAATTTCAAAAGAAAAATGGAATGTGGCTTACAATAAAGAAAGACACCAATATGGACGCATGACCACAAATCTTTCTGACAATATCTTCTGATCACAACTCTAGTGAAATCAACATACAGTTGTTGTCGTGAGTATTTTGTGGAATGGGAACGTCGGGCACAACAAGAGTTAAGAGATGGTCAGGTTTATTGTTCAAAAGTAATGCAACCTATAAACGGAAATCAACAAGAACCATGTTCCCATATTGTTCATGTTTATGACATCGATCAAACAAGATTTGAGGTGGAAGAGTCATTCAACCGATTGACACAACGTGGCGAACATAAATGGACAGTAAATTTGAATGACATATATTGTGAATGCGGCCAATTTACTGCATTCCATTGTCCATGTTCACATATTATTGTTATGAGTGGACATGCTAGCGTCAACTTCTTTCAGTCCATTGACGATATCTTAAAAAATAAAAACATTTTAAAGGCATATGCAGCGGAGCGGTGGCCATTAGGAAATGAAGATGCATTTCCACCGACTGACCAAGATTGGAAATTAGTTCCTAATCCATCAATCATTCGCGGAAAAGGAAGAACGAAATAAACGAGAATTCAAAATGAGATGGATTAGGTTAAACCTTCTCAAATGAGACAAAAATGTGGAAGATGTGGTCAAGAGGTATATAACCGACGTCTATGTCCTTCCAACACCCAAGATGATTAAAATGAATAAATTGAACCAATTCATTTTCTCGGATTATCATTGTCTTTGCTGAATGTAATTTTATTGACTTATGTGCCTACTTATTTAAATTTCGTAAATTAAGTACTAATTAATGAACAAATAAACTTATTTTAAGCAATAGTTAATGAAAATTTAAAACAATAAATAACGACACAACTCAACTTAATTAACAAATAAAAATTAAAATGAATCAACTACTAATTAATTACAATTTACAAAAGAATAATGACATAGTCAAAATAACTTAAAATAAAATTAAACTAGTGATGACCACACCTCTCATCCATACTGCATGGTCTATCCCAATTCTGTGCGTTCCTATCAAGATTTCGCTAAGGTCGTTGTCTTGGACTAGTTGCCTATGCGTCAAATTTAGGTCTTTAAGTCAACACCAACTAACTGGTCTATATGTGGAATATCAACGAGAATATCCCATAGCGGACCCACAAATGTGGTCGAGGTGTTGACATCAATTCCTTCAACTGCCATCAATGATGTACCAAATAGATTTTGAACGGCCCATAAACCCCCTGGAACTGGTTATGAAGACGAACCAACGCTAGTGTGTGATGCGGATGGGGCCAAGAGGAGCTGTATTAGGGTACCTATACATAGATGACATCTGCGTAGGTGGCTGCATGAACCGACAAGATATGTAATATAACCCATGACCCCTAGTAGGCATCAGAGGGATGGTGTATGATTGTGGATCCACGGCTGGACGATTACGTGTAATGCCACGTGTCTCAACACTATTATACGAGACCTGCTCCTCATCGACCAGGATCATATCATGTCCACATGGTGCACTCACTGGCAGCTCGATGACTCGTTCATAATCATAAGAAAGTATAATCTTCCTTTGAGCAAGATCAAGCACCTCCTTTACTGTGTGTGTCAGCTAACCCTTTGGTGATGCTATGTAAAAAAGAGAGTTAGTTATCTCACCTTAAAACAAAATTGTTATTTATCAATTATGGGTAAACAATAATGTTTTACTTAAATAAAATAAGGAACATGAAATGAAATTAACTTGAAGTCATACAATTTATACCATAGCGACCACTTACACAGTTTTTTGGTCAATATACATCTTAGTTTTCCAACGACACCATATCAGATACTCATCATTATAACTCATTGACATGTCTTCTAGTTACCTGTTAACAACATATTATAGATCATTGATCCATATCTGCTCAACTGGCTTAACTATTGTCATCTAATTGTTATCCTCTTTGTTTCTCAATGTGAGTTGGTGCAGCTTTTATTATTGAAATGACGTAGAAAGTATTAATTACTTGAGTCCAGATTGCCTCATGATCCTATCAGACTGATACCACTCAGTAATTTGGACAAGTATGAGTGGCGCCACAACTCTCCACATGTTGTTACCCTCAAAAAAATTGTGGCCAATAATTGAAAAACGTTACCACTGTATGGTTGTGACAAAAACTACTAAACAATATTCATGACAATATTAGTTTGAACAAATTAAGATCTACTATCAATGGATAAACATTAAAATTAATTAAATTCACCCCTAATTATTTTTTAGTAAATCTAGTTTGCGGCGTGCAAATTCTACACCACAATTAAAGGAAATATTTTGTTGCATAGAAAGCCACATAAAAACAAACATGATAATGTTAGTTATTTGCATTGTTATTGAAACTATAAAAAAAATTGATAATAACAAAAATATTTTCACATACTTATGACCAACCGGTCTCTAATCAAGATGTGGCACACTAATGCGTGGTACTAAGCAAGTAAAGTGTTCTCAAGTCTATAACTGCACTAACACAATCATTCCACCAATGGAAACTGCGTCCATGTTTGTGGCGTTACACAACTCCTGATATAGATAGCCGAACACACCACTCTCCCACGCGTATTTTCTCATTTCCTTTAAATACATTAAGAACTAGAGATATCTCATAGGAAAGCGAGACTTGTTTTTGTTCACAAACATCACTTTGCCAATAAATTGTAGAATCCAAGCACGAGTAAATTGCTTCAAGGCCTTAGGGTGCCCCAAAAAAGGAGTCACGCCTCAAACCAACTCAAATTAGCGTATGACCCCTCTACATTTTGTAGTGTTGGCCGAACACCCAACAAAACGAATGCGAGATCAAGCCATTAACCAATTGTCTTACCATTATTAGGGTTACCAATCAATGGGTAAACCCGCTAATGCAGCTGTATCCTACAGAGTGATCATGTACTTTTCACACCACATGTGAAATGTGTGGGTCTCAAGCCTTCATTTCTCAATGAATGCGTGTATCAAGGCCTGATCAACCTTCGTGTATGCTAGCTTACACACTAAATAAAAATCGTGTAGAAGCTTAATAATAACATCCAGTGTAATTTGTTGGTACATATAAGTTAGAACAGCTCATCTGACATGTAATTTACGTAACTCTGGTGTTCTACACGTACTATAAAATATGGTATTTCTGAATCCAAAGAACATCATCTTTGATAAGGCTATACCCGAGCCTCACACTACTAGACAAAGATGATGATACCATTTTTAATTTTCTAACATGAAATAGAAAAAATTAATTAATTATAATTTTAAAAAATAATTTAACAATAAAAATTATAAAAATATTTATATACTAGCAATTTTATTCTTACACTAGCAAAATAAATATTTAAATAAAATTTATACACTAACAATTCCTACACTAACAAAATAAATATTTTAATACAATTTCTATATTAAAAATTTTATTCCTACATTAACAAAATAAATATTATAAAAATATTTCTATTCTAACAATTTTATTCCTACACTAACAAAATAAATATTTACATAAAATTTATATAGTAACAATTTCTACACTAACAAAATAAATATTCTAATACAATTTCTACATTAAAAAATTTATTCCTGCATGGACAAAATAAATATTATAAAAATATTTCTATGCTAACAATTCAATTCCTGCCCTAACAAAATAAATATTTAAATAGAATTTCTACACTATCAATTTCTACATTAAGAAAATAAATATTCTAAAAATATTTCTATGCTAACAATTTTATTTCTACACTAACAAGATAAATATTTAAATGAAAATTCTACACTAAAAATTCCTACACTAACCGAATAAATATTCTAATACAATTTTATACTAAAAAATTTATTCCTACATTAACAAAATAAATATTCTAAAAATATTTCTATACTAACAATTTTTTTCCTACACTAACAAAATAAATATTCTAATACAATGTTTATATTAAGAATTTTATTTCTACACTAACAAAATAATATCTCTAATAAAATTTCTTTACTAACATTTTTATCCCTACACTAACAAATTTATTCAAATGTAATTTCTATACCAGTAAGTCTAACAATTATAAAAACAAAATAAAATAAAAGATAATGCATACTTATACTTATTAAGTCAAATGAAACTTTGAAATCAAGAGACTAAATCAACACAAAAAATTAGAAAGGAGAAGAGGAGAGTAAGAATTTAAGGAGAGCAAGAGTTTGAGGAGAGCAAGAGTAAGGATTGAGTTAAAAAAATTTTACCGGTTCCCTTTATATAGGAGGACCATTGTGACTTACGGGTGCTAAGGCGTGCGGGACTTCACTTTTGTTTGAAATTTAAAAGAAGGTACCCAACAAGGTGGGACCGTGGAACCTTAAATTCGTTTAAAATTTAAATTCACTTAAAATTTAATGGAGAAGACACCAAGATTGCAAGGGCCTCATTCATCCGCTTTTGATTTAACCACTTGACCGGGTCGTGAAATGTCCAACTACAACAAGTCACGTGACTGCGTAGATGGAGGCATTAAATTGGTAGGTGCCTTCTTTTCCATTCCTATATGACACAATTCACACGTATCTTAATCATATGTGATGCGATAGACTTATTAGTGTCTTTGTTTTTGATAAAAGCTTCGCAAGCTAATGCTTTTATTTAAATAAACTTATTTTGCTATATAGTTTCTAACTATATCCATTTTCATAAAATCTTAATGATATAAATTCAATTAGATTATTTTACCTCAAAAATAAAAACAACCATAAATAAAAGAGAAAAATTGTCAATCTAAACTTTGTTAAATTTGCTTGATAGGATAAATAAATGTCCTAACCGACTACAAAACTTTGACCAATGATCAAATCCCACTTCCTTGAAAGTTTAAGTTTTGTGTATTGATTTTTTTGATAATTTCTTGCATGATTTTGTTCGTAAGTTTGTATATTAATTTATTTTCTAAGAATAATGAATTTAAACTTAATTAATTTAAAATCATATGAAAGAATTCATTATATTTAATAAAATTAAAATTGTTTGTTTCAATATTTTTTAACTAAAATGAACTATTATATTTAATAATATTCATTTTTTTATTTTAAAAAACAAGCAAATGATAATACATTAGAGAATAAAAATAATATAATAAAAAAACCATTTTTTCAATACTAGAAAAAAACTTAAGTAACTACTAAATCAGTTCACCTGTAGCTGCATTTTTTTTGAAAAATTCATATTATGAAATCGTTCTAACTTAAATGTAAATTAATTATATAATACAATAACATTTTAACAAAAGTAAGTTCATTTAATTAATTAATATAATAATATTCTAAATATCTCCAATTAGTTAACCAGCTAATGTTATATACATAAATTAAATACAACATATTTAATTTAATTAAAATTTTATTTATATAATAAATACTAATACTTAAATAATTAAATAAATACATTACATAAATTATTTTTTAAAGAAGGCTACATGCAGATTACACTCTTAAAAAAATGAATAAATAAAAAGTTTGAATCTCGGGCCCTCAAAATCGATTGACTGGCATGATCCGCTTACTAAATCAATCGAGATTCTTTTACCAAAAAATATCTACAATTTTAGCCAAACTTAGTATTTTGTCATTCCTGCTGTAGACGGAAAAAACGTGATAGATAAAGAAATTTTATAAAAGATAAAAAGTCAAATTTCTTGATAAAAATATCATCAACAAAATCGATGAATCTTTTACGTTTGTAACATAATTCATATGAATGTTTTTGAAAAATGCTCAATTTCTAATAAAAGTCCATTGTTTAACTTGTCAAATTGACTATTCTACTTCTGGATATTTGTTTAGGGGAAGTTGTAGCTATAAGTATTTTTCAAAAATTGTCATGGGGGAAGTTGTAGCTATAAGTATTTTTCGAAAATTGTCGGGAAGTTGTAGCTATAAATCTTTTTCAAAAATCTTCACTTGTGGATATCTTAAGGTCAAACGTCAACACACATACATTAAAATATAACATTAATGTTGATTTTGTTCCTGTATACTTTTCCGTACACGTTGCGTATCCAACCTTATCACCCACTTCGTCTGGGTGGTCCAAAGTTTATAACATTTTACTTAGATGTCTACACATAAATTAGTTTAATCCATGACAATACGGATGAAAGCCAATATAACCCATTAAAAAATTGGATTTAAAAATTAAAGTAAACATTTCTCTAAACAGCGTTTGAGTGCGCTGTCAGAGTAGGAGAGGTAATTAACAGAGGTTTGGATAGGTTTAAAATTTGTGTGATCCAAGTTTGATTTGTGTGTTCCAAGTTAATTGGTAAAAATTTTAATTCTTATTTTCGTACGCATGTATTTGCAATCCATACTCTACTTGCATGTAAAATTAATAAATTCATAAAAAAATAATAAGTAAAATAATGACTATAAGGAAATTGAAAATTCATTTTTAAATAATCCAAACATAAAATGACCAACGTCAACATATAATATTCTTTTACAAAACATGAAACAAAATATTGAAAAAGAAAATGTTAGTTAAATTATAAAAGAAAACGTTACGAACATAATCATCCCACTTCTTAAAGTTAGTGTTCTAATCATTTAATGAAAAAAATTCTAATTAAATTTAGACAGGTGATTTAAAATTAATTAACTCATAACTATTTATTACAAATTTTAAAAAATAAAATATTAGTGGTTATAAAAATAAAAGAGAAAAATATACAAATTTAAAATATTAGAAAAAATAATAAGTAGAAATAATTAAAACAGATGATAATTAAAGAAATAATAAATTTAATCTTGGCCATAAATTTTTTCATAGTTATAATTTAATAATTATAATTAAAAGTTCTCGTTTTTGTTATCTTAGAAGAGTTTTTTTTATTTGAAACATCCTATATATATTAATAGTAAAGTATTTGAAATACTTAATCATATTATTATTTTAGTTAATAATATTATTAAGAATGTAATTAAAAATTAGTTAATAATATTATTAAGAATATAATTATATAAATTATTATTTTAGGTTTCCATGGTTTCAAATATTTGACAAAATTTAGTCTTACATTTATTTTCTATAAAAATTTGTTTGACTTGACAAATTGACTATTCTACTTCTGGACATTTCTCTAGAGGGGAAGTTGTAGCTATAAGTATTTTTCAAAAATTGTCATGGGGGAAGTTGTAGCTATAAGTATTTTTCATAAATTGTCATGGGGGAAGTTGTAGCTATAAGTATTTTTCAAAAATTGTCATGGGGAAGTTGTAGCTATAAATCTTTTTCAAAAATCTTCACTTGTGGATATCTTAAGGTTAAATGTCAAACACACATACCTTAAAATATAACATTAATGTTGATTTTGTGCCTGTATACTCTTCCAGTACAAATTGCGTATCCAACCTTATCACCCACTTCGTCTGGGTGGTCCAAAGTTTATAACATTTTACTTAGATGTCTACACATAAATTAGTTTAATCCATGATTGTAAAGATGAAAGCTAATATAACCCATTAAAGTTGTTAAAAAGTTGGATTTAAAAGTTAATGTAAACATTTCCCTAAACAGCGTTTGAGTGTGCTGTTAGAGTAGGAAAGGTGAGTAACAGAGGTATGATTCAAGTTTGATTTGTGTGTTCCAAGTTAATTGATAAAAATTTTAATTCTTATTTTCGTACGCATGTATTTGCAATCCATACTCTACTTGTATATGAAATTAATATATTAATAAAAAATAATGAGTAAAATAATGACTATATGGTAATTGAAAATTCATATATATATATATATATATATATATATAGAAGGGCATGATCTATTTATACTAGTATTGATTTAAACTTTATTTTAACTGTATTTTAATAAATTTTTAATATAAATTAAATTTAAATAATTTAATCATTCAATTTGACATTCTTACTGATAAGATTATATATATATATATATATATTATATTAAAATTAAAATAAAATAATTTGATCAACTATTAAATAATTTTAAAATTATATAAAAATTAAAATTGACATATGTAATTTTATTAATAAAAATTTAAATATTTAAAACATTCAACATCAATTTATATAAAAAACTATTTAAATATATAAATGAACTATATTTACACTAATATAAATAAATTTTACATTATGTATATATATATATATATATATCCATTTTCATGAAGTAGAAAATAAATATCTAACCTAAACAAACGAGTAATTAACCATCCTCCCACTTACAATACTTCCACTGTGCCATGGAAGCACACCAAAAAGGTGCTAATATATTCAATTTAAAATTCGGTGAATCAGAGTCAAATAGCAATTTATAATTTAAAAATGATTTTTAATTGATAATATTATATTTATATTTCTATTATATTAAAATAATATTTTTTAATTTAAAATTATGAAAAATAATTTTTCACTGTTTTCATTATACTTTTGTTTTAAAAAAATTTATATTTTTGATTATTTTTTCTCATATTAGAAAATTAGAAAGATTTGTTTTTAACCTTTTAATAAAACATAAACTAATTTTTTTATGCAAAATAATTTTTTTATGAAAATATATAAAAATAATATTAATAAATTTTTATTAAAATTATGACATTTTTATCAAAATTATATTAGAATATTTAATTTTTTCTAAACAAAAAGTAATTATTAATTTATTTATATCGTTTTAATGAGAAAAAATTTATAAATTAAAATTATTTGTTTGAGTTAAATTTCATAAATAATTATAAATAAATAATTTTAAAAATATTTAAATATATCAAAAATATTCTTATTAATAATAAAAAATTATATTTTTTTAAATTTTAGAATTTAGTAACTTATATTTAAATATCAAAATATGCTAGACTCTTAACAGAGATTTATAAATTAATTCAAGTTGCTTGACTGTTGATGATGGAGTGATGTGTATTATTTTTATCCGTGAAGACAAAATCATATGTATTATTAATATTGTAGATTCTGATGTATGAAAAACATTAAAAAAAATTAACACATATACAGCTTATTTAATTTATTAGTCAAACATTAAATATTAGACAAAATCATATGTATTATTAATATTGTAGATTCTGATGTATGAAAAACATTAAAAAAAATTAACACATATACAGCTTATTTAATTTATTAGTCAAACATTAAATATTAGACAAAATCATATGTATTATTAATATTGTAGATTCTGATGTATGGAAAACAGTAAAAAAAATTAACACATGTACAACTTATTTAATTTATTAGTCAAACATTAAATATTATACACCGAAGTTAATATCGGCATGCATGGTGCTACGATATTAGTGACTAGCTATGTTCAACAAGGTTTACATAAAATATTCTTAGCAAAGGAAGCATTTTATAAAATAAAGAAGGGTCACAATGTTAAATATCGTAGCATAAAATAATAACAGCTGTTCACCCTTTTATTAAACGGTGGACTATGGTTAAAAAAAAATACTGAAAGGAGCTAACATGTTTGTATATTTTAAGGAGAAAATAAGTTTTTCCCTGTTGGATTATTATTTTATATTTCAATTTTCAAAATTTATGTCATTATAATACAATTTATAATATTTGTATACTTTTTAAAATAAAATTATTCAAATCATAAAAATAGTATTCTCTAAATTAAAAATTTTAAATAAAGTAAAATTTTCAAAACTATCTGTATAAAATTATTTAAATATTTTTTCATTAAGAAATAACATGAACACGAGTACCACGTCCTATTTACAAATAATTAATGTAAATAATTTATTCACTATTAATGTTAATAGTAAAATGGAAATAATTTTATATTATAGGTCCTTAAAAAATATAATTAAATTTATAAAAGTTAAGAATTAGTTTTTTATTTTATTCTAATTAAATAAAAAATGGTGAGATTGTAAAAAAAATATAGAAATTGTCACATTAATTTTATTTTAAACGATCTACAAAAGGAATAGATAAAAAATTTGTAAAAAAAAAAAGTAATAAGAAAATTAGACGGACAACGTGTTAAAATAACTTTTCACATCAGTTAAAAACTGGTTACCAACATTTGGTTGTTTGAACAAACCTACATGAATAATCTCATTTTGCACATTGGTGGTAATCTCATTTTGCACATTGGTGGTTTGAACAAACCTACATGAATAATCCCATTTTGCACATTAGCTATATTTGTGAATTGACGTGGAATTTGTACCAGAAATTAGAAAAAGAACACTTTTCACGTCATTTGGGTTATAATTCTCGTGAAAAGTATTTTTTTAATATTTATTTTATTTTTTAAATAACCACAATAATAACTTATATAAATAAATAAAACATCATTCATCAGTTAATACAAAATCATTCTGGATAATGCTACTGACTATAAACTAATCTATTCCCAAACTCAACATTAGAGAAATAGCAGAAAAAAAAAAAAGAAGTCATTTAATTATATAACGGTTAATACTCACATGTAATATTACATATATAAGTTGTTAATAATTATTAATCATTCCCAATAATATTATATATAAATTAACATTAAAGACTTTATGGCAATTTATAAGCAAACTAAGCCGTACCAATAATAACTTCTCCAATGATAACCTTAATTAATAGCCTGCATAGAAAGAGTTAAGAAACTAACTAGTAGCAGGAAAATTTAAGTATCACACTACAAGTTTGACATTAACTTTTTCAAGTAAACAGACTACAAACTTGTTCAGTCACAAATACACTCTAAAAACTATCAACTATACATTTGTCTATTTCATTTATAGAAAAGTTATATATGATACTTTACATAAAACAATTTTAGCAAAAATTGAATAAAATTTTTCTTGTAATTTAGATAATTTCCAAAAAAAAAACTTGTTAAAATCCAATCAAATTTAACCTAGAACAATTTAATCAATGCATTTGAGAATAGGATTTGAATCTAATTAAAATTTCCTAATCTTAGTCATTTAAAGTATTTGTTTAACCTCAACTTTAATATAGCAATAAGCTTCATTCATAGAATAATCGTTTTCATAAAATAATTACAAGGTTTAAATTACCTCTTCACACATATGCGTGAGTACTATAAACCTTTCTTTATTTAAATCAGATATGTTACTCATTCCTTTCGAATAATCTCAATATTATCACTTTGTAATAAGTCAATATCGTAGAATATCTAAAACATTTAAAAAGCATGAATCCTTACTTGTGTTATAAATATCATTTTTTAGAATAATTATATAAATATATACTTATATATTACCTAAAGTCAAGAGTCCATAATAGTTGTCTAATAATGACATTCATCCAACACATGGCATAATAGCTACATTCAAATGAGTCAACTTGTTTATTATATTACATTCATAAGATTTACAATTCAATTACATTATAAACTTTGTAAATTAACTGTGATGCATTATACCTTAAAAATAATAATGTCGATATTTTTTCTTTGATTGCCCCTTCCACTCAACACATTTGTGCCGACAATGACCCTAATCAAATTAAATGTTATTATATCTTTATAACATTATTCTTGTAATATAAAATATATCTGAAAGCATTTCAGAGTTACCAATTTAATAAGTGTCTCGTGTCAATAGTGAATTCATGGTGTAAAAAGCAAAATCAAACTACAATATAATCCTTAAAAATAAGAACTTGTTAATAAGACCTGTAATATAAAAACTAATTAGTAACATAGTAATTAATTTATTAGTTATTTGTATGGAGCTAAAAATAATACATATATATTAATCAATTAACCCAGATATGTATGAAGTCAAAAATATTTGTTTTCTTGATTCACTCATTTCACTCATCCTTGTTTGCATGTATTGTTGAATTGAGGTTTTGTTATGACCAACTTTTTGTAAGAATTGCGGATAAAAAAATCCATATATCTATGTCATCTCTTGGTTTATACTCAACTCATGCAAGTAACTATTGGGTCAAAAACATATATAGAGGCTTAAATAATTAGTTTTTACTGTATGGAATTAATTAATAAAATTACTTACCTTTGTTATAATTGTATAATGAAGATGTTTAGCATGATATTCCTCGAACTAATCTCTAAAGCATCAAACAGTGATATGTACATGGACATATATGCATTTTCAACACCAAAAACATTTTTTGTGAAAGACACATGGACAATGGTCCAAATAAATGATGATGATATGTTGTGAAACTCAACTAAGGGATTCCTTATGTATCATCTGCAAGCCTTCCAACACCCACAACATGTTTTCCTTTATTAACGTCATCCTAAACATTCAAAGTCATTTTATAGTATTTAGTATTAAAGTTAATAATACATACAATTAAATTAAACAAATTGTACCTTTTTACATGATGAAATAACCTTCATCAAATTTCGAGGCTATGCAATAAAGGTGTTAAGTGCTTGCCCCAAGAATTAAACCTATATAGTAGGCATAGGTACTAGGGCACTAGGGTGTCTAACATCCTCGATGACCATTCTGACCCATCGTGGCTGTATAGGAACCCCATAGATGGTTATGCCCCTCTAATAACCACATATAACTCACACCTATCATTAAAATCATGAGAATGAGTATCGTGCAAAGTAAATAATCATGCCTATGTTAGCATTGTATTTAAATAGTGGAATTTTATAGTTATCAATTTGTATGTAAATACAACTCACACCTTTTATTAAATGAGAATTTCAGTGCAACACCGAAGTGGTTAATAAGATATTAGGTCAACTCTTAAGGTGTTTTGTTCGGGGTAATGTGAAGTCTTGGGAAGAACATTTACCATATATTGAGTTTGCATATAATAGAGTAGTAAATGTATCTACTAAGTGTTCACCATTTGATATTGTATATGGTTTTAACCCACTAATACATCTTGATCTTGTGCCTTTGCCACTTGAGTTTGCTTTGGATGTAGATGGAGCAAGTAAGGTCGAAAGAGTGAGATCTCTTCATGCAAAGATTAGAGAACAAATTGAGATGAGATACACCAAAGTGGTGGCTAAAGCAAACCAACATAAAAAGGATGTGCAATTCAAAGAAGGAGATTTGGTTTGACTTCATCTAAGGAAGGAGAGATTTCCTAATCTTAGGAAATCAAAATTGGTGCTTAGAGGGAATGGACCATTCAAAATCCTCAAGAAACTTGGGGCTAATGCTTTTCAACTTGACCTCCATAACACTTATACTTGTAGTAATTCTTTCAATGTTAGTGATTTATCTCCTGTTGTTGTAGGTTAAGAGGAGCATAACTTGAGGACAAGTTCAACTCAAGAAGGAGGGTTTGATGGAGGACCATCCTTGAATAGAAGAGTTACAAGAGCCATGCACAAAAGGATACAAGAGAGAAGTTGAGAGTCAACTCAAATCTCAAAGTCAAAGTCAAAGTCAAGAGTCAACTCAAGACTTCTCCTTAATTTGTAATAGGACTTGTAACCTACTAAGCATTTTGTAAACTTGTAATTAGGTTTAGAAACATTTAAATTTGGACCTTGTAACGTGTTAAAGGTCCACAACTATGCATGTTTGGGCTTGGATCGAAAATTAGAGTATCTTGTGAGAGAGAGTGGCGCACACTCTCCCTAGGGAGAGTGGAGAGAGTTTTAGAGGGAAAGTAATGGAAAGAACACTAACTCAATTTAAATTCTAACCCTTGAATGAGATCTAAATCTAAGGGATAAGTTTAAATTCAGCTAGTACATGCTTTTGGCACTACTTAAAAGTGAATTACAACCTTAAGATCTAGATCTAATCTTAGGGTTGGAATTCAAACATGAGTCATAAGTTTCCCACCACTTCTTACCTTCACCGTGGCCTTTAGATGGGATCTTAATCCAAAGGCTGGGATTGATGATCCGTGTGAGGTGCTTGAGAAGGCTTTCCACCCGTTGATCTCAATCCTAATCCAAGGGTTGAGATTAGAAGCTTGGACTCCAAGTTGGTGCCAACTCCATGTAGTATAAATAGGAATTCTTTTGAATTATAAATAATTTTGACAAATTGAATAGAAATTCAGAAATTTCGTGAAAGCATTTCTCTCTTGAGTTCTTGTAAAGAACCTAGAATCTTATCAATGGCTTCTTGATCCATTGTGGCGATTCCACCTTGAGCTTATTAGCACTTGCTATGGTGCTTCCATTTCTCTTCTAAATCCGTTTGCTTCTTTCTTTTCTCTTTGAACCGTGAGCTTCTCCTAATCAAAACGTGAAGTCTCCATTGAAGCATGAAGATTTGTATCTCATGAGCACTTCTCCTTGAGGATTGCATCACTATGTTAGCATTGTATTTAAATAGTGGAATTTTATAGTTATCAATTAGTATGTAAATACAACTCATACCTTTCATTAAATGAGAGTTTCGGTGCAGTACAACTTCCTTTGCTACTAACTTTATCATTGTCATGTACTGGAGACAATTACTGCATGGATTTCAACCTATTGTCCAACCTCTCCTCAAACTTATCTTCAAACTCTTTAAACAAATCCTGACGAATTTGATCATACATTTATTATTGCAACTGCTCCAAGGTGAGGGCAAGCACAATGAGGCAAAGCTAAGGGGAGGTTCATGAGGGCGAGGGCAGGCATGGCAATGGCGAGGCCAAACATGGCATGGCATTGCGAGGATTTTACTTACAAAGCGCGATAGAGAAAGAAAAGAAAGTCGAGGTGCGAAAGACGAAAGTGAACATGGGAAAGGGAGATAAGAAAATAAAATTGAAATTTCTGGTCAATTTTTAGAGGAACTGACATGAATTACCCATACAACGTCTATTTTGTACTAGTGTATACCAATACAACTTCTTAAAGTTTTTGTTAGAAATATAGATTGTGGGTCTAACTCAACCCTACAAAATCAACATGTAAGGTGAGGGTTACCCCTATTTATATACAGTTAATAGATCATATTTCTAGGCGATGTGAGATCTCCAACATACTCTCTTCACGTCGAGAACTAGACATCTCGAGCGATATACCCAAGAATAACAAATAATCCGATGATATGGTATGATACCATGTTAGAAATGTGAGTTATAAGTCTAACTTAACTCTACAAAATCGACTTGTAAAGTGAGGGTTACCCCAACTTATATACACTTAACAAACCATATTTCTAGGTAACGTGAGATCTCTAACAATTTTATTACATGTGAAACAATAAAAATTTATAACTCATTTATTTGATCTTTCTTCTTCTGTTTTTTGTTTTTAATTGCAAAATTATCGCTTTGTTTATATTTTGTTTTTTAATTTCAAAATTTGTACAGAAATTGAGAAAGTAATTTTTCCCTCTTTTTCATGCATAAATATTTAAAAACAAGAAAAAATAAAAATAATATTAGAATTTTCTTCATTTCCTTCATAAATGTTTTAAAAATAAATCTAAATTTAAAATCACAATTTTATAATTAATGAAAAATGAAAATAATAACAATACAAATAAACTAATCCTTTATTTTTATAAATTTAGTTATATTATTGCTTAATCGTATAAAATTATTTTATTTTATTCTTTGAAATTTTTGTTATTTTTTTAATCCATTTTCTTTTAATCTCTATAATTTTCTCTTTTTTGATTTTGGTAATTTTATTAAATTTCTTAACAGTAAAAATCAAAATCAAACAAAAAATATTATAGAAATTAAAAATAAAAATAAAATTGAAAAAGAACTAAAAGCGGTTATAATCACATGTCTTACAATATTGATTAAGTCAATATTTTGTGAGACAACTTAAACTATTCAGGTAATGTTTGCTTACTTTGAATCATTTATTTAATCAAATTATTTTAAAAGTATGTCTTCTATTTAATCAAATTATTTTAAAAATATCTTCAAAAAATATTTGATAAACAACTACCGTACATATATAATAAAAAATCAGTTATAAAAATATAAAAAAAGAAAAATACATATACATATATATTTTTTATATATATATATATATTTTATGAGTAAGTAGTTCACTGTCAAAATTTGTTTTTACTTAGTGGTTGATATGCAAAGGCTGGACCAAAATTCACTACTTGAATAGCTCCAGTTCGCTATAAATAGTCTTGTCTTCTCAAATAGCTTCAGCGCAGTGATAACTCATCACACTACTGTTAAGCTTGCTATAATCTTCCTTGCTTCCTAGACCTATCAATCACCCCATGGCTAATTCTAATACTCTCATGCCCATTTTCTTGGTCTATCTATTCCTTACCTTCCATTTCTCCTTCCTAGTTACCGCAAATTTCTATCGGACTATCTCTCCAACACCTCTAGGTTCCCGTGAGGAGAAACTCACCCATTTCAAGTTTTACTTCCATGAAATTTATACTAGCCAAAAGCCCTCCGTGGTCATAGCCGCCGAGCCCCTCAAGGGTAAGCACAACTCTCCCTTGCCATTTGGGTCCATAACGGTGCTGGAAAACCCTTTAACAATTGAGCCCGATGTGGACTCCAAACTCATAGGGAAGGCACAAGGGTTTTACCTATCTGCAACCAAAAGAGAGGGCATAGAATTGGAGTTAGTCATGGGTTTTACCATTACCATCACAGAAGGAGAATATGATGGTAGCACTATTTGTGTGTTTGGGAGAAACGTCATCGTCACTGACGTGAGGGAGATGCCAATTATTGGTGGGACAGGTGCTTTCCGCTTTGCACGTGGCTATGTTGAAGCGAGGACTGCCCAGGTCGACTACTACGTAGGAGATGCTATTGTGGAATACAACGTGTATGTGACCCATTATTCATCTAGCTCTTCGTCTAAGGAAGAATTTAACGAGGGAATCCAGTTCATGGAAGACCCCATTCTAGGCAAAACAAATACTTTTTAGAAAATATGCATGCTTTTAGAACTACTTTCACCCGTAGTTTAATAATTACAAGGGTTTATTTACGTGTGAGTTAGCAATAAAAGTTGTAAAATATGTATCATGTTTTAGCGGTTAAAACGAGCAGGATTCACAAATGTGATACAAATTTGTAAGTTTGTAGATTAAGTCGCGTTCACAAATAAGTTCATAAATTGAACTGTTGAAAAGTTGTAATATAGAAAAGAGAGGGAAAGACAAGGTCATCTATCATGTAACAGGTATATGAGTGATGTGATAAATGAACAGAGAGAAAATGACGTATAACTACGTGGAAGTTTGGTTTAACTTTCGATAAAGTGATCCTGATTATATAACTGATTAGTATAGTTAAATTTCATCATGTTTGAATAGTTTCATATTGGAGAATAATTTATAATTAATTTTATGATAACATGATTCTGATTATATAATTGATTATAGAAAAATTTCATCATGTTTGTATAGTTTCGTATTGGAGAATAATTTATAATAAATTTTATGTTTAAAAAATTTTATATAGTTTTTGTATCGGATAAAAAATTATATACTGAATTTTTTTTATAATTTAATTTTATAATGAAAATACCTAAATATAAATCATTTAACTTCGAAATCAAATTTAATTTAAAATAATTTTATAAAACTAAATTTAAAAGTATCAATTTTACATGTACTTATCCAAATACATCTGCTTAAATATGTTTTTTATTTGCGTATTTTAACCAGATTTTATATTTTATCGTTGACTTTTCGTTTGTATTTGCTTTTTAATTTCTATATTTTGACTGCATTTGATCTTGGGTCTCATCGTTTAACTCAATTAAATTGTAAATAGTCATCTATGTACTACATGTGTATTTCAATTCACTTATAATTTATAATTTATTTAAGATGTATGACTTCTCGTACTTTTATTCATTTTTGCTTCTGCCTTCAAACCTTAGTTTTATTTGTTTTTAATCTCAGTACTTTTATTATATTTTGCTTTTGGTCCGTGTCTAGTTTAAGGTCTGGACATAATATGAGCAAAATAAACTACCATTTTACTTCCTGGAGCTGTATGAGTAAGACAATTTAGTCCTTCAAAGATAAAAAAAAAAAAAATAGCAAAATAATCTTTAGAAGTTTAATAATTTTAATCTTTGAAAAATATTTATTGTCATTTTAGACCTTGAACTATATCATTTATTTTCATTTTGATTCTTAAATGATATAGTTCAAGATAATTCTAGATATCTTTCATTTTGGTATTCTAGATAAGGGACTAAAATGACAAAAAAATATATAAATTAGGGACCAAAATGACAGTTAGATTTTTCTAGACTAAAATATAGTACATATTATAATTTGAAATTCAAGACTAAATGATAGTTTACATAATATGGAAATAATTGTCAAATATATATCTTAGTTTGAATTTGAGGATGTTAAGTTTTTGAAAAATGACATGAAAAAATAGGGTAAAGTTCAATGGCAAACGTAAGCGTGATTTTGATATAATTAATATGGAGCCTGAGAGTCATAAAAATAGTTCATTGAATTTCAAAATTACTTCCGTACAGAGATTGACTACATTGTAATGTCATTTCCAAATTTATGAAAAAATTAGATGAAGATCAAGAGTAAAATATGGTATATGTAAAGAAAAAAGTTAAAAAAATAAAAATTAGGGAAGAAATAAAAATTAATAAAAATATAAAGATAAAAATATTTCAAATAAATTAGAAGTAAATTTATGTGAATGTTGACGAGGTGGACCATTGTTGTCACATAAACTTATTTTTAAAGAATTGAATAATAAATTCTAAAAATTAAATGAGATAAAAATATTTGCATTAAAAAAAAGTTAGAGATGAAATAACGGTAAAAATACAATTGAAAAAACATATCCAAGCCTTAATGCTAGAGAGATTGTGAGCATTTCAGCCGAAAAATAGCCAAACCAGATATTATCGGCTATATGTCAAAACATGAAAATATAAACTATTATAAGACCTTAGCTTTTGTCAAAAAACTTCTTGTTTAAAATTACACTCACGCTTACTTTACCAAACTTAAAAAGTAAGCACATGTTATTGGTTCTTGATGCTTAGACTTTACCAAACTTAAAAAGTAAACACATGACATGTTATTGGTTCTTTACACTCACTTACTCATAATATTTGCAGCAAGGAAACTTGACAAACAGGGACGCTCCAATATTGAGAAAAGGAAATGAAAGGTGACTTTACGTCCTTACCAACATTCCGACTATAATTAATGGATAAAAGTTTTTTCTCGTTTGCTAAATGATTCGGAGAACAAGATACAAGGTACACTCATGTCTAATCTCTTCTTTTCTTTCATTTAATAAATGATTAGGAGATCATTATATTTATGAATTTTCTTATCCTAATAGTATTAGTTCATTGACTATTATTATTATCATTAGAGTAAACCGTGTAAACCGTACTAAGAATTAAGAAGGTGAGAAGGAGATTAGTATTTGATTCAATAGATTAAGGACGATCTTAACCTAAAAAAATATATCTATTTTTCCTGGATTTGGGTTAGCCGAGGTGTGCTCGGTATGGAGTTTTATCATGGTCCCTCCTTTACGTGAGTTATGTTGTTGGTTAATTTTCATTAGTCTTTTATGTTAATTAGTCCATGGTATTTATGGATTCAGTATTAGCGTTCTATCTCCATGAATCTCGCAAAGGTAGTTGTATAAGTCCATAAGTTCTCCTTTTTCAAAAAATAGTTAGAGGCCGAGAAGGGGCGTTACACCAGCTCGGCACTGGCCTAGGAAGGGGAGGTCGGTGCATCAAGATCGGTCCAGTACATCAGCCCTCCGAACTCAAGCCAAGGTGGTCATGGGTTGAGTTAAGTGCAAGGCTGGGGTGGACGATGTCCGAGGTTGGCGCGCCTGTCTATTTTGGGCAGGAATTCGAACAGTTGGTATTCTCTTTATTTTGAATTTAAAGTGGGCAGTTCTACGTCATGATTGACGCATTGGTAACTGCATCCACGTGGTTTCATTACCTTTTAAATGCGTTTAACTGCACAAAAACTGTTCATTACCCTTTAAATACTCTCTTTGTGCCTTAATAATTTCTTGTTTCCCAACTGTTGAGCGCGCCTCTTGCTTTCTTTTTTCCTTCACCTTCTTCCAGAGTTCTCGAGCCCATTCTTGTTTGCTTCTCTCACGTTCATTTCTTTGCTCCTTCCTTCATGTTTGTTGCCATCACAGTTTCTCTCGTGTCTACACCTCGAGTTGCACTTCAAGTTCTTGCCTTTCTCCTCCCTTCCTCTCCTTCGGTTAGGTATGTCCACTTCTTCTCACTTAGCCGCTACTCGCGACACAAATAGCTTGGTCATTGTCTCAAATGAGATATTTGACGTTGAATCGCCGGAAGGGGTTAGGTCTCCTTCTGGTGGGGTTTCCTCCGCCGAGGAGACCACAGGTGCCACTGTTCACGTCAAGGTTCCCTCTGTTGGGGTTGTGAATGAAGTTGTGGCTTCCTCCCGAGGTCGAGGAGGGGCTCGAATTCCCCCTCCTGCTGGGAGGAAGGAAGATGAGGCGTGCTCGTCTAGGCGCGCTCCCCCCGTATCTCCTGAACCCAATTTCTTGTGACTCGTGGGAGAGGTTTTAAATCATGTGTCTGTATATGATAGTTCAGCTAAGTTACTCCCAGTTCTTAGATCTTGTAATATAGTTCGAACTCGATATGTAGACTTTGTTAGCTATAGGGCGAGCATGCCGAACCATAGGGTTCATACTCGCATGTTCAATGAAGGTCGGCCAGCCATCTCAGTATATGAGTACATGGTCGGCGAGTTCAGCATTGAGTTTTCGCTGACTAGGTGCGAGTCTGAGGTCTTATCCTTCTTAAATGTGGCACCTAGTCAGCTTCACCCTAATAGTTGGACGTTCCTTTTAGCGTTCCAACTTCTATGTCAATTGCTTAGTATGAAGGCAACTTCACGCTCTTTCCTCTACTTCTTCAACCTCATGTACGATCACAAGGCCGGTTGGGCCTCCCTTTGTGGTTTTCTGGTCGTGGGACCTTTGTTGACCCTTTACTCACAATCGTTTAAAAACTTTAAAAATCTCTACTTCAGGCTTTACCCGACCACTGACGAGGCCGTAAAGGCCTTCTTTTTCAAAACGAACCTGTCACCGAAGTACCATTTACACTGGTCTCTACCGCGGAGGTTCAACTCTATCCCCCAAGGAGAGCTCTTTACCGCTGATCTTAATATTATTAGCATACTATCTGGGCTACCTCGGCCCATCAATACCCGAGCTCTGATTCAAGCCGCTAGAGATAAAGATCCGAAGGGTAAATTCATAGGTAATCACTATTGTGTGTTTTCTTTGTAAAAGATGGTCTTTTAATAACTTGTACTTGTTTTGTGCAGAATTCATGGCGGGAAACTTTGATCTGGTGGCTATCCTCAAAGACCCTAAATTCTCGAAGGAGCAGGTATCCGGATCGAGGATCCGAGTGCCTATCTCGGGAGAGACGAGCAGACCGACACCGCCGCCCGAGTCGACTCCACGACCTACCCCTCCTCAACCATCTCCGGCTAAGAGGGCCAGGGCGAGCTCTCTAGTTCGGATGGAGACCGAGTTGGAGGACATTCCAAACGTACCCACGTGGTTTCCCCAACCGACTGTCATTCTGAGGGGGGATGCCACTCTTCCTCCCGGGGTGTCTTGGCAAGGAATGGAAGGAGACGATCCCCGACTAGAGCACATGGCCGCCAAAGTGGCCCCGGGAGAGTCATTGTGGGGGTGTCCTTCCGTGGGAAGGATGTGCAGTTGGGAGAGCCCGCCCTTATGATGTCGCGCTGCTTGACGCGATTGGGGTGGACAAGAACCTTGACGAGCTGAAGGTCATGTTGAGACGAGCATTGGCTGTGGCCCGTCACACAAAGCAATGTGCCTCCACCCAGCGAACTGGCGAGGCAGCTCGGAGATCTCTCGGTTGAAGCTTGCTAAGGAGGAGGTCGAGCTCAATTTCAATTCCCTGACCACCGAGCTGAGCAAGGCTCATGCCGTTATGGAGAGCCTCGAGGGCAAGGTCATGTTGACAAGGGAACAGGCTATGAAGGCTGAGGAGAAGGTGCAACAACTGGGCCCAAAGCTAAGTCAGGTCGAGGAATAGCTGACCTAGGACGAGGCAACCATTGCCGAGCAGCGAGGTCAAATCGAAGCGTTGCAGGCCGGGTGCGCGTCAAGCTTGTCATCTGATGCCCAGGCTGATGGAGGAGTCTTTCCACTACTTGAAGGATGTGGTGGACGGTCAGTGGGTGGACCGAACTTAATTTGTTGCCCTATTTTTCTTTTGTTTATGGTCGCCTTGTTAGGCGTAGTTTTGTAATATTGGCATCCCGTGTCGTACTTCACATTTCAATTGTTATAAATGTTGCATCTTTTTGTTCTCGTATTCTCGTCTTTGTTATTTCGTTGTTTGTTGGGAAGCCCATCGTGGAACTCGAAGTTCCTAAGGATCGGAAGGGGTCGAGTGTCGGGCTGGACGCGAAGTCCAGTTTGGAACTCGAAGTTCCTAAGGCTCAGAAGGGGCCGAGTGCCGGGCTAGACGCGGAGTTCAGTTTAGAACTCGAAGTTCCTAAGGCTCGGAGGGGGCCGAGTGCCGGGCTGGACGCGAAGTCCATTTTGGAACTCGAAGTTCCTAAGGCTTGGAAGGGGCCGAGTGCCGAGTTTAGAGGAGTATGTTGTCAGTGAAAAACAGAGTGTAGTTTATTTATGGCTTTTCATAGTGCCTCATTAAAAACTCCCCTAGAAAAACCCTCCTTAGGAAAAAAATCCGAGTAGAGGGAAAAGAGTACACCAGCCTTATTAAAGAAACTTATTAATAGCAACGAAAAGAAAGTGCTACAAAACATAAACTAACTGAAATAAGTCTTCAAGTGAGTGGCATTCCAAGTGCTGGGAAATAGGCGGCCACTCAACTCTTGTAGCTTGTATAAGCCGTTGCGAAGACTTTCGAAGATGCGATATGGATCCTCCCAGTTGGCGGTGAGCTTGTCGTGGGCTCGGTCTCAGCGTGCGTCCCCTGTCTTTCTCCAAACGAGGTCACCCGGGATGAATGACCGATGTCGAACCCGTGAGTTATAGCCTTTTGTCGCTCTTAGCTTGGTAGCAAGTTCCCAAACCCAAGCTTCTTCTTGGAACTCTTGAATGAGGGCGAGCTCGTCTCTAAATGCTTCTTCATTCTGAATCATAGCATCGACCCCATAAGTGAGTCGGAAAGGCGTCTCTTGGGTAGATGACTAAGGTGTGCAATGGTATCCCCAAAGTATGTTGGGTATCTCCTCGGCCCAAGATCCTTTTGCCTGACCGACCTTCCTCTTCAACTCGCTTAATATGATTTTGTTTGCTGCTTCGGCATGCCCATTGATTTTGGGGGTGCTCAACCGATGAGGTCCGAGTAAGATACCGAGCTGAGTTAGAAAGGTGCGAAAGGTACTATAAATAAATTGTCGACCATTGTCGGTTATTATACTATGGGGGAGCCCATGTCGACAGATAATATGTTTCTAAACAAATTGTTGAACTTGCTTAGCCGAGATGGTGGCCGCTGGCTCATCCTCTATCCACTTAGTAAAATAATCGATGACGATAAAGAGGAATTTGACTTGCCTTTTTGCTGGAGGAAAGGGATCGAGTATGTCCATACCCCAAAGTGTGAATGGCCATGGGGAGAATATGCTTTGAAGTGTTGCTGGCGGAGAGGAAGGTAACAAGTCGTACTCCTGACATTTTTTGCAAGTTCGGACATAGTCCTTGGCATCCTTTTTCAATGTCGGTCAGTAGTACCCGGCTCAGATTATCCTCACAGCCATGTTTTGCGCTCCAGAATGCATTCCACACATGCCATTGTGAAGCTCGTCCATGACGTATTGTGCTTGATCTGGAGTTAAACACTTCAACAAGGGAGAGGAGAAACCACGTCAATATAAATCTTGATTTTGTAGGACATAAAAGGAAGCTTGTCGTCGTAGTCATTGGGCCTCATAATTCTCGGCGGGTAACATGCCATTCTAGAGATAAGACAACAGAGTGTTCATCCAAGTGCTTTGACTGTCGTCGACCCAGTTTATCTCAACTCGGTCCCAACTTGGGGACAGTAAAACTTCCTGGATTATAGAGTGATGTTGTCCCCCTTTGCGGAAGCTCGCCAACTTGGACAGGAGATCAGCTCGGTCATTCTGATCTTGAGGAATATGGATGACTTCAAATTTAGTGAAATGGGACAACAGGTTCTTTACGCGGTGATAATATTGTTGGAGGAGTGGTTCCTTTACTTGGAACTCCTCGTTCACTTGCGAGGTGATGAGTTGTGAGTCGCTAATGCACTTTAGGTATCGGGCACCCATGTCCCGGGCTAACCTAAGCCCAGCTAAGAGGTCCTCATATTCTGCTTGATTGTTTGATGCTACAAAGGAGAAACGTATGGCCTGTTCCAAGACTAGGCCATCTGGACCTTCCAATATGACTCTGGCACCGCTTCCTTTTTTATTTGAAGATCCATCTACACGCAGGGTCCACCAAATGTTCCGTTCTCCAAGCTCGGGAAGCTCTGTAAGGAAGTCGGCCAAGAATTGCGCCTTCATGGAGCCTCTAGGTTCAAAGGTGAGGCCGAACTCTAAGAGCTCGACCGACCATGCGGTCATACGTCCAGCTAGGTTGGGGCGCTGTAGAATCTGACGGATGGGATGGTCGGTACAGACAACTATGTCATGACTTCAAAAATAATGTCGAAGTCGCCGAGCTGTGAAGATTAGCCCAAGGACCAGCTTCTCGACTGTTTGGTATCGGGTTTCAGCGGGTTGTAATGTTCGGCTCACAAAGTAAATAGGGGTCTAATACTTGTCGACTTCTTTAACCAATACTGAGCTAAGTGTATTCTTGGAAACTACCAAGTAGATGTATAAAGGCAAACCTGGGGATGGGCTTCCCAAGGTCGGTAAGGTGGAAATTTGTTTTCGAAGTTTGGCAAAGGCTGCCGCACACTCGATATTCCATTTGGAGTGTCTTGACTGCTTAAGGAGTCGAAACAACGGCTTGCTATGCTCGACTAATTTAGGTAAGAAGCGTGAGAGGGCGGCGAGCCGACCATCCAAGCGTTGCAAGTCTTTGAGACAGGTCAGACTCGACATGGAAATGATGGCCTCACACTTGTCTAGGTTGGCCTCGATGCCTCTCTGAGAGATCATGAATCCTAGAAATTTCCCGTTGCCTACCCCAAAGGCGCACTTTTTTGGGTTCAAATGTATCTGATGTCGGCGTATCTCGGTGAATATTTCCCACAAGTCGGCTGGGTGGTCAGCATGGGTAGTTGATTTCACCACCATGTCATCAACATACACCTCGATGTTCTTGCCGATTTGTTTATCAAATACCTTGTCCATCAACCTTTGGTAAATGGCCCCAGCATTCTTTAGGCCGAAGGGCATGGTCTTGTAGCAATAATTTGCAGTGGCTGACATGAAGGCCGTTTTTGGCTCATCTGGGGGGTAAATCGGTATTTGATTGTATCCTGAGTAGGCATCAAGGAAACTGAAGATCTTATACCCTGCTCTATTATCTACTAGACGATCAATGCTCGATAAAGGATAGGTGTTCTTAGGGCAAGCTTTGTTGAGATCGATATAATCGGTGCACATCCGCCACTTCCCATTGGCCTTCTTTACCATTACCACATTTGCGAGCCAAGTGGTATATATAATTTCACAAATGAATCCAACCTCAAGTAATTTTGTGACTTCTTTCTGGACGGCTGGTCGGCGCTCTTCGCCGAGCTTCTTCTTTCGTTGGGCGACAGGACTTGCATGGGGAAGCAAAGACAACTTGTGGCACATTAAGGTAGGATCTATGCCCGGCATGTCGGAGGCTTCCACGCGAAGAGGTCGACATTATCTTTAAGTGTCTTGGTTATATTTTCCAGAGCGTGGGTGACCAGAAGAGAGCCGATTTTGGTGGTTTTGTGGGATAAGGGCTCGAGCTGTAACTCGAGTAGGGGCTCCGAGAATGAGGGACGTTCTTCTTGAAACTCGGCCCGGGGGTCAATGTCCAGGTCATCATCTGAGCGGTGACTGGTTTGGTTGGCGTGTCCGTTCGTGGTCGGATGGAGTAAGGGGTGATCTTGAGACTTTTGACATAACACACCCTAGCGACCTTGGGATCGGCGTTTACTGTGACGATCTTTCTACCTTCGTCCGGAAACTTCATGGCCCTGTGTGACATTGATACAACGACACCGAGTTGATTAAGCGTGTGTCTCTCGATAATGACGTTGTACGAGGTGTCAACGTCTATTAGTATATACTTGACGTTAATAGTTCGGTACGTGTCCCTGCAGCCGAAGGTGGTGAGGAGTTCGACGTATCCACAGACATGTATTCTTTCCCCTACGAAGTCGAGTAACGGTTCGGGGTGCGATTGGATAATGGAATCTGGCAACTCGAGCTGCTTGAATACTGTCCAATATAGGACGTCGGCCGAGCTCCCTTGATCTATCAGCACCTTTCGGACACGCCAATTAGCAATGGTAGCTGATATTACCATAGGGTTAGTGTGGTCGGGATTATCAATACGAAGGTTGGCATCAGAGAAAGTAATAGTTGGGAGTGATCTTTTCCTGGAGATTTCTACATTATTCACACTTTTAAAGTACCTCTTTCTGGCCGATGAAGAGACACCAGCCCCTACGAATCCACCCACAATCGTATTGATTGTTCCCTGAACTTTATCGAGGTTCTGGTCGGGCTCTTTCTTGCGGCCTTGTTCTTTTCATTTTTTCCATGATTGTCGATCCTCTGCTTCGTTGTCGGGCTCTCGAGACCGAGGTCTATAGTTGGCTCTGGAGTCCCGCTGGTCATGCTTTTCCACTCACTGTTGTTCGGCCTGAACAAAACGGTGCAATTACCCTAATCTGACGAGTCCCTCAATAAGATTTCGGACTTACCGACACTTCTCCGTGGTGTGCCCCTGGTTTTGGTGGTGGCGCACTTCTTGGCAAGGTCGACCTGTACCGGGGTGTGCGAAGGTGAAGGCGGCCGCACCAAGTCTAGGGCGTACGCCTCTCTAAGGATTCTTTCCCTAGAAGCGTTTAAGGGCATGTACGAAGTATATCGAGTTGGTTGGCGCTGTTTGGGTTTCTCAGCTCGGCGTGAGGGAACCTCCTTTTGTCTAGGGGAGTCGGCCCGTTCCCGAGCTCGACGTTTGGCTTCAATATTTTCTTCAATCGCCATGAATCGGGCCGCCCTAGTGCGAAGTTCGTTCAATTGTTAGGCGATTCTGCAAACTATGAATCTGAGAAAGGGCCGGGTTTGAGGCCGACCTGTATGGTTTGTAGGGTAACCGTAGGGTGGAGGTCGGGTATCGTTCTACAGGCCTCAACGAAACGTGTCATGTAGTCTTTGAGGGATTCTCGGTCCTTCTGAGTCATGTGGTACAAGGTGATTGCTGTGGTCGGCGTCGGCTTAGTGTCGGCAAACCGAGCTTGAAAATGGTCGTAGAGGGTGTCGAAGGAGTCAATGGACATGGGGGAAAGTGAGTAGTACCATTTGAGGGCCGTCTCTTTGAGGGTTGTAGGGAACATCCTACAAAAGACATGGTTGTCATCGGACAACAAGGCGACTTGTGTTAAGAAAGCTTGGACGTGGGTGGTGGGATCTGTAGTTTCGTCATATTTATCATGTGTCGTACACCTCCAAGCTTCAGGGACCTGTGTCACCATGATGGCAGGGGTAAAACGGGTCAGGGCTGAGATCTTCCCGAGTCCATTGGCTCTGGGGGGAGGACCGAGGTCTGTAAATGGTTGAGCGTGGGATGGTGTGTGTCGGGCTACGGAGGTCGCAACATGAACGTCTTCCCTTGTGGTGTGTTGGTGAGTGTAACCGATTCGCGAATTAGAACGGGTCTGCTCCCTATTTCGCGCCTCGCCTTCTTCATTCTGATAAGGAGGAACCCGATTTGGGATCCTTTGAATTCTTTGCCTTAAGGCTTGTAATTCTAGGCTATGGGCCTGGGCCTCCGCATCCCTCTGGCGTTGAATTGCTTGTAAATCGGCCTGGGTAGTCTGTAACACTCTCTGGGTGTCTCGATGTTGTGCTCGTAGGACTTCCAAATGAGCTTGCATCTGCTCTTGTGCTTCCGCCACTACTGCGTTCACTTGTGCTCTGATTACTTCCGCTACGGCGGGATCCATCATTGGATTAGAGTGGCTACGCGTGCGGACCATCTAATCTCGTGAGTCGTGGGATGACGAATTATCTCGCCCCACGGTGGGCGCCAAAATGTTCTTGTTGGATTTGGGTTAGCCGAGGTGTGCTCGGCCTGGAGTTTTATGATAGCGAGAGGGATTGGTCCCTCCCTTGTGTGAGTTGTGTTGTTGGTTAATTCTTCATTAGTCCTTTATGTTAATTGGTTCATGATATTTATAAATTCAGTATTAGGGTTCTATCTCTATGGATTTCGCAAAGGTAGTTGTATAAGTCTATAAATTCCCCTTTTTTAGGAAACAATTAGAGGTCGAGAAGGGGCGTTACACAAGCTCGGCACCGACATAGGAGAGGTAGGTCGGTGCTTCAAAATCGATCCAATACAATATCAAATATAATATTTTTTAAACAATTAAATAAGAAATGTTTTTGAAATTTCATGAAACCTTGAGAATATTAATATAATTCATTTTTTTTGTTGTTGATTACGATAAAGGTGATTTAAAAAGACCGTGCGTATGATTTTTGTTTTTTTTTTCAATAAGTGATTCTCGATTTATTCATTTATAGTATGATACGGGACTATTGTAATAGGGACACGTGGCAGTAGAGAAAAAGGGTAGTTAGAAGTCTGTTACAAGTCTGTTACAAGCTGTTGGCAGCTATAAATAATAATTGTAATGCAGAATGAGTTTTTTTAGCTTACACAGAACTCTTTGTAACAATTTCTCTCTGTTTTTCTTCATAAATAAAACTTACTCGGATTCCATTCAATTCCCTGGACTCCCTGTGTATGCAATCCTTCGAATTCATTGAAATTCCTAGCTTTGCCTTATCAAGTGGTATCAGATTGTAACGATCCAGCAACGACAATAATGGCAGAAGGAACGCGCAACACCGTCGCAGCCCGTGAAGTCGAAGAACGCGTCGAAGCTCGCTTGAGGTCGCACATGGAAGAACTAATAGATCAGCGTTTGGCTCACTATGCAGGAACGATGCAATCACAAATTCAGACGAATCTTGAAGCTTCTTTAACAACTTCGTTAATAGCTTCCTTACAACCTTCGATTGTTCAGACAATTCAGCACGCGATTGAGTCACAAATTCAAGCAGTTCAAGCGATGCTTGCAAGATTGCACTGAGAAATCAAGATCCTCGGTCGCAATTCAATGCAAACGGAAATGGACATCGTGGAGGTAACCATTGAATCAACCCTATTCTTGTGGAACGCGATTAGCTAGAATCGATTTTCACGTTTTTAAGAGATGCGGTGAATCAATGGTTATACCAATGTGAAACATACTTTTCAATTGATGAGACCCATGATGAGGTGAAAGTACGTTTAGCTATAGTGCATTTTGAGGGTCGAGCCCTTCTTGGCATCGAGGTTTTGTTAAAACTCTTGATCCCAATTTCCTTCCATCTGGGTTTGTTTTTCTAAATTCTTGATTGAACGTTTTGGAGATGCTTTTGATGATCCTATGTCGGAACTAATGAAACTGAGGCAGAAAACCAGTGTTGTTGAATACCATCAACAATTTGATGCAATTATCTCTCGTTTGAATCTTACGGAGGAATACGTGTTAAGCTGTTTCTTGGGTGGACTTAAGAATGATATTCGGTTGATGGTGAGGATGTTTCAGCGGAAAGTGTCATGAAAGCTTTTACCCTAGCCAAGTTATATGAATCAGCTTCTTCTCCACATCAAACATCTAGTTCAACCAACAAATCCTTTAAAACTCCATATAATCCTAAACCAATCTTGGCCAATAAACCTGATAAACCTCTTGAAAAGTCATCTTTCAACAACAAACCCAATACCCATTCCTATAAAAACCTCACACCTGCTTATATGAATGAAAGAGCGTGCAGAGGGTTATGTTACTTTTGTGAAGAACCCTTTACCCCTGCACATGCCTTAACTCACAAGAAATTGAAGATTCATGTTTTGGAAATGGATGAGTTTGTGAGATGGTGATGATAAGGAAGGCCTCGGTTACGAGACGGATTCTTTATATGAAAGTCATTCCATGACCCCAAATTTCGGTGAATGCTCTCACCGGAGTTGCAAGTTTCAAAACAATGAGAGTTTTTGGTTACTACAAGAAGACTCTCTGCACATCCTCATCGACGGTGGTAGTACCCTGATTTCCTGGATGTCAACATAGCTAAGAGGATTGGTTGTAAGGTAGAAGCTATTGATCCCATTAGTGTCATGATGATCTGATGGAGCTAAGGTTTCCACAACTTCTGTGACAAAACAGTTTCAATGGACCTTAAAGCATGCATTTACTACGATATGTTCCTCGTTCTCAGGATGTTGTGACTTGGTATTAGGCATTGAATGGCTGGTGAAGCTTGGAGATATTACATGGAATTTTGATAAATTGTCCATGCGGTTTTATGTGCGGGGAAGGAAGTTGGTTTGCGAGGAGCATCTTCTTCGGGGTTGAAAAGCGTGAAAAGACAGCAATTAAGCAAGACACTTGCTTCAGGAGTCCATTTGTCAATACTACGGTTGTCGATCAAGGGGAAGAACCGCTGCAATCACTTACCACTCATGCTCCTGTTATTTCCTTACCCACTAATGTTGATGATCTTTTGTTAGAGTTTGATGACATTTTTTCAGGAACCTACCTCACTTCCTCCCAAGAGAGAAGGTCATGATCACCATATACCTCTTAGGCAAGGAACTGACCCTGTGAATAAAAGGCCTTACAGGTACTCTAAGCAACAGAAGGATGTTATAGATGGGTTGGTGAAGGAATACCTCAAGTCAGGAATCATACAGAACAGCTGCAACCCTTATGCTAGCCCTGTAGTTTTAGTAGGGAAAAAGGATGGTTCTTGGAGGCTCTGTGTTGACTACGGGAGTTAAACAAACGAGACGGTAAAAAACGGGTTTCCTATACCATTGGTAGATGATCTTTTGGATGAACTTCATGGTGCAGTGGTGTTTTCTAAAATAGACTTAAGGTCCGCTATAACCAAGTCCGTATGGCTACTGAAGACATACAAAAAACTGCATTCAAGACACATGGAGGCCATTTTGAGTACTTGGTCATGCCTTTTGGCCTAACCAATGCTCCTGCAACTTTTCAAGGATTAATGAACTCTGTCTTTAAAGAGTTTCTGAGAAAATTCCTGCTTGTCTTTTTTGATGATATCCTTATCTATAACAGTAGTTTAGATGAGCATTTAAGTCATTTGAGGCAGATTTTGTCTACTATGAGGAGTAATTCTCTCTATGCAAAAAAATCTAAGTGTTACTTTGCGGTGGATAAGGTTGAGTATTTAGGCCATTTCCTTTCTAAGGAAGGTGTTGCCCCTCTTACGACCACTGCTAAGATTCTTTGCGATCCAGTATTGGCCCTTACCTCAGTCTTTGAAACAGTTGAGGGGATTTTTGGGCTTAGCTGGTTATTATAGGAGATTTGTGAGGAATTACAGTACTATCGCTAGACCTTTGACTAACATGCTTAAAAAGGATAGCTTTACTTGGTCTATGGAAGCCAAGACAGCTTTTCAGAAGCTAAAAGATACATTAGTTCAAGCTCTTGTCCTTGCCTTACCCGACTTTTCCAAGGTTTTTGTTCTGGAGGTTGATGCTTCAGGTCAAGGTCTTGAAATTTGTATTAATCTTGAGAACCACCATCCTATTGCCTTTATCAGCAGAGTTCTTAATTCGCAGCAGCAGTCTCTTTCAACTTACGAGAAGGAGCTCTTGGCTGTAGTTTTTGCAGTTCAAAAATGGAGACATTACCTTCTTGGAAATCATTTAATCATTAGGAATGATCATAGGAGCTTACAGTACATCCTTAAGCAGAGATTGAATACCGCCTTCCAACAGAAATGGTTGGTCAAGTTGATGGAGTTTGACTTCTCCATTGAATTCAAGCAAGGCCAAGAGAATGTTGCAGCTGATGCACTATCTAGACAGGAACCAATAACGTGCCAAGCCATTACTACACTCTCAATTGAGTCTGAGCTATTGAATAGTGTTAAGCTTTCTTGGCAAACTGATCAGCATTTGCAAAAGTTGATATCCGAGTTACAAGTTGATCCTCTCTCTCATAAGCATTATACGTGGCAACATTCTAAGTTGAGAAGAAATGGGAGATTGGTGGTTGGTCAAGTTGAGTCCTTGAGAAAAAAACTTTTTACTTGGCTACATTCTTCTGCTGTTGGTGGACATTCAGGAAGATCAGCAACTTTGAAAAGAATGCAGGCATTCTTATATTGGAAGGGATTAACTAAAGATATCAGGACATGGATTTTACAGTGTTCTGTGTGTCAAACTTGTGAATATGACACCTCCGCTTCTCCTGGATTGCTACAGCCTCTGCCTATACCTGAGAGAGTATGGCAGCATATCACAATGGACTTTATTGAAGGTCTTCCTAATTCTAATGGTAAGCAAGTCATATTTGTGGTGGTTGATAGACTAAGTAAGGCTGCACACTTTATGGCTTTGAGTCATCCTTACAACTGCACTATTGTGGCTCAATGTTTTCTTGACAATGTGTTTAAGCTTCATGGATTTTCGGATTCAATCACCGGTGATAGAGACCCTACATTCGGTAGCCAATTAGGAAAGATTTGATGTCATTGCAAGGAGTCAGTACAACTTTCTCTGCCTATCATCCTCAAACGGATGGCAGACGAGAAGTTGTCAATAGGTGTCTCGAAACCTTCTTGAGATGTATGTGTTCTGATGTCCCTTATACTTGGTCTCGTTGATTACCACTTGCTGAATGGTGGTATAACACCACACATCACAGCTCAATCAATGCAAGTCCTTATGAGGTTGTTTATGGTCAAGTTCCTCCTGTCTACTTGCCTTACTTTCCTGGAGAGTCTAAGATTGAGCTTGTTGATTGGAGTTTGCAAAAGAGGGAAGAGGTTTTGAAGTTGGTCAAATTCCATATGGGAAGAGCTCAACACAGGATGAAACAACTTGGGACAAACACGTAAGGCGACGGGAAATTTGTGATTGATGATCTTGTCTATGTGAAGCTTCATCCTTATAGGCAAGTGTCGTGGTCGCCTCGAAGTAATGCTAAGCTTAGTCCTAAGTATTATGGTCCCTTTGCTGTGCTAGATCGTGTTGGAGAGGTAGCATACAAACTGTAGCTTCCTGCTAAGTCTCAAGTCCATGATGTTTTCCATGTTTCTCAGCTCAAGAAACATGTTGGTCTTGTTGTTATTGCTCCTGAATTGCCTACTACCTTGGATATTGCTATAGGAGGGAAGGAACCAGAAGCCATCTTGGATAGAATGACTGTAAAGAGGGGCAACAAAGCTGTTACCAAAGTTCTGGTAAAGTGGAAGCACCAGTTAGTTGAAGATGCTACTTGGGAATTTTTCTTTGATTTGAAGAAAAGATTTCCTACCTTCAATCCTTGAGGACAAGGATTTCTTTAAGGGTAGGGGATTGATACGGGACTATTGTAATAGGGACACGTGGCAGTAGAGAAAAAGGGTAGTTAGAAGTCTGTTACAAGTTTGTTACAAGCTGTTGGCAGCTATAAATAATAATTGTAATGCAGAATGAGTTTTTTTAGCTTACACAGAACTCTTTGTAACAATTTCTCTCTGTTTTTCTTCATAAATAAAACTTACTCGGATTCCATTCAATTCCCTGGACTCCCTGTGTATGCAATCCTTCGAATTCATTGAAATTCCTAGCTTTGCCTTATCATAGTATATTTTATTATGAGTAATTATTTTGTTATGTTTGCAATAATGGTTAAAGTGTACAAGCGGTAAACACCGTAGATGTACAAGTAGAGAGGTGAGAAAATGTTTAACTCATTATGCTGGAATTCCTTTAAATAAAAATTTTCATTCATCGATGGTTGAAGCTAAACGGTACGAGAACTTGTAATTTGGTGAAAAAAATTGTAGGAATTACATTGCAATTGTGAGACAATGAAGACTTGAGTTGAAGTTTCGGTAGCACTTCATTACTACTTCATTCATTGTCAGGGGAAAAAAAATATCTTCTCCTTTATAAATGCGTAGGAAAGGTTGTCCACCATCCAAGAGAAATGAGTCCAAAATTGAAAAAATAATCAATACCAAAATGACGAAGAAAGTGTCAATGATTAATTAGTTTTTTTACAAGGTATTTGAATGTACAATAATTTGTTTATATAATCTAAAATTACAGTTTTGTGAAAAAAAAAAGGAACACATTGGACAAGATCGTACAAGTCTAGCATATAGTCAAACATGACCAATGAAATGGTAATTGATAACGTGTGTGTTGTTTTCTTATATATATATATATATATATATATATTAAGAGAATGAGAACTTTGCTTTCTTATTAATAACATATATCTTATTTCCTCCATAGACTATACCTCGCCTCATCACACCTCACACGGCAAATTAAACAAAACGGGAAAATTACAAATTTGCTGGAGTAATGCCCTCTAGTGACGGAAGTTGTGATATCAATCACTAGTGTTAAAGTAACAGGTAAGTGTGATTTTATATTGCCTGAGATATTAGTGCTTCTAGCTGCAACTCAAATCTTTCTGTAATTCAGTTTCAGAATTATTATGGAACCAACCCGCCACCCATCTCAAAACTCTGTATATTTATAGAAAAATATTTGTATTTTATATTTTCTTTTATAAAAATACAATTTTAAGACAGGGCAGGCTGATTTGCCCCTTATTCCAGAAGACTGCGTAACAATTTCAAATTCAGTTAGATAGCTTGCGACGTTGAGTTATCATTGGCTGCTGGAGAAGGTGGTTGGCGTGCCTCCCTCTCTTGTTGAGTTTCATTTCCAGCCAGGGTGTTCTTTGGCGCCTTTGAGTTCCCAAAATGACACGACATTAAATGTGTTGCTGTGTGTGACAGATTTTGGGAACCGAAGCATCATTTCATCTTGACTGTAAATCTCAATTGATCCGACAGTCGAGGAAATTCTAGTCAGTTTGCCTTCACGCCTTTTCATTCCTTATAAATAGGAGCAGTGGAGCCGTAGGTCTTGCGACTCTTCTCACCGTCTCGGCTATTTCGCTCCTTAGTAGTTGTTAGCTTCACCGCTTCTTGTCTTTCTGTCTTTCTTCCTAATTCTAGGTATGCTCCTTAACTCTTATTTATTTTCACATGTACGGATTACTCTTGCAACCATGAAGTGGTGTAGGCTTTGGACATATGTTAGATCCTTGACTGGGAGGTGTCCTTTATTGGTGGCTCTCGGATTTGAGTACTTCTTCTAGCGATATTTGCCAGTTCAGAAGTTCTCGGTGCTGTCCAGGAAGATGGTGCTACTTTGAAGTTGATAAGGATTTTGCCTCGAAAAATTGGGATTTTCATCCTCGCAGAGACATCGTTGTCTTGCTTGAGCTAAAAAAGAAGATGCCTCGTCTGCCTAGTCCTAGTGTCATGGTGGAGGGGTATGGCTCGGTCCTCCGTCAAGTAATACTCACTCTAGACCACAATGGCGTTCAAGAAGTTTGTGGATTATGTGGAGATTATGAAAGTGATTGGCGATGACGAGGTGGAGTTCGATGCCTGTTAATTCGACAACTGGTGTTGATAAAGCCAACCGACCCGAGCAAAGTCTTCACATAGTAGTGTGGTTCAAGGAACTCCACGTGGAGATTACTTTTGATGACTTCGAGATGAATGTTCTTCTGATTCCCCTTTTAGTTTCGGGCTCCGAACCCGAATCAACGGAGGCTTCCTCCCCCTCCCTTGAATCGTCCACGGCGGAGGCTGATATCGGCTCTGAACCCGCCTCAACTGCTACCCAGGTCCCCCCTGCTGGGGCTGCGGTCCATTCTGTTGATGGGGTAACCGAGGTCTCCCCTGTTGAGACCGAGGTGAGGTGTGTCGACGTCACCATGGAGGTATCCGGGGGTGGGGACGACCACCCCGGCTCGGCCGAGGGAGGGATAGCGAGGGAGCCCGAGGAGGCCGACCTCTATATCCTCATCCCTGCCGGGGAGCCCGACTTCTCGTGGCTCCTGGAAGAAGTGTCAAGCCGAGTCTCCTCTTTCGACAGCGTAGAGAGTGTCCAGGCCGTCCTTGATAGGTACGAGATCTTGAGGGAGGGTTTCGACGACGTGGTTAGGTTCCGTACTTGTAAGCGTAATCAGAGGGTACATGCTCGAACCCTCGTCTCAGGTTGGTATGCCATAATCGTGTACGAATACATGTTCAAAGAGTACGACTTAGTTTTTCCTTTGAGTCGCTGTGAGACCGAAGTCCTAGCCTTTCTCAATGTGGCTCCTAGTCAGCTCCATCCTAATAGTTGAGGCTTCCTTCGCGCCTTTCAAATTCTATGTAAGATGCTCGGTGTTAGGCCGAGCTCTCGTGTTTTCCTTTACCATTATCAGCTGAAGCACGACCCCAAGGTGGGTTGGGCTTCCCTTAGCAGTGCCCGGGCTGGGGGAGGCTTACTCATCCCCTATGCCCAGTCAACAATAGGGCCGTTAAGGCCCTCTTTCTGAAGGACAACTTGGAGACGAGGTACCCCTTACACTGGTGCCTCCCCCGGAAGTACACCAAGTTTCCCGAGGACATGTTGACCCCGGGTGACAAAAACATAATCCAAGTTCTACACGGCTTCCCCCTGCCAATTAGTAGCCGGGCTCTGATACATTCAGCTCGGGAGGAGAACCCCTATCAGCATTTTCTAGGTAATAATCTTAGTGTCTCTCCGTTCTAATTGTGAGTTGCTTGACTAACATTTCCTTGTACGTTTTTTGCAGATTCCATGACTGACAATTTCAGTTTGATCGCCGCCCTGAGGGCACACAGGTCAGGCTCCAGGCCTCGGGGTCGCGAGGCGACCTCTGCCGGACCCAGCCCGGCTCCCCGACCTCCTCTCTCACAGGCCACTCCCAGCCCAAAAAGGTCGAGAGCCGATATGGCCGAGCTCCCATCCGAGGGTGTGGGGGCCTCGCCCAAGAGGCAGAGACATGACGAAGACACCGCCACCTCCGTTTCTCCCACCACTCGGGCCGAGGTGGCTGTACCCGAGCCAACGTCCAGGAGGGAGGGTGCTCCTCCCACGACTACGAAGACTTCCATCAAGCTTCCCTCCGACGCTTCTTGGCTTGGCAAAGATGGTGCCGGGCCCCGCATCGAACAGATGGCGGCCGACGTCCTACCCGGTCAATCGCTATGGGACTCCTCACTCTGGGGAGAGAACATTCAAATCGGACAGCCCTTCCGTAGCTCTTACGACAACGCCTTGTTGGATGCAGTTGGCGTGGCGGATAATCTGGATGGGGCTAAGGTCTTATTGAGCCGCCTCATGGCCATAGCCCGGCATAGCAAGAGAAGGGTGGCCGAGCTAGAAGCCGCGTCGGTTCGCTGGGAGCAAGAGTGTGCTGCTCGGGCCGTTGTCCTGGAAATGGAGGTCACCAAGTCCAAGCTGGCCAGGGAAGAAGCTAAACGGGAGCTCGCGGCTACGAGTAGACCGAGAAGAGCTCCAAAGGGAACTTGTCGCCTCAAAGGCGAACGAGGAGGAGCTCCAGGGCAAGCTGAGCTCAGCGGGCGACCGTGCTGTGAGCTCTGAGACCAAAGTGCTGGGATTGACAGAGCAGCTTGCTGCGGCCGAGCAGATCATCTCTAGTCAGAAAGCTAAGATGGAGCAGATGGAGGAGGCCTTGATGCTCTGCTCGGGCTTTGATGGGGCAGTCCGGCAAGCCTGCTACCTTGCTCCGACGTTGGATCCCGAGTCCTTTGACTATGTCAAGGACGTCGTGGACGGGGAGTGGTTGGACTGCACCGACTAAACTTTTCTTTGTACTCTTTTTCTTTTGTTGCCGGCCTTAAAGGTCGGTTTTGCTTTGTAATTAAGGCTGTTCCGGCCGTACACTGTTTACTTTTCCTTGCCTCAACTTTATCAGTTTATCTTCATCCATGTTTATCTTCTTTAATGTCATCGCTTTATTTTTCTTCTCGTCGCCTTATTCCGTACTTGTTTTACTTTCCTATTACCTTGTACCATCTGCCTGGCCGACCTCCAACGGGTCTCAGGTGCGCGTGCTCAGTCCTGCATTGACCAAGACTGATAAGGACTTGGTATCCGTAAAGGGACGCAATGTCTCCTTTAGCTCGGTAGCCGCCGAGCTCGGTAAAAGCTGGTAAAGGGACGCGATGTCTCCTTTAGCTCGGTAGTCGCCGAGCTCGGTAGAAGGTTTTTAAAGGGACGTGATGTCTCCATTACCTCGGTAGCCGCCGAACACGGTTAAAACTCGTAAAGGAACGCGATGTCTCCTTTAACTCGGTAGCCGCCGAGTTCGGTAGAAGATTCGTAAAGGGACGCGATGTCTCCTTTACCTCGGTAGCCACCGAGTACGGTTAAAACTCGTAAAGGGACGCGTTGTCTCCTTTAACTCGGTAGCCGCCGAGCTCGGTAAAGACTTGTGTGATGGTAAAAATCTTCCTTATTTGAATACTAACGCGGTGCCTTGTTAAAACCTTTCCCGGAAAAACCCTCCTTAGGGAAAAACCCGGGCTTAGGAAAAAGAGTACACCTCTATGACAAATTAAAACCTAACACATTGCTTAAACTTTACCGAATTGAACATTAAACTAAAAAGCGAATACGCTAGCTAAAGTAGGGCTTTAGATGACTGGCGTTCCAAGTTCTGGGAATTAGACGTCCCCCCATTTCTTGCAACTTGTAAGCTCCATTCTGATGGGTCTCGAGGATGCGAAAGGGGCCGTCCCAGTTGGCGGCGAGCTTGCCATGAGTTCGGTCTCGCCTTGCCTCCCTAGTCTTTCTCCAAACGAGGTCACCCGGGACGAAAGATCGCTCCCGAACTCGGGAGTTATAACGATGAGCTGCTCGCAACTTTGTGGCCAACTCCCTTACTCTAGTTTCTTCTCGGACTTCTTCAATAAGGTCGAGCTCCTCCCTGAGGGCAGCCTCGTTGCTAGAGGATGTGTATGTCAACCTCCTCCACGAGGGTTCACCGACCTCAACAGGTATCATAGCATCGGTATTTCCTCCGCCCAATCTCCCTTTACTCGACCAAGGTTCTTCTTCAACTCGTTGAGGATAGCCTTATTGGCTGCTTCGGCTTGCCCATTTGTTTGGGGATGCTCCACCGATGACGTCCTGTGCTGGATTCCGAGCTGGGATAGGAATGTGCAAAATGTAGCATCTGTGAACTGCCGCCCATTGTCGGTGATCAGGCCGTGAGGTATGCCATGTCGACAAATGATATGTCTCTAAACGAACTTCTGAACCTGCTTAGTCGATATCGTTGCTACCGGTTCGGCCTCGATCCATTTGGTGAAGTAGTCGATGGCCACCAGCAAGAACTTTGTTTGTCTCTGCGCGGGTGGGAATGGGCCGAGGATGTCCATTCCCCATAAGGCGAAGGGCCAAGGTGATGAGATGAGCTGGAGCTCGGTCGACGGTGTTGTCGGCAGCGAGCCGTGCTCCTGGCACTTTTTACAGCTTCTAACATAGTCCTTGGCATCCTTCTTCATTGTGGGCCAGTAGTACCCAGCTCGGATTAATTGGGCCGCCATGTTCTTGGCCACGAGTGCATCTTGCGTGCAGTTTTGTATGGAGCTCGTCCATCACGTACTGAGCTTGCTCTTTGGTCAAACATTTCAGTAACGGGGTCGAGAAGCCTCTCCTGAACAGCTCTCGATCCCTCAATATATAGTATGGGGCCTGGCGACGCACCTTTTGGGCCTCGTTCTTGTCGTCGGGTAAGACGTTGTCCTGCAAATACGATATGAGGGGGGTCATCCACGAGCTGGTATCTGTACTGATCGAGTGGATCTCATCCTTATCCCAGCTCGGGGAGATGAGGACTTCCTGGATGATTGAATGGTGTTGTCCCCCTTTACGGGAGCTCGCCAGCTTAGACAAGATGTCGGCTCTGTCATTCTGCTCGCGGGGAACATGGATAATCTCAAACTTAGAGAAGTGAGAAAGCATGTTCTTCACCCTATGATAATATTCTTTGTAGGAGGGCTCTTTGGCACTGGAATTCATCCCTAACTGAGAAGTAACTAGGCGAGAGTCACTTAGGCATTTCAAGTGTCGGATGCCCATGTCCGGGCTAACTTTGAGGCGCGACGAGGGCCTCATACTCGGTCGATTGTTGGAGGCTGCAAAGGCGAAGCGTATAGCCTGTTCCAATACGAGATCGTCTGGTCCCTCCAGTATAACTTCTGCCCCGCTCCCTTTCTTGTTAGAAGAGCCATCAACTCTCAGTGTCCAACCTAGCTCACGCTCGCCGAGCTCGGGTAACTTGGTGAGGAACTCGGCCAAGAACTGAGCCTTCATGGGGCCTCGAGGTTCAAATTGAAGCCCGAACTCGGACAACTCTACCGCCCAGGCTGTCATGCGACCAGCAAGGTCGGGTCGCTGCAATATCTATCTGATTGGATAGTCCGACCTTACAATGATATCGTGGCTACGGAAGTAGTGTCTTAATCGGCGAGCAGTGAAGACGAGGGCGAGCACTAGCCTTTCAATGGTTTGATACCTAGTCTCCGCGGGTTAGAGTGTGCGGCTCACAAAGTACACCGGGGTCTGAGCTCTGTCGATTTCCTTGACCAGGACCGAGCTGATGGCGACCTCGGAAACTGCTAAGTAAACATACAGAGGCAGCTCTGGAGAGGGGCTAGTCAGGGTTGGTAAAGAGGTGATCTGTGTCTTTAACTTGTTGAATACGGAGGCACATTCCTCTTTCCAATCGAAACGAGCTGAGCGTTTCAATAACGCGAACATGGGCTTACTTTGTTCAGCCAGTTTGGGCAGAAACGGAGATAGGGCGGCCAGGCGTCCATTAAGTTTCTGCAAGTCTTTCAAGTAGGTCGGGCTAGGCATGTTAGTGATGGCCGTACATTTGTCCGGGTTGGCCTCTATTCCTCTCTAGGAGATCATAAAGCCGAGGAATTTACCCCCTCCCACGCCGAAGGCACACTTTTCTGGATTCAGCCGGATTTGATGTCGGCGTATTTCTGCAAATATTTCCCTTAGATCGGTAGCGTGTTGAGCATGAGTTTTTGACTTCACCACCATGTCATCAACGTAGACTTCCATATTACGTCCGATCTGGGCACTAAAGACCCTGTCCATTAGTCGTTGATAGGTGGCCCCTGTGTTCTTGAGACCGAAGAGCATGACTTGATAGCAATAGTTGGCTGTGGCTGACATAAACGCAGTCTTCGGTTCGTCGGGGGGATACATCGGTATCTAGTTGTAACCGGAATAGGCGTCCAAGAAACTGAATGCCTCGTACCCTGCTGTGCTGTCTACTAACCGATCGATGCTAGGCAAGGGGTAGGTGTCCTTGGGACAAGCTTTGTTCAAGTCGGTGTAGTCCGTGCACATCCTCCATTTCCCGTTTGCCTTTTTGACCATTACAACATTGGCCAACCAGGTGGTGTATATTATTTCTCTAATGAAACGAGCCTCGGAAGCTTGCCGACCTCGCCCCGAACCACTAGCGGCGCTCCTCGCCTAGCTTTCTTTTTTCGTTGCGCCCGGCGGGCGTGAGGAAGCGGGATAATTTATGGCACATCGGATTAGGGTCAATGCAGGACATATCGGACGGCTTCCATGCGAATAGGTCAACGCGTTTCGCGTAAGGTTGCTATCACTTCGACGAGAGGGGTCGGCATGGAAGTGCCTACCTGGTGACTCCGACCCGTTTCGGGCCGAGCTGCGGCGGCTCGAGAGGCTCGGCGAAGGAGGGACGTTCCTCTTCAAATTCCGCTCGGGGATCCATATCTAACGGTTCGTTGGTGCCGCTATGGACAGAGCAGATGTTCGAGGTCGGCCTCCCATCTTCTTTCTTGATGGAGTATGGTGCGACCTTTAGACTCCGGGCGTAGCATACCCGGGTCGTCCTCGGGTCAGCCTTAACTGTGACTATCCTTCGCCTTTCCTCCGAGAACTTCATGGCCATGTGCGGTGTTGACACAATGGCTCCCAACTGGTTCAGCGTTCTCCTGCCGATGATGACGTTATAAGAGGTGTCGGCATCGATCAAAATGTACCTGACCTCCACTATTTTGTAAGCCTCGCTTCCACCAAAGGTAGTGAGGAGGTCAATGTATCCCCGAGAGTGGACTCTTTCTCCAGCAAATCCGAGCAGTGGCTCGGGGTATGACTTGATGATGGACTCGGGAAGCTCCAACTGCTTGAAGACGGACCAATATAGCACATCGGCCGAGCTTCCTTGGTCGATCCACACTTTGCGAACTCGCCATAGGGTCGGTCTGATCGGGATCCTCTATGCTGAAGTCGGCGTCGGAGAATGTAATGGACGACAAAGTCCTCTTCTTGGGCGACCCTACGTGATTAACGCTTCTCGTGTATCTTTTTCGGGCCGAAGACGTAGCTCCTCCTCCGGCGAAGCCTCCGGCAATGGTATTGATAGTCCCCTTTACCTTGTCAGGATTTTGGTCAGTCCCTTTACCCCAGCCTCTGTCAGTGCGTTTACTTGGGTCATCTCGGGTGTCCCGATCTTGGTCTTGGGCCGGGTTTTGGAGTTCGGTCCGGTATACCTCTCCGGGTGTTTCTGCTCCTCTTGTACGAATCTTCGTAGCTCGCCTGATCTAATGAGTCGTTCTATGAGGTCTCGCACCTGGCGACAATCTTCGGTGGTGTGCCCCGTGTTTTGGTGATAGGCGCACTCTTGGTCGGATCGGCGTCCGCGGGAGATTGTGAAGCTTTAGGACGGCGAACTAAGTCTAATGCGCATGCTTCCCTAAAGATCCTGTCTCTGGACGCATTCAGGGGGTGTATGAGGTATACGAGTCAGCGCGACGCTCTCTTCTTGACTCCGCCCGTCGGGAAGAGGATGAGTCCTTTTGCTTGGGTGGATGACCGTGTTCCCGAGCTCGACGCTTAGCCGCAGTGTTTTCTTCTATGTTCATGAAGCGGGCAGCTCGCGAGCGGAGGTCGTTCATGTTGAGGGGAGGTTCAGTGAAAAGGGAGTCGGAGAAGGGGCCGGGGTTGAGCCCGGCCTGAATAGCATGTAATGCGACAGTAGGGTGGAGGTTGGGTATAGTCCGGCAGGCCAACGCGAAGCGGGCCATATAGTCCCTGAGGGATTGTTTGTCTCCCTGCACCAGGTGATGGAGCGATATCAAGGTGGTTGGTGTCGGTCTGGCGTCCGAAAACCGGGCTTAGAAGTGTTCGTGCAGGGTGTCAAAGGAGTCTATTGACAACGGGGGGAGCGAGTAATACCAATCTAGGGTTATCCCCTTCAAGGTTGAAGGGAACATTCGACAGAGTACGTAGTCGTCCTCTACGGTCATCGCAGCTTGAGTAAGAAAGGCCCTCACGTGAGTAACCGGGTCCGTAATCCCGTCGTATTTGTCCTGGGACGACCATCTCCAAGACTCGGGAACCCGGACGGAGAGGATGGCCGGAACGAACGGGTGGAGGTTCCAGACTTTACCAAGACCAGGTGTCCAGGGCGGGGGACCAGGAGTCGACAAACGGCCGAGGCGAGGGGCCTGGCCGAGCTGAGGAGTTAGCCGCCCGCATCCTAGAGGGATCATGCTAGGGCTCGGAGTTGCGACATGCATATCGTCCCCCGTAGTACGGGGGTTGTTGGGACCAACACGCGAATTAGACTCCCGCTCTCCTCCCCGCCCTCGCTCGTCATCCGGTTGGGAACGAGGGGGTCACCCGAGTTTCTTGGTTCCTTTGTCGTAGGGCCTGTAATTCCAGAAGATCGGCTTCACGCTGTCGCTGAACAGCATCTAAATTCGTCTGTGTGGTCTGCAAGACCCTCTCAATTTCTCGATTGTGGGCTCGCAAAGCTTCCACGCGAGCGTCTATATGTAACATTCAAGAAATTTAAAAATGATTTCAAAAAGATTAAAAATTATGAATTTTTGAAATTACTGTAGCAACCGCATTACTGTAGCAACCGCATTACTGTAGCTTGCCAAATTCTGCATGTAATGCCCAAATTATCTTTGTAGTAGCGCCTTAGGAAGGCTATAAATAGGGCTTAGAGGTTTCAAATGAGGACAGAATCCAAAGAAAACTTTTACATTCTCTCAAACTCTCTTCACTCTAAAGAACCTTTCTATACCTTCTCCCCCTTAGGAAGAAATCTCTCCAATCAAGTAGGAACAAGTAAGTAGGGGAAGCATATTGGAAGCTAGGAGAAACCAGTAAGGGGATCTTTCCTTATCCTCCTTTTCTATTATTTGTTCCCTTATTACTTCCACTCTCTTTCTTTGGTTTCTTCACTATCTTCCTTTGGTTTCTTGGTGTTTCTTTTCTTCATCTTTCTTACACTCCTTTTAATTCTTTAAGTTGGTATTTTCTTTGAATAATTAATTTAAAGTTGTTCTCCTTCTTTAATCAAACTTCTTTGAATACTAACATACTAAAAAGTATATGTCATAAACACATATTGATGATAGTAATATTGTTGTTTGATGATTGGTTTTGTGTTTGATATGCAATTACTTGGTGAATTGGATGTGAATGATTGCATTGAAATGAGGATGGACTTGAATTGTGTAATGACCGATTGGAAATGCCTAGTGGAGTGGCAACATTCTAAGATTGCTTGGTGAATGGGCAATGCTTAGAATGAGGTGAGATAAAGATGACCTGGTGGAAAGGTCAATATCTGAAATATAATGAAGGTCATTATATAATTCAAGGTCCTAGAACATGTTGTATGGTGACTGGATAGTAGTAGACCAAGTCCGTAAGTCCTTGAACGGGTTCCCGCCTGAGTGAGTGGAATGTCGTGGACTTGGGGGTTCTCTTGGTGGGGAAATTGCCCTCGCTCATGATGATCACATGTTTTGGGGAGGGTCTGCTTGGGACACTAAGGGAACTCGACAAATTACGGAGTGTCTACCTCGATGGGTCCGATTAGTGAGAATGAGATGCCCCAGTTATTTGGTGGAGGGCGCCACATGGCATTTTGAGTGAAGAATGAAAATGCATGGTGGAGGTGCATGCATCATATAGAACTAGGAGCATATATTATTGATTGTGTTTGATTGAATGTATGATTCATTGAAATTCATGTTTGAATCATTTATTGTGATTGATGGATTTGTTTGATGGTTGTCGGTTGCCTTACTATGTGACTGATATTTTCGATGAAACCTTGAAGAATACTTTACATTTGTAAAAGAAAAGGTTTTCCGTGAAATATAATCAATTGTTTATAATTATGGTTAAGGAAAGCTCACCCTTGCACTTTGTGTTTTAACACCTGTGATGATCTCGAACAACGTTCGGGGGAGCAGATTTGCAGGGTTAAGAAGATGGGGATGTTTTGCAATGGTTGTTGCTACTCTCTTGATGTGAAGATGTTTGCTATGTTTTGCATGTAGAAGTGTTGGGTAGATGTTATAAGGAAGTAGAAAGGAAGTTATGTAAAATAATAATATGACAAAGTGATGAAATCTAGTTGTAATGAACTTTAAATATTATGTAATAAAAGTGTTGTTTCCTAAATTTCTCTTTTATTTACAACATTAACCACTATAAATTACTATTTAGATTATAATTAAAGTAAGTAAATAAGGGGGGGTGTTACATTAGTGGTATCAGAGCAGGTCGAACCAGTTTGACTTGTGAGTTATGTGTCTGCTATGTTTTTGTTGTGTGAATGATTGTTTGCTTGTGTGCTTTGTGTGCTTGTTTGATTATTTGGTGTGCTTTTAGTGAGTGAATTGATTAATTAGTGTTTACTTGATTGCTTCTTGGTTCGATCAATGAAAAATTAGTTTTAGGGTTAGTGACATGGCCTAGGATTAGGTGTTGTTTAATCTGTTAGGAATAGAAAGTAGTGGTTGAAAGAAGTTATAGAATTGTAGTTAAAGCCCTATAAGTTTTTACCTAAGTTTTTGATAAGCGTAGGCTAAGAAGAAAAATGAAGAATTTAGGGAAGGGAGTTGTTGTTGAACTTATAAAGGATGTTCCTACCAACTAAGACTAAAAAAATTGAAGGAGGATAAATTAGACATAAAGATGACCATCTCTGGAGATAAAATCAAAAGATATCCTAGATAACTTACCTATAATAGAAAACCTTTTTAAAAGTATTTTCAATAAAAGAGGACTCTTTTAGAAGAGAAAGAGATACAAATTTTTAGAACTAAGATTAATATATGAAGTTCTCCTTAAAAAGTAGCAAATCAAATAAAGAGGACCGAAAGTGAACCCTAAAGGAAGCCAGTTTTAGGAAATGATCCCTTCAAAAGAGAAGTCGTACTAAGGATTAGAAAAACCTAAGAATATCACCATAGTTAAAAGACCTTAAGATAACTTTATTGGAAATGATTAGTAACTACCTAGCTCTTATCCTAATACAAACCTTTTGACAACACTAAGATGCATTTAGAAGATATACTAGGATGATACAATAATGGTTGATGCATTTTGATGGTTAAAGAAACCTTAGAGAAGCTAGAAGGATTCGAAATCCGAGAGAGGAACTAGTATTTTTAAGGTAGAAAGAGTTTAGTTAAAGGAGGAATAAGTAGTAACCCAAGGAGGAATTAAAGTTGATACGCTTAGGAAGATTGCCTAATGTTAAAGGATTAACCACCTTGACTTGAGAAGACTAAGTTTTGTATAGCATGACCAATAGTTTTAAAGAGGCACCAACAATATCAACTAGGGAAATCAAAGGTTGTAGGAAGAATATTCACCTTTGATGGAGTTAAGGCCTCCAATACCAATAATCTAGTACAAGGTACATGCTCCATACATGGAATTCTTTTACCTAGATATTTGACTCTGGTGCCACTCATTCCCTTATATCGTTTGATTGTGCTAAAAGGTTACAACTTCCATTATTTTTTCTAGACATTGATTTAACAATAACTACCTCTACCCATGAGTTTGTTACAACCACCCATATCTGTTTAGATTGTCCAATAAAACTAAGTAACAAAACCGTCATAGTTAACCTAGTTTGCCTACCTTTAAACCAAATTAATATTATCCTTGGAATGGACTAGTTATCTTCCAACTATGTCCTGATAGACTGTTTTAATAAAACCTTAATCTTTTTTCGAATCTGAAGTAAGAAAGGATATTGAGATAATTTCTACCAACCAAGTGAAATAGGACATGAAGAAACACAATTAGGTATACATGATCCTTTCTAACCTTGAAGTAGAATGAAAGGTCACCTTCGATAATATACCCATAGTAAAGAATTACTCTGAAGTATTCTCTAAAGAGGTAAACCAACTACCATCTACAAGGGAAATCAAATTTTTGATAGACCTACCCGGGACTGGAGCAATCTCTATTGCACCTTATAGGATGTCACCCTTAGAACTAGTAGAGCTAAAGAAACAAATAGAAGAAATATTGAAGAAATTTTTTATTAGACCTAGTTTATCAAAGGGAACACTCATACTCCTAGTAAAGTAGGAAAAGGAAAATGAGTCTATGTGTGGATTCGAGACTACTAAATCAGGTAAGCCTTGAGAATAAGTACCCCTATCAAGGTTAAGTGATCTTATCAACCAATTGGCAAGAGCTTGTGTATATCAAGATTCATATAAGGTCTGGATATCACCAAATAAAGGTAAAAGCTGGAGATATCCCTGGACGAGCCTTTAGTACCCTATATGGACACTATGAGTACATGGTTATGCCTTTTGGTGTAACTAATGCACCTGCAGTATTTATGGATTACATGAATAGGATTTTCCAACCATATTTGGATCAATTTGTGGTAGTTTTTATAGATGATATTTTGGTATAGTCAAGAACCAAAGAGGAACATGCTAAACATCTTAGAGTAGTATTACAAATCTTGAAAAATCAACAGTTATATGCGAAATGGTCCAAATGTGAATTTTGGTTAGAAGAAGTCGGTTTCTTAGGACACGTAATATCACAAGGAGGAATTGCAGTAGATCCACATAAAGTAGACGCAGTTCTAAAATGGGAAAGACCAAAAAATGTGACAGAAATAAAGCATTTTCTAGGATTAGCTGGATATTATAGAAGATTTATAAAAGATTTCTCCAAGATAGCCTTGCCTCTCACAACCTTAACCAGAAAAGGCCAAGCTTTTGTATGGAGTAACGACTGTGAACAAAGTTTCCAAACCCTTAAGAAAAAACTAACTACTGCTCCTGTTTTGACTTTACCAACCCCAACTGAATCGTTTGAAGTTTATTGTGATGCCTCTAAACTAGGTTTAGGAGGAGTACTAATGCAAGGAGGAAAAGTGGTAGCCTATGCATCAAGACAATTAAAAAAAAAACCATGAAAGGAACTACCCAACCCATGATCTAGAACTAGTTACAGTAGTATTTGTGCTTAAAATATGGCGACACTATCTTTTTGGAACAAGATTTGAGGTATTTAGTGATCACAAAAGCCTTAAGTATTTATTTAACCAGAAGGAGTTAAATATGAGACAAAGAAGGTGGATGGAATTTCTAAAAGATTATGATTTTGATCTTAAGTACCCCCAGGCAAAGCAAATGTAGTAGCTGATGCATTAAGTAGGAAGACCATAACAATGTCAAGTTTAATAGTCAAAGAGATGGATTTAATAGAGCAATTTAGGAACTTCAACCTTGTGTGTGAGTTTACTCCCGTTAGTATGAAGTTAGGAGCCTTGAGAATAACTAATGAATTTATGAATGAAATAAGACAGAAACAAGAAATGGATCCTTTTCTTAAGAAACAGATTAAAGCCATAAGAAAAGGGGAAAATAGTAACTTCAATATTGGAGTTGATGGAATTTTAAGATTTCAAAAAAGAATATGCATACCCAATATATTGGAACTTAAGAAAGTAATCTTAGAGGAAGGTCATAAAAGTAAGCTTAGTATTCATCCTGGTGCCACCAAGATGTATAAGGACCTGAAGAACCTGTTTTGGTGGCCTAAAATGAAGAAAGAAATGAATGAATTTGTATATGCATGCTTGGTATGTCAAAAGGCTAAAATCGAACACCAGAAACCTTCAGGAATGCTGCAACCCCTAGAAATACCCCAATGGAAGTGGGATAGTATCTCTATGGATTTCATAGTAGGATTACCAAGAACTTCAAAAGGAACAGATTCTATTTGGGTAATAATAGATAGGTTAACCAAATCCGCTCATTTTATCCCAGTTAACGTAAGGTATTCATTAGAAAAGCTAGCCAATTTATATATAAGTGAAATAGTACGATTACATGGTGTACCCACAAGCATAATTTCAGATAGAGACTCTAGATTCACTTCTAGATTTTGGGAAAGTTTGTAGGAAGCATTAGGGACAAGGCTAAAACTAAGCTTTGACTATCACCCTCAAACGGATGGACAGATTGAAAGAACTATTCAATCTCTAGAAGACTTATTAAGGGCATGTATTTTGGAATATAAAGGAAATTGGGATAGTTATCTACCCTTAATAGAATTCACATATAATAATAGTTACCATTCTTCAATCGGAATGGCCCCATATGAGGCATTATATGGAAAAAGATGTAGGACACCTCTATGTTGGGTAGAGCCAGAAGATCACATAACCTTAGGACCTGAAATAATACAACAAACTACTGAAAAGATCAAACTAATCCAAGAGAAGATGAGAGCAGCACAAAATAGGCAAAAAGGCTACTATGATAATCGAAGGAAGGACCTTGAGTTCGAGGAAGGGGATCATGTATTCGTAAAAGTAACACCTTGGACTGGAGTTGGCAGGGCTCTCAAATCCCGCAAGCTCACACCTCGTTTCATAGGACCTTTCCAAATTCTCAAAAAGGTTGGACCCGTAGCCTATCAAATTGCATTACCACCTACTTTGTCAAACCTTCATAATGTCTTTCATGTATCCCAATTGAAAAAGTATATCCATGATCCTTCACATGTAGTGGAAATTGACGATGTTCAAGTAAAGGAAAACCTCACGTTTGAAACACTACCTGTAAGGATCGAGGACAAGAGGATCAAGTTCCTGAGAGAAAGAGAAATTCCCTTGGTCAAGGTTATTTGGAAAAATGGAACGAGTGAAGAGATTACATGGGAATTGGAAGATCAAATGAAAAGCAGCTACCCTGAATTATTCCAATAAAGGTAAATTTCGAGGACAAAATTTTTAAAAAAAGGTAACATTCAAGAAATTTAAAAATGATTTAAAAACGATTAAAAATTATGAATTTTTGAAATTACTGTAGCAAAACACTGTAGCAACCGCATTACTGTAGCAATCGCATTATTGTAGCTGCCCGAAATTACTGTAGCTGCCCGAAATTACTGGGTCCGTAATCCCGTCGTATTTGTCCTGGGACGACCATCTCCAAGACTCGGGAACCCGGACGGAGAGGATGGCCGGAACGAACGGGTGGAGGTTCCAGACTTTACCAAGACCAGGTGTCCAGGGCGGGGGACCGAGGTCAGCAAACGGCTGAGCCTGAGAGGGGCCTGGCCGAGCTGAGGAGTTAGCCGCCCGCATCCTAGAGGGATCATGCTAGGGCTCGGAGTTGCGACATGCATATCGTCCCCCGTAGTACGGGGGTTGTTGGGACCAACACGCGAATTAGACCTGGTCTCCTCCCCTGCCCTTGGCTCGTCATCCCGGTTGGGAACGAGGGGGGTCCTACCCTGAGTTTCTTGGTTCCTTTGTCGTAGGGCCTGTAATTCCAGAAGATCGGCTTCACGCTGTCGCTGGACAGCATCTAAATTCGTCTGTGTGGTTTGCAAGACCCTCTCAATTTCTCAATTGTGGGCTCGCAAAGCTTCCACGTGAGCGTCCATATGTAACATTCAAGAAATTTAAAAATGATTTGAAAAAGATTAAAAATTATGAATTTTTGAAATACTGTAGCAACCGCATTACTGTAGCAACCGCATTACTGTAGCAACCGCATTAATGTAGCTGCCCGAAATTACTGTAGCAGCCGCCTTAGGAAGGCTATAAATAGGGCTTAGAGGTTTCAAATGAGGACAGAATCCAAAGAAAACTTTTACATTCTCTCAAACTCTCTTCACTCTAAAGAACCTTTCTATACCTTTTCCCCCTTAGGAAGAAATCTCTCCAATCAAGTAGGAACAAGTAAGTAGGGGAAGCATATTGGAAGCTAGGAGAAACCAGTAAGGGGATCTTTCCTTATCCTCCTTTTCTACTATTTGTTCCCTTATTACTTCCACTCTCTTTCTTTGGTTTCTTCACTATCTTCCTTTGGTTTCTTGGTGTTTCTTTTCTTCATCTTTCTTACACTCCTTTTAATTCTTTAAGTTGGTATTTTCTTTGAATAATTAATTTAAAGTTGTTCTCCTTCTTTAATCAAACTTCTTTGAATACTAACATACTAAAAAGTATATGTCATAAACACATATTGATAATAGTAATATTGTTGTTTGATGATTGGTTTTGTGTTTGATATGCAATTACTTGGTGAATTGGATGTGAATGATTGCATTGAAATGAGGATGGACTTGAATTGTGTAATGACCGATTGGAAATGCCTAGTGGAGAGGCAACATTCTAAGATTGCTTGGTGAATGGGCAATGCTTGGAATGAGGTGAGATAAAGATGACCTGGTGGAAAGGTCAATATCTGAAATATAATGAAGGTCATTATATAATTCAAGGTCCTAGAACATGTTGCATGGTGACTGGATAGTAGTAGACCAAGTCCGTAAGTCCTTGAACGGGTTCTCGCCTGAGTGAGTGGAATGTCGTGGACTTGGGGGTTCTCTTGGTGGGGAAATTGCCCTGCTCATGATGATCACATGTTGCGGGGGAGGTCTTGCCGGACACTAAGGGAACTCGACAAATTACGGAGTGTCTACCTCTGATGGGTCTGATTAGTGTGAGAATCAGATGCCCCAGGCTATTTCAGTGGAGGGCGCCACATGGCATTTTGAGTGAAGAATGAAAATGCATGGTGGAGGTGCATGCATCATATAGAACTAGGAGCATATATTATTGATTGTGTTTGATTGAATGTATGATTCATTGAAATTCATGTTTGAATCATTTATTGTGATTGATGGATTTGTTTGATGGTTGTCGGTTGCCTTACTATGTGACTGATATTTTCGATGAAACCTTGAAGAATACTTTACATTTATAAAAGAAAAGGTTTTCCGTGAAATATAATCAATTGTTTATAATTATGGTTAAGGAAAGCTCACCCTTGCACTTTATGTTTTGCAATGGTTGTTGCTACTCTCTTGATGTGAAGATGTTTGCTATGTTTTGCATGTAGAAGTGTTGGGTAGATGTTATAAGGAAGTAGAAAGGAAGTTATGTAAAATAATAATATGACAAAGTGATGAAATCTAGTTGTAATGAACTTTAAATATTATGTAATAAAAGTGTTATTTCCTAAATTTCTCTTTTATTTACAACATTAACCACTATAAATTACTATTTAGATTATAATTAAAGTAAATAAATAAGGGGGGATCTTACACCATACGTTCATGAGCCTCCGCCAATGCCGCGTCCACCCGTGATTGTATGAGTTCTGCTATGCCGGGATCCACCACGGCGTTGGAGTTGCTGCGAGTGCGAACCATCTGGGACTGTTTCGGGATTAAGAATTGGCAAGTGGTTGTGGGATTAAGAATTATCTTGCGGTAGTGGGATTAAGAATTATCTTGCCCCACGGTGGGCGCCAAATGTTCTCGCTGGATTCTGAGGTGGCCCGAGCTCAGCTCGGCCCTGAGAAATCCGGCAGCTTGAGGGGTTGGAACCCTCGTTGATTTGTATGAGTAATTTAGGTTTGATTTCCTGTGTCGATTTTGAGTCCTCTACTGGTATTTATAGGAATCATAATTAGGATTCTATATTCGTGGATTTCATGGGGAAGATTGCTTCAGGCCCAAGAATCCCGATAAATCAGGGAAAAGATATATGTCCAGGTATGTTCCGTTTATGTCGACCTCAGCCCAGTCAGTGAGGTGAGCCCGGGTCCAGGGGATGAGCTCGGTGCTCATCCTCAGCCCGGTACAGATACTAATAAGCCTTTTGAACATCTCCTGTCAAGAACTTTTAGTTGGAGCTCTTCAAGTTTTGTCTAGGGTATTAGGGTGTGTCCACTTGGCTGAGTTCCCAAATTCTCCTTATACTAGATTTCAGATTCGAAGCGAATCTGGGGTCCGTTTGGGTACTTTACTGACCAAGAGTGCAATTTCAAAGATACTTTAGCAAAATTTCCTTCGAAGCTATCAACCCGAGAACTTTTAGAGCTTTATATTTCTCGGAAAGCTGGAGTGGTTTCGATTCCCATGAGTTTTTTAACTTCTTTGTGTGCTCGTCTGACATTTTCCTTTCGTTTAACCTTGATTTTTACATTGTAGTTATGGCTGAGATGGGTTCAATTTTACTAACCTACTAAAGGAGCGCCAGCCTAGGCCTGGTGTCAGGGAGGGTCCAGGATTATCTACTTCTCGTCGTCCACTTGCCTAACAAGGGAGGGCCCATAAGAGGCATTAATTTAAGTCTTGGCCTAGGTAGCCCAGGTCAAGGACTTTCTCATCTAGGCCATTGAGGCACCAAAAACTAGTTCTCTATCTCCCTATTCTACTCATCATACTACTGGGATGATTTCAGGCTCATGGGCAAAAGATTTCAATCTTGTCCTTGCCGCTCCCTCCACTCTTGTAACTGAGATTGAGGCCTATTGTTATAGGTCGGGTTCGAGGTTTGCCTTGAAGTGTTAGCAGTTTTCAAGCGCGGTCACTGAAAATTACTTAAGTTGGGGGGAAGGGGGACGAGCTCTACAACGCCTTCCACCAAGCTCGAGGTTTTTGCTGCCCTCTCTAAGGCAAATAAGGCCCTCAAGATGGCTAAGGGAGAGCAAGTGTAAAAGCTTGAGGACTTGGTACAACATATTAGGATGAGTGAAGGTTCAGCTCGCTAAGCTGGTTATTGATAAGGACATGTTGGAAGCGATCTAGAAGCTACAAAGTATGCAATCATGGAGCAACATGTGGTCAGGTTTAATAAGGTACTTCAAGAGCTTGCATTCTTTCATTCTGGTGTGGATTGTTCATCCTTCAACATGGAAAAGGTCATCTTAAGGGGGTCTGGTTAATGAAGTGGACGTTTCGACCGAGGAGATTCTAGCAAAGGATGATCTAACCAAGGAGGGTGCAACCAAGGGGATTGGTTAATTTGTAAATTTTTGTACTCGTTTGATTTCACTTTGTGTAGTTGGGTTTTCATTAATGGTCGATAAATCTACCTCTCGATTAACTTCATTCAATCTCCTCTTCATGATTGTTTGGGAGTAGACATCATAGGTCCCTTCTGCATTCCACGAGGACAAGAGAAGTTCTTGATAATGGCTATGTACTATTTCACCAAGTGGACCAAAGTCGAAACATTAGTCACTATCACGATCAAACAAGTTCAAAAATTTGCTGGAAAAATATCATATGTAAATGGTCTCCCCCACTCGCTTATCACACACAATGGTCGGAAGTTTATAGATAAAGGTTTCGAAGAGTTCCTCCAATAACTCTATATCAAGCATCGAGTTACTTTGGTTGAACACCCCCAAGCCAATTTACAAGTTGAAGCAGCTAGTAAAGTTATACTGGGGGAATTGAAAATGAAACTGACCAGGGCAAAAGGTTTATGGGCCGATGAGATCCCTAACATCCTTTTGGGGTATCATTGCACCCCAATCTTCAACTGGAGAGACCTCGTTCAAGCTCACCTACGGGGCGGGCGCCATGATTTCAGCAGAAATCGATGAAACCTCATGGAGATTACAAAACAACAAAGATAACAATGAAGTTGACCTACAAAATGAGCTCAATTTCATAAGTGAAATAAGAGAAGAAGCATAGATCAGAGAAGAAGCAACAAAGGTTTGAGCAGTCTGGTGCTTCAACACCCATGTTCAAGAAAGAATTTTCCGAAAATGAGGTCTCTTATGGAGAAAAGTAGGGGAAGCCCGAAGAGATAAACATGAAGGCATGCTAGTACTTGCGTCTCTTCAAAATGGGGCGTACAAGTTAGAAGACTTAAACGACAAGCTGATACCTCAGACGTGAAATTCCACACACCTTAAATTTTATTTCAGTTGAAGTATTGTAAATCTTTATAAAATGATCCAACCAATACGACGTGCTCTTTCCTTGAACTAGATTTTTTAATAAGGAGAGAGTAAGATTTATATAAGCGAGTAATATTTTTTCATAAGCGAGTAAGATTTTAATATATCGCGTATTTGGAATAAAACAATGCTATTCTCAAATTCGAGGTTTATTTTCCTTATAGTTATCCTCAAATCAAAGATTATCCAAGTTAAAAATGGATCAAAGGTTATCCATGTTTTTTCTAAGTTATGCTTGGATCAAAGATTATTCGAACTAAAAATGGATCAAAGGTTATCCATGTTTTTTCTAGGTTATCCTCGGATCAAAGATTATTTAAGCTAAAATTGAATAAAAGATTATCTATGTTATTTCTAAGTAAAAAGTTATCCTAACTAAAGATGAACCAAAGATTATTCATACAGTTACAAAGATATCCTCGAATCAAAGAGTATTCGAGTTAAAAAATGGATCAAAGATTATCCATGTTTTTTCTAAATTATCCTTTGATCAAAGATTATCCTAGCTAAAGATGAATCAAAGATTTACATGCCTTTACGAAGATATACTTAGATCAAAGAGTATCCGTACTAAAAATTAGATAAAAAGTTATCCTTATTTTTTTCTAAGTTATCCTCGTATCAAAGACTATTCGAACTAAAAATAGATTAAAGATTATCCATACCTTTCTAAACATATCATCGGATCAAACAATATCCAAACTAAAAAGTGGATCAAAGATTATCTATATTTTTCTAAAAATTTTTCAGATCAAGATTATCCGAGCTAAAGACGAGTTAAAGACTATTCCTACCCGAAGAGGAAACATATCAAGATTTCTTCATATTCTCAAGATTATTTGTATCGTGAAGTTATTAATGTTTACTCGCTTGAACACATTTTCTTAAGATCATTTCTAGATATTATGTGTTGTGACTAATCTCGAATCTGGAGTTATTTGAGTCATCGGATTATTATCCAAAGGGCGAAGATTACTTGTGTTCATCCAAAGTTATAATGGTATATTCACAACATCATTATACATCGGGATAATACTTAAGTTGCTACACGTCGAAATATTATTAGGAGTATGTCCTCAGCTTGTTTCTCCGTAAAACGTAAATAAACTCCTAGAGAAAAAGAAACACATGAAAGAGAAAGGAAAATTCATTAATAATAGTCAAAATTACAAAGGTTTAGTCTTCAATTAAGGTATCTATTGACGACTATTTTTGCATCATTAAATAATGTAACATCAAGGTCGGGTATAAAATATGTGAATTCAGTCGTCACCCTATCAAACCTTTCCCTGAAGCCTTTTAATCCCATCAAGTTAATCGATTCACCTCGCCCTGGAGCTTCTCCTTCACCTCCTCCAACTTGGTTATTCTCTCTTTGAGAGGGTCTTTAAAGGAATTAACATCTTCAAGCTTCTTCAGGGCCTCAGCCTCTCCCTCTTTAGCACGAGCGACCTCGTCTTTGACATGGGTCACCTCATTCTTAAACTCTAAAAGTGTCTTTAGGGCTTGGTGATATGAGCTTGCTTAAGAAGAAGCTTGAAATTGGTTCTATCTTCATTCTTCAATTAGAAGCTCCACAAATTAATGTTAACGGCGGAAGCAAGATGACTCAAAGACTCAAGAACTAGAAGAAATGATAAAGTGGAAGAGATTTAGGAGAGGATGGCGCCATGCACATGCAATAAGTCAAAGGAGGAATTGCCACAAGGATTAGCATCCATTGATAAGATTCAAGGTTCTAAAAGAAACCTTAAGAGAGAACACTCTCAATGAAATAGCTCCTGCTATATTCAAAATTCTGAAAAGTTGACAAAAGTCCTTACAATTCAAAATTTCGCCTATTTATACTAGATGTTGGCGCCATCTAAGAAGGAAAATTCAGATAGCTTGCTAACCCTTGGATCAAGGAAAGATCAACACACGACAAGCCCTCATTAGGCACCTCACACGGATCATAACCGTAACTTTTGGATTAGGAAACTAATCTAAGGTCACAGATTGCCCGAGGAGAAGCATGTGTCTTGTGATTCAAGTTTATTCTCCACCTCTTGATTAGATCTAGATCATGAGGTTGAAATTCACTCTTGAGTGGCAAGAAACTTGTGACTCAAGTTTGAATATTAACCCCTTGATGAGATCTTGATCAAGAGCCTAGAATCACTTTTGAAATGGTGTCAAACATGCCTTGGACGGATTCAAACTTAGCCCTTAGATTTAGATCTAATCTAAAGGTTAGAATTTGAATTGGAGTTAGTGGAATTGCCACTAACTTCCCTTCAAAATTCTCTCCACTCTCTCTAAGGAGAGTGTGCGTCACTCTTTCCCATTCTACACGTAGAATTTGAATTATTTTACATGCCTATAAGGTCGTGCCATGCTAGAGTTCTCATGCGGCCCAAATTCAAATATTCAAAGCTAAAAGTAAAACTTACAAAACACTTAAAACATTACAAGGTTTAATTACAAGAGAAAAATCAATTTGAGTTGATTGTTGACTTTGACCATTGGTCAACTTTCCTTCAATTTGCTCTTGTATATTTTTAAGCATGAACCTTATAATTCTTCTTTGACCTTCTTCTTGGACTTGATCTTCTAATGGAGATGGTCCTCCATCACTTGGTCTTCCTTAATCTTAGCCAAGACAATTACAGCATCAGCTTCAATCAGTTTAGACTTAGCCACTTCGAGCGACCTTCTTAAGATGTCGCTTTCCTTTTCGACTTGGTTGAGACGACTGGTGACTTGTTTGAGCACCCTCACCAAAGCTTCTCGATAATGCTCTTCGCCTCCATCTTGCCTTTCAAGAGCTCTTGGTTAAGGCGATCAAACTTTTTTACCTTCTCTACCTAGTTAGTTGTGCACGATGTGCCCCTTGTGAGAAAAAGAAATAGTTTTTAAAAGTTATATGTTAGAAGCAACAAAAACACAAGTACAAAAAATAAACACTTACGGATAGTGATGGATAATCGAGAGACCATAGAGAAATATGAGGTGGGCATCGTCCAAGCTATTCTCTGCCCCAACAAAATCCATAAGGTCAACATCATATGGCATGGGGAACTTAGGAGAATCTCGAACGTGAGCCTCGATCGTCATGTTCACATGCCACAACGATCTGATTCCCGAAACCATTGTGGACATGTGCTCCATGCAGTGGTTGGCAGCAGGTTTCCCTCGATAGATGAGGTCGGAAGGTGGAATGCGTTGAACTCGAGGCATCAGATTAGAAGAAGGAGTCTGTCGAGTAAGGCCGAAGCTAAGGCCACCGAAGGTTCTTTCGAAGTCGATGGAGGTTGAGGGGATAATAGCAAGGACCTCAGTAGAAAAAAGAGGAGTCACCTTCTTAGGGATATCGGCAGAAGGACTCATCACCTTTTTGGCATTCTTTAATGACCGTGAAGAACTTGGAGTTTTGGAAAGGTTGATTGTTGGAGGAGCCTCGACCACTTTGGCATGCTTAGTCGAGCCTTGAGTAGTACCTGGTTGCAAGGCGCTAATATGAGTCAACAACTCTTTCTTGTCAAAATTTCTTTTTCCCATGATCTTTGCAGAAAATCCAAAAAGAAAATGATGATTAGTGAAGATACATGAAGAAATATTAAAGAAAAATTAATAAAGTTTACCTAGGAACATGGTAGAGGGGTCATTGAATAGGGCAAAAAATAATACGCCGCATGTCTATAGGCCGATCTAAATTTTTTAATATTTTCACACTCTCTTTCTTAGTGGGAGAAAAATGGTTTTCAGACCAAGACTTAAAATTTATTGGCCAACTATAGTAAAGGGGAAAAAAAGGACCATGTTCGAATCAAAGAGAAGCCTCTTAGATCAGTCTGACTTAAGGTTGAAATTTAAAAGAAAGGTCTTTAGTACCCTTGAAAGATTTGATGTATGTTGAGAAAAGAGAACCAACCAACTCAGGCACTGTGTTTGAGTTGGTAAAAATAGAAAAAGACAAGGTGAGAAAGGTACAACTTAAGAAATTGACACAAAATTTGGAAAGGTTTTAGAAGAGCTTAACTGTTGGGGTAAAGTTGACTTGAAGCTACATTAATGGTGGAGAGAACTCGACACTTGAAAGGTGAAAGGGAAAACGTGACACTAAAATCCTTGAAAAAATTCTCACAAACATAGACAAAGTCTTCTCTGTCCACGGGAGGCTTTATGAACACACTCGATAGAGGAGCACACCTTGACTAGAACAAAGTCAGCCATGGAAGGTTCACATACAAGATATGTGTCGAGAAGGGCAGTGACTTGTTTGGTGGATTTAAAGACAGACGAGTAGGCATTAGCCTCATTCAATATCAAATAATAATCATGGTGGATGGAGGGAAAGGACTTTTTGACACAGGTGGCCTTTTGTTTGCCTTGCGGCAAAGGCATGGCGACAATCTCTTGGGTAAAGGTGATGCCATGCAAGGAAACACCCTTAGTAGCCTGTGGAGAGCCGCTTTCAGTGTGATCAGAGGAGATATCACCTCCTATTAAAGAAACTTCCTTTTCCACTACCTGAGCCATTTCAATCAGAGACGGAGATGAATAGGCTATGAAAGACATACTTATTAAGATTCACTAGTGCAAAATGTAGGTATTACAACACCATAATCACGTCGGGTAAGGTAAAATCTGACGTCACTTGAATTTTAACGACGTTTTTTAGAAGAATCGACATGAAAAATATTTATATGTGGAATCGACGTGGAATATGTGTTTTCACATCAGTTCTTTTCAAAATCACCTATGAAACTCAAAGTATTTTTTACATCAGTTCCCTCTCACTTTCACGCTAGTTGTTTACTTTCTCTCTCCCGTTTTCCTTTCTCTATTCTGGTTCCCTTGTTTTGATTTCGTTTCGTCGTCATTTGTCCGGCCTCGCCATCGTCATCGTATTCCACTCTTGAAGTTGTTCCCTCGCCGTCATGATTTGCTTTTCCCCTTGCCGTTGCCCTATGGTTTCCCTCTCTTCACCTATCTTTGCCAACTGGCAGCAAATCGGCAAAAATCAAGCTTAGATTAGGCAAGCATATGGGAGATCTGAGTGAAGGAAGAATGGAGCCGACACCGATGATGGCAGGGTGTTTGGTTGATATAACGCTAAGTTGAGGTTCCAATGAGGGAGATATGATTCCATCAAAGTGGGAACCGCATAAGGACGACGACACGGCCAAGTAGGCGGCGTGAAGGAGAGGAGAGGGAGTACAGGCCTCTCCGAGTCTGCCAGAAAAAAAGAGATTATGAGGAGGATGATGGCAGAATTGCAGCTAGGGCGTGGATTCGAGAACGCGCTTTTGAGACGGATTCCCACCAAGCATGCATTGGATCTGAAGAAGGGGGTTTCTTTTGATCAGTATTTAGTATTGGGACTGATGAAGATGATGAATCGCTTCGCTTTAACTCCATGCTCCTTCCTTCCTTCATTTTCTTCACTCTCCTCTCTCTTTCTTTTTCCTGTCTCTCTATACACCCGCTGCTAATTTTTTCTTGTACAAACACTATTTTTTTTTTTTTAATATTAGGTTGGACTGCATGTAGTTTCTTCCATCCTTTTCTAAATTTGATCATTTAGATAATTATATTTAGCTTCATTTTGATTTTTTGGCATTAGTAAATTGAAGATGACTGACATTGTTGTCTATTGACTGGGGCTTGTTTGATTATAATTGTTTTTGAGAATTATTTCATAGAATTATTTCTCAGAATGAAATATCGAAGCATTTATTTGATGAAGTGTTTTGGCAATAAGTTCTGCAAGCTTGATGATGCTCTAAAGGCAATGGTGTTAGTGGTGGTTTGATGTGAAGATAGAGAACACATAGCAGCTATATACCCTATCTTTTTAATCTGTTTACTGATATTAGAACTTATAGAAACGACGGATATGTATGTTTTCAATCAAATTCTTTTTCCATGTTGCATGTTTTATTAAAATACATAATGCATGTCTAGAATGGAAATTTTCTACAGCAGTTTCGACATTTCTATTTACATGGATAATAAATCAGAAGTAAGGCAGAAATCCTCCAGTAAATGAAATCATGTTTTAAAGATAATCTCGCAATGTTTAGAAGTTCGGTTACTTGACATACCACCTAGAACATGCCTAAAGATAATGACTATTCACACATGAAAAGGAAGTTACTCATATTATAATTCTGGATTTCCTCGAACCTTACCATTTGTTTTTCATCCATAGAAACTAGCTAAATTGAAGTTACTCTATAATAATTTGCTTCGTTTCACTTTTATTTCTCCTCCCCCCTTTTTAGTTGATTTTTATTTACTATCCGAGACTGAGAGTCCTTTACTCACAATACCATTTGAATAATACTTTTGTGATATTTGTTTATTTTTTCTTGTAGGAGAGCTTATTTTTGTTTCCTATCATGTTTCAATTAATAATAAGTCCCCAGAACTTTTTAAAGTCGATTCAATAATTAGACTGAATATTTAATACACTTTTTTCTTTCCAAACCTTTGTTACAGCATCCAAAACTTCATACCCTAATAATTTATATGCTCTTGCTTCAAAGGGTTTGAGATTGCAACCGCAAGAAATTAAAAATGTTGATGCATTTAGTAATTCTTAAAATACAGGTTTGATGCGGCACGTGAGGTTGTGTCAAGGTTTGGATGGCTTGGATTGCTCTGATGGGTTGTTCTAAGGTATGGTTTGGTGAATTGTTTCAAGGTTAAGTGCAGCCGGTTGGATTGCAAACCAAGAGTTATCTTCCTGATCTTACAATTTGGTGACCATGTATTTCTCTTGTGTTTTTTTTTACTTCTCAGATTTGTTGGTTTTGGTTGGATAACAATTTTATGCTCACCCTCACTAACTTACCTCTTTTCTCTTTCCTTTGATTTTGTTCTCTGTTGTTTTTTTTTATTAGTTATTATTTTGTATATTTGAGTATGTGTATATGTTTAGTGCATAGATATATGTACAAATATTTAACTTGTATCTAAAATTTTACTATTTGCATCCATCCTGTTATCCACCATCTCATTATAGCAATTTCAGGGTTAGCCGCTCTGCCACTATCTGGAATTGATAAATGCAATTTAAAAGTAAGTTAAAAACAGGATATGGCCTTTTCCTTTTGAAGAAGCAATAGACTAACAATATGTGGAGAACCAAAATGGCAGTAGTTGTGTAAACAATTTTAAGATCTTGAATTATTATCTCGTTTTCCCATTTCTTGCATCCCAGGGTACTAATCCTATGTATATGTGTCCCTGTTAGCGGTGTAAAAATGGTTTCACTTGAAGAGGAAATTTCTGTGTATAGCATAAATCATTGGATTTTGTTTTACTTGCTTATAACTCAGTGAATGGTCGCTACTTTTCTAGGAAACAGGTATTGTGTTTCAGCATTTCTCTGTGTTGTTTGTGCGAAATGAATATATTTATTGCTGCAGGTATGATAGTAATTCATGTGCCTTGGGAAGCTTTTTTAATTGTGTCGTGTAACTCCTGTTATATCAGAGGAAAGCCTGAACAATGTTTGATGCAAAACTGGTTAAAAGTGGAACATATTTATGGCAGGTAAGTTGTCAATTTGTTAATTTGACAAGATGGAAGGTTGCCATATGTGGAGAGTATATGAAATCAGGTTTCAAGGTATATATTGGTGACTACTATCTCATATTTTGCCTTTTGAATTTAACCAAGTGTTGTTGGGTTTCGTTTGTGCAAATCATATAAAGGCTTCAACTTTCAACTGAAGTTTTTTTAACTTTAAAAAATTTGTAAGCAAATCATATTTATTTTAACTTTCATTTGAACGTTAACTTTTAGATTCATTGTTTTTGTTGAAATTGCTAAAAAATTTTAGAAATAAAAAGAAACAATTAAAGGTAAGTGTTGTGGGTATACATCAATTGTTCCATGGCGGAGGCCGGGTAGGCCAAGTCATAGTCGACTCGTGGCGCTTAGGTTGTTACGCTCTTAAGTAGAAAGAGTTGTGCCCTTACTAACAGTCCAGTGGTAAGCGCTCGATCCAACAATTGGTATCAGAGCCAAGGTCACGAGGTCGATTCCGAGATTGTCTCGTGGCGCTTAGGTTGTTACGCTCTTAAGCAGAAAGATTTTTAGAATATTTTATTGGTATCAGAGCTACACCGTCACCACTTTTTTATTTTTTTCTACTACATCTATTAAATTTCTCCTTCAACAACAAATATTTACTATCACATTACAAATCATCCTAACTTATATCTATGTCTACCTAAAATACTAGCAGTTTTTCCTTTTCTTTTTGGTTACTTTCTTGCTATTGGTAGGAAATGGCTCTTGATTCATCAAAGACTTGAATGTAAAAGTATTTTAGCCGAAGATTTGTTATTGTTTATTTTTTGTTTAGATGTTGATCGTTTGTGTTTTTGAATCATAATAATAAGAAAAGTTCATTAGCCAAATAATAATTATTTTTGGGAATAACTTCTTTTTAGAATATATATATATATATATATATTCTAAAAAAATGTTATTCCCAAAAATAATTATTATTTGGCTAATGAACTTTTCTTAATTGAAATTTTTAATCGTCTTTGTTCTTTGATGTTCAATTTTGTCTAGTGACATTTGTATTCAATGTAAAAATACTTTTTTCTTCTTTTTATAGACAGAAAATCACTTCCTGATCGTGTCCCAGGTAATACCATACATGCATGAGTAGAAAATCTGTTTCACTATCTTATCCTTATTTGTACTATATCTAATCTATATAAATCTATTTTTATGAATTGAGTTTGTAGTCTAAACTATTTTTGTAAATTTCTGTTTAAATTTAGAATCCATAATTTTGTTAAAAGTAGAAATCAAATTTCTTCCATATGGTTAATTTATACTACACTTATATCAAATCTAATATTTATATGTATGTGTCGGTCTTTTAACCATAACAATTTTGTGACACTCGAATTGCATATAGAAAATGACTATCAACCACGTATCATTTCAAGTATTTATTTTAAGTTTTTATATATTTTTACTTCAACATATCAAAATTATTAAATTATATTTAATATAAATTAGATTTATCATTTATTTATTTAGATGAGATTCTAATGTTTATGTATATATATATATATATATATATATATATATATGTATCTATATATATATATATATATATGTATATATATATATATATGTATATATATATATATATTAAGTTAATTCATTTTAAATTAAAATATCGTAATATTTTTTTATATTATTTATTTTATATGTTAATTTGAAATTAATTAATTTATTTATGTATTTACTAATTTTTAAGTAAATTTATTAATTAAATGTTTGGCTCCTGTTACACATCAATTCTAATTTGAATCAAGGTTATTATCCCTCTCCGTAGAAGAGGATAAATAAGTTCTACCACGAATACCTGAACTCAACCATAACCGAATTTATCAACACACCTCATATCTCGGCAATAACAATATATAATAAATAGTCTTTGTTGCTGAACTTAAAATATCAACTTTATTTCTTTCCGCCGATCATTCAAACTTATGCAGAAGCTTTTCCGATGAATCACTTTTGTAAAATTTTATTTAGCATAGAAGTATTGACTCATGGACAAAGCGTTTGTTATACTGTCACTTTCTTAAAATTTTGACTAGTATATCTCTGTTGAATTATATTCTTTGGGATCGCTCACAGTTTTCGAATCAAAGGTTTTACGAATCAAGGTTTTAAATATCGCTATGAAACATAAATATCAGCCACAATAAATTGATTTTGGAGTTAAAGGAGACGCAACATATCAGCCGTAACATTATTATGTTTTACATATTTCACACCGTAGCAGTCGCAAACGACCGTAATCGTAAAAACTTTAATGCAATTTAAAACCTTATTTCGAATTAGTAGTATATATCTATTGAATTATTCTTTGACATCTCAGTAATCGAAGGAATTCAATGCTTCACTCTTTACTTAGTTCCCCGATGTCCAAATCCACTTTCTTCCTCTGCCTTACTCTTTCTCTACTCTTCTCTTCAGTCACGGCCAGTTACTACTCCAGCCTAGCCCCAACGCTTTTGGGCTTTCGGGAGGAGAAGTTCACTCACCTTCACTTCTACTTCCATGACATCGTGACGGGCCCAAAGCCCAGCATGGTGTTCGTGGCGGAGCCCAACGGGAAAGCGAAGGATTCCCTTCCGTTCAGAACGACAGCGGCAATGGATGACCCGTTGACAACAGGGCCCGAGCATGACTCAAAAGTCATTGGAAAGGCCCAAGGACTTTATTCGTCGATATCGCAAGAGGAGATGGGGCTTTTGATGGTGATGACGATGGCATTCACGGAGGGAGAGTTCAACGGTAGCACCCTCAGCGTGTTGTCCAGGAACATGATCATGAGTGAACCCGTCAGAGAGATGGCTATTGTTGGCGGCACTGGCTTGTTTCGCTTTGCACGTGGCTATGCTCAGGCCAAGTTTTACTCCGTTGATTTCACCAAAGGTGATGCTATTGTGGAATATGATGTGTTCGTCAACCATTATTAGAGCTGCCTCCTCAAAACATAAATGTACTTTCTTGGTGTATTTTATTGTGTAACGTATTAAATGTTTTAATTTGATAGCGTAAAAAGTTTATATTTTGGTAATTTTAAGGACGCAAGTATGTGTTTACATATCCTTTAATATATATTGTTTTTTCAAGTATTTATATATACATGTATGGTAACATATCAAGTTGATATTGTTATCTAAAAGATCAGTAATAAATCGAGTTTAACTTTAAACTGCTTTGATAAATTGAGTTTAATAAACTATTTTTAATTATAACCTAAATAGTCTTAGCTAATAAAAATATGGTGTGTTTATAAATTTATATTTATTTTTTTTTACGAGACTTTAGTTGAATGTCAACAATCTTCCCTTAAAAAAAGATTAAGATGATTCTTCGTCCATAATGGAAGTTGTTGTCGATCCATGAGTATTCAATGATTATAATTAAAGTTTTTGTAGTTGTGATACTTATCGAGTTTAACCATTATCATAATAATATTGGGAAAGGCGTAGCGGAAAAATTACACACAGAACCTGAAAGTCTACATGTAAAATAAAAAATCTTTTTCCTTGAAGGAGATATAGAGAACTGTAATAAGCGGCAGTATAAAATCCCAAGGAGTAAGGAAAAACAAAATTTAGAACAGGAGCAAAAAGAACACAAACAAATTTTAACATGGAAACCTCCAATGAAAAAGACAAAAACCACGGGACCTAATCCAGAAAAGTATTCACTATGAGTCAAAAAGTATAGCAAAAAGCTTCTCACAAAAACGTTGTACTCGGGACCTAATAGTGAAAAAACACACTGGTGGTCACACACTACCTATAATCCAAATACAAACACTATACAAATCTAAGGTGTGGTGTCAGTGAATAATACATATCACTCTCTCTTATATAAGTGTTCTGCTTCTCTCTCTTTATAAACTCTGCCGATGTGAGACTTTGAATTAACAAAAATACTCAACAAATCCTCCCTTAGTTCAAAGTCCAACAATATTACAAATTCTTCTACAACAGCAAAATCTTCTTGGGTTCTCCTTCTGACTCTGCAAAAAATGGGACATTGTTTGAATCCCAACAAACCTCCTTTCAAACAAAGGACCACAAAATCTCCTCCCCTACAGAGGAAGTCATTGTCAATGATGGTTATTAGAGCATCCATCTCCACGACAATTCTTGAGCTTCACATTGTCGTCGATATGCCCTAGTCTTGTACCGTCGTTCTGATAGCTCATATCAACGGAACACGCAGCCTAGCCAAACCTGCTAGGGAGACTTTCGACACAAGGGATCCTCAAAATAAAAAAAAAGGTAGGTGCACTTGACCACTTAGATCTACTCCAATCATTGCACACACAAATCTACACACAAATCTGAGCCGGTCACCAAGTTGAATCATTGGCTCTGATACCACTTGTTGGGAAAGGCGCAGCGGAAAAACTACACACAGAACCTGAAAGTCTGCGTGTAAAATAAAAACCTTTCCCTTGAGGGGGAAACAAGAGAACTGTAATAAGCGGCAGCACAAAATTCCAGGGAGCAAGGAAAAACAAAATGTAGAGCAGGAGCAAAAAGAACACAAACAAATTTTAACGTGGAAACCCCCAATGAGAGGGACCAAAACCACGAGACCTAATCCAGAAAAATATTCACTATGAGTCAAAGAGTACAGCAAAAAGCTTCTCACAAAAACGTTATACTCGGGACCTAATAGTGAAAAAACACACCGGTGGTCACACACTACCTATAATTCAAATACAAACATTATACAAATCTAAGGTGTGGTGCCAGTGAATTATACACATCACTCTCTCTTATATAGGTGTTCTGCTTCTCTCTCTTTATAAACTCTGCCAATGTGGGACTTTGAATTAACAAAATATTGTTCTGATAGCTCACATCAACGGGACACGCAGCCTAGCCAAACCTGCCAGGGAGACTTCCGACACAAGGGATCCCTAAAATGTAGGTTTTGGCTGGCTGCGTGTCCCGTTGATGTGAGCTATCATAACGACGGTACAAGACTAGGACATGGAAGCTCTTCCTCTGTAGGGAAGGAGATTTTGTGGTCCTTTGTTTGAGGGGAGGTTTGTTCGGATTCAAACCATGTCCCATATTTTTTGCAGAGTCTGAAGGAGAACCCTAGAAGATTTTGTTGATGTAGAAGAATTTGTAATATTGTTAGACTTTGAATTAAGGGAGGATTTGTTGAGTATTTGGTTAAATCAAAGTCCCACATCGGCAGAGTTTAGAAAGAGAGAGAAGTTGAACACTTATATAAGAGAGAGTTATATGTTATATTCACTCGCACCACACCTTAGAGTGTGTGTCCACAGGTGTATTTTCACTATTAGGTCCCGAGTATAGAGTTTTGTGAGTTCTTTTGTAGAAACTTTTTGTTGTACTCTTTGTCTCATAGTGAATATTTTTCTGGACTAGGTCCCGTGGTTTTCGTCCCTCTCATTTTAGGGGTTTCCACGTTAAAAAATTTTGTGTTCCTCCCTGCTCCGCATTTTATTTTCCTTGCTCCCTTGGGATTTTATACTGCCGCTTATTACAGTTCTCTTGTTTTCCCCCTCAAGGGAAAGGTTTTTATTATACACACAGACTTTCAGTTTTGTGTGTAGTTTTTTCGCTGCCCCTTTCCCAACAAATAACACAACTACTTGATCACCAGAATCGTTGCTTAATTCTCATCGCCTGAATCCTTCAAAACAAGTCTGGTTGACTTCCACCAAGATATATCTCCAATCATTATTTCACTTGTTTATGTCGATTGCGAAATTGAATCATCAACTCTAATACCAATTGTTGTGCACGGGGTAGGTATCACATAAAAATTTCTCCACATTAATAAGATATGGTATGTTTTGCATCTAAGCCCTCACGAGTTTACTTTTAATCATCATCCAAAATACCTTTCTGATGGATATAGTGTGTGTATAAACTCATGTTCCATCATTAATAAATACAAACAAACTACGGTCTCATTTTGACCCATCATCATCAAATTTCTTGTTTACACTAACAATCCCTCTTCTACATTGCTTGTCTTAGCTCTTTACCTTAGCGAACTCGTTTCTCTCACTAAGCTCACTCTTGTCTAGGACTTGTAAAAAAATCCATTAATCATAACTGACTCATTTTATATTCAGCCTAATCTATATTCTATCTATATCAATAAAAATTGATTTTTGCATTGTCCAAATTTTGAACCTATATTATAATGTAATACTCCCGATATAACAGTAAAAGCAAGACACCTACTTCTCTTCTCCACCAAGATTTGAAGTTAAAATTGAATCATGCAGTAAATCCATTTCTCATTCAGTCAAAATTCAAAGTCTTAAATTGAAGAGCTCTAACTCCTAATGGCTTCCATCTCCAGATAAGATATTACATCTTCATTAACCCTAACTAAAGTTAGATTTTTTTTTTTAACTTCTTATCGCTCATTGTTTTTTGTCATCATTTTATCATTGTGCCAAGACCAATGCATGTTGGTGAATGTTAAATAATTTTGTTTGGTTAGTAGAGATTAAATAATTTTTTACCTATGTTTATCTTTATAGATGAGTATTATCCTATCACCATATACTAATTTAAAATTGAAAGACAATTTTCATCTATGAATCTTCTTATCTTAAGTGATGGTTGTGATTTGGTTTTCATAATTTTAAGATCAAATAGTACTTTTATTACGTGTAGGTAAAAGGTGATTTGGTTTTCATATTTTTAGGATAAAATAGTACTATTATTACGTGCAGATAAAAAGGATGAATTATCTGTTATATGAAACTTTTGTAAACTAGCCTATGGTTATCATATTTGGCTACACACCATGATCTTTAATTACCCCTTCTGACTCTATTATCTCAATGACACTAATGTTTTTTTATGTGATCTATTTCTCTTTGGTCTAATGTTGTTCTGGAGGCATGACTTGTAATATGCTTAAGTTATTTATTTATTTATTTATTGTTTTGTATTTAGCATGGGTTAAAGCAACAACATGACAGTTTCTTGAATTTATGTAATGTAAAATATGATACCAAAGGGATAGAATTTTGAAAGAATATGAGTATGAACTATTGGGTTATGCATGCTTTGCTTGATAGAAGAATAACTCAACACTACATCGGTTATCATTATAGGTGAAATGAAAGATATTTGTGTTTGATGTTTTTGTTCATTATTTAAGGCACAAGGTAGATTAGCCATTTATTTTGAGTACATTTTGGTGAAATGCATATGCAACAAATCAGTTCTAGCAGAGTGTTAAGAACAAATCAATAATAAAATAAAAGAATAAGGAAGAAAGAGAAAAAGACATAAAAATTTAACGTAGTTCGACACACAATATGTATGGCCTACGTCCACGGGCACATAATATGTATTGCTTTTGTTCTATACATAGAAGCTTCACATACAGTTGTTTATATAGATACATAAGAGCAACCCTCTCATCATTTACAAGATGTGAGATTAAAATCAAACTAAATACTTCTAACAATCTCCCACTTGGAGTTTGATTTTACATCACCGCCTAGTAGTGTAATGCCTTCATCATCAATTATTCTTTTATTCTTAAAGGTCAGTTGAATCCTTTGAGAAAATTCTTCAATCATATCATCTCCTTAGCTGTTTCTCAAATCTGATTACACTGAGCGGTCTCTTGTCCATTGACTTTTGCCCTGTCTAGTTATTGGTCTGACCAATCTTCTGCCATTTCCACTGACTAGTTTGATAAGTCTCCTGCCTTGTCTACTGACTGGTCTGACGGGTCTTATGCCCTATCCACTAAGGGTAAAGCTCTCACTATTTCTCTGGTCTGACGGGTCTTCTGCCCTGTCCACCGAGGGTCTTATGCCCTGTCCACTAAGGGTAAAGCTCTCACTATTTCTTTGGTCTGACGGGTCTTCTGCCCTGTCCACCGAGGGTAAATCTCTCACTATTTCTCTTCTCCCTGTCCACTGACTGGTCTCTAGCAAAGCTCTCACTATTTCTCTATTTCTCTTCTTCCAATGCTTTTTAGGAAAGCTCATAACCATAGAGCAAACTAAAAGATATTGACTCTGATACCAATTGTTAAGAACATAACAATAATAAAAAAAGAGAATAAGGAAGAGAGAGAAAAAGACTCAAGAATTCAACGTGGTTCAACACACAATATGTATTGCATACATCCACGGGAACATATGTATTGTCTTTGTTGTGCACATATAAGTTTTATATGAAATTGTTTATATAGAGACATAATAGCAATCTCTCTCATCGTTTACACGATGTGGGACTAAAATAAAACTACATTCCTAACACTAAGATCATGTGACTAACGATTCTTATAACACATGAAATGCATGTTGGGAGATGTATATGGGACACTATGCCTAAGACCTACGAAAAAATTACAAACTCTCCTACATATTATAAATCATCTCACATGTAATTTTTGCACGGAAATATTACAAACTCTTCCATAGTGTTTACACACTACCTAAAATCTTATACACTCTTTCTCTTTTACTATATTTAAAGATATTATAGTAAATATATATATATATATATATATATATATATATATATATATATTTCTCTCCTATGTCTTTTTACTGTTCACCGATGTGAAACTTTAAATCAACTTAATTCACAATTGTTAATATGAGAACAATGTTTCTTTCTTTCTTCAACACTGAAGCGTGTATATAAAATATAGATATAGATTTAATTTCCAAGCTTGGAAATTGTTTATCCTTCACAAATCACAAAATGGGGTACTTGTTTTAGAGCTGAAATTGAAATTTGGTTATACTACAAGTTGAAATTATTTTGAAATAAAAAAAATTAATTTGATTTAAATTTTAAATTCAATCCATTAAATTGAATTTAAATTAGATTTTAATCCATGACCACCTTTACTCTTCTCTACAAACTCCTGCACCAGATAACATATTGTCTTCGTCAATCATCTACTACAAATTAAATTTCTTCTCACTCTGTCTGAAAAACAACTTAATTTTGTACATCGGCGATGGACCAAGATGGTTGTAAAATATTGTATCGATTCCTGCGCAAAATAAAATCAATCCAATTTGTTTTCAAAACTATTATGACATGTAAAATTATTGTCCTCGCTAACTTCTGTCGCGAATTCTCCAAGAATCGCCTACAATGATCCAACACAACCTTCCCAGCATGAAAAACTATAAACAATTATATTAAACTGGAGATGTGTGAAATCACATGTTTTCATGGACTTATCTGAGTGGTACGCAAATTCTTCGGAATATAAAAGATTCATCCCAACAATTCTACCTGAGGTAGCAAAATTATCAAGAAACGGAAGAAACGTGAGAGAAAAAATAAATCCATCCAAAATTATAGAAAATTAGATATTTATAAAAAAAATAAAAATTAGTCTATCCGAATGGAGTATTTTTTTTTAAAAAAAATCAATAAATATATATTATATATTAATAATTTATGATTAGATTTCCTATCAATCATGACTCATGATTGATTTTAAGAGATTTATTATAAAATTTAACAAATATTTCATATATAATAATTTGTTATTAAATACAAATATGTGATTATATGTTAATAATGCAAAATAGTTTATAATAATACTACTCAATAACACATCGTGATATGATTTTTAATAGAATTTTATAGAAAATAACAATTTTTGGTAAATAATAATCATATAATTATATAAAAACTATTTTACATAATCGTACATGACTTATTTTCTATTAATCAAATTTATAAATATTTAATATTATTAAACAATTTGAAATTAGTTTTAATTCCATTTATAAAATGATTTTTATTATAAAGGTAACAAAGTATTATACATCACTATTTGTAATTAAATGATATAGAATTCTATTTTCTTGGGGTATAGTTTTTTATTAAGAATAATTAAGAAGTATGTTTAAGTTAAAAAGTGTTAGAACTTCATCCCACCCTAACCAATGCAAGGTCTTTAATTTCTTTGGTTATATGCCTTTGTCCATTTGTTCTAATTTCTAAATCCTAAAGTCAAAGTCATGCCATCGGTTCAGTGCCTCGTATTATTACTTTCTTTAACTTCTTTAGAATTCTTGGGAAGATCTGTACATGATCTTCTTAATATACGTCATTATAAAATAAATTAATGCAGAGATATATTTTAAAAAATTAATGCAAGTTGGTATTTGTATCTATTGAAAGCATGAACACAATAATATTAGTTATTCGAAGATGCCTTGGAGGTTTAATTGATGACAGTTACGTTAACAATTTAAATCACGTTGGAAGCTAAATAATGAAGGGACGCCCGGTGAATCATTCTTTAGGATTGACTACTATTCATAGTCTAGTATGTCTGTTCACATTTTTTTCCGCATGTTCTTTATCATATATGTAGTTGATTTTGTTTAATTAAATCAGCTTGGAAGATAAATAGCAGCCTGTTTAAATTTAAATCAAACAAAGAAACAAAATTGTTGCTAAAAAGATGAAAATGAATCAAAGCGAATATTATTGTGGTTGATTTACACTGAGAATTTATTAAATTAGTTTAATTTAGCTTGAATAGAGGTTTGAAATTAAACAAAACTAAATCATGTATTTATATTTATCTAAATATTGTTATGTTTTATATTATTATATTACTTATCTTTCTTAATATAAAAGGTTTATAATTGAGTTTTACATTATTTTAATCAATATTAATTGTTTAATTTCTATTTTATGATTATTTACTTCATATATTTTACCATTTAAATATAATTTATAAATTAATTTTTTTCATAATATTTTAATATATTTTTATTTTCTTAATACTTATAAAAAGAATTTTAAAATCACAAAAATCAATTTCAACTGGACAGTAAAATATTAGTTTGATCTAATTTAAATTTTATAATTAATTTAATATTAAACCATCCTAAATCGCACAAATTTTTTTATTTAATTCAAATAAATTTTAAGATAAAAATTAAATCAAACCGCACAACAACGTGAATCATTGTTTAGAATAGATTATTGATACTCTAACACGTCTCTTCACATTTTTTTCCCTTTCTTTGGCTTTTCATTTTTATCTTTTAACAAAATTAAAGTTAATATATTTATTCACATTTTTTATCAATCTTTTCAGTTTTTCCTTATTTAATTTTTTTTTTCAAAAAATGAAAATTATTTAAGCTTTGTTCTTTTATATATTGAACAGAAAACTAAAAGATGATATAAAAAAAAAAAAAAAAGAAATTTGCATTGATTGTTATTTTTTAAAAAAAATGAAATCTAATATTGATAGACCAATTTCAAAGAAGAAATGTTTTACTTACCTGTACAGTATAATAACCCTTGATGCTATTTTATGAATAAACTATACAAAAAGTTAAACTTAAGAAAGGTTGTACGTTTATTATTTATTAACATATTAAATGTCAATAGGTCAATGAAATAAAAAAAATTATTAAAAATAAAATGTCATAGTTAAATAAATTAAAATTTAAAAATCATCGACTTAAAAAGATAACTAGAAAATGTCAGATATTTTTCCCCTTATTTTTAATTATCTAAAATGAAAAGATTTAGGTGCTAACTGATTGTTATTTTAAAGTTTCTAAGTTCAATAATAACTAATAACATTCTAAATATTTAACTTCTTCTATATTGACAAATTTATAGTAACATTTTCTATAATTTTAAAAATAAATTTTAATATTCATTAATATCCTTCTCTAAATTTTTATTATAAAAATATATATATCCTTCTAAAATTTAATGCGACACTAATAGTTATTACTTATATTTTTCTACGACTTGTCAGGTAATTCATTTTTATTTATGGTAAAGAAAATTTAAAATAACCAGTAGACTTATGCAGTTGTGTTAAATATATGAAGAAAATATTTCATTGAGCAGTGCTCTACCCAATTCAAATAGGTTTGCATCCGCTAAAAAATATACGTGTTTATACCAAAAGATTTGGCGATAAATAATAGAAATTTGATGAGTTGTTGGTGGGTAATTTTTTAATTTTTAACTTTATTCATTTTTCATAAAATACTTCAACAAATTTATTTATTATATATTTTTTTTGTGTTTAAGCAAAAATAAAAAATGATCGTTATCCATCAAATAACAAATTTATTTATTATATTTTTTATTGTGTTTAAGAAAAAATAAAAAATGATCGTTATCTATCAAATAAAATGTTGTAAGAAATTGTATTTTCTTGGTTGTAAAAACACGGAGAGAAAAGTTAATTTTGTGGGTCAAATTTATTTGAACAAATTAAGCATACAGTTATAAATTTTAATTTCAAAAATGAATATTTTTAATAAGAGCTTAATTTCAATACATTATTAATGTGAAATTATTATTTCATTAATGAATTTTAAATAAATTTTTTATATAAATATTTTAATGTGGAAGAATTTTAGTAAGATGTTTGCATTCAGACGTACGTGATCATCTAAAAGTACTTATATAATATTGAAATATTGAAATATATTATTATATAAAGAATAAAAAATAAAAAAATAATTAAAATAATACCAAATGTATAAAATACATATATAAATATTAAAAAAAACTATTAAACATCATTCACTTATTTCTAATTTATGAAAACAATAAATTAAAAAACATAAATGTAAAAATATTTTAATTTAATTAAAAATCATTATACATATATATGATAAAAAAAACTAAAAATAAAAGTATGAAGAAGAGAAGACATGCGGTAAATTTGACCGATAATAATTTTGAAATAACACTCAAATTTATATTAGTTCTTAGGTATAATATCCTATATAATAAATAAAAAAAATTATTTCTCAATCTAAGGTGTAATCAAATCAACACAGAATTGGAATTTGGCTTGCTATTCCTCGGTGCTACAATATACAATAAATATATAATGAGAATAATTTTTTGATGTAATTTCAAATCTAGATTATATAAATAATTAAGATTATGAATCTATAGTCATATAATCATTTAAAAATACTATATATATATATATATATTAATTTTTAATTGTAATTAATAATATGTAATAGGTCATATTCATTATTTTATTTATTAAAATAATCAGGTATATATTCTCACTTATTTATATGAATTAAATTGATTTCCTTCGTCCGGCGTAAGAACAAGAAGCTAATTTATTTGACCCGGCAAAGTGCTCATGGCCGGCGACATTGACTATTTAGCAAGTCGAGAGAATACGTCAATCAGCTTCTTCACAGTCGACCGCGACAAAAATATAAACTAATGAACGGTTTGAATCATATATAATAAATAAAGGATAGTCTCACAAAACCATTTAATATTATTTTTTAACATGACAATTGAATCATTTAATATTACATATTGCAGCATGACAACTTAATCATTTCATATTCCATCCATTTCCTTGGCTGAACTCCAGAAGTCAGCATAAGTCTCCATTATTCAGATCTCTTTCCAATCAGCGCGAAGGTAGCATAACATGAAGAGACATATGAGGTCTCCAGAGAACTTAGAGATGGTGACTAGATTAACCAAATGCAGAGGTTTTGGCGTTTATTATGCTTTTTCAAACTTGAAAACAGAGAGTAAAAATTGCTTGAGAATAAGAGTGAAATTAAAATACTGTAAAAATTTAAAGAGAGTAACTTAGATTATTTATAGATGTTGAAACAGTTTTAGGTTCAAGGAAGGTGACAAAAAGTAAAAAATTGTCCTCGATTTGATGTTTCTCATCATTGCCTTGATGCGTTTCTATTTTGACTGCGCATGTTACTATCAATTTATAATTTTTGTTTTAGATGTCAGACATATTTAATGCTACAATAAATGTTGTCTTGTACACTTATTAGAGATGTTAAAAGAAAACATAATGTAGCGTCTGAGAGGTCAGACAGACGAAGAATTAATCAGTTAAAGAAATAATTCTTAGATTTTCTTTTATGAAATTAAAACATGTTTCGTCTAATGTCTTCGTGAAGATATCAACCCATTGAAAATCAGTTTGAACAAATTTTATATCAAAGATACCTTTTTGAACAAAATCTCTTATGAAATGATATTTAATTTCAATATGCTTAGATTTTGAATGCTGAATAGGATTTTTGCTTAAATTTATAGAACTAGTATTATCACAAAATACAAGTATATGATGTTCAAACCTGGAATATTCTTCCAGTTGATGTTTTATCCATAAAAGTTGTGAGCGACACCCAGCAGCAGAAATATATTCAGCTTCTATTGTTGACAAAGCTATCGAGTTATGTTTCTTGCTTGACCAAGATATAAATGTGGATCCCAGAAACTGACGTCCTCCACTTGTGTTTTTCCTTTCAACTTTGCCACCAGCATAATCAGCATCACAATATCCACTAAGACTGAAATCATCATTTTTCTTATAAAACGGGGAGAGATTAGTAATTCCAACTAAGTATCTCAAAATTCGTTTAATTGCTTGTAAATGAGATTCCTTAGGGTTTGATTGAAAATTTGCACATAAACAGACGCTAAACATAATATCAAGTCTACTTGTTGTTAAATAAAGAAGAGAGTCAATCATACCTCTATAGACGATTTGATCCACAGACTTACCAGATTCGTCTTTGCTTAAGCTTGCTCCAAACAAATGCATTGGAGTGTTCATTGGCTTTGCATTATCCATTTTGAACTTCTTTAAGAGTTCCTTGATGTACTTTTGTTGATGGATGTAAATTCCCTGTTGTGTCTGTTTGATTTGCAAACCCAAGAAGAATTTCAATTCTCCCATCATGCTCATCTCGAATTCATTTTGCATTAACTTAGAGAAATCCTTGCAAAAAAGATCATTAGTAGCTCCAAAAAACAATATCATCAACATAAATTTGAATAATAATAAAATATTTTGAAATATTTTTCTTGAAAAGAGTTGTGTCAACTTTGCCTCTTGAAAAACCATTTTTAAGCAGAAAATAATTTTGTTTGTCATACCATGCTCTAGGAGCTTGTTTCAAACCATACAAAGCCTTTTTAAGCTTAAAATTATGATTTGGTAAAGATGGATGTTCAAAACCTGGGTTTGTTTAACATAAACTTCTTCTTCAAGAAAACCATTTAAAAAGACACTTTTAACATTCATCTAATATAAAACAATATTTTTATGTGCAACAAAAGCAAGTAGAATACGAATTGCTTCTATTCTAGCTACAGGAGCAAAGGTTTTTGTGAAGTGTATACCTTTTTGTTGATTGTACCATTGAGCTACTAATCTTGCTTTATACCTTATCACTTTTCCAGCTTCATCAAGTTTATTTCTGAAAACTCATCTTATTCCAATGATAGTCTTCTTTGTGGGCTTTTTTACTAAAGTTCCTACGTCATTTCTAGTGAAGTGGTTGAATTCTTCTTCCATGGCAATAATCCAATCCTTTTCTTTAAGTGCTTCTTCAATGCACTTAGGCTCAATTTTTTATACTAGTGCATATCCAGAAAGATCTTTAAAAGTTGATCTTATTTTCACTCCTTGATGTCTATCTCCTATAATCAGATCTCCAAGAAGAAAACCTTTAAATACATTTGAATCAAATTTTCCAAGATGATCTTTAGTATTTAAAATAAAACATTCACAACCAAAAGGATGAAAGTAAGATATATAGGGTCTTCTTCCTTTCCATAGTTCATAAGGAGTCTTGTTTAAAATAGGTCTTATCAATCTTCTATTTTGAATATAACATGAGGTATTTATTGCTTCTGAACAAAAATACTTTTGAAGTGAACTTTCATGTAAAAGTGTTCTAACCATTTCTTGTAAAGTTCTATTTTTCCTTTCCACAACTCCATTTTGTTGAGGAGTTCTTAAAGAAGGAAAATTATGACAGATTTCATTTTCGAAACAAAAGGCTTTGAACTCTGAATTTTCAAATTTTGTTCCATGATCACTTCTAACAGACGCAATGCAAATACATTTTTCATGTTGAACTCTTTTGCAACATATTGCAAAGACATTAAAAGACTCATGTTTATGGGCTTGGAAGTAAACCCATGAGAATCTAGTATAATTGTCTACAATGACAAACCCATATCTCTTTCCTCCAACACTTTGCATCTGAGTAGGACCAAAAACATCAATATGTAACAACTCTAAGGGTCTTGTTGTGGTAACAACATTTTTAGATTTAAAAGAAGCTTTTAGTTGTTTCCCATGCTGACAAGATTCGCATAGACGATTGGTTTTCCAAGAAATATTTGGTAGTCCTCTGACAAGATTTTTCTTTGAAATTTTTGAAATATATTTGAGACTCATGTGTCCCAATTTCTTGTGCCAAATATCTCTTTCATTGTCCGCTGAAAGAAGAAATGTTACATTTTGATCACTAAGATCAAAGAGACAAACATCATAGAGGTTGTTCTTTCTTTTTCCTTTAAAAAGAATGGATTTGTCATTATTTTTTACTATACATTCATCAGAGTTAAAGGACACTTTATATTCACTGTCACAAAATTAACTAATGTTAAGTAGATTGAAGTTCAAACCTTTAACATACGACACATTTTGTATGAGAGGGTTGGCTGCCTTACCAACAATCTCAATCCAAGGGTTTTATCTTTTCTATACCCATAAGAATCTGATCCTTTACTTGGTCTAAGGTCTTGGAACATAGACAAGTTTCTTATCATTTGTCGCGAGCATGCATGGTCCAGATATCAACTTGAAGCATTCTCTTCTTCTGTTACGAATATCTACAACAAGGATAATTTATGATTTTGGTACCCAAATTCTTTAGGGTTCTACTTTGTTAGTTGAGGGTTTTAGTCTGTCAAAGGTTCTTGAATGACTTTTATATTTATTTGGAACCTTATGATAGTTTGCATGCATGTTTTTACATACAGACGAATTAGTTAATGACTTCTGTTTGTCTGTATCATGATTGTAACCTAGTCCACTCTTGTCAAGAGGGGATCTTCATAGTTAAAAATATTTTTCAGTATGGAAGAACTATAAGTGAACTTGGTTAAATCTTTCTTTAAAGATTCATTTTCTTCTTTCAATTGTTTAATTTCTAGAAGAAACCAATTCTTTTCAGATTCAGACGAAGAAGACGATTCATCTAATATACTTCTCTTAGATGGATTCTCATTTATAGTCTTTAAATTTGAAATTTCTTCTAAAGCCTTCTTCAGCTTAAATTTACAAGTTTTATACTATTGGGCTATAAAGTGAGAATTTGCAACAAGAGTATCATATGAGATACCCTCTACTTCTGAATCTGAATATGAGGATGAAGAGGATGGACAAGATTCATTATCTAAGTTTAGAAAATTTACCTCAGGTGTATTCAGTTCACCTGCCATGAGACATATATTTGTTGTCTCTTCTTCAGCTGATTCGTCTGAGTTGTCACTGTCCAGATTTGATCAAGTTACTAAGCTTTTCTTTCCCTTTTCTTTCTTGGGATTCCATCTTCTCCTCAATTTTAGGCATTCTGATCTCATATACCAAGGTTTTCTACATTCATAGCATACAACCTCAGATCCTTATTCCTTTCCATACGGATTCCCAGGGAATCATCCGTCTCTTTTCTTGAAGAATCTCTGGCTTCTTCCTTTCTTCATCACCATCTTTTTGAATCTTCTCGCCATAAGAGAAATTTCATCATATTTTGATTCTTTAGAATCATCAGACTCTGTTGATTCAACTTTTAAGATTTTGTTTTTCTTTTTCTCCTTTTTACTTGATTCTTCTTTAGGAGCTTCATCAACAGATGGCAGAGCAATGGGCTCTTGCACTTTGATTTTGTCTCTCTTGCAGAGATGGACTTTATGCACTCAAAAAGCACCTATGAGTTCATCGAGAGTTAAGGTCTTCATATCCCTTCCAACGGATATGGCAGTAGACATAGCTTCCCATGGGGTAGGCAAGCTATCAAGTATCTTCATGTTGTTCTGGGCTTTAGTGAACGTGGTTCCTAAAGCAGTTAGTCCATTTAGGATTGTTTGGAATCTTGCAAACATTCCATCTATAGATTCTCCCTTCATCATGGAGAACATCTCATACTCTCTCTTGAGTGTGGCAGCTTTCCTGAGTTTTACATCCTCATGGGATATTTTTAAAGCATCTTAGAGTTCCTTAGCTGTCTTGTAGGCACAAAATCTGTTGTATTTTGTCCTTGATAAAGCATAGGTTATGGTATAAGTGCTTTGTTTTTTAGCTCCATGATGGAATATTCCTCATTCCCTTATTCTGACTCTAGCTTTGTCAGAGGAATGTCTCATTCAGTTATAATCCTCTAAAGTCTATACTGAGTAGATTCAATGTACATTCCCATTTTGTCCTCCCAATATACATAATCATCTCCAGAAAAGGTTGGAGGTTTGTTCATCGATGATCCCTTTGTTATAAACATCATTGTTGAGTTGGCCATCTAGATCTTTTCCTTTAGCAGTTGTAAAGTGTTCATCCCTTAGAGGCTGAGCTCTTACCAAACTGTAAAAGATAAAACATAAGAATGAAAGTTGAATTGTGATAATTAAAAAATATTTCGAGCAGACGTTACGTGTTTGCGTCTGATGTTTTTAAGCTGAGACATACGCAAGTTGTTTTCAATATAAAGATTTATTTTAGGAGAAGATTGTTTAAAGTTGTTAACCCGTGTTAGTCAAAAATCAACACATATAAAACAGTGTATTTTTATACTGGTTCGTCTTGAAGACTACGTCCAGTTTCTTAGCAACTTGCTAAGATTTCACTATCACAATGAAACACCCTTTTACAAGTATTCTTTGTACCCAGCCACTTCTGGCTAAACAACGGTATTCTTTGGACTCAGCCTCCTCAAGCTAATACAAATGGTATTCTTTGGACACAACCTCCACAGGCTAATACAAATGGTATTCTTTGAACACAACCTCCATAGGCTAAACACCACAATAGTGGATTTTTAAAAGGTTTTAGGAAAAGGTTTATCCTCTACACAGAGAGGGTTTTACAGATGAAGAACAGAGAGCCTTTAAGAGTAAAATTTGAGTTGATAGCTTTGATAGTGTAAGTTTCGCCAACTCAAATGTTGAAGATGGAGTCTTTTTATAGCTGAGCTTCTTGAAGTATTCGTTTGACTAAGAGGATTTGAACATTGTCCTTTATCTTGGTACTTCAGAAAAGGCAGATTGAAGCAATCAGAATAATTAATGCTATGATAGCGAAAGTCAGTGCGGATCAAGGCTTTGACTGATTTGCTCATAGATAAACTGAAAAGTGTCTTTTACTTTTCGTGTTGCAGAGGTTTGAGTTAGAAAGGATTTCTACCTTTAGAAACTTCTGAGTAACGACTTGATTTTAATTTTGGCGAGAGTTACTATGTTGTTTGAAAAGATTGACTTTAAAAGCATAGATGAATGAGATATAAGATTTAAACTTATCTTCTCTGAAAACATCGTCTGTATTTACTTTCTTCAACTTGATTTTTGTGTCTCAACTTCATTTCTTCAACTGAAGCTTGCATTTGTTCTTTATTTCTTGAAGTTGAGTCTAAACTTCATTACTTCATCTTGAGTCTTCACTTTAGGTTCTTCATCTGATTTTGTGCGTCTCATCTTGATTGATTTGTAACTTCTCTTAGTCTTGTTATTTTGAGGCTTATGTGTCTGTACGAGAGATGCTCATTCATCTTAGACTGTTCTTATTTAATCCTTCATCTAATTCTAGTTCCATATGTATCGTGATCATCAAAATACTTAGATTTTAATCACGAAGTAGTCATATTAAAATTATAATATAAATTATTAATAACTTAAAAGGGATTTTTAACTAATAACATTATATTTATATAAATTTTTTATTTTTATTATATTAAAATAATATTTTTGATTTAAAATTATGAAAAATAATTTTTTCCACTATTTTCATTAAAAAAATTATATCTTTTATTAATTTTTTTAAAATTAGAAAAATTAGATAGATTTACTTTTTAACCTTTAGATAAAATATAAATTTTATGAAAAATAAAATTTGTATGAAATCATATAAAAAAGAATATCAATTAATATTTATTAAAAATTATCACATTTTTATCAAAATTATATTAAATGTTTAATTTTTAAACAATGAGTAAATATTACTTTCTTTATATTTTTTAATGAGAAAAAAATTATAAATTAAAATTATTTTCTTTTTGACTTAAATATAATAAATAATTATAAAAATATTTAATATATCTTAAATATTTTTATTAATAATAAAAAATATAATTTTGTAAATTTTAGAATTTAATAAATTATATTTAAATATAACAATAAACTAGACTGTTAACAGAGATTTATAAATTAACTCAAGTTTTTTTCATGTTGATGCAATGATTTGCATTAAATTAACATGTATACAACTTGTTTAATTTATTAGTCAAACATTAAATATTATTACCAAGTGAATGTAGTCACGTATGGTGCTACAATAATAATGACTAGTTGTGTTCAACAAGGTTTACATAAAATATTCTTACCAAAGAAGCATTTTATAAAATAAAGAAGCGTCACAACATTAAATATTGTAGCATAATATAATCACAACAAGATTTACATAAAATATTCAAAGCAAAGAAGATTTTATTAAAAAAAGAACGTCACAACATTAAATATTGTAGCATAATATAATAACAGCATCTGATAATGTACACTTTTTATTAGACGGTGGACTATGATTAAAAAAAAAAAAGTTATATTAAAAGGAGCTAACATGTTTGTATTTTTTAAGAAATAAATAAGTTTTTCCCTGTTAGATTATTATTTTATATTTCAGTTTTCAAAATTTACGTCATTACAATATAGTGTATAATATTTGTATATTTTTAAAAATTAAATTATTTAAGTCATATAAATAATACTCTCTATATTAAAAATTTAAATAAAATAAAATTTTTAAAATTATCTATATAAAAATATTTAAATTCATCATAAATATTCTTATTAATAATAAAACATATAATTTTTTAAATTTTAGAATTTAATAAATTATTTAAATATTAAAATAAAATAGACTCTTAACATAGATTTACAAATTAACTCAAGTTTCTTTCATGTTGATGCAACGATTTGCATTAAATTAACATGTATACAACTTGTTTAATTTATTATTCAAATATTTAAAATTATTACCAAGTGAATATAGGCACGTATATTCAACAAGGTTTACATAAAATATTCTTAGCAAAGAAGATTTTATAAAATAAAGAAGCGTCACAACATTAAATATTGTACCGTATATAATAAAATAACAGCATCTAATGATGTACAGTTTTTATTAGACGGTGGACTATGATTAAAAACAAATACTAAAAGGAGCTAATATGTTTGTATTTTTTAAGGAATAAATAAGTTTTCCCATATTTCAGTTTTCAAAATTTAAGTCATTATAATAGTTTACAATATTTTTATATTTTTAAACATTAAATTATACAAGTCAAATAAGTAAATACTCTCTATATTAAAAATTTAAATAAAATAAAATTTTCAAAATTATCTATATAAAAAATATTTAAATATTTTTTCATTAAGAAATAACATGAACACGAGTACTGTGTCCTATGTACAAATAATTAATGTAAATAATTTATTTATGTTTATGTAAATGAAAAATGGAAATTATTTTATATTACAGATCCTTAAAAAATATAATTATATTCACAAAAGTTAAGAATTACTTTTTATTTTATATTAAATAAATAAAAAATAATGAGGATTGTAAAAAAAAATAGAAATTGTCACATTATTTTCATTTTATTTTTTATTTAAATGATTTACAAGAAATAGATAAAATATAAATTTTTCACCAACAAAAACATAATAAAAAAATTAGATGGTCTCAGGTGTAGAAATTAATAATAATTTATGTTAGTTAAAAATTATTTTTTCGTCGGTCTTATAATCAATGTGATAAATAAGAGACATAAAAGTCTTCATTTCTTACCTCGGTTATTCAATTGATTGTTTAAATGAATCAAAGTGAATAATCTCGTTTTCCACGTTAATTTTAGTTGTAAATTAAAGTGGAATTTATATTAAAAATCATATAAAAACACTTTTTATAGTTGTAAATTAACGTGAAATTTATATTAAAAATCATATAAAAACACTTTTTATGTCAGATGGGATTATATTGTCATAAATATATTCTTTTAAAATATTTATTTTATTTTGTAAATAATTATAATAATAACTTGTATAAATAATTAAAACATCATTTAAAATAATTCCATGAATAAACATAAATTCTTCCTAATTATGAAACCTCTCTTTCCTTGGTTTCCCTTCTATAGGCACCAGTTATCAACTTGAAGGTCAAGTTGTAGTCTTCCGGTAGGGCGTGAGCGAACTCTTCAGGGTTTTCATATTCGTTGAGGAGGATGGAGTAGAGAGGTTGATCCCGGAGCAGTGGGGTCTCGTCCATGGAAGCACAATTCATAGAGAGTGTCATAGACCGACATACTCTGTTTTATTGAGTGGAATTGTGAAGGGCATTGGATTATGGCGATCTATGGCGTCAAGATGCCAGTGTGTGCAATCTTTCGGCTCATAGTTGGTAGAGTTTGCGTCTCCATATCTACAATGATGGAATACAGGCGCATTAATCTCATACCGAACCTTCCACGTTATGTTTTCTCTGTGTGGGATGTGAGGTTCATAGCCAAGTGCTAGTCCTTCAATCACAGACGCAACAAGATGATCCTTGTATGCTTGAATGTTCTCTAAGCCCTTGATGTCTAGGTTGGCCAGTGTGTCCAAGGGCAAACGCTTCAGCCAATTGCGTTGGTCCTCTGGGGTGTAGATGGTGTCTTCGTTGAAATCCACCGGCTTCAAGGGTTTGTTGTAGATGATGGGATTGACGAATCTCCCTAATTGAAAACCCTTCTTGCCTCTGTACTGGTATGGGTTCTTCAATTCAATATAGGGAGTGTCCTTGATATAACGGTCTTCATTGTCTGCCAAGTCACCATTTTGAGCAGACTCAGACGGTTCACCATCAGTGGAGAATTCATCATTCTTCTCTCCAATAATCCAATCTGGTTTGATTGGTCTCTCAGCACAGGTGTTCTCAGCGAAGTTCCTCATGACTAATTCGTTTAGAAATGAATAGTCCACCTTGTGCTTTGGGGGTAAGTCTTCTGGATTAATCACCTCAGCATGTGATCTCCCCCATGTAGCATCCACCTTTATAACTTCAAGTTGTTCTTCATCAGACGAAGAATCAACTTCTTCAATAAGCACATAGTCTTCAGACGGAATCTCCTTCGTCTGGTGGTGGGATGCTTCCTTAGACGCAGCAGGTAGCGTCTGTGCAAGGGATGCGTTCAGCGGAGACGCAACAATAGAGGTAGCCCTATGTTCGTCTTGGAGTGATGGAGAGACCTCCATTGTGGAGACTTCCTCAAACAGCATTGTTTCCAACTCTTCCGCAAGCTGGGCATTATCTTTCTGGATCTGGGCAGTTTCTTCACTGTTCATGCCCTCTGAGGTTGCTGGAGCAGATGCAGCCTCAGACGATCCAATGCCACTAATGCTATCGAGAAAGATTCTTTCTCTCTCAACTTGAAGCAATATGGAGACTCTCTTGGCCTCTTTCAGCATTCTTTCTTCGTCTGTCTCACCAACTACGACAGACGCAAGTTTTTGCTTCATCTTCTCCTTGCCTTTAACAGCCTTTTCAAGAGCAAGCTTTCTAGCTCTTGCCTTTTCCTCTGCTGCTATCCTCTGCTTTTCTTCGTCTGTGAGTATCTTCACAGACGGAACATGTTCAGACGATATGTTGACCCCCTTCATCTTCACTAGGGGATATCGTCTGTCCCTTTGGCTTGACACCAATGTGCTTAATTCTGATGGTCCTTTTCTTCTTCTTGAGGGGTTCTTCAAGAACGTCCTCAAAAGGAACCTCATAAATGATCACTAGAGGAAGAGGTTAAGGTTGGTTTAGTGTTTGGGCTTGTGTTTGGGGTTCTGTTTGGGATAGTGTTTCGACTTATGTTTGGATTTGTGTTTCAGACGGTGTTTGGGTTTGTGTTTGGGGTTTACCACGCTTGATGCGAGCTTTGTGTGGAGGGTCTTTGGTAATGGGTGAGAGAGGTACATCCTCTTTTTGTGAATGAAGGAGGTAGCCTAGCGTCAGTTGCATCTTTGCAAAGGTGCTGGCTTTCACTTCCTTTCCTTCTGGGTGATAAACTACACCAGTAGTATCAAACCTTTGGTTGATGATGATCTTTGTGAAGAGGGTGGCGTAGGGAATGCTGCTCTTCCTACGAATGTTGCGGTTCTTCAACGCACTTATCCAGTGGTCAAGAATAATGTGCGGGAGGCTCATCCTAACTTTCCTCAGACAGTAAAAGATACAGAATCTGTCTCGAGAACTCACATTATCCCTCGAACCAGTTCTCGACGTGAAGATATTGTAGAGGAGGTTATGGATGACTCTGGCAGATGGACAGAGGTTTCCAGACCTGAAGAACTTGGGGTCTTCAGTGTTGTGTTTCTTCATCTCGTAAATCATCTTGTCTACGTACTCCTCAGATTCATTCTTCATCCAGTTAGGGCTGTAGAAACGGCCCTCGGGCTTGTAGTTGCCGGCCTTAGCAATGGAGTCCATCGTGATAATGTACTCCTTGTTGTCTATGGTACCAACAATACCATCTTTGAATTCTTTTGCGTCACTCCAGAATTCGGCATAGGCCTCCATCAGCCATAGGCCTCTCATCTCAGCAAAACCCATCCATCCAGAGTGGTTTAAGACCTTTGCTACTCTTTCAGAGATGCCTTCAACAGTTTCCCTTGATATCCACTTGCTTGGCAAGAACAAGTCTTGAGCGAAGAAAGTGACTTCAGCAGCTTTGGTAGCTTTGGTGTTCTTGGCGGCCATTGTTGATATTTTGAAAAAGAGAGAATAAGAACTTAGTGAGTATTAGGTTTGGAAAGTTCAAAAGATTGCAAATTGCGGTAAAGAGTAAAAGAGTGAACTTTCGAGAGTATTTATAGGCAAAGATAAAAACGGTTGTGATTCATCAGACGAAAGAGATTTCGAAAACTGCCCCTGATTTGACGTGTCCATATCATTGCCTTTTCAATGATTGATTTGACCTCTGCAATTCACGGCGCATGTCTATCAATGTCCTAGAATAGTGCAATAAATGACAGACACATTTATTGCTTCTTTTAATTTGTCCCTGCACACTTGAGATAAACTTGTTAAACAGTAACAGTTGCGTCTGTTGAATTTTACCACAGTAACTATTCAACTTTGATCAGACGCAATGTTTCGTCTTAACACGAAATGATGTACAGACGGAACAAATTTAACAAGTAGCTCAGACGAAACAATTTTCAATCATTTAAAGAAATAATTCCAAGATTTTCTTTAATGAAATTTAAACGTGTTTCGTCTAATGCTTTAGTAAATATATCTGCCCATTGAAAATCTGTTTTCACAACTGTATATTGAAAATACCTTTTTGGACATAGTCTCTTATAAAATGAAAACGAATTTCAATATGTTTAGCTTTCGAATGTTGAATAGGATTTTTGCTAAGATTAATTGCACTTGTATTATCACAAAATACTGGTATATGATTTTCAAACCTGGAGTAATCTTCAAGTTGATGTTTTATCCACAGTAATTGTGAGCAACACCCTGCCGCAACAATATACTTTGCTTTAGTTGTTGAGAGTACAATGGAGTTTTGTTTCTTGCTTGACCAAGATATTAGTGATGATCCAAGGAATTGGCATCCACCACTTGTGCTTTATCTCTCCACTTTGTCTCCAACATAATCCGCATCACAAAAGCCTTTTAAACTGAAATCATTATTTTTCTTATAAAAAAAAGAGAAATCAGTTGTTCCAACAAGATATCTAAGAATTCTCTTTACAGCTTGTAAGTGAGATTCTTTAGGGTCAGATTGAAATCTAGCACATAGACAGACACTAAACATAATGTCAGTCGCTCGCGATATTAAATAAAGGAGTAAGCCAATCATACCTCTGTATACCGTCTGATCAACAGACTTACCTGACTCATCCTTGTTGAGATTTGCTCCAGACGAATGCATTGGGGTCTTCATAGGCTTGGCATTCTCCATCTTGAACTTCTTGATAAGTTCCTTTGTGTATTTCTGTTGATGGATGTAGATTCCTTCTTTCGTCTGCTTGATTTGAAGTCCTAGAAAGAACTTCAATTCTCCCATCATGCTCATTTCAAACTCATCCTGCATTAGCTTTGAAAAGTCCTTTCACAGAGAGTCATTAGTAGCTCCAAAGACTATATCGTCTACATAAATCTGGACTATAATAAAGTCTTTTGAAACGCTTTTCTTGAAGAGAGTTGTATCAACCTTTCCTCTTGAGAAACCATTTTTAAGAAGAAAAGAATTGAGTCTATCATACCAAGCTCTGGGAGCTTGTTTAAGACCATACAGTGCTTTCTTAAGTTTGAAAACATGATCAGGTTGAGATGAACTTTCAAAATCAGGAGGTTGTTTTACATACACTTCTTCTTCAATGAAACCATTTAGAAAAGCACTTTTTACATCCATTTGATATAGGACGATATTCTTGTGAGCAACAAAAGCAAGTAATATTCTGATTGCTTCTAATCTAGCTACAGGTGCAAAAGTTTCTGTAAAATCAATACCTTCTTGTTGATTATACCCTTGTGCTACTAACCTCGCTTTGTTTCTTACCACTTTTCCAGCTTCATCAAGCTTGTTTCTGAACACCCATCTGGTTCCAATGATGCTTTTGTTCTTTGGTCTTTCAACTAGGGTCCATACATCATTCCTTGTGAACTGATTAAGTTCTTCTTCCATAGCCAAGATCCAATCGTTATCTTGAAGAGCATCTTCAACATTCTTTGGCTGTATGTTTGATGCAAGAGCATATCCAGAAGATTCCTTTTGCTTCGATCTAGTTAGAACACCCTGATTCCTATCTCCAATGATAAGATCTTCAGTGTGGTTAGATGCAAACTTCCATGATCTTGCAGGTGCTTGATCTCTTTGTTGATGAGTATCAGACGAAGAGGGTTCGTCTGTACTTCTATCATCTACTCTTGTTTCATCTGACCCTTGTTTATCATTTTGACCAGAAGGGTTAATCTGCAAATTATCAAACAAGTTTTCTAGGTCTGATATTTCTTTATCAGCCTTTGAGTTATTTTGGAACTTTACATGAATTGATTCCTCTACAACTTGCATCTTAGAGTTAAAAACTCTATAGGCCTTAGATGTGTTGGAATATCCAAGAAAGATTCCTTTTACCACCTTTGAATCAAACTTGCCAAGTTGATCTTTGGTGTTTAAGATAAAGCATTCGCATCCAAAAGGATGGAAATAAGAAATGTTGGGTCTTCTTCCTTTCCATAGTTCATATGGAGTCTTATTCAATATTGGTCTTATCAATATTCAGTTTTGAATATAACAGGAAGTATTAACTGCTTCTGCCCAATAATATTTAGGAAGAGAGCTTTCATGCAACATAGTTCTAGCCATTTCATGTAAAGTACAATTTTTCCTTTCCACAACTCCATTTTGTTGAGGAGTTCTTGGAGAAGAAAAATTGTGAAATATACCATTTTCAAAACAAAAGGCTTTGAACTCAGAATTTTCAAATTTTGTTCCATGATCACTCCTTACAGACGCAATACATATTCCTTTTTCTTTTTGAACACATTTACAGAATATTTCAAAAACCTTGAATGACTCATGTTTATGGGCTAGGAAGTATACCCATGTAAATCTAGTATAGTCATCTACAATGACAAATCCATATCTCTTCCCTCCAAGACTTTCAGTCTGAGTGGGTCCAAAGAGATCAATGTGTAACAGTTCTAGCGGTCTTGTTGTGGAAACAACATTTTTTGATTTGAAAGAAGCTTTGAGTTGTTTCCCATGCTGACAAGATTCACACAGACGATCGGTTTTCCAAGATATTTTTGGCAAACCTTTTACGAGATCCTTTTTAGAAATTTTTGAAATATACTTGAGACTTAAATGTCCAAGCTTTTTGTGCCAAATATCTCGTTCATCGTCTGCTGAAATCAAACATGTTACATTCTAATCACTTAGGTCAGAAAGACAAACCTCATAGAGGTTATTCTTTCTTTTCCCAATAAAAAGAATGGATTTATCTTTGTTCCAGACTATACACTCATCAGAGTTAAAAGCTACTTCATATCCACTATCACAAAATTGACTTATGCTAAGTAGATTGAAGTTAAGGCCTTTAACATATGATACATTCTGGATAAGTGTATTGGGTGTCTTACCAACAGTCACAATGCCAAGAATTTTACCTTTTCCAGAACCGTAGGAGACAGACCCTTTACTTGGTCTGAGGTCTTGGAACATAGACAGGTTTCCTGTCATGTGTCGTGAGCAACCACTGTCCAAGTACCAACTTGAAGTCCTGTCTCTTCCTATTAAGGATATCTGCAATAGGAACAATAAGTGACTTTGGTACCCAAATCTTTTTGGGTCCTTTCTTGTTAGTTACAAAAGGCTTCTTTTTGTTTTTAGCCTTTTTGAAGTTATTTGGAACCTTGTTGTGATTCCTCTTCTTTTGAGCTAACGAAACAGTTTTGTTTTTCTTTTCGTCTGTCTCCTCAACATAACCAAGTCCACTTTTATCATTAGGTGATCTCCTATATTTTAAAATATTTTCAAGAATGGAGGATCCCTTTGTAAACTTGGTTAAGTCATTGAGTAAGGACTCATTTTCTTTCTTTAATCTTTCGATTTCAAGAATGAAAATGTCCTTTTCAGACTCAGACGAAACATCATTTGATACTTTCTTGTCTAGTAACTCAATTTCAGATTTCAAAACTGCATTTTCTTCCAAGGCTTGTCTCAGCTTGGTTTTGCAAGTTTTGTATTGTTGAGCAATAAAGTGGGAGTGAGCTAGAAGTGTATCATATGACATTTCTTCTGATTCTGACTCAGACTCAGAAGAAGAGGATGAAGAAGTTTCATTGTAATTTACCTCTGTTGAGACATGGTCTCTAGCCATGAGAGTGCGATGTTTCTTTGTTTCTTCTCCTTCAGAGGATTCCTCTGAGCTTTCACTGTCAAGGTCTTCCCAAGTCATTAAGCTCTTCTTTCCTTTGTCTTTTCTAGAGCTCCACCTCTTTTTCATTCTGGGACATTCTGACCTCATATGTCCCGGTTTCCTACATTCATAGCACACAACCTCTGTGCTTTCTTCTTTGGTTGATGACTTCTCAGGGAGCTTCTTCTCCTTTTTCTTGAAGAAGCGTTGGCCTCTGCCTTTCTTCATCATCATCCTTTTGAATCGTCTTGCCATGAGGGAGACTTCGTCTTCAGACGAACCATCAGACGATTCTGATTCGGTTGAATCAGCCTTCAAAATCTTTGTTTTCTTTTTACTGTCCTTCTTGACAGAATCTTCTTTAAGGATGTTATTAACTGATGGAAGAGCTATAGGTTCTTGAACCTTGATCTTCTCCCTTTTATATAAGAGTACCTCATGTACCCTTAGAGATCTAATTAACTCGTCTAGAGTTAATGTCTTCATATCTCTTCCAACAGAGATAGCTGTGGACATGGCTTCCCAAGGAGGTGGGAGACTGTCCAAGATCTTCATGTTGTTCTGGGCCTTTGTGAAGGTGATTCCCAGAGCAGTGAGTCCATTCAATATTGTTTGGAATCTTCCAAACATCATATCGAATGACTCTCCTTTCTTCATAGAGAACATTTCATATTCTCTTTGAAGAGTAGTGGCCATCCTCATTCTGACATCTTCAGTGCCTTCATATGAGATTTTGAGAGCATCCCATAGTTCTTTAGCAGTTTTGTAGTCACAGAATCTGTTGTACTCAGTTCTGGAGAGAGCACACATAAGAGCATATCTTGCTTTGTTGTTCAGCTCCATCATAAAGTATTCTTCGTTTCCCCATTCTCCTTCAGGTTTTGCAATGGGGATATCTCCTGTAGTGATTATGTTCCATAATCTATATTGGGTTGACTTGATGCACATCTCCATCTTGTCAGCCCAGTATGGATAATCATCTCTAGAGAAAGCTGGAGGTTTGTTCATAGAAGCTCCTCCGGATAGAAAAGATGGTCCTTGTGAGTCCATGTTGGATCTTATCCTCTAGCAGCTGTTAAGCGCTCAACACTTAGAGGCTAAGCTCTGATACCAAACTGTAAAAGATAAACACAAGAAGGGGGGTTGAATTGTGTTAATTAAAAAATTTTATCCCTTTCGTCTGTGGGTTTCAAAAAGGTTCAGACGAAACAATGTTTATATTGAAAGATTGATTTTAATAAGCAATCGTTATTTTATGATTATCCCCAGTTAGTCAATCAGACGAAACAAATAAACGCAAGTATTTTTATACTGGTTCGTCTATTCCAGTTACTCAGCAACAACTGAGTTTTCACTACAAACCGTGAAAAGGTTTACAAGTATTGTTTGAACCCAGCCACTTCTGGCTATTACAAGATTTCTTTGCTCCCAGCCTTCTCAGGCTAAACCACCAAGGTATTCTTTGAACCCAGCCTCCACAGGCTGATACAAAAGGTATTCTTTGAAACACAGCCTCCTCAGGCTAAAGTACCACACAAGTGGATTTTTAAAGATGTTTGAAAGACAAAGATCTTCCTCTTCGCAGAGAGGGTTTTACAATAAAGTTCTAAGTTCGATTTAAGCGAATTCCTCAGAAGATGAATAAGATAAGCGTATTCGTCAACTGATTCTTGATGTTGTGAAGTCCTTTTATAGGCATCTTCTTCAAATAGCCGTTAGATTCATTTGAATGCCGTTGAGAGTCGTTGAGAAATCTTCTTGAGAGCTTTCCAAAAAAGGTTGTCAGTTTGTACATGATTGATTGATGAAGAGTCGCAGCGGATATAGCGGACTAGGTTGTGCGCAGTACTATTTCTGACTTGTACAGAGATGTGACAAAAGGTAAAGACCTTTTTGACTTTGGTGTGTAAGCTCGAATCCCTATACTGATCTTGGATGCTTCTCATGAGTACTTCTTCAGATTTGAAATCTTGGCGCGAATGACTCAACTTGACTTCAGCTTTTGGATAGACGATATGTTTCAGTCTTCAGTTGTTGTTGTTTCGTCTTATCCTATCGTCTTAAGACTTCACTCTTTGGACAGACGAAGGGCTTTAGCTTGAGTAATCCTCTTCCGTCTGTGCATGTATCATCTGATGACTTGGCTTTTGGACAGACGCAGAAATTCATCTTTGAAGAGTCATGTTTCGTCTGTGCTGGTTTCGTCTTAGCAAGTCTTGGGTAGCTTGGTTTCGTCTGTCTTGTAATTAATCAAAATCTTGAGACGTTAATCATCCTTGATCTAACAATAAGCAAACTAAGTGCTACTGGCAACAACAATAACTCTAACATTTCTGTTACCTGAAAAAAGGAACAATAGTTTAATTAATAGCATGCAGAAAGAGTCTATAAACTTATTTATACTACAAAAATTCAAATATCACACTATAAGTTTCACATCAACTTTTTTTCCTAAGTAAACACATCACAAACTTATTGAATCACAAATACACTCTAAAAATTATCAAATATACATTTATAATTTAGATACTATATATGTTCTTGCTGGATTCTGAGGTGGCCCGATCTCAGTTCGACCTAGAGAAATCCGGCGGCGTGAGAGGTTGAAATCCTCGTTGATTTGTATGAATAATTTAGGTTTTATTTCGTGTGTCGGTTTTTAGTTCTCTATCAGTATTTATAGGGATCATAATTAGGGTTCCATGTTCGTGGATTTCGTGGGGAAGGTTGCTTCAGGCCCAAGAATCCTGAAATATCAGGGAAGAGATATTGTCCAGATTTGTTCTATTTATGTTTGGTGAGGTGAGCCCGACATCATTGGGGACGAGCTCGGTGCTCATCCTCAGCCCGGTACATCAGCCCCTTAAGCTCAGGCCAAGCTACTAATTGACGTGAGTTTAAGTCATGAGCTCGGTCCTTGATGTCAAATGGCGGGAAACCGTCGCAATGGTTGGCATTCCACAATTTATTATTTTTTTTAATTTTCCATTTAATTTTTATGTTAAATGCGATTAATGGGCCGTTAAGGGGCTTTGCGGTTACCACTTTTGTTAACTGTCCCATAACGGCTCTTTTTAGGTTTTCAATATATATATGCGTATCCCCTTTCATTTTTTCACTTTACCTTCTCATTTGCTCCTTCATCCTCTTCTTGCTGTCGTTTCCCTTTCTTCTCAGGGTTTCTTCTCTCGTTCTCAGAGTCCACTCTCGTCTCTCTCTCGTCTGTCGTTTGTTGTCCAATGCTTGGCTCGGGCGGAACATTGTCCTTTCACTGTCTCTCGCTCGCCGTTCTCGCTCGCTCGTTGTCTTCCGTTATCTCATTTTAGGTATGTCTTCTTCGCATTCTTCTGCTACCCATAGTGTAGAGAGTTTGGTTCCCCCTTCTGTTTCGAGCTCTAAGCATGAATCAATGGAGGCTTCTTCCCCCTCCCTTGAAGTGTCTACAGCGGAGGCCGATCTTGCGACTGGACCCGCCTCTGCTGCGACTGAGGTCTCCCCTGCTGGGGCCGAGGTCAGCTCTGTTGAAGGTGCCGTGGAGGCACCCGGCGGCGGAGGTGCTACCGAGGTTTCCCCAGTTGGGGCCGAGGTAAGGTATGTTGACGTGGTCGTGGAGGCATCCGGCGGCGGGGATGCCCTTCCTGGCTCGGCCAAGGAGGGGATAGCGAGGGAGCCTGAGGTGGCCGACCTCCATGTCCCCGTCCCCGCCGAGGAGCCCGACTTCTCTTGGCTCCTAGGAGAGGTATCAAGCCGAGTTTCCTCTTACGACAGCGTAGAGAGAGTTCAAGCCCTCCTTGATAGGTACGATGTCTTGAGGGAGGGGTATGATGATGTGGTTAGATTTCGTACTTGTAGGCGTAATCAGAGGGTACATGCTCGTACCCTCGTATCCGGTCGGTACGCCATAACATTGTACGAATATATGTTCAAAGAGTACGACCTAGTTTTCCCTTTGAGTCGTCGTGAGACCGAAGTCCTGGCCTTTCTCATTGTGGCTCCTAGTCAGCTTAACCATAATAGTTGGGGCTTCCTCCGCGCCTTTCAAATCCTATGTAAGATGCTCGGCGTTAGGCCGAGCTCTCATGTTTTCCTCTATCATTACCAGCTCAAGCACGGGCCTAAGGTGGGTTGGGCTTCCCTTAGTAGTGCCCGGGCTGGGGGGGCCTACTCATCCCCTATGCACAATCATATAAGAAATTTAAGGAGCGTTACTTCAAGTTGTCCCCCATCAATAATTGGGCTGTTAAGGCCCTTTTTCTGAAGGATGACCTGGAGCCGAGGTACCCTCTACATTGGTGCCTTCCCCGGAAGCACACCAAGTTTCTTGAGGATATGTTGACCCCAGGTGACAAAAACGTTATCCAAGTCCTTCACGGTCTCCCTCTGCCTATAATTAGCCGGGCTCTGATACACTCTGCCCGGGAGGAGGACCCTTACCAGCACTTCCTAGGTAATAATTTTTGTGTCTTTTATCTTGAATTGTTGAATATGTTACTGACCTGCGCCTTTGTTTGCAGATCTAATGTCGGATAACTTCAGTCTGGTGGCTGCCTTGAAGGCTCGCAGGCCGGGCTCTGGACAAAAGGGCGGGGACCCCTCTCCCGAGGACCAAGTCCGGCTACCCGGCCTCCCCTTTCTGAAGTTGCCCCTAGCCCCGCTAAGAGGCCAAGGGTCGAGGGGGCTGGTGTTTCCCATGAAGAGGATCACGCTGCCTCAGCCTCTCCTACCCCTACTCCCCGGGCAGAGGTGGCTGTGTCAAACCCGGTGTCTGAGGGCGGAGGTGTGCCATCTACTTCGGTGAAGACTTCGGCCAAGCTACCTCCGGGTGCCTCCTGGCTCGGCAAAGAAGGCGCCGAGCCCCGCATAGAGCAAATGGCAGCCGACGTCCTGCCCAGCCAATCTCTGTGGGACTCCTCTCTCCAGGGAGAGCATATTCAGATCGGTCAACCCTTCCCCAGCTCCTATGATAATCTACTTCTTGACGCGGTGGGAATGGTGGACAACCTAGATGGTGCCGAGGTTTTGCTGAGCCGCCTGACCGCGATAACTCAGCACAGCAAGAGGCGGGCGTCTCAGATGGAGGCCCGAGTGGCCGAACTGGAGGCTGCCTCACTACGCCGAGAACAAGAGTTTGCGGTCTGGGTGACTACCTGGGAGATAGAGGCCACCAAGCTGAGGTTGATTAAGGAAGAGGTGGAGCGGGAACTTGTCACAGGCTAAAGAAGAGGAGCTTCAGGGCAGGTTGGCCTCGGCTGGCGACCGGGCTTTGAATGCGGAGGCTAAGGTGCTAGGGCTGAGGGAGCAGCTCGAGGCCGCCGAGCAGATCATCTCAGGTCAGAAAGCTAAAATGGAACAGATGGAGGAGGCCGTTGTGTCCAGCTTCTGTTCGGGCTTCGACGGGGCAGTCCGGCAAGCCTGCTACCTAGCTCCGACGCTGGATCCCGAGTCCTTTGACTACGTCAAGGACGTCGTGGATGGGGAGTGGGTGGATCGCACCGACTGAATTTTCCTCTCTCTTTTTTTTGCATTTTCCTTTGTTGCCGGCCTTTAAGGTCGGCTTTGGTTTGTAACTAAGGCCGTTTTGGCAGCACAATGTTTACTGTTTCTTGTCTTTATATCATCGTTTTGTCTTCATCTTTGTTCATCTGCTTTAGTATTCTCGCTTTACTCTTTTCCTTATTGCATTATGTTGCACTTGTCTTACTTGAATGTTTGCTTGTCATTCGCCCGACCGACCTCCAACGGGTCTCGGGTGTGAGCGCTTAGTCCGGTGCTGGTCGAGAGCCCCCCCTTAGTTCAGCAAGCGACGAGCACGGTAAAAGGCTCGTAAAGGGACGCGATGTCTCCTTCAACTCGATAGTCGCCGAGCTCGGTAGAAGGCTTGTAAAGGGACGCGATGTCTCCTTTAACTCGGTAGCCGCCGAGTACGGTAAAGACTTATAAAGATACGCGATGTCTCCTTTAACTCGGTAGCCGCCGAGCTCGGTAGAAGGCTTGTAAAGGAACGCGATGTCTCCTTTAACTCGGTAGCCGCCGAGTACGGTAAAGACTTATAAAGAGACGCGATGTCTCCTTTAACTCGGTAGCCGCCGAGCTCGGTAGAAGGCTTGTAAAGGGACGCGATGTCTCCTTTAATTCGGTAGCCACCGACCTCGGTAGAGACTTGTAAAGGGATGCGATGTCTCCTTTAGCTCGGTAAAAACATAAGTGTGATGGTAGAATTTCTCCTTTATTGAATACTAATGTGGTGCCTCGTTAAAACCTTTCCCGGAAAAACCCTCCTTAGGGAAAAACTCGGGCTTAGGAAAAAGAGTACACCTCTATGATAAATTAAAAACATAACAAATTACGTAAACTTTACCGAATTGGACACTAAGTAAAAAAGGGAATACGCTAGCTAAAGTAGGGCTTCAGATGACTGGCATTCCAAGTTCTAGGAATGAGACGTCCTCCCATTTCCTGTAACTTGTAAGATCCATTCTGATGGTTCTCGAGGATGCGGAAGGGGCCGTCCCAGTTGGCGGCAAGCTTGCCATGAGCTCTGTCTCGCCTAGCCTCCCCGGTCTTTCTCCAAACGAGGTCACCTGGGATGAACAACTGTTCCCGGACTCGGGAATTATAACGACGCGCTGCTCGCAGCTTTGTGGCTAACTCCCTTACTCTAGCTTCTTCTCGGACTTCTTCAATAAGGTCGAGCTCCTCCCTGAGGGCAGTCTCGTTGCTTGAGGATGTGTACATCAATCTCCTCCACGAGGGTTCGCCGACCTCAACTGGTATCATGGCATCGAACCCATAAGTGAGGAGAAACGGTGTTTCGTTGGTTGAGGATTGAGGGGTGCAGTGGTATCCCCATAACACGCTTGGCATTTCCTCAGCACAATCTCCTTTTACTCGGCGAAGATTCTTCTTCAACTCATTGAGGATAACCTTATTGGCTGCTTCAGCTTATCCATTTGTTTGGGGGTGCTCCACCGATGATGTCCTGTGTTGAATGTCGAGCTGGGACAATAATACGCAAAACATAGCATCTATGAACTGCCGCCCATTATCGGTGATCAGACCGTGAGGTATGTCGTGTCGACAAACGATATGTCTCCTAACGAATTTTTGAACCTGCTTGGCCGATATCGTTGCTGCCGGTTCGGCCTCGATCCATTTGGTAAAGTAGTCGATGGCCACAAGCAAGAATTTGGTTTGCCTATGCACTAGTGGGAATGGGCCGAGGATGTCCATCCCCACAAGGCGAAGGGCCAAGGTGACGAGATGAGCTGGAGCTCGGATGACGGTGCAACCGACAGGGAACCGTGTTCCTGGCACTTTTTACAGCTCCTAACATAGTCTTTTGCATCCTTCTTCATTGTGGGCCAGTAGTACCCCGCTCAGACTAATCGTGACGCCATGTTTTTGGCCCCTGAGTGCATGCTGCAGATGCCGGTGTGGAGCTCATCCATCACGTACTTGGCTTGTTCTTTGGTCAAACATTTCAGTAAAGGGGCAGAAAAGCCTCTTCGGAACAGTTCTTGATCCCGCAGTACGTAGTAAGGGGCTTGACAACGCACCTTTTGGGCCTCATTCTTGTCGTCGGGCAAGACGTTGTCTTGCAAATATGATATGAGGGGGTCATCCACGAGCTCGGTTCTGTATTGACCGAGTAGACCTCATCCTTATCCCAGCTCGGGGAGATGAGTACTTCCTGAATGATTGAATGGTGTTGTCCCCCCTTACGGGAACTCGCCAGTTTAGACAGGACGTCAGCTCTATCGTTTTGTTCGCGAGGGACATGGATGATCTCAAACTTAGCGAAGTGGGAAAGCATGTTCTTCACTCTATGATAGTACTGCTGTAGGAGGGGCTCCTTGGCTTGGAATTCATCTCTAACCGGAGAAGTAACTAACTAGGAATCACTTAGGCACTTCAAGTGTTGGACACCCATGTCCCGGGCTAACTGGAGGCCGGCCAGCAGGGCCTCTTACTCGGCCTGATTGTTTGAGGCTGCAAAGGAGAAGCGTATAGCTTGCTCCAACACGAGATCGTCTGGTCCTTCCAATATAACCCCTGCTCCGCTCCCTTTCTTGTTAGAAGAGCCATCAACTCTTAACGTCCAGCCTAGCTTAAGATCGCCGAGCTCGGGCAACTCGGTGAGGAACTCAGCCAGGAACTGTGCCTTCATAGGATCTCAAGGTTCAAATTGAAGCCTGAACTCGGATAACTCTACAGCCCAGGCTATCATGCGACCAGCAAGGTCTGGTCGCTGCAATATTTGTCTGATCGGATAGTCCGACCTTACGATTATGTCGTGACTATGAAAGTAGTGCCGTAGTCGGGGAGCAGTGAAGACAAGGGTGAGCACTAGCCTTTCTATGGTTTGATACTTGGTCTCCGCAGGTTGGAGTGTCCGGCTCACAAAGTACACTGGCGTTTGGACTTTGTCAATTTCCTTGACCAGGATCGAGCTGATGGCGACCTCGGAAACTGCTAAGTAAACATACAGGGGCAGCTTAGGAGAAGGGTTGGTCAGGGTTGGTACGGAGGCTATCTGTGTTTTCAGCTTGTCGAAGGCAGAGGCACATTCATCGTTCCATTCAAAACGGGCTGAGCGTTTCAATAATGTGAACAGGGGTTTGCTTTGTTCAACCAACTTGGGCAGAAACCGAGATAGGGCGGCCAAGCGTCCATTAAGTTTTTGTAAGTCCTTCAGGCAGGTCGGGTTGGGCATGTTAGAAATGGTCATAAACTTGTCCGGGTTGGCCTCAATTCCTCTTTGGGAGATCATAAAGCCGAGGAATTTACCCCCTCCTGCGCCGAAGGCACACTTTTCCTGATTCAGCCGAATTTGATGTCGGAGTATTTCTGCAAAGATTTCTCTTAGATCGACAGTGTGTTGAGCATGGGTTTTCGACTTCACCACCATATCATCAACGTAAACCTCCATATTACGTCCGATCAACGTAGACCTTGTCCATTAGTCATTGGTAGGTGGCCCGCGTTCTTGAGGCCGAAGGGCATAACTTGGTAGCAGTAGTTGGTTGTGGCTGACATGAACGCAGTCTTCGGTTCATCAGGGGGATACATTGGTATCTGATTGTAACCCGAGTAGGCATCCAAGAAGCTAAATGCCTCATATCCCGCTGTACTATCCACCAACCGGTCGATGCTAGGTAAGGGGTAGGTGTCCTTGGGACAGGCTTTGTTCAGGTCGGTGTAGTCCGTGCACATCCTCCATTTCCCGTTCGCCTTTTTGACCATCACTACATTGGCCAGCCAGGTGGTGTATATTATTTCTCGAATGAAGCGAGCCTCCAGAAGCTTACCCACCTCTTTCTGAACTACCAGACGGCGTTCCTAGCCTAACTTTCTTTTGCGTTGCGCCACTGGCCAAGCATGAGGAAGCAGGGATAATTTGTGGCACATGAGATTAGGATCGATACCGGGCATGTCGGACGGTTTCCATGCGAACAGGTCCGCGTTTTCATACAGGGTTGATATAACTTCTTGGAGGGAGGAGGCCGGCATGGAGGTGCTGACCTTGGTTACTTGTCCCGTTTTCGGGCCGAGCTGCAGGGGCTCAAGGGGCTCAGCAAACGAAGGACGTTCCTCCTCGAACTCAGCCCGGGGATCAATATCCAGCGGTTCATCAGCACTGTTGTGGACAGAGCATATGTTCGAGGTAGGCCTCCTATCTTCTTTCTTGATGGAGTAGGGTGCGACCTTCAAACTCCGGGCGTAACATACCCGGGCCGTCCTCGGGTCGGCCTTGACGGTGACTATTTTTCCCCTTTCCTCTGGGAACTTCATGGCCATGTGTGGTGTGGACACAATGGCTCCCAACTGGTTTAGTGTTCTTCTGCTGATGATGACGTTGTAAGAGGTGTCAGCGTCGATCAAAATGTACCTGACCTCCACCGTTTTGTAAGCCTCGCTTCCGTCGATCAAAATGTACCTGATCTCCGGCAAATCCGAGCAGTGGCTCGGGGTATGGCTTGATGATGGACTCGGGTAGCTCCAACTGCTTGAAGACGACCCAATATAGTACATCGGTCGAGCTCCCTTGGTCAATCAGCACTTTGCGAACTCGCCAGTTGGCTATGGTACACGAGATAACCATGGGGTCGGTCTGGTCGGGATCCTCTATGCTGAAGTCAGCATCAGAGAACGTGATAGAGTGCAAAGTTCTCTTCTTGGGAGATCCTATGTGATTGACACTTCTCGCGTATCGTTTTCGGGCCAAAGACGTAGCTTCCCCCCCTACGAAGCCTCCCGCAATGGTATTGATAGTCCCTTTTACCTTATTAGGATTCTGGTCAGTTTCCTTACCCCATCCTCTGTCCCTGCGTTTGTTCTAGCCATCCCGGGTATCCCGATCTGAGTCCCGGGGCCGGGTCTTGGAGCTCGGCCCGGTATACCTCTCTGGGTGTTTCTGTTCTTCTTGCACGAATCTTTGTAGCTCGCTTGATCTTATGAATCGTTCTATGAGGTCTCGTACTTGACGACAGTCTTCGGTGGTGTGCCCAGTATTCTGGTGGTAAGCGCATTGCTTGGTCGGGTCGGCGTCCGCGGGAGATTGTGAAGCTTTAGGACAGCGAACTAAGTCTAACGCGCACGCTTCCCTAAAGATCCTGTCCCTCAACGCATTCAGGGTTGTGTATGAGCTGTACGAGTTGGCTCGGCGATCTCTATTCGACTCCGTCCAATGGGAGGAGGACTCCTTTTACTTGGGTGGACGGCCGTGCTCTCGAGCTCGACGCTTAGCCTCAGTGTTTTCTTCTATGTTCATGAAGCGGGCAGCTCGGGAACAGAGGTCGTTCATATTGATAGGAGGTTCCACAAAAAGAGAGTCCGAGAGGGGGCCAGGGCCAGAGTTGAGCCCGACCTGTATGGCATGTAGTGCGATAGCGGGGTGGAGATTGGGTATAGTTCAGCAGGCCAACGCGAAGTGGGCCATATAGTCCCTGAGGGACTCTTTGTCTCCCTGCACCACATGATGAAGCGATATCGAAGTGGTTGGTGTCGGTTTGACGTTTACAAACTGGGCTTGGAAGTGTTCGAACAGGGAATCAAAAGAGTCTATCGACAACGAGGGGAGTGAGTAATACCAATCAAGGGCTGTCCCTTTTAGGGTTGAGGGGAACATTCGACAGAGTACATAGTCATCTTCTACGATCATAGCAGCTTGAGTTAGGAAGGCCCTCATATGAGTAACTGGTCCGTAGTTCCATCGTATTTGTCCTGGGACGACCACCTACAAGACTCGGGAACCCGGACAGAGAGGATGGCCGGGATGAATGGGTGGAGGTTCCGGACTTTACCAAGTCCACGTGTCCGAGGAGGAGGTCCGAGGTCCGCGAACGGCTGAACCTGGGAGGGGCCTGGCCGAGCTGAAGAGATAGCTGCCCGAATCTGGGAGAGATCATGCCGGGGCGCGGAGGTTGCGACATGCATATCCTCCCCCGTAGTGCGTGGGTTGTTGGGACCAACGCGCGAATTGGACCTGGCCTCCTCTCCAGGCCTTGGTTCGTCATCCCGGTTGGGAATGAGAGGGGTCCTACCCGGAGCTTCTTGGTTCCTTTGTCGCAAGGCCTGTAATTCCAGAAGATCGATTTCACGCTGTCGCTGGACAGCGTCCAAGTTCGCCTGCGTGGTCTGCAAGGGTCTCTCGGTTTCTCGATCATGGGCTCGCAACGCTTCCACGCGAGCGTCCATCCGTTCTTAAGCCTCTGCTAACGTCGCGTCCACTCGTGATTGTATGAGTTTCGCTATGGCGGGATCCACCACGGCGTTAGAGTGACTGCGAGTGAGAACCATCTGGGATTGTTACGGGATCAGGAATTGTCAGGTGGTTATGGGATTAAGAATTATCAGGTGGTTGTGGGATTAAGAATTACTTTGCCCTACGGTGGGTGCCAAATGTTCTTGCTGGATTCTGAGGTGGCCCGAGCTCAGCTCGGCCCAGAGAAATCCGGCGGCGTGAGGGGTTGGAACCCTCGTTGATTTGTATGAATAATTTAGGTTTTATTTTGTGTGTCGGTTTTTAGTCCTCTATCAATATTTATAGGGATCATAATTAGGGTTCCATATTCGTGGATTTCGTGGGGAAGGTTGTTTCAGGCCCAAGAATCCCGAAATATCAGGGAAGAGATATTGTGCAGATTTGTTCTGTTTATGTTCGGTGAGGTGAGCCCGGCATCATTTCCTCAGCCCGGTACAATACATAAGAATTTTAACAAAAATTAAGCAAAGTCTCATATCCAGGGGCGGAGCCACGTTGTGGCTCCGGGGGGCAACTGCCCCCCCTAAAATTTTTGGATTTTTTTTTTTGGTTTTTCTTGGTTTTTTTTTTTTTTTTTTATATATATATATATATATATATATATATATATAATAATTATATATATATATATATTAGTAATAAATTTAATATTAATATATATAAATTATATATATATATATATATATTAATAATAAAATTTTATATATATATATATATATATATATATTAATAATAAATTTTTATATATATATTAATAATAAATTTATATATATATATGTAATTTCTTAATATATATATATATATATTAATAATAATAAATTTATTATTAATATATATATATATATATATAAATTCAATGAATTTATTAGTATTAAACATATATTAATAATAAATTTATATATATTAATAATAAATTTTAATCTTTCCTAAATTTATTTTAATCTTCAAAAAAAATTATTATATAATTAATATGTTCTGTCTAATGAATTTTAAAAAAATAAAATAAAAATTAAAAGAAATTAAAAAAGAATTTTCATAAAAATTTTTGTCCCTCCCAATTTGTTTTTCAGGCTCCGCCCCTGCTCATATCTAATTTAGATAATTCCCAAATAAATTTTGTTTAAAATTACTCGATCAATACGTTCGATAATATGATTTGAATTTATAATAATCTAATAATACAATTGAATAAAATTTTGCCATCTTACTCATTTAAAGTATATATTTAACCTCAACTTTAACATAACATTTATTCATAAAATAATTGTTTTCATAAAATAATTGTTTTCATAAAATAACTACAAGATTTAAATTACCTCTTCATGTAAAGTTGTTAATACTATAAACTTCTCTTTATGTAAACTAGATATATTAACCATTCCCTTTTGAATAACCTCAATATTATCACTTTGTAATGGATTAATGTCGTGGACTATCTGAAACATTTAAAAAACATGAATCCTTGTGTTATAAATACCTTTTTTTCAGAATAATTTTATATATATATTACCTAAGCCAATAGTCCACAATAGTCACGTTAATATGACATTCATTTAATACATGATATAATAGTCACATTTGAATGAACCAACTTGTTTATTACACTACATAGATAAAGTCTACAGTTTGATTACATTATAAACTTTGTAAATTAATTGTGATGTATTATATCTTAAGAATAATAATGTTGATATTCTTTCCTCGATTATCCCTTCCACTCAACATATTTGTATCAATGATGACCCTAATCAAATTCAATATTATTATATTGTTATAATATGATTCTTGTAATATAAAATATATAAGTGACTTATGTCAACATTGGGTTTATGGTATAAAGAGAAAAATCAAACTATAATATCGCCCTTAGGAATAAGGACTATAAGCTACCAATAAAACTTGTAATATAAATATTAATTATTTGTACAGAGCTAAAAATAATACAGATATATTAATCAACTAACCTAGATATGTATGAAGCCAAAAATACTTGTTTTCCTGGTCCACTTGTTTATGATTGGATGTATTGTTGAATTGAGACATTGTTATTACCAACTTTTTGTATGGACTGAGGATAAAAAATTTATATATCTATGTTGTCTCTTGGTGTATGCTCAATTTATGCAAGTAACTACAAGGTCAAAAAATATAGATGCTTAAATAATTAGTTTTAATTATATAAAATTAATATAATTACTTACCTTTTCCATAATTATATAAGAGATATGTTTAACATGATATTTCTTGAATTAATCTCTAGAACATTATATAGTGATATGTAGCTGGGCATAACTGCATTTTCAACCCGAAAAACCTCTTTTGTGAAAGACACTTATACAGTGGTTTAAAGTAATGACAATGATATGTTGAGAAGCTAACTATGGGATTCCTTTTGTGTCATAATCATTTGTGAGCATTTCAACAACCATAACTTGTTTTCCTTTATTAACATCATCCTAAATATTCAAAGTTATTTTATAACATTTAATATTAAATTTAATGATATATACAATTAATTAACCAAATTGTACCTTTTTAGATGACTAAGTAACTTTCATCAAATATCAAGACAATGTAACGAAGGTGTTAAAATAAACTAATACTTGATTTTTATAAATTTAGTTATATTATTGCTTAATCCTATAAAATTATTTTATTTTATTCTTTTGAAATTTTTGTTATTTTTATTTTAATCCTTTTTCTTTTAATCTCTATAATTTTCTCTTTTTTAATTTTGGTAATTTTATTAAATTTCTTAACCGTAAAAATCAAAATCAAATAAAAAATATTATAGGAATTAAAAATAAAAAAAATTTAAAAAACTAAAAGCAGTTATAGTCACATGTTTGATAAAATTGATTAAGTCAATATTTAATGAGACAACTTAAACTATTCAGGTAAAGTTTGTGTACTTTGAATCATTTATTTAATCAAATTATTTTAGAGTTTGACTTTTATGTATATGCAAGGCTGGACCAAATTAATTCACTGACTTTGATTGCCCTGGTTCGCTATAAATAGTCTTGTCTTAAATAACTTCAGTGCACCTATAACTCATCACACTACTGTTAAGCTTGCTATAATCTTCCTTGCTTCCTAGTCCTATCAATTAATCACCCCATGGCTAATTCTAATACTCTCATGTCTATTTTTTTGGTCTATCTAATCCTTACCTTCCATTTCTCTTCCCTAGTTACCGCAAATTTCTACCAGACTATCTCTCCAACACCTCTTGGTTCCCGTGAGGAGAAACTCACCCATTTCCTCTTTTACTTCCATGAAATTGTTACAAGCCCAAAGCCCTCCTTGGTCATAGCCGCGGCGCCCTCAAGGGTAAGCACAACTCTCCCTTGCCATTTGGGTCCATAGTGGTGCTGGAAAACCCTTTAACAATTGAGCCCGATGTGGACTCCAAACTCATAGGAAAGGCACAAGGGTTTTACCTATCTACAACCATAAGGGAGGGCATAGAATTGGAGATAGTCATGGGTTTTACCATTACCATCACAGAAGGAGAATATAATGGTAGCACTATTTCTGTGTTTGGGAGAAACATCATCGTCACTGAAGTGAGGGAGATGCCAATTATTGGTGGAACAGGTGCTTTCCGCTTTGCACGTGGCTATGTTAAAGCTAGGACTGTCCAGGTCGACTACAGCGTAGGAGATGCTATTGTGGAATACAACGTGTATGTGACCCATTATTCATCTAGCTCTTCGTCTAAGGAAGAATTTAACGAGGGAATCCAGTTCATGGAAGACCCCATACTAGGCAAAATAAATACTTTTTAGAAAATATGCATGATTTTAAAACTACTTTCACCCATAGTTTAATAATTACTAGGGTTTATTTACAAGTGATTTAGCACTAAAAGTTATAAAATTTGTATCATGTTTTAGCGGTTAAATCGAGTAAGATACGCAAATGTTATGCAAATTTGTAAGTTTGTAGACTAAGTCGCGTTCACAAATAGCATAGCAAAACTTGAGGAGATAGATTGAATTGCGTAAATTTCACCAACTCATAAGTTGAAGTCCTTTTATAGCTGAACTTCTTGAAATATCTGTTTGACCAGGAGGGTTTGAACATTGTCCTTTTTATTGGTACTTCAGAGATGGCAGAGTAGAGTAATCAGAATAAATAATGTTTGACAACGGAAGTTAGTGCGTATCAGAGTTTTGAATAATTAGCGCAGAGGTAACACCGAAAAGTACCTTTTACTTTTCGTGTTGCAGAGGTTTGAGTCAGAAAAGATTTTCACCTTTAGAAGCTCCTGAGTAACGACTTGATTTTCGATTTTGGCGCGAGTTACTCTGTTGTTTGAAAAGATTTACTTTAAGTGCACAGACAAATGAGATAGAAGATTTAAACTTATCTGCTCTGAGAACATCGTATGTTCTTTCTTTCTTCAACTTAGATCTTGGGTCTTAGCTTCATTTCTTCAACTTGGACTTTGTATCTTAGCTTAATTTCTTCAACTTGGACTTTGTGTCTTAGTTTCATTTCTTCAACTGAAGCTTGCATCTATTCTTCAACTTGACCTTGAGTCTTTTCTTCAACACTTGCACTTGAGCTTTCGTCTAAGCTTTATCACTTAATCTGATTGTGTGTGTCTTATCTTGATGACTTGTAATTTCTCTTTATCTCGTTGTTCTGAGACTTGTGCGTTTGTACGAGAGATGCTTCTTCTAAGTATCTTCGTCTTAGACTTGTTCTGTTTAACCTTCGTCTGATCTGTATTCTATCTATACTACGACCATCAAAATACTTAGATAATAAATTATCTTGACATAACACAAGGTCTTTGGGATTTGATCGAAAATGGCTACGAGCAACCCCGAGATGCTGCCGAATTGGAGTCTTGGCACAACAACAAGAAAATGGAGTACAATGAGAATCAGAAGAAGGACGCAAAGACATTATCATATATTCAACAAGGGGTTACAAGACTCATATTCCCAAGGATCATAGTTGTGACAACAGCAAAGGAGGCTTAGGAGATTTGAAAGAATGCATATAAGGGTTCCGACAAGATATTAAACTACAATCTTTATGTAGAGACTTTGATACATTATTAATGAAGGAAGGTGAATTAGTTGAAATGTGTTTTAACCGAGTATCCAATATAATTAATCAAATAAGGAGTTATGGGGATATTATTGAAGATAAAAAAATTATTCAAAAAATATTAAGGAGTCTTCCAGGTAAATATGATCATATATTGGCTACAATTGAAGAATCTAAAGATTTATCCATATTGACATAAACTAAATTAATGGACTCACTACAAGCGCATGAAGATAAAATACGTGGATTTAATGAGCAGTCACTAGATCAAGAATTTCAATGTCAATTAAATTTTTCTAGGAAAGATGGTGATAAAAAAAACTGTCACGATAAAAAAATTTATCAGAAAGGAGAAAATTCATATAACCGTGGTAGGGGAGAGAAAATTATAAAAATAATGAAAATAGTAAATGTAGTCTATATCGTAGATTATGCAAGAAAAATAATCATGATACACAAAATTGTCGGTTTAAATGCAAAAGATGAAAAAATATTACCCATTTTGAAAAAGATTATTTTTACCGACAAAAAGATGAGGCCAGATTTACTACAAGTAAATCTTGTGATCAATTTTTTCTTTCATGTTTGAATGTCCACCAAGAGTCACATGATACATGGTATATAGATAGCGATTGCTCTAATCACATGACAGGCAACCGTGAGTCTTTTATTACAATTGATGAAAATATCAAAAATAATATTACTCTTGGTGATGAGAGAAATCAAAGTATTGAAGGAAAGTCTTATTGCTGTTAAGGCAAAAGATGGCTCCTCAAGAAAAATTGATGATGTTTTTTATATCCCTGACCTAAACCCAAATTTATTAAGTGTTGGTCAATTAATTCAAAGAGGCTATAAGGTGAATTTTGATGATGATAAATGTCTTATTATTGATAAGAAAAAAGGTCAATTGATTACTATAATAAAAATGACACCTAATAAAATATTTCCTTTGAAAATGCCCATAGATAAAAATTATTCTTTAAAATGTGAAGAAATTGATGAATCCACATTATGGCATTTACAATATGGGCATTTAAATTTTAATAGCCTCAAAGTATTGAAAAAGCATGATGAAGGGTCTTCCCTCAATAAATAATGAAAAGAAAATTTGTGAGGGGTGTATTTATGGAAAAATGCATAGATTGCCCTTTCCTAAAGCATCTTGGAGAGCCAAGACCCCATTAGAATCGGTACATGCAGATATTTGGGGTCCATCTCAAAATCCATCATGTAGTGGAAAAAGATATTTTCTATTATTTGTTGATGATTTTACCCAAATGATGTGGGTATATTTCTTGGAGTAAAAATCGGAAGCATTTTCCTTTTCAAGTAGTTCAAGGCTCTCACTAAAAAGCAATGTGAACGTTCTCTAAAAATCTTAAGAACGGATCATGGTGAGAATTCACAAGCAATGAATTCTTCCCGTACTGCAAGCAGCATGGGACAAAAAAGGAGTTGACAACCTGATACACACCACAAAAAAATAGAGTAGTAGAACAGAAAAATTGCACAATCGTGCAGATGGCTTTAAGCATGTTACAAGGCAAAAATCTCCCGAAGCAGTTCTAGGCGGAAGTTGTCAACACTGCAGTCTACATTCTCAATAGGTCCCCCACAAAAGCTATGCTCAACAAGACACCTTACGAGGCATGAATTAAGAGGAAGCCAACATTGGAACATTTCAGAATATTCAGATGCATTTCCTATGCCCACATTCCTAAACAGATACGTACAAATTTCGATGAAAGAGGAGAAAAATGCATCTTCATTGGCTATAGTGACAAATCAAAGGGTTGGACACTCTACAATCCAGTCACAAAGAAGTTGATCATATCAAGAGACGCGATATTTGACGAGATGTCAAAATGGCAATGGAACATAGAAACATCACCAGTCCCATCCATCGTGAAGGAAAGTCACAAACCAAGTTCAGATCATTATCAAACCCATCTCCATCAATTCCAAGACCAAGCCAGACAGAAGTTCCATAATCAATTTATGTATCGGCACTAACTTCACCACCAGCACGCTATGAAGATTATGTGACCAATACCACTGCATATGCTCTATTTGTTGGTGAACCAACAAAGTACGAAGAAACAACTATAGAAGAAACAGCTACAGAAGAAACATGGATTAGGGTCATGGATGAAGAAATTCACATGATCAAGAAGAATCAAACATGGGAGCTTGTAAACAAGCCACCAGAGAAGGAGATCATAGGGCTCAAATGGGTATACAAGATCAAGTACAATAATGATGGGAGCATTCAAAAGTATAAAGTCTGAGTAGTTGCCAAAGGATATTCACAACAACCAAGAGTTGATTTCAATGATCTGACTACATTATATTGCGACAACATGACAACAATAGCCTTGACAAAATAATCCAGTATTTCAAAATGGATCAAAGCACATCGAGATAAGACATCACTTTATTCGGAGTTGGTTGAGGAGGAAGAAGAAGGAGATCAACTGGCAGACACCTTACTAAGGCATTGGAACGAGAAAAGTAAAAATCGAAGTTACATAAATGAGCACTAAGGGAGAGTATTAAAAATTGGTGCTCGAATAGATAATTTTATAAATCTAAAGATACTAGAAGATAATCTAAAAACTACCAAAGTCTAAAAGATATTTTCTTGTAGAGAACTCTGGAGAAGTAAAGTTCATGTATGATCTAGAGAGTTCTTAAAATCACTATAAATATGTGTATTTTGGATCAAATATAAACAATGAAAAAATTGAAACATTACATCTATCTTTCCTTCACTTCACTCACATACATTAATACTCACTCACAGTTACATTTCTAATCATCCTACCAAATTCATACCGTAATCTTACACAAATTTCATCAAAATTATTGTCCTCGTTACCTTTTGTCACGAATTCTCCAAGAATCAGATCCAACACAACCTTCCCAGCATGAAAAGGAAGAAATGTGAAAGAAAAAATAAATCCATCCAAAATTTCTGAAAATTATATATTTATAAAAAAAATAAAAATTAGTCCATCAGAATGGCGTATTTTTTATAAAAAAATCAATAAATAAATATATTATATATTAATAATTTATTATTAGATTGTCTATCAATCATAACTCATGATTGATAAGATTGGTTTTAAGAGATTTATTATAAAATTTAACAAATATTTCATATATAATAATTTGTTATTAAATATAAATATGTGATTATATGTTAATAATGCAAAATAGTTTATAATAATACTACTCAATAACACATCGTGATATGATTTTTAATAGAATTTTATAGAAAATAAAAATTTTTGGTAAATAATAATCATATAATTATATAAAAACTATTTTACATAATCGTACATGACTTATTTTCTATTAATCAAATTTATAAATATTTAATATTATTAAACAATTTGAAATTAGTTTTAATTCCTTTTATAAAATGATTTTTATTATTAAGGTAACAAAGTATTTTACATCACTATTTGTAATTAAATGATATAGAATTCTATTTTCTTGGGGTATAGTTTCTTTGGTTATATGCCTTTGTCCATTTGTTCTAATTTCTAAATCCTAAAGTCAAAGTCATGCCATCGGTTCAGTGCCTCGTATTATTACTTTCTTTAACTTCTTTGGAATTCTTGGGAAGATCTGTACATGATCTTCTTAATATACGTCATTATAAAATAAATTAATGCAGAGATATATTTTAAAAAATTAATGCAAGTTGGTATTTGTATCTATTGAAAGCATGAACACAATAATATTAGTTATTCGAAGATGCCTTGGAGGTTTAATTGATGACAGTTACGTTAACAATTTAAATCACGTTGGAAGCTAAATAATGAAGGGACGCCCGGTGAATCATTCTTTAGGATTGACTACTATTCATAGTCTAGTATGTCTGTTCACATTTTTTTCCGCATGTTCTTTATCATATATGTAGTTGATTTTGTTTAATTAAATCAGCTTGGAAGATAAATAGCAGCCTGTTTAAATTTAAATCAAACAAAGAAACAAAATTGTTGCTAAAAAGATGAAAATGAATCAAAGCGAATATTATTGTGGTTGATTTACACTGAGAATTTATTAAATTAGTTTAATTTAGCTTGAATAGAGGTTTGAAATTAAACAAAACTAAATCATGTATTTATATTTATCTAAATATTGTTATGTTTTATATTATTATATTACTTATCTTTCTTAATATAAAAGGTTTATAATTGAGTTTTACATTATTTTAATCAATATTAATTGTTTAATTTCTATTTTATGATTATTTACTTCATATATTTTACCATTTAAATATAATTTATAAATTAATTTTTTTTCATAATATTTTAATATATTTTTATTTTCTTAATACTTATAAAAAGAATTTTAAAATCACAAAAATCAATTTCAACTGGACAGTAAAATATTAGTTTGATCTAATTTAAATTTTATAATTAATTTAATATTAAACCATCCTAAATCGCACAAATTTTTTTATTTAATTCAAATAAATTTTAAGATAAAAATTAAATCAAACCGCACAACAACGTGAATCATTGTTTAGAATAGATTATTGATACTCTAACACGTCTCTTCACATTTTTTTCCCTTTCTTTGGCTTTTCATTTTTATCTTTTAACAAAATTAAAGTTAATATATTTATTCACATTTTTTATCAATCTTTTCAGTTTTTCCTTATTTAATTTTTTTTCAAAAAATGAAAATTATTTAAGCTTTGTTCTTTTATATATTGAACAGAAAACTAAAAGATGATATATAAAAAAAAAAAAGAAATTTGCATTGATTGTTATTTTTTAAAAAAAATGAAATCTAATATTGATAGACCAATTTCAAAGAAGAAATGTTTTACTTACCTGTACAGTATAATAACCCTTGATGCTATTTTATGAATAAACTATACAAAAAGTTAAACTTAAGAAAGGTTGTACGTTTATTATTTATTAACATATTAAATGTCAATAGGTCAATGAAATAAAAAAAATTATTAAAAATAAAATGTCATAGTTAAATAAATTAAAATTTAAAAATCATCGACTTAAAAAGATAACTAGAAAATGTCAGATATTTTTCCCCTTATTTTTAATTATCTAAAATGAAAAGATTTAGGTGCTAACTGATTGTTATTTTAAAGTTTCTAAGTTCAATAATAACTAATAACATTCTAAATATTTAACTTCTATATTGACAAATTTATAGTAACATTTTCTATAATTTTAAAAATAAATTTTAATATTCATTAATATCCTTCTCTAAATTTTTATTATAAAAATATATATATCCTTCTAAAATTTAATGCGACACTAATAGTTATTACTTATATTTTTCTACGACTTGTCAGGTAATTCATTTTTATTTATGGTAAAGAAAATTTAAAATAACCAGTAGACTTATGCAGTTGTGTTAAATATATGAAGAAAATATTTCATTGAGCAGTGCTCTACCCAATTCAAATAGGTTTGCATCCGCTAAAAAATATACGTGTTTATACCAAAAGATTTGGCGATAAATAATAGAAATTTGATGAGTTGTTGGTGGGTAATTTTTTAATTTTTAACTTTATTCATTTTTCATAAAATACTTCAACAAATTTATTTATTATATATTTTTTTTGTGTTTAAGCAAAAATAAAAAATGATCGTTATCCATCAAATAACAAATTTATTTATTATATTTTTTATTGTGTTTAAGAAAAAATAAAAAATGATCGTTATCTATCAAATAAAATGTTGTAAGAAATTGTATTTTCTTGGTTGTAAAAACACGGAGAGAAAAGTTAATTTTGTGGGTCAAATTTATTTGAACAAATTAAGCATACAGTTATAAATTTTAATTTCAAAAATGAATATTTTTAATAAGAGCTTAATTTCAATACATTATTAATGTGAAATTATTATTTCATTAATGAATTTTAAATAAATTTTTTATATAAATATTTTAATGTGGAAGAATTTTAGTAAGATGTTTGCATTCAGACGTACGTGATCATCTAAAAGTACTTATATAATATTGAAATATTGAAATATTGAAATATATTATTATATAAAGAATAAAAAATAAAATAATAATTAAAATGATACCAAATGTATAAAATACATATATAAATATTAAAAAAAACTATTAAACATCATTCACTTATTTCTAATTTATGAAAACAATAAATTAAAAAACATAAATGTAAAAATATTTTAATTTAATTAAAAATCATTATACATATATATGATAAAAAAAACTAAAAATAAAAGTATGAAGAAGAGAAGACATGCGGTAAATTTGACCGATAATAATTTTGAAATAACACTCAAATTTATATTAGTTCTTAGGTATAATATCCTATATAATAAATAAAAAAAATTATTTCTCAATCTAAGGTGTAATCAAATCAACACAGAATTGGAATTTGGCTTGCTATTCCTCGGTGCTACAATATACAATAAATATATAATGAGAATAATTTTTTGATGTAATTTCAAATCTAGATTATATAAATAATTAAGATTATGAATCTATAGTCATATAATCATTTAAAAATACTATATATATATATATATATTAATTTTTAATTGTAATTAATAATATGTAATAGGTCATATTCATTATTTTATTTATTAAAATAATCAGGTATATATTCTCACTTATTTATATGAATTAAATTGATTTCCTTCGTCCGGCGTAAGAACAAGAAGCTAATTTATTTGACCCGGCAAAGTGCTCATGGCCGGCGACATTGACTATTTAGCAAGTCGAGAGAATACGTCAATCAGCTTCTTCACAGTCGACCGCGACAAAAATATAAACTAATGAACGGTTTGAATCATATATAATAAATAAAGGATAGTCTCACAAAACCATTTAATATTATTTTTTAACATGACAATTGAATCATTTAATATTGCAGCATGACAACTTAATCATTTCATATTCCATCCATTTCCTTGGCTGAACTCCAGAAGTCAGCATAAGTCTCCATCATTCAGACCTCTTTCCAATCAGCGAAGGTAGCATAACATGAAGAGGCATATGAGGTCTCCTGAGAACTTAGAGATGGTGACTAGATTAACCATCTTTTAGGAATGAACATTTCAGCGGATAAGAATGTATCAAATGCAGAGGTTTTGGCGTCCATTATGCTTTTTCAAACTTGAAAACAGAGAATAAAAATTGCTTGAGAATAAGAGTGAAATTAAAATACAGTAAAAATTTAAAGAGAGTAACTTAGATTATTTATAGATGGTGAAACAGTTTTAGGTTCAAGGAAGGTGACAAAAAGTAAAAAATTGTTCTCGATTTGATGTTTCTTATCATTGCCTTGATGCGTTGCTATTTTGACTGCGCATGTTACTATCAATTTATAATTTTTGTTTTAAATGTCAGACATATTTAATGCTACAATAAATGTTATGTCTTGTACATTTATTAGAGATGTTAAAAGAAAACATAATGTAGCGTCTGAGAGGTCAGACAGACGAAGAATTAATCAGTTAAAGAAATAATTCTTAGATTTTCTTTTATGAAATTAAAACATGTTTCGTCTAATGTCTTCGTGAAGATATCAACCCATTGAAAATCAATTTGAACAAATTTTATATCAAAGATACCTTTTTGAACAAAATCTCTTATGAAATGATATTTAATTTCAATATGCTTAGATTTTGAATGCTGAATAGGATTTTTGCTTAAATTTATAGAACTGGTATTATCACAAAATACAAGTATATGATGTTCAAACCTGGAATATTCTTCCAGTTGATGTTTTATCCATAAAAGTTGTGAGCGACACCCAGCAACAGAAATATATTCAGCTTCTATTGTTGACAAAGCTATCGAGTTATATTTCTTGCTTGACCAAGATATAAATGTGGATCCCAGAAACTGACGTCCTCCACTTGTGTTTTTCCTTTCAACTTTGCCACCAGCATAATCAACATCACAATATCCACTAAGACTGAAATCATCATTTTTCTTATAAAACGGGGAGAGATTAGTAATTCCAACTAAGTATCTCAAAATTCGTTTAACTGCTTGTAAATGAGATTCCTTAGGGTTTGATTGAAAACTTGCACATAAACAGACGCTAAACATAATATCAAGTCTATTTGTTGTTAAATAAAGAAGAGAGTCAATCATACCTCTATAGACGATTTGATCCACAGACTTACCAGATTCGTTTTTGCTTAAGCTTGCTCCAAACGAATGCATTGGAGTGTTCATTGGCTTTGCATTATCCATTTTGAACTTCTTTAAGAGTTCCTTGATGTACTTTTGTTGATGGATGTAAATTCCCTGTTGTGTCTGTTTGATTTGCAAACCCAAGAAGAATTTCAATTCTCCCATCATGCTCATCTCGAATTCATTTTGCATTAACTTAGAGAAATCCTTGCAAAAAAAATCATTAGTAGCTCCAAAAAACAATATCATCAACATAAATTTGAATAATAATAAAATTTTTTGAAATATTTTTCTTGAAAAGAGTTGTGTCAACTTTGCCTCTTGAAAAACCATTTTTAAGCAGAAAATAATTTTGTCTGTCATACCATGCTCTAGGAGCTTGTTTCAAACCATACAAAGCCTTTTTAAGCTTAAAATTATGATTTGGTAAAGATGGATGTTCAAAACCTGGGTTTGTTTAACATAAACTTCTTCTTCAAGAAAACCATTTAAAAAGACACTTTTAACATTCATCTAATATAAAACAATATTTTTATGTGTAACAAAAGCAAGTAGAATACGAATTGCTTCTATTCTGGCTACAGGAGCAAAGGGTTTTGTGAAGTGTATACCTTTTTGTTGATTGTACCATTGAGCTACTAATCTTGCTTTATTCCTTATCACTTTTCCAGCTTTATCAAGTTTATTTCTGAAAACTCATCTTATTCCAATGATAGTCTTCTTTATGGGCTTTTTTACTAAAGTTCATACGTCATTTCTAGTGAACTGGTTGAATTCTTCTTCCATGGCAATAATCCAATCCTTTTCTTTAAGTGCTTCTTCAATGCACTTAGGCTCAATTTTTTATACTAGTGCATATCCAGAAAGATCTTTAAAAGTTGATCTTATTTTCACTCCTTGATGTCTATCTCCTATAATCAGATCTCCAAGAAGAAAACCTTTAAATACATTTGAATCAAATTTTCCAAGATGATCTTTAGTATTTAAAATAAAACATTCACAACCAAGAGGATGAAAGTAAGATATGTAGGGTCTTCTTCCTTTCCATAGTTCATAAGGAGTCTTGTTTAAAATAGGTCTTATCAATCTTCTATTTTGAATATAACATGAGGTATTTATTGCTTCTGAACAAAAATACTTTTGAAGTGAACTTTCATGTAAAAGTGTTCTAACCATTTCTTGTAAAGTTCTATTTTTCCTTTCCACAACTCCATTTTGTTGAGGAGTTCTTAAAGAAGAAAAATTATGAAAGATTTCATTTTCGAAACAAAAGGCTTTGAACTCTGAATTTTCAAACTTTGTTCCATGATCACTTCTAATAGATGCAATGCAAATACATTTTTCATGTTGAACTCTTTTGCAACATATTGCAAAGACATTAAAAGACTCATGTTTATGGGCTTGGAAGTAAACCCATGAGAATCTAGTATAATTGTCTACAATGACAAACCCATATCTCTTTCCTCCAACACTTTGCATCTGAGTAGGACCAAAAACATCAATATGTAACAACTCTAAGGGTCTTGTTGTGGTAACAACATTTTTAGATTTAAAAGAAGCTTTTAGTTATTTCCCATGCTGACAAGATTCGCACAGACGATTGGTTTTCCAAGAAATATTTGGTATTCCTTTGACAATATTTTTCTTTGAAATTTTTGAAATATATTTGAGACTCATGTGTCCCAATTTCTTGTGCCAAATATCTCTTTCATTGTCCGCTGAAAGAAGAAATGTTACATTTTGATCACTAAGATCAAAGAGACAAACTTCATAGAGGTTGTTCTTTCTTTTTCCTTTAAAAAGAATGGATTTGTCATTACTTTTTACTATACATTCATCAGAGTTAAAGGACACTTTATATTCACTATCACAAAATTGACTAATGTTAAGTAGATTGACGTTCAAACCTTTAACATATGACACATTTTGTATGGGAGGGTTGGCTGCCTTACCAACAGTCTCAATCCAAGGATTTTATCTTTTCCATACCCATAAGAATCTGATCCTTTACTTGGTCTAAGGTCTTGGAACATAGACAAGTTTCCTATCATTTGTCGCGAGCATGCACGATCCAGATATCAGCTTAAAGCATTCTCTTCTTCTATTACGAATATCTACAACAAGGATAATTTATGATTTTGGTACCCAAATTCTTTAGGGTTCTACTTTGTTAGTTGAGGGTTTTCGTCTGTCAAAGGTTCTTGAATGACTTTTATATTTATTTGGAACCTTATGATAGTTTGCATGCATGTTTTTACATACAGACGAATTAGTTAATGACTTCTTTTTGTCTGTATCATGATTGTAACCTAGTCCACTCTTGTCAAGAGGGGATCTTCATAGTTAAAAATATTTTTCAGTATGGAAGAACTATAAGTGAACTTGGTTAAATCTTTCTTTAAAGATTCATTTTCTTCTTTCAATTGTTTAATTTCTAGAAGAAACCAATTCTTTCCAGATTCAGACGAAGAAGACGATTCATCTAATATACTTCTCTTAGATGGATTCTCATTTATAGTCTTTAAATTTGAAATTTCTTCTAAAGCCTTCTTCAGCTTAAATTTACAAGTTTTATACTATTGGGATATAAATTGAGAATTTGCAACAAGAGTATCATATGAGATACCCTCTACTTCTGAATCTGAATATGAGGATGAAGAGGATGGACAAGATTCATTATCTAAGTTTAGAAAATTTACCTCAGGTGTATTCAGTTCACCTGCCATAAGAAATATATTTGTTGTCTCTTCTTCAGCTGATTCGTCTGAGTTGTCACTGTCCAGATCTGATCAAGTTACTAAGCTTTTCTTTCCCTTTTCTTTCTTGGGATTCCATCTTCTCCTCAATTTTAGGCATTCTAATCTCATATACCAAGGTTTTCTACATTCATAGCATACAACCTCAGATCCTTATTCCTCGTATTCAGACGATAAAAAAAATTGCATTGATTGTTATTTTTAAAAAAAATGAAATCTAATATTGATAGACCAATTTCAATGAAGAAATGTTTTACTTACACTAGTGCAAACAATATTTACAACGTCTCCTTTTTAACGGCGGGTAAAGGAAGATCCGCCGTAATAGTATCTTTAACAGCGGTTAATAGAACACCCGCCTTTAAAAATTATTTTTAACAGCGGGTGTTCAAACACCCGCTGTTAAAAATGATTTTTAAAGGCGGGTGTTGTATCAACCGCCGTTAAATATATTAATAAATGTGTTGTCACCCTCACTTTCACTGTGCATTCGCGTTTATTTTTTCCCATCATCTCTTTCACGTAGTGTTCTTCGTTTTCGCGCCTCAGTCTTCCATTTTCTTCCGTATGAATTTGAGGCCAAAATTTGCATTTGTAAGTTGCATTGAACTTCCATTCTTCTTCATTTGAACCTACGTTTTAAATAGAGCTTAGATTTTTGCTGTGCGAAAGGGGCTTTTTGCATTTTGGGGGTTTTTTGGTTTTTTCGATTCAATAACATCTATTTTTCTAGTCGTTGTGCCGTTGCCGTTCGCTGTGAGCTTGTTCGTCATTTGGTGGTTTCGTGAGGTTATTCGTCGTTTGTAGGTTTTGTGAGGTTGGTGTTTTGTGAGGTTTGGAGGGTTGCGTCTTCACGATAAGCTAACTTTGATTTACAGTCCTTATTCCTATGTTGAATTTTGTTATGAAAGATTAGCCACTTTAGTTTGCAGTTTGGATACTTTACGCCACTTAAAAAGCTTTTTTCGTACAGTGCAGTTTTGATATCACCAATTGTTGGCTTTGTTAACAATCATTTATTCACTAATTGTTTCCTTTGATAGCTTTATGTTATTTGTCACTATTTTAATGGCTTCTTTTTACTTCAAAAATTGTAGACTAGTCTGACTCTGGTTACGTTATGCACAGACTTCTGTTAGTTTAATATTTTAGACATGATTTTGCAAGTAAGGTGGTCCGTACATTTGAAAAATACATGATGCTAAATTTTGAATAGTCATGATCTAGAATACTTACTAAATTAGTTTTGTCATTTTCACAGTTAGGATTTATCACGTAGTTTCAATGAGGTTTTGCTTGACATTTCCCTGCATCACTTCAACCAATTATTATAGTAAAAACAGGGGTCCTTTACGCACCAGAAAGATAGCTAACTTTACACAACAGAAACAAAATATTTTTTTATTCTTAAAGCACTAAAGCCAGTTATTCCAAGTGATATGATTTGCATCTTTAAATTATTTAATTGAAGTCTTAGTTTATTTGGGAGAAAGTAAAGACAGAAAAAGGCACTGTTGTTATGTACTATAGATAACTAGGCAGAGGGTGAATTAGAAATCTATTATAACAGTGACAGAGGAACATATATCAGACATAGGTTGAACACAAACGTAGTTGAAAAATAGGGGCACTTGAATTTCTGTTCTTTTTACATTTTTATACTAAATAATAATTGAACTATATCATGATCTTCTCGTCTTATAGTGTTTTGCATATTTGTCAGCATGCAGTCTTGTCTAGGTTTGCTTTGTTAAAGAGCCTATGTACCGAAAGTCTATGCCAAGAAGAAATTTGGAATTTGGTTTTTTATGGTTTCCCACACGGACTTAAATACCCTCACTTTATTTATTGATCAATATAAGCCTTTTTTTAATCCATAATAATTGTGTTATCATGGTAGCTGCACCAAAATATCATCAAATTAGTTAAGCTGAGTAATAATTTTAGGTATTATTTTCTAAGTGCTGTTTGATTGAGTTGTTCTTTATTTAAAATTGATATTTCATGTAATTAGGTTATATTAAATGATTATATAAATCATTGAAGTAAAATATTATTTATAATTTAACTTTATACATTGATCTAAAATGCCCGAGACTAGCACCTAAGATAATAATTATATATATGTTGTCTTAATCTAAGTACAAATTAGGCATTATAAGTAGAAATTGAAATAATAACATTAAAAGATAGGGGGAAAAGGTCAAAATTACGTGGTCTCAGTAGTTTTGAATTACATAAAGGGAAACTAGATAGGTAGATGTTAAAGATGTTATTGGCATGGAAGGATTGTTAATTTTCATCTATCACTTTTCCCATTTGTTTTTAATAATAAACAACAAAGTGAGAATTAACATTGGTTATTCTTTAGGACAACAAATGAAGTCAATTGAAGAGAAGTAGTGGCAGGAGAGGGCCCGCAAGGCACGGTGGTTTGTTTTCATTTACCTTAGTTTAGGCATTTGCTTTTCTTTTTCTTACCTTACTCGGGGACCATCCATAAAACACTCAATCAATGCCACTAAAAGTCAAAAAATAAAATAAAATAAAGTGTACACTCTATTCCCTCTCTCCTAAAATAAAATTAAGTGTACATCTCCTATACTATTCTGTAACAAGTGGCCTTTTGGTCTCAACCTAGAAGCATATGTAATGTATAGATTATACCAAATAAGATGAAAACGACAAGTTGCTCACATGACCATATTATTCATAGCCCCCACGCAAGTGTAGTAATCCTCTTTATCTACCTTTCTTCTCTCTCTATTCATGGCCCCACGTAAGTGTAGTAACAATATTAAATCATATTTCCCCTCAGATAATACATGATAAAATGCCTATTTATTGTACAATTTCCTAACATAATTGTTCAAGTTCCAATTTTATTTTTTTTTATTGTAAAAACTTGTACCCTTTGTTCTCCAAATCCACATAAGCTTCATATGAAGGTACAACCTTTATTCTCTCATATTTGGTCAATGTTTTCAAGCACAAAACTAAACTTAAAGTCTTTATGTTACTGTTCATAAGGAAACAATACATAAAATTCAGTTAATCTGACATAAGTTTTGGTTGATTTCTTTCCCTTTATCAGAATCTTTATAATTTTCTCAGAAGGAAGTTAAAGCTACTACCATATATTGTTCGCAATCTAATACATCCTCTTTTGTTCAGTTTCTGACTCAAGCAAGGATTCTTCTCATCCTGTTCTGGTTTTAGAAGCAGCTGGATCTATAATTGGTAAGCCCTTCAACACATTACACAATATTTATTTCTGCCCAATTTTTTTAATTTGGTGAAGTTAGAGTATTTCACTCTTCTAATAATGCTAGTTTTATATTGTTGTTGTTGTCATCTAAATTTTTTTATCGACTTTTTCTAATTCAGAATAGGTGTTCATAAAACATGTATAGAACTTGGATGAATAAAAGTCGGATTAGTGAAGAATACGTTAATGGAGTTGAGGAATTCCTAAGATTTGCTCAACTACATGTTAATGCGGTGAATGGGAAATATTTTTGCCCATGTGTTCGTTGTTTGAATCAAATCAAACATCAAACCACTGAGATACGTGAGCACCTAATCATGTATGGGATTTGTACAACTTACACATTATGGACATGACATGGAGAAATATTAAACAATCCTACAAGTCAATCACAGTTCGATGATAAAGAAGATGTTGGATATGATGATCGATTGGATGAAATGGTTTGTCACCTTCAAGAAGATGTTCAGAGGCCACATGTGTATGAGGCTTTGAAGAGTGATTCAGAACAACCATTATATCCGGGATGCACGAATTTCACTCGATTGTCAGTCGTGTTAAGATTGTTGAATTTGAAGGCGAGAAATGGATGGACAGATAAAAGTTTCACTGAATTGTTGGAGTTATTGAAGGAGATGCTTCCAGAAGGAAATACTTTGCCTTCTCGTAATTATGAAGCAAAAAAGATTCTATGTCCAATGGGTATGGAGTACAAAAAGATACATGCTTGCCCCAATGATTGCATATTATATAGAAATGAGTATGCAACATTGAATGTGTGTCCTAAATGTGGGTTTTCACGATACAAGAAGAAAGATGATGATAGTAATAGTGAAGAAGACTTTAAACACGGTCCCCCTGCTAAAGTGTTATGGTACTTGCCAGTCATTCCAAGATTGAAGCGCTTGTTTGCCAATTCTGAGGATGCTAAGAACTTGACATGGCATACAGATGTAGAAAATGTGATGGACAACTTCGTCATGTTGCTGATTCTTTACAGTGGAAGAAAGTTGATGAGTTGTATCTAGATTTTGCAAGTGAGCCAAGGAACTTGAGATTTGGGCTTGCTACTGATGGAATGAAGCCTTATGGCAATATGAGTACTAATCATAGTTTATAGCCAGTCATGTTAGTCATTTACAATCTCCCTCCCTGGTTGTGCATGAAGAGAAAATATGTTATGTTGTCTATGCTGATATCAGGACCGAAACAGCCAGGGAATGACATAGATGTGTATATTGCACCCTTGATCGATGACTTGAAGCTTTTGTGGGGCAAAGGAGTTGATGTGTTTGATGCTCATAAACAAAACAGTTTTACGTTGCGTGCAATGTTGTTTTGTACAATTAATGACTTTCCTGCATATGGTAACTTGAGTGGGTATAGTGTAAAGGGGCATTATGCTTGCCCAATTTGTGATGAAAATACAAGTTTTACACAACTTAAACATGGCAAAAAAACAGTTTACACTAGGCATTGAAAATTTCTTCCTCGCCATCACCCATATTGTAAATTGAAGAAGCCATTCAATGGTTATCAAGAACATGACATTGCATCCAGTCCCAAAATAGGTGAGCAGTTGTATGATTGTGTAAAGAACATCATTAATCAATTTGGGAAGAAGCAAGAAGAAACTCCTGCAAACAATCTATGGAAGAAGCAATCAGTGTTTTTTGATCTTTCTTACTGGTTAAACTTAGATGTTAGACATTGCATAGATGTCATGCATGTGGAGAAAAATGTCTGTGACAGTGTTGTGGGCACATTACTGAATATTAAAGGCAAGACTATAGATGGAGTCAAAGCTCGTCAAGATTTAGTTGAGATGGGCATACGCATAGAGTTACATCCTCAATTGATAGGGAAACGCACTTATTTGCCTCCAGCTTGTCATACATTATCAAAATCTGAGAAGAAAAGTTTTTGTCAGTGTCTACGGGATATAAAAGTGCAACAAGGATACTCTTCAAATTTTCACAGCCTTGTGTCAATGCAAGATTTGAAGCTTGTAGGTTTGAAATCTCATGACTGTCATGTATTGATGCAACAATTACTACCTGTGGCCATTCGCAATATCTTGCCTCCTGATGTACGAGTTGTTATAACTCGCTTATGTCTCTTGTTTAATTCTATTTGCTCTAAAGCCATTGACCCACAGACCTTAGATGCCCTTGAACATGAATCTATCATTGTTTTGTGCTAATTGGAAATGTTTTTTCCTCCTTCATTCTTTGATATCATGGTTCACTTGGTGGTGCATCTTGTTTCAGAGATAAAGTTATGTGGGCCAGTTTACTTAAGGTGGATGTATCCAATTGAGCGATACATGAAGATATTGAAAGGTTATGTGAAGAATCAATATCGTCCTGAAGCCTCTATTATAGAAAGATACATTGCAGAGGAAGCTATTGAGTTTTGTACTGATTATTTGTGAAGGACTGATTCAGTAGGGATTCCTAGATCTCGCCATGATGGCCGAAGTGAAGGGCTTGGTACCCGATTCAAAAAAATTATTCGCGTTAATAAAAAGGAATTGGAGCAAGCACACTTGTACATATTGAACAACACTGATGAAGTTCTTCCCTACATATCTGATCATATCAATCATATGAGGACAATGCACCCAAAGGTGAATGAAAAATGGATCTTGAATGAGCATAACAATAGATTCTTACCTTGGTTTAAGGATAAAGTTTTTAATGAAGATTCACCTTCGGAAACATTATTGAGATTAGCTCGTGGGCCAAACAGAGATGTCATCAATTACCATACATATGATATCAACAAATGTTGTTTCTCTACCAAGGCACAAGATGACAAAAGTAGAGTTCAAAATAGTGGAGTAACACTATATGCTGAGTCTATGCATTTTTCTAGTTCCAAAGACAAATTTCCAGTGAAGGCATCTATGAGTTACTTCGGTGTGATTGAAGATATATGGGAAGTTGATTATGTTGCATTCAGAGTGCCTGTGTTCAAGTGCAAGTGGGTTGAAGGTAATAATGGTGTTCAAATAGATGCTTTGGGATTTACATTAGTTGATTTGAATAAGGTTGGATATAAAGATGAACCGTTCATTATGGCCTATCAAGCAAGACAAGTATTCTATGTCACTGACCCTTGTAATGAACAGTGGTCTGTGGTTCTTCATACAAGGAGCATGCATGGGACACATGAAGATCCATATAATGATATTTGTCACACGCTTCCATCTGTATCGGACAATGTAGTGGATGATGTGCATGCCATTCGAGATGATCATAATGAAGGGATCTGGGAAACTTAAGTATTTACAATATGCATGTATGTATGTCGTAATTATGTATTTAGTTTTAGATAATATATGTTTGTATTTTTCTAGTTATATTACTTAATAACTATTCTTATCTTTGAATTTTCTCCTCATAACAGATGTGTCAGAATCATCAAAGTCTACTGTTGGTAGGGGGCAGAGGTTTGTGACTAGACTATCTCACATTACCTCTGGACGCATCACTAAAGAGAAAACTCGTGTAGAAATAGATCCTTCTTCAGGCAAGGTGAGGGGATCTAATGCTGCTCAATTTCAGAGTTATTTAGGACTTGTTGCTAGGATGCATGTTTCCATCACCATCCCTAGTTGGGATCAGGTTGGGTCAATAGAGAAAGACCTAATATGGCAAGATATCAAGGTATTTTATTGTTTATTACCTTTCCTATCAAACTCACTTACTAATGTATGTGTTTTAGTATAAATTATTCACTAACAATATATTTGTTTGTAGCATAATTTTGAATTCGAAGATAATGAGAAAATCAAGAAAAAGATTTTAGCATTGGTTGGCGTCAGATGGAGAGATTTTAAGAGCTCACTGACTAGAAACTATGTTTTTGGAGAGAAGTCTGAGAAATCACCATGTGAGAAATATAATATATCTGAAGAAGATTGGACATTGTTTCGTAATAGTCATCTGGACTCTAGCTGGCAGGTGAATATTATTTTTATCATCATTATTATTATAATGAATTGTTTTTATTTTCTATCTCCACTAATAAGATTTATTTGTGTTATGAATCAGGACACAAGGAAATCTGCACAGGAGCGGGCAAAATTGAATAATGCACCTCATTTATTGTCTCGGGGTGGATATTCTAAATTGAAGGATAAGATGATGGCAGATAAGATCAAGGTGAGGCAGGCAGAATTTGGGGCCATGGACATCACTATTGATCCACAATCTCTTCCACGACGTTATGAATTATGGACGGCTGCTCGCACAAAGGATACGGGAGAAATGACTTCATCTGAGGCACAGAGAGTTGCACATAACATTGTAAGTTAAATTGTTATCATTGTATTCCTATACCATTGTTAAATTAAAAGAAAAATTGATTTATGAACTTCTCATGTTAAACAGGAATCACTAGTTGAACAAAATAGTCAAGGTACATTTCTTTCCTACGGGCATCAGGATATTTTGACTGCAGCCATAGGAAAACCTGAACACCCAGGACGTGTCCGTGTTGTTGGAGTTGGAGTTGGTATTCTGGACTATTTTGGTTCAAAAACAAAAACTATCAACACTTCCAATATGTCTCAAGAGAACATTGAGGAGTTGAAACAACAAATGTTTGTTCAACTGAGACAAGAATTGTTCAAAGAGTTTAATGAGAAGGTGGACGAGAGGGTTGTTGAAACCTTGAAATCCATGCATGAAGTGCCTCAAGCACATGAGGTTTTTCAACCTAGCAGTAAAGCCAGTTGTATTGTTTTAGAACCTATATTTAATGGAAGGTATTTAATTTCATTTGCTCTAAAGTTGTATGTTCAATAATTCCAATAACATAAACATCATTTTATTACAGGTGTGAGTTGTATGTGGAAGGGGATCCTCTACGCATTGTAGCTCGTGGTACTGTGTTTAGTGGGGGACAAACCATTCATGGGGTCCTTATACACCCAGATTGGGTTAGAGTGAATATGGAGGAAGTTGTTGACCCTGATGCTGTAGTGCCGATGCCTAGTGAAGAAGTAAAATTTGTAAAGCAAACTCTTAACACCTTCATTGCATGGCCTAGAAATTTGCTTAAGGAAATTTCATCACAACATAAGGTACAATTTCATTAATTCCCATTTCTATATATTATTAGTTGTATTAATAAATGGTACAAAATGTGTATTTGCATGTTTAGGACAATATAAATCATGGTAAACAACTAATGGACAACATAAATCATGGAGAACAACCAAGTGATGATGATTTAGATGCTGATGCAGAACAAAATCCATTGATTGAACTACTGAAGATATCATCATCATTAATGCACCTATACAACTGCCATTTTCCAAAGAGATTTTTGGTGTTGAGAACCCGGTTGTTCCATTATACATATCATTGCCTGATGTTCTTGAGATTAGTTCGGGGACTACCATGCTAAACATCTCTGTCATACAAGCTTGGCAAAGGTCCGTAAAATTAATAATTATTTTCATTTAATTAAACCTAATGACTTATACTAAATATGTTTTCGGTTTGAAATAGTTATTTGTATGGGTCGAACAAGAACCAAGACACGGAGGATGTATATGGATTTCTTGATCCTCAGTCAATACAGAAAGTTGGTAATAACCAAGCTTCAATTCAAGAATACATGCAAACATGGATGACTGAATCAAGAAAACAAATATATTTTGCTCCATTCATCTCTGGCTTAGTTGATTAAAGAATTTGTGGTTTTTTTCAACTTCATCTATGTCTCAAAATATGGTTGTAATTCATTTATTGTTGATTCAGGTCTCATTGGCAGCTTATAGTCCTTATTCCTTAGGGTTATACAGTAGTTTGGTTTTGCTCATTGCACCAAAAGCCTACCATGGAAATGAAACATTTACTGAATGGGTAACTTTATAATGATTTTAGATATATTTGATATTACTTGTTCATATGTTTTGATGCTATAATAATATTAAATTTGATTAGGGTAATTCGGGATACAAATGTGTTGTCTGGATTTGCTAATCGAGGAAGGAATATCGACATTATCATCCCTAAGGTATAATGTATCAGATTCAATTTTCTTAGTTAATATTTTAATTTAACTATGAATCTTATTATTGTAGAGTTTCAGACAACTTGGCTCCTTTGAATGCGGTTACTATGTAATGTATTGGATGAAAGTAATTATTACTGCAAAAATTTAGGATTCTTGGCTTCAGGTACTTTTAGATTCAATTTATATTATTTTCGGATGTTTAAAACACAATCATTACCAATTAAAAGTTTATACATGTTTCAGGTGTTCCAAGATGCTGACTCGTTACTTACTAATGACATTGACATTATTCGGAAAGAATGGGCAGCATATATAGTTAGAATGAAGAAAAGCTCATAATTAGACACCTCTACATAAAGAGGTACTTAAAAGGTTTACTGTAAAGATTGTATTGTTATGACATAGTTAAGGTTTTAGATTGATTGAATGTGATTTTGGGCTGAATTTAATTGATTGTTGACAGGTTTGATTTTGGTAATAATCCAAATTACAGGGGAGATTCTGCCCAAATTTTCACTAATATTTTTTGTTAGGTTAATTTATCTTTAAATTCTCTTAACTAATGTATGAAACAATTTTACTTAAATTTTTTGTTCTTTTTTGCAGGTTACATTCAAATACTAGGAGTTGATGGTACTCCTTAAATTGATATGCTTTACTTTAAAATATTTTCATGTAATCTATGTATAATGTTTATTATGTACACTTTAGGGAAATGATTGAACAATATTGTTGATAGTTTTGATTATGTTCCATATTTTAGTGATAATTGAACAATATTGTTGATAGTTTTGATTATGTATCATCTTTGATATCAAACAATTATATTTTAATTAATTGAATTTATAATTTCTGTTAGAAATATGAAATTATTTCATATAAAATGTGTATTATACAGGTTATAATAATGAAATAAAGAAATAAATAAATTGATAATTTTTAAAAAATTTCGTATTTTTAACGGCGGTTATTCACAACAACCGCTGTTAAAGATGACCAAAAATTTGAAATAATCAAATAAAAAAGTTTATATTTAACGGCGATTATATATAACTGACGTAAAAACGATTTTTAACGACGGTTATTCACAACAACCGCCGTTAAAAATCATTTTTAACAGCGGTTAGTTCAAAATAACGTCTCATGGCAGTTATTTAACCGCCGTGAAATATCATTTTTAACCACTATTAAAGACTTTTTTTACACTAGTGTTACCTGTCCAGTATAATAACCCTTGATTCTATTTTATGAATAAACTATAAAAAAAGTTAAACTTAAGAAAGGTTGTACGTTTATTATTTATTAACATATTAAATATAAATAGGTCAATGAAGTAAAAAAAATAAAAAAAAATTTATTTTCATAGTTAAATAAATTAAAATTTAGAAACCATGGACTTAAAAAGATAACGAGAAAAGGTCAGATATTTTTTCCCTTATTTTTAATTATCTAAAATGAAAAGATTTAGGTGCTAACTGATTGTTATTTTAAAGTTTCTAATTTCAATAATAACTAATAATATTTTAAAAATTTAACTTCTATATTGACAAATTTATAGTTACATTTTCTATAATTTTAAAATAAATTTTAATATTCATTAATATCCTAATCTAAATTTTTATTATAAACAATATATATCCTTCTAAAATTTAATGCGACACCAATAGTTATTACTTATACTTTTCTACGACTTGTCAGGTAATTCATTTTTATTTATGGTAAAGAAAATTTAAAATAACCAGTAGACTTATGCAGTTGTGTTAAATATTTGAAGAAAATATTTCATTGCGCAGTGATCTACCCAATTCAAATAGGTTTGCATCCACTAAAAAATATACTTGTTTATACCAAAAGATTTGGCGATAAATAATAGAAATTTGATGAGTTGTTGGTGGGTAATTTTTTAACTTTTAACTTTATTCATTTTTCATAAAATATTTCAAAAAATTTATTTATTATATTTTTTATTGCGTTTAAGCAAAAATAAAAAAATGATCGTTATCCATCAAATAAAATGTTGTAAGAAATCGTATTTTCTTGGTGGTAAAAACATGGAGAGAAAAGTTAATTTTGTGGGTCAAATTTATTTGAACAAATTAAGCATACAGTTATAAATTTTAATTTAAAAAATGAATATGTTCTATAAGAGCTTAATTTCAATACATTATTAATGTAAAATTATTATTTCATTAATGAATTTTAAATAAATTGTTTATATAAATATTTTAATGTGGAAGTGTTATTCAATAAGTTCTTGTTATGCAAGAACTTTTGTTCCAAGCGGTTGAATTTTAATTAGATGTTTGCATTCAGACGTACGTGATCATCGAAAAGTACTTATATAATATTGAAATATTTATATATATTATTATATAAAGAATAAAAAATAAAAATATAATTTAAAAAATAAAATAATTAAAAAATACCAAATGAATAAAATACACATATAAGTATTAAAATAAAAAAAAACTATTAAACATCATTCACTTATTTCTACTTTATGAAAAAAATAAATTAAAAAACATAAATGTAAAAAAATTATAATTTAATGAAAAATCATTATATATATATATGATAAAAAAAAATTATGAAAAAGAGAATACATGCGGTAAATTTGACGATAATAATTTTGAAATAACACTCAAATTTATATAAGTTCTTAGGTATAATATCCTATAAATAATAAATAATTTTTTTTTTATTTCTCAATCTAAGGTGTAATCAAATCAATACAGAATTGGAATTTGGCACGCTATTCCTCGGTGCTACAATATACAATAAATATATAATGAGAATAATTTTTTGATGTAATTTCAAATCTAAATTATATAAATAATTAAGATTATGAATCTATAGTCATATAATCATTTAAAAATACCATATATATATATATATATATATTAATTTTTAATTGTAATTAATAATATGTAATAGGTCATATTCATTATTTTATTTATTAAAATAATCAGGTATATATTCTCACTTATTTATATGAATTAAATTGATTTCCTTCGTCCGGCGTAAGAACAAGAAGCTAATTTATTTGACCCGGCAAAGTGCTCATGGCCGGCGACATTGACTATTTAGCAAGTCGAGAGAATACGTCAATCAGCTTCTTCACAGTCGACCGCGACAAAAATATAAACTAATGAACGGTTTGAATCATATATAATAAATAAAGGATAGTCTCGAAAAATCATTTAATATTATGTATTTTTATTTTATTAATTTTATTTGTCTCACTGCGTGCTAATAAAATCCTAATCTCTTATTATTGTATTTTTTTCTTCTCTCTCCTCCTCTTCGTATTCGAAAATTTTTTCATCATGTTTTTCAATTTGTCCTTGGCCCTTCTTTCTTACCATTGAATCACACGAGTTTCGTCTTCACAGCAACAATGACAATGTCTTCATCGTAACAAATGCTATCATCATCACGTGACTTTCAAAGTCGAAGTGTTCAAACTCAATTATTCAATTTGTCATCATGTTGTTAACAAAGTTAGGGAAGGGACTATCAACCTCCACCGGATTCACCCAAAAACCCTGAAAATGAATAACCAAAAATCTCATTCATGTATTCAAATGTAAAACAATCAACAGTTTGTAGTCACTTTCCTACCCTATAGTTAGAAATATAGAAAGGCTTTCTCACGTTAGTCTTTATTCATAATGTACCATTTCAACCCGTTTATTATTTACCATTACATCCATGGGTGTTCAGATAATGACTCAACAAATGAACAAGGTTTTTATTTGTGCGTCCGTGAACCGCTTAAACCATGGTTGACGCTACAAACCGGCATGTTTGATTGAATAGGAGAAAACTGAAGGAGGAAACAATTTTGAATTTTTACTTAGAGATGCCAAATTTTTACATTTATTTTTTATTTAGTTAAATAAAAGGAAATATATTCTTATTGATATTCTTTTTCTTTCAACCTATACCATTTTAAGAAGAACTTTTTTTTTAAGAGAAATTGGATCAATTAATAGAAACAGTTAACAGGGAAATATAGTGAATAAAAATAAATCAAATTTAAAGTTTTTTATTTGAAAGAAATAAGAAAAAATTTGAAATGAGAAAAATAAAATAGAATAGAATAAAAAAATCAAATTTCATGTAAACTTTATTTTTTATTAATCTAATATTATTTAATTTATTATCTTTTCCCTTCTCTTAATACTTTATGAAATTGATCACCTCTTAATTGAATTGATTGATATTGGTAAATTTACTTTAACTCTTAAATTACAAGAGAATATTAATTAAGATTGATTATAGGTATAGGTCAACATTTAATTGACCCTCCGTAACAAGGTTCCTCATAATAATGTTAGTTATTTGTTAGAATTTGCCAATGTATTAGGAATTTAAATAAAAAATTTAGGTTCTTCCATTTGAAATGCTAAGGTTGAATAATTTAAACACCTAAAAATAAATACAATAATATCGAATTGATAATTGAACAGGGAATGATTTAATGTTAAGCGGAGTTCAAACTTAACATATATTTATCAAGTGAATTTAATCAAATCTTAGATCTTCTTTGAAATCTTGTTTCATAGAATCCTCTTAAATCTTCTACAATATTTCATATCCGATTAAGCACAAATAATACTATTATGTATTACAAAAAACAATTCACTTGTAAAATAATTTGGATGAAAGTCCGGTTATTACATGAAAAATCTAGTTACATTTGGTCATTTCAAAAAACATTTTAAATAATAATCATCACCAGTACTTTATCTAGTTATTATTATTATTGTCACCATCATATTTATTATTATTTTCATTTTCATTGTTACACATCTCCCATCATTAATAACATTTATAGTAATAATAGTGATAATAATAATGATAAATGTGACAAATTTATTATTTACAATGTTAAATAATATTACAACTATCACTTTTGTTGTTACCACATCTACTATAATCAACAGTAATAATAATAGTAATAGTGATAATAATGATAAAAATGATAAAATAATGAAATATTATTAGTGGAAGTGATAACAATACAAAAATGTTTTTATAATTAAATTTTTAATTTTAACTATTTTAATGATAATATAAGAGTTGTCATTAGTGGCAAAGTCAAGATAGAAGAATGGGAGGAGCCAAAATTTATTTATTTTTATTTTAATTTTATCTTGTTTTTAAATTTTTTTTTATAAATGATAACATTTATTAATCACATAATAATTTTTTTAAAAGATTGGAGATTAAAATGAATTTGAGAGATTAAAATTTATTCTTAATATATATATATATATATAAAAATTTATTATTAATATATATAAATTTATATATGTATATATATACATAACTGTATTATTAATATATATAAAAAATTAATATATATATATATATTAATTTATATATATATAAAAATTAATATATATATATATATATATATATAAATAAATTGGGGGCCAAGGCCCTTAACCTTGAACATGCCGCCGCCCTGCTTGTCATTGAATATTTTTCAAAAAATTATAAAAACTTTTAAAATTTTATAAATTAATAAAATCATTTTAAATTTAATAAATTCTTATATTATAAATCTAATAAAATTTGGACTATAAATTTTATAAATCATTATATTCACTTTTAAATTTTTTTTATCAGTTATTATATTCATATAAAATCTTTTAATATATACTAAGTTTTACTTTGTCACATTAAAACACCCTTTACGTACTTTGTTAATTAGACTTTTATATCTTATAGTTGATCAGTTTTTAATTATACGATCAAATTATAATCAGGTTTTTATTTGATCAGTTGTTAATCATACGATCAAATTATAATTACTTTTTTTTACAGTATCTTATTGAATCGCCCACAGCTTGGTCATTTTGCTTGTAATCTTAAGAAATTGAATTGCCCCACTAGCAATTTATATCTAACACTAAATTTTGTTGAAGGGCGGTAAAAGGAAAAGAAACAAAAACAAAAACTGATTTGGTTCATCCTTACACAATTAAGGTTGAACTTTTATTCTTCGGTTACAGTAATAAAATGAGAAATATTATTTCACTAAGCTGCACTATAATTTACGAAACAATATATTTTAATGTTTATGTCTTTTCTATACACTTTATTATATAACAACGGAAAAGATATACATAAAAAAATATTGTTATACATAATTATACAACTTATTACATATTCAATACAACTAATTTAATAAAAATTAGAATACTGGTAGAACCATGGACATCAAAATCTAATTTAATTTTTTAATAATTTTATATAAATTAAAAATTTAAATAATTCAATCATTAGATTTATATTTCTATTAACGTGATTATATATAAAAAATTATATAATTTTAAAATGAGTTAAAATATTGAAATATATATAAATATTTATGATTAAATAATATATTTACAAAATTCTAAATGATGTAAAATTTATATATAATTTTATTGATAAGAATATTAAATTAAATAAGTACATCAATCAAATTTAATTTATAAAAAATTGTTAAAAATATAAACTAACAAATCTTATTTACACTGTCAATAAATTATAATATATATATATATATATATAATTGTCACTAAATTTTCTGTGTTTAGGTGATAGAAAAAATTATCATTACATGTCGTCACTAATTCTTCAATTATTTTTTCCCTATAGACCCAGCCTATATAGAATTGACCTAGTTATTTCCGAAGCGTTCAGTCACTTTCGTTCACGTCATTCTAGCAGCGAAAGAATCCTTTTTTTGATGCATGCAGCAGTCATCAACTGCCACGAACATATAACATGACGAGAAAACGTTTCTATAAAAAGTACTGTTGTTATTTGACCCTCAGACAGCCCTTGCAATATAATATAAAACTGTATTCAGATTGAAAAATATTAATCGGAAGTTTTGCCATTTAACTTTAACGATAAATTATTTATCGTAAATTTATAAATTTTATCATTCTATCTAATTATTTAACGGTGCTTTGACGCGTTTCATAATTAGACAAGTAATGTTTCACTTAATGTTTTGTGGCTTAAAAAAATTATGATAGTTTTCTTTAAAAAGAAATAGGTAGAAATAACATTGTACATTAGTGTATGTGTTACAAAAGGCATAAACGAAACTTTTATTTGTGAACGTAAATAAAGGAAAGGAGAGGCAAAGCTTGACATCGATGATTTAGGCAATAATTTTCAGATTTAAACTCTTTCATTCTATCCTATTTATCTTTTTCAACAAAGTCTTCATTGTTTTCTTAAATAGAACTTGTGAAAATGAACTATGGCAAAACACTAAATTATAATCCCAACGCCATCTAAGATTAAAATTGAAGTACAAGTACAATTATAAACCTCCACGTTGCCTCCCCAATGATATTATACTTTTAATGCATAGTCAATCCCTTAAATATTTGCACTCTTCCGCCACCATAAAAAATTAAAATAGGTGCCCGTTATCTATGAAATCAACATAAAAAAAATTTCGTTATCTCAGTATCAGACTATAAGTAATAAAAAAAAGTAATTTTTTCTAGTTAATAATAATGTATTTATTTGCTTTTGCAGTGTGTCTAGTGTCTACCCTATAAATAGCTTCTCATAAAATTGAAAGTATCCATCAATTATCTTTTATAATAGTTTTTAGAGTTATCGATCACTACCACTTGTCCTCAATACCTTAACACTCTCAATGGCCGAATCTAAAACCCTCATGTCTATTTTGTGCATCAATCTCACCCTACACTAACAAAATAAATGTTTTAAAAATATTTCTTATACTAATAATTTTATTCATACACTAACAAAATAAATATTCTAAATAAATTTCTTTTCTAACATTTTATCCCAACACTAACAAATTTATTCAAATATAATTTCTATATTAGTAAATCTAACAACTACAAAAATAAAATAAAAATAAAAAATAATATACTAAATAAGTCAAACGAAAGTTCAAAATGAAGAGCAAATAAAAACCTAATTAACAAGAGTAAGAATTTGAGGAGAGCAATAATAAGGATTGCTATAAGTTTTTTTTACCGACATCTTTTGTATAGAAGGACCATTGTGACTTAGGAGGCGACGATTACTATAACACTTGACTTTTGATTGAAATTTAAAAGCATTGAGCTTGTTGATGCCTTTATTTTCGGTAAAAGCTCAACGAGATTTCACTTTCACACAAACACACTCATTTTCGTGTATAATTTTTAACTAGAGCCATTTTTATTAAATCTTAATCAAATATTTTTAATTAAGTCATTTTACCTAAAAATAAAAAATAAAAATAAATAAAAAATAAAAATGTCAATTTAAACGTTGTTCAATTTGCATGATCCAAGTATATAAGAAATAAATGTCCTATCCGACTACAAAACTCTGACCAATGATCCAATTCCACTTACTTTAAAATTTAAGTTTTGTGTATTGGTTTACATAATTTTGTTCATAAGTTTGTATATTAATTTATTTTCTAAGAATAATGAATTTAAACTTAATTAATTTAAAATCATACGAAAGAATTCATTATATTTAATAAAATTAAAATTGTTTGTTTTAATTTTTTTTTTACTAAAGTTAACTATTAAATTTAATAATATTCATTTTTTTTATTTTAACCAACAAGCAAATAATAAAACATTAGAGAATAAAAATAATACAATAAAAAAACCAGTTTTTCAATACAAGAAAAAAAACTTAAGTAACTACTAAATCAGTTCACTTGTACCTGCATTTTTTTTAAAAAAATTCATATTATAAAGTCATTCTAACTTAAATGTAAATTAATTATATAATACAATAACATTTTAAAAAAGTAATTTTATTTAATTAATTAATAAGATAATATTCTAAATATCTCCAATTAATTAACTTAGTTACCCCGATAAGAGTGTATACATAAATCAAATACAAAATTTTTATATTAATTATAATTTTATTTATATAATTAATACTAATACTTAAATACATTAAATAAATACATACATAAAATATTTTTAAAAAAAGTGCTACATGCAGAACCAGATTACGTTTGTAACATAATTCAAATGAATGTTTTTGAAAAATGCTCAATTTCTAATAAAAGTCTTTTGTTTGACTTTTCAAATTGACTATTCTACTTCTGGATATTTGTTTAGGGGAAGAGGTAGCTATAAGTATTTTTCAAAAATTGTCATGAGGAAGTGGTAGCTATAAGTATTTTTCAAAAATTGTCATGGGGGAAGTTGTAGCTATAAATCTTCACTTGTGGATATCTTAAGGTCAAACGTCAACACACATACCTTAAAATATAACATTAATGTTGATTTTGTGCCTGTATACTTTTCCAGTATCCAACCTTATCACCCACTTCGTCTGGGTGGTCCAAAGTTTATAACATTTTACTTAGATGTCTACACATAAATTAGTTTAATCCATGACAATACGGATGAAAGCCAATATAACCCATTAAAAAATTGGATTTAAAAATTAAAGTAAACATTTCTCTAAACAGCGTTTGAGTGTGATTTTAGAGTAGGAGAGGTGAGTAACAGAGGTATGATCCTGTCGAGAGGTTTGGATAATGTTTAATAATGCCATGATGGCGACAATGTACTCCGGTACAATGGAATGCATATGGGTAGGAATAAAAATATTTGTATTGTGTAGTAATAACTTTAATATCTATTTCCGTACTCTTTGGATATTTATATATTTATATATGTATTTACAATCCTTACTTTTCTTGTACTTAAAGTTACTTAATTGATAAAAATTTTCATTCTTATTTTCGTATTTGTTGGATATTTATACATTTACGCATATATTTGCAATCCATACTCTACTTGTATATCAAATTAATAAATTTATTGAAAAAAATAAGTAAAACAATGACTATGAGGAAATTAAAAACTCATTTTTAAATAATCAAACATAAAATGACAAACATCAACATATAATATTCTTTTACAAAACATAAAACAAAATATTAAAAAAGCAAATATTAGTTAAATTATATATTAAAAAAACAAAATATTACGAACATAATCATTCCACTCCTTAAAGTTCGTGTTCTAATAATTTTTAATAACAAAAATTCTTATTAAATTTAGGCTGGTCATTTAAAATTAATTAACTTATAACTATTTATTACAAATTTTAAAAAAATGCAAATAGATATATAAGAAAATAGAAGGGATTATAATTCAACTCAAATATTCTTCAATACCTTTAATATGAATCATAAATTCAAAATTACATAATTATTTTTCAATTTGCAAAGGGGCGTGATCTATTTATACTAGTATTGATTTAATTTTTTTAATAATTTTAATATAAATAAAATTAAATGATTCAATCATTCAATTTAATAATTTTATTAACAAGATTATATATCCAAAATTTTATACAATTTTAATATTTTTAAATATACTATCTAATAATATATATATATATATATATATAATTTTATTAAGAAAAATTTAAATAAAAAAATCATTTCAATTTAATTTATGTAAAATAATTATTGAAATATATAAATCAACCATATTTATCAAACCCGATGGATTTGCTGAAACAAAGTTCTGATTGTGTCGCATCGCTCTGGTCAGCCTTACCGTTTACAAATAAAAGTGAACGGCAAGAAAGAAACATTACCTCATCAAATTACATTTATAATATAAGTCCGCAAGAAAAACTCACCTAGTCTGATGCATGGCCTCGCGCTGGTCAGCATCGCATATAGGAAATTTTTTTTGAAGTGGTCATATTAAAATTATAATATAAATAATTTATAACTAAAAAGTGATTTTAATTTTTTAATATCATATTTATATTATTTTTTATTTTTATTTTTATTATATTAAAATAACATTTTTTTATTTAAAATTATGAAAAATAAAATTTTCCACTGTTTCATTAAACCTTTCTTTTAAAAAAAAAAATTATATCTTTGATTATTTTTTTTTTTAAATTAGAAAAACTAGAAAGATTTATTTTTAACCTTTTGATAAAATATAAATTTTATGCAAAACAAAATTTGAATGAAAATATATAAAAAATAATATCGATAAATTTTTATTAAAAATTATCACATCTTTATAAAAAATTATATGAAATATTTAATTTTTAAACAATGAGTAAGTATTACTTTCATTATATTTTTGAATGAGAAACAATTTTATAAATTAAAATTATTTTCTTTTTGACTTTAATTTAATAAATAATTATTAAATTATTTAAATATATCATAAATATTCTTATTAATAATAAAAATTATGATTTTAAAATTATAAATTTAATAAATTATATTTAAATATAAAAATAAGCTAGACTGTTAACAGAGATTTATAAATGAACTCAAGTTTCTTTCATGTTGATGCAATGATTTGCATTAAATTAACCTGTATACAACTTGTTTAATTCATATATTTTTTAATATATATATATATATAATTTTATATGTATATATATTAATAAATATATATATATATATATATATTATAATAATAAATTTAATAGTAATATATATAAATTTATTATTAATATATATATAAATTTATTATTATTAATATATATATTAATAATAAATTTATATATATTAATAATAACTTTAAATTTATATATATATATATATATATATATATATTAGTAATAAATTTAATATTAATATATATATATATATATATATATATATAAATTTCTATATATATTAATAATAAATTTATATATATAAATAAATAATAAATTTATATATATATTAATTTATATATATTATTTATATATATATATATATATATATAAATCAATTTATATATATAAAAGTTAATTTTTATATATGTGTTAATTTATATATATTAATAATAAATTTATATATATATTAATAATCAATTTTAATCTCTTCCAAATCTATTATAATTTCTAAAAAAAGAAAAATTAGTATGTAATTAGTAGATTTGCACCTAATTGAATTTTTAAAGAATCAAAATTTAAATTATAAAGTAAAAAATTTCCCCCCTCCCTTTTTTTCTGGCTACGCGCCCTTATGTATGGTGCTACACTAATTGTGTACAACAAGGTTTACATAAAATATTCTTAACAAATAGGGTAAAAGTTTAGTGGAGGGTGAATCAGAAAACAAATTCCGTTAATAGGGTTAGTTAGAAATTATTTCTTTGAGAGGGATTATTTTTAAGAAGAAACTTTGATTTCGACTTTTATTTAAAAAGAAGAACTTTGATTAAGACTTTTGTTTAAGAAGAAGACGAATAAATATTTTCGACTTCACAGGATGCTGACATTTGGAAAATTTGTGAGGGAATTGAAGAAATTTTTTGACTTAAGCTTGACACGTGGCGCTTTCTGAATGGTCCAAGAAGAGTTAAAAAATTAAATACAAAAAAAAATTAAATATAAAAAAATTTGTGAGAAAGTCGAAAGACTTTTGTCATGTTTGCTGAGGACTTTACATGTAGTATTCTCTGAATAGTCTTAGAGAGTTAAAAATATTAAATAAATAAAAATTAAATATAAAAATATAATTAAACACAATAAACATTAAATATTAAAAATTAGTTAAAATTTTTGTTAGTCTCTGTCACCAAATTAAAAATTAAATATAATTAAACGCAACAAACATTAAAAATTAAATATTTTACAAAAATTTTAACTAATTTTTAATATTTAATGTTTGTTGAGTCTAGTTATATTTGATTTAAATTTTTATATTAAGTAGTTATTTATTTTAGTTTAATTTAAATTGTTAGTTAGTCATTAATTTTTTATATTTAATTTTTTCAATTTCCTTATGTCATTCGAACACTACATGTCAAGTCCTCAGTGACGTGACAAAATTCTGTCGACTTCCTTACAAATTTTTTTATAATGAAGTCGAACAAATTTCTTCAACTTCCTCACAAATCACCACTTGTCAATATCACGTGAAGTCGAAAAGAATTGTTTGTCTTCTTTGTAAATAGAAATCGAAATTAAAGTTTCGTCTTAAAAATAACCCTCCCAAAGAAATAGTTTCTAACTAATCCTGTTAACTGAATTTGTTTTCTAGTTCATCCTCTACAGTACTTTAACCCTAGCAAATAAGCATTTTATAAAATAAAGAAGCGTCACAACATTAAATATTGTAGCATAATATAATCACAGCATCTAAAAGGAGCTAACATGTTTGTATTTTTTAAGGAATAAATAAGTTTTTCCCTGTTAGATTATTATTTTATATTTCAGTTTTCAAAATTTACGTCATTATAATAGATTGTATAATATTTGTATATTTTAAAAATTAAATTATTCAAGTAATATAAATAATACACTCTATATTAAAAGTTTTAAAAAAATAAGATTTTCAAAATTATCTATATAAAAAATATTTAAATATTTTTTCATTAAGAAATAACATGAACACGAGCACTGTGTCCTATTTACAAATAATTAGTGTAAATAATTTATTTATTATTAATGCAAATGACAAAATGGAAATAATTTTATGTTACAGGTCCTTAAAAAATATAATTATATTTATAAAAAGTTAAGAATTATTCTTTATTTTTATTTTAATTAAATAAAAAATAGTGAAGATTGTTAAAAAAAATATAGAAATTGTCATATAATTTTCATTTTATTTTTTAAATTTAAATGATCTACAAAGAAATAGATAAAAAAGGCATTTGTCACCAACAAAAATATAATAAGATAATTAGACAACCACAAGTGTAGAAATCGTCATTTATCATAGTCAAAAAATATTTTTTCGTCAGTTCTGCAATCAACCCAGTTATTCAATCAACCTGAAAATTGGTTGTCATATTGATGGTTTGAACATGTCTAAACAAATAATCTCATTTTCTACATCAATTTTTGTTGTGAATTGACGTGAAATTTATATTAGAAATTATATAAAAAATACTTTTCATGTTGGCTGGGATAATAATTGTCATGAAAAATATTCTTTTAAAATATTTATTTTATTTTTTAAATAATTATAATAATAACTTAAATAAATAATTGAAACATCATTTAAAATAATTCCATCAATAAACATAAACTCTTCCTCACAATAATACTACTGATTATAAACTTATTCATAAACACTTTGTGACGATTTATAAGCAAACTGAGCAACACCATCAACAACAATAACTCCGTTATTATTGTTACCTGAAAAAAGGAACAATAGTTTAATTAATAGATTGCACAAAATAGAAAGAGTCAATAAACGTACTAATAGTATGAAAATTCAAATATTATACTACAAGTTTGATATTAACTTTTCCAGGTAAATACATCCCAAACTTGTTCAATCACAAATACACTTTAAAAATTATAAAACATACATTAAAAATTATAAAATATACATTTTGTCTAAAGAGTTATATCCGATATTTTAAGAATTTTAATAAAAATTAGATAGAGTCTCCTTTGTAATTTAGATAATTTTTAAATAAAATTTGTTCAAAATCAATCAAATATAATCTATGATCATTTAATCAATACATTCGAGAATAAAATTTGATTATTTGAATCTATAATAATCTAATAACACAAGTGAATAAAATTTTGTCATCCTAATCATTTAAAGCATATTTTTAACCTCAACTTAAACATAATAACGTAACCTTCATTCATAAAACAACTATAAGGTTTAAATTATCTTTTCATATAAAGACGTTAGTACTATAATCCTCTCTTTAATTAAACTAGATATGCTAACCATTCCTTTTGAATAATCTCAATATTTTCACTTTGTAATGGACTTGGCAAGAACTTCATTGAAGAAGAAGTGAATGTCAAGATTCTGAAATCACTGAATAGAAAGTGGCAACCTACAGTGACAACCATAACTGAATCCAAGAACCTTGCTGCTATGACAAGTGCTAAACTGTTTGGGAAACTTAGAGAATATGAAATGGACATGACTCGAATGGCAGATGAGGAGCAGAAAGACAAAAGAGCCAAAGGAATTGCTCTTAAAGTAGACCGGACTGAAACAGAATCTGAATCCTCTGAAGACGGAAATGATTCACAAGAAGACCAAGTGAACTTGATGGTAAAGAAGTTCAGAAAGTTCATGAAGAACAACACTAAAAAGAAATTTGGTCAACCAAGAAAAAGAGTCAAGAAGCAAGACAATACTTCAATCAAAGTGACATGCTACGAATGTGGGAAGATTGGGCACTACATATCAGATTGTCCAACCTTGAAAAGAAGCAACGACACTGAAGTGAGAAAATCTAAGAATGAAAGAAATGTCAGAAAAGAAAAGAAGAAAAAGAAAGCATACATAGCTTGGGATGAAGGCTACACATCCTCAACATCTAAAAGTGAAGATGAGGAGGCTAATCTGTGCTTAATGGCCAAAACATCCAGTGAGGTAAGTAATACGAACTCAATTATGGATGAATATGATGAATTGCATTCTGCCTTTTGTGAGCTTTATAATCAAGCTGAAGTTTTTGAAAAAGAAAACATAGTATTGAAAAAGGAAGTATCCATGTTAAAACAGAAAATATGTGAGTTAGAAAATGATATTTCCAAGTTAAAGGAACTCAACATTTCTGCAAACTATGTTCACATGAAATCTGGAAACACTAAGCATGCTAAATTCACTTGTACTTATTGCATGAAACCTGAACATAAATCATATAACTGCATGATTAGAAAGAAAGGGATTTCCAGTGGCAAATACAAATGGATTAAGAAAGAAACCTGTAGCACTAACATGCATGGACCCAAGAGGAAGTGGGTACCAACTGCAAAATAAGTTCTTTTTCTCTTACAGGAAAGCTTGAACAGCAGAAGCTCAATTTGGTACTTAGACAGTGGCTGCTCAAGGCATATGACGGGTGATAGAAGGAACCTGAGCACCTTCACACCAAGATAAAATGGATCAGTTGTATACGGAGACAACAACAAAGGGAAAATACTAGGCTACGGTACTGTTGGATATAAGGCAAACACAGTAATAGAAGATGTATTGCTGGTCGATGGATTAAGGTTCAATCTACTGAGCATCAGTCAACTATGTGACAAGAACTACAGAATTGCTTTTGATGATGAACATTGTCTCATCAGCAACAAAGACTCAGATGAACTTCTCATGATTGGCAAGAGATCTAACAACATTTACATATTGGAAGTAGATCACTCTTCTCCTTACTCTACATGTTTAACTTCTAATGATAATCTGTCTTGGCTATGACATAGGAGAATAACACACATTGACATATTGCATTTGAATAAGCTTGTTTCTAAAGAGTTAGTTTTTGGTCTCCCCAAACTAAGATTCTCCAAAGAAGGACTATGTGAGGCTTGTCAAAAGTCCAAGCAGGCAAAAAAATCTTTCAAAAATATTAAACATGTTTCTACAACTCAGCCGCTTGAACTCTTGCATTTAGACTTATTTGGTCCATCTAGGATAGCTAGTATTGGTGGAAATCTGTATGGGCTAGTCATAATAGATGACTATTCAATATTTAGTTGGGTTTTGTTTATCAAGAAAAAGGATCAAGCCTTTAAAGTTTTCAAGGTACTTGCCAAGAAAATTCAAAACAAAAAGGATTTGAAAATTAAAGCTTTAAGAAGTGATAATGGTATTGAATTTAAGAATAACTTTTTTGAAAGGTTTTGTGAAAAACATGGGATATCACACTGCTTTTCAGCTCCTAGAACTCCTTAGCAAAATGGAGTGGTGGAGAGGAAAAACAGGTCTCTTATAGAACTTGGAAGAACCATGCTGAATGAGCATATGATGCCTAAACATTTTTGGGCAGATGCTGTGAACACTGCATGTTATGTTCTTAATATAGTCTCTATAAGACCTATTTTGAAGAAAACCCCTTATGAGCTTTTCTATGGAAGAAAACCAAACATTTCTTATTTTAAAGTTTTTGGATACAAATGCTTTGTTTTAAACAATGGCAAGGACCCTATTGGAAAGTTTAATGCAAAGGCTGATGAAGCCATTTTCCTTGGTTATTCAAATACCAGTAAAGCATATAGGATCTTTAATAAAAGAACAATGTGCATTGAAGAATCTGTCCATATTAGATTTGATGAAACTAACACTTTCCAAAAGGAAAGATTGTTGTGTAATGATGATGAAACAGGTGAAGGAAACATAGACATTGATCACAAGCATCAGCAAACTCAACCAAACTCAGTGCCAGAACAAGCAAAAGAGTGGAGGACACCTAGGAACCTATCACTTGACAATGTCATTGGTGACATTCACAAGGGGGTAACTACTAGATCCTCACAGAATTTGTTTTGCTATAATACTGCTTTTGTATCACAGGTAGAACCATCCAGCATAGAGGAAGCCTTGATCAATGAATTTTGGATCATGGCTATGCAAGAAGAACTTAACCAGTTCAAAAGGAATGGAGTTTGGGAACTTGTTCCAAACAAAGGCAACATGAACATTATTAGTACAAAATGGGTATTCAAGAACAAACTGAGTGAAGAAGGAGTTGTGGTCAGAAACAAAGCAAGACTTGTGGCAAAAGGCTACAATCAACAAGAAGGGATTGACTTTGAAGAAACCTTTGCCCCTGTTGCAAGACTTGAAGTTGTTAGACTACTCCTGGCTTATGCTTGCATCAACAATTTCAAATTATACCAAATGGATGTAAAGAGTGCATTCTTGAATGGTTATATCAATGAAGAAGTCTATGTAGCACAACTGATAAGTGCTAGATTATACATGTTTTCCTAGGTGTTTTTAGTCCATTTTCATCCATTTTTACTAGGTCTAGTTGTAGTTTAGACAAGAAAATAGTAAAAATATCATGTTTGTTTAATATTAGTCCTTGATTTAGTGTTTCATTAGTTTTATAGGTTTTTCTTGTGTTTTTAAGTCATTTTAATCTATTTCTTGTTGTTTTCTAGGTTCATTCTTGGAATGAAGAAGAGATAGGAGCAAGGAGTGGATTGAAGACACAAATTGAAGCTTGGAATGACAACCCATAGACCTAAGATAAAGACTTAGAGTGCAAGCTATCAAGAATACAAGAAATGGAAGCTAAAGTCAAGGAAACAGGACCAGCATTTGCGCCAGGGCGCAACACAGGGCCAAGCCAGGGCCCAAATCTTCATTCCTTGCTGTCAGGATGCGCCAGGGCGCAAACCAGGGCCAAGCCATGGCGCGAATTAAGGCGCAAATCTCCACCCCTTCTCTGTCCAAATGCGCCAAGGCACACATAAGGAGCAACCAGAGGCGTAAAGATGCGCCAGGGCGTGCACAGAGGCGCAAGGCAACCCACTTCACTGGATAAATGCGCCGCGGCGCAAATGGGTTAAGTGGAGGACGCAATTCTTCACCTATATAAGGGTTTTTGAGCGCGAAAATAAGTGATTATTGGGGGATCTTCCTCCCCAATCTTCCTCTGCACGCTTCTTGCGATCTCTCTCTTCTCCACCTTCGTTCTCCATCCTCCACCATCAAACCTAGAGATTTCTGAGCTTGTGAGCTTGTGGAAGCAAGAATTGAGCAATTATGGAGTCTCTCTTGTGTTTGATTTCTTTGTCTCTTCTTTCTTTTCTCATTTCCATGCTAGATTAGATTTCTAGGTTAGGGATGGGGATTTTGATTCCAGAACTCTTGTAACGGACTTTTATGTTAATTCAAGTGTAATTTCAGTTAATTGATTGATCTCTTCCTGCTTATTGCTAATTCTTGAGGTTTAATTCATGAAGTTCAAGTAGTGATAGGGATATTAATGTTTGGACTGAATTGAACTGTTCCTTGAGTGTTTGTATCTCGTTTCAATTATGCAATTGGAAGATTGATAGTTGAATTAGGAGAGGAAGTGTATCACTATAGTTATGCATGAGTCTAGGGATAGAACTTGCATGCTATGAGATATTGTGAATTCATCTGTTTCGCTTCTTGAACGCATTTATGTTTTCACCTAAGGAATTAGGGATTATATTAGTCATTCAAAGGGACTAAAGACCTAGGAATAGGATTAGTCTTCGGTATCACGAATTCTAGTCTCCAATTGATTGATCCTTATTGAATTGACATAGGAAATAGTTACTTGAGGGAAGGAATTGAATGAACCTATTCCCTAACTCCATTCAGTATCTTTGAAACCTAAACATTTACTGCTTTTCCTTATTTGTTTACAGTAGATTGCTTACTTTTACATAATTGCCTATTTTTACACAAAATGCTTAATTCATTGATTCGTCCTAATAGAAAAGCATGTTGAGTATTCGATACTTCATCAACTAGTCTCTGTGGTTCGACAACCTTAACTCACTTTTTCTAAACTTGTAACGACCGGTACACTTGCCGAAGTGTGACTAAAAATAGTCAACAAGTTTATGGCGCCGTTGTCGGGGACTATTGAGTAAATTTCAAATTATACCAAATGGATGTAAAGAGTGCATTCTTGAATGGTTATATCAATGAAGAAGTCTATGTAGCACAACCACCCGGTTTCACAGATACTACTTGGCCTACACATGTCTACAAACTTCATAAAGCCTTGTATGGGTTGAAGCAAGCCCCTAGGCAATGGTATGATAGACTGAGTAAGTTTCTCATATCAAAAGGATTCCACAGAGGTAAAGTAGACAAGACTTTGTTTATTAAGAACAAATCTGACTACATTCTATTGGTTCAAATTTATGTTGATGACATTATCTTTGGATCATCTAACCAACAACTTTGTGAAGAGTTTGTGAAAGATATGCAGGAAGAATTTGACATGTCCATGATTGGAGAACTGAGTTTCTTTTTAGGACTCCAAATCAAACAAATGGAAGGTGACACATTCATACATCAGGCTAAGTACACTAAAGAACTGCTTAAGAAATATGAGATGACTAATTGCAAAGTGTCAAATACACCTATTTCTACTAACACTTATCTTAAGATTGATGAAGCAGGTGATGAAGTTGATACTACCTTATACAGAGGTGTTATAGGATCTTTACTTTATCTTACAACCAGTAGACCTGATATTATGTTTTCTGTATGTTTATGTGCTAGATTTCAATCTGCACCTAAGCAATCTCATTGGCTAACAGTGAAGAAGATTCTTAAATACCTAAAAGGAACAATAAGTTGTGGACTATGGTATCCAAAAGGAACCTCACCATTACTTGTTGGTTTGGTGATTCGATTTTGCGGGTAGCAAAACGGATAGGAAAAGCACTAGTGGAACATGTCACATCTTTGGAGAATGTTTGATATCGTGGAATAGCGAGAAAGCAAGCTTGCGTAGCACTATCAATGCTAAGCTGAATATGTAGCTGTGGGAAGTTGCTGTGCTCAAGCAATTTGGTTGAAACACCAACTTGAAGACTTTGGGCTAAAGATAGATCACATTCCCTTGAAATGCGACAACACAAGCGCTATAAGTATCACAAGAAATCCTGTACTGCACTCAAGAACAAAACACATTGAAGTCAGACACCACTTTATTCGAGATCACATTGAAAAAGGAGACTGTGACATCGAATTCATGGACACGAAAAATCAATTAGCGGATATATTCACAAAGACATTACCAAAAGAAAGGTTTTAAAAACTTAGATCAAACCTCGGCATTTTGAGTGAGGAACATCTAAATTAAACCTTTTTACTTGATTACACTTATCCATAACTCTGTTTTTGTGAAATTTTTTTCAAGAAAAACCTTCTTCTGATAGAAATAATCGATTACCAAGGGAGGATAATCGATTACTTCGCGTGAAATTCACTCTGGGAAGGATTTTGGTACTGAGATAATCGATTACCACGAGCTGTAATCGATTACCACAGAACATGTTTTCAAATGTTTTGAAGAAATCTCGGAGTAATCGATTACCGGTTCATCGTAATCGATTACCACGCTTGTGTTTCTTCTTTTTCTTCTTCCCTCTATATAAGGAACTGAGATAATCGATTTCCAGCTACTGGTAATCAATTACCTCGTTCTTGGGCTAATCTTTTGGGCTTTGTTCTCTCTTATAAGAAGTGCAGGTGTGACTCTTCAACTCACCACTCATCTTCTTACTCTGAAAAACCCTTCATCTTCTTCCTCCAAACCCTAGATTTTCACTCTCTCTCAACAATGGAAGAACAAGGTAAAGGTAAAAGAATCAAAATGAGGGCAAACCGTTTCACCCAAGAAGAAATTAAGGAAAAGAAAAAGGTAGGAGAATCTTCCAAGAGGAAGAAACCTACATCCTCAGAGCAACCAGAAATTCCTCCTCCTCCTCAACCACAAGAATCAGGGGTCAACCGGTGGTTCACCTCTAAAGGACAAGAGACTAGGTTCAACCTTGACTTTGCTAACAAGGTTCTTGTTCCACCCAAGATTCTTGACCTACAATGGCTGGATAATCAAAGTTTCACGTTCCAGACTTTCCTGAGGCAACAACACCTAGAAAGGTTCGTAGGGATGAAAGGCTTCATCTATCCAGACTTGGTTCGGGTTTTCTACTCAAACCTCAAACCGAATATGGAAAGGATGACAGTGAGTTCAGAGATTAAAGATTGACACCACTGATGAAGCTAGAGAATTAGTCAAAGATGTCCATGTCATCGGTGATAGAGCATTGAAGATGATGAGACTTATCAAGACCGATGCGGGATGGATAATAAGAGAGGAACAACAGGCCATTCCACAACCTGAGCATGAGGAAGCACTAGAAGAGCAAGAGGAAGCACAACCTGAGCATGAAGATGAGGATGAAGACAATGCTGGAGAGTACATTCCACGATCGCGCTTCGAATCCATTATGATTGATAGGATGGATGAACTGGAAGCAACCGTCAACAAGCGACTTGATGACCTGGGAAAGTGACAAGATCTTGTTGGACTTAAAGCTTGAAGATGCTTTGGAGTCTCTCTTGTTGTTTTGCTTTTAATGTTTATGTAATTTTGGTTTTCTTAGATGAAATGTAATTAGGAGTTTCCTATGTATTGATTGTTTAGTTTAGGCATGTATGTGGTTGTTCTTTGTGTGAATACACTCGAGAGCTTGGGAATCTAGTGTGATTTCTCATGTATCAAATGTTTGATTTCCCACTCAAACTTGTTTTGAAAATGTCTTTGGTAACCAACTGAGGTAATAGATTACCAACAGTAGGTAGTTAACTACCAACAGCAGGTAATCAACTACCAACAGTAGGTAACAGAGTGTGGAAATTCATTTGTTACTGGAGTAATCGATTACCCCCTCGGGTTAATCGATTACCATGGCTAAAAATCACCCTGGAAACCTTTGTTCACTGGTTTAATCGATTACCAACCCCTGGCAGTCGATTACCCCTATCAGAAAAACATTAAGTTGCCCAAATTGAGTTTTTAATTGAATATATAAACTCTCTTTTCTCAAAAATTAACATAAGATCTTGGAACATAAGTTTTAGAACAATTCATACACTTTCAAATTCTTTCTAAACTGAGTTTATCATCTTTTCCAAGAAACCCATAAAGAACTTCAAGAGTTTATCAAGTTTTCATAAAGAAAGGGCAAAACTTGATCTTTTCTCTGACTGGGTGGTATTCATTGTGTTTTCTTTTGTGATCAGATCTACACTCCAGGTGTTTTCTAAACTGATCTTTTGTTTACCTTTTGTTTTCTGGGTTGTTACTCTAGGAGAGAGGTCTCTCTGGATAGAGTAAAGGACTTTGAGAAGGGTGTTCTCAAAGGTTTGATCTTGGGTGTTCCAAGGTCAGGGAAGAACTGTTCTTTGGGTTAAAGAACAGGTTTTTGGGTGTTTTGATTTCGTTTTTGTGTTGCTTGTTGCAGAGTGAATGTAAAAGAACACAAAAGGGATCATTCGATAGTGGAAAACCGATCGCAACAGTTGTTGGGTTGGGACTGGATGTAGGCAGTGGGCCGAACCAGTATAAATCACTGTGCACTCTTCTTCTTCCTTCTTCTTTTTACCGTTTACCATTAATTGCTGTTATCTTGGTTTATCTTCTGCAATTTGTTCAGTAATTGACTTGGTAATTAACTCGGTAATTGACTCGGTAATCAACTAAAACTGGAACAGTTAGATACTGATATTGATTACGCTGTATATGGATTACTAACGTGTTTCTGATTTTTCCTTTTGGTATTTCCGCTGTGTATCTTTGATAGTTCTCGTTTATCTGTCTCATCTATTGATAGGTAATTAAGAATAGTTTTGTTTGAATTAAAAGGAATTAGAAACTCGCAAAAATTGGGCTATAGTGGAATTAGAATCTATTCACCCCCCCTCTAGATTCACACATAGGGACCAACAATTGGTACCAGAGCTTTATCTAGTAGGTTGCTCTAGATTTTGATCCATAGTTCCTTAGAATGGCCGATAATCAATTACCATTCGCTGAAGGTGCCTCTATTAATAGACCTCCTCTGTTTTGTGGTGATAACTATCCTTTTTAGAAAGTGAGGATGAAAATTTTTATGGAGTCTGTACATAGAAGCATTTGGCAAGCGGTTGTGACTGATTTCAAGGTCCCCACATACATAGAAAATGGGAATGAGATTGAAAAACCATTTGAGAGATGGGAACAAGAAGAAATTAGGAGAGCTGAAAATGATGCAAAAACTTTAAATATTATACATTCTGCTTTGAATTCAGATGAATTTTTCATAATTTTAGCTTGCAACACAACCAAAGAAGCTTGGGATCTAATAAGGGTCACACACGAAGGAATCACTGAAGTACGAAGGGCAAGAAAGAATACCTTGATCCAAGAATACGAAACGTTTAGAATGGCACAAGGTGAGTCCGTGATGGATATGCAGAAACGTTTTACACACATCGTAAACCATCTCAAAGGCCTTGGTAAGATCTTCGTTGAGGAAGAAGTCAATGTGAAGGTGCTGAAATCCTTGAGCAGAAAATGGCAACCAACTGTCACAAATCAATCTTGAATCAAAGAACCTAGCCTTGATGACAAGTGCAGAGTTATTTGGTAAGTTGAGGGAATATGAAATGGATATGTCCCGTATTGCTGATGAAGAACAAAAAGATAAGAAAGCCAAAGGTCTAGCACTCAAGATGGAAGACACAGCTAGTGAGAGCGATGCATCAAGCTGTGGTAGTGAATCTGAACAGGAAAATATGAATCTCATGGTAAGGAAATTCAAAAAGTTCATAAAGAAGAACAATGATAAAAGGAGATTCAACAATTCCAGAAAAAGCTTCAAGAGGAATGAGAGTTCATCTTTAAAGGTCACTTGTTATGAGTGTGGAAAAATGGGTCACTACAAATCGGAGTGCCCCAACATGAAGAAAGGTAACATCAGTGAGCCTAAAAGAGTAGAACATGAAGAAAGGCCCAAGAAAGACAGATTTCGCAAGAAAAAGGCATACATAGCTTGGGAAGAGAATGATTCCTCAACCTCTAGTGGAAGTGATAATGAAGAAGCAAATTTGTGTCTCATGGCCAATCCAACATCCGATGATGAGGTAAGTGATTCCGATTCATCTACTTTTGATTATGATGAGCTGCAAACTGCTTTTTGTGAACTTTACAAGGAAGCTGAAAAACTAGGCAAGTTGAACAAGGTTTTGAAAAGCAAAATTACTGATTTGGAAAATGACATTTCTGTTTTGAAAACTGATGTTCAAAGTTTGAAAAAGGAAAATGATATCTTGAAACTGCCCTGTTCAAAGTGTAAGTCTTTTGATGACTCCTTGAAAAAGAATAACATGAAGTTCTTTGCATTTAGACAAACCAGCAAAAACAGAACTTTCTCATGTAGTTATTGTATGAAACCTGGACATAACTCTTATAATTGCATGATTAGAAAGGAAGGAATAACTAGTGGATTGTTTAAATGGATTAGGAAAGATAGTCACAGCTCTAACACTAATGGACCCAACAAGACTTGGGTACCAAAAACAAAGTGATATCTTTTTCTGTGTAGGTGTGCTTGAGAGCCAAACACTCAACTTGGTATTTGGATAGCGGTGCTCAAGACATATGATGAGCATGACAAGAGCAATTTTATCTCCTTCAAATCAAAAGAATGGTTCGGTAGTGTATGGAGATAACAACAAAGGGAAAATACTGGGTATAGGTGCAGTTGGAGACAAATCCAATACTGTGATTGAGGATGTACTGCTTGTGGAAGGTTTGAAATTCAATCTTCTGAGTATTAGCCAACTATGCGACAAAGGTTATCAAGTATCATTCGATAATGGTTGCTGCAATATCAATAGCAGTGATTCGAGTGAGGTATTAATGGTCGGTAAGAGACATGGTAACATCTACATCCTTGAACTTGATCATACATCATCATATCATGCATGTCTTATGTCAAACGATGATTTATCATGGCTTTGGCATAGACGTATAGCTCATATTGATGTTCATCAGCTGAACAAGCTTTCTTCTAAGAACCTAGTACAAGGGTTACCTAACTTGAAGTTCAAAAGAGAAGGCCTATGTGATGCATGCCAGAAGGGCAAGCAATCTAGAAGCTCCTTTAAAACCAAAAATGTTATTTCAACTTCTAGACCACTTGAGCTACTGCACATGGATCTCTTTGGTCCATCTAGAACTACTAGTTTGGGTGGAAACCTATATGGACTGGTTTTAGTAGATGATATCTCTCGTTTTGCTTGGGTTGCATTTATACCAAATAAAGACAAGACCTTCAAAGTTTTTAAAACTCTTGCCAAAAGGATACAAAACGAAAAAGATTTGAAAATCAAGTCTCTTAGAAGTGATCATGGAGGGGAATTTGAAAATGAACCTTTTGAAAAATTTTGTGAAAAATATGGAATCGATCACAACTTTTCCGCTCCAAGAACTCCGCAACAAAACGGGGTTGTTGAGAGGAAAAACAGATGCTTGATAGAACTAGCTAGAACTATGTTAAGTGAGAGCACCTTGCCTAAACACTTTTGGGCTGATGCGTTTCCTTGCTTGCTATGTTCTAAACGAGAATTGTGATTCGTCCTTTTTAAAGAAAACCCCTATGAACTCTATAAAGACAAGAAACCCAATATTTCTCATTTTAGAGTATTCGGGTGCAAATGTTTTGTTCTGAATAATGGCAAAGAGCCACTTGGAAAGTTTGACGCCAAGGCGGATGAGGGTGTGTTTATTGGGTATTCATCAACAAGTAAAACATACAGAGTTTTCAATAAAAGGAGAATGTGCATTGAAGAATCTGTACATGTAAAGTTTGATGAATCTAATAATCCCCAAAAGGGAAGTGTTTTTGTTGATGATGATGAGAATACAGGTGAAGACAGCAGCAACAAACCACATTTACAGCAAGATACACCAACCAATTCTCATGAGCTGCCAAGAGAATGGAGGAAACCAAGAGACCTATCTCTTGACAACATCATTGGTGACATCCATAAGGGAGTATCCACAAGATCCTCTCATAATATGTTCTGTGATGATTATGCATTTGTATCTCAATTTGAACCCTCTTGTGTTGATGATGCTATAAATGATGAATTTTGGATGAATTCTATGCATGAGGAGTTAAATCAATTTAAAAGGAATGACGTTTGGGAGTTAGTACCTTTTAATAGAGATATGAATCTAATTGGAACAAAATGGGTGTTTAAGAATAAGTTAGATGAAAATGGAATAGTGGTTAGGAATAAGGCAAGATTAGTAGCTAAGGGATATAATCAACAAGAAGGAATAGACTTTGATGAAACATATGCCCCAGTTGCTAGATTAGAAGCTGTAAGAGTCTTACTTGCTTTTGCCTGCATTCATGATTTTAAGTTGTTTCAGATGGATGTTAAAAGTGCGTTCTTAAATGGCTACATCAACGAGGAAGTCTTTGTTTCACAACCTCCTGGTTTTACTGACTTCAGTTACCCTGAGCATGTGTACAAGCTAAAGAAGGCCCTCTACGGTCTGAAGCAAGCCCCTAGACAATGGTATGAAAGGTTAAGTAAGTTCCTTTTGTCAAAAGGATTCAACAGAGGTAATGTTGACAAAACTCTTTTCATTAGGAGAAAGTCTAACAGTATTTTATTGGTTCAAGTGTATGTTGATGATATCAATTTTGGATCAACTAATCAATCTCTGTGTGAAGAATTTGTGGGAAGCATGCAGGGAGAGTTTGACATGTCTTTGATGGGAGAACTCAAATTCTTCCTAGGACTGCAAGTCAAGCAACTGAAAGAAGGAACCTTTATACATCAAGCAAAGTACACCAAAGAGTTGTTGAAGAAATTCGACATGGAAAGTTGTAAGATCTCTAATATACCTATGTCAACTAATCTCTTTTTAGATAATGATGCTACAGGACTAGAAGTGGACCAAACAAAGTACAGAGGGATCATTGGATCACTCTTGTATCTCACAGCGAGCAGACCAGATATAATGTTTAGTGTTTGTGTTTGCGCGCGATTTCAATCTGCTCCAAAACAATCACACATGACTACTGTGAAAAAATATCTGAAGTATCTTAAAGGAATAACGAACTGCGGTTTGTGGTATCCCAAAGGTACGTCCCCTACTCTAGTCGGTTTTAGTGATTCAGATTTTGCAGGTTGCAAAACAGATAGAAAGAGCACGAGTGGTGTTTGTCACTTGTTTGGAGAAAGCTTAGTCTCATGGTACAGCAAGGAACAAGCATGTGTTGCTCTATCAACAGCAGAAGCAGAGTATGTTGCTGCGGGTAGCTGTTGTGCTCAAACCATTTGGTTGAAGCAACAACTTGAGGATTTTGGACTAAAGCTTGATCACATTCCTATCAAGTGTGACAATACAAGTGCAATCAGTATCACGAAGAACCCGGTTTGCACTCAAGGACAAAGCATATTGAGGTGCGCCATCATTTCATAAGGGATCATGTTGAGAAAGGTGACTGTGAAGGGGAGTTCATTGAAACGGAGAACCAACTCGCGGATATCTTCACGAAGCCCCTACCTAAGGAGAGATTCTTCAAACTTAGAACCAATCTTCGTATACTAAGTGAGGAACACCTCTCATGAATTCTCTAAGTATGGTAAGTTGGATCATTCATAGTGCTCCAACAAGGTATGAGTTCATTACATTACATAGTCATGACCATTTATGTTTCAAAACATGCAAAATCAAGTGTTTTCAATGTTTCTGATATAGATAATCGATTACCATTTCGTTTCAATCGATTACCTAGCTTGATTTCAAAGTTTTTGGTGAATTACTCTCTGGAGTAATCGATTACCCCCCTTGGTAATCGATTACCACGATTTCAAAATGAGTTTTTCTAGTTTGTGAGCCACTGGAGTAATCGATTACCTTGGCTGGTTAATCGATTACCTTGGCCTTTGTTTTCAAAGTTTTTGGTTACTCATTGGAGTAATCGATTACCACGTAAGAGTAATCGATTACCTTCGCTGCTGAAAGGGTTTTTCAAGTGTTTTTCATGGTTTTGGGCTTAATCGATTACAATTTCTTAGAGTCCAATACTTTGTTCATTGAATCTAACCTCAATTGTGAAAGTTTTATAAGTGATTTTCAGGTTTTGGGTTTCATTCTACACATCTCACAAACCCTAAAAATCTCTTTCTCTCTCTAACCCTAAAACCCCCTTTCATCTTCTTCATCTTCTCCACCACCACCATCAATGGAAGAGCAAGGACGAGGCAAGCGGGTCAAGCATGTCGGTCACAAGCCTAAGCCAAGAGTTTCGCCCCGATCAAAGAAGGGTGAATCCTCCTCCAAGAGGAAAGAACCCACATCTCCCAGAGAAACCGTGGCACACCCAATCAATCCGTGGTTCACCTCTACTGCACAAGAATCACGTTTCTATGGAGATTTCGCAAACAAGGAACTCGTTCCGGCGAAGATTTTGGACCTCTGATGGCTAGATGCACAAGGGTTCACATTTCACTCTTTGCTCCGAGATCAGAACCTTGAGAAATTTATTGGTCTGAAGGGTCACATATACCCCGATCTAGTGAGAGATTTCTACTCCAACCTCCGACCACACCAAGCCACCGGAATGGTAATCTCCGAGGTAAAAGGCAAACCTATGATTTTGACTCATGATATATTTTTCCTTTTGCTGGATTTAAGAATGAAGGTATACGTCCTAGGATTGAGCACTTGCAAGCACAAGGAATCGAGCTTCACAAAGATTCGTTCTTTATGAGCCTACTCAAGAATCCCGAGGCATGGGAAGCGGAAAAGGCTGCAAGAAAGGAGCGTGGGAAGAAGATCACCTACAACACCGGCGGGCTGAACGCCGACGATCGTCTTCTTCACTATACAATTTGCTGGATCCTAGCTGCAAGAGGAGCCAATCACACTCAGATCAATGAGGAAGACATGGTGATGATGGCTGCGTTGAAAAATGGCATTCAAATCGACTGGGCACATGTTGTGATGGACAACATGCTCAAGACGAGAAGGCTATTTGACAACAAATGTCCCTATTCTCTGTTTATTTCACGTTTGCTTGAGCATTTTCAGGTTGATACTACAAATGAAAGCAGAGACCTGGTGAAGGACATTCACATCATTGGAGACAAAGCGTTAAAGATGATACGATTGACAAAAACTGATGCTGGATGGGTGCCAAGGGAAGAAGCCCCACAACAACAACAACAACAACAAACAGAAGCTGCAACCGATCCACCTTCTGATGATGATGATTCGGCGGCTAGGGAGTACATCCCTAAATCCCGTTTTGAATCAATTGTCATTGATAGGATGGATGAGCTGGAAGCTACCACACGCAAAAAAGATTGGATGATATGGAGGTTGCAAGCAATGCTCGCTTCTTGGATCTCAAGGAGTCTTTGAGTCTCTTCATACTCGCTTAGATGCACTCTAGTATTCCCTTCTTATCACTCTTCTCTCTTTTGCTTCTTGATATACCAAATAGGGGGAGAATGAATGGATGTATAGGTTATCTTAGATAGGGGGAGTAGAATAGAGTAGCTTATATTGAGTAGTTGAGTAATATTGAGTAGTTTTTGGTAGCATTTGGTTCTGCGCTTTATGGTTGAACTGTTATTTCTGTTAGTTGAACTGTTATTTCTGTTATTTTGGGTTGCTTTGAACAATTTATGTTTTTGGATATTTGAACTTGAACAATTCGATATGGTTGTAATAGTTTCACTTTATGGTTTATATTCCGATTTTGTTTTTAATTCTTCTGGTCTTGATCTATGATTGTGAATTGAATCATGTCTTATATTGTTGAATGGATGATTTTACTTGATGATTGATAGTATAATGCTCTGTATAAGATAGATAGTACTGTGAATCTGCAATGTATATACTGCATATTTGGATATCTCTAACAGTTGCAGGATTCTTAGAAGATCAACACACATCCTAAACCTCTAGGAAAACCTTGGTTGAGATTTGGTACATCAAAACCAAAAAGGGGGAGATTGTTGGACTTAAAGCTTGAAGATGCTTTGGAGTCTCTCTTGTTGTTTTGCTTTTGATGTTTATGTAATTTTGGTTTTCTTAGATGAAATGTAATTAGGAGTTTCCTATGTATTGATTGTTTAGTTTAGGCATGTATGTGGTTGTTCTTTGTGTGAATACACTGGAGAGCTTGGGAATCTAGTGTGATTTCTCATGTATCAAATGTTTGATTTCCCACTCAAACTTGTTTTGAAAATGTCTTTGGTAACCAACTGAGGTAATAGATTACCAACAGTAGGTAGTTAACTACCAACAATGTAATCAACTACCAACAAAAGAGTAGCAGAGTGTGGAAATTCATTTGTTCTTTGGAGTAATCGATTACCCCCTCGGGTTAATCGATTACCATGGCTAAAAATCACCCTGGAAACCTTTGTTCACTGGTTTAATCGATTACCAACCCCTGGCAGTTGATTACCCCTATCAGAAAAACATTAAGTTGCCCAAATTGAGTTTTTAATTGAATATATAAACTCTCTTTTCTCAAAAATTAACATAAGATCTTGGAACATAAGTTTTAGAACAGTTCATACACTTTCAAATTCTCTCTAAACTGAGTTTATCATCTTTTCCAAGAAACCCATAAAGAACTTCAAGAGTTTATCAAGTTTTCATAAAGAAAGGGCAAAACTTGATCTTTTCTCTGACTGGGTGGTATTCATTGTGTTTTCTTTTGTGATCAGATCTACACTCCAGGTGTTTTCTAAACTGATCTTTTGTTTACCTTTTGTTTTCTGGGTTGTTACTCTAGGAGAGAGGCCTCTCTGGATAGAGTAAAGGACTTTGAGAAGGGTGTTCTCAAAGGTTTGATCTTGGGTGTTCCAAGGTCAGGGAAGAACTGTTCTTTGGGTTAAAGAACAAGTTTTTGGGTGTTTTGATTTCGTTTTTGTGTTGCTTGTTGCAGAGTGAATGTAAAAGAACACAAAAGGGATCATTCGATAGTGGAAAACCGATCGCAACAGTTGTTGGGTTGGGATTTGGATGTAGGCAAGATGGGCGAACCAAGTATAAATCATCGTGCACTCTTCTTCTTCCTTCTTCTCTTTACCGTTTACCATTAATTGCTGTTATCTTGGTTTATCTTCTGCAATTTGTTCAGTAATTGACTTGGTAATTAACTCGGTAATTGACTCGGTAATCAACTAAAACTGGAACAGTTAGATACTGATATTGATTACGCTGTATATTGATTACTAACGTGTTTCTGATTTTTCCTTTTGGTATTTCCGCTGTGCATCTTTGATAGTTCTCGTTTATCTGTCTCATCTATTTATAGGTAATCAAGAATAGTTTTGTTCGAATTAAAAGGAATTAGAAACTCGCAAAAATTGGGCTATAGTGGAACTAGAATCTATTCACCCCCCCTCTAGATTCACACATAGGGACCAACAGATCTGCATTTCCTGGAAATGAAGGACTTGATGGAAACTATCATGGAAAGACTCAACCAGGATGACGACTCAGATTGGTAACTCCATCTCTACCTCTCACTTTCTGATTTGATATACCAAATAGGGGGAGTAGTAGTGTAGTTATTAATTGTCATTAGTGATGGAGGACCATCTCCAAAAGCCCAACCAAACTCTCCAATCTTACTTTTCAATTTTGGGCTTCTAATAAAATTCGCTGCTGATTTTTGCATCTGACCTGTTTCAGTATTTCGATCATAACTCGAGCTACACAAGTCCAATGGAGGCGTTCTTGGTGTCATATTAAAGAAGACTTCAAGGGCTACAAAAGCTATGAAGACACCAAAACTCAATTCGAACTGCAACTAGTTGGAAAATGAGCTTGAAGTTAGCGTTGGAATGCTTCCAGGAATTTTCAGCGAAATGTTTTAATGTTTAGGCTTATAAGTAGTTTTCTTTCAATTATGTAATTGTTTTAAGGATTTAATTTGAGCCTAAAATTGTAAAAAACAAATAATTAGTGACCCTTAGATAGGATTCTAATCCAAGGGTTAAGCTTAGAAGCTTGGAGTGCAAGCTTGGTACCATGACCATTAGATGAGGATACTAATCCAAGGGCTAAGCTTAGAAGCTTGGAGTGCAAGCTTGATGCCATAACCGTTGGATGAGGATCTACATCCAAGGGTGGAGGATTGATCCTTGTCCTCCAAGCTAATCAAGCTTCCACCACAAGCTTCCCTTCATAGCCATTAGATTAGAATCTAATCCAAGGGTGGACATTAGTTCCTTCCTTAGCAAGCTAAGCACCACACCTTAGTAGTATAAATATGATTTCTTTTGTAATTCAAACACTTTTGATAAAATTTCTGAATATTGAATCAAGCTAAGAGCTTATTCTTTGAGAGTGTTCTCTCTTGTGTTCTTGTGAAGAACCTTGAATCTCATCAATGGCTTCCTTGTCCATTGTGGCGGTTCCACCTCTAGCTTATTGGCACTTGCCATGGCGCTTCCATCTCTAAACTCCTTCCGTTTTCTATTTCTTTTTCTCCTTGAGGCCGTGAGCTTCTTCTTCATTTTTCCAAGCCTCTATTGAAGCATGAAGATCCGCAACTTATATGCTCTTCTCCTTGAGGATTGCATCAATTAGTCTTCATAGCTTCATAGTATTTGGATTGCTCTGTAATTGCTTTGTTTTTTGAACTATTATTTGTTTTTTTTTGAACTATTATTTGTTCTATTTTTGGGAGTTTTTGAATCTGTTTTACTTAAGTATTCTACTTAGGGGGAGCAGATTAACACAATTGAACATTTTATTGGATGATTGTAATAGTTAGACTTAATTTGCTTTGCAAATGATTGTCTTTATATATCTGTGATTTGATATAGTGATATGTTTTGGATGATTCATAAAGCTGTATGTAAATAGTTGTATGAAATTGATGAAAATTGAAAGAATAGAAAAGGAAAAACACTAACATTGCAGGACACATCAAAGCCATCATCTACATTGAAGATTAACTACACAACAATTTGTTACATCAAAACCAAAAAGGGGGAGATTGTTGGACTTGAAGCTGAAGAAGCCAACCCTAGTTTTAGTTTTGATATACTTGTACTTTTGATCTTTGTGATAGATTGTATATAGGAGTTTAAAATGTATTGATTGTTTTAGTTTAGGCTTTGAGTGTGGTTTTTATTCAATCGTTTCATAGAAAATTTGATTTTACTCTTGTGATTTGAGCTAGAGAAGTTTTGGAACCCCATTTTATTTGAAAGGAATAAAAAACTTTGGTTTTAAAAAGGTTTTAAGCTGAAGTAATCGATTACCATATAGTTGTAATCGATTACCAACAGATTCAGAAAACAGGGGAACTCAAACTGCTCTAGAGTAATCGATTACCACTCCATAGTAATCGATTACTTCGTGCTTGAAGAAACAGGGGAAGGTAAATTTCTCTGGAGTAATCGATTACCACAATCCAGTAATCGATTACCACACCAGAATTCATCTCAAATGATTTTGAAACTGCTTTAAATTGAAACCTCTTTGAATTGTTTTCAGAAGAGAGATCTTTTTGAGTTTTCCAAGAAAGAAAGGAAGAGCTAAACACTTGTTTTTACAAGAATTCTCTTCAAAGTTTCAAAGATTTCTCTTGAGATGAAGGTTGTGTGAATGGTTGAATTGTTTGGATGATATCATTGATCAGTGCATACACAACAGGTGTAATCTTATCTGATCTTTATCTTTTGTAATCTTTTAGTTTAAACTCTAAAGAGAAAGGTATTCTCTTGGAAGAGTTGATGAGTTTTTGAGAGAGGTACTCTCAAAGGTTGATTCTTGAAGGGATCAAGGATCAAGATATGTTCTTAGGTGAAGAACATATAGTTTTGAGTATTTGATTTGTTTTTGTGTTTGTGCAGTGTGGTTGTATTGAACATAGAATCTTTATAGTGGAAAACCGATCGCAACAAATTGTTGGGTTGGGACTGGATGTAGGCCGAAAGCCGAACCAGTATAAATCTCTGTCTAAACTCTCTTCTCTATCTTATCTCTTTTAATTCATTGTTTTCTTGCTTTACAATTTTCCCTTGTTTTTCGCTGATTATATCTCTGATACGTTTTTGTAATTCAAGATAAGATTGAATCGGGAAAAAGTGAGAAAAAGTAAAATTGAAAAAGGGAACTTGAATCTATTCACCCCCCTCTAGATTCATATAGGGACCAACATACACTCATGAAGATCTCTTTCCAGAAGAAGAAGATGGATTTGCTTATATGGTTTGTAATTATCAAAAAAGGGGAGATTGTTAAGTAAAAATGACTTAGCATCTTAATTTTGATAATTACAAGACAGACGGAAACATCTACAGATGCAGAGGGAACAATGATAAGACAGATCATTGCTCGCATAAGACAAAAGATGCACTTTCAAAACATTAGAAGTTCCAGACACAAAGTTCAAGTCGTCATTCTCCAAGATTTTGTTATCAGACGAAGAACTTTGAAGATTAGACGTAGAACGCGTCTCAACTTCAAGTCATAAGCTCAAGTATGAAGATTTTAAGACTAAGGTTGAAGACAAAGGATGAAGACAGACGAATGAATTCAACACTCAACTCATTATAATTATTCATTCGTCTACTCCTTTTGTAGTCCAAGACTCTGAGTAACACGTACATACATCTTTATTCAACCGTTACTCAGAATGCTCTAAAGGTAGAAAGGGATTTCAAAATAAACCTCTGCAACACGAAAAATAGTTGTACGTTTTAGTGAAATCTCTGAGCAAATCAAGTCAAAGGAAGATCTCACGCTGACAACCGCTGACTTTCCATTAAATGTTCTGATTGCTCACTCTGCCAGATGTGAAAGTACCCAAGACAAGGACTAACGTTAACTTCTACAGTCTAACGGTTAATTCACACAACCACCTATAAAAGGACTTCATCTCCGCGAGTTTAAGTTGGTGAACTACTCTAATCAAGAACGTATTCATATACTCGCTCAAGCTCTCAAGAAAACAAGTTTGCTCGCCACAAACTTAGAATAGAAACTTCATTGTAAAATCCCTCTCTGCGTAGAGAATATTTTCTATTTGAATTTATTGTAAGCCACTATTGTGATAATCTTGTAGCCTGAGGAGGCTAAGTGTTTAAAGAATACCTTGCATCAAGCCTGCGAAGTCTGGTAGTCCAAAGAATATCGTTAGTATAGCCTGTGGAGACTGAAGTCCAAATAATACCTCCTTTAGCCTGAGGAGGCTAAGTGTTGAAAGAATACCTTGGTTAGCCTGTGGAGGCTGTGTTCAAAGAATACTTGGGTTTAGTCTGTGGAGGCTGGGGACAAAGAATACCACTTTAACCTGAGAAAGCTGTGTTCAAACAATATCTGTATTGTTAGCCAAGAGTGGCTGGGTTCAAAGAATACACTTAGTGGAACCTCAACAAGGTGTTGGGTAACTAGACGTAGTCTTTCATAAGACGAACCAGTATAAAAATATTATTGCTTTGATTATTTTTTAACTGCTCACTAACTGGGGATAATAACTTAAACTACAGATTTAATTAGAATCAATCTTTGAAGAATAATTTTAAGTTTGTGTCTGATCAAAATTGTTTTATACAGACGTAGAAACACATCGTTTGAAAGAATTTTAATTTATAAACACAATTCAACCCCCTTCTTGTATATTTGTATTTTACAAATGCCAACCTTAACACCAATAGCATGTACTTGTCCAGAGTGTTCCAGTTTTCCTATGGCTATAGTCAAAATATCCTGACTCCATTGGTCTTGCTTGATATGACATAATGAATGGTTCATCTTTATACCCCACCTTATTGAAACCAACCAAAGTAAATCCTAAATCATCTATTTGCACCCTAATATTACCTTCAACCCATTTGCACTATTGTTATGTTCATTCAATACCCATTTTTCATTCATCCTTGGGTAACTTTTCTTAATATGACTTACATGATCATATATGTAAGAAAGAACTTCGTCAGTGTTATTCAATATATACAAGTGTGTTTGCTCCAAATTTTTTTCGATTTATTTGAATAATCTTTTTGAATCGTGTACCATTCCCTTCACATCTTCCATCATGTTAGGGCTTAAGAATCCCTATAGAATCAGTCTTTGACAAGTAATCTTTATAAAACTCAATAGTTTCTTCTGCAATGTATCTTTCAACAATAGAGGTTTCAGGTCGATATTGATTCTTCACATAATCTTTCAAGATCTTCATGTACCGCTCAACCAGGTATGTCCATCTCAAGTAAATTGGCCCACATAACTTTATCTCCCTAACTAGATGAACAATCAAGTGAACTGTGATGTCGAAAAATGAAGAAGGAAAAAACATTTCCAACTAGCACCAAATGGTGATATATTTATTTTCTAACCCATCTAAGTCTATAGATTAATGACTTTAGAGCAAATAACATTGAATGGGAGACATAAACGAGTTATAACAACTCGATCATTCGAAGGCAAGATATTACGAATGGCCATAGGTAACAATTGTTGCATAAACACATGCCAATCACGGGACTTTAAACCAACAAGTTTCAATTCTTACATTGACACAAGGCTCTTAGGATTTGAAGAGTATCCTTGTGGCACTTCACAAAAACTTTTCTTCTATTGTTTTCATAAAGTATGACATGCTAGAGGAAAATAAATGCATTTTTTAATGGATTGAAGATTTAACTTTAACTGTGTTGAAGAGATTTTACTTCATCTTTTGTCTTGCCTTTAATATTGAGTAATGTCCCAATAAGACTATTAAAAATATTTCCTCCGCATACATCACATCTATGTAGTGTCTAACATATAAATTACACTAGTAGGGAAAATCAAAAACACTAGTCGCTTCTTCCATAGGTTGTTTCTAGAGATTTTTTTCTACATCTTTCTAAACACAATGTTGATGTTCTTTGCCCACTCATGAAATTGTTCACCAATTTATGGATTCGATGCAACCTCAAGCTTTTGACAACCATTAAATACATTTTTCAATTTATGATACGGGTGATTGCCTGTGAGAAACATCCAATGCCTAGTATAAAAAGTTTTTTGGCCATGTTTAAATTGTGTAAAACTTGTGTTCTCATCACATAAAAGGCAAGAAAAATGTTGCTACCTACTATGTCCACTTAAGTTACCATAGGCATAAAAAACATTAATTATACAAAACAACATTGCACGAAATATAAAACTATTCTACCTGTGAGCATCAAGCACATCAACTCCTTTCTCCCACAACATCTTCAAATCATCTATCAAGGGTGCAAGTTATATATTTATATCATTCCCTAGTTGTTTTGGTTATGATATAAATAGAGACAACATTACATAATTTTCTCTTCATGCATAACCATGGAGGGAGATTATAATTGACTAGAAGTACCAGTCACAAACTTTGGTTACTACTCATATTTCCAAAAGGATTCATCCCACTTGTAGCAAGGTCCAATCTCAAGTTTCTTTGCTTACTTGCAAAATCTTGGAACAACTCATTAACTTTCTTCCACTGTGAAGAATCAGCAACATGGTGAAGATGTTTATCACATTTTCTACTGTGTACATGCCATGTTAAGTTCTTTGCATTGTTTGGATTGACAAACGATTGTTTCACCACTAGTACTCTCATCACCTTTATTTTTGAAGCGTGAAATCCCACACTTAAGACACACAATCAATGATGCAAATTCTTTTTATATTATATACAATTATTAGGGCACGCATATATCCTCTTGTACTCCAACCCCATTGGACATAAAATCTCTTTTGCTTTATAATTACAAGTAAGCAACGTGTTTACATCTAAAAGCTTCTTCGTCAACAACTCCAATAATTTAGTGAAGTTTTATCTGTCCATCCATTTCTCGCCTTGATATTCAAAAATCTTAAGACTGTTGACAATTAGGTAAAATTGGTGCATCTTGGATATAATGGTTTTTCTGAATCACTCTTCAAAGAATCATATAGACGTGACCTTTTAGAATCTTGTTCAACGTAATAAAGCATTTATTTGTCACAAATTGGTTGCTAGTTTAAGATTCCTCCATGTCATGCCCATAATGTGTAAGTTATACAAATCACATACATAATAAGGTGCTCACGTAAGTCCTTGGTGTGTTGTTTGATATGATTCAAACAATGAACACATGGACAAATATATTATCCATTAACGACATTTATATTTAGCCAAGCAAATCTAAAGAATTCCTCAACTTCATGACTATACTCTTTATTGATCGACTTTTATTCAATCCAGCTTTGATCCATAAATTATGAACTCTTATTTTGATTTTAAAAAATATGATTAAGCATTGTAGATGATAGCAACTACATTCGACAACTAGCAATCTTAGAATATTTAAAAGGCTCTAACTAAACAATTTTATTCCTAAATAAAGATCTATTCAAAATAAATTAAATGCAATCTAGAATCATTCAATAAATATTTTCCACACTAGAATTACAATATATGATAATTGTTCAACTACCATAACATATTCAAAAGCTAACATGATTCTCATATATCTAGACCGCATATGAATCCCTAACAACAACCCTTATTCATTCAAACTCAATTTAGAGACACTATGACATATGAAAAAAAATACAACTATAAACATAAATGAGAGATTAATTCAATGTATTTGTACGGGAACACAAATGAAATCCCAAGAGAGGAACAACCCTGCTACAATCAAAGAAGTGAAATGAGAAGAGGGACATGAGAAAACAAAGAGATTAGTAGAAAATAGAAATACATTGCTTAGTGCAATCATATATGATAATAAAAATGTTGCTTAGTGCAATCATATATGATAATAAATATGCAGTTAAGCATAAAAAGCGAGATTGAATAGGGGTGAGTGAAAAGTTAGGTCCACCAACCACATAACACTAACTCATATTAGAAGACAAACAATAGAAAGAGAATCAGTTGGAAAATTCATAGCACAAAACAAAAGTAAAATGGAAGATGTTCCTCGAGTGAAGCTTGCAAGTCATGGTCTTGGTCTTGAGGTTAGTTTTTATGTTGTTGGATTTATTCGATAACCTTTATTAAAATGATGACTACGAGTTGCTACTTTACTTTTCTTGCATGAACCTTTTTTTGTTGTTATTTTTTATAGTAATGTTTCCAAATTAAGATATAAGTGTATGGGTTTAACCGAAGTGTACAATGATCCTGTTTTTGGGGAGGTTGCCAGCTCTTTGATCAAACACACTTTCAACAAAGAAATCACTTTCTTTGATACTTCATATGTTTATGGACCCAATACTAATGAAGTTTTGGTAGGAAAGGTTAACTTTCTTAACACTTTAACATATTTGTTTCACTTTAACTAACAAACAACAATACATACTTTAATGTTAAATAAGAATTTTTTTTAAACTCTTAGATACTCAACGGCATGCCTCGAGATCAAATTCAGATTGCCACAAATTTTAGACAAATTTTTGTTTGTATAAGTGCATGTAGATGCTGATTTACAAACAACACAATATTATTCACTATTTTCAACCTAAGTCAATGAATCATGCTATGAGTATAAGCAAGTAGAAACTACAAATGGTGGCAATGGATATAAGACATTAAAAATTTCACCAAACCAAAGTTGTCAACAACTCAATAATTACGCATCCTTTGAAAATCATTGAAATTTAAAGACAAAAGAATCGTGTGAATGTGCGTATATGTGTATATAAAGAGAATTTGACAAAGGAGTGGTGGGAACCACTGATGACAATGGATGACAGTAATAAAGGTTGGAACTGGTGCAAATGAATGGAGAAGCTCAGAGTGAGAGTGTCATTTTGAGATTGTAAAGAGAGAAAAGAAAAAAATGGTGAGTCGTAGCGACTATAAGGGTTGGCATGACAGGGTAAGGAAAGGGGATGTTCGGTGAGGGCGAGGGTTGGCACGACGATAGCGAAGCCAAGCATGGCATGGTGTTGTGAGGGTTTTACTTACAAAGCGCGAGAAAGAAAGAAGAGAAAGTTGAGGTGTGAAAGACGAAAGTTAACAAGGGAGACATGACAATAAAATTGAAATTTCTCATCAATTATTAAATGAATTAACGTGAAATATTAAATGAACTGATTTGAATTTTAATATTTCATATCAATTCATTTAATAACCAAAGTTGTAGGGGTAATTCATGTTGTTCCTCTAAGACCAATTTAATACCCATTTTGAACTAGTGTGCACTCATACAACTTCTTAAAGTTTTTGTTAGAAATGAAAGTTATGGGTCTAACTCAATATACACTTAACATACCATATTTTTAGTCGACGTGGGATATCCAATACACCTCTACACCCTGAGGACAGGGACATCTTGAGCGATATGCCTAATAATAACAAATAATCTTAAGATAGAGTCTCATACCATCTTAGAAATGTAGGTGATGGGTCTAACTTAACCCTACAAAATCGGCTTGTAAGATGAAGATTGTCTCCCACTCATATATACTTAATAAGCCTTATTTCTAAACGATATGAGATCTCTAATAATTTTATTACATATGAACTAATAAGAAATTATAACAAAATTATAACTCGTTTATTATTACTTTCTTTTTCTATTTTTGGGTTTTAATTACAAAATTATCACTTTATTTTCAAAATTTGTACAAGAAACTGAGAATTTGTTTCCCTCTTTTTCATGCACTAATGTTTAAAAACAAGAAAAAAATCAAAATAGTATTAGAATTTTCTTCATTTCATGTATAAATGTTTTAAAACTAGATCTAAATGAAAATCACAATTTATAGTTAATGAAAAATGAAAATAATAACAGTAAAAATAAACTAATTCTTGATTTTTATAAATTTAGTTATATTATTGTTTAATCCTATAAAATTATTTTATTTTATTCTTTGAATTTTTTTTATTTAAATCCTTTTTCTTTTAATCTCTATAATTTTCTGTTTTTTTAATTTTGGTAATTTTATTATATTTCTAAACAGTAAAAATCAAAATAAAAAGAAAATATTATAGGAATTAAAAATAAAAATAAAAATTAAAAAGAACTAAAAGCAGTTAATTATAATCACATGTTTTATAATATTGATTAAGTCCATATTTTATGAGACAACTTAAACTAGTCAGGTAAAGTTTGTGTACTTTGAATCATTTATTTAATCAAATTATTTTAAAGTATGCCTTTTATGTAGGGGTTGATACGCAAGGCTGGACCAAAATTCACTGACTTTGATAGCTCCAGTTCTCTATAAATAGTCTTGTCTTCTCAAATAACTTCAGTGCAGTGATAACTCATCACACTACTGTTAAGCTTGCTATAATCTTCCTTGCTTCCTAGACCTATCAATCACCCCATGGCTAATTCTAATACTCTCATGTCCATTTTCTTGGTCTATCTATTCCTTACTTTCCATTTCTCCTTCCTAGTTACCGCAAATTTCTACCAGACTATCTCTTCAACACCTCTTGGCTCCCGTGAGGAGAAACTCACCCATTTCCGCATTTACTTCCATGAAATTATTACAAGCCCAAAACCCACCGTGGTCATAGCCGCCGAGCCCCTCAAGGGTAAGCACAACTCTCCCTTGCCATTTGGGTCCATAACGGTGCTGGAAAACCCTTTAACAATTGAGCCCGATGTGGACTCCAAACTCATAGGAAAAGCACAAGGGTTTTACATATCTACAACCCAAAGGGAGGGCATAGAATTGGAGATAGTCATGGGTTATACCATTACTATCACAGAAGGAGAATATAATGGTAGCACTATTTGTGTGTTTGGGAGAAGCATCATCGTCACTGATGTGAGGGAGATGCCAATTATTGGTGGGACAGGTGCTTTCCGCTTTGCACGTGGCTATGTTGAATCTAGGACTGTCCAGGTCGACTACTACCGAGGAGATGCTATTGTGGAATACAACGTGTATGTGACCCATTATTCATCTAGCTCTTCGTCTAAGGAAGAATCTAACGAGGGAATCCAGTTCATGGAAGACCCCATACTTGGCAAAATAAATAATTTTTAGAAAATATGCATGCTTTCAGAACTACTTTCTCCCGTAGTTTAATAATTACTAGGGTTTATTTACGTGTGAGTTAGCACTAAAAGTTATAAAATTTGTATCATGTTTAGCGGTTGAAACGAGCAAGATACCAAATGGGATACAAATTTGTAAGTTTGTAGTAGATTAAGTCGCGTTCACAAATAAGTTCATAAATTGAACTGTTGAAAAGATGTAATATAGAAAAGAGAGGGAAAGACATGGTCATCTATAATGTAACAGGTATGAGTAATGTGATAAATAAATGGAGAGAAAATAACGTATAACTACGTGGAAATTTGGTTTAACTTTCGATAAAATGATTCTGATTATATAATTGATTATAGAAAAATTTCATCATGTTTGTATAGATTCGTATTGGAGAATAATTTATAATTAATTTTATGTTTAAAATTTTTTATATAGTTTTTGTATCGGATAAAAAATTATAAACAGAATTTTATTATAATTTAATTTTATAATGAAAATATCTGAATATAAATCATTTAACTTCAAAATCAAATTTCATTAAAAATAATTTTATAAAATTAAATTTAAAAGTATCAATTTTACATGTACCTATCCAAATATCTGCTTAAATATGTTTTTGATTTGCGTATTTTAACCAGATTTTATATTTTATCCTTGACTTTTCGTTTGTATTTTCTTCTAATTTCTATATTTTGACTGCATTTGATCTTGGGTCTTATCGTTTAACTCTATTAAATGGTAAATAGTCATCTATGTACCACACGTGTACTTCAATTCACTTATAATTTATAATTTATTTAAGACGTATCTATTCATTTTTGCTTCTGCTTTCGAACCTTATTTTTTATATGTTTTTAATCTGAGTACTTTTATTATATTTTGCTTTTGGTCCCTATCTAGTTTCTATACATGTCTAGACATAGTATGAACAAAATAAGCTATCATTTTACTCCCTGGAATTATATGACTAAGACAATTTAGTCCTTCAAAGATAAAAAGTAGTAAAATAATCTTTAGAAGTTGAATAATTTTAATCTTTTTAAAAAGTATTCATCATCATTTTAGACCTTGAATTATATCATTTATTGTCATTTTGATTCTTAAATGATATAGTTCAAGATAATTCTAGATATCTTACATTTTGGTATTCTAGATAAGAGACTAAAATGACAAAAAAATATATAATTTAGGGACCAAAATGATAGTTACTAGATATTTTTCAAAACTAAAATGGTACATATTATAATTTGATATTTTTCATCTTTAAGGGATTAATATGTCTGATTCATATACTTTTAGAGCTAAATGATAGTTTACATAATATAGAAATAATTGTAAAATTTATATCTTAGTTTGAATTTGAGAATGTTAAGTTTTTGAAAAATGACAAGAAAAAATGAGGGTGAAGTTCAATTGCAAACGTAAGTTTATTACGTGATTTTGAAATTATTGATATGGAACCAGAGAGTCATAAAAATAGTTCATTGAATTTCAAAATTGGTTCCATTGTAAGTCATTTCCAAATTTATAAAAAAAATAGATGAAGATCAAAAGTAAAATATAGTATATGTAAAGAAAAAAAGTTAAGAAAAAATGAAGATTAGGGAAGAAATAAAAATTAATGAAAATATAAAGATAAAATATTTCTAAAAAGTTAGAAGTAAATTTAGGTGGATATTGGCGAGGTGGACCTGGATCATTGATCGTCACATATACATATTTTTAAAGAATTAAATAATAAATACTAAAAATTAAATGAGATAAAAATATTTGCATTATAAAAAAAAAGTTAGAGACGGAATAACGGTAAAGATACAATTTAAAAAAACATATCTAAGCCTTAATGCTAGAGAGATTGTGAGCATTTCAGCCGAAAAATAGCCAAACCAGATATTATCGGCTATGTCAAAACATGAAAATATAAACTATTATAAGATCTTAGCTTTTGTCAAAAAACTTCTTTTTTAAAATTACACTCACGCTTACTTTACCAAACTTAAAAAGTAAGCACATGTTATTGGTTCTTGATGCTTAGACTTACTTTACCAAACTTAAAAAATAAACACATGTTATTGGTTCTTTACAATCACTTACTCATAATATTTGCAGCAAGGAAACTTGAAAAACAGGGACGCTCCGATATTGAGAAAAGGAAATGAACGGTGACCTTTACGCCCTTACCAACATTCCGACTATAATTAGTGGATGAAAGTTTTTTCTCTTTTGCTAAATGATTCGGAGAACAAGATACAAGGTACTCATGTCTAATCTCTTCTTTTCTTTCATTTACTAAAAGATTAGGAGAACATTATATTTATGAATTTTCTTATCCTAATAGTATTAGTTCATTGACTATTATTATTATCATTAGAGTAAACTGTATTAAGAACTAAGAAGGAGATTCGTATTGATTCAATAGATTAAGGACGATCTTAACCTAAAAAAATATATCAACATAATATTTTTTAAACAGTTAAATAAGAAATGTTTTTGAAATTTCATGAAACCTTGAGAATATTAATATAATTTATTTTTATTGTTGTTGATTACGATAATGGTGATTTAAAATAGACCGTGCGTGTGATTTTTTTTTTTCAATAAGTGATTCTCGATTTATTCATTTATAGTATATTTTATTATGAGTAATTATTTGGTTATGTTTGTAATGGTTAAAGTATACAAGTGATAAACACCGTAGATGTACAAGAAAATAGAGAGGTGAGAAAATGTTTAACTCATTATGCTAGAATTCCTTTAGGCAAAAAATTTCATTCATCGATGGTTGAAGCTAAACGGCACGAGAACTTGTAATTTGGTGAAAACGATTGTAGGAATTAGATTGCAAATGTGAGACAATTAAGACTTTAGTTGAAGTTTCGGAAGCACTTCGTTACTACTTCATTCATTGTGAGGGAAAAAAATATCTTCTCCTTTATAAATGCGTAGCAAAGGTTGTCCACCATCCAAGAGAAATGAGTCCAAAATTGAAAAAATAATCAAGACCAAAATAAAGAAGAAAGATTAAATAATTATTTAGCTTTTTCTTACAAGGTATTTGAATATATGGACAATAATTAATTGTAAGGGAAAAAATATCTTCTCCATTGTAAATGTGTAGCAAAGGTTGTGTACCATCCAAGAGAAATGAGTCCAAAATTGAAACAATAATCAATACCAAAATGACGAAGAAAGAATGAATGATTAATTAATTATTTTATAAGGTATTTGAATACATGTACAATAACTTATTAATATAATCTAAGATTACGAAAAAAAAAAAAAAGAAAAAGGAAGACATTGGACAAGATCATACAAGTCTAACATATACTCAACACGACTAGTGTGTTGGTCCCTATGTATGAATCTAGAGGGGGGTGAATAGATTCTTGCTAAACTTTACCCCAAATTCGCGTGTTTCTAATTCCTCTTAATTCAGCCAAAAGCTAATCTTGATTACCTATCAATTACCTTTCAATTACAGATTCAATTACAGGTTCAATTACTGACTTTATTCCTAAACCAATTAATGAGTTGATTATCAATACAGTTTCCAAATACAGAGCAGAATATAATCAATAACAATATAGAGAAAACTGTAAAGAGAGTAAGGAAGAAGATGAGTGCAATGATGTATACTTGGTTCGACTTAACCGCCTACGTCGGTCCCAACCCAACAACTGTTGCGATTGGCTTTCCACTATCAAATGATTTCTTTTGTATCCTTTTACATTCACTCTGCAACAAGCAATACAAACAGAAATCAAAACACCCAAAAACTGTTCTTCAACCTGAAGAACAGAACTTCCAAGACCTTGGCACCTCCAAGATCAAACTTTGAGAATCACTTCTCAAATACAATGCTCTATCTAGAGAGACCTCTCTCCTAGAGCAACAACCCAAAATTGGAAATACAAAAGATCAGTAAAGAATACACCTTAAGTGCAGAATCTGATCACAAACAAGCTTTATGAAATTCACCCAACAAGGATATGGATCAAGTTTCCCCTTGTCTTTGAAAACCTTGATGAACTCTAAGTTTAGAGCATATGAAAGTGTAGGAGCAATTGCAAATAGTTTGGTTTTTCAGCAATCTCATATGCTTCATCAAGGATATACTTATAGAATCAATTTGGAGGGAGAAAACGTGCAAATCTGAGCTATAACGGTCCATGTAATTGATCCCAAATGCATGTAATCGATTACACTAGCCGTTAGAACCCTCCAATTTGATTTTTCCAGGCATGTAATCGATTACCACGAGCATGTAATCGATTACATTGAAGAGGGAAACCCAAAAACAGTGAATTTCAAAGCATGTAATCGATTACATAGGGGATGTAATCGATTACACCAGAGAGGCTTAACCATGTAATCGATTACATTGAGCATGTAATCGATTACACCAGTAAGGTCAATGTAATCGATTACACCAAGCATGTAATCGATTACATCAGTGAAAAATGGATTTCCAGGGTTTTTGAACTGTTTTTCTCAAATGGAAATCAACCATTAGTCACATGATCAATCATACACAAGTTTAAAGCATCTCTGGGGCCTTAAGACAAAGAAATCAACACATATATCCCTATACTCAACAATCAATACATAGATATATCCTAATTACACTTCATCTATGGAAAACCGAAAATTCATTCATCAAAACCAAAACACCTAAGAGAGACACAACAACATTCTTCAAGCTTCAAGTCCAACATAGTGAAATGGTAATTGATTAGCCGCCATATATATACATATATATATATATATATATATATATATGTATATATATACACGGGAATTTTTCTGTTTTTATGAAGTTGCCATGTGATAATGTGATGAGGTGAGGTAGTCTTTTTGAGAAAATAAGATATAAGCTGCCATGTGATGATGTGATGAGGTGAGGTAGTCTTTTGGAGAAGGTGGTTGGCGTGCCTCCTTGTCCTGTTGAGTTTCATTTCCAGCCAGGGTGTTCTTTGGTGCTTTGAGTTCCCAAAATGACACATGCGCTACTGTGTGTGCTAGATTTTGGGAAACGAAGCGTCATTTCATCTTGATTGTAGATCTCAATTGATCTAACAGTCGAGGGAATTCATGTCAGTTTGCCTTCACGCCTTTTCATTCCTTATAAATAGGAGCAGTAGAGTCGTGGTTCTTGCCACTCCTCTCACTGTCTCGGCTATTTCGCTCCTAAGTAGTTGTTAGCTTCACCGCTTCTCGTCTTTCTGTCTTTCTTCCTAATTCTAGGTATGCTCCTTAACTTCTATTTATTTTCACAAGAACATAGCAAAAAATTTTGTACAATAGTTTACAATATCCTCAAACATTTTATGATTGACACAATGATAATAACCGCAATATTCAAATTGTTATTTACAATAAACACTATTCTTCGGAAAAATATTTATCATTTCTTTTTTCTTTTATATGGGCCAGTGTAAGGAGATTTGAGACGACCGGACCACTTTTTTCTTGAGTCAGTCATACTGTTTCATTCTGTGCTTACATTTGAGTGTTATGCTAGATTCTAACCTAAGGCTCACGAAATGCCTTAGCAATCGACAATTCTCTCATGACATTTACATCATGCATTAAGCACACAACTACTATCTCCTTTCTTATTGTAACCAGGGCAAGCGGTGGAAAATTACCATCGTAATTCAATTCATAACTTAAATTGAATAAAATTGATACTATAACATTGATAAACCAAAAGAATATCAAATAATTTACTTGGTCCCACTTTGGCATCTCAACATCTATTTCCCACATTTCCATCCACTTTATTACAAAGACTACACAATCATACCTGAACTAATTTAAAGGAATATACTTTTCTATTAATCTTGTCAAACTAATAAGCATAGTAAAAGTAGACAACATTTTGTTAAAAGGCATACAACACATTGCTAAAAGTATGCAATAACGAGTGAAAAAGTATACAACATGAAATGAATAAAGTATACAACTTCCAAATGGTAAACTACAGTCATATCATCCTTGAAAAAAAAAATATACAACAACAACGTTCACAATTATAATGTCGATATATTCAAAAGTATACAATTGTTGCAACCAAAAGGATATAAGGTAACAAGTGTTGTTTATAGAATTCAACTTATCCTTTGGGTTGTTGAGGCATTTGCAAATAGATGAGTTTGAGGGTACCACTTTCATAGTTTGGCTTTGATGGTGCTAGCCATGGTTATCAAACTCTAGAGTCAACTCTTAGACTCTTGTGAGTTTGAGAGTCTAGTGGGTCTCAACGAGTCAACTCGGTAGTAAATTCTCTTTTGTGTAAACTTTAACAAACTCGGAGTAAACTCTTAAACTCGGAGTAAACTCTCGAGTTTACGGTTTAACTGAGAGTTTAGGCACTGAGCACAAAACACAAAATAATTTATATTTTAAGCGGTTGAGTTGTGTGAGCTTATTACCTAGCATTACTTAAGGTGAATTTGGTGCATGTTCTATTGGTATAGGTGAACTTATATGAACTTAAAATGATGAATTTATACGAACTTATTACCTAGCATTGCTATATAGACGAATTGATGTTACTTATATTTAGTTTGATAAATGATGAGTCTTATTTACAAGTGAATTTGTATGTTATTTATAAATAATTTTTATAAAAAAACAAAAGTAGACTCTTACGAGTCTATGAGTTAACTCTACGAATCAAATTTCTACATCTGTCACGAGTCTACGTAGACTCTCGAGTCTGACAACCTTGGTGCCAGCAACTCCATAAAAAGCTCAACACCTTTTCTCTACAATTTTTTTTAAAAAAAATTTATTAACACACTATTAAAAATCAATAAGAACTGCTAATATTAACATTTTTCATACCATGTACGCATCAAATTATCCCTTTTCGGACATCTGACTAAGGGCTCTTTGATGTATAGAATCCAACACAAATAGCTCCATGCTTGCTCGATCTAGAACATATATCCTCTAGTGCCCCAGAAACATAACCGGAAAAAAACCTAAAGCAAGTGGAACAATAGTCAATCTCATACTATAACAATGTTACTTAATGAAACATACAAATATTTCTAAAACTTCATACCCACAGTCGGTTGTTTAGGTCGTCTAAGTTTATGTGGTTAAAGTTTAAGAGGTAGTCAAATGATGGCATAATGTTTGAATTTGTCACCTAGATAAACCTGTCATAAGTAGCATACTACAAATGCACCCTAATTAACATCCCAATATTAAATAGAGGGTAAAAAATACAAGAAAAATTCTTTGTAACTTACCGTTACAAATGGTGTCACACAAAAGAAGTCATTCAACCTTTTAGTTCTGCACTTATTGAGCAACGTGCATATGTAGTGAATAACCTAATCACATGATGACATATGCTAATAAAATTCATTACTGTACATATATCAAAGTAGTACAAATGACAATTTGTAAAACGAATATCTCTCAATGCCTTAAATATCATCGTTTATGTGACAACACCTCATTTCATGATTATTGCTATCTATTCGACTACCCCTAGTAAAAGGCTTGCTCAAGGGAGGGATTAAGTTGTCCTCACCGATGTGTAGGTTGGGAGATGCTAAGATGGTTCCAAGTTTCGGTTTTGGTTAAGGCGGGGGATTTTGGATTGTAGCGGAATGTTAGACTATTTGGAAATTTTTGACTGTTGTGGGAGACCCTGCAAGGGTGCTTTGTTGGTGTCCCGTTGTGGTCACAATTACCATTGCAAGTAGAGAGATAAGGGTTTCCTCTTCGTCACAAGCGTTCTCTTCCTGGAAAGCTTCCTCTTCCTCCTTCTTAACAATCGTCTCAATCAACACGAGGCCAAAAATTTTATGATTGAATTAGAAAATTTTTCTAAGGAAAATATGTACTTAGTTAGGCAACAAAAAAATTGCTATAAAATAAACTTATATAACAAATAAGAAAATTGAATATGCACAATCAAGGCATATATATGTACATCCATCCATAGATTCTATGCTAGTCCTTTGGTAGGCTGTAAGCTCAGACACCAGCGACCTATATACTAAGTCATACCACTTGTATTTTGTGGGATGTTCCACATAAATTGTAGCTCCAAAATATTTCAAGCTTATGTACATGTTGAATGTCAGACAAAAGAAACAACTAAGAACATAAAGGAGAAGTGTGCATCTAAATTTGTCGTCAACAACACCTTTCTCCACTTTTGTTTCTATAAATCCCTACATCCAACCTAAAGATTTATGTACAAAAATCTAAAATCTTTAGTTCTTTTCCTTCATAATTGGTATTTCATCACCTATTCAAGAAAATATTTCAAATTATAATTAGTTGTTCTATATTTAATAATATAACTTAGTTAAATTATTAAAGGTAGAAAGGTTATATGAAAGACTACCCCGATTTGAAAATCCAAACAATTCACCGAAGTGGCTACTCCTTATATCAATAATAGCAAATGGCATTACCAACAAGTGATTTTGAACATCATATATCATCATTAAAGGATATGTAAATTGAAAAGGCAATTGTTGAACTTCAAGGTTGAGTAACGCCCCAAAACCCATCCTTTCTACAACTTTCTTGTGTTGGTTGTTGCTTTCCAACTTTAAGCAAAACTTAGCGACACATGAAAGCAAACAACTGATAAATGCTTGCTTCGACAACATAATATCAAACAATAAATGTACTGTTAAAACCTTAACTACTAAATTTTCAACTGAATACACTTTCTTCTCTTCAACTAGTTGTCATTTCTGTAATAAGCAAAAAGTATACAATACCCATTGAGAAATGTATAAAATAGCCTTAGAAAAAAGTGTACAATAGAAATGCAAGTATGCATGTTATTATACAAATACCTTACAAACAACAATACTAACATTATTGCTAAAAGTATACAATAGCCATGGAAAAAGGTATAAAACACCCAAGAAAAAAGTATACAACAATTAAGGAAAAAAGTATACAATAACACTACAATAAAGTATATAACAATTTGGATATGAAACGATATCAACTATAAATCTAGAAATATATAACAACATAAAAAATCTCATGTAGAAAAAGCAAACCAAAACCAAGGAAAAAAGTATGCAACACTCAAGGAAAAAATATAAAACAACCAAGGAAAAAAGTATTAACCAACATTACAACAAAGCATATAACAACTTGGGTATGAAATGGTCTTAACCATAAATCCAGAAACACATAACAACATAAAATAAAAAAAGAAGAAAAACTCATGTAAAAAGATATACAATGTAAGTACAGATAGCAACCTAAGAACGGGATGAATTAAGTTTCTCATTCTTTTCTTGATTAATTTAAGAATTCCTTATTTTAAAATTTTCAACCCCAATTCAGACCAGGTAATTTTAAAATACAATGCGGAGGAAAATAAAAGTGTAAGGATGGAAAGAACCACACAAAGATTTTATAATGGTTCACCTTCTACCACTGAAGGCTACATCTAGTCCCCCGACCCAAGTCAGAAATTTTCTTCACTAACCAATCAATGTAGAGTTACAATCTCATCTCGAGATCTCTACACAAACATGTAGGAAAAACACCCATTTTCTTGATTACAAACCCTTTATCGACCACTTCGGTAAATATCAATACTTTCACCAAACACTGGTGAATCACAACCTTGTAAAGAAGAAATGGAGAAGAAGTGATACAATGGCTGTATTAACTTAGGTAGGATAAGTCCTACAAGCAAGACTTCTATACAATGTGACAATTTAGGCTCAAGAAGCTTTTAGTTTTTGTTCAGAATGAGAGAAGAAAGTTTTGTTCTCAATTGATAATAAATAATATGAAAAATCAAGTGACATTCTGAATTTGAAAATTGCACTTATATAGTTATTATGAATTTTTAAAAATTCAAACTTGGTAATTGATTACACAGTTATGGTAATCTTTTACTGAAGATTAATGTTGCCAAAATTCAAATTTTGAAAGCATGTAATCGATTACAGAAAACTGTATAATCGATTATGCGAAGCATTTGCAACATTCAAAATGATTTTGAAAAGCTTGTAATCAATTACAAGAAACTTGTAATCGATTACATGAATTTTGAAGTTCCAGGAAAGAAAATTTTCACTCTGTAATCGACTACAGAAACCTAGTAATTAATTACAACAATTTCAGAAATCATTCTTAACTTAAAATTACAGTTTGAACAAACTTGTTTGATTAAAAACTTTTTGAACCAAATTATCTTGATTAAGTTTAAAGCTTAGGAGCCTTTAACCATCATATTATATGAAACACTTACTTTTTCTAGAGTAAAGACTTGAATCTTTAAGTTAAATCTTGATATGATAAAAAGTTCAGTTCTTTGACGATCTTTACATTGTCTTCCTTTTTGTTGATATCTTTTGTCTTCATCAAAACCCAGCCATGAAGTCAGAGAGAGCTTTTCAATTTGGCCTTAAGAATGAGAGAGCTACATATCAACGATTGATGGATATGATCTTTCACGATTTACTCGGCACAATCATAGAAGTGTATGTGGATGATATGGTCGTCAAGGCTAGTTCGGCTTTGGAACATCTCCATCATCTGGCCCAAGTTTTCGCTCAAATCTGGGCACACGATCTACGATTGAATCTAGAGAAGTGCATGTTCAAAGTCGGGGGTGGCAAATTCTTGGGGTTTATGATCACGAGGCATTAAGACAAACCCTGATGCAAATCCATGAGGAAATTGGAAGGGATCTTCAAGGATAAGCAAGTAGTTGCCCCAATCTTCATTCACCAACCTTCAATTACTCTTAAACACTCTTGATTTCACAAAAATGCAGAAAGAAGCTCATGGTCAAGGTGCTAATTAATGGAATTAAATCAAAGGGGGAAGAAAAGATAAAATGGAGAAGACAAAAATGGTGGGAGCGCCATGAATTAAAAATTCAATGAGCTCTTAGGAAGAATCGCCACTTGAATTCAAGGATCCATGATAAGATTCAAGATTTCAAGAAGAAAACCCTAGGAGAGCTCCACTCCTTTCAAGAGAATAATTATAAATTTTCATTCATTTTGACTAAAAGTGTGTACAATAGAAATGTTGACCCATTTAATGAAAGTGCAATGAGTCTAAGCTTAGAAATCTGAAATATTCTCCACCCTATGATAAAATGAGTGATCAATGGTGAGATGAGAGGCACCCTAGGCTGAGCACACTTTACAATTACAAGGCCCAAATTCAAGTATTAAAACAAATACATAATTGAAAGAAACTAATAGGCCTAAACAATTAAACAACTCGCTGGAAAATCTTGGTAGCATTCCAACATTAACTTCAAGCTCCATTTCCTCCTAGATGTAGTCCGAAATGGACTTTAGTGTCTTCATAGATTTTGTAGCCCTTTAAGTCATCTTTAAAACGCCACCAAGATGAATGTAATTGGAGTTTTTTAACTCACAATATGCTCTAAATACTGAACCTGATCAACACCCCGCTTGGAACATCCTGAAGTATCCAAACATTACATTCAAGCCCAATTTCCTCATATATGCAGTTACAATTGGGCTTTTGTATCTTCATAGCTTTTGTAGCCCTTGAAGTCAGCTTTAACGTGCCACCAAGAACAGCTCAATTGGAGTTGTGTAACCCAAGTTATGATCCGAATGCTAAATCTGGTCAGACAGTCAAAAACATAGCGAATTTTATTAGAAGATCAATTTATTAAAAAGTAAAATTGAGGAGTTTGTTGAACTTTTGGAGATGATCCTCCATCAAACCCTCCTTCTTGGATGGCCTTGATCTTGCTTTCATCCACTTGCACACCTTGCTCACTCACCACAAAACCAAGGAATATAACTTGATTGGTGGCAAATGTGCACTTCTCCTTGTTGGCATACAAATGTTGTTCCCTAAGCACTTTCAAAACAAGCTTCAAGTGTGTTAGATGCTCTAAGAAAGATTTGCTATAAATCAAGATATCATAAAAATAGACAACAACAAATCTTCCTAGAAACTCTCTTAACACATGGTTCATCAACCTCATAAAAGTGCTAGGTGCATTTGATAAGCCAAAGGACATGACAAGCCACTCATATAGTCCAAACTTGGTCTTAAACGCGATTTTCCACTCATCACATTCCTTCATCCTAATTTGGTGATATCCACTTTTAAGGTCAACTTTGGAGAATAACTTAACTCCATGTAGCTCATCAACTAGGTCATCTAGCCTAGGGATTGGGTGTCTATACCTTATAGTGATATTGTTAATGACTCTACAATCCATACACATTCTCCAAGTCCCCTCCTTCTTAGGCACTAAGATAACCGGTGAAGTACAAGGAGACAAGCTCTCCTTGACCCACCCCTTACTCATCAACTCTTCTACTTGCCTTTGCATTTCATGAGTCTCTTGAGGAGAACTCTTATATGTAGGCCGGTTGGGTAAGGGTGCTCCCGGTATTAGATCTATTTAGTGTTCAATCCCTCTAAGTGGGGGAAGACCTTGGGGAATTTCCTTAGGAAAGACATCTTCAAATTCCATCAACAATGACTCAAGGTCCTCTTGATTTCCTACCAAGTTAGTGCTCAAAACTAAAGGTGTAGGAAAGCATAGGAACATACTCTTCCTAGCTAGATACTTCTTCTTTAGCTCACCTCTCTCCATAAGCAAACTCTCACTGAGTTTCCCTTTTGCTTTGGCCTCGGTTTGCCTATCATTATGGTTGGCTACACACTTTCCTTTCGTCCTAGAATCACTAGTGGCATGTTTGGTAATTATCTTGGAACTCTCGGCCAAGACTAGTTTTCTACGGTGTTTGGTTTCCTTTTTCTTCTTTTCGGAGGAACTCTCGGCCAAGAATATCCTAGGACTTGAGCCCTCACTATTTTTCTCACTTTCCCTTTTTAATTTCATCTTTATTTGATCCTCACACACTTCCTTAGGTGACAAAGGCTTTAGGGTGACCTTCTTGCTCATATGAGAAAAAATATAGGTGTTGGAAACACCATCATGAATGGCATGTTTATCATATTGCCAAGGTCTCCCTAGTAAAAGGAGAGTGGCTTTCATAGGCACTACATCACACAACACATCATCTCTATATTTGCTTATGGAAAAGCTAATAAGAACTTGCTTATTAACCACCATTTCACCCTTATCACTCAACCATTGCAACTTATAAGGTTTAGGGTGTGGGGATGTCCTAAGTCCTAATTTATCTACTAGCCTAGTGCTAATTACATTAGTACAACTACCACTATCTACAATGAGAGAACCTACCTTCCCATCAACTAGGCACCTAGAGTTGAAGATGTTCTCCCTTTGGGAGTCATCCAACTCCTTGAGAGCACTCCCAAACATCTTTCTCACCATGAGGAGATCTCCATCCTCGGGTTGCTCCTCCTCACTACTAGTGCTCTCCTTTGGCTCTTTACTCTCACTAGATGAAGATTGAGAATCCTCACTAGTGATGTCACCATCAACTCTCACAACCATAGCTTTCTTGTTAGGACATTGGGAGGCAATGTGGTCATGCCCTAAACACTTAAAACATTTAATTGAACTAGGCTTGGAAGTAGAAGATTTTACCTCCTCACCTTTGGAGTCCTCACGGCCTAGTGATAAGTGCCAAATTATACATGTTTTCCTAGGTGTTTCCAGTCCATTTCCATCCATTTTCACTAGGTTTAGTTGTAGCTTAAACAAGAAAACACTGAAAATATCATATTTGTTTAGAGTTAGTCTTTGATTTAGTGTTTTGTTAGTTTGATAAGGTTTTCTTGTGTTTTTAAGTCATTTTATCTTCTTTTCTGTTAATTGTAGGTTGATGGAAGAGGGGATAGAAGCTTGGAAGGAAAGCCCATAGACCTAAGATGAAGACTTGGAGTGCAAGCCATCAAGAACAAGCTTATGGAAGCTCAGGTCAAGGCATCAGAGCAAGCAAACGCGCCTAGGCGCAAATCAGTGTTCATGGAGGCGCGAATTCACCCTCCTTGCTGTTCAAACGTGCCAAGGCGCACCTGTGGAACATGTTGGGGCGCAAGGGCGCGCCAGGGCGCGTGCTGGGGCGCGTTTCACCCCCCTTCTCTGACCAAACGCGCCAAAGCGCGAACAGAGGACCAAATGGAGGCGCCAGGGCGCGCCTAGCGCGAATGGGGGCGCGGGACAACCCCTTTCTCTGGACAAATGCGCCTAGGCGCGATTCTCTTAAGTGGGGGCGCGTTTCTCTGCTATAAAAGGAATCCTTGGGCGCAAAATCACAGATGGAATTCATAATTTAGTTTTTTTAGTTCCTTCCTCAGCACGCTTCTCAGATTTTCTCTCTTTTCCACCTTCGTTCTCCATCCTCCTCCATCAAACCTTGAAGATTCTGAGCTTGGAAGCTTGTGGAAGCAAGATCCAAGCATTCATGGAGTCAATCTTGTGTTTGAATTCCTTTTATCTTCCTTCTTTTCTCATTTCCATGTTAGGCTAGGTTCTAGGTTAGGGAGATTGGGGATTTTGATTCCAGAACTCTTGTAACGAATTCTTTATGTTAATTCAAATGTAATTTCATCTAATTGATTGATCTCTTCCTAATTACTGCTAATTCTTGAGATTTAATTCATGAAATTCAAATAGTGATAGGGATATTAATGTTTGAACTGAATTGAACTATTTCCTGAGGATTTGTATCTCGTTTCAATTATGCGATTGGAAGATTGATAGTTGAATTAGGAGAGGAAGTATATCACTATAGCTATGCATGAGTCTAGGAATAGAACTTGTATGCTATGAAATATTGTGAATTCATATGTTCGCTTCTTGAATGAATTTCTGTTTTCACCTTAGGAATTAGAGATTATAGTAGTCATTCAAAGTGACTAAAGACCTAGGAATAGGATTAGTCTACAGTATCACGAATTCTAGTCTCCAATTGAATGATATTTGCTGAATTGACATAGGAAGTAGTTACTTGAGGGAAGGATCAATTGAACCAATTCCCTAACTCTCTTCATCATTTTTGAAACCTAAACATTTACTGTCTTTCATTATTTGTTTTACAGTTTATCACTTAATTTTACATAATTGCCTATTTTTACACACATGATTCATCCATTGATCCATCCTAATAGCAAAACACGTTAAACATTCGATATTTCGCCAACTAGTCTCTGTGGTTCGACAACTCTTACTCACTATTTCTAAACTTGTAAACGACCGGTACACTTGCCGAAGTGTGAATTGAATAAAAAGTTCAACACCTAGCTTCCCTTTGGATGAAGAATGATATTCTTTCTTTCCCTTGTCCTTCCGTGATGACTTGTATGGTGTGTAGCTCTTCTTGAAGGTGCCCTTCCTCTTCAATTGATTCTCTATTTTCTCGGCTTTGTGAAGAGCATCTCCAAGGGTCATAAAATGTTGGAGCTCTAGTACATCTTGGATCTCATGGTTCAACCTATGGTTGAATCTTGCAAGAGTAGCCTCCCTTTCTTCTTGGTAGTCCGCCCTAAGCATAGTTAATTCAAGGTCCTTGTGGTATTCTTGAACACTCTTTGACCCTTGTGTTAGTCTTTGCAATTTAATATGTAAATCTCTAACATAAGAATGAGGCACAAACCTTTCCCTCATGAAATCTTTGAGTTGAGTCCATGAGGTGACTTGAGGTCTTCTTCTTGCAAATGAATCCACCAACACTTGATTCCACCACACTAAGGCATATCCTTCAAATTGTAGGATGGCTAGGTTCAACTTCTCCTCCTCCCTCAAGTGAGTATAGCATGAGTAAACTTGGTCCACCTTCATGACCCAATCCAAGTAGGATTCGGCCTCTCCATTTCCAACAAAGGGTGGAAGTTTGATCTTTGCATTTAGGCCACCTTGCCTTGCTCCACCTCCATATGGAAATGCTTGAGGTTTTCGGCCATGGTACTCTTGGGGAGTCTCTCTTCCTCTAGTTCTCCTCTCATCCTCAAAGGCATGGAATGCATCCTCTTCATTGATGTTACTTCCCTCCTCACTACCTCTAGGAGATCTATAGTCCCTTCTACTACTACTACCTCTTCTTTCCCCACTCCTTCTAAGATAGGCCTCTCTTTCTCTTCTCTCCATCTCTTCTTTTAAGGCTCTTTCCATGTCCCTCCTTCTATCCTCTTCCTCCCTCATTTTTCTGTGGCTCTCCTATCTCACCTCATTGACACTCTCTTTAAGCTCATTTTTGAGGTCATGATGCAAGCCTCGAGAGAATTGCAAGAACTGAACGGACCTTCATGCTTCAATGGAGTTTCTAGGTTTAAAATTGGGGCAAACGAGGATTTAAACAGAAAATGAAGAAAACAAACGGTTTAGAAGAGAAATGGAAGTGCCATGGCAAGTGCCAATAAGCTCAAGGTGGAATCGCCACAATGGATCAAGAAGCCATTGATAAGATTCAAGGTTCTTCACAAGAACTCTAGAGAGAAAATGCTCTCACACAAATTCTGAATTCTATATTCAATTTTCACCAAAAAGTTCTTTTACAATTCAGAGTGTTAAGTATTTATACTAGCTGGAGTGGCGCTAGCTTGCACTCCAAGCTTCTACTTTATATACATCACCTTCCTTAGAGGGAGAGACAACCAAAAACTAGAAAAACTGAGAAAATGCAAGTGGTAGTCGATTACTTAGTCGTGGTAATCGATTACCGGGGTCTTTGGATGTCCAGAAATGAAAGTGGCTCTGTGGTAATCGATTACCTAGTCGTGGTAGTCGATTACCAGGTCTTTAGAGGTCGAAAATGAGAGGTTGGCTCTGTGGTAGTCGATTACCAACAGTTGGTAGTCGATTACCATCCTGGAAGCATTCCAACGCTAACTTCAAGCTCGTTTTCCGTCTTGATGGAGGCCGAACTGGGTTTTGGCGTCTTCATAGCTTTTGTAGCCCTTGAAGTCTTCTTTAATTTTCCACCAAGAACGCCTCAATTGGAGTTGTGTAGCTCGAGTTATGGTCCGAATACTGAAACTGGTCACCTCAGTCAATTACCCAACTCTCTCACAAAACACTCATAAACTTTGGTTCAATTACAAACATAAGGCCGTGCACTTATTCACCAAGCAAGGCCCAAATTAATTGCTCCTAATCTAATTACAACTTTACAACATATTTAGAAGATTACAAGTCCCATTACAAAGTAAGGAGAAGTCTTGAGTTGAATCTTGGCTTTGACTTTTGAGTTGACTCTCAACTTCTTCTTGAATTCTTTTGTGCATGGCTCTTGTAACTATTCTTGTCAAGGATGGTCCTCCATCAGGTCATGTTGTAGACTCATGAATTTCTCCATCATGGCATCCATCACTCTTTGGGTCTTAGGAGATAATTCATTGTCCACACTTGAGGAACTCTCCATTACTGCAAGAAAAGGTTAGAACAAGAATAATAGAAGAGAATTAAAATTACTTTCTCACTCTCTAAGTGTTTGCACTCACACTCTTGTTTGCACACTTAAGAGGCTTTTTCTTAGAAGTTACCCTCTAACCTTTTTTTTTCCTCTCACTCTCACTTAGAGTTTCTTGGGAAACCTCTATCAATTATCAATATCCAATTTATCCAAGTGAAAGAGGAACAATTCAGCTACAAAGCTTAGGAGATCAAAAAAGACAAAAACTCTAGACAAAACTACTAGGAATTCAAAGAAGACAAGCAACAAAACAAGACTCAATGAACAAAATTAGCTACTCAAAATGGAAATTAATGACCAAGACAATGGCTAATATATTTATTGCACTAATAATGAAGGAAAACTAGTATTTAAAAACCCTAAAAATCTTTGAAACAAGAACTCAAAGAATGGAAGAAATCAAGTGCAATTTTGCTGGAAAATTTGACAGAACCGTCACCAAAACTTCCCAAACTTGTGAAAATTTATAAACATATCAAATGAGCTTGGAAAATTATGAAACCTTCCATTTGATCTAACATATATGTAAATTGAATGACCAAATTCCCAGAATTTAATAAAACAAAGGTTAGCATAATGAACCAACTGGAATCCGTAACTGTCATAGATTTCCGCCCAACCGTCGCCAAACTGCAACTTAGGCTTGTAAATTGGCTCAGTATGACTTGAAATTTTGGGGATTGGTTTGGGTGATATTTAGGCACAAAATAAGCTCAAATTAAGGTGTAGGGCAGCCATAATATGTCTAGGCACATGCAAAGCACACCACAAGTTCAAATATCATGCTATTAGCAAATTTGATCCAATTTGTAATATGCTATTATCATGCTTGAGCCAAATGAGTAATGATGCCACAATGAGCTTGGACACTAATTTTGTGGGTGTTTTTATGACCCAATTCACCAAGGTACTGTACTCAATTTTCCCAAAAATTTTCTACTAACAAGAGCTACTAATTTTTCACTCAATTTTTCTTCAAACTTTTTTTCTTGTATTTTTCTTTTCTTGAATTTTTCTTTGACTCTTTTCTTTGAATATTTTTTCTTGCTCTTTTCTTTTCTTTTGTTTTTCTATATTTTCTTTTGGCTATTCTTTGCTGGACAGTCCAAGTATAGGCTCAAATACTTAAGCAAGTCAAGTCAAACTTTGCTAACAAGCAAGATAATGCATGGTAGTGGTAACTTGAACTTATAATGAGCAATGCACATAGTAATCAAACATATAAGCACCAATTAAGCCAAGTATAATGCAGGGGATTCAAATTCCAGCAAAGAGGACTCAAAATACATTATGAGAAAATTCATCAAACACATGGGAGCTATTAACTAGAATGTGTCTAGCATGTAAAATAAGCCAGCCATGTATGATCTACCATGAGTGTCAGAACATATTCTCAATGTATTGGACAGCCAAGACACACAAAACAAACTCAACAAAATTTCAATTGAATCAAAAATTGAAATAAAAAATAAAGGAGCTAGACTCAATACCACAAGTGAAGAACAACTAGGTGAAGAACAAGCTCTTGATACCAAATTTGATGCAAACCCATGAGAAACTTGTAAGGGATCTTCATGGATAAGAAAAGGGGTGCACAATCTTTGCTAACAAGCAAAGATAATGCATGGTAGTGGTAACAAGCAAGATAATGCATGGTAGTGGTAACTTGAACTTATAATGAGCTAAAGATGTAGTAACAAAACATAGAAGCACTAATTAAGCCAATAATATTGCAGGGCAATCAAATTCAAGCAAAGAGGATACAAAATACACATTGAGAAAATTCATCATACACATGGGGCCCAAATTCAAGTCTTAAAACAAACACATAATTGAAGGAAACTAATAGGCCTAAACACTTAATCAATTCGCTGGAAAATCCTAGCAGCATCCAAATGTTAACTTCAAGCTCAATTTTCTCCAAGATTCAATCCGAATTGGGCTTTGGTATCTCATAGATTTTGTAGCCCTTTAAGTCAACTTTAAATGTCCACCAAGACAAACTTAATTGGAGGTGTGTAGCTCAAGTTATGCTCAAAATACTGAACCTGGTCAGGCACCCCACTGAAACATCCTAACAGTATCCAAACGTTAACTTCAAGCTCAATTTACTCCTAGATTCAGTTAAAACAGGGCTTTTGTGTCTTCATAGCTTTTGTAGCCATTTAAGTCATCTTTAAAAGTAAACCAAGATAAACTTAATTGGAGTTGTGTAGCCCAGGTTATGCTCGAAATACTAAACCTTGTCAGGCACCAAAAATAACAACGAATTTATTTCAAGCCCAATTTAAAAGAGTAAGGTCCTCCTTCTTCTTTGACTTTGATTTGAGCATTGATCTCCTCTTCTAGCTTTGAGTTGGAGAGTTGTTGGGCTTTTGGAGATGTTCCTCCATCAGATTGGGGCACCCCTTTACTTATCCATGAAGATCCCTTACAAGTTCCTCATGGGTTTGCATCAGACGATCACGAGGGTAGGAATCTGATCTAACCAAGAATGTAATTTGAATAACCGAGAGAAGGTAGTTAGAATAATTAGTGGTGAAGTCGGGAACCCAATCACCTTCTTGATCATAATTAATTCTCGCATTTTACATAATTTCCATAATTATTTTCTGATTAAATTTTAAACCTTCTACTTACCGTAGAAATCTTAAATAAAATAAATTTAAATTTTTTGTCCTCGTGGAATCGACAACCCTGTTCTAAATACTTATTACTTCACGGTTGTGGTATACTTGCCATAGCTAGCGAACAGTGTACTCACCGTTTGCGCGCATCAAGTTTTTGGCGTCGTTGCTGGGATTAAGCCAAATTGAAATTTATTCCTATTTTTATTCTACTACTTCTCTTATTTCATTGTTGAAAACTCTCCTTCCTTGTATAACATTATTTCACCCTTTCACTTGGTTCAAGAATTGAATTGTTTTGCTGGAGATTTATAAAAACATTTAGACATGAAGTGAAACTGTTGGCCAAAGACTTTGGCTCAAAGTTCTCGTGACAACTTGAAGTTGGGATCACCTATTGAATTACCTCCTGGTTTAGCGGACAACAAGCGCACTCATTTCATTATTTATTTCAGAAGGGTATGCAAATTTCATGATCTTTCAGCTGAACATCTAAGAAGTTTCTTCTTTGAATGTGACCATGTTGTCGGGATAGAGAACAAAGAGCTGGCCAGATTAATATACTTCCCATAAAGGAATGGCTCCAATCATAACTTGGGAAGACCTAGAAACCAATTTTTATATGCAGGTTCATGAACGAAGAAAAAAGGACGAGCTTACTCCGAGCCATTTACACCTTCAAGAAGAAAGATGGGGAGAATTTTTCACAAGCGTGGCACTGATTCACAGTACTCCTCAGCAAGTGTCAAGGAGAAAATATGGACATTGGCGCACAAGTGGATATATTCCTTCTGGGGTTGACAGTAGAAGATTTGAATGATATCGACATAGCAGTTGGAGGTAGCTTGCGAGATATGAAAACATCTGAGGAAAGCGTGGAATTATTTGAACTAATGGCACGCTCACCGTACTTAGGTCGTAAAGCATCACTAATTAAAAAGGAGGAACCAGCAATTGGCCCTGATTTCATGGCTAAACTAGATGTTATAATACAACTAATGGAGAAACAACTATCAATCCAAAATGCATCGGCTGCATCGGAGCCCCAACCCTGCATGAACTCCCGCACTACATGTAAAGGTAAGCCCCTAACTAAAACTGATTATATTACTCACGAGAGTGTTAATTTTATAGGGCAGAGGCAATCAAAGGGTAGCCAAGACAGCCAATCAAACCAAAACCAAGAAGATCAACATAATTCCTCGGAGACTTTAGCTACACCTCTCAATTCTGAAATAGAACCATTGATAAAGAAACTCATTTAGGGACAAAGAATAATAGCCAAGGCACACCGATTTCTAGTGGAGTCCTACACCACACAAGTAGAGGAAAGTCGAGACATTAAGCACACCTTGAAAGAACTTTTCACTTAGTTTTCTCCAAAGACACCAAATCCCATAGATTCTAAGGAACATACTAAAGCAATCACCTTAAAAGGAGGTAAGGAGATACCTGGTGATGGAGGACCATCTCCAAAAGCTCAACCAAACTCTCCAACCTTACTTTTCAATTTTGGGCTTCTAATAAAATTCGCTGCTGATTTTTGCATCTGACCTGTTTCAGTATTTCGATCATAACTCGAGCTACACAAGTCCAATTGAGGCGTTCTTGGTGCCAAATTAAAGAAGACTTCAAGGTATACAAAAGCTATGAAGACACCAAAACCCAGTTCGAACTGCAACTAGTTGGAAAATGAGCTTGAAGTTAGCGTTGGAATGCTTCCAGGAATTTTCAGCGAAATGTTTTAATGTTTAGGCTTATTAGTAGTTTTCTTTCAATTATGTAATTGTTTTAAGGATTTAATTTGAGCCTAAACTTGTAATAAACAAATAATTAGTGACCCTTAGATAGGATTCTAATCCAAGGGTTAAGCTTAGAAGCTTGGAGTGCAAGCTTGGCACCATGACCATTAGATGAGGATACTAATCCAAGGGCTAAGCTTAGAAGCTTGGAGTGCAAGCTTAATGCCATAACCGTTGGATGAGGATCTACATCCAAGGGTGGAGGATTGATCCTTGTCCTCCAAGCTAATCAAGCTTCCACCACAAGCTTCCCTTCATAGCCATTAGATTAGAATATAATCCAAGGGTGGACATTATTTCCTTCCATAGCAAGCTAAGCACCACACCTTAGTAGTATAAATAGGATTTCCTTTGTAATTCATACACTTTTTGATTAATTGAGAATTGAAATTCAGAATTTGAGAGTGTTTTCTCTCTTGTGTTCTTGTGAAGAACCTTGAATCTCATCAATGGCTTCCTTGCTCCATTATGGCGGTTCCACCTCAAGCTTATTGACACTTGCCATGGCGCTACCATTTCTTTTCTAAACTGTTTTCTTCTTTCTTTTCTCCTTGAGGCCGTGAGCTTCTTCTTCCTAAACACCAAGCCAACATTGAAGCATGAAGGTCCACACATCTTGAAGCTATTCTCCTTGAGGATTGCATCACCTGGAAACCCAAGAACACTAATAGAGTTTCCAGACGCAACATGGGTAAGTGAGGACAAGGAAGAGACCACAGAGAGCCTTGTAAAGCACCTTCCAGCAGAAAGAGAACCGGATAAAAACGAAGTCACCTTGGAGGAAGGAAAGAAAGATAGTGCAGCCGCATATGTGCCACCTATTCCTTACCTAAATAGACTCAAAAAAGGTAGAGAGGATGCACAAGCAAACCAGTATGCTAAGTTTTTGGAAGTGTTCAAAAAGATGGAAATCGATGTACCCATCTTGGAGGCCTTGCAGCAAATGCCAACTTATGCAAAATTCATGAAAGAGTGTTGCACCAAAAAAAGAAAGTTCCCAGATGATGAGAAGGTGATACTTAATGAAGAATTCAGTTCTATACTTACTAACAAGTTACCACTTAAACAGAAAGATTTGGGCAGTTTCACCGTTCCTTGTCACATTGGTAATGAGTACTTCCACAAATATCTGCTGGACCTTGGCGCAAGTTTCAATCCCATGCCTCGTTCTATCTTTCTAAAGTTGGTGGTGAGGTAGTTGAAACCTACCCGAGTATCACTACAATTAGCGAACTGCTCTTTAGCATATATGAAGGGGTTACTTGAAGACGTTCTAGTGAGGGTTGACAAGCTATGCATACCAGTATATTTAATCATGTTAGACATGGAAGAAGACCAAGAAGTTCCGCTGATTTTGAGGAAACCATTTTTAGCAACAGCTGGAGCATTGATTGATGTAGCATAAGGCAAGTTGGAGTTGAAAGTCCTCGGACAGCAACTTACCTTCAATGTATTTGAAGCAAGTAAACAACCTACAGATCTAGACACTTGTTACATGATAGATGACATTGACTACCTCTCAACGGATCCTACATTCACTTTATCGGAAGCTCCATTAGCTGCGTACATTATGAACCTCAACCTATTGAATGAATTAAGGGTGATTGCCTTGAAGACAGCCATGCACTTCTTCAAGCAACAGGTAAGAATTTTAAAACAGAAATTGATGTTATTACTAACAAGGAGAAAGATGAAGTTTTTACTGAACCACCAAGCCTTGATTTAAAGGAACTGTCACCACACTTGAAATACATCTTCCTTGGGAGCGACAATTCATATCCGGTCATTGCAAATTCTGCACTAACTGAAAAAGAAACCGAAAAGCTGGTGAGGGTATTGAGAGAACACAAATCAACGATTGGCTGGCACATATCCGATCTCAAAGGTATAAATCCTTCCTTTTGCAATCATAAAATTTATATGGAGGATAACTATAAACCTAAAGTCCAGCCACTACGAAGGCTAAATCCAACCATGATGCAAACCCATGAGAAACTTGTAAGGGATCTTCATGGATAAGCAAAGGGGTGCCCAATCTTCATTCACCCATCATTCAACACTCAATTGTTTTGAAGTAGCCTGCGGAATTAACACTAGAAATCACAGTTTAGGATAAAGAAGAAGAAATAGCAAAAATGGAAGAAGGAAGAAGTGTGGTAAACGCCATGGATGAAGCACCCAATAAGCTTGGTTGGAGAATCGCCACTTGGATCATGGATCCATGATAAGATTCAAGGTTCTTGGAAGAAACCCTAGGAGAGCTTTCTCCTTTTCTCAAGACACAAGTCTTAGAAATTCTATTTCATTAATTTTGACCAAAAGTGAGTACAATAGAAATGTTGACCAACTTAAATGAAAGTGCAATGGGCCTAAGGTTAGAAATCTGAAATGTTCTCCACCCAAGGATGAAATGAGTGATCAATGGTGAGATGAGAGACACCCTAGGCTGAGTACACTTCAAAATTACAAGGCCCAAATCCAAGTCTTAAAACAAATACATAATTAAAAGAAATTAATAGGCCTAAAAAATTAAAAAAAACTCGCTGGAAAATCCTGGTAGCATTCCAACATTAACTTCAAGCTCCATTTCCTCCTAGATGCAGTCCGAACTAGGATTTGGTGTCTTCATAGATTTTTTAGACCATTAAGTCAGCTTTCAAATGCCACCACTACGAAATTAATTGGAGTTTTGTAGCCCACATTATCCTTGAAATACTGAACCTGGTCAGCACCCCGCTAGAACATCCTGGCAATATCCAAACGTTACGTTCAAGCCCAATTTCCTCCTAGATGCAGTTAGAACTGGTCTTTTGTGTCTTTTTAGCTTTTGTATCCCTTTAAGTCAGCTTTAAAAAGACATTTATAACAAATAAATTAGAGTTGTGTAGCCCAAGTTATGCTCCGAATATTAAACCTGGTCAGACAGTCAAAAACATAGCGAATTTTATTAGAAGCTCAATTTATTAAAAAGTAAGGGTGAAGAGTTTGTTGAACTTTTGGAGATGGTCCTCCATCAAACCCTCCTTCTTGTGGCCAAATTGTCCTCAAGTTGCCTTAGCTTCTTACCCACATAACAAATTCCACCCGGATCAAAGATCAAGCAAACTCTATCAAATTTAACATTTAATAACAAGATGCTTTGTCTACTAATATCATTAACACAATGTAGAGAACTAAAGGAAGAATGCAAGTGATTTTCTATGATAAAACCCAAACTCCAAGGAGTCTCTAATTCCTCCTTTAAATGTATAGTTACTAGTTCTTTAATCCATGTGTACTCCACTTTGTTAAAATTCTTCTTTAAGATACTTCTTTTAGGTATAGAAGCTTGTGGTGTTCCCTCTTTCTTATATTCATTCTTCCACCTAAAAGGATATTCAACATAAAAAAGAGAACCATTAGTAGGTTTAAGTAAGAATTCCAGCTTTGTATTCTTAAATATTTTCCAAGGTATAATGCCATGAGACTTTATTGTGTCACAAAAAGTGTTGTGCAAATTAGAATTAATAGGAGAAGTAAGAGGCAAGGAAGTCTCCCTTTTTGATAATGCATAATCTTCAAGTACTCCTTTCCCTCTTCCCAAGTGACTCCATGGTTCCTCTATGCACAACTTCTCACTTGGTCCTTGAATACAATACTTCTTGAAAGTGATTCCTTTGGACATCTCACAAGGTATCTTTGGTCTTATATCCTTCATGCCTTTGCTACCAAACACCTCACATTGATTCAGCCATGCTTCTTTGGGAAACAACCTAATAACATTCTTTAGACAAAGATTAACATAAGCATAAACAAGTGCATCATATAAAGAACTAAGCTCAAACTTCCCTTTAGTTAATCTCTCAAGCATCAAGTATTCCTTTATCTTATGATTACCTACACATTGCAAGCTCAAAGAAATGGGGTTAGGTAAGCATAAAAATATGGATTTCCTAATGAGGATTTCTCTCTTAATCTCATGGGTAGCCTTTCACAAGTTAACTCTTTTTTTCAACCTTTCACACTTGTTTTTACCTTTAGAATCAATAGTGGCATTTCTTGTAATTAATTTTGAAGTCTCGGCCAAAACATGTTTTCCACTTGATTTTGAACTTTCAATTGTTCTCTTGGCCAAGGCTTGTTGCCTCTCACTTTCTCTTTTAATTTTCATCTTTAATTGGTCTTCAGAAACCTCTTGTGGACTTAATGGCTTAAGGTTAACCTTTTTACCTCCATGAGAAAAGACATAAGTGTTAGATAATCCATCATGTATTGTATTTCTATCATATTGCCAAGGTCTTCCTAGTAAGATATGTGATGCTTCCATAGGGACTATGTCACAAAGTACATTATCATGATACTTACCTATGGTGAAAGCTATCAAGACTAGTCTATCAATTACTAGTTCACCTTTATCACTAAGCCATTGCAATTTATATGGTTTTGGACGTGAATAAGTTTTCAAACCTAATATATTAACTAGTCTAAAACTAACTACATTTGTACAATTACCACTATCTATAATAAGAGAGCATACCTTCCCTTCCACTAAGCATCTTGAGTGGAAAATGTTCTCTATTTCTGTATCATCCAAGTCTTTGCATGAACTTGCAAGCATCCTCCTCATTATCAACAAGTATCCTTCTTCGGGTGCTAAGCTTGATTCACTTCCTTCTCCTCTTGAATCCTTACTACCACTTGAAGAATCTTGTGACTCATCACTATTAATATCTCCATCCACTCTCACAACCATAGTTTTCTTATTGGGACATTGAGAAGCAATATGACCATGACCCAAACATTTAAAATTTTTAATTGAACTAGGCTTAGACTTTACCTCCTTACCCTTTGAATCCTCTCGGTCATGCTTGGTTTTAGATGAAGAAGTATACTCCTTCTTCCCCTTGTCCTTCCAAGATGATTTGTATGGTATGAAAGACCTCTTGCAAGTTGTTTTCCTCTTCAATTGACTCTCAATCTTCATGGCCTTATGCAAAGCATCTCCAAGAGTGACATAGTGTTGGAGCTCTAGGATGTCTTGAATGTCATGGTTCAAACCATGGATGAATCTAGCAATGGTGGCCTCCCTTGCCTCTTGGTAGTCCACCCTGAGCATAGTCAATTCAAGGTCCTTGTAGTATTCTTGAACACTCTTTGACCCTTGTGTTAGTCTTTGCAATTTAACATGTATATCTCTAGTGTAAGAGTGAGGAACAAACCTTTATTTCATGACATCCTTCAATTGAATCCAAGAAGGGAATTGTGGCCTCCTCCTAGCAAAATCATCCACTAACACTTGATTCCACCATATTAGAGCATACCCTTCAAATTCTAGAATGGCAAGGTTCAACCTCTCTTCATCCCTCAAATAGTTGTGGCAAGAGAACACTTGTTCCACCTTCATCACCCAATCATAGTAGGAATCGGCTCCACCTTCTCCCAAGAATTGAGGTAGCTTAATCTTGGTGGGAACTCCACCTTGCCTTGCTCCTCCACCATAGGGAAAAGCTTGAAAGGTTTGGCAATAACCACTAGGTGATCTTCTCTCTATATTTCTCCTCTCATTTTCATAGTTTTGGAAGGCATAGTCTTCATCAAAGTTACTCTCTCCCACACTCTCTCTAGGTGAGGCATACTCTCTCCTACTACTACTCCCTCTTCTCCCACTTCTCCTCTCATGAGTCTCTCTTTCTCTTATTTCATTCTCTTCTCCTAATGTTCTTTCATATTCCCTCCTTCTATCCTCTTCCTCCCTCATTCTCCTATGACTCTCCTCCCTCACCTCATTGACACTCTCTTTAAGCTCATTCTTGAGGTTGTGTTGAAAGTGCATAAATTTCTCCATCGTGGCATCCATAACCTTTTGGGTTCTAGGAGATAATTCATTTCCAACACTTGGGAAACTATCCATTGCTGCAAGGAAGATGTTAGAAGCAAAATAATATAAGAGAATTAAATATCCTTTCCACTCACTAAGTGTTTCTCTCAACACTCTTGTTTGCACACTTAAGAGGCTTTTTTTAGAATGTACTCTCTAACCTTTTTCCTCTCACTCTCACTTATGGTTTCTTGAGAAACCCTTATCAATTATCAATGTCCAAATAATCCAAGTGAAAGAGGAACAATTCAGCTATAAAGCTTAGGAGATCAAAGAAGACAAAATGATGCAAGCCTCGTGAGAATTGCAAGAATTGAACGGACCTTCATGCTTCAATGGAGTTTCTAGGTTTTCAAATTGGGGAAAAACGAAGATGTAAACAGAAAAGGAAGAGAACAAACGGTTTAGAAGAGAAATGGAAGCGCCATGGCAAGTGACAATAAGCTCAAGGTGGAATCGCCACAATGAATCAAGAAGCCATTGATAAGATTCAAGGTTCTTCACAAGAACTCTAGAGAGAAAATGCTCTCACACAAATTCTGAATTCTATATTCAATTTCCAAAAGTTCTTTACAATTCAGTTTGTTAGGTATTTATACTAAATGGAGAAGTGCTAGCTTGCAGCCCAAGCTTCTAACCTATATACAGTTATGTATTTAAATGGAGAAACAGCCCAAAGTTCAGAAAAGCTGAGAATTGCTCGTGGTAATCGATTACTGAGTTGTGGTAATCGATTACCAAGGAGCTTTGGGTGTCCAGAATTGAAATTGTCTCAGTGGTAATCGATTACCTGGTCGTGGTAATCGATTACCACAGTGCCAACCTCTCAAGTAATCGATTACCATGTTGTGGTAATCGATTACCATCCTGAAACTGGAAGTATTTCTGCCTTGGATGTGCATTTATTCACTAAACAAAGCCCAAATTAATTTCTCCTAACCTAATTACAACTTTACAACATGTTTAAAAGGTTACAAGTCCTATTACAAATTAAGGAAGAGTCTTGAGTTGAATCTTGGCTTTGACTTTTGAGTTGACTCTCTACTTCTTCTTGAATTCTTTTGTGCATGGCTCTTGTAACTCTTCTTGTCAAGGATGGTCCTCCATCAAACCCTCCTTCTTATGGTCAACTTGTCCCCAAGTTGACTTAGGTTCTCACCTACAAAAAATTCCACCCGGATCAAAGGTTAAACATGGTTCATTAAATTTGTTGTTAGATGATGCAAAATATAAGCAAACTTGTTTCTTATAGTCATGGCATAGGTGGTCCTTTAATTTTCTACACCTACTAAAGTTACTAGTTTGCAAATCATATGAATTAAATTGTTTTCTATAATCAACAACATCAACTAATGAAGTGCAAGTAGAAGTTATTTGATCCTTCAAAACATATCCCAAACTCTTTTGTTTAAACCCATGCAATTGTGGGGTACCCTCCTTCTTAAACTCTTTGATCAGCCTAGAAGGAAATCCAACATTATGAAAACTAAATGCATTACGTACAGCCAACAATTCCATTTCAAGATCATGGGAATCTAATATGCAATTTGAAATGAGTAAGAGTTAAGGAATTCTTCCCCAAAGTTAGCTTATAACTCTTAACCACTACCTCTCCTTTATGATGTTTGTTCCATGGTTTCATGACACTTAACTTCTTGTTTGTACCTATAGCACAAGCAACCTCAAAACAAGAGTTAGGGTAAAAAGGAATTCCAAACTTAATAGCAAAATCATACTTCCCATTCAAGTGTCTTTCCCACCATAGGCTCTCTTTTCTTCCAAGATTACCTACAAGAGAAGAACTCAAAGAAGTAGATGTGGGTAAGCATAAGAATATGGATTTCCTAGCTAAAAAGTCTCTCTTGAGTTCACTCTTTTCCATCAAGAAGTTATCTTTCTTATCATTCTTTTTACTTTTCATTTTATCAAGTTTATGGACCTTAGGGTTAGATAACTTCCCTTTCAATTTTCCTCCCTTGGAGCTCTCGGCCATAGACTTGTCTCCATGCTTGGGTGTGCCTTTGGAGCTCTCGGCCAAGGTAAACTTCTTCTCTTGGTCCCTTTTAAACTTCATTTTTATTTGGTCTTCACAAACCTCTTTAGGTGATAATGGCTTTAGTGTGACCTTCTTACCTACATGAGAGAAAATGTAAGTATTGGCAACTCCATCATGTATAGCTTTTCTATCAAATTGCCAAGGCCTACCAAGGAGTAAGTGTGTGGCCTCCATAGGAACAACATCACAAAGTACTTCATCATTATACCTTCCTATGGTGAAAGAAATAAGAACTTGCTTATCTACCACTAACTCTCCTTTCTCACTTAACCATTGTAATTTGTAAGGTTTGACATGTGAAGAAGTTTTCAAGTTTAATTTATCTACTAACCTAGTACTAACTACATTAGTACAACTACCACTATCTATAATTAAAGAGCATACCTTCCCTTCAATTGTGCATCTAGTATGGAAGATATTCTCCCTTTGTGATTCATCAAGTTCTTTACTTACATTGCCAAGCATCCTCCTCACCATCAAGAGATCTCCTTTCTCGGGTTGTTCATAGGTAGAATGCTCACTTGCACTTGATGCTTCACTCTCACTAGATGATGAGCTTGAATCTTCACTTGTAATCACTCCATTCTTCATCATCATAGCTTTCTTGTTTGGGCAATGAGAGGCTATGTGGCCATGACCTAGACATTTGAAACATTTAATAGAACTAGGTTTAGAAGTGTTAGGAACTACCTCTTTTACCTTAGGTGTGTCTCGGTCCAACTTGTTCCTTTGGTTGGAATAGCCCTCCTTCTTGCCTTTGTCTCTCCATGATGAAGTATGTGAAGTAGAGGATCTCTTAAAGGTTGTCTTCCTCCTTATTTGTTGTTCAATCTTTTCAGCCTTGTGAATGGCATCCTCAAGTGTCACATAGCTTTGGAGTTCAAGAATATCTTGGATCTCTCTATTAAGTCCATGAGTGAACCATGCAAGTGTAGCTTCCCTATCTTCTTGGTAATCACATCTTAGCATAGTCAACTCTAGGTCTTTGTAATATTCTTGTACGCTCCTAGAGCCTTGGTTCAATCTTTGAAGTTTGATGTGGAGATCTCTCACATAAGTAGGTGGTACAAATCTTCCTTTCAATGCATCCTTTAGTTGAGTCCATGAAGTCACTTGTGGTCTTCTCCTTCTTTCAGCATCAACAAGGATTTGGTTCCACCACACTAGTGCATAGCCTTCAAACTCCAAGATAGCTAAGTTGAGCTTTTTCTCCTCATTAAGCATAGGGTAACATGAGAACACTTGGTCTAGTTTCATCACCCACTCTAGGTATGTTTCGGCACTCCCTTCACCATTAAACTTTGGTAGGTTAAGCTTTAGGTTCCTCTCATCTATCCTACCTTCTCCCTCAAAGAAGTGATTGCCACGACCATACCCTCCATATCCTCCATATCCTCCATAATTTTCTCTTCTTCCTCTCCTTCTATCTTCCTCATATTCTCTATAATCATGGTCATCCTCATAATTGCTTCCTCCTTCACTATCCCTAGGTGAAGAATGATTTCCTCTATGATTTCTTCCTCTCCCAACTCCTCTAGGGTCATGGTTGTCTCGGTTATCACTTGTTTCCCCATGGTTTCTTTTCTCAAGTTCTTTCCTTAACCTCCTTTCCTCCTTAGCTCTCCTCTCTTGGTCAAATCTCTCATCTAAACTAGCTTGCATCATGGTTTTCATCAAGTCCATCATCTTCTTGGTTTTAGGTGAAAGATCATTTCCTATGCTAGGAGAACTATCCATGGCTGCACAAGAAAGGTTAGATAACAAATGAAAGTATATAAAAGATCCTTTCCACTCTCTAAGTGTTTCACTCTAGTAGCACTCGTGTATCACACTTTCAAGACTCTTTCTCTAATGTTCTCTCTTGTCTCTTTCCACTCAACCTCTCTTTAAACTCTTGTTGAAACCTCTAATCAATTATCAAGGTCTTTGTTTCCAAAGTGAAAGAGGAACGATTCTAGAGTTGAGCTTAAGAATTCCAAAGGATACAAACTCAAGACAAAACCTTAAGAATCCAATAGAAGACAAGCAATAAAGACAATTGAAAGAATTAAGCTACTCAAATCAATGAATGAAACAATGTGACAATGGAAACAAACTATGATGTAGTTATAGGAAGCAATGAGACAATTTGTAAGCAAGTTTTGACACAAAAACAAAGTGGTAATCGATTACTGAGGTTTGGTAATCGATTACTACCGAAGCTATGAATGTCCAGAACACAAATTGGAACAGTGGTAATCGATTACTAGTTCGTGGTAATCGATTACTACCGAGGCTATGAATGTCCAGAACACAAATTGGAACAGTGGTAATCGATTACTAGTTCGTGGTAATCGATTACTACCGAGGCTATGTCTTTCTGCACCTTGTTCACAAATGCAGTTCACCACTACCAAGCACAATGCACACCTCAAGTTCAAGAATCAAAATTATTAGCACTTCAAACTCAAGTTTTAGGTGTAATGCTTAGTCCTAAGTGTCTTTATAATCCAAAGCTCATTGAACCACTAATTTGATGATGAATAGAGGCTCATTCAGTCATGATACTGCACTTGCATAATGTTTCTTTCTTACTTCACTTGATTTTCACTTCAATTTCACTTTTCTAGTTTTCTCTTCTTTGAATTTTTCTTTTCTTGCTATTCTTTTTCTTGTAATCTTTTCTTTTGTTTTCCTTTTCCTTTTGACTTGTATAATATTTTCTTGATTTTTCTTTGTTGTACTAGACTTAGGAACCTAAGACTAAAGCAAATTTGAGTCAAAAATTGCTAATAACAAAGATTATGCAGAAGAAAGCTACTTGACTTGTAGTGTACAGCACACAAAGCAATGTGAACAACACTCAGAAAACAGGGGAATACATGAATTCAACAATTTTGTAGATCTGGAATTTTTTTCAAAAGGAAACTCAATTATAAGATGAAGACAACTCAAGGAACATGTGAATTACTCAAACAATTCAAGCAATCACAGATCTATAACAGAATTTCAAGAAAACGAAAATTCAAGGTAGAACTCAAAAATACCCAAAAAACAGGGACTGCACTAAGCAAAAAGATGAAAAACGAAAATTCAAAGTTCAAGACTCAAACCAGATTGAACGAAGCTCCAATTGAAGTAGAACAAGCTCTAGATACCGAATTTGATGTGGTATCAAGAGAAACAAGCTCTGATTAAAAAATTTGATGCAAGCCTCGTGAGAATTGCAAGAATTGAACGGACCTTCATGCTTCAATGGAGTTTCTAGGTTTTCAAATTGGGGATAAACGAAGATGTAAACAGAAAAGGAAGAGAACAAACGGTTTAGAAGAGAAATGGAAGCGCCATGGCAAGTGCCAATAAGCTCAAGGTGGAATCGCCACAATGGATCAAGAAGCCATTGATAAGATTCAAGGTTCTTCACAAGAACTCTAGAGAGAAAATGCTCTCACACAAATTCTGAATTCTATATTCAATTTCCAAAAGTTCTTTACAATTCAGTTTGTTAGGTATTTATACTAATTGGAGAAGTGCTAGCTTGCAGCCCAAGCTTCTAACCTATATACAGTTATGTATTTAAATGGAGAAACAGCCCAAAGTTCAGAAAAGCTGAGAATTGCTCGTGGTAATCGATTACTGAGTTGTGGTAATCGATTACCAAGGAGCTTTGGGTGTCCAGAATTGAAATTGTCTTGGTGGTAATCGATTACCTGGTCGTGGTAATCGATTACCACAGTGCCAACCTCTCAAGTAATCGATTACCATGTCGTGGTAATCGATTACCATCCTGAAACTGGAAGTATTTCTGCCTTGGATGTGCATTTATTCACTAAACAAAGCCCAAATTAATTTCTCCTAACCTAATTACAACTTTACAACATGTTTAGAAGGTTACAAGTCCTATTACAAATTAAGGAAGAGTCTTGAGTTGAATCTTGGCTTTGACTTTTGAGTTGACTCTCTACTTCTTCTTGAATTCTTTTGTGCATGGCTCTTGTAACTCTTCTTGTCAACGATGGTCCTCCATCACAAAACTTCTAGACAAAACTATGTAGGAAACAAGGAAGACAAGCAACAAAAACACTACTCAATGAATAAAATTTAGCTACTCAAAAGGAGAATTTATATGAGACAATGACTACTCTAGCTAATACAAATAAAATGAAGGAAAAAACACTTTAAAACTGGAAAAATTTAAATCAAAGAACTCAAAGACTTTGGACACAAGAATAAGTACCAATGCTGGAAAATTTTTCAGACAACGGTTATTAATTTTCCCAAATTGTGAGCACTCAAAAGCATATGAAATGGTGTTGGGAAATTATGAAACCTTCCAGTTGAGATTATACATGTATATACTATCAAATCAAGCCCCAAACAGCCATCAAAACCCAGGCTAACACGTTGAATAAAGAGCAAACCTAAACCGTCACAGAAATCTGAAAAACCGCCACTAACAGCTAGAATTTGCAATGGAATTTGTCCAATTTGTCACGAATTTGTGGGGTTTGTTCTTGATGAATTTAAGGCACAAAATAAGCTCAAAATAGGCGGAGGACAGCCACAAAACAGAGGTCAAAATACAGGGCAAAACAGGGCTTATATATATAGGCACATTCAAAGCACACCACAAGTTCAAATATCATGCTATTAGCAAATTTGATCCAATTTGTAATATGATGCTTGAGCCAAATGAGTAATGATGTCACAATGAGCTCGGACACTAATTTTTTGGGTGTTTTTATGACCCAATTCACCAAGGTATTGCATTCAATTTTCCCAAAAATTTTCTACTAACAAGAGCTACTAATTTTTCACTTAATTTTTCTTCAAATTTCTTTTCTTGTATTTTTTATTTTCTTGAATTTTTCTTTGAATATTTTCTCTTGCTCTTTTCTTTTCTTTTGTTTTTCTATATTTTCTTTTGGCTATTCCTTGCTAGAAAGTCCAAGTATAGGCTCAAATACTCAAGCAAGTCAAGTCAAACTTTGCTAACAAGCAAGATAATACTTGATAGTGGTAACTTGAACTTATAATGAGCATTGCACATAGTAATAACACATATAAGGACTAATTAAGCCAAATATAATGCAGGGGATTTAAATTCCAACAAAGGGACTCAAAATACATATTGAGAAAATTCAACAAACACATGGGGGCTATCAACTAGAATGTGTCTAGCATATAAAATAAGCCATGTATGATCTACTATGAGTGTCAAAACATCTCTTCAATATATTGGACAACCAAGACACAAAAAATAAACTCAACAAAAATTCAATTGAATCAAAAATTGAAATAAAAAAGATAGGAGCTAGACTCAATACCACAAGTGAAGAACAACTAGGTGAAGTACAAGCTCTTAATACCAAATTTGATGCAAACCCATGAGAAACTTGTAAGGGATCTTCATGGATAAGCAAAGGGGTGCCCAATCTTCATTCACCCATCATTCAACACTCAATTGATTTGAAGTAGCTTGCGGAATTAACATTAGAAATCACAGTTTAGGACAAAGAAGAAGAAATAGCAAAAATGGAAGAAGGAAGAAGTGTGGTAAGCGTCATGGATGAAGCACCCAATAAGCTTGGTTGGAGAATCGCCACTTGGATCATAGATCCATGATAAGATTCAAGGTTCTTGGAAGAAACCCTAGGAGAGCTTTCTCCTTTTCTCAAGACACAAGTCTTAGAAATTCTATTTCATTAATTTTGACCAAAAGTGAGTACAATAGAAATGTTGACCAACTTAAATGAAAGTGCAATAGGCCTAAGGTTAGAAATCTAAAATGTTCTCCACCCAAGGATGAAATGAGTGATAAATGGTGAGATGATAGACACCCTAGGCTGAGTACACTTCACAATTACACGGTCTAAATCCAAGTCTTAAAACAAATACATAATTAAAAGAAACTAATAGAGCTAAACAATTAAAAAACTCGCCAAAAAATCCTACTAGCATTCCAATGTTAACTTCAAGCTCCATTTCCTCCTAGATGCAGTCCGAACTGGGATTTGGTGTCTTCATAGATTTTGTATCCCTTTAAGTCAGCTTTCAAATGCCACCAAGACGAAATTAATTGGAGTTTTGTAGCCAACATTATCCTCGAAATACTGAACTTGGTCAGCACCCCGCTGGAACATCCTGGCAGTATCCAAACGTTACTTTCAAGCCCAATTTCCTTCTAGATGCAGTTAGAATGGGGCTTTTGTGTCTTCATAGATTTTGTATCCCTTTAAGTCAGCTTTAAAAAGACACCAAAAACATATAAATTGGAGTTGTGTAGCCCAAGTTTTGCTCTGAATACTAAACCTGGTCAGACAGTCAAAAACATAGCGAATTTTTGGAGATGGTCCTCCATCAAACCATGAAGGAGGTCATAAAAAAGAGGTAATTAAATTATTAGATGCTGGAATTAATTACCATATTTCTGACCGCCCTTGGGTTAGCCCAACCCAAGTAGTTCCAAAAATGTGTGGGATGACAGTTGTGGCCAATGAAAACAATGAGTTGATACCAATAAGAACCGTTACCGGATGGAGAATGTGCTTAGACTATAGAAAGTTGAATGAAGTAACAAGGAAAGACTGTTTTCCCTTACCATTCATGGACCAAATGCTTGAAAGAATTGTTGGACAAGAATACTACTGTTTCTTAGATGGCTACTCCAGATATAATCAGATTCACATTACTCCGGAAGACCAAGAAAAGACCACCTTCACATGCCCCTATGGTACCTTCGCCTACCGAAGGATGCCTTTTGGTCTATGCAACACACCAGCCACATTTCAGTGATGCATGCTTGCTATTTTTCAAGATATGGTGGAGGAAACCATTGAGGTTTTTATGGATGGCTTTTCTGTTTTTGGCACTTCGTTTGATGCTTGTTTAATCAATTTGTCTCTAGTTTTTAAAAGGTGCTAGGAATCTAACTTAGTACTCAACTGGGAAAAGTGTCATTTCATGGTACAAGAAGGAATCGTGCTAGGACACTGAATCTTTCGCAAGGGGATAAAGGTAGATAAAGCGAAGATAGAGGTAATCAAGGATCTTCTGCCACCGGGGGGGTAAGAAGCTTTTTGGGACATGCAGGTTTTTATAGGAGATTCATCAAAGATTTTTCGAAAATATCTAAACCCTTAAGTAGTTTACTGCTCAAGGAGACAAATTTTGATTTCACTAATGAATGCTTGCATGCTTTTGAAACTCTAAAGGAAAAACTTATTTTAGCACCTATTCTTTCATCCCCTGATTATTCCTTGCCTTTTGAACTTATGTGTGATGCTAATGACTTTGCCATAGGTGCGGTTTTATGCCAAAGAAAAGAAAAAATGCAACATGTAATTTATTATGTTAGTAGGACAATGAATGAAGCACAAATTAACTACACTACTACTGAGAAAGAATTATTAGCGGTTGTGTTTGCATTTGACAAATTTCGTTCAAATCTATTGGGAAGTAAAACCATTGTTTATACAAACCATTCTGCTTTGAAATACTTGCTTGATAAGAAGGACGCCAAACCTAGGCTCCTTCAGTGGGTGTTGCTTTTACAGGAATTTGACATTGAAATAAAGGACAAAAAGGGAGCCAAAAACTTAGTATCTGACCATCTCTCCCGAGTTAAACCACCTGCAGCAGAAGGGGACATCACTGAAACTTTCCCGGATGAACAACTACTAGTTGTGAAAGAAGATCCATGGTTTGCAGACTATGCAAATTACTTGGTCAACAGAATATTGTCTAAAAACATGACCCACTCACAGAAGAAAAAATTCTTTTTTGATCTCAAGTATTACTTTTGGGAAGAACCATTCCTATACAGGAACTGTACAGATCGCATAATCCGAAGATGTGTTTCGCAAGAAGAAATTCAGAGTATACTCCATCACTGTCACACCGTACCACCAGGGGGGCACTTTGGCACAACTAGGACAACAACCAAGGTACTTCAATGTGGGTTTTATTGGCCCACCATCTTTAAAGACGCACATGAATACGTTAAGAGATGCAATGAATGCCAAAGAACAGGAAATATTTCCCAAAGAAATGAATTGCCTTTGAACAACATTTTAGTATGTGAAATTTTTTATGTGTGGGGAATCAACTTCATGAGACCCTTTCCGACTTCATTTGGTAACAAATACATCTTAGAGGTTGTAGATTATGTGTCTAAATAGGTAAGAGCAGGAGCCTTACCAACAAATGATGCACGAGTGGTCACGAGATTCTTGAGAAAAATCATTTTCTGTAGGTTTGGAGCGCCAAGAGTAATCATAAGCGATGGGGGAAATCACTTCTGCAACAGACAATTTGAGAAATTGTTGGGCAAGTATAGAGTGAGGCACAAGTTTGCCACACCTTATCATCCGCAAACCAGTGGGCAGGTGGAGATATCCAATCGGGAACTAAAAAGAATCCTAGAGAAAACGGTTAATAATGCAAGAAGTGATTGGGCAGCAAAGTTGGACGACGCTTTGTGGGCTTACAAGACCACTTTTAAAACCCATATCAGCATGTCACCATTCCGACTAGTCTATGGAAATGTGTGTCATCTCCCAGTAGAATTGGAACACAGAGCATATTGGGCCATCAAGGCACTGAACTTTGACATGAAGGAAACAGGGGATAGGCAACTCCTTCAGCTGCAAGAGTTGGAAGAATTTAAGAGTAAAGCCTATGAAAATGCCATACTGTACAAGGAAAAGACGAAGAATTGGCACGACCGGCACATCACCAAAAAGGACTTCAAGATAGGCCAACATGTGTTGCTCTTTAACTCGAAATTAAAGCTATTTGCCGGAAAACTTAGGTCAAGGTGGTCCGGTCTGTTCACTATCACAAACATCTCACTTATGGGGAAATTGAGATTTCAAATCCTAATAAAGGCACCTTCATAGTAAATGGCCAACGGCTCAAACCATATATCAATGAAGGTTTTGATAGAGTTGAGACCGTCATTCCACTTAGAGACCCACATTAGATGCAATCATGAGTCCAACTTAGGGACGTTAACGCCAAATGCTAATCGGGAGACAACCAGAGTATTCTAACCCTCTTATCTTTGTTCTTTATTTCTTAATTTGTTTTCCCTTCTTTGCTTGCTTTTAATTGAGTCTTACTGTTATAGAGAGTCACTGCTCAGATATAATCATCAAGAAGAACACAAAATACAAGGTACGCATCATAAAACCTCAAAAACTTTTCAAATTGAGACTCATAGAGAGCAACTCGCGTAGGATTTTACCTACATCGCACGAGTTGGCCCTTAAATTTTTCTGAAATTTGTTCTCTACGAGTCAATCTCGCGCGAGTTGCCCTTACTTTGCGCAAGATCAACCTTCCAGTGCTCTCTGCCACACCATGTCACGTTGATCTCGCTAGATCTTTCGCGAGATGGACTTCCAGAGAATAATTCTTCTTTTCCTGAGTATTGAACTCGTGCGAGTTAGGTTACACCCAAATCAACCTCGTGCGAGATAAGCACGACAGTAAGGAGGCAAATTTGAATTATAAAATGTGGGAAAAGGAAGGGACAGTTACATCAGTTTTCATTTTCATAAAACTCCCTTCACTGCACTCTTTCTCTCTGAACTCAATATCACTTCCTAAGCATCAAACTTCATTTTTCTCTTCACTACTCAATCCTACAAGGTACGTAACATAACTTTCATGGTTTATTATTCTGATTAGAATATCTGTTTAGTACCTTGGTGTGCTTACTTAGTTCTCTAGAGGTTTGAAGAGACTTTTTATGAAACAACTGCTTAGGATGATTTTGATCTGTTGAAATTGAATGTTGCATGTTTGTATTGAAAAATCTATGTTGAAAACCATGTTGCATTGTGAGTTGGAGTGTTATTTTCAAATTTGAAGTTTTTTCGAGCCCATCTCACGCGAATTGTAGGTTGCTATTAGCAACTTCGCTTGAGATGGATGACTCTTCATGTCCTTCTAGCTTCAGAGATTATCTCGCGCGAGATGCAGAATCATCTCAGTAACCTCGCGCAAGATGCAACTTAAACTTTGAAAATTTTCTTCCTCTGAAGCTGATCTCGCGCGAGTTAGCTCAACTTCACGCAAGATACCCACGTTTTTCCAGAATTTTCTAAATTGGATGTTGTTTTGACTATTCTTAATGTGTATTATGCATCCATAATTTGAGGTTAACTATTCCATGAGGATGCAAAGGAACGCTACCAACACACTATCAGCAGGGCAGTCATCTTCGAGATGCCCTTCACATGCACCACTTCTGAAAAGTGGGCACCCGTCGAAGTTGTCTTGGAGGCAAGGCAGTGGACTTCGTGGCTCGAGAAGCCACTTGTGCCTGCTAGGGCTACACTGGTTCATGAGTTCTACGCAAACTACAGGTACGAGGAGCAGGGTATTGTGCTCCTTAGTAGAGTACAGGTAGATTTCTCTTCACATGCCATCAACTCTTATTTCGGTGTGCAGCACGCTCTGTTCGACTCCATCCGACCACCTCCACCTGAGCATAACACCCTTCCTCCACCTCCGCCTGCACTTGAGACCTTCAAGGAGTTCTTCACTAGCCAGTGGGGCTTTCCACCAGCCGGTCCTCCTCAGTAGGTTAGAGTAGTCCATTTCCTTCTTTCTTCAGTGTCGAGGGCAGCACAGTTTTAAGTTGGGGGTGGCTACTAACACTATCCTTTTATTTTCGACTATTCTATTATTTTTATTTTTATTTTTCTACATGATTTTTTCTTCTCTTTATCATTTTGATGTTTTCTTTTAGAATAGGTTTATTTTAGAATAGGTTCTTATAATTTTTCTCTTTTATCATTTTTCTGTTTTCTTTTAATCATATTGAAGCATCTACATTGTTGTACTAACCCGTTATGTATATTGAAGAGACAATTAGCTCATTTGGAAACATATCTCGCGGGCATTAAATATATGACAGGGGGTTACGATATTGTAATCATCGTCAATCAACAAGAAGAATATACGGCTCTTCGAGAATGTATAACTTTGGAAATCCTAACAATTTGTTTAACTGATACAAATTGTGACCCTGACCTCGCCGATATTTCGATTCCCGCTAATGATGATGCTATAGCCTCAATTCGATTAATTCTTAATAAATTAGTATTTGCAATTTGTGAGGGTCGTTCTAACTATATATGAAATTCTTGATTAATAATAAGTACGATAAATAAATTATTTGAGTTGGTTGGAGCAACTCATAGATTTATGAAATCGGTTACTATGCATGAATGTTATTTTCTTGTTACCTTGAGTCTTGAGGTTTAGGGATTTTATTATATAACCCTTGTGAAAAACCCACCACACTTCAGGCATGAAAACCCAATCTTATTTTAGAGAATTCTCTTGGTAAGTTAATATGTTCAATAGGGAAAAATCACACCTCTACAAAAATAATCCAGAAAATCCAAAAAAAAAATCAAAAATAGCAATAAAAAGATCACCAGTTTGTGATCACATAAACAAAAAAAAAAATAGACATTGCTAAAAAAGCCACTAGTTTGTGGCAACCAAAAATATTAAAAATAAAGAGGTATCAATAGAATTCCCTGAAAGCCAACAAAGAGAACACAAAAATAAATTTTAATGCCAAGGGATTATCTAGGAGAAGGTTTGGGGTCTATGGTTTCTTAAGTTGGAGAATGTTAATAAGCTTAAAAATTAACTTGTCATCATACCTATACCTAAGTCGAACATTACAAACTTTATAAAGCCCTATTGATTCTAGTAAATGACAACTTGTGTAGAAGATAATGCAGGAAAACACATGAGGTAAATGGGTAATACTAATTTTTGATATTTGAACCCACTTGATCTCATTGGGAACTTGGAACAAATACCATACACACATTGATAACCACTATCATAATCTGAATATGCATGCATGACTAGCTTTCTTGTGCAATGAGCTAAGCATTCTAAGGATGAATTACGATGAAAAACTCAGTAACTTGATTTCTCATTTCACCTTAGGTAAGGATTGGTACAACTAACTACTGAGAATTATGAACCTCATTGCTGATTTGGGTTATGTTAAAATTAATTGCCTAATGTGATAAAATTCCCTTATGTTTGGGGACAAACAAAATTCAAGTTAGGGGTAATTGCTCTTAAGCCACCTAAAATGACTCTCATTGCTCTTAATTCATAATAATTCGTGTTAGAGCTTGTTAAGTGTTAAGTGTTTCGGGGTGAAAAATAGCCAGGTGAAAAACGTGTCTAGAAGTGCATCTCTCACGAGTTGAACACAACTCGCGTGAATTAGAGTTTCAGTGAAGAAGAAAAGCTCTCTAGGCCCTCATCTCACGCTCAACTCTCCATATCTTGTGCGAGAACCATTTCTTTAAGAGCAAGTTCACTCTTTGGAATCTCATCTCGCACTTAACTACATCATCTCGCGCGAGGTAGTGTAGCTTCAAAAGGAAGTTAACTCTCTGGAATCTCATCTCACACTCATCTCACATGAGTTAATGTAAGTTCAAGAGGAAGTTAACTCTCTAGAACTTCATCCCCATCCATCTCGCACTCAACTACCTCATCTCGCGCGAGTTGACCTTACTTATACCACACGTTTGTTCTCTGGAACATGAACTCGCCACAAGTTTGTTCTCTGGAACATGAACTCACATGAGTTTCTTAATATCTCGCGCGAGTTGAGCTTGCAGCTGGCCCAAGTCCAAGGCTATAAATATGACCTGTTTAACAAGCAGCAGCATACAATAAATTTCAGACCTAGTTTTAGTCTTTCAACGGCTTGACCTAGACGGCAGCCATACTCCGGCTGAAGCACTCCAATTCGTAGACGGCAACGAAATTCAATCACAAGCAAAAGAGAAGGAGATGCTAGGAGCACCTTTGACCTATCAAACTTGTGCTCCTGAAGATATATAACGTAGTCACCGGGTATAGAAGGTTTACGCACTCTTTGAGACCGCCTTTATATTGTCATTTGGCTCATGTTTTTCAACTAGTGGTATAACAACATCATCACAATCTTCAAGAACTCGATCATCATTATGATATGTTGGAGCACTAACATCATCAAAGGATGGAGCAATCGGGACAATCATTCGATCTTCTTTGATGGTGACTGATCATGGCGTGTAGATCTCACTATCCAAAGCATCCACAAAGAATACAACACAATCATATTTAATGACCTGTGTGGAATGAGATGGACAATAGAATCTGCAACCTCTGGAACCCACACAAAAGCCGATGAAGAAGCCAGAAATTGTCTCTTGATCAAGCTTCCTCTGGTAAGAATTATAAGGCTTAACTTCAGCCTTACATCCCCACCCATGAATGTGGTGCAAGCTCGGCTTTCTTCAAGTCATCAACTCACAATGAGACTTTGGCACAGATTTACTGGGTACTTGATTCAAAATGTACACAACAGTCTTCAAGGCATCTCTCTGATGGTCCCTATGTGTGAATCTAGAGGGGGGTGAATAGATTCTAGTTCCACTATAGCCCAATTTTGTGAGTTTCTAATCCTTTTAATTCAAACAAAACTATTCTTGATTACCTATCAATAGATGAGACAGATAAACAGGAAATATCAAAGATACACAGCGGAAATACCAAAAGGAATAATCAGAAACACATTAGTAATCAATATGCGTCGTAATCAATATCAGTATCTAACTGTTCCAGTTTTAGTTGATTACCGAGTCAATTACCGAGTCAATTACCAAACAAATTGCAGAAGATAAATCGTGATAACACCAATGTAAGGTAAATGGTAAAGAGAATAAGGAAGAAGAAGAGTGCACAATGATTTATACTGGTTCGGCCCACTGTGATACAAGCTCGCTTGGAAGGAAGCTTGAAGTTGGCCCAATCTTCATTCTCCAATTGGATGTCCACGGTGAGATGGTGAATGGCGGAAGCAACAAGAGACTCAAGACTCAAAGGACTTAGAAGAAAATAGAAAATGGACGAAGATAAGAGGATGGTGACGCCATGCCTAAGCAATAAGTCAAGAGGAAGAATCGCCACAACGATAAGCATCCATTGATAAGACTCAAGGTTCTAAGAAGAAACCTAAGAGAGAATTCTCTCAAATAGCTCAAGCTATATTCAATATTCAAAATGATCAAAGATCCTTTACAATTCTGAGTGTTCGGTATTTATACTAGTTGTAAAACAACCAAAAGATAAACATGTAAGTAATAATTTGATCATTCGTCTGTGGTATCGTCTGTCTCTGGTATCGTCTATCGGTCGGTGTGGTATCGTCTGTCGTGTCTACAGACGGAAACATCAGACTGAAGACTCAGACGAAACAAGTCCAGACGGAACGAGCCTCAGACGGAATAGCGTCAGACGGAACAACTCACTCTCAGCGTCGGAAGGCGATCCTCGAGGACGAAACTCATTCGTCTGTGGTATCGTCTGTCTCCGGTATCGTCTGTCGGTCGGTGTGGTATCGTCTGTCGTACCTATAGACGGAAACATCATACTGAAGACTCAGACAAAATAAGTCCAGATGGAACAAGCCTCAGACGGAATAACGTCAGACGGAACAACTCACTCTCAGCGTCAGACGAAACTGATCCATCAGACGGAAGAAGAGTTCTTACTTACAAACATGAGGTCGTGCACTTATTCACTAGACAAGGTCTAAATTAATTGTTCCTAATCTAATTACAAACTAATGAGAAGATTACAAGGCTTCTTTTGCCCACTTTGTTGACTTTGAGGAGTTGACCAATGACTTTGACCTTGACTATTTGACTTGGTCAACTCTTCCTCAACTTGAACGTCTAATCTTCTTTGCATAGCCCTTGTGATCCTCCTGCTTGGAGATGGTCCTCCATCAAACCCTCTTTCTTGATGGCAACTTGTCCTCAAGTTGATGTGATCATCATCTTCATCACCTACACACAAAGTAAGGTCACAAACATTAAAAGAGTTGCTACCACCATAATCATTAGGAAGATCTAACTTAAAAGCATTAGGACCAAGTTTTTCTATAATAGTGAAAGGTCCATCTCCTTTGGGAAGCAATTTGGAGCTTTTCAAATTAGGGAACCTCTCCTTTCTAAGGTGTATCCAAACTTTATCCCCCACTTTCAATTCCAAGTGCTTGCGGTGCTTGTTGGCATGTTTAGCCACTTGTGCATTCCTTTGTTCAATTCGCTCCCTTATCTTGGTATGCATGGATTTGACTCTCTCGGCCCTATCAATTCCATCTTGATTAGCAAGTTCATTCAAAGGCAAAACACATAAATCAAGAGGAGTTAAGGGATTAAAGCCATAGACAACTTGAAAAGGAGATAGAAGGGTAGTAGAATTCATCACTCTATTGTAGGCAAACTCTACATGAGGTAAACAATCTTCCCAACTTCTTAAGTTGTTCTTCACAAAGCTTCTAAGCAATTGGCCAAGTGTTCTATTCACCACCTCGGTTTGGTCGTCGGTTTGTGGGTGGCAAGTAGTAGAAAATAGAAGCTTGGTGCCTAACCTTCCCCATAAAGATCTCCAAAAATGGCTAAGGAACTTGGAGTCCCTATCACTCACTATGCTTTGGGGAATACCATGTAGGCGCACCACTTCTTTGAAGAATAAGTTGGCAACATGGGAAGCATCATCACTTTTGTGGCATGGAATGAAGTGTGCCATCTTGGAAAACCTACACACCACCACAAAAATAGAGTCCATGTCTCTCTTTGATTTGGGTAATCCGAGAACAAAGTCCATGGATATATCCAACCAAGGATAGGTAGGTGAAGGTAAAGGCAAGTAAAGGCCATGGTTAGAGAGCTTAGACTTAGCCTTATGACATGTGATACACTTGCCTATAAATTTGGCTACTTGAGCTTTCATTTTTGGCCAAAAGAAGTGTTCATGTAATATGGCTAAAGTCTTCTCAATACCAAAATGACCCATGATGCCTCCTTCATGAGCCTCACATACTAGAAGATCTCTCAATGATGTCTTAGGCACACACAAACATTTTCCCTTGAAAAGGTAGCCATTGTGCCTATAGAAATCATTGTGAGAACTCTTGTCACATGCTTGGAACTCACGGCTAAAGTCATCATCATCATTATACAAGGCCTTTATATGTTCAAATCCCAACAATTTAGATTCAAGAAGAGAAAGAAGTGTATACCTCCTACTAAGAGCATCCGCCACTATGTTAGCCACTCCTTTCTTATGTTTAATGATGTAGGGAAATGTCTCTACGAACTCCATCCACCTTGCATGTCTTTTGTTGAGCTTGCCTTGAGATCTCAAATGTTTCAAGGCTTCATGATCGGTGTGGACAATGAACTCCTTAGGAAGGAGACAGTGTTGCCATGTTTGTAAAGCCCTCACCAAAGCATATAGCTCTTTGTCATATGTGGAGTAATTGAGTTGTGCTCCTTTTAGCTTCTCACTAAAGTAGGTTATGGGATGATTCTCTTGTTTCAAAACAGCACCTATACCAAGGTTAGAAGCATCACATTCAAGCTCAAAAGATAATTCAAAATTAGGCATAGATAAAATAGGAGCATTGGTAAGTTTTTCTTTCAAAAGAGTAAAAGCCTCCTCTTGTTTTTGCCCCCAGGGTACTTCCTTCTTCACAAGCTCATTGAGAGGAGATGCAATGGTGCTAAAGTCTTTCACAAATCTCCTATAGAAGCTTGCTAGTCCATGAAAGCTCCTTACTTCTTTCATATTGGTAGGTCTTGGCCACTCAAGGATTGCTCTCACCTTGCTCTCATCAACTTGCACACCCTTGGAACTTACCACAAAACCGAGGAACACCACTTGGTCCATGGCAAACGTGCATTTCTCCTTGTTAGCATAGAGCTTCTCCTTTCTAAGTACTTCTAAAACAAATCTCAAATGTGTTAAGTGATCAAGGAAAGAAGTGCTATAGATAAGAATATCATCAAAGTACACTACAACAAATTTTCCTAAGAACTCTCTAAGCACATGATTCATAAGTCTCATGAAAGTAGTTGGGGCATTTGATAGCCCAAATGACATGACTAACCATTCGTACAACCCAAAATTGGTCTTAAATGCGGTTTTCCACTCATCTCCTTGTTTCATTCTTATTTGGTGGTAACCACTTTTAAGATCAATTTTAGTGAATATGGTTGAGCCATGAAGTTCATCAAGCAAGTCATCCAATCTAGGAATGGGGTTTCTATATCTAATGGTTATGTTGTTGATAGCCCTACAATCGGTGCACATTCTCCATGTGCCCTCCTTCTTAGGGACTAAGATAACCGGTGATGCACATGGTGATAGACTCTCTTTCACCCACCCCTTGCTCACTAACTCTTGGACTTGCTTCTCAATCTCATGGGTTTCTTGGGGAGTAGTCCTATAAGTTGGCCTATTAGGTAGAGGAGCGTCGGGTATCAAATCAATTTGGTGCTCAATGCCTCTCAAAGGAGGTAGGCCATGGGGTATCTCACTAGGAAACACATCCTTAAACTCATCCAATAAAAGATCTATGCTTACTTGATCTCCCACAAAATTTGAATTTAGAAAACAAGGAGATGGTATGCATAAGAACATGGATTTCCTAGCTAAGAATTCCCTCTTAATTTCACTCCTACTCACAAGCAACCCTTCCTTAGACTTGGCAGCCCCTTGGCTTAGCTTCCTCACCCCTTTGAGATCACTCAATTCGGACTTGCCTAGCCTAAGTTTCACTTGTTTTTGTGCAGTGGCAGTTTTGGTAAATATGTTTGAACTCTCGGCCAAAGCACCTAATTTCTTGGTTTTGGGTGATTTTTTCATATTTTGGCCCTCCATGACCTTCCTTTCACCCTCTCTTTTAACCCTCATCCTAATTTGGTCCTCACATACCTCTCTAGGTGTCAAAGGTTTAAGAGTTATTTTTCTTCCACCATGAGAGAATACATAAGTGTTAGACACTCCATCATGTAATGCATGCTTATCAAATTGACATGGCCTTCCTAACAAAATATGAGATGCTTCCGTAGGTACTATATCACATAAGACCTCATCATTATATCTACCTATAGTGAAAGCAATCAAAACTTGTTTGTTAACTAATAATTCTCCTTTCTCACTAAGCCATTGCAATTTATAAGGTTTAGCATGTGAAGTGGTCTTGAGACCAAGTTTCTCAACAAGCCTAGTGCTAACAACATTGGTGCAACTACCACTATCAATGATTAGGTAACATACCTTGCTTTGGATGGTGCACCTTGTGTGGAATATGTTTTCTCTTTGGGTGTCATCAAGGTCCACACAAGCACTTCCTAGCATCCTTCTAATCATCAATAGATCTCCATCTTCCGGTTGCTTCATGCTTGAATTTTCACTAGCACTAGCTACCTCTTCCTCACTAGGAGATCGAGTGGACTCCTCACTTGTTACTTCTCCATCCATTCTCATTATCATGGCCTTCTTGTTGGGACATTGGGAGGCTATGTGCCCATGACCTAAGCACTTAAAACACTTAATGTTAGAAGGTTTAGAGATAGGTTTAGCAACTTCCTTACCCTTAGACTCATCTCGGTTGGACTTATAAAAAGGCTTGGAAGTTCCCTCCTTATTTTGCTTGTCCTTCCAACTTGAAGAACCATATGTGTAAGGCTTCTTGAAGGTGCCTTTTCTCTTGAGTTCTATAATTTTGGAGCTCCAAGACATCTTGAATCTCCCTATTTAGTCCATTGGTGAACCTAGTTATGGTGGCCTTGTTGTCCTCTTGGTAATCCGCCCTCAAGAGTGTGAGCTCCAAGTCCTTGTAGTATTCTTGTACACTTCTCCCTCCTTGAGTTAGTCTTTGGAGTCTCACATGTAGATCTCTTGTGTAGGAACTAGGCACAAACCTTCCCTTCATTGCATCCTTGAGTTGGGTTCAAGATGTTATATGTGGTCTCCTCCTCTTCTCGGCATCCACTAACACTTGGTTCCACCAAACCAATGCATAACCTTCAAACTCTAGAATGGTCATGTTAAGCCTCTTCTCCTCACTCAAGCTAGGATAACAATAGTAGACTTGGTCTACCTTTATCACCCAATCTAAGTAGGTTTCGGCATCTCCATCTCCAAGGAATTTAGGTAAGGTTATTTTGGTGTTTCCCTCCCATGCTCTTGGTTCATCCTCTTCAAAGGGTCTCCTAGGTTTGTGAGGTTGTCTCCTATGGTGAGGGGTTCTCCTTCCTCTCCTTTCATTCTCAAAGGCTCTAAAGGCTTCATCCTCCTCATAGTTACTTCCCCAATCACTCTCCCTAGGAGTCTCATAGCTACCTCTAGGGTGTGCTCTCTCATTTCCACTTCTCTTTTGGCTATTCCTCCTATTCCTAGGTATTCCATCACTTTCTTCCTCTCGGGTTTTTCCATGTCCAGCACCTCCATGATTGTAATCCCTACGGTTGCCACTAGTGTTTCCAAGAATCTCCTTTCCTAACTCCTTCCTTATCCTCCTTTCCTCCTTCAACCGTCTCTCTTGGTCAAATCTCTCATCCAAGCTAGCATTTAGCATGGACCTCATCATATCTACCATTCTTCTAGACTTTGGCGAGAGATCGTTTCCCACGCTTGGAGAGGTCTCCATGGCTGCACAAGAAAGGTTAGATAACAAATATAATGAGAAGAAAAAAAAAATCCTTGCCACTCACTAAGTGTTTCACTCTTTATCCACTCTTGTTTCACACTTAGGAGGCTTTTCCTCTAATGAGCACTCTTGCCTTTTTCCCCTCAATCCTTCTTTGGGTTTCTTAAGTTGAACCCGCAATCAATTACCAAGGAATTTCCTTGTGAAATAGGCACAATTCTCCTATTGACTCACGAGTTCCAAGGAAAGACAAACTTACTCAAAGACACAACCAAGGATTCCAAATAAGACAAGCAATAAAATGGCACAATTAGAAATGGAAAGCTACTCAAACCAAGGAATTGAATGTGATGACAAAGGTTCACAAAATTTTCCAACAAGTGATTCAAAGCTTGCTAGACTAACCACTTAGCCAAGACAAAATTTCAAGCACTCAAACTCAAGTATGGCTAGTGATCAAATTTTCAAGACCGATTTAATGAGCTATATGAACAAGAAATTTGTGATATTAAAAATCCATTCAAGTGTAGTAACTCATCATATATAATAACAAAATCAATGCTGGAAAATTTCAAACAAATTGGAGTTCACAGAATTTTCGCCAAGAACTATGCACTATTCAAACTCAAAACATCAAGTTACTAGCAAATTTAGCTCAATTCTAGTGATGAGTACTTGACCCCAAGTATTTCAAATTTTTCCAAACACAATTTATATCACAACTTGAGAATTTTCTTGGCTCCAAGCTCACGGTACTGCAATCTAAATTCTGGTTCAAATTTTCTCAAACTTCTTTTCTTGTATATTTTTTTTTTTTTTGAATTTTTCTTTGAATATTGTCTCTTGCTCTTTTCTATTCTTTTGTTTTTCTATATTTTTCTTTTTGAACTCAAATTTTGCACCACTCACTTAGCATATAACATGTTAACAGCTATGGTATGAATTCCAGAAACAGAGCATATGTATAAAACAGGGCACTATATGCGCAGCTTGCTAGAACTTATCATACCAGCACTTATAACAAGCATATAACACCAATTAATCATGTGAACTAATCCAAATTTGAGTGAATCAACACGAGATCAAGTGCTAGCATGGATTCATAACATATAACTTGGATTTCCCCCCGCGTGTAATGTGTTTGTGAAAATGCTAAATCCAGCAAAACCATTAAGATACCAATTGCGATCGGATCAAAGCATGAACAAGATGATTTAAAGCACTTTCACCGAACAAAAATTTTCTAAACAAGTAAACAACAAACTACAAGACAATTAAGGAAATCTAAAGGTGAATCCTAAGCACAACTAAGAAAAATAAAAAGAAGAACAACAAGAACACAAGATGACCGAAAGGTTTACAACCAAAATGGGTATGGATTCCAATCTTGAAGAAGAACCAGCTCTAGATACCACTTGATACAAGCTCGCTTGGAAGGAAGCTTGAAGTTGGCCCAATCTTCATTCTCCAATTGGATGTCCACGGTGAGATGGTGAATGGCGGAAGCAACAAGAGACTCAAGACTCAAAGGACTTAGAAGAAAATAGAAAATGGACGAAGATAAGAGGATGGTGACGCCATGCCTAAGCAATAAGTCAAGAGGAAGAATCGCCACAACGATAAGCATCCATTGATAAGACTCAAGGTTCTAAGAAGAAACCCAAGAGAGAATTCTCTCAAATAGCTCAAGCTATATTCAATATTCAAAATGATCAAAGATCCTTTACAATTCAGAGTGTTCGGTATTTATACTAGTTGTAAAACAACCAAAAGATAAACATGTAAGTAATAATTTGATCATTTGTCTGTGGTATCGTCTGTCTCCGGTATCGTCTGTCTGTCGGTGTGGTATCGTTTATCGTGTCTACAAACGGAAACGTCAGATTGAAGACTCAGACGAAACAAGTCCAGACGGAACGAGCCTCAAACGGAATAGCGTCAGATGGAACAACTCACTCTCAACGTCAGACGAAACTGATCCTTCAGACGAAACTCATTCGTCTGTGGTATCGTCTGTCTCCGGTATCGTCTGTCGGTCGGTGTGGTATCGTCTGTCGTACCTATAGACGGAAACATCAGACTGAAGACTCAGACGAAACAAGTCCAGACGGAACAAGCCTCAGACGGAATAACGTCAGACGGAACAACTCACTCTCAGCGTCAGACGAAACTGATCCATCAGACGGAAGAAGAGTTCTTACTTACAAACATGAGGTTGTGCACTTATTCACTAGACAAGTTCTAAATTAATTGTTCCTAATCTAATTACAAACTAATGAGAAGATTACAAGGCTTCTTTTACCCACTTTGTTGACTTTGAGGAGTTGACCAATGACTTTGACCTTGACTATTTGACTTGGTCAACTCTTCCTCAACTTGAACGTCTAATCTTCTTTGCATAGCCCTTGTGATCCTCCTGCTTGGAGATGGTCCTCCATCACACTGCCTACATCCAGTCCCAACCCAACAACTGTTGCGATCGGTTTTCCACTATCAAATGATCCCTTTTGTGTTCTTTTACATTCACTCTGCAACAAGCAACACGAAAACTAAATCAAAACACCCAAAACCTGTCCTTTAACCCAAAGAACATTTCTTCCCTTGACCTCGGAACACCCAAGATCAAACCTTTGAGAACACACTTCTCAAAGACCTTTACTCTATCCAGAGAGACCTCTCTCCTAGAGTAATAACCCAGAAACCAAAAAGGTAAACAAAAGATCAGTTTAGAGAACACTTGGAGTGTAGATCTGATCATAAAAGAAAACACTATGATTGCCTTTTCTTTATGAAAACTTGATGAACTCTTGAAGTTCTTTATGGGTTTCTTGGAAAAGATGATGAACTCAGTTTTTAGAGAATATGAAAGTGTATGAACTTTTCTAAAACTTATGTTCCAAGATCTTATGTTAATTTTTGAGAAAAGAGTATTTATATGTTCAATTAAAAACTCAATTTAGGCAACTTAATGATTTTCTGATAAGGGTAATCGACTGCCAGAAGCTGGTAATCGATTAAACCAGTGAGCAATGGTTTCTAGGGTGATTTTGGCTCATGGTAATCGATTAACCCGAGGGGGTAATCGATTACTCCAGTGACAAATGAATTCCCACACTTTGTTACCTATTGTTGGTAGTTGATTACCTACTGTTGGTAGTTAACTACCTTCTGTTGGTAATCTATTACCTTAGTTGGTTACCAAAGACATTTTCAAATATATTAGAGAGGGAAATCAAACATTTGACACATGAGAAATCACACAAGATTGCCAAGCTCTCCAGGGCATTCAACCAAAGAACAACCACATACATGCCTAAACTAAACAATCAATACATAGGAAACTCCTAATTACATTTCATCTAAGAAAACCAAAATTACATAACATCAAAAGCAAAACACCAAGAGAGACATCAAAGCATCTTCAAGCTTTAAGTCCAACACTCTCCAAACAAAATCTAGAAGTGATGAATGACTTAACATACATCTCAGCATCTCTATCAGCCTTTCTGTAACACTATTCTGTTCAAGGGTACCATGCATAGTATATTGCGCTTCAATGCCATAATCATCAATATATCTCGCAAAAGGGCTAGGATTTCTCCCAGTTTCATCATACCTGCCATAATACTTTCCTCCTCTATCAGATCTCACACACTTGATCCTCTTTCCTATTTTTAGTTCAACAGCTTGCTTTGAAAAACCGAAAGCATCTAGAGAACAAGATTTCTCTGGAAGAAGATCTATCAAACCACATCTCGAATAATCGTCTATGAAGGTGATAAAGTACCTATATCCACCCATAGTAGTTGGTGTAATAGGTCCACACATGTCTGAATGGATCAGCTACAACACATTATCACATCTATTTGCCTTTGCATTTCGGGTTTTATGAGTTTGCCCTTAATGCAGTTTATGCAAGAGTCAAAGTTAGAGAAGTCAAAATAGTGGAGAATGTCTCCCCTGATCAACCTCTCAATCTGAGGTCTAGAGATGTGACTTAAATGTTTGTGCCATAACATAGAAGAATTCTCATGTGTTCTGCCATGCTTATTCCCAACAAAGAAATTAACTGACATATCGATCAAATTTAGCTTGTATAGACCATTACATACAATTTTAAAACCAACAACAACAAAATTCAAGCGAGTAACAACTTTTCAATTACCAAAGTCAAAGGTATAACTGCACTTATCCAGAACTGAGATTGAACTTAAGTTCCTCCTCATCGAAGGTACATAAACAACATCTTTCAATAATAAAAGGTTTCAAGAGGACAAATTAAGGTAACTTCGTCAATGTCTTCTGCCAACACTTTAGCTCCATCTCCCACAATAATCTTGGATTCAACATTATTTGGCTTCCTCAAACTTAAGAACCCTTATTAAGAAATCACAACATGAATAGATGCGTCTGAAACAAACCACCAAGTGTTGGGAGCAACATCTATCACATTCGACTAAAAACAAGTTAGAGCTAAAGATGTACCTCGTTTCTCTTTTTTCTTCTTCAAGGCGTAAAAATCATCCACCTTGTGACCATACTTCTTGAAATACTTACAAGTCCCCTTGAAGAACTTCTTCTTCGGTTGTAAGAATTGAGACTCTTTACTTACTTTCTTCTTATCAAAATGACCTTTGCCTTTGTAATTTTTAGTACCAAAGGTGGAGGTTGCAAGGTTGACAGTTTGAGATTTTCCTCCCTTCTTAATAGAATCCTTTTCTTGAGAGATAATAGCAATCATTTCATCAATAGTCCACTTGTGTTTCTGAGTGTTGTAAGAAGTTCTCGAAACATCAAATTGGGAAGGGAGATACTCAAGAACCTTCCAGATCATATAACTTTCACCCAGGTCAACTTTGAGAGATTTCAACTTGTGAAAGTAATGTATCAACTTCATAATGTGCTCACGGACCCCACTAACACCATCATACTTAGTCTTTTCAAGCAAGGGGGATAATGACCCTTCTAGTCATGTCAAATGTAGTGAATTTTTCACCCACTGATTTCAGAAATTCCTTTGTCAATCTATTGTCTAGAATGCTCTGCCTGATATATTTCTCCATGGTGTACTTCATCACTTTGAGACACGCCCTGCTAGAATGGTTCCTCTCTCATGATAAAACCTTTCAACAGCGGTAGATGCAGTAGTAAGAGCAAGAGGCTCTTCTTCTCTTAATGTCAAGTACACGTTGGAGATAGATAAATAGAGGTCCAAGGATTCACTCCAATCCTCAAAATTGGTTTCATTCAGAGTCTTGACAAAAGTCAATTGCATAGGCAGAGAAGATGTCATTATTTAAAGGGAAAACATTTAATATATACAATGTCATTGCACAATAAAAGAGTTAAATGATTTCACATGTACAACAAAATAGGCCTATGTACAAAATTTCTTATTTACCACGATCCCGCCTAAGGGTCCCGAATCACAATAAATAAAAAATTATTGAATTATATTAACAAATAACATAATGCACAATTTTATGTCATTAGAAATCCAGCACCAATAGGGTACTTGAAAGCATGAAATTAACATAGAAAAGAATTAATAGCAATCAGAAGATCACATTAACAGTAGAATATCGATAGGATATTATTAACATTAATGCAATATTAATTACACCAATTATGCAAATTTTGTATAATTGTGCCCCACGATAGGCGGAAACATAATCACACAATAAAAGAAATTACAATAATTTGGGAAAAAAAATCTTATGCACATATATTATACAAAACATAAGAAGAAAAGAGGAAAGAAAATGATGAAGGACCATCTCCAAAAGCTCAACAAACTCTTCAACCTTACGTTTTAATAAATTAAGCTTCTAAAAAAATTCGCTATGTTTTTTTACTGTCTGACCAGGTTTAGTATTCGGAGCATAACTTGGGATACACAACTCTAATTGGTTGTTCTTGGTGTCTTTTTAAAGCTGACTTAAAGGTCTACAAAAGTTATGAAGACACAAAAACCCATTTCTAAGTGAATCTAGGAGGAAATTGGGCTTGAAAGTAACGTTTGGATACTGCTAGGATGTTTCAGCGGGGTGGTGACCAGGTTCAGTATTTCAAGCATAATGTGGGCTACAAATCTCCAATTAAGTTAGTCTTGGTGGCATTTTAAAGCTGACTTAAAGGGTTACAAAAGTTATGAAGACACCAAAGCCCAGTTCGGACTAAATCTATGAGGAAATGGAGCTTGAAGTTAATGTTGGAATGCTACCAAGATTTTACAGCGAGTTGTTTAATTGTTTAGGCCTATTAGTTTCTTTCAATTATGTATTTGTTTTAAGACTTGAATTTGAGCCTTGTAATTGTAAAGTGTGCTCAGCCTAGGGTGCCTCTCATATCTCACCATTGATCACTCATTTCATCCTAGAGTGGAGAACATTTCATATTTCTAACCTTAGGCCCATTGTACTTTCATTAAATGGGTCAACATTTCTATTGTACACACTTTTAGTCAAAATGAATGAAAATTGAGAATTATTTCACTTGAAAGGAGTGGAGCTCTCCTAGGGTTTTCTTCTTAAAACCTTGAATCTTATCATGGATCCTAGCATCCAAGTGGTGTTCCTAAGATCTTATTGAATTTCTAATTCATGGCGCTCTCATTTCTTTTCTAATCCATTTTCTATTTTCTTCTTCCTTTTGTTCTTGGTTCCATGAGTTTGTTCTATCTTGGCCTTGTGTTTGAGATAGATTTTGTGACTATCAAGAGTGTTTGTGAGTAATGGAAAGTAGGTGAATGAAGATTGGGGCAACAACTTGCTTATTCATGAAGATTCCTTCCAAGTTTCTCATGAGTTTGCATCAGAAAAAAAAAAGGAACCTCCTTTTTTGTGACGCATGGCAGCATACCGAATGGACACGTGGCAAATCCTGAGTGCGACACATGTGCCACGACATGCGCGGAAACAGACATGTCACGCCACGAACTGTGCACGTCAAAGGGCGTCCCTCGCTTGTGAACCCACGCGCCTCACGTTGTGCACGCATCGAAGGCGCTCCCGCGTGTGAAATTTACGCGCCTAACACACACAACCACTTTTCTCTCTCCGTGCGTGCGTTGCACGTGTCTGGTTAACTTCTCCACCTGTTTTATGCAAAACGGGTCCGAAAAAATCTATTTTTCGACCTAACTTTTTCCCTAAGATTTCTAATCAATTTTAATAACGATTTTTTGGGTTTTGTTCGCAATTTCAAGTTCTACAAAAGGTCTAAACTGATTTTAATTTTTATCAAACAAAACCTAACATTTTCGAATTAAAATGATGGTTATCAGGGGTTAAGGAAAACATCATTTACTCAATGTACAGGCTACATAACGCTACCAAACTAAGGGTTTGCATTATCAATATTGCTACTAACAAAACCCCTCAAGAAATTTTAAGGAATATTGCCAAACAAAAACAACATGTTGGGATTCATATGGGATAACAACAAAATTTAAGTTGTAGTCATGTCGGAAAATTAAAAAAATTGAATAGGCATAATGCATGTCTACGAGACTCTGATACCAATTGAAGAATAACATTGGGTTGAAACCCCTCCTCTAAAGCATACATAGATACACCATAATGATATTTTAAATTATCTAATGCTTACTCGATTAGAAAAGGGGGGGCATACCTGGATCGTCCATGACAACTTGTTCCTTGTGTTTGATTTTCTGGATGTGAAGAATAATTATTCTCTATGGTGAGTGTTCAGAATGAATCATATTATTTGATGATGATGAATGTCATAAATGTAACTTCCTAGATGAGATCAGGGACCACACAATATATTTTTGTAAACTCAACCCATCAAAATACCAAAAAAAATCTTAATATTTAATTAAAGTATATTAATGTGTATAATATATATGTTAAACAAATATATAATTAATAATTATAATAGTAAATGACATAATAATATAATCTAACATATTGACACAGATACATACATGAATGTTGTAATGAAGAAGAAAAAGAGACGTTAATTTTCTTCTTTCTCCCGACTTATATGATTCTTGGGGAAACAAAACCACTTTTTGTCTGTTAACAAAATGAAGAAAAGAAAAGGTCTGGAACGTATTTGAGATTCTATTTACTTAGTTCGGAGTTAGAGATGTTCAATCCACATCCAGAGTCGCCGGGAATGAAGGTCCAAGGGATGAGGGCTTCCCCGGCACCGGTTTTGGAAAAAATTAGGTAAAGGGAAAATAAGCTAGAATTAAGGAATTGGTCACTTTAAAATATGATATTTTTCTATATTTTCTTACCATCTTTTCACAGTTGTAAAAGGAAGAAAGATAATATTTTTTCTTTATTTTAATTGTACTGAATAAGAAAAATGATCAAATTCTTTGTGTTTTATCTCTTTTTCTGCAATCAAATGGAGCCTTAGATTTAATTGTGCGCATTATTTATTTAACTCGACGCTGTTCTATTTAATCAAATTGAGAGAATGTGTATCCATCTTGTTATGGAATAATAAGAAGGAAATGTTGAAGAAAAAATAATTAATTAAAAACTTACGAACATTAGATATTTATAAAATATAGTCATCGAAATTAGTGTTTATTATAAAAATCAATAAATAAGCAATCATGTATTAATAACTTATAATCATATTAGCAATTAATTATAAATCATAATCAATATAACTAATTTCAAGATATTTACTTCAAAGTTGACTAATATATTATATATGATAATTTATAATTACATAGAGTTTAATAATAATGCATTGATAATATAAAATAATTATTATCCAATCATACATAATTATTCATATAATTATATAAAAATCAAAATAATATTGTGATTAAATAATTATGTAAAAACTTTTATACATAACTTAGTTTCTATTAATCAATATTATAAATGTTTAATTTTGTTAACTAATTTAAAATTAGTTTAAAAGTGATCATAATATGATTTTTATTAAACAAATTGAAATTAGTTTTAAAGTGATTATAAGATAATTTTTATTAAAGTCAACAAAGTATCATACATCACTATTTGTAACTAAAATGATATAGAATTCTATTTTGTTGGACATATTCTTTATTAAAAAGTAATTAATAAGATCATGTGCTTTAATTTTGCTTCAAACTGATAGCTGGTTAGAACGGTCTTTAATTTCTTTTGTTATACGCCATTGTCCATTTGTTCTAATTTCTAAATTCTAATCTCAATGTCAAGCAATTTTAGTGCCTCGTGTTCTTAACTTCCTTAACTTAAGAAGCTTCTTCGTCAGAATTCACGGGAAGATTTGTACCGGGTCTTTTAAATACGTCATTGAGAAATAAATTAATGCAGAGATCTATTTTGAAAAATTAATGTAAGCTCGTGTTTGTATCCGTAGAGAGCTTCAGCACAATAATATTAGTTATTACAAATTGCCTTGAAGGTTTAATTCATGACAGTTACGTTAGCAATGAAATTAATTTCTTTATAATAATATATGTAGTTGATTTTGTTTAAATCATGATTGAAGCTAAATATGGAGGGGATCACCGGCGAATGATTGTTTAGAATTGACTTTCATTCTCTAATATGTCTATTTATTTTATTTTCTCCTTTTCTTAAAATTTTCACTTTTATTTTTTAAAAAAATTAATCACTATGTCCATTTACATTTTATATCTATCTTTTCAGTTTTTCCTTATTTAAGTTTTTTAAAAAATCAAAATTATTTAAGCTTTCTTATTTATATATATCGAACAAAAAACTAAAAGATGATAAACAAATAATACATTTTATTTTTATTTTTTAAAAATGTAATTGTGATAGACTAATTTCAATGAAGAAATATTTCACTGACATATCCAGTACAATAACCCTCGAACTTTGTTCTATTTTATAAATATACTGTAAAAGATTAAACTTAAGAAAAGTTGTACGTTTATTATTTATTAAGATATCAAATATAAATAGGGCAATGAAATAAAAAAAATAAAAAAATACAATCTTATTAAAAAAAACTTGTTTCATATTTAAATAAATTAAAATTTAAAAACAGTGGACTTAAAAAGATAAGGAGAAAAAGGAAAGATATTTTTCCCCTAATTTTGTTATTTTATATAAAATAAAAAGGTTTAGCTGCTACTACTGATTGTTATTTTAAAGTTTCTAATTTCAATAATAACTAATAATCATATAGAATTTTAACAATTTAACTTTTATATTGACAAACTTGTAGTTACACTTTATATAATTTAAAGATTAAATTTTGATATCCAGTATTCTAAATGTGTTTTTTTGATAATTAATATCATTCTAAAACTTAATTCCTTCTACGACATATCGAGTAATTCATTTTCACTCATGGTAAAGAACATTTAATTTAACCACTAATCTTGATTATCTAATTGTTGTGTTAAATTTTCGAAAAAGTATTTTATTGTCCAATAATCGAACTCAATTCAAATCGATTTGCATCTAATAAAGGATATACGTGTCCATTAAAAAAAATATAGGCAATGAATAATAGAAATGTGATTAGGTATTGGTGTGTCTAACACCTTATTTATTTACTTTTTCTAAATTGCCTTTATACATTTTTCATAGAATATTTAAACAGATTTATTTATTATATTTTGATTGTGTGTTTAAGGAAAAGTAAATATTATTATCCACCAAACTAAAAAGGTTGTAAAAATTGTATTTTTTTAGTTGTAAAACACGGAGAGATTTTTGTGGGAAAAATTTATTTGGACTAAGCAGATAATATAATTTTATTTTGAAAAAAAGTATATCTTATAAGAGCCTAATTTGAATATATCAATGTGTTCTAAATAAATTGTTCTATATAAATATTTTCTTTTATACGGATGGGCTATTCTTAATCAAATCACGACTGATAAAATTGGCAATTTGGCATTTGGCACGCTATTCCTGGGTACTACAATACACAATAAATATATGATGAGAATAATTTTTTTAATGCGAAAATTTTAAATATAAATTATATATAAGTAGTTAAGATTATAAATTAATAATCATGTAATCATTTAAAAATATTACATATATTTATCTTTTATTTGTAATTAATAATATGTAATAGTTCATATTCAATATTTTATTTATTAAACAATCAAGTATTCTCTCATATAATTTATTAATTAATTTCCTCCTTCCAATATAATAATAAGAAGCTAATTTATTTCAACCAGTAGCTATTATATAAGCCAAGCACACGTCAATCAGCGTTGTCATTGATAATAAAAACTATAATGAAAGACTGTTCTTATTAAAAGTCCGTAATTGTAGACTAGTTGTAGTGCAAAAACTTTACAAGTAATTATCAATAAGATCAAGTTGAAGGAAAAAATTGACAAAGACTGGTAGCTCCTACTGAAGGTAGTAATTATAATATGGAAAGATATAAATCAAAACTTGTTTAGGTCTTCACACTAATACATATAAATTATATAGATCAAACTCAAACTTCTTTGATCAAGAAGCCTCGAAACAAAGCACACACTGTGAAACGAGTGGTAAAGTAGAAGATCAGGAATCGCAAGGCATGATCATGTAGTAGAATCAATATTTTTAAGAAATTCATGAATTAATTGATAAAGATTGATGATAAATTACAAAGTTCTTCTATTTCCCATTTCTTTACCAAAAGTTAAAACATATTCAATGAAAAATCAGTTTGGATAAGCCACTCAGTTCGACCGAAAAAATTAGTGGAAAAATTGATGTATGAAGATGAAAACGGCAAAAATTAGTGTAAAATAAATACATATCATTTAAAAATATTATCTTAAAATATTTTAAAATAAATAAAGATTATACATTTCTTTGAATTATTTTCTCATTATTATTAATTTTCTTTTTAAAAAACATATAATTTAATCATTTATGTTTTTACCTGAATTTTTATATGTATTGTAAATATTAAGAATCGTATAAAATAATATTATTTTAGTTTTGTAATGATACATAATTATAATATTATATTTTACTTGATATTATTTTATATATTATTTAAATATTATTATTTTATGAATATCAATTCAATCATATTTCACTTCCTATTAAACCACAAACAAATTGCTACTTTAAACGACTCACGGTCCAATTTTCTTTATATAAACACACTTAAAAGGAACAGTACAAGTAAAAACTCAATTTGTAAGAGGAAAAAATAATTAATTATTTTTAATCACAATTTTTGAAACTTTACTTTTTATCAAAACAAACGAATCCAAAATAGTACTTCTCAGAGCTTATTTCAAATCTTATAAATATGATTTAAATTTGTATATCTTATTTTGGACCATAGCCTATTAATTACGTGTAAATAATATTTTCTACAATTTATGTCTAACACCAAATTTCATTGAAGGAGGGGAAAAAACTGAATTTTGTTGAAGAAACAAAAAAATTTTATAATATTTTGTTAAAATAATCTGATAATTTAAGTACTGCTTACCTGTTACAATTGACATTTAATCGATGTAACGACAACGACTTTGTCAGTTGTTGCATTGGTCAATCTTAATCCCACTTTTCGGTTATGGTAACAACAAGTTGTGCAATAACTCTTTGATACATTATACATATTATAATAGTAAAGAGGACAGATATATAAAAAAAAAATATTACTTATTATAGGTGCAGTACAAATCTAGTAAAAATTAAAATAAATGAAATAACTATATATATATATATATATATATATATATATATATATATATATAGTTGTCACTAAATTTTTGTCACGTTATATGATAAAAAGAAAATTATCATGAAATGTGGACACTTCTCAATTTTTTTCTGTTCTAGTGCACCCACCCTATAAATAACATATCATGTTGAGGGTGTCTATCATATCTCTTTTCTCGTAGCTTTTCGATTTCTGGATCACTACTTGTCCTCGTAAATATAGTCAACACATTGAAATTCCCAATGGCCAAATCCAAAATGTTCATGTCTATTCTGTTAATCAGTATCACCCTTCTCTTCTCACCCGCAAGTGCAGAAGCTGATGATTACTATAAATACATATCTCCAAAATCTCTGGGTCTGCAGCAAAAAGAGAAGTTCGCCCACCTTCACTTCTACTTTCATGATAGTCAGACCGGCCCAAAGCCCACCACTGTGGGTATAGCTCAGGCTCAAATCACTAACACTTCGTCCACCGAATTTGGATACCTACTAATGACCGACGTATCACTTACTGTGGGCCCCAAACCAGACTCCAAACAGGTGGGAAGAGCCCAAGGATTTTACGGGTATGCGGTCAAGGATGAGGTTGGGCTGGTGATGGTCTTAAACTTCGCATTGACGGAAGGGAAATATAATGGCAGTACTTTCAGCTTGGTGGGGCGGAACATGTTATTCTCTGCGTTGAGGGAAATACCAATTGTTGGCGGGAGCGGGGCTTTCCGGTTCGCACGTGGCTATGCTCAACTTAAGACTTACACGTTTGATGTGAATGCTAGAAATGCTGTCGTGGATTGCAATGTTTACGTGTTCCATTATTAGCTTGCGTTGTGCTTCATATATTGCATGCCTTTTCCATTATTTTCTTTACTTTTTCTCCTTTTTCTTTCATTTTTATGCTCATGAATAAATTATAAATGGTTGTTGATGTTTTTATATTATGTAGCATATAGATCAATTAAAGATAATCACATTGAAATGATCATGACTTGTATAATTATATATGTAAGCAAACATTTGGTTTAGAAAAAAAATATCATCCATTTATAAAGACAATAACGTAAAAACAAGTCTGCATGTCGAATGGATCACACTCAATCTTTTAAAAATTATTTTACAAAGATTATCAAAAAGTATTTTTAAAAGATAATAATTAGCTCATGTTGTGAAAAAAAAAATTAACAAATAAATAAGCTCATAATATTTTATACTAACTCGTTTTTATTAAGACATTGTTCAATTCCTTAGTTATAATTAAAACTTTACTATATTAGTAATGGATGTAAATATTTTTTAATCTCAGTCTTCTTATAAGTAAGTATTTTTTATATACAATCTATTCTACTTAAATGCATTGAGTATTCTTTGAATACAATCTCTTTAAACTAATATAATAAGTATTCTTTGCATACAATTTCTTTGTATTTAACTAAAAATAACTTCTATATGTAAGACTCGGTCTTTATTATGTGCACCAAGTTATCATTTATCTAATTAATTGATCATTGACCTTATGAATACCCCACATATTTAATTGATAATTATTCGATGGACATAATTATCTTCATGACCTAATTAGGATTTTCCTTTGGGTGTATATATAAAGAGATGATTAGGCAGAGGTTAAAAAAAAGACACACACACCAATCTTAAGTCTCTCCTTTGTCTATCTCTCATGAGTATAAAACATCAACTCCACCATCATAACAATACATCCTAAACGGGAACTCGATCATCATCGAAATCATGACCTCATCTCTCACTATATTCACGGGACTATCAGGTACACATGATCTAATCCCTAAGTTATATTTTATGTTAAAGAATTGTTCAACACTATATAGAGAGTGATTTACAATTAAAGAACTTAAAGGCTTTTTGAGAGATTGTGAAACAAAACTTCAAAAGTATATATTTATGTAGAGTAATTTTTGGGAGGAGTTTTAAATCTTTAGCTTCTAAATAGATAATGAACATGAAGTAGTAGTTAAACTTAACAGCTTTAAATCTCCATTCATCTATTGAAAGCATGTTGCACATCCATTAACATTACATATTTCTGCATGGATTGTTTCATCAGGGTTGGTAGCTTTATTGTTTGACAGTTTGATGTAGGAACATCAAGGAAGATCACTAGGAGCATACAAAGAAGGTTAGAAGAGGAAGCAAGGAGACTTCAAGACCAAGAAAATAATAACATAGGATCATTTGATTGTAACCTACTTGTAAACATGTATGAACAAGGTCCTATGTAATAGCCTAGATAGCTTAGATGCCTAGTCCTTTAAGGGTCCAAAGCCCTTGGGTTCACATAGCTAAAAACAAGCCAAAAATCCCTAAGAGTCAAGGTTCCCACAAGGTTTTAAAAAGGATCTCAAAATTTCGACTAAAATTGTGTGGAACCTTGAAATCACTTGGAATCAAGGGAGGAGTCCTTGAGTTAAGCTTGGATCCATGCCTTGCTTAAATCAAGAGATCTCAACCCTTAATCCCAAGTGATTAAGGATTGATGACTTGGCTAATCACATGGGTATCAAGGGGAGACAAACCTATGTGCATCCATGTGAAAACCATGTGCTTCTTAATAACCAAGTAACTCACTTGGTTACTTGGTGGTCAAGTAAGCCACAGTTTAGCTTAGGATTCTTAACTAGGATTAGGCTTAGTTAATCTTAGGATAGCTTGGAGGCCAAGTCAAAGGTGCCTATAAAAGCCCTTGGCCGAAACACTTGTGACACTTTTGATGAAATTTTAATGCAAAGAGCTCTTAAGCTTTGAGAGAGTTTTCTCTTGTTCCCTTAGGGAATTTCCTTGAATATTATCAATGGAGTTCTTCTTCCATTGTGGCAGTTCCTCCTAGGCTTATGGGTTCTTAACCTTGGCGCCACCATTTCCTTGTCTTTTTCACTTCATACTTTTCTTCTAAACTTCTAAACACTTCAAAACCTTCATGGCCTAGAGCTTCCTTGCCATTTCCCTTCAGTGCAACTTGGTTGGAGACTAGACTTGGGTAATCCTAAAGCTTCTTTGGAGTACTCTTCAAAGAGTCTTTCATCACAGTTGAAGAATACCGAAAATTTGTAATCGTTTTTATGCTGTAAATCTTTAAGAAAGATAAGTTCCCTTTATTCTAATTTGTTTCGTCTTTTTATGTAAGGAGTAAGTGGATTTACCATACTTAATTTTAGTAAACCAAATGAACATCTACACAACGAAATGCATAGATAAGTAACTTAACATTTAAAAATAATTGTTTGAAAAGAAACTTATCCTTTATCCTTTATGTGGAGTGCTTCATTTAATTTTTCATTATTCTGAACCTCCAAACTATACTTCGGTTTGATTCTTCAAACTAAGCATTAGTCCAATGCATGTGATTGTTATGATTCTTTTGTTTGAAACTATATCTAATATATAAAAAAAATATCATTTATAAAATATTATAAGATGAATTAATTATAAAAATTAAGAGTTATAATTTATCTTTAATTATTTTAGACTTGATTATCAAACTTTTTGAGTTAACTTACTAGCTCTTTAAGAATTCATGAATTCACTTATCCTTTTTGAGTTGACTTACATGCAAACTCTTTTTAAGTAGACCCTAAAAGAGTCAACACTTTAAACAAATTGAGTAGACTTTTAAGTTTACTATCAAATCTATGAATCATTAAGTTAAAAAAAAATAGGTTAAAACATATGTTATCTAGAGTTATTTGTTTTACATATAGAATTTAATATACTTTACTTTTTTCTGGCATTCTTAAATGAAAATAAACTCTTATCTAATAATATTGAACATTCATTCTCCAACCAATTCCTTCGTAGGATTACTTTACCATTATTAACACCTCAATAAATTATTATTAAATTATGATATATTATTAAACTTAATTATTTATTTAAGTATTGTGAAATTTATAATTTATTAATTTATTTTATTATATTGTTGAAAGATTAATTATATATATCATTTAAAATATTATATTATTAATTTTAATATAAAATAGACTCTTAAAAATTTAAAACTTCACTCTCTTAGTCAAGTTCATACGAGATTATATTGATCAATAAATTTGACAACCTAATAAAAAAATAACATTTTTTAAGAATGATAAATAATTTATTGAGTTTTATTTATCTGACACACCCATGCACCATGTGCCTAATTTTAAAATAGAATTCATGTTATAATTTAGAAATACCTGATTCAACTCAATTGTTGTATAAGTAACTTGATAATATCAAATAATATATTTATATTATTAAATTCATATAATTAATTTTATTTATATATAATAAGAAAATAAAAAAATAAAAAATTTAATTATTAATTAAAATCACACTTAATTAAAGAGTTTGAATTAAACTATTTATAACATTTAGTTAAGTAGAGGTAAGAAAAAAAAAAACGATTCATACTAAACTCAAGTTACAGCAAATAACGTACGGATATCGCGCCATACTAAATTTGGATTCAACTCAACCATTGAAGTGGATCATGGATTGAATTTTTAAAAATTTAATTTAAATCTAAATTAATAAATTGAATTTAAAATTTAAATTTATATTTTTAAAAAGAATTAATTTAGAATTTTTTTAAATTAATTTTAAATGTGAAGAAAGATGAAAAAACAATTTAACTGGGGATGATTGATACAGATTTCTTTTAATTAAAAGTAGAAAAAAGCTACACTAAAGCTTTGATAATTGATTGGACTAACTTACCACTGTCTTTCAGGCAGAGAAATGGATTTTGATTTTAACCCGAATCCATAATAAAAAGCAAAATTATTGTAAGATAGATTTACAATTTAAATCTTGTCAAAACCAATTTTTTAAAAACAGATAAAAAAAATAGACCAGACAGAATATAAAAACATATCAGATATGGTCTATGCATTTTTTCTTCAGTCAGATAAACTCATTTCCAAACCTATCGATCAGTAGGCATCATATGTAAACATTTCATCAAAAGGTTAACACTTTTTATTTTATCTATCATTGTAGCGCACAAAGCAAATATATTAATGGCACCGACGGGTGCATAAATTTTAAGCGGTGGGAGTAATATTTATATACATAAATTTGTAGTATTAAAAATATAATAGCTTAATCGTATTGAGGTTATACAAATATAGCAATCGTGTGATTTTAGTATTCAAAATTTTGATTGAGGTATATATAATAAATAAATAAAAATATATAAAATTAATACTAAACTTATAAATTCATGTAGTTTTCAAACCTAAATTTCAGTGATTAAACTTGAAATACATACCCTTTACAATTTATTATTTCTAAAAAATATATTTCAAAATAGCTTTCAGATTTATCATTCCCAGAAGTTCCAGAAAATAGTACTCCAGGACAATTCTGGATTTGCCATCTCATGGAATTCTGACCAAAAAAAAAAAAAAAAAAAACCTTCGCTCACATATTCTAGCAACGAGTCAATCCTTTTTTGAAGTTTTAAACACTACTTCATACAGAGCTTTTTGACAACACTTTCAATAAAGACGTGCTAGTTATTTGACCCTTAGGTAGCCCTTACAACATAAAACTGTATTTAGACCGAAAATTATCTTATACGCAACGTCACTTCAAAAGAAGAAAACATAAAATAAGACTCTCCTATGTACATTTTTATAACTTATAATATACTCCTTCTGGTCTTACATATAAACAACAACAGTCTCATTTTTTCAAAAAACATATATAAATTTTAGCAATTTTTATCTTATTTAATGTTATCATTCCTAATATACCATTCACTTAAATAATGCTATTATCTAACATTTCAACTATTTGATTTACATATAATAAATAAGAATAAAAAGGTCATTCAAGAAAAAATATTTAAAACTAATAAAGTTTAATGTAAATAATTAATTTCTCAATAAATACGAAATATATTTTTTTTTCATATTCAAGGTCGGGAATAAATTCAATAAAATTAAAGAATCTCTCATCCTCAACTACACTCTGTCTCCACTTTCCACCATGCCTCTCTCGGACTTTTACCCTGTCTCTCTTGGTAACATTATTGTTTCTTTGTGCATAGTCAATCCCTTTAACACTAGCATTCTTCCGCAGCCACTATAATAAATTAAAATAGGAGCCGATTATCTTTGAAATCAACATGAATAAAAATCAACATGAAGAAAATTTGGTCACTTGCTAACAACTCGGGTATCTTTATTCTTATTCTTTTATATGTATATATTGAACATATTATATAAATATTTTTGAATATTTTTAATTATTTTCAGGAAATATATATATATATATATATATATATATATATATATATATATATATATATGCATACATATTATATACTTTTTATTTTTATGCATGCTAAAAGGGTGGGATTGCGATATTCCATGGAAGTACATAATTTTTTTTCACTGTATGATGTCTCTCATTTTATTTATTATTCATTTTAATTTTTAAAACATATTCCTAAGAATATTAAAGTGTTATTTAATACACTTTTTGAAATATATCTAAAAGTATTTTGTTAATATTATATTATCATGAATAAAATTCCTAGAATTAGAAAAGAATCATGTGAAATAAACTCCTCGATAGTTTAATGGAAGATTACAATGACTTATATAATTATATTAGTAAGTATCACGAAATTTCGGTCTCAAAAGAATTATTCAATTTAATTTGTTTTTTTATAAAAATTTATAAATAAATAGTTAGATTTATAAACATATATAAAGACATTTTTTTTATCATTTCCATTAATTTTTAATTTATGATTAGTTTCTTAAACGTGAATTGACTATCAAATTGACTATGAAAATGTTATTTTAAAGTAAAAAAAAGGACAAAAGTATTTGAATTTATAATTTTAAAAGATTATTGGTCGTCTTTTTCCCTAGGAGCAAATTATATGGAGCATCTAGAAGCGCATCAAAGACTTATTTTTAAATTGATACATCCACTGTTCAATGAGTATATACAATTGATAAACCATCAATTAAGTCAGTGTAAAGGATTTGAGTTTGATTTTCACCTAATATATATATATATATATATATATATATATATATATATATATATATATATATATATATATATATATTTAAATAGTGGGTAATAATTTTGATTATAAGTAAGTCCCACCCAAAATAAAGATAGTCCGCGTACACACACAGGGGATCGAGGATTTCAAAATCAATCCGCATTTTAATTGTTCTGTTAAATTAAAACTAATTAATTGACGTTCATGGCGTTATGCAAATGTCGAATTTAATTAGGACTTGAAATAAAAACTTAGCGAGGAGAGAAAAATTACTTGTCAAATGAGTTTGGATTCGGACACACAGCAATTATTTTCCTACAATTTTAGGATTACATCTCGTGCATAAATAGTATCCTAATGACTTATTTTTTCCATTTCAAAATAAAAATTATTACTCTTTATTCACTAACACGCCTGCCTTGCAAGGTAACGCTACCAATGTACGTGGCTGTAAACATGATTGTTAATACAGAAATACAAATATTCAAATTTAGTTAGTTAAATAAGGTAGGTGCAATAATTATTATATATTTTTTTAATATCTATATATGATTGATTTTATTGATAAATAAAAAGACAAAATATAACTAAAATACATTTATTGAGTTTAAATACATATATTTAACTATACATAAGATATATGAAGTAAAATATTGGTTATATCGTTATTCACATGAGTATTACAGTCGAAACAAAAAGTATATTTTAGTTACGTGCACGAAGATAAAGTACCAAATATTAGTATATGTAAAGATATGCAAGTATCTATAGAATTATCTTTATTCAACTCAAATTCTCATGAGCAGCGTATTCGGATATTTATATCCTAACGATCCCAATTTTGGAAGTGAGAAATTCACGTCGTAGATGAGAAAGTGATTTGGTTAGCAAATCAGCAAGTTGGTAGTTTCAAGGAATGTGAGTTAATGAGGTCCTCTTTAGTTACTATATCACAAATAAAATGGTAATCAATAGCTAGGTGCTTCACTTTTCAGTGAAAAGCACCATATTTGCACACAAATATGTAGCAGCACCAATATTGTCCGAAAAAATAGCTAGTGGCTAGGGTATTTTTATTCCAAGTTTCATTCAAAGTTGTTGCAACCATAAGAGCTCAATTGTTGTGGATCCAAGGGTGTGATACCTAGCCTCCCTCTAATTGTTGATTGCTTCTTGCATGACCAGGAGATAATATTAGGGCGATGATAGACTATATGACTACTAGTAAACTTCTGATAAGTCGTGTTATCACCCTAATCAACATCACAAAAGACAATGGGAGTAAGGGTGTGGTGCCAACTAGATGTAGACCATGTGACATTGTATATTTAAGATAACGTAGGATATATCATTTAAGGGACTACAATATGAGTGGTAGTGGGTGCTTGCATATATTGTGATAGTTTATTCACATCAAAGGCAACATTCGATGTAGTGATGGACAACTAATGCATGGATCCGATGATTCTTTAAAAAGAAGATGAATCACAATTGAGCGTATCTCATCCTAATGGTACACATGGAGTCCTTGTTGGTTTAGCATCGATTATTTTACCTTTTGTAGGATATCTCGAATGAGTGTTGTTCAAACAAAAAAATTCTATTAGTTGTAAGAATGAGTTCTACAACATGAAAATGACATGGGTTTCGTAGATCTTTTAAGGAAAATTTTGTAGCAAGTGTGGTTTTGAATTTGCACAAAAAATTAGGATCGTTTCCTGTGAGAAGAAGATCATCAACGTACACTAGGCAGTATACAACAATAATACCTTGCTTGTAGATGAAAAGGAAGACATCTGACCTAGCAAACATTAACAAATCCAGAGGCCACTATGAAGAACTTCTATTTGTGATACCATGCTAGCAGAGCTTGTTTAAGCCCCATGTAATGCTTGATAAGTCTTAGTTGGAACTAAGATAAACTAGGACTTTAAATTCTGATAGTGACACTCATCAAAGTTTTAATGACTAAATATAATCACAAGTAATTAAAGCAAAAGAGATATAATGTAAAGTCATTGAGCCTATGTAGCTATACGAACTTGAGTCTAATTTACTTAAAAAGAAACGAAGTTTGTCTAATATAATTGATAACTCACAAAAATGAGTTATTAGCATATGTTTTTTAATTAATGTATAAATTTTCCATTAAAAACTCTTAAGCAAGCTAAAATAACTGTTAATTGCTCTAATTTATATTACTTTGTGTTATAACATGTTGATGATTTGTTTAAGTGTTTCAGGGGTTAAAAATAGACAAAAAAAGGAGAAAATGTGCAAAAGAATACAGTTCGCGCAAGTTGGAAGTTAACTAGCGGGAGTTAGGGCTCTAGAGGAAAACCATTTCTCTCTGTAACCTCAGCTCGCGCGAAATCCTTCTTAGCTTGCGTGAGTTGAACTTGATTGAAGATCATATTTGCTCTCAAGAACCTCAACTCACGTGAATTGCTATTGAGCTCACGCGAGTTGGGTTTGTAAAAAGCCCAAGTCCACTAAGAAGGCTATATCACTAGTGGAAAAACGACATATAATGTCACCACAATAACGACAGTTCCTTCTTCAACCAATGTTATATTACTTACGACGTCAGGTTAATCAATAACCGCTATTAAAAATTGGGATTTCATTGACTTAGTCTTCCCTCTTTCTTACTTTCTTCGTTCATTGTCCCTAACTTCATTCACTTTCTCACTACACATCTCTTATCATTCCCTCACTTTCTGACTCTCATTCTTTGTCACTCTGCCCCCTTTCCTCACTTTCTCACTCTCATTCTCCCTCACACTTCCCCATTTCCTCACTCTCTTCTCACTCGCAATTTCAAGCCCTAACTTTGTCAATTTCAAGTCTTTAAACTATCGTGGGCTCTTGTGGTATTTCTCCCTGTCACTTGTCGTGCTTGCTCTCACGATTTCAAGCCCTAACTTGGTATACTTTGTCACATGTACCCCTAACTTAGTGTAGTGTTGATTAAAATCAAGTAGTTGGGATTTGCTCAAGTAGCTCAAGGTTGATTAACTGATCTATTTGCACTAAAGATTTGTCTGTATTGTTTGCAGTTGGTATTTGCATTAAATGTTGATTAGATGATCTATTTGTTTATAAAGATTTGTCCTAATTCTGGAAAAGTTATGTAACTGTTAAGGTTGGCTATCTCTCTCTCGCTTTTTTGCTTCTACTCTACTACTCAGTGATGATAAAAATTTGTGTTGGGGCTATGACTTTGTCTCTGGTTGTGTTGTGGCTTTGTTTCTGCTTCTCTTATAATAATATAATAAACAAAAGAAATGTCAAAGCAAAGAAGTATTACAATTGTTAATTTCATGGTGACAGAATTATCTAGCTCACAATTAGTGATAGTCTTTATTTTAGTTCATCTAATTTATTAGTGTTTTGGCTTACATATAAAAAAAAGGAAATATAAGAAAAAGAAAAGGCAAAGTAAAATGCCTACATATGAAAATTTCTATGCATCTCTGCATCTCTGCATCATTCAATTATTTTTTATTTAGTATGTCCCTTAATTAATGGTTTTAATGTTCAAAAACATTGGCTATTTGACATTTTTAATGTGCACGCTGGGTGTATGCGATATTTTAAGTCGCAGCCCAACATGCTTAACTTTGGTAAGTATAACACAGTTGTTAAGTAATAAGTATTTATAATCAGGGTTGTTGTACCCACGAGGATAAGCAATTCGGAAGCTATACTTTTATTTAGTAAACTTTATTAATTTTCCAAAAGAGCATGAAAACAGTTTCTTGATTTAAAGATCAATTTAAAGAGAACTAAAGCAATAAACAAGAATTAATACAAAGATGAGAAGCGACTGGGATCCCGATTTCACCACTGATCCCCCCTTATATTCTTCTCTTTTGTTATTCATGTATAATCATGGTCGGATCGGATTGCTACTCTTATGACTGTCCCTCTCAGGATCACCCAGCCGCCTAATTAATTAGATCATGTCCAGCGTTCCAAATCAACACCTAGGTTAATTAAGGAATTAAATTTATGAATCCTAAGGCAAACTTAGGTGCAGTTCGCACTACAACCTACTCCTATCTGTAGGACTATAACATAATAATGGTTTAATTCTTTAGTATTACTTAGGCATACTTTGTCAGAGTTACCTTAGATTTACCTATCAATTTATTGGTCTTCAATTAATAAATAACATTAAGCACAAGAATAAACACCCAAACATATACTAAATAACATCGAGAATCATATAAAGGGATTAATTAAGGTTACATTGTTCTCCCAATCAAAGAGGGAGTTAGTTTATAATGGAGTAGAAAACAACACAAGAATAAATTGAAAGAGAATACATAGGGAAAAGTGCTCCTTGCGTCTCCTTCTCTTTTGCTTGTGGTTGAATTTCGTTGTTGTCTACAAACTAGAGTGCTTTCGGCCGAAGTGTGGCTGCCTTCTAGGTCAAGTCGTCAAGTGACTGAAAACTAGGTCTAAAATTGCGAACTGATTGTCGTGGCTGACTGTGAAACAAGTCATATTTATAGCCTTCAGAACTTGGACTTGGGCCTGCTGCGAGTCTAACTCGCATGAGATATTAAGTGACTCGTGTGAGTTCATGTTCCAGAGATCAAACGTGTAGTACAAGTCAAGCCACCTCGTGCGAGATGAGGTAAGTGAGCGCGAGATGGACGCGAGATGAGGTTCCAGAGAGTTAATTTGTTCTTGAAGTTACACTAACTCGCGCGAGATGTGATAGATGAATGCGAGATGGACACGAGATGAGGTTCCTGAGAGTTAACTTGCTCTTGAAGAAATGCTTCTCGCGCGAGATGTGGAGAGATGAGCGGTAGATGAGGTTCCAGAGAGCTTTTGTTCGTTACTGGAGCTCTGATTCACGTGAGTTGTGTTCCAACTCATGAGAGATGCATTTTTGAACATGTTTTTCACCTGTTTTTGGCTATTTTTCACCCTGAAACACTTGATACACCGTTAACAAGCTCTAACATAAATTATTATGAATTAAGAGCAATTAGAGTCATTTTAGGTGGCTTAAGAGTATAAAAAGGATAATTTGTGATATAAAAAAAGTATAAAAATAACTCACTTTCGTGAGTTATCAATTATCTTTCTCTTGTTTTGTCAAGGATGGAAGGTGGCTTGTATAATGTGTTCTCTATAATATTATTGTTCATGTTATTTGTAGATTTGAATTTTGAAGTTAGTTAATTAATCTGCATTAATCTTGTTCTTATTCTCATGTGGTTAGGAAGTTAGTTATTTGGAATGTGGAGGGAAGATAATTTTTAGACATGCCTCTAGCTCTATCCCTAAACTATATATTGTTTTACATTGTTTTTAGTTTTAATTTATGTTATTAGTCGTGTATAACAGTCTACCCTCACATGAATCATTGTACCTATAGTGTCAATGAATATGAAATAAGACAAAATTAGTCATGGCATGAACTATGATATACACGCATCAAGAGTTTTATTTTCTTTTTATTTCAATTAGTATGAACTGGTAATGATTTATACATGGAGGTGCATACTTTGCGTTTCTATCTTTAATTAGACTTAATATGTATTTGGACTTTGAAAAATAATTTAGTTTTAGTCTTTAAATTTTACTTTATTGGTTTAAGCCCGTAAGATTTTAAAAATAGGTTAAATTTGTCTTTGGCATCAACTTTGTCATCATTTTATGTTAATGTAGTAATCGGTTGTTACGTGCAAGCCATATGTGACATGGATATCTCTTAACCTCCTAAAAATATCATGTGTATTATGTGTATTTATCTTTTAATTTTACAGTTCAAATGTCGTAAATCTATACGACCCGAATCCATTCTTTTCAAACTCGAACAAAAATGTCTCTCTCACTGTTAATTTCCTAATTTCCTATGAGGATGTATCTATCATGAAAGTCATTTTATAATAAAATAGGAAAAAAATTGTATTATACAATTCTTATAATAAAATAGGATGTAGGGTGGCTTGTATAGTGTCTTCTCTATAAGATTATTGTTCATGTTATTTGTATATTTGAAATTTGAAGTCAGTTAATATGCAGTAGTATTGTTCTTATTCTCATGTGGTTAGGAAGTTAGTTATTTGGAATTTGGAGGGAGGATAACATGAACATGCTACTCAAAACGTTACACATGTTTATCATTTTCCACTAGTACAAAAAGGGATCTTTACCGATAGTTAAAAAACATTTTTCACGTTGGTTCCAGAACCGCCGTAATATATGGGAGACGTAAAAAATAAACCATTTTTAACGGTGATTAGAATAACCGCCGTGAAAAATGATTTTCCACGATAGTTAAAATCAAATAATTGTCATTTATATCCTATTTTTAACGACGGTTTTTTGGTTTTAACCGCTGTTATATATATTTAATTTTTTTAATTTTTTGTCATTTTTCACGGCGGTTGAAGTGCATAACTGTCGTTAAAAATAGGTTTATTTTTAAATTTTCATTTTATTTATTCCTTCATTTTATTATTATAACCTGTATAATATGTATTTCTTATGAAACAATTTCATATTTTCAACAGAAATTATAAATTAAATTTTATATATAACCTGTTCAAACACTCGCTGTTAAAAATGATTTGTGACGGCGGGTTTAGTCTTAACCGCCGTTAAAAATGGTATAATGGCGGATCTTCCTTTACTCGCTGTAAAAAATAGCCATAAAATATAATATTTGCACTTGTGTTCGTGTTGTTATCCTTAAACATTGTTGTTAGCTGCACAATTCAGTGTGGTTGTTAAGCATCATCATTACCGACGTGGGATTCAAAAACCACACTATTACCTTGTAGCTCGTGTCATTAGTATGGTTGTGTCTGGCCATCAATTGTTTCACACTCATGTGTTAGTTCATTTCCCTATTTTAATCGATTTCTTTTATTGTGCACATTACTATTAGGTCTCCACTTTGTTGTTTCGACTTGCACACTAATCCTTAAAGTTTCTTTCTAATTTTTTTTTCTCAATCATTTATGCTTCACTAGTATTTTGAATATTGATCTTAATAGAGTTTTTTTCTTCTTATAGTACCGTGTTTCTTTGTTGGTCTAAATATATTTAATTTGCAAAAATAATTTAACCATAAAATAAAACAATTATCTAATGAATAAAATTCTACAATATAAAGAATAATTTGCTATCTTGTCTAGTCTGTTGATTTGATATATAACATTAATAATAAATCAAATATTAAATTAGAAGAGAATTAATATGAAATCATATGAAAAATAAAACTATTAAAAATCATTCATAATACCAATAATACAAATAGATATTAGTTCTAAATAGATATTTATCTAATATAAGTAGTATGAAAAAAAATCAACTACTTCTTGTATTGGCTAAGTTCCTTTGTTTGCGGGCTTCTTTGTTGTGTTGTTGGACAGACCTAATAGAAATTATTTCACTTGACTAATGTAAAAAAAGGAAATTCAACGTCGGTTAAAATAGGCTTACGACGTCAGTTAAAAATCGACGTAAACTTTTAACATCGATTGTAGAATAGACGTTAAAAGTCAGGACTTTTAATATTAATTCTGCAACCGATGTTATATGTTAAAGGACGTTTACACTGACATTAATTGTAGCTTTAAAATTCGGTTCATTAGAATAACCGACATTAAAAATACTTAAAAAATTTATAAAATAAAATGGTTTTTTTTACATCAATTTATATTATTAAATTACATTCAAAATAATTATTTTTTAAAATTCTTTTTAGATATATAGTCACGACCCAGACTAAAAGTTAACAAAAATATATGAGGTTTCAGATATTATTAATTTAAGATTAAATTATTAAATACATAAAGGCTAGAGTGAACCAATGCCTATAGAAGGCTAGATTGGAGACAACAGACCAAAATTCTCAAAAACACCAAACATTATAACATAACCAGACAATATAACACATATATGGTCTCACAATAAATAAGAGAATTAGAAAATGGACTAAGATTAAATGACAAGAAACTTAACGAAATATTAAAGGATTAAAGAAGACCCAAACAAATATACAAATGCAGATCTAACCACAGAACTAAACAAAAATAATTCAACATAACTGAAATAATAATATCGTTTCAATGTGTTAAAAAAATTTGCAGCATGAGCACCAGTCTAGAAATGCTCATTTGACACCGCCATGGAGTTTAATTTTTCAGCATCAATTGACTCATCTTCCAAGTCAATCACATCCATCTTCTCTCTCATACATTGAAGTGCAAATTTAGTACACAAAGCAACTAGATCAGCACCAATCATGAATATGTAACAATATAAAACTATCACAAAAATAGTCTTATTGTTGAACTAAAAAGGAAATAAAAGTAAAAAGAAAAAGAGGTTTACTATAAGATCACTTCACTATCTTGTCCAGGAGCTTGACCGGTGTTAGAACCATCATAGTTTTGGGAAGCTTTGAAGGGTCATTAACTGGTCGTGAGAGAGTCTATATCCAAAATCATTTTATATATGCATTGGTTACCACCCAAATAAATAAAGCTGAAATTTAATACATAATGTTCTTGTACTTTTCTAAGTTTTGTAAATAGTTTCTTATAATATATCGATAAATAAGTCCTACACAGTTTAAAATAAATTATAAAAAATATGTAAACGTGAAAGGCACAAAATTGTCACCGCTAATTAGGAGTAGTTTCGTATTTTAAAAACAAATTTTAGTATAAATTGAACTATATATATAAAAACAAAATTTGAGGTGAGTTAGGTACTCCACTGAAAAATTTCTTTGGTTACAAAAAGATGAAGTTAACTTGTTAAGTACCCTTGCTTTGCTCCTCACATCCATGCCAGATCCACCGACCCTATAGTAATGAAAACAAAAAAGGTGTAAGTGTTAATTAATGGTGAGATAAAACTGAAAATGAAAAATAGAAATTTGTCAGCATGACTAGGAAAAGAAAAATCTCACATTATAGAAGCATAAAACAGAGGCAATAGGATAGTAGAGAAACTTGTAGAGAGCATATAGTGATCAATAAAATGTGAGTGTGTGGGAAAAACGAAAGGAAGAACTAATCATATGTACTCAGCAATCACTTTCTCGGGGTTGTGGGAGAGGTTAAGGTTGATAAGATCAAAGAGTAACAACATCTTTAAACAACAGTCATATAGTTTCTCACAACATCAAATCCTTATTATTGTCCCTTCAATTCATAATAGTTACACAGATTGTATTAAAACAAAGATTACCATAAAATTTTTATGTAAGACTTAGCATTGTACCTTAAATATTCAAGATTGAACCAAGTGAAATATTAAAACATCCATCTCAAGTAAGTTATGAGCTATAGAAAAGCTCCTCCATCCAACACTTAAGCCCCCTTTACGAGCAGGATATTTGGTTTCATATAATTGCCCACTTTCATCTTCCAGAACAATAGTAGCATCAACATTGAAGAGACTTAAACAATCGAATATGAAATTGCCAATGATAAATTAAGTTATATTCGAATAAATAACTTCAATACTTATTTAATAGGCTTATATTACGTGAAAGTTTAAGACTTGTTTTTATAAGTTTATGCAAATTTGGTTTGATTTTGAGAATAAAATTTGAATAGAATATAAGTAAAATAAATAATAATTTATGCCACTTTGAGATTATAAGTGGAATAAATCGTAAATTCAGATGGAGACCTTTCAACCACGCAACTGCAAGTGGAATGAATTAATCATAATTTGTGCTATTTGAGATTAAATACTTAACACTTTGAGATTATTCCAAGATAAGTACCTTTTCTGGTGCAGCATTCTCAAAGAAGCGAGAAGCTGGTTTCTAAACACTCACAGGGTTGTAAGCCTGCAATTCAACCAAAATCCATTAAAAAAAATTAAAATATATTGTATTTACCTTTCCAGCAAATGTTAATAAACAACACACCAAATTGATACTAATTCAGAAATGCTAATTCAATTAGAAAGAAAGTCACCTGCAAAAATTGAAATCTTGTGATTAACCCACGTGCATCAATATTTTCATATGAAATATTCTGCAGATTTAGAATTACAATCAACTTCTCATTTCCTATCTTCCTTCCTTTGAAAGCACCAAAGATGAAAGGATTAAAAATTAATTAATTTCTAAGATGTTATGTAAGATAAAGAGAACAGAACATAGAGCAACAAATTGGCAAAATTAGAAGTAGTGAAATAATTTTGTGGAGCTATGCATGCTTAATCTCAAAACCCAAATCAAAAGTCAATTAAGAATCACTAAATAAAAATCAGATAAAACCACATGGAAAAAAATAGAAAGAGAAGATTTGAAGGAAGATTGTTTCTCTTTCATAAAATTATATTGTGTTGCACAGACATGCCTAACAATCGTTGAATAAGCTTTTGAAGATCCAGAGTAAATTTGACTAGATCAGTTGGATAATTTTCACTGCAATTTCCACAACACCTGTTGATAAGTATCAAAGCTCATTAATATAACATCTCTTACCGAACGAGTCTTTAAGAACCCACTCTTACCCAATTTAGTCTCTGAAACTCACCCAGCCATGTGTCACATCAGAAAAAAAAAATTAATTAAACAAGGAAGAAAAAAATTTCAAATGACTATTAGATACCTCGGGATCATGACCCTTGGTAGCAATAAACAACCCACCCACACAAACCGAAGGAAGACTATATTTTGCTGGAAACACAACAAGAAGCAAACATTGAAGCAGTGACAAGTCACAAAATATCAAAGCAATATTCAATTAAACGGGGAAGTCCTCAATATCACCTATTATTCTCATTTCTACAACTGCCTTGGCCACTGCTTCGTCAAATTGCTCTCTGAAGCAAGGATCCTGCCCTAAACTCTGCCCTTATCTACATAACAAGACATATTTTCAAGCAGAAGAAGATATTCAACAAAGATTCGAACCCCATTTGGCTACGAGGGAAGCTCTAGTTAAGCAAAACAGCGAGAGAGTGTTGGACTTGAAGCTGAAGAAGTCGTCTCTTGTTTTTAGTTTTGATTTACCTGTACTCTTGAATTTAATGATAGATTGTAAATAGGAGCTTAATTGTATTGATTGTTCTAGAATAGGCTTTGAGTGTGGTTTTTATTCAATCTCACTTCACAGAGAAGTTGAATCTACTCAGAGAATCAAGCTAGAGCAAGTTTGGGAACCCTCTTTTTGATTTGACAAGTTGAAAACTGTTTTTAAGCTGAAGTAATCGATTACCATATATCAGTAATCGACTACCAACAGTTTGAGAAATCAGGGAATCCTAAAACTCTCTGGAGTAATTGATTACCATATCCTAGTAATCGATTACCTCGTGCTTGAGATAACAGAGGAGCCTAAAACTCTCTGGAGTAATCGATTACCACATCCTAGTAATCGATTACCCACACCAGAATTCATCTCAAAAATGTTTTTGAATAGCTTTAAATTGAAATCTCTTAGAATTTTGATTTCAGAGGAGAGAAATCTTTGAGTTTTTTCAAGAAGAAAGGAAGAGCGAAAAACTGAGTTTACAAAGAACACAAGTTCTAAGAGTTCTCTTCAAGATTTCAAAAGATTTTCTCTAGAGATGAAGAGTGTGTGAAGGATTGAATATTTGACTATAATCTTGATCAGATCATACACATCAGGTGTAATCTTTACTGATCTTTATCTTGTTTTGTATTTGTTTTTGTTCAAAACTCTTAAGAGAAAGTTGTTCTCTAGAAGAAGAGTTAAGGAATTTGAGAGAGGTGCTCTCAAAGGTGATTCTTGAAGGATTCAAGAATTAGAGAGGTATGTTCTTAGGAGAAGAACATGTGTTTTGGTTATTTTGATTTTGTTTGTGTTTGTGCAGTGTGTTTGTATTAGACACAAGAAATCATTATAGTGGAAACCGATCGCAATAGTTGTTGGGTTGAGACTGGACGTAGGCCGAACGCCGAACCAGGATAAATCTTTGTCCAAACTTTCTCTCTACCTTATCTCTTATCTTTATCTGAATCTATCGCTTTACAATTGCTTTTACTGATTCATTCTTAAAGAGTTTTGAAAAGGCGTATCGATTTCTTTCTATATCCGCTGTTATCTCTCTAAATTGTTATTCTTAACATAGATAAAATTGAATTGGGAAAGAAATTGACTAAGGCTAAAATTGAACATCGGGAACTTGAATCTATTCACCCCCCCTCTTGATTTAACATAGGGACCAACAATTGGTATCAGAGCTTTAACTAGCAAAATCAATCTAGTAATCCTACATAGTTCCCTGTAATGGCTTGTAACCTTTTACCCTTCGTTGAAGGAGCTTCTATAAATAGACCTCCATTGTTCTGCGGTGATAACTATCCATTCTGGAAAGTTCGCATGAAAATCTTTATGGAATCTATTCATTAAGCATCGCAGCGGTGTGGTAAATGAGTACAGAGTTCCAATGAAAATAGAAAACAGAAATGAAATAGAAAAACCATTTGAGGATTGGGATATAGATGAGATTAAGAGGGCTGAAAACGATGCTAAAGCTTTGAACATTATACACTCTGCCCTGAAGTTTGATGAGTGTTTTAGAATTTCTGCCTGTACTACAGCAAAAGAGGCATGGAAGCTCATCATGGTAACACATGAAGGTACTGCTGAAGTCAGGAGAGCAAGAAAGAATACACTCATTCAAGAATATGAAACATTTAGAATGTCCCAAGGAGAATCAATAATGGAAATGCAGAAGAGATTCACACACATCATCAACCATCTCAAAGGACTTGGCAAGAACTTCATTGAAGAAGAAGTGAATGTCAAGATTCTGAAATCTCTCGAATAGAAAGTGGCAACCTACGTGATGACCATAATCGAATCAAAGAACCTTGCTGCTATTACTAGTGCTGAACTGTTTGGTAAACTTAGAGAGTATGAAATGGATATCACTCGCATGGCAGATGAGGAACAGAAGACAAAAGAGCCAAAGGAATTGCTCTCAAGATGGAGCATACTGAAACAGAATCTGAATCCTCTGAAGACGGAAATGACTCACAAGAAGATCAAGTGAATTTGATGGTGAAGAAGTTCAGAAAATTCATGAAGAACAATTCTAAAAAGAAATCTGGTCAACCAAGAAAAGGAGTCAAAAAGCAAGACAACACTTCAGTCAAAGTAACATGCTATGAATGTGGGAAAATTGGGCACTATAGATCAAATTGTCCAAGTCTGAAAAGAAGCAACAACACTGAAGTAAGAAAACCTGAAAGTGAAAGAAATTTCAGAAAAGAAAAGAAGAAAAAGAAAGCCTACATAGCTTAGGATGAAGGCTACACCTCCTCAACATCTGAAAGTGAAAATGAGGAAGCAAACTTGTGCTTGATGGTCAAATCATCCAGTGAGGTAAGTGATACGAACTCTACCATGGATGAGTATGATGAACTACATTCTGCTTTTTGTGAGCTTTACAATCAAGCTGAAACATTTGAAAAAGAAAACATAGTTTTGAAAAAGCAAATATCCTTGTTAAACCAGAAAGTATGTGATTTAGAAAATGATATTTCAAAACTAAGAAAAGAACTCAACACCCCTATAAACTGTGTTCACATAAGAAGACATGATGATACGAAATCTGGAAACTCTAAGCATGCTAACCTCACTTGTACCTACTGCATGAAAACAAGACATAAATCTTTTAATTGCATGATTAGAAAGAAAGGAATTTCCAGTGGTAAGTATAGATAGGTTAAGAAAGAAAACTGTAGCACTAACTTGCATGGACTCAAGAGAAGTTGGGTACCAACTGCAAAATAAGTTCTTTTTCTCTTGCAGGAAAGCCTAAACAGCAGAAACTCAATATGGTACTTAGACAGTGGTTGTTCAAGGCATATGACAGGTGATAGAAGGAACCTTAGCACCTTCACACCAAGAGAAACTGGATCAGTTGTATATGGAGACAACAACAAAGGAAAAATACTAGGCTACGGTACAGTTGGATATAAAGCTAATACAGTGATAGAGGATGTATTACTGGTAAATGGATTGAAGTTCAACTTACTGAGTATTAGTCAACTGTGTAACAAGAACTACAGAATTGCATTTGATGATGAACATTGTCTTATCAGCAACAAAGACTCAGATGAGCTTCTCATGGTTGGCAAAAGGTCAAACAACATCTACATATTAGAAGTAGATCACTTATCTCCTTACTCTACATGCTTAACTTCTAATGATAATCTGTCTTGGTTATGGCATAGGAGAATAGCATATATTGACATATTGCATTTGAATAAACTTGTATCTAAAGAGCTAGTTTTTGGTCTACCTAAACTGAAGTTTTCTAAAGAAGGACTTTGTGAGGCTTGTCAAAAGTCCAAGCAAGCAAAAACATCTTTCAAAAATATTAAATATGTTTCTACAACTCAGCCGCTTGAACTCTTGCATTTAGACTTATTTGGTCCATTTAGGATAGCTAGTTTCGGTGGAAATCTGTATGGGCTAGTCATTATAGATGACTACTCAAGATTTACTTGGGTTTTGTTTATCAAGAAAAAGGATCAAGCCTTTGGAGTTTCTAAAGTACTTGCCAAGAAAATTCAAAACAAAAAGGATTTGAAAATCAAAGATTTGAGAAGTGACAATGGTACTGAATTTAGAAATAGTTATTTTGAAAACTTTTGTGAAAAACATGGGATATCACACTGCTTTTCAGCTCCTAGAACTCCTCATCAAAATGGAGTAGTGGAGAGGAAAAACAGGTCACTTATAGAACTAGGAAGAACTATGCTGAATGAGCACAGGATGCCTAAACATTTTTGGGCTGATGCTCTGCATGTTATGTTCTCAACAGAGTCTCTATAAGACCCATTTTGTTGAAAACTCCTTATGAGCCTTTTTATGGCAGAAAACCAAATATTTCTTACTTTAAAGTTTTTGGATGCAAATGCTATGTTTTAAACAATGGCAAGGACCCTATTGGAAAATTTGATACAAAGGCTGATGAAGCCATTTTCATTGGTTATTCAAATACAAGCAAAGCATATAGGATCTTTAACAAAAGAACAATGTGCATTGAAGAATATGTCCATATTAGATTTGATGAAACTAACACTTTCCAAAAGGAAAGCTTGCTACGTAATGATGATGAAACAGGTGAAGAAAACATAGAAGTTGATCATATGCATCAGCAAAATCAAACAACTCCAGTGTCTGATTAAGCAAAAGAATGGAGGACACCTAGGAACCTATCACTTGACAATGTCATTGGTGACATTCACAAGGGAGTAACTACCAGATCCTCACAGAATCTATTTTGCTATAATACTGCTTTTGTATCACAAGTTGAACCCTCCAGCATAGAAGAAGCCTTGAGCAATGAATTTTGGATCATGGCTATGCAAGAAGAACTTAACCAGTTTAAAAGAAATGGAGTATGGGAACTTGTTCCAGACAAAGGCAACATGAATATAATCAGCACAAAATGGGTATTCAAGAATAAACTGAGTGAAGATGGAGTTGTGGTCAGAAACAAAGCAAGACTTGTGGCAAAAGGCTACAATCAACAGGAAGGAATTGACTTTGAAGAAACCTTTGCCCCTGTTGCAAGACTTGAAACAGTAAGACTACTCCTAGCTTATGCATGTATTAACAACTTCAAGTTATTCCAAATGGATGTAAAGAGTGCATTCCTAAATGGATACATAAATGAAGAAGTCTATGTAGCACAACCACCAGGTTTCACAGACGCTACTTGGCCTACACATGTTTACAAACTTCATATAGCCTTATATGGGTTGAAGCAAGCCCTCAGGCAATGGTATGATAGATTGAGTAAATTTCTCATATCAAAAGGATTCCACAGAGGTAAAGTAGACAAGACTTTGTTTATTAAGAACAAATCTAACTACATTCTTTTGGTTCAAGTTTATGTTGATGACATTATCTTTGGATCATCTAACCAACAACTTTGTGAAGAATGTTGGACTTAAAGCTTGAAGATGCTTTGGAGTCTCTCTTGTTGTTTTGCTTTTGATGTTTATGTAATTTTGGTTTTTTTAGATGAATTGTAATTAGGAGTTTCACATGTATTGATTGTTTAGTTTAGGCATGTATGTGGTTGTTCCTTGTTTGAATACCCTGGAGAGCTTGGGAATCTAGTGTGATTTCTCATGTATCAAATGTTTGATTTCCCACTCAAACTTGTTTTGAAAATGTCTTTGGTAACTAACTGAGGTAATAGATTACCAACAGTAGGTAGTTAACTACCAACAGCAGGTAATTAACTACCAACAGTAGGTAACAGAGTGTGGAAATTCATTTGTTACTGGAGTAATCGATTACCCCCTCGGGTTAATCGATTACCATGGCTAAAAATCACCCTGGAAACCTTTGTTCACTGGTTTAATCGATTACCAACCCCTGGCAGTCGATTACCCCTATCAGAAAAACATTAAGTTGCCCAAATTGAGTTTTTAATTGAATCTATAAATACTCTTTTCTCAAAAATTAACATAAAATCTTGGAACATTAGTTTTAGAACAGTTCATACACTTTCAAATTCTCTCAAAACTGAGTTTATCATCTTTTCCAAGAAACCCATAAAGAACTTCAAGAGTTTATCAAGTTTTCATAAAGAAAGGGCAAAACTTGATCTTTTCTCTGACTGGGTGGTATTCATTGTGTTTTCTTTTGTGATCAGGTCTACACTCCAGGTGTTTTCTAAACTGATCTTTTGTTTACCTTTTGATTTCTAGGTTGTTACTCTAGGAGAGAGGTCTCTCTGGATAGAGTAAAGGTCTTTGAGAAGTGTGTTCTCAAAGGTTTGATCTTGGGTGTTCCAAGGTCAGGGAAGAACTGTTCTTTGGGTTAAAGGACAGGCTTTTGGGTGTTTTGATTTCGTTTTTGTGTTGCTTGTTGCAGAGTGAATGTAAAAGAACACAAAAGGGATCATTTGATAGTGGAAAACCGATCGCAACAGTTGTTGGGTTGGGACTGGATGTAGGCAGTGGGCCGAACCAGTATAAATCACTGTGCACTCTTCTTCTTCCTTCTTCTCTTTACCGTTTACCATTAATTGCTGCTATCTTGGTTTATCTTCTGCAATTTGTTCAGTAATTGACTTGGTAATTAACTCGGTAATTGACTCGGTAATCAACTAAAACTGGAACAGTTAGATACTGATATTGATTACGCTGTATATTGATTACTAACGTGTTTCTGATTTTTCCTTTTGGTATTTCCGCTGTGTATCTTTGATATTTCTCGCTTATCTGTCTCAATTATTGATAGGTAATCAAGAATAGTTTTGTTTGAATTAAAAGGAAATAGAAACTTGCGAAAATTGGGCTATAGTGGAACTAGAATCTATTCACCCCCCCTTCTAGATTCACACATAGGGACCAACAATTGGTACCAGAGCTTTATCTAGTAGGTTGCTCTAGATTTTGATCCATAGTTCCTTAGAATGACCGGTAATCAATTACCATTCGTTCAAGGTGCCTCTATTAACAGACCTCCTCTGTTTTGTGGTGATAACTATCCTTTTTGGAAAGTGAGGATGAAAATCTTTATGGAGTCTGTACATAGAAGCATTTGGCAAGCGGTTGTGACTGATTTCAAGGTCCCCACATACATAGAAAATGGGAATGAGATTGAAAAACCATTTGAGAGATGGGAACAAGAAGAAATTAGGAGAGCTGAAAATGATGCAAAAGCTTTAAATATCATACATTCTGCTTTGAATTCAGATGAATTTTTCAAGAATTTGACTTGCAACACAACCAAAGAAGCTTGGGATCTAATAAGGGTCACACACGAAGGAACCGCTGAAGTACGAAGGGCAAGGAAGAATACCTTGATCCAAGAATACGAAACCTTTAGAATGGCACAAGGTGAGTCCGTGATGGATATGCAGAAACGTTTCACACACATCGTAAACCATCTCAAAGGACTTGGTAAGATCTTCGTTAAGGAAGAAGTCAATATGAAGGTGCTGAAATCCTTGAGCAGAAAATGGCAACCAACTGTCATAGCAATCACTGAATCAAAGAACCTAGCCTTGATGACAAGTGCGAGTTATTTGGTAAGTTGAGGAATATGAAATGGATATGTCCCGTATTCTTTGATGAAGAACAAAAAGATAAGAAAGCCAAAGGTCTAGCACTCAAGATGGAAGACACAGCTAGTGAGAGCGATGCATCAAGCTGTGGTAGTGAATCTGAACAGGAAAATATGAATCTCATGGTAAGGAAATTCAAAAAGTTCATGAAGAGGAACAATGATAAAAGGAGATTCAACAATTCCAGAAAAAGCTTCAAGAGGAATGAGAGTTCATCTTCAAAGGTCACTTGTTATGAGTGTGGAAAAATGGGTCACTACAAATCGGAGTGCCCCAACATGAAGAAAGGTAACAACAGTGAGCCTAGAAGAGTAGAACATGAAGAAAGGCCCAAGAAGGACAGATTTCGCAAGAAAAAGGCATACATAGCTAGGGAAGAGAATGATTCCTCAACCTCTAGTGGAAGTGATAATGAAGAAGCAAATTTGTGTCTCATGGCAAATCCAACATCCGATGATGAGGTAAGTGATTCCGATTCATCTACTTTTGACTATGATGAGCTGCAAACTGCTTTTTGTGAACTTTACAAGGAAGCTGAAAAACTAATCAAGTTGAACAAGGTTTTGAAAAACAAAATTACTGATTTGGAAAATGATATTTCTGTTTTGAAAACTGATGTTCAAAGTTTGAAAAAGGAAAATGATATCTTGAAACTACCCTGTTCAAAGTGTAAGTCTTTTAATGTCTCCTTGAAAAGGAATAACATGAAGTTCTTTGCATTTAGACAAACCAGCAAAAACAGAACTTTCTCATGTAGTTATTGTATGAAATCTGGACATAACTCTTATAATTGCATGATTAGAAAGGAAGGAATAACTAGTGGATTGTTTAAATGGATTAGGAAAGATAGTCACAGCTCTAACACTAATGGACCCAACAAGACTTGGGTACCAAAAACAAAGTGATATCTTTTTTCTGTGTAGGTGTGCTTGAGAGCCAAACACTCAACTTGGTATTTGGATAGCGGCTGCTCAAGACATATGACAGGCGACAAGAGCAATTTTATCTCCTTCAAATCAAAAGAATCTGGTTTAGTAGTGTATGGAGATAACAACAAAGGGAAAATACTGGGTATAGGTGCAGTTGGAGACAAATCCAACACTGTGATTGAGGATGTACTGCTTGTGGAAGGTTTGAAATTCAATCTTCTGAGCATTAGCCAACTATGCGACAAAGGCTATCAAGTATCATTCGATAATGGTTGCTGCAATATCAGTAGCAGTGACTCGAGTGAGGAATTAATGGTCGGGAAGTGTTTTTGTTGATGATGATGAGATTACAGGTGAAGACAGCAACAGCAAACCACAATTACAGCAAGATACACCAACCAATTCTCATGACATGCCAAGAGAATGGAGGAAACCAAGAGACTTATCTCTTGACAACATCATTGGTGACATCCATAAGGGAGTATCCACAAGATCCTCTCATAATATGTTCTGTGATGATTATGCATTTGTATCTCAATTTGAACCCTCTTGTGTTGATGATGCTATAAATGATGAATTTTGGATGACTGCTATGCATGAGGAGTTAAATCAATTTAAAAGGAATGACGTTTGGGAGTTAGTACCTTTTAATAGAGATATGAATCTAATTGGAACAAAATGGGTGTTTAAGAATAAGTTAGATGAAAATGGAATAGTGGTTAGGAATAAGGCAAGATTAGTAGCTAAGGGATATAATCAACAAGAAGGAATAGACTTTGATGAAACATATGCCCCAGTTGCTAGATTAGAAGCTGTAAGAGTATTACTTTCTTTTGCCTGCATTCATGATTTTAAGTTGTTTCAGATGGATGTTAAAAGTGCGTTCTTAAATGGCTACATCAACGAGGAAGTCTTTGTTTCACAACCTCCTGGTTTCACTGACTTCAGTTACCCTGAGCATGTGTACAAGCTAAAGAAGGCCCTCTACGGTCTGAAGCAAGCCCCTAGACAATGGTATGAAAGGTTAAGTAAGTTTCTTTTGTCAAAAGGATTCAACAGAGGTAATGTTGACAAAACTCTTTTCATAAGGAGAAAGTCTAACAGTATTTTATTGGTGCAAGTGTATGTTGATGATATCATTTTTGGATCAACTAATCAATCTCTGTGTGAAGAATTTGTGGAAAGCATGCAGGGAAAGTTTGACATGTCTATGATGGGAGAACTCAAATTCTTCCTAGGACTGCAAGTCAAGCAACTGAAAGAAGGAACCTTTATACATCAAGCAAAGTACACCAAAGAGTTATTGAAGAAATTCGACATGGAAAGTTGTAAGATCTCTAATATACCTATGTCAACTAATCTCTTTTTAGATAATGATGCTACAGGACTAGAAGTGGACCAAACAAAGTACAGAGGGATCATTGGATCACTCTTGTATCTCACAGCGAGCAGACCGGATATAATGTTCAGTGTTTGTGTTTGCGTGCGATTTCAATCTGCTCCAAAACAATCACACATGACTGCTGTGAAGAAAATTCTGAAGTATCTTAAAGGAACAATGAACTGCGGTTTGTGGTATCCCAAAGGTACGTCCCCTACTCTAGTCGGTTTTAGTGATTCAGATTTTGTAGGATGCAAAACAGATAGAAAAAGCACGAGTGGTGTTTGTCACTTGTTTGGAGAAAGCTTAGTCTCATGGTACAGTAAGAAACAAGCATGTGTTGCTCTATCAACAGCAGAAGCAGAGTATGTTGCTGCGGGTAGCTGTTGTGCTCAAACCATTTGGTTGAAGCAACAACTTGAGGATTTTGGACTAAAGCTTGATCACATTCCTATCAAGTGTGACAATACAAGTGCAATCAGTATCACGAAGAACCCGGTTTTGCACTCAAGGACAAAGCATATTGAGGTGCGCCATCATTTCATAAGGGATCATGTTGAGAAAGGTGACTGTGAAGTGGAGTTCATTGAAACGGAGAATCAACTCGCGGATATCTTCACAAAGCCCCTACCTAAGGAGAGATTCTTCAAACTTAGAACGAATCTTGGTTTACTAAGTGATATGAGTTCGCTAGAGACGAAGCTCAAATTTGGACCGATCGTCGTCTTCAATTGGAAATTCCACGGACGCGTTAATGGCGGAAGCTCAAAATGGACTCAAGACTCAAGGACTTAGAAGAAAGAATGAAAGCGAAGTAGATTTAGAAGATGATGGCGCCATGCATAAGCAATAAGCCTAAGGGAGAATCGCCACAAGGAAGAGTTTCCATGATAAGATTCAAGGTTCTAGAAGAAACCTTAGAGAGAAATTCACTCTCAAAGAATTAGCTCTTGCTAAATTCCATTCATTCAAAATTCATTCAAAGATCTTTTACAATTCAAAGTGTTACGTATTTATACTAGCGGGAGTTGGGATAGCTTGTGACGGCCCAGACGGAACCAGTTCAGACGGAAAAGCTCAGTATGTGAAGGCCCAGATGGAACAAGCTTCAGACGGAAGAGTTCAACATGTGAGGGCCCAGGCGGAACAAGCTTCAGACGGAAGAGTTCAGCATGTGAGGGCCCAGGCGGAACAAGCTTCAGACGGAAGAGCTCAGCATGTGAAGGCCCAAACGGAACAAGCTTCAGACGGAAGAGTTCAGCATGTGAAGGCCGACACGGAACAAGCTTCAGACGGAACATCTTCAGACGGAAGAGTTCAGCATGCAGCATCAGACGAAAGAGCGTCTTTGGTATCGTCTGTGGTAGCGCCTGTGGTCATCGTCTATGACATTCGTCTGTGGTATTCGATTGATTACCATCCTGGAAGCATTCCAATGCTATCGTCTGTGGGTATCGTCTTTACCCAACTCTCTCACAAAAACTCTCCTAAACTTTGGTTCAATTACAAACATAAGGCTGCACGTTTATTCACCCAGCGAGGCCCAAATTAAATGTTCCTAATCTAGTTATAACTTTACAACATTTTTAGAAGGTTACAAGTCCTATTACAAAGTAAGGATAAGTCTTGAATTGAATATTGGCTTTGACTTTCGAGCAGACTCTCTATTTCTTCTTGAATTCTTTTGTGCATGGCTCTTGTAACTCTTCTTGTCAAGGATGGTCCTCCATCAAACCCTCCTTCTTGATGGCAACTTGTCCCCAAGTTGTGTTGATCTACATCTTCAACATCTTCTGTACCTATATCACAAAGAGTAAGATCACAAACATTAAAGGAATTATTACCACCAAAGTCACTGGGAAGATCTAGTTTAAAGGCATTAGGGCCAAGTTTTTCAATGATAACAAAAGGACCGGCTCTTTTAGGAAGTAACTTGGAGCTTCTCAAATCTGGAAACCTCTCCTTCCTTAAGTGAACCCAAACTCTATCACCCACTTTCAACTCAACATGTTTTCGGTGTTTATTAGCATGTGTGGCTACTTGTTCATTCCTCTGTTCAATCCTTTCTTTGATCTTGGCATGCATAGCTTTGATCTTCTCTGCTTTATCCACTCCATCCCTACTCAAAACATCACCAAAAGGTAAAGCACACAAGTCAAGTGGAGTTAAAGGATTAAAACCATAAACAATTTGAAATGGTGATAGTAGAGTAGTAGAATTGATCACTCTATTGTAAGCAAACTCTACATAAGGTAGCCAATCTTCCCAAGATTTCAAGTTGTTCTTCACAAAACTCCTAAGGAGTCGTCCAAGTGTCCTATTCACCACCTCTGTTTGGCCGTCGGTCTGAGGATGGCAGGTTGTGGAAAAAAGGAGCTTGGTGCCAAGTCTTCCCCATAATGACCTCCAAAAATGGCTAAGGAACTTAGAGTCCCTGTCACTTACTATGCTTTGGGGAATTCCATGAAGTCTTACAACTTCTTTGAAGAAAAGGTTGGCTACATGAGATGCATCATCACTCTTATGGCAAGGAATGAAATGTGCCATCTTCGAGAATCTACACACCACAACAAAAATGGAATCTGCACCTCTCTTTGTCTTGGGTAAACCGAGGACAAAGTCCATGGAAATATCCAACCAAGGAGAGGTGGGTGATGGTAAAGGCATATATAGACCATGGTTGGAGAGTTTCGACTTAGCCATATGACATGTAACACATTTACTAATAAATTTGGCTACTTGAGCCTTCATTTTAGGCCAAAAGAAGTGTTCATGTAATATGGCTAATGTCTTCTCAACCCCAAAGTGACCCATGATTCCTCCCTCATGAGCTTCACTCACTAAAAGTTCTCTCAATGAAGTCTTAGGCACACATAAACATTTTCCTTTGAAAAGATAATCATTGTGCCTATAAAATTCATTGTGAGCACCCTTTATGCAAGCAACATACTCTCGGCCGAAATCATCATCACAGCTATACAAGGTTTTAATATGTTCAAATCCTAACAACTTTGATTCAAGCAAGGATAGGAGTGTATACCTTCTACTAAGGGCATCCGCAACTATGTTTGTCACTCCCTTCTTGTGTTTGATAATGTAGGGAAATGTTTCAACAAATTCCACCCACCTTGCATGCCATTTATTCAGTTTGCCTTGGGACCTTAGGTGCTTCAATGCTTCATGGTCGGTGTGGACAATAAACTCCTTGGGAAGGAGATAATGTTGCCAAGTTTGTAAGGCCCTCACCAAAGCATAGAGCTCCTTGTCATATGTTGAGTAATTTAGTTGAGCTCCCTTTAGCTTCTCACTAAAATAGGCTATTGGATGGTTTTCTTGTTTCAAAACAGCACCTATTCCAAGGTTAGAAGCATCACATTCAAGTTTAAAAGATAAATCAAAATTAGGCATAGCTAATATAGGAGCATTTGTAAGTTTTTCCTTCAAGAGGTTAAAAGCCTCCTCTTGCTTCGGCCCCCACACAAAAGATACTTCCTTCTTCACAAGTACATTAAGAGGAGATGCAATGGTGCTAAAGTCCTTCACAAATCTTCTGTAAAAACTTGCAAGTCCATGGAAGCTCCTTACCTCCTTCACACTAGTAGGCCGTGGCCAATCAAGAATATCTTTTACCTTGCTTTCGTCTACTTGCACACCCTTGGAACTTACTACAAAACCAAGAAACACCACTTGATCCATGGCGAATGTGCATTTGTCTTTATTAGCATAGAGCTTCTCCTTCCTTAGTACTTCTAAAACAAACCTCAAATGCATTAGATGATCAAGGAAAGATTGACTATATATGAGAATATCATCAAAATATACAACCACAAACTTCCCTAAAAATTCTCTAAGCACATGGTTCATTAGTCTCATAAAAGTACTTGGAGCATTGGAGAGGCCAAATGGCATGACCAACCATTCATATAACCCAAACTTGGTCTTAAATGCAGTTTTCCACTCATCCCCATTCTTCATTCTTATTTGATGGTAACCACTTTTAAGATCAATTTTAGAAAATATGGTTGAGCCATGAAGTTCATCTAACAAGTCATCAAGCCTAGGTATGGGGTGCCTATATCTAATTGTGATGTTATTTATAGCTCTACAATCCGTGCACATTCTCCATGTACCCTCCTTCTTAGGAACTAAGATAAGGAGGAGAAGCACAAGGAGATAGACTCTCTTTGACCCATCCTTTATTTACTAGGTCTTGTACTTGCCTTTCTATCTCATGAGTCTCTTGAGGGGTGGTCCTATAGGTAGGCCTATTTGGGAGAGGTGCACCGGGTATAAGATCTATTTGGTGCTCTATGCCTCTAAAAGGTGGTAGGCCGTGAGGAATGTCACTAGGAAAGACATCCTTATACTCATCCAACAAGGCATCCAAACTCACTTGATCACCAATAAAGTTTGCATTTAAAAATTACAGTGAAGGCAAGCATAAGAACATAGATTTTCTTGCTAAGAATTCTCTCCTAATTTCCATCCGACTTACCAAAAGACTTTCCTTAGACTCATTAGCTCTTCCCTTGAGCTTTCTATCATTCTTAAGATCACCCTTTTTAGACCTACCTAGCCTATGTTTCACTTGATTTTCTGCAGTGGCATCTGCTGTAATTTCTCTAGAACTCTCAGCCAAGGTTCTTGTCTCACTAGGTTTAGGTGATTTTCCTTTCCCTTTTTGCTCACAGGTTTTCCTCTCATTTTCTCTTTTTATTTTCATTTTTATTTGATCTTCACATACTTCTCTAGGAGTTAAAGGTTTAAGACTAATTTTCCTACCCCATGAGAGAACACATATGTGTTAGACAGTCCATCATGAAGTGCATGCTTGTCAAATTGCCAAGGCCTTCCTAACAGAATGTGGGATGCTTCCATCGGTACAATATCACACAAGACTTCATCATTATACCTTCCTATGGTGAAAGCTATCAACACTTGTCTATTTACCACTAGTTCTCCTTGTTCACTTAGCCATTGCAATTTATATGGTTTAGCACGTGGAGTTGTCTTAAGATCAAGTTTTTCTACCAGCCTAGTGCTCACCACATTGGTGCAACTACCACTATCTATAATTAAGGAGCATACCTTGCCGCCAATTGTGCACCTTGTGTGGAATATGTTCTCTCTTTGCGTGTCATCAAGGTCTACACATGCGTTGCCAAGCATTCTCCTCACCATCAAGAGGTCTCCATCCTCCAGTTGCTCCATGTTGGAGTGGTCACTAGCACTAGCTTCCTCCTCACTTGATGATTGAGTGGTTCCTTCACTGGTTATACCACCATCCACTCTAATCACCATAGTCTTCTTGTTGGGGCATTGTGAGGCAATGTGTCCATGACCTAGACATTTAAAACATTTAATGTTAGAGGGTTTAGAGAGGGGTTTAGCAAGCTCTTTACCCTTAGTGTCATCTCGGTTGGACTTGAAGAAGGCCTTGGAATTTCCCTCCTTCTTTTGCCTATCCTTCCAACTTGAAGAACTATTGTTGTATGCTTTCTTGAAAGTGTCCTTCCTCTTTAATTGGCTTTCAATCCTTTCGGCCTTATGTATGGCATCTTCCAATGTTCTATAATTTTGGAGTTCCAACATATCTTGAATCTCCCTATTTAGCCCATTTGTGAACCTAGCTATGGTGGCCTCTTTGTCCTCTTGGTAATCTGCTCTCAAGAGTGTGAGTTCCAAGTCCTTATAATACTCTTGTACACTCCTCCCTCCTTGAGTTAATCTTTGGAGCCTCACATGTAGATCTCTTGTATAGGAACTAGGCACAAACCTTTCCTTCATTGCATCCTTGAGTTGGGTCCAAGATGTGATATGCGGCCTTCTCCTTTTTTCGGAATCCACTAGCACTTGGTTCCACCAAACCAGTGCATAGCCCTCAAACTCGAGTATGGCCATGTTAAGCCTCTTCTCCTCACTCAATCTAGAATAACAAGAGTAGACTTGGTCCACCTTCATCACCCAATCTAAGTAGGTTTCGGCATCACCATCTCCAAGGAATTTAGGTAAGGTTATTTTTGTGTTTCCCTCCCATGCTCTCGGTTCATCCTCATCAAGGCTTCTCCTAGGGGTGTAAGGTTGTCTCCTATAGTGAGTGGTCCTTCTGCCTCTCCTCTCATTTTCATAGGCCTTAAAGGCTTCCTCCTCCTCATAGTTACTTCCTCAATCACTCTCTCTAGGAGTTTCTCTCGGGTGTCCCCTCTCACTTCCACTTCCCCTTTGATTATTCCTCCTACTGCTGTGTACTCCATCACTCTGTTCCCTTCGGTTCCCACTCTGTCCAGCACCTCTACTATGGTGCTCCCGACGGTTGCCACTAGTTTCTCCAAGGATTTTCCTGTCTAACTCCTTCCTTAGCTTCCTTTCCTCCTTCAACCGCCTCTCTTGATCAAACCTCTCTTCCAAGCTAGTATTTAGCATGGATTTCATTAAGTCCACCATTCTTTTTGATCTAGGGGATAATTCACTGCCCACACTAGGAGAGGTGTCCATGGCTGCACAAGAAAAAGTTAGATAACAATTACAAGTATATCGAAGATCCTTGCCACTCACTAAGTGTTTCACTCTAGTAGCACTCGTGTATCACACTTTCAAGACTCTTTCTCAAATGTTCACTCTTGTCTTTTTCCCCTCAATTCCCTAATAAAGTTTCTAATTAAACCTCTAATCAATTATCTAGAATTTTCCTTGTGAAAGAGGCACAATTCTCGGGTAAGCTCAAGAATTCCAAGGGAATAAAACTTCTAAGACAAAACCAAGGATTTCAATTGAATGACAAGCAATAAAAGACACAATTGAAATTAATAGGCTACTCAAATCAAAGAATGGATGTGATATGACATAGGCATAAAACTGGACAGCAAAGAGTCAAGTTTACTAGTTCGATTACTAAGCCAAACAAATTGAACAAAGCATTCAAACTCAACGTAGCATAGTAATCAAATTTCAAGACCTCTTTTGTAGGTAAATTTATCAAGTAACTTATGAACAATAATTCACTCCAAACTGCAGTAAAAATGGTTGGACAAGTATCAAATACAGCAAGTTTCACTTATGCAGAAATTTGAGTCAAAACAAGCTAGTCACAAGTACACACTACTAGACTAATTTCCAAGCTACTAGTAATTTTACTAGGTAAATGAGTGTGCTATGTCTTAGCTCTAAGTCCGATTTTTCTTGCTCAAATTTCTTAACATTTCTTTAACACTTTGATAGCTTGCTGGACAGAATTTACAAGTCCACTAAATTTACTTTAAGTACTCAAACTTCTAGTACTTTTTAAGGCTCTTTTCTAGCTTCCTTTGAATTTTCTCACTTGTTTTCTTCTTGCTTTGATTTCTTTTTCACTTTATTTCTTTTCTATCACTTTTGTTTAAGCTACTGGACCGAGATATATCTTGCCTAAAAACAAGCACTCCAAGCTCAACTACTAGTGCTAATGCTACTACAAGGTGTAATAGGGATTTAGATCTATAGTAAGCACTCTACTAGCATGTAATGATATTGATTTCTCAATTTTGCATGTATGAACTTGAATGTACAGAATTATAGGCTCAAGTGCAGTACCAAAACAGAGGAAACAGGGCATACAATGATTGATAACTCACGGTACACCGAATTTCACCAGAATTAGAAACAAAATTGATACTAACACATGGAAACAATTACTACTGGACAAGTAATTCAAGGAATTGGAAATTATTACGAATTAACTTAATTTGACCAAACAAATGGAAGAAACATATGATAATTTTTCGGATCTGGACTCAGACACAAACATCGAATACGAATTTATGCATAACGATACGGATCAAGTCATGAACAATATGATTTGCATGATCTTCACCAAACAAAAGACTTAAACAAAAAATTGACAAAACTACTAGACAGCTAAGGAAACCTAAAGATGAATCCTAAGCACACTAAAAGAATTAGACGAAGAACTCGAGGAATTTCAAAATGACCGAAGAACTTACTAGACTTATGGAGTAGAGATCCAATCTTGAAGAGAATCAAAACAAGCTCTGATTATCACTTGATATGATAATCAAGAGAACAAGCTCTGAATACCACTTGATTTGAGTTCACTAGAGACGAAGCTCAAATTTGGACCGATCGTCGTCTTCGATTGGAAATTCCACGGACGCGTTAATGGCGGAAGCTCAAAATGGACTCAAGACTCAAGGACTTAGAAGAAAGAATGAAAGCGGAGTAGATTTAGAAGATGATGGCGCCATGCATAAGCAATAAGCCTAAGGGAGAATCGCCACAAGGAAGAGTTTCCATGATAAGATTCAAGGTTCTAGAAGAAACCTTAGAGAGAAATCCACTCTCAAAGAATTAGCTCTTGCTAAATTCCATTCATTCAAAATTCATTCAAAGATCTTTTACAATTCAAAGTATTACGCCTTAGCAGGAAGAACAGCCCTGCCACTCGCTCACTTGCCTAAGCTCGCTGCCGGATAGAGCTTCTGTTTTGAATCTGCCTTCTAGGGACGGCCTAGACGGAACCAGTTCAGACGGAAAAGCTCAGCATGTGAAGGCTCAGACGGAACAAGCTTCAGACGGAAGAGTTCAACATGTGAGGGCCCAGGCGGAACAAGCTTCAGATGAAAGAGTTCAGCATGTGAAGGCCCAAACGGAACAAGCTTCAGACGGAAGAGTTCAGCATGTGAAGGCCCAGATGGAACAAGCTTCAGACGGAACATCTTCAGACGGAAGAGTTCAGCATGCACCATCAGACGAAAGAGCGTCTTTGGTATCGTCTGTGGTAGCGCCTGTGGTCATCGTCTATGACATTCGTCTGTGGTATTCGATTGATTACCATCCTGGAAGCATTCCAATGCTATTGTCTGTGGGTATCGTCTTTACCCAACTCTCTCACAAAAACTCTCCTAAACTTTGGTTCAATTACAAACATAAGGTCGCGCGTTTATTCACCCAGCGAGGCCCAAATTAAATGTTCCTAATCTAGTTATAACTTTACAACATTTTTAGAAGGTTACAAGTCCTATTACAAAGTAAAGATAAGTCTTGAATTGAATCTTGGCTTTGACTTTCGAGCAGACTCTCCATTTCTTCTTGAATTCTTTTGTGCATGGCTCTTGTAACTCTTCTTGTCAAGGATGGTCCTCCATCACTAAGTGAGGAACACCTCTCATGATTTCTCTAAGTATGGTAAGTTGGATCATTCATGGTGCTCCAACAAGGTATGAGTTCATTACATTACATAGTCATGACCAATTATATTTCAAAACATGCAAAATCAAGTGTTTTCAATGTTTTTGATATAGATAATCGATTACCATTTCGTTTCAATCGATTACCTAGCTTGATTTCAAAGTTTTTGGTGAATTACTCTCTGGAGTAATCGATTACCCCACCTGGTAATCGATTACCACGAATTCAAAATGAGTTTTTCCAGTTTGTGAGCAACTGGAGTAATCGATTACCTTGGCTGGTTAATCGATTACCTTGGCCTTTGTTTTCAAAGTTTTTGGTTACTCACTGGAGTAATCGATTACCACGTAAGGGTAATCGATTACCTTCGCTGCTGAAAGGGATTTTCAAGTGTTTTTCATGGTTTTGGGCCTAATCGATTACAATTTCTTAGAGTCCAATACTTTGTTCATTGAATCTAACCTCAATTGTGGAAGTTTTATAAGTGATTTTCAGGTTTTGGGTTTCATTCTACACATCTCATCTCACAAACCCTAAAAATCTCTTTCTCTCTCTAACCCTAAAACCCCCTTTCATCTTCTTCATCTTCTCCACCACCACCATCAATGGAAGAACAAGGACGAGGCAAGCGGATCAAGCATGTAGGTCACAAGCCTAAGCCAAGAGTTTCGCCCCGATCAAAGAAGGGTGAATCCTCCTCCAAGAGGAAAGAACCCACATCTCCCGGAGAAACCGTGGCACGCCCAATCAATCCGTGGTTCACCTCTACTGCACAAGAATCACGTTTCTATGGAGATTTCGCAAACAAGGAACTCGTTCCGGTGAAGATTTTGGACCTCCGATGGCTGGATGCACAAGGGTTCACATTTCACTCTTTGCTCCGAGATCAGAACCTTGAGAAGTTTGTTGGTCTGAAGGGTCACATATACCCCGATCTAGTGAGAGTTTTCTACTCCAACCTCCGACCACACCAAGCCACCGGAATGGTAATCTCCGAGGTAAAAGGCAAACCTATGATTTTGACTCATGACATATTTTTCCGTTTTGCTGGATTTAAGAATGAAGGTATACGTCCTACGATTGAGCACTTGCAAGCACAAGGAATCGAGCTTCACAAAGATTCGTTCTTTATGAGCCTACTCAAGAATCCCGAGGCATGGGAAGCGGAAAAGGCTGCAAGAAAGGAGCGTGGGAAGAAGATAACCTACAACACCGGCGGGCTGAACGCCGACGATCGTCTTCTTCACTATACAATTTGCTGGATCCTAGCTGCAAGAGGAGCCAATCACACTCAGATCAATGAGGAAGACATGGTGATGATGGCTGCGTTGAAAAATGGCATTCAAATCGACTGGGCACATGTTGTGATGGACAACATGCTCAAGACGAGAAGGCTATTTGACAACAAATGCCCCTATTCTTTGTTTATTTCACGTTTGCTTGAGCATTTTCAGGTTGATACTACAAATGAAAGCAGAGACTTGTTGAAGGACATTCACATCATTGGAGACAAAGCGTTAAAGATGATGCGATTGACAAAAATTGATGTTGGATGGGTGTCAAGGGAAGAAGCCCCACAACAACAACAACAAACAGAAGCTGCAACTGATCCACCTTCTGATGATGATGATTCGGTGGCTGGGGAGTACATCCCTAAATCCCGTTTTGAATCAATTGTCATTGATAGAATGGATGAGCTGGAAGCTACCACTGCCAAAAGATTTGATGATATGGAGGCTGCAAGCAATGCTCGCTTCTTGGATCTCAAGGAGCTGTTAGAGTTTCTTCATACTCGCTTAGATGCACTCTAGTATTCCCTTCTTATCACTCTTCTCTCTTTTGCTTCTTGATATACCAAATAGGGGGAGAATGAATGGATGTATAGGTTATCCTAGATAGGGGGAGTAGAATAGAGTAGCTTATATTGAGTAGTTGAGTAATATTGAGTAGTTTTTGGTAGCATTTGGTTCTGCGCTTTATGGTTGAACTGTTATTTCTGTTATTTTGGGTTGCTCTGAACAATTTATGTTTTTGGATATTTGAACTTGAACAATTCGATATGGTTGTAATAGTTTCACTTTATGGTTTATATTCTGATTTTGTTTTTAATTCTTCTGGTCTTGATCTATGATTGTGAATTGATTCATGTCTTATATTGTTGAATGGATGATTTTTTACTTGATGAGTGATAGTATAATGCTCTGTTTAAGATAGATAGTACTGTGAATCTGCAATGTATATACTGCATATTTGGATATCTCTAACAGTTGCAGGATTCTTAGAAGATCAACACACATCCTAAACCTCTAGGAAAACCTTGGTTGAGATTTGGTACATCAAAACCAAAAAGGGGGAGATTGTTGGACTTAAAGCTTGAAGATGCTTTGGTGATGCAATCCTCAAGGAGAATAGCATAGAAGTCACGGATCTTCATGCTTCAATGGAGACTTAGGTGTTTAGGAAGAAGAAACTTGCGCCTCAAGGAGAAAAGAAATGGAGAAAACGGATTAGAAGAGAAATGGAAGCGCCATGGCAAGTGCCAATAAGCTTGAGGTGGAACCGCCACAATGGAGCAAGGAAGCCATTGATGAGATTCAAGGTTCTTCACAAGAACACAAGAGAGAAAACACTCTCAATTTTCTGAATTCAATTCTCAATTCATCAAAAGTGTATGAATTACAAAGGAAATCCTATTTATACTACTAAGGTGTGGTGCTTAGCTTGCTATGGAAGGAACTAATGTCCACCCTTGGATTATATTCTAATCTAATGGCTATGAAGGGAAGCTTGTGGTGGAAGCTTGATTAGCTTGGAGGACAAGGATCAATCCTCCACCCTTGGATGTAGATCCTCATCCAACGGTTATGGCATCAAGCTTGCACTCCAAGCTTCTAAGCTTAGCCCTTGGATTAGTATCCTCATCTAATGGTCATGGTCTCAAGCTTGCACTCCAAGCTTCTAAGCTTAACCCTTGGATTAGAATCCTATCTAAGGGTCACTAATTATTTGTTTATTACAAGTTTAGGCCAAAATTAAATCCTTAAAACAATTACATAATTGAAAGAAAACTATTAATAAGCCTAAACATTAAAACATTTCGCTGAAAATTCCTGGAAGCATTCCAACGCTAACTTAAAGCTCATTTTCCAACTAATTTCAGTTCGAACTGGGTTTTAGTGTCTTCATAGCTTTTGTAGCCCTTGAAGTCTTCTTTAATTTGGCACCAAGAACGAATCAATTGGACTTGTGTAGCTCGAGTTATGATCGAAATACTGAAACAGGTCAGATGCAAATTGGAAGCCCAAAATTGAAAAGTAAGGTTGGAGAGTTTGGTTGGGCTTTTGGAGATGGTCCTCCATCATTTGGAGTCTCTCTTGTTGTTTTGCTTTTGATGTTTATGTAATTTTGGTTTTCTTAGATGAATTGTAATTAGGAGTTTCACATGTATTGATTGTTTAGTTTAGGCATGTATGTGGTTGTTCTTTGTTTGAATACCCTAGAGAGCTTAGGAATCGAGTGTGATTTCTCATGTATCAAATGTTTGATTTCTCATGTATCAAATGTTTGATTTCCCACTCAAACTTGTTTTGAAAATGTCTTTGGTAACCAACTGAGGTAATAGATTACCAACAGTAGGTAGTTAACTACCAACAGCAGGTAATCAACTACCAACAGTAGGTAACAAAGTGTGGAAATTCATTTGTTACTGGAGTTAATCGATTACCATGGCTAAAAATCACCCTGGAAACCTTTGTTCACTGGTTTAATCGATTACCAACCCCTGGCAGTCGATTACCCCTATCAGAAAAACATTAAGTTGCCCAAATTGAGTTTTTAATTGAATCTATAAATACTCTTTTCTCAAAAATTAACATAAGATCTTGGAACATTAGTTTTAGAACAGTTCATACACTTTCAAATTCTCTCAAAACTGAGTTTATCATCTTTTCCAAGAAACCCATAAAGAACTTCAAGAGTTTATCAAGTTTTCATAAAGAAAGGGCAAAACTTGATCTTTTCTCTGACTGGGTGGTATTCATTGTGTTTTCTTTTGTGATCAGATCTACACTCTAGGTGTTTTCTAAACTGATCTTTTGTTTACCTTTTGATTTCTGGGTTGTTACTCTAGGAGAGAGGTCTCTCTGGATAGAGTAAAGGTCTTTGACAAGTGTGTTCTCAAAGGTTTGATCTTGGGTGTTCCAAGGTCAGGGAAGAACTGTTCTTTGGGTTAAACGAAAGGTTTTTGGGTGTTTTGATTTCGTTTTTGTGTTGCTTGTTGCAGAGTGAATGTAAAAGAACACAAAAGGGATCATTTGATAGTGGAAAACCGATCACAACAGTTGTTGGGTTGGGACTGGATGTAGGCAGTGGGCCGAACCAGTATAAATCACTGTGCACTCTTCTTCTTCCTTCTTCTCTTTACCGTTTACCATTAATTGCTGCTATCTTGGTTTATCTTCTGCAATTTGTTCAGTAATTGACTTGGTAATTAACTCGGTAATTGACTCGGTAATCAACTAAAACTGGAACAGTTAGATACTGATATTGATTACGCTGTATATTGATTACTAACGTGTTTCTGATTTTTCCTTTTGGTATTTCCGCTGTGCATCTTTGATATTTCTCGCTTATCTGTCTCAATTATTGATAGGTAATCAAGAATAGTTTTGTTTGAATTGAAAGGAAATAGAAACTCGCGAAAATTGGGCTATAGTGGAACTAGAATCTATTCACCCCCCCCCCCTCTAGATTCACACATAGGGACCAACAAAGAGTTTGTGAGCAATATGCAGGAAGAATTTGACATGTCCATGATAGGAGAAATAAGCTTCTTTCTAGGACTCCAAGTCAAACAAATGGATGGTGACACTTTTATTCACCAGGCTAAGTACACTAAAGAATTACTTAGAAAATATGATATGATAAACTGTAAAGTGTCAAATATACCTATTTCTACTAACACTTATCTTGAGATTGATGAAGCAGGTCATGAAGTTGATACTACCTTATACAGAGGTGTTATAGGATCTCTACTATATCTTACAGCCAGTAGACCTGATATTATGTATGTTGTATGTTTATGTGCTAGATTTCAATCTACACCTAAGCAATCTCATTGGCTAATAGTAAAGAAGATTCTTAAATACCTAAAAGGAACTATAAATTGTGGCTTGTGGTATCTAAAAGGAACCTCACCATTACTTGTTGGTTTCAGTGACTCTAATTTTGCGCAGTAGCAAAATAGATAGGAAGAGCACTAGTGGCACATGTCACATTTTTGGAGAATGCTTAATATCTTGGCATAGCAAGAAACAAGCTTGTGTAGCATCACAATCGGAAAGGTTTGAATATGTAGGCTATGGAATTTGTTGTTCTCAAGCAATATGGTTGAAGCATCAACTAGAAGATTTCGGGCTAAAGATAGATCATATTCCCTTGAAATACGACAACACAAGCGTTATAATTATCACAAGAAATCCTGTACTGCACTCAAGAACAAAACACATTGAAGTCAGAAATCATTTTATCAGAGACCACGTCGAAAAGGGAGATTGTGACATCGAATTCATAGATACAGAAAATCAGTTAGTAGACATTTTTACCAAAGCATTACCAAAAGAAAGGTTTTACAAACTTAGATCAAACCTCGGCATTTTGAGTGAGAAACATCTAAACTAAACCCTTCTACTTGATTACACTTATATAGTGAGAAACATCCATAAAATTGTTTTTGTGAAAATTTTTCAAAGAAAATCTTTTTTTGATAGAAATAATCGATTACCAGAGAAATGTAATCTATTACTTCGAATCATTTTCATTCTTAGAAGGATTGGCACTGTAGTAGTTGATTACCACGATCCCGTAATCGATTACCACAGAAACCAGGTTATAAAGTTTTTGCAAATTCCTCTGGAGTAATCGATTACCAAAATGGAGTAATCGATTACCACGACTGTTTTTCTTGATTTCCTTCTTCTCTCTATATAAGGAACTGAGATAATCGATTTCCAACTGCTGATAATCTATTACCTCGTTCTTGGACTAATTTCTTGGGTTTTTTCTCTCTTATAAGAAGTGCAGGTGAAACCCTACAATTTCACTATTCATCTTCTTCCTCCAAAACCCTAAGAAATCACTCTTTCTCTCTCTCTCAGCAACTATGGAAGACCAAGGAAGGGGAAACCGAATCAAGATGAGAGCCAACAGATACACTCAAGAGGAGATAAAAGGTAAAAAGAAGGTAGGAGAATCCTCCAAAAGGAAGAAACCTACTTCACCGGCTCAACCAGAAAGAGCTCAAACTCTTCCACCTGAATCTGTTGTCAACCGATGGTTTTCTACCAAAGGGCAAGAAACGAGATTCAATCTGGATTTCGCTAACAAAGGCCTTGTTCCGCCAAAGATTCTATACCTACGATGGCTAGATGACCAGAGCTTTACCTTCTAAACCTACCTGAGGCAACAACATTTGGAGAGATTTGTGGGATTAAAAGGCTTTATCTACCCAGATTTGGTTCGAGTCTTCTATTCAAATCTCAAAACAAACATGGAACGAATGACTGTAAGTTCTAAAATTAAGGGTATTAAAATGACTTTAACCCCTGCACATTTTCTTCAAATTGCTGGTATCAGGAAAGAAGGAATCATTGCACATGTAGACAAACTCCGAGAGAAAGGATTTGATCTGCAAAAGGATACCTTCTATATGAGCATGTTGAGGAACCCACAAAATTGGGAAGATGAAAAGAATTCAAGGAGATCACAAGGCAAAAAGGTGACATACAACATAGAGGCCTAAATGCTGATGATAGGCTACTACATTACACCATTTGTTGGATCTTGGCCGCAAGAGGAGCAAACCATGCTCAAATTAGTGAAAATGACATGATACTCATGGCAGCACTGAAGAATGGAATTCAAGTGGATTGGACGCACATCATAATGGACAACATGCTGAAGACTAGAAGACTTCTTGATAATAAATGTCCATATTCTCTGTTTATTTCTAGACTAATTAAAATTTTTCAGATTGATACAACTGATGAATCCAGAGAATTAGTCAAGGATGTCCACATGATCAGTGACAGAGCCTTGAAGATGATGAGGCTGATCAAAACTGATGCAGGATGGATCACCAGAGAAGAACAACAAGCTAATCCACAAGAAGATCCGGAAGAAGGAGCACAGAATGAAGATGAAGATGAAGACAATCTAGCATCTGGAGAGTACATTCCAAGATCTCGATTTGAATCCATCATGATTGACAGATTGGACGAATTAGAAGAGACTGTCAACAAAAGGATAGATGATCTAGGAAAAGGTCAAGACTTACACTTCCTAGAGATGAAAGACTTGATAGAGACAATAATGGAAAGACTCAACCAGGATGACACAGATTAGTAACTTCAACTCTACCTCTCATAATCTTATTTGATATACCAAATAGGGGGAGTAGTAAAAGTGTAGTTATTATATGTTAGTTATTATATGTTTTCATTTGATATCTTTTGAAGTATCTTTGAACAATTTGAATCTGTAAATTCTTAAGTATTTTACTTAGGGGGAGCAGATCAAAATTTGAACAATTATGGATTACTGTAATAGCATTAGATTTAATTTCTTTGCAATTGATTACTTAGATGCTATAATATTATTGTTAATTGAAAAGTGATATGAATTGTATATTACCTATAAGCTGTATGCAAAAGGATACTAACATTTCAGGACACATCAAAGTCGTTTTTCATTAGATCCTCGACTACACTATGATTTGGTACATCAAAACCAAAAAGGGGGAGATTGTTGGACTTGAAGCTGAAGAAGTCGTCTCTTGTTTTTAGTTTTGATTTACCTGTACTCTTGAATTTAATGATAGATTGTAAATAGGAGCTTAATTGTATTGATTGTTCTAGAATAGGCTTTGAGTGTGGTTTTTATTCAATCTCACTTCACAGAGAAGTTGAATCTACTCTGAGAATCAAGCTAGAGCAAGTTTGGGAACCCTCTTTTTGATTTGACAAGTTGAAAACTGTTTTTAAGCTGAAGTAATCGATTATCATATATCAGTAATCGGCTACCAACAGTTTGAGAAATCAGGGAATCCTAAAACTCTCTGGAGTAATCGATTAGCACATCCTAGTAATCGATTACCTCGTGCTTGAGATAATAGAGGAGCCTAAAACTCTAAAGTAATCGATTACCACATCCTAGTAATCGATTACCCACACCAGAATTCATCTCAAAAATGTTTTTGAATTGCTTTAAATTGAAATCTCTTAGAATTGATTTTAGAGGAGAGAAATCTTTGAGTTTTTTCAAGAAGAAAGGAAGAGCGAAAAACTGAGTTTACAAAGAACACAAGTTCTAAGAGTTCTCTTCAAGATTTCAAAAGATTTTCTCTAGAGATGAAGAGTGTGTGAAGGATTGAATACTTGGCTATAATCTTGATCAGATCATACACATCATGTGTAATCTTTACTGATCTTTTTCTTGTTTTGTATTTGTTTTTGTTCAAAACTCTTAAGAGAAAGTTGTTCTCTAGAAGAAGAGTTAAGGAATTTGAGAGAGGTGCTCTCAAAGGTGATTCTTGAAGGATTCAAGAATTAGAGGGATATGTTCTTAGGAGAAGAACATGTGTTTTGGTTATTTTGATTTTATTTGTGTTTGTGCAGTGTGTTTGTATTAGACACAAGAAATCATTATAGTGGAAACCGATCGCAACAGTTGTTGGGTTGAGACTGGACGTAGGCCGAACGCCGAACCAGGATAAATCTTTGTCCAAACTTTCTCTCTACCTTATCTCTTATCTTTATCTGAATCTATCGCTTTACAATTGCTTTTACTGATTCATTCTTAAAGAGTTTTGAAAAGGCGTATCGATTTCTTTCTATGTCCTCTGCTATCTCTCTGAATTGTTATTCTTAACATAGATAAAATTGAATTGGGAAAGAAATTGACTAAGGCTAAAATTGAACATCGGGAACTTGAATCTATTCACCCCCCTCTAGATTCAACATAGGGACCAACAGAGAGTGAGAACGAAAAGGGTGATCAGGGCAAGAGAGTGAGAACGGTCACCTCCAACGATGGTGAAAGTGAAGAACTGTAGCGATGAGACCTAAGGTGGCAGCGAGCACATCCAACGATCACAGAGGGAGCACATAGGAGAAAGAAAGGGATAGAAAATGTGAAATAGAACTAAGGGTGAAGAAAAGAATCTAATGGGAAGAGAAGAGCACGCGGAAGAGAAGAGTTAGCCAGTAGGAAATGCAAAGGGAAATTAAGGGTTAAAGATTAAAACCTAATTTTTCAACAAACAACGTTAGTTATACTTATAACCGACATTGTTGAGGTGACGTTGTATCCTCTTTTTCCACTAGTGCTTGCCTTTTTGTATTATCGACTTTCTTACCAAGTTGTCATGAAATACAACTAATATTAAATGATAAAAATAATTAAAAAAATTATAGAATTTTAATTAAATAGTGAAGATACAAAGAAATAGAATAATTAGAATAAATAAAATAAAGAAGATAACAAATGGAACCAACTGAATAGTAAAGATAATAAATAAAACAATTAGATGAGTGAATAAAACAAATAAACCAAAATAACAAACATGGATATTGGGTGTTGGTGCAACAAGAAGTGAATAAAACAAATAAACCAAATAACAAACATGGATATTGGGTGTTGGTGCAACAAGAAGGACAACTAGACTTACTCAAAACTCAACAAATCAATTCCTTAACAAATAGAACAATGGGGACAAATAAAATGACGAAGATAACACATAGAACAACTTAAATAATAAAGATAACAAATATAACAATTAGAATGATGAACAAAACAAATAGAGTGAATTCTTATATAAAATTTTATGATCACAAACTTGTATTTGGTTGTTAATGCGACAAGAGGGACAACAAGACACAAATATAGAACTCAAAATTTAATAAATCAAGTGCTAAAAGAAAATAGGGATTTAAGTAAGAAAAATGGATTAGGGTTAGAAAAAAAAATCTTTAACATACAAAAAGAATGTGTGACAAATCAATAACCGTACATAATATACTACTAGCAGATTGCGATAAGATATAACAACGTGATAAGAAAAGAAGCTTGTGTAGAAATAATAGAAGAAGGAAGTATGACGACACAAAAGGCAGACATAACAGTGTGGGAACTGTGAATTGAGTCATTGCCAACTATGGTAACAAAGGTTAGAATTTTTGAATATTAGAATAAACATGAATTATGAGGAAAGGAAATTTGGAAATGTTTAGAAGTGAAATCTACCCACTCACTTACATTGAAAACTCCTAAAAATAATATATAAAATTATTTAAATAATTTTTGTAATATTTCATATGATTCAAGTTACTTCAAGTTTGAAAATTACCTAATTAATACTCAAATTAATCATTATTAGATTTCATTGGTTCAATTTAAATTGAATATGTTGTGATAACTATCACATAATTTGTGTAGATTCTATTTCTATTTATTAGGACAAATTTGGTGATCTAATTTGATTACATGTTATTTCTTTCCTTAATTATTTCATTACTTAACTAGGTTGTAAATAGTTTATAAATTTATATTGTAAATCACTCACTGACAAAAAATATTCATATTGTAAATCACTCACTAATCTTAGTGCCCAACAATGACAATCACAAAATTTATAGTTTCTGTATTCATAACAAATTCAACAGTTTTTCAGGCAGAATCTTCACTAGCAATAATAACAGCAATAGAAACTTCTACAATCAAGTCAATTGCAATCTTCATCCAGACATCCAATATCCTTGAACAATATTTGTATCTACAACAATCACAAATTCCAATTCAACAATAATTTCTGTAAAAACACTTGACACACATGTGTTACAACAATCACATATTTCAATTTAACAACAATCACTATATTTTAAATTGGATAATGATCTTATAACTTTAAAATTATTACTTACAAATTAGGAAGGATAGGTATACATTATTAACTTCAAGGTGAATGTTGAGATAATTGTTTTATAATTACTGTAGATTTTGTTTATTATTTATTAGAACAGATTGTTAAAACAAATTTAGTGATTCCATTTGATTACATATTATTTCTTTTCTTAATTGGGTTATAAATAATCTATGAATTTATATTAACACTACCATTTTAAAAACTACTGAACCCAATGAAAATATGCAAGTTAGCTTTTGGTGATCAAAATTGGATGATTCTTTTCATTAGTCAATAGTTCATGTACAAAGTACATAAAGCAAAAAGAAATCAAAGCTACACACACGTAAGTACAAGTTACAAATCACTTAACGTGACAAAAGTTTTAAAAACAAATTTCTAGCGTAAATTGATTTTAACTTATAAAAAATTTCTTTTATTATATTTTTGTATTTAATGTATTTTGATGAAAGGTAATAAGCAATAACAAGAAAATAATAAAAGATTCAAACATATTGTTAAATAAGTATTATTAACGCATAATTTCTTGTTCTTCTATAATGTTGTATTTTTATTTTTTATATATCACTTTAATAATAACAATAATTATTATTATTATTATTATTATTATTATTATTATAATAATAATAATAATTATTGTTATTGATACGTCTAAGTTATTACAAGAAAAATAAAGCTAAATAAATCGATAAAAAATAATTGGTTTAATCCTCTTATATATTATACTATAATTGGTTATAATTATTTATTACACCAATATTTTTTTATTAGGTTGTTAAATTCTATTTTTACTTGGGATAAGTTAGACATACTTTTTTATTATCATTATCACTTATTATTATTATTATTATTATTATTATTAATTATTAATTATTAATTATTATTATTATTATTATTATTATTACTCCTTGCTGGTTATTTTAAAAAAAAAAACATAATTAACTGCCTTGTTCTCTAGTTAATTTCTTTGCATTAATCTGGCTGATTAATCATTATTATTATTATTATTATTATTATTATTATTATTATTATTATTAATATTAATTTCTTTCTTTTACATCGTCATCTACCTCGCCCACAGCCTGGTCTTACGTTACTCATTTTGCTTGTAAGAAATTGAACTGCCCAACTATGAATTTATGTTTCACATTGAATTAAGTTCAAGAAACAAAACAATCTTATGATATCTTCTGTTAAAGTTTTCTTATAATTAAAGTACGTATCTCCTGGAGTTGACATTAATTAATTTAACCGATATAACAACAACGTGGAGTTGCATATAACTCTTTATATGCATCATACGTTTGGGGTATGTATCAGTTTTCTTCTTTCATAGCTTATTGATTTCTCAACCATTACTCTCTCTTCGTACACCATCTTCACATTCTCAATGGCCAAATCTAAAACCCTCTTCATGTTTATTTTGTTCATCAGTATCACCCTTCTTTTCTCACTCGCAACTGCAGAAGCTGATGATTACTATCAAGACATATCTCCAAACTCTCTGGGTCTGCAAAAGGAGAAGCTCACCCACCTTCATTTCTACTTCCACGACATCGTGACCAGCCCAAAGCCCACCGCGGTGATTATTGCTCAGGCCCAAATCACCAACACTTCCTCCACTGCGTTTGGGCTCCTACGGATGGTCGACGACCCACTGACTGTTGGACCCGAACCTGACTCCAAACTGGTGGGAAAGGCCCAAGGACTATAAGGGTTCGCGGACCAGGACGAGGCTGGGCTGGTGATGGTCTTTAACTTCGCGTTCACGGAAGGGAAATATAATGGCAGTACTTTCAGCTTGTTGGGGCAGAACAAGATATTCTCTGCGGTTAGGGAAATGGCAATTGTTGGCGGAAGCGGGGTTTTCCGGTTTGCAAGTGGCTATGCTCAGGCCAAGACTCACACCTCTGATCCGAAGACAAAGAATGCTGTTGTGGAGTACAACGTTTACGTGTTCCATTATTAGCTTAAGCAACTTCTGTATTGCATGCATTTTAGTTTTCATATCCGATTATATATTGTCTTCTTTTTTTTCTTTATCATCCGATTGATGTCTTGCTTTCTCCTTTTTCTTTCATTGTTGAAGCTTCTGGAATAAATTTACAAGAGGTCATTGAAGTTTTCATACAGGCCTAACATATGATAATAACGATAATTACTTGTATAATTTCAAGCTTTTTTTTCTTCTACTGTCACATATTTCGGGTTGTAGTTTATTTAAAACTTTTGATTGATTTTTTTTTATTTTTTCAATTTTTCTGTAAACAACTTTTATTTTAACTTGAAATAGTTAAACACTGAGATGATGATACAATGAAATCCATAATTTAGTTAGTGATTGCTAGGGAATAGTTACAGGGATTCTGATATTATCTTTACTTAATTTCATCGTAGTGTATTTTCCTAATTTAGTTCTTAGATTTAATGGAGTAAATTACAAATTCTCCCTATTTATTTATTTATTTATTTATTTATGTAAGTTATCATTCAAAATTAACTGAGAAACATTCACATGGTATCAGAGTAGTCTCTGAACTTGTAAATCTTCAACTCCTTTTTGACGACCAAATACGGAATGACCATAGGAGAACCAACTTCGTCTTCATTAGTAACAACTTCGGCATTTGATGTTCGCCAGAAGAAGGGAAGACCTTGGTGTGATCATTGCAGAAAACCAGGTCATTCCCAAGATAATTGCTGGAAGATCCACAACAAGCCCACAGATTGGAAGCCCTCAAAACCACTTTTAACTGACAGAGAAAGTTGTGGTAATCATGTCTCAATTGATGAAGGATCCTCCTTCATAAAAACAAGTCCTTTCAGCAAAGAACAACTTGAAGCACTGCAAAAGATACTTGCTAACTCTGCTTCCAGCACCATTAGGACGAGATCTTTAGCCCAAAAAGGTAATCACCTAAGTGCCCTCATTGTAAATTCAGAAAAAAAAAAAAAAAAAAAAAAGTCCATGGATTATAGACTTAAGGGCATCCGATCATATGACGAGTGATGTCACTCTCCTGCACAATTACAATCCATCAAAAGAAAGTATCACACTAAAAATAACTGATGGATCCCTACCTATAGTGGGTGGAATAGGTTCTATTGTTATTTTAAAGGATCTGACTTTAAATTCAGTGCTTCATGTCCCAAAATTGGATTGTAATCTTTTGTCAATTAGCAAACTCACCAAAGATCTTAACTATGTTGCAAAACTTTTCTCGAATAATGTGAATTTCAGGATTTGGATTCGGTGAAGATGATTGGCAGTGCTAAGGTGTTCTTAGGACTTTTTCTTCTGAAATTTGAGAAGTCTCCTAGAAGACAAACTCATAAGGCAGTGTGTGTTGAGCCCACAAGTCAGTCCAATAATAGTCTAACTCTTGTGAAGATTCAGATAAGGAAAATACAACCATGTTATGGTACTATCGTCTTGGTCATACTAATTTCTTGTATCTCTAAAAACTGTTTCCATCCTATTTCAGAAATAAAAATCCAAAACTATTTCAATGTGAGGTGTGTCAATTTTCAAAACATATCCATAATTCTTATCACAGTATTCCGTATAAATCATCACAACCCTTCTCAATGATTCACAGTGATGTATGGGGGCCATCTAGAATAAAAATGTTAGTAGGACTAGATGGTTTATATCATTTGTAGATGATTTTACTAGAATCACATGGTTGTTCCTCATGAAAGAAAAATTAGAAGTGAGAACCATCTTCAAACAATTTAACACTATGATTCAAACCCAATTCCAAACAAAATATTTGGTAGAATTGTGTCTCTCCACATACATGCTCAACATAGGAGCAAACTTGACCCAAAAGCACTCAAGTGCATCTTTATGGGATATTCATCAAATCAAAAGGGTTATAAATGTTATTCCCAGTGACACAAAAGTTCTACAACTCTATGAATGTCTCCTTCTTCAAAGATCAACCCTACTACAAAGTTGATATTTAGGGCGAGAATTCTACTCAAGAATATCAACATTGGGACAGTAATACCCCTTCTCTTGTACTTGCCATCCAAACAGAGTCTGTGCAGCCCAACCTCCCTGTTCAAATAGAATATCTTAATGTCCAAACTGAACTGGAGGAAACTGAGCCTCAAACACCTAAACCTTGTGCCCAAACAGAGCCTGAAACATGTATCCAAACTGAGCCCCAAACACCTCCGCATCCAAGTCACACACAACCAACAATGAACGATGAGTTTCGTGTCTACACTAAGAGAAACAAGACCCAAGAAATGAAAGAAATACAGCTACTAGAGCAAGGCCATGAATCTAATCCAAATCCAGAATGTTGGACTTAAAGCTTGAAGATGCTTGCAGTTGTTCTCTTTTGTTTGTTTTTTATGTTCACGTAATTTTGGTTTTCTTAGATGAAGTGTATTATGTTGGACCTAAAGCTTGATGATGCTTTGGTGTCTCTCTTGGTGTTTTTGATTTTGATGTTAATGTAATTTTGGTTTTCTTAGTTGGAATGTATCTAGGAGTTTTCTATGTATTGATTGTTGAGTTTAGGCATAAATGTGTTGAGTTCTTTGTTTGAGGCCCCAGAGATGTTTTAAACTTGTGTATGATTGATCATGTGACTAATGTTTGATTTCCATTTGAGAAAAACAGTTTTAAAATCCTTGGAAATCCATTTTTCACTGATGTAATCGATTACAGGCTTGATGTAATCGATTACATTGATCATTCTCTCTGGTGTAATCGATTACATGCTTACTGTAATCGATTACCATGGCAGAAAATATTTTGAATCCTCTTGCTGCTTGATTTCACCCTAGATGCACTCCGAATTGACTCTTCGTGTCTTCATGAGATTTGTAGCTCTATCAATCCTCTTTCATTTGCAAAAAACCAGAGCTCAAAACGATATCTGTAGAAGAAGTTATGCCAATTTTGGTGAAAGTGCTCAAGCAGGTGCGCCCAGGCACAACCAGGAGCATTCTCATCGATGTAATCGATTACATCTCCAATGTAATCGATTACATGGCCTGGGAATTTCTTGATGTAATCGATTACATCTTGTTGTAATCGATTACATGCATAGAAAATTCAAATTGGAGGGTTCTAACGGCTAGTGTAATCGATTACATTCATTTGGGATCAATTACATTGACCCAGTAAATAGCTAAATTTGCCCGTTTTCATGCTCCAAAATGTTTTATAAATACTCTTTTGATTGAAACTGAACTTGGTTCTTGGGTGAGAAGCTTTAGAAATGTTCAAACACTTTTATATGCTCTGAAAATAGAGTTTATCATCTTCTCCAAGAAACCCATAAAGAACTTCAAAGAGTTCATCATGTTTTCACAAAGAAGTGGCAAACTTGATTTTATCTCTCGATCGGGTGGCATTCATTGTGTTATCTTTTGTGATCAGAATCTACACTCCAGGTGTACTCTAAACTGATCTTTTGTTTACCATTTTGGTTGTTGGGTTATTGCTCTAGGAGAGAGGTCTCTGGATAGAGTAAGAGTCTTTGAGAAGTGTGTTCTCAAAGGGTTTGATCTTGGAAGTCCCAAGGTCAAGGAAGACCTGTTCTTGGGTTGAAGAATGGGCATTGAGTGTTTTGATTTCGTTTTTGTGTTGCTTGTTACAGAGTGAATGTAAAAGGACACAAAAGGGATCATTTGATAGTGGAAAGCCAATCGCAACAGTTGGTTGGGTTGGGACTGGATGTAGGCACGTTGGCCGAACCAGTATAAATCACTGTGCACTCTTCTTCTTCCTTCATCTCTTTACCGTTTACCTTACATTGCTATTATCACTGTTTTATCTCTGCAATTTGTTCGGTAATTGAATCGGTAATTAACTCAAGAATTGACTCGGTAATCAACTAAAACTGGAACAACTAGATACTGATGTTGATTAAGCTGCATATTGATTAATAACGTTTTTCTGATTATTCCTTTTGGTATTCCCACTGTGTCTCAGTGATATTCTTTGTTTATCTGTCTCATCTATTGATAGGTATTCAAGAGTAGTTTTGATTGAATTAAAAGGAATTAGAAACTCAGAAAAATAGGGCAAAGTGGAACGTGAGTCTATTCCCCCCTCCCTTAGATTCACACCCATAGGGACCAACAATTGGTATCAGAGCCTTATCTAGTAAATTACTCTAGATTTTGATCCATAGTTCCCTAAAATGATGCCTTGAAACTACCCTGTTCAAAGTATAAGTCTTTTGATGCCTCCTTGAAAAATTATAGCATGAAGTTCTTTGCAACATTATAATTGTTCATAATAGCTCTATTCTCTATATTTGATTATAATTCTCTCGATTTTGCTTTTGATATACCAAATAGGGGAGAAGTATAAGTTGATAGAATATAGTTGATAGGGGAGAAAGGAGTAAGTATAAATGAACAATTATTTCATGAATCTGCAATATTTCTATTTTGTGCTTGCATTGCTAACAATTGCAGGATTCCTAGAAGATCAACACACATCCTAAACTCCTAAGAAAACCTTGGTTGAGATTTGGTACATCAAAACCAAAAAGGGGGAGATTGTTGGACCTAAAGCTTGATGATGCTTTGGTGTCTCTCTTGGTGTTTCTGATTTTGATGTTAATGTAATTTTGGTTTTCTTAGTTTGAATGTATCTAGGAGTTTTCTATGTATTGATTGTTGAGTTTAGGCATAAATGTGTTGAGTTCTTTGTTTGAGGCCCCAGAGATGTTTTAAACTTGTGTATGATTGATCATGTGACTAATGTTTGATTTCCATTTGAGAAAAACAGTTTTAAAATCCTTGGAAATCCATTTTTCACTGATGTAATCGATTACAGGCTTGATGTAATCGATTACATTGATCATTCTCTCTGGTGTAATCGATTACATGCTTCTTTGTAATCGATTACCATGGCAGAAAAAATATTTTGAATCCTCTTGCTGCTTGATTTCACCCTAGATGCACTCCGAATTGGCTCTTCGTGTCTTCATGAGATTTGTAGCTCTATCAATCCTCTTTCATTTACAAAAAACCAGAGCTCAAAACGATATCTGTAGAAGAAGTTATGCCAATTTTGGTGAAAGTGCTCAAGCAGGTGCGCCCAGTGCACAACCAGGAGCATTCTCAGCGATGTAATCGATTACATCTCCAATGTAATCGATTACATGGCTGGGAACATTTCTTGATGTAATCGATTACATCTTGTTGTAATCGATTACATGCATAGAAAATTCAAATTGGAGGGTTCTAACGGCTAGTGTAATCGATTACATTCATTTGGGATCAATTACATTGACCGTTGTAGCTCAAATTTGCCCGTTTTCATGCTCCAAAATGTTTTATAAATACTCTTTTGATTGAAACTGAACTTGGTTCTTGGGTGAGAAGCTTTAGAAATGTTCAAACACTTTTATATGCTCTGAAAATAGAGTTTATCATCTTCTCCAAGAAACCCATAAAGAACTTCAAAGAGTTCATCATGTTTTCACAAAGAAAGGGCAAACTTGATTTTATCTCTGACTGGGTGGCATTCATTGTGTTATCTTTTGTGATCAGAATCTACACTCTAGGTGTACTCTAAACTGATCTTTTGTTTACCATTTTGGTTGTTGGGTTATTGCTCTAGGAGAGAGGTCTCTCTGGATAGAGTAAGAGTCTTTGAGAAGTGTGTTCTCAAAGGGTTTGATCTTGGAAGTCCCAAGGTCAAGGAAGACCTGTTCTTGGGTTGAAGAATGGGCATTGAGTGTTTTGATTTCGTTTTTGTGTTGCTTGTTACAGAGTGAATGTAAAAGGACACAAAAGGGATCATTTGATAGTGGAAAGCCAATCGCAACAGTTGGTTGGGTTGGGACTGGATGTAGGCACGTTGGCCGAACCAGTATAAATCACTGTGCACTCTTCTTCTTCCTTCATCTCTTTACCGTTTACCTTACATTGCTATTATCACTGTTTTATCTCTGCAATTTGTTCGGTAATTGAATCGGTAATTAACTCAGTAATTGACTCGGTAATCAACTAAAATTGGAACAACTAGATACTGATGTTGATTAAGCTGCATATTGAATAATAACGTTTTTCTGATTATTCCTTTTGGTATTCCCACTGTGTCTCAGTGATATTCTTTGTTTATCTGTCTCATCTATTGATAGGTATTCAAGAGTAGTTTTGATTGAATTAAAAGGAATTAGAAACTCAGAAAAATAGGGCAAAGTGGAACGTGAGTCTATTCCCCCCTCCCTTAGATTCACACCCATAGGGACCAACAATTGGTATCAGAGCCTTATCTAGTAAATTACTCTAGATTTTGATCCATAGTTCCCTAAAATGATGCCTTGAAACTACCCTGTTCAAAGTATAAGTCTTTTGATGCCTCCTTGAAAAATTATAGCATGAAGTTCTTTGCAACATTATAATTGTTCATAATAGCTCTATTCTCTATATTTGATTATAATTCTCTCTGTTTTTGCTTTTGATATACCAAATAGGGGGAGAAGTATAAGTTGATAGAATATAGTTGATAGGGGGAGAAAGGAGTAAGTATAAATGAACAATTATTTCATGAATCTGCAATATTTCTATTTTGTGCTTGCATTGCTAACAATTGCAGGATTCCTAGAAGATCAACACACATCCTAAACTCCTAAGAAAACCTTGGTTGAGATTTGGTACATCAAAACCAAAAAGGGGGAGATTGTTGGACCTAAAGCTTGATGATGCTTTGGTGTCTCTCTTGGTGTTTTTGATTTTGATGTTAATGTAATTTTGGTTTTCTTAGTTGGAATGTATCTAGGAGTTTTCTATGTATTGATTGTTGAGTTTAGGCATAAATGTGTTGAGTTCTTTGTTTGAGGCCCCAGAGATGTTTTAAACTTGTGTATGATTGATCATGTGACTAATGTTTGATTTCCATTTGAGAAAAACAGTTTTAAAATCCTTGGAAATCCATTTTTCACTGATGTAATCGATTACAGGCTTGATGTAATCGATTACATTGATCATTTCTCTCGGTGTAATCGATTACATGCTTACCGTAATCGATTACCATGGCGAAAAATATTTTGAATCCTCTTGCTGCTTGATTTCACCCTAGATGCACTCCGAATTGGCTCTTCGTGTCTTCATGAGATTTGTAGCTCTATCAATCCTCTTTCATTTACAAAAAACCAGAGCTCAAAACGATATCTGTAGAAGAAGTTATGCCAATTTTGGTGAAAGTGCTCAAGCAGGTGCGCCCAGGCACAACCAGGAGCATTCTCACTGATGTAATCGATTACATCTCCAATGTAATCGATTACATGGCCTGGAACACTTGATGTAATCGATTACATCTTGTTGTAATCGATTACATGCATAGAAAAAATTCAAATTGGAGGGTTCTAACGGCTAGTGTAATCGATTACATTCATTTGGGATCAATTACATTGACCGTTGTAGCTCAAATTTGCCGTTTTCATGCTCCAAAATGTTTTAATAATACTCTTTTGATTGAAACTGAACTTGGTTCTTGGGTGAGAAGCTTTAGAAATGTTCAAACACTTTTATATGCTCTGAAAATAGAGTTTATCATCTTCTCCAAGAAACCCATAAAGAACTTCAAAGAGTTCATCATGTTTTCACAAAGAAAGGGCAAACTTGATTTTATCTCCGAGTCGGGTGGCATTCATTGTGTTATCTTTTGTGATCAGAATCTACACTCTAGGTGTACTCTAAACTGATCTTTTGTTTACCATTTTGGTTGTTGGGTTATTGCTCTAGGAGAGAGGTCTCTCTGGATAGAGTAAGAGTCTTTGAGAAGTGTGTTCTCAAAGGGTTTGATCTTGGAAGTCCCAAGGTCAAGGAAGACCTGTTCTTGGGTTGAAGAATGGGCATTGAGTGTTTTGATTTCGTTTTTGTGTTGCTTGTTACAGAGTGAATGTAAAAGGACACAAAAGGGATCATTTGATAGTGGAAAGCCAATCGCTTGATGATTGGTTGGGTTGGGATTTGGATGTAGGCACGTTGGCCGAACCAGTATAAATCACTGTGCACTCTTCTTCTTCCTTCATCTCTTTACCGTTTACCTTACATTGCTATTATCACTGTTTTATCTCTGCAATTTGTTCGGTAATTGAATCGGTAATTAACTCAGTAATTGACTCGGTAATCAACTAAAATTGGAACAACTAGATCGATGTTGATTAAGCTGCATATTGATTAATAACGTTTTTCTGATTATTCCTTTTGGTATTCCCACTGTGTCTCAGTGATATTCTTTGTTTATCTGTCTCATCTATTGATAGGTATTCAAGAGTAGTTTTGATTGAATTAAAAGGAATTAGAAACTCGAAAAATAGGGCAAAGTGGAACGTGAGTCTATTCCCCCCTCCCTTAGATTCACACCCATAGGGACCAACAATTGGTATCAGAGCCTTATCTAGTAAATTACTCTAGATTTTGATCCATAGTTCCCTAAAATGATGCCTTGAAACTACCCTGTTCAAAGTATAAGTCTTTTGATGCCTCCTTGAAAAATTATAGCATGAAGTTCTTTGCAACATTATAATTGTTCATAATAGCTCTATTCTCTATATTTGATTATAATTCTCTCTGTTTTTTGCTTTTGATATACCAAATAGGGGGAGAAGTATAAGTTGATAGAATATAGTTGATAGGGGAGAAAGGAGTAAGTATAAATGAACAATTATTTCATGAATCTGCAATATTTCTATTTTGTGCTTGCATTGCTAACAATTGCAGGATTCTAGAAGATCAACACACATCCTAAACTCCTAAGAAAACCTTGGTTGAGATTTGGTACATCAAAACCAAAAAGGGGGAGATTGTTGGACCTAAAGCTTGATGATGCTTTGGTGTCTCTCTTGGTGTTTTTGATTTTGATGTTAATGTAATTTTGGTTTTCTTAGTTGGAATGTATCTAGGAGTTTTCTATGTATTGATTGTTGAGTTTAGGCATAAATGTGTTGAGTTCTTTGTTTGAGGCCCCAGAGATGTTTTAAACTTGTGTATGATTGATCATGTGACTAATGTTTGATTTCCATTTGAGAAAAACAGTTTTAAAATCCTTGGAAATCCATTTTTCACTGATGTAATCGATTACGAGGCTTGATGTAATCGATTACATTGATCATTCTTTCGTGTAATCGATTACATGCTTACCATGAATCGATTACCATGGCAGAAAATATTTTGAATCCTCTTGCTGCTTGATTTCACCCTAGATGCACTCCGAATTGGCTCTTCGTGTCTTCATGAGATTTGTAGCTCTATCAATCCTCTTTCATTTACAAAAAACCAGAGCTCAAAACGATATCTGTAGAAGAAGTTATGCCAATTTTGGTGAAAGTGCTCAAGCAGGTGCGCCCAGGCACAACCAGGAGCATTCTCACTGATGTAATCGATTACATCTCCAATGTAATCGATTACATGGCCTGGGAACACTGATGTAATCGATTACATCTTGTTGTAATCGATTACATGCATAGAAAATTCAAATTGGAGGGTTCTAACGGCTAGTGTAATCGATTACATTCATTTGGGATCAATTACATTGACCGTTGTAGCTCAAATTTGCCCGTTTTCATGCTCCAAAATGTTTTATAAATACTCTTTTGATTGAAACTGAACTTGGTTCTTGGGTGAGAAGCTTTAGAAATGTTCAAACACTTTTATATGCTCTGAAATTAGAGTTTATCATCTTCTCCAAGAAACCCATAAAGAACTTCAAAGAGTTCATCATGTTTTCACAAAGAAAGGGCAAACTTGATTTTATCTCTGACTGGGTGGCATTCATTGTGTTATCTTTTGTGATCAGAATCTACACTCTAGGTGTACTCTAAACTGATCTTTTGTTTACCATTTTGGTTGTTGGGTTATTGCTCTAGGAGAGAGGTCTCTCTGGATAGAGTAAGAGTCTTTGAGAAGTGTGTTCTCAAAGGGTTTGATCTTGGAAGTCCCAAGGTCAAGGAAGACCTGTTCTTGGGTTGAAGAATGGGCATTGAGTGTTTTGATTTCGTTTTTGTGTTGCTTGTTACAGAGTGAATGTAAAAGGACACAAAAGGGATCATTTGATAGTGGAAAGCCAATCGCAACAGTTGGTTGGGTTGGGGATTTGGATGTAGGCACGTTAGTCAACCAAGTATAAATCATGTGCACTCTTCTTCTTCCTTCATCTCTTTACCGTTTACCTTACATTGCTATTATCACTTGTTTTATCTCGCAATTTGTTGTAATTGAATCGGTAATTAACTCGAAGAATTGACTCGGTAATCAACTAAACCGGAACAACTAGATCTTGATGTTGATTAAGCTGCATATTGATTAATAACGTTTTTCTGATTATTCCTTTTGGTATTCCCACTGTGTCTCAGTGATATTCTTTGTTTATCTGTCTCATCTATTGATAGGTATTCAAGAGTAGTTTTGATTGAATTAAAAGGAATTAGAAACTCAGAAAAATAGGGCAAAGTGGAACGTGAGTCTATTCCCCCATCCCTTAGATTCACACCCATAGGGACCAACATATTAGGCTTTTTCAATGTATTGGTTGTTTATCCTAGGCATGTGTTTATGGTTGATCTTTGTTGAAATGTCTTAGTTAAGTGAATTCATGACTTGTGTTTGGAATCTTTGATTTGGCTAAGTAATCAACTACCATGAAAAGGTAATAGATAACCAAGCTTCTCGAGATTCAAATCATTCATTCCCCTCTAAGTTTTCAAATAAAAACATGAAGTAATCAATTACCTATTAAGGTAATACATTAAATCAGTTTTTTCGGTAACCAACTGAAGTAATAGATTACCTGAGAATGGTAATCGATTACCACGTTTAGTAATGGAGTGGAAATCTTGATTTGTCTCTGGAGTAATCGATTACCAATTTGTATTAATCGATTACCACAAAGTAAAATACATGGAAATGAATTTGGCTTACTGGGATAATCGATTACCAAATGTTGTAATCGATTACCACCACCAAAAACCAACTTTGATTGCTCAAATGGGTGTTTCTTCAACTATCAATAACCTCTCTTTCTAAAACTTAAACACAACTTTAGAAACACGAAAAAGATCAAACTTACACTTTCATATTCGATAAAAAAACTGAGTTTTATTTTTTCCAAGAAAATCGTTCTAGAACTTCAAGGTGTTTCCAAGAAAAGTTTGTTGGTTGGTATTGTCTTAGTGCTTCATAGTGATCAAATTCTACACTCCCAAGAGTTCTCTAACTGATCTATATTGTTTCATTTTGTTTGGGTTGATTACTCTAAGAGAGAGATCTCTTTAGGAAAGAGTAAGGTATCTTTGAGAATGGTTTCTCAAAGGGTTTGGGTTATTGGAGTTGCCAAGACCAAAGAGAAATGTTCTTTGGGTTAAAGAACATTGTGTGTAGGTGATTTGATTTCGTTTTTGTGTTGCTTGTGCAGTGTGCTTGTAAGAACACAAAAGGGATCATAGTGGAAAACCAATTGCAACAGTTGCTAAGTTGGAACTGGATGTAGGCCGAAAGCCGAACTAGTATAAATCACTTGTGCATTTTTCTCTTCCCTACGCTTTTATCTTTTGCTTATCACCAATCGGTAATATCAATCTCTATTTTCATTTGGTAATTGATTCGGTAATCAACTTTAATAATAAAGATAATTGGTTACTAACTTGTTTCTTTAATGTTTCTTCAAGTTTTCGTTGTAACTCTTAATCTATCTTGTTCTAACGTTTTGTTCACATCTTTTGTTCTATATCTTGTAGGGATGGGTAAGCGGGCCAACCCGCCTGCTTAAGGCCCGCCCGCGTAGGCCCGCGAAGAGCTTGGTCTGCCCTGCCCCACCCCGTAATGTCAAACGAACCTAACTTGGTGGTCCTCCCTCGCCCCGCGGGTCCCGCGGGCCAAACGGGCCAAAAAATGCTAAATCTGGAATTTTAAAAATTATATAAAAAAATGTTATATTTTACCTCTTAAATTCTTAATATAATAAGTCAACAACATAAACTTTTAATTATCTCAAACAAATGATTCCATTTTTGAAGCTTAATCATTTTCCATCACCACATCTTCGTCTTTTGTTCCTAAAAACAACATCGAATATTGGAATCAAGTGAAACTGGTTCTGACGGGACAGTATTGGAAGCGGAACTGATGTAGGGGAAGAGAATGGGAGGGTGCGAGAAGATTAGAAGGGTGCGAGAAGGTTGAAGGAAGAATGAGCCAGCGAGGAGATTGAGAAAGTGCGACGTGTGAGAAGATTGAGAGACGGCAAGAGAAATGAAGCAAAATTAGGGTTTCAACTTGCAACCCTTTAAATAGTGCGGGCTTGCAGGCCGCCCTACGGACCCTGCGGGTTGCGCGGGGCGAGCTTTCACGGACTGTACCCCTAGATTTTTCTAAGAAATTGGTCCAAACCCGCACGGGTCGCAGGGTCTGTGGGTCAGCCCATGGATTTCAACTCTTATACCCACCCATAATATCTTGATATCTTCTTTAAGTGTGAATAGTTAAACAAAACTAGTATTCGTTTGAAATAAAAGAAAGTAGAGACCAAGTTAATTTTGGTCAACTAGGAACTAGAATCTATTTACCCCCCTCTAGATTCACCTTTAGGGACCAACACAGAAGCCCCTAGTTTACCAGGTAACAACAAAACTGATTTAGTTTTTGATAATTCACTTATTGATGATAGATCTATTACTTTAAGAAAAGGCAAGAAAGTGTGCTCTGATCATCCTATTTGTAGTTTATCTTATATGAAAAATTGTCACACACTTATCGTGCATTTGTTAGCAAAATTGACAAAGTACAAGTTCCAACTATAATACATGAGGCACTTGTTATACCAGGGTTGAAGGTAGCAATTTATGAGGAAATACATGCTTTGAAGAAGAATGAGACTTGGACGATATCTGAATCACCTTCAGGGAAACGTCATGTAGGTTGCAAATGGATTTTTCAGTCAAACATAATGTTGATGGAAGTATCAACCGATTTAAAGCAAGACTAGTAGCTAAGAGATTTACTCAATCCTATGGGGTCGACTACCAAGAGACATTTGCCCCTGTAGACTAGCCTCTGTATCAGTTAGACGTAAAAAATGCATTCCTTAATGGGGATCTTGAAAAAGAAGTCTACAAGGAGATACCCCTTGAACTCAATTCACCAGCTACTACCAATAAAGTTTGCAGACTCAAGAAGTCTTTGTATGCTCAAGTAGTCACCAAGAGCTTGGTTTAACAAGTTTACAAATGTTGTGAAGAAGTTCGGGTACGAACAATGTTAGACTAATCACATTATGTTTGTCAAACATTCATTAGTTGGAAAAAAGGCAATACTCATTGTGTATGTTGATGACATTATTTTAACGGGGAATCATGAGGGAGAAATACTCAATCTAAAAGGCTTATTGGCAAAAGAATTTGAGATCAAAGACCTAGGAAATCTTAAGTATTTCCTTGTCATGGAGGTGGCAAGTTCAAAAGGATAGATCTCAGTATCACAATAAAAATATGTGTTAGATTTATTGAAAGAAAAAAGGATGTTGGGATGCAACCAGTTGACACTCCCATGGACTTCAGCTCTAAATTGGGAAGTAAAGATAATGGTGCACCTATTAACAAAGAGAGGTACCAAAGGTTGGTTAGAAAACTAATCTATCTCTCTTATACTAAATCTAGATCTGATATAAGTTTTGCTACAAGCGTAGTAAGCCAATTCATGAATAGTCCAAACGAAGAACACATGGAGGCTGTATATAGAATTTTGAGATACTTGAAGGTGACATCAGGTCAGGATTATTTTTCCAAAAGGACAGCAAACAAAGAAGTTGAAATATACATTGATGCAGACTGGGTTGGATCAGTAACTGACAAATGCTCAACTTCGGGTTATTGCACCTATGTTTGGGGAAACTTGGTCACTTGGCAAAGCAAAAAGCAACCAGTGGTATCCGAAGTAGTGTAGAAGTTGAACTAAGAGCTTTAACACATGGTCTCTGCGGGGGAATATGGCTCAAAAGGTTACTAACTTGGCTAAAATCTCAAATTACAGGTACCGTGAAACTGTTTTGTGATAATCATACCACAATTAGCATAGCAAAGGACCCAGTACATCATGATAGGACAAAGCATGTGGAAATTGGCAGGCACTTTGTCAAGGAGAAGATAGAGACAGGTTGAGTATCACTACTAGTGAATGTATATCTATCATTACTAGATTGGAAGTGAGATCTTTAAAACCATAAGACCTTTGTCCAATTTGAAGTGTGGTGATTGTTGTTAAATTGGAACCCATGATTGTTGTATCATATGTGTCGAGTGCTTTGTGGTGAGTGTTGTTGAATTGGATCCTACTAAACCTAATGAGTTAAAATAAAAGTCAAAAAGTAAAGAAAGGCTATTTTTTGGCCATTCTCTGTGATTATTGTAGCACATGTGTCGAGTGCTTTGCAATGATTATTGTTGAATTCTAGGTACAAATGTTTGCATAATGGAAGAATTTTGAATAACATATGATGTTTTTCAAAGCACCAAAATTAATGGTCTGATACTATCTCATGTTCGTCCCACAAAGCCTAGATTTTTGTAAAATATGTGGCTGCTATCATCGTCCCTTGCGAAATGGTTGCAATTGATTCTTGTATTTGAAAAACTGCAAGAGCATTCTTCTGAGAAAACTAATCCGACAAGTCCACCCACACTTCGCATGCTATTTTGGCATGGATAATCTCTTTAGGGATGTCTGATTTAACAACATGAGTTAACCAAGAAAGTATCATGTTGTTTAAACAGAAAGGGTTCTTTATCCTACGACGGCTTTTTAACTGTGGCGTCGACAAAATCGATCTTTTCCTTTATGGTAAGAGCATAAATAACCGCCTTGCTTTAGAATTGATAGTTGATGCCATTTAATTTGATAGGAACCAAGACATGGCATGGTTAGTTTGAATGGTGGATGTAGAAAGAATGTGATGGATCGATGGTAATGGTGTTCGATGTGGAAATTTTGACGTTGTCTACCATGGCTATGTAGTGGTTGTAGAAAGTATGGAAAAGTAATCAAGAGCACTTAACAAAGTTAATGAATTGTTTAAGAACAATGAATACTATGAAACTGGTGTCGAACAAAGTTAAAGAATTGTTCAAACCTAAGTTTTGAGGAATCTGGTTGTTGATGTTGATGTTGAACAAAGTTAATGAATTTAAGAATAGGTGTTTGGGTTGATTTAAATGATGTACGTTGTATGGATTTGATATATCCATAACCTCATTTTTTTTTTTTAGATTTTGATAAACATGACCATCGATGAAGGGAGAAAATTTTGTAGAGTCATCAGAATCAGTGCTCTAATACCGTATAGAAGTAAAAGGAATTATGTTAAAATATTGAAAAAGTAAATGATGGGATAATAATATAATTGTATTACTCATATTTGTTAGATATATATAGTTACAAGAATAATTTTTTATTCCAATTTATACTATTGACAAATCTGTATAAGATCAATTTACAATCAACTGATTAAAAAAAATATATTCCATCAACTAATTATAAAATAGTTATCTCTATAAAAAAATAATAAGTAAAGGAAAATCAAATAAGAAGTTGGTGACTTTAAACTATGATATTTTTTTATATTTTCTTACAATTTTTTAACGGTTCTTAAAGGAAGAATGATAAATAAATGAGATTTTTTAATGTTTAAAAAATATTCTTTTCTTTATTTTAATTGTACTGAATAAGAAAAATTATCAACTTCTTTGTATTTTATTTCTTTTTCTGCAATCAAATGGAACCTTAAATCTAATTGTGCGCATTATTTATTTAACTTGACACTGCAATTCAATCAAATTGAGAGAATGTGCATCAATCTTGTCATGGCATAATAAGAAGGAAATGTTAGAAGAAAAAATAATCAATTAAAAACTTACGAAAATTATATATTTATAAAAAATAGTCATCGAAATCAGTGGTTACTATAAAAATCAATAAATAAACAATCATATATTAATAATTTATAATTATATTAGTAATTAATTATAAATTATAATCAATATAATTAATTTCAAGATATTTACTTCAAAGTTGACTAATATGTTATATATGACGATATATGATTATGTAGAGTTTAATAATATAATTATAATCCAATCAGACATCACCATTATTATAATTATATAAAATTCAATAAACTTTGGTGATTAAATAATCATGTAAAAATTATTTTACATAACTTATATTCTATTAATCAATATTATAAATATTTAATTTTATTAATTAATTTAAAATTAATTTTAAAGTGATAATAATATATTTTTATTAACCTATTTGAAACTAGTTTTAAAGCGATTATAAGACGATTTTTATTAAAGTCAACAAAGTATTATACATCACTATTTGTAATTAGATGATATGGAATTCTATTTTCCTGGACATATTTTTTATTAAAAAATAATTAATAAGTGCATGTGCATTTAGAATGGGTTATAAGTCATTGTCTTTTTTTTTTTTTAATTTCTAAATCCTAATCTCAACCTCGGAAAAAATATTTAATAAATAACTCAAACACATAATAAATCCGCCTATTAACTCACAAATATATATGTAATTTTTTTTTTCATCTTCCTTATTCAAGTTTTATAAATAGTTAACTAGTTAGACACCTGTGTATCAAACATTTCTTATTCTAATGCCTCGTGTTATTAGCTTCTTTACCTTCTTCGTCGCAATTCCCGGGAAGATTTGTACATGATCTTTTTAATACGCCACTGTGAAATAAATTAGTGCAGAGATCTATTTTGAAAAATTAATCTAAGTTCGTGTTTGTATATGTAGAGAGCTTGAGCACAATAATATTAGTAATTTCATTTTCAAGTTGCCTTGAAACCTTAACAACGAAATTAATTTCTTTATAATAATATATGTAGATTTTGTTGAAATCATGTTGGAAGCTAAATATGGACAGGATCACTGGCGAATCATTATTTAGGATTGACTTTCATTCTCTAATATGTCTATTCCCTATATTTTCTCCTTTTCTTTAAATATTCACTTTTATTCTTAAAAAAATTAATCAATATGTCTATTTATATTTTTTATCTATCTTTTCAGGTTTTCCTTATTTAATTTTTTTAAAAAAAAATCAAAATTATTTAAGCTCTTTTATTTTTATATATTGAACAAAAAACTAAATGATGATAAAAAAACAAAGAATACATTTTATTTTTATTTTTTTAAAAAAATGTAATTGTGATAGACTAATTTCAATGAAGAAATATTTTACTGACATGTCCAGTATAATAACCCTTGAACTTTGTTCTATTTTATATATACTGTAAAAGAGTAAACTTAAGAAAAGTTGTACGTTTATTATTTATTAAGATATCAAATATAAAGAGGGCAATCAAATAAAAAATTAAAAATACAATCTTATTAAAAAAAACACTTCTTTCATATTTAAATAAATTAAAATTTAAAAGCAGTAGACTTAAAAAGATAAGGAGAAAAGGAAAGATATTTTTCCCCTAATTTTTTTATTTTATATAAAATTAAAAGGTTTAGCTGCTACTACTGATTGTTATTTTAAAGTTTCTAATTTTCGATAATAACTAATAATCATATAAAATTTTAACATTTTAACTTCTATATTGAAAAACTTACAATTACACTATATAATTTAAAGATTAAATTTTGATATCCAGCATTCTAAGTGTGTTTTTTTTTTTATATATATATATAATTAATATCATTCTAAAACGCGCGCAATTCCTTCTACGACATATCGAGTAATTCATTTTCACTCATGGTAAAGAACATTAAATTTAACCACTAATCTTGGTTATCTAATTGTTGTGTTAAATATTCGAAAAAGTATTTTACTATCCAATAATCGAACTCAATTCAAATAGATTTGCATCTAATAAAGGATATACGTGTCCATTGAAATCTTATAAATATGATTTAATTTTGTATATCTTATATTGGACCAGAGCCTATTAATTATGTGTAAATAATATTTTCTACAGTTTATGTCTAACACCAAATTTCATTGAAGGAGGGAAAAAAAACTGAATTTAGTTGAATAAACAAAACAATTTTATTATATTTTGTTAAAATAATCTGATAATTTAAGTACTACTTACCTATTACAATTGACATTTAAGATGTAACGACAACGACTTTATCAGTGGTTGCATTGGTCAATCTTAATCCCACTCTTCGGTTATTGTAACAAGTTGTACAATAACTCTCTGATACACTATACATATTATAATAGTAAAGAGAGACAGATATAAAAAAAATATTACTTATTATATGTACAGTACAACTCTAGTAAAAATTAAAATAAATGAAACAATTATATATATATATATATAAATAATTGTCACTAAATTTTTGTCACGTTATATGATAAAAAGAAAATTATCATGAAATGTGGACACTAATTCTTAATTTTTTTTATTCTAGTACACCCACCCTATAAATAACATATCATGTTGAGGGTGTGTATCATTTCTCTTTTCTCCTAGCTTTTCATTTCTGGATTACTACTTGTCCTCGTAAATAGTCAACACCTTGAAATTCCCAATGGCCAAATCCAAAACGTTCATGTCTATTCTGTTTATCAGTATCACCCTTCTCTTCTCACCCGCAAGTGCATAAGCTGATGATTACTATGAAGACATAAGATGGAGCACCATTCTTGACTAGAAGAGTTATTGAAACATGAAGGTTCGTAGGTTCGTTTATTCCTTGCATTTCTCTATTAGGATTGCATCAACATATCTCCAAAATCTCTGGGTCTGCAGCAAAAAGAGAAGCTAGCCCACCTTCACTTCTATTTTCATGATAGTCAGACCGGCCCAAAGCCCACCAGGATGGGTATTGCTCAGGCCCAAATCACCAACACTTCGTCCACCGAATTTGGGTTCCTACTAATGGCGGACGTATCACTTACCGTTGGCCCCAAACCTGACTCCAAACAGGTGGGAAGGGCCCAAGGATTTTACGGGTATGCGATCCAGGATGAGGTTGGGCTGGTGATGGTCTTAAACTTCGCATTGTTATGCTTCTAGAATAAAATTATAAATGGTCGTTGATGTTTTTATATTATGTAGCATATAGATCAATTGAAAATAACCACACTGAAATGATCATGACTTGTATAATTATATTTGTAAGTAAATACTTGGTTTAGAAAAAAATCTCTTCCATTCATAAAGTTTACGGTCTATATATTAATAAATTTGACAACTTGATCAATCAAAATAAAAGATAACATTTTTAAGAATTATAAATAATTTATTGGGTTTAATTTATTCGTCTCACCATGTACCTCAAATAAAATTCATGTCATAATTTAGAAATGTTTAATTTAATTTAATTGTTGTATAAATTAACTTGATAATATTAAATAAAATATTTAAAGTAATTTTATTTATATATACATAAAAAAATAAAAATAAAAAAGTTATTTATTAATTAAAATCATACTTGATTAACGAGTTTGAATTAAACTATTTATAACCTTTAGTTAAGTAGAGGTAAAAAAAAAATAACGATTCATATTAAACTCATGTTACAGCAAATAACATATTGTTATCGCGCCATACTAAATTTGGATTCAACTCGACTCAGTTGAATTCATTTCCAAACTTATCTATCAGTACCCATCATATGTAAACATTTCATCAAAAGGTTAACACTTTTTACTCTATCTATCATTGTAGCGCACGCAGCAAATATATTAATGGCACTGATGGGTGCATAAATTTTATGCAGTGGGAGTAATATTTATATACATAAATTTGTAGTATTAAAAATATAATAGCTTAATTGTATCTGAGGTTATACAAATATAGCAATCGTGTGATTTTAGTATTCAAAATTTTGATTGGTAATTAGGCCAAGTTGGTTTTCAAAAGTATATATAATAAATAAATAAAAATGTATAAAATCAATACTAAACTTATTAATTTCATGTAGTTTTCAAACCTCAATTTCAGTGATTAAACTTGAAATACATACCCTTTACAATTTATTATTTCTAAAAACTATATTTCGAAATAGCTTTCAGATTTATCATTCCCAGAAGTTCCAGAAAATAGTACTCCAGGACAATTTCTGGATTTACCATCTCATGGCAAAAAAAAGAAAAAACATACCTTCGTTCACATATTCTAGCAACGAGCCAATCCTTTTTTGAAGTTTTAAACACTAATTCATACAGAGCTCTTTGACAACACTTTCAATAAAGATGTGCTAGTTATTTGACCCTTAGGTAGCCCTTGATATATAAAACTGTATTTAGACCTATATTTATCTTATATGCACGTCACTTCAAAAGAAGAAAACATAAAATATAATTATCTTATATGCAACGTCTCCTATGTACATTTTTATAACCTATAATATACTCCTTCTGGTCTTACATATAAACAACAAAAGTCTCATTTTTTCAAAAAACATATATAATTTTAGCAACTTTTATCTTATTTAATGTTATCATTCCTAATATACCATTCAGTTAAATAATGCTATTATCTAACATTTCAACTATTTGATTTACATATAATAAATAAGAATAAAAAATTCATTCATGAAAAAAATTTATAAAACTAATAAAGTTTAATGTAATAATTAATTTCTCAATAAATACGAAATATATAAATTTTTTTTGTTCACAGTCAAGGTCGGGAATAAATTCAATAAAATTAAAGAATCTATCATCCTCAACTACACTGTCTCCACTTTCCACCATGCCTCTCTTAGTAACATTATTGTTTCTTTGTGCATAGTCAATCCCTTTAACACTAGCATTCTTCCGCAGCCACTATAAAAATTTAAAATAGGAGCCGATTATCTTTGAAATCAACATGAATAAAAATCAACATGAAGAAAATTTGTTCACTTGCTGACATTCCGGGTATCTTTATTCTTATTCTTTTATATGTATATATTGAAGGTATTATATAAATATTTTTGAATATTTTTAATTATTTTCAAGAAAATTGTGTATATATATATATATATATATATATATATATATATATATATATATATATATATATATAGATAGATATAGATATAGATATGTTTATATACTTTTTATTTTTATGCATGCTAAAAGGGTGGGATTGCGATATTCCATGAAAATACATAAGTTTTTTTTTTCACTGCATGTCCCTCATTTTATTTATTATTTATTTTATTTTTTAAAACATATTCCTAAGAATATTAAAGTGTTATTAAATACACTTTTTGAAATATATCCAAAAATATTTTGTTAATATTATATTATCATGAATAACATTCTTAGAATTAGAAAAGAATCATGCGAAATAAACGCCTCAATAGTTTAATGGAAGATAACAATGACTTATACAATTATATTAATAAGTATACACGATTTCCGTCTCAAAACAATTATTCAATTTAATCTGTTTGATAAAAATTTATATAAATAAATAGTTAGATTTATAAACATATATAAAGACATTTTTTTTATCATTTCCATTAATTTTTAATTTATGATAAGTTTCTAAAACGTGAATTGACTATCAAAATGAATTTGAAAATTTTATTTTAAACTCAAAAAAGGACAAAAGTATTTGAATTTATAATTTTAAAAGATTATTGGTGGTCTTTTTCCCTGGGAGCAAATTATATGGAGCATCTAGAAGCGCATCAAAGACTTATTTTTAAATTGATACATCCACTGTTCAATAAGTATATACAATTGATAACCCATCACGTAAGTCAGTGTAAAGGATTTGAGTTTGAGTTTGATTTTCACTTAATATATATATATATATATATATATATACCTTTAGAAACTAGGTATGGAGGATTTCAAAATCAATCCACATTAATTGTTCTGTTCAATTAAAAATAATTAATTGACGTTCATGGCGTTATGCAAATGTCGAATTTAATTTCAACAATATTGTTAGTTAGGACTTAAAATAAAAACTTAGCGAGGAGAGAAAAATTACTTGCTTAATGTGTTTGGATTCGGGCACACAGCAATGATTTTCTTACGATTTTAGGATTACATCTCGTGCATAAATAGTAGCCTAATGACTTATTCTTTCCATTTCAAAATAAAAGTTATTACTCTTTATTCACTAACACGCCTGCCTTACAAGGTCACTCTATGTACGATGCTGTAATCATGGTTGTTAATCCAGAAATACAAATATTCAAATATAGTTAGTTAAATAAGGTAGGTGCGATAATTATTATATTTATATTTTTTTTTAATATTTATATATGATTGATTTTTATTGATAAATAAAAAGACAAAATATAACTAAAATACATTTATTGAGTTTATATACATATATTTAACTATGCATAAGATATATGAAGTTAAATAAGGGTTATATCATTACCACATGAGTATTACAGTATAAATAGAAAGTTTACTTTAGTTACGTGCACAAGGATAAAGTATCAAATATTAGTCTATGTAAACATATGCAAGTGTATATAGAATTATGTTTATTCAACTCAAATTCTCATGAGCAGCGTATTCGGATATCTATATTTCAACGATCCCAATATTTGAAATGAGAAATTCATGTCGTAGATGAGAAAGTGGTTTGGTTAGCAAGTCAGCAAGTTGCTGGTTTCAATGAATGTGAGATAATATGAGTTTCTCTTTAGTTACTGTATCACGAATAAAATCGTAACCAAGTACTTTGTAATAATAGTGGACTCGGATAGTTAGGTAGCTTAAATTTAAATGCAATTTTTTTAGGGGTTTTGTGTAGAGGGAAAATTAAAGGCAATTCAATAATAAAAATTAATCAATGACAGTAATTAAACAATAATTAAAAAATAATTAATAGATTATTAAAAAGTACCAATCCGATCTCTGTCAGATTCCAATTTCCCTTATTGGTTCAACAAAATAAAGGCACTTATCTATGCAGTGTATTGAAACCGAGATCTCTGCATGTCAACACTAAACTAACGTTCTAAGATCTTAGAGAATTATTATCGAACACTTGGCGACCTTTAAACTCACATGATCACATGAGAGCACACAACTTGGTTTTGAATCATATAATTAGTTCTCTGCATTCATTATCAATTAATAATGACAGAATCAACAATCTCAATCCAAAATATTAATCAACATAATGGAATTAAAATTATAGAATCCAAAACGAGTACTCATGCAATTGAATACGGAGAACCTAAGGAAATTAGGGATCTTATTGAGATCGAATTGGTTAAAGAAATTAGTTGCGCATAATTGAAATTAGACTAAGCATAGATTGAGATTGCATATTAGAAGAATTAAATTGCAAGAAGGGAGAGAGAACGAGAATTGGAATGGCAAACCTGAAAACCCTAGCAGAGCGACTTGAAAGGAAAAGAGTAATGTTGAAAATTGAAATTGATTGAAAGGTAAAAAAATGTGTTACAATTTTCTGAATTGGGGTCTTTATAATAAGTGAGTCATGTGCTAGTCACATGACTTTAAGTGACTTAGGGTGCAGGGTTCAAAGCCCACTAAATGCAAACATTTAAATGGTCCAATTACATGATTTAAAATGGGCCTAAACTAATTCTTCACGTTGGAATTTCCGCATCAATTTCGTGCGTCACTTTCAAGGCAATTTTCACCCCAAATGCGGTCCGAATTGGCTCTTCATGTCTTCATAGCTTTTATAGATCTTTCAGTCCTCTTTAATTTGACATAAAATGGAGCTCAAACAGAGTTCTGTAGTGAGAGTTATGCCTTTTTAGTGAACCTTGTCAAAACTGGAAATTTTAGCGAATTAGAACAAAAATAAGCACTTAAGGCCCAAATGAGTCCAAACTCATAAATGCACTAAATCATGCCAATTGACCGTTAATAATGTTGTAATATGATGTATTAAATGTAGAGAAACTGATCAAAATAATGACTCATCAATATTGAAACCTAAATTTTTATATTGTTAATGGAGGATTGCAAAGCTTTGTGGAGAATACCGGGGGCCACGAGTGTAGGTGATGGAGGACCATCTCCAAAAGCCCAACAACTCTCCAAATCAAAGTTAGAAGAGGAGGTCAATGCTCAAATCAAAGTCAAAGAAGAAGGAGGACCTTACTCTTTTAAATTGGGTTTCAAATATGAAGCCTTGTAATTTTCTATGCATTTTGTAATTAGATTAGGAACAATTAATTTAGGCCTTGCCTAGTGAATAAGTGCACGGCCTCATGTTTGTAAGTAAGAACTCTTCTTCCATCTGATGGATCAGTTTCGTCTGACGCTGAGAGTGAGTTGTTCCGTCTGTGTTTCGTCTGACGCTGAGAGTGAGTGTTCCGTCTGACGATGAGGATGTTCCGTCTGACGCTGAGGATGTTCTGTCTGACGCTATTCCGTCTGAGGCTTGTTCCGTCTGTACTTGTTTCGTCTGAGCCTTCAGTCTGATGCTTCCGTCTGTAGACACGACAAACGATACCACACAGACAGACGATACCACACCGATAGACGATACCGGAGACAGACGATACCACAGACGAATGATCAAATTATTACTTACATTTTAGCTTTTAGTTGATTTACAACTAGTATAAATACTGAACACACTGAATTGTAAGGGATGTTTGGATGAAATGAAATAGAATTTTCTAAGACTTGTGTCTTGAGAAAGGGAGAGTTCTCTCTTGGGGTTTCTTTTAGAACCTTGAATCTTATCATGGATCCATGATCCAAGTGACGATTCTTTTACTTAGCTTATTGGTTCGTTGAATCATGGCGCTATCCATCTTCTAATCTATTCACATTTTTGATTTCTTCTTCTTCGGTCACAGACCGAAACTATCAACCATTTTTTTTTAATCTAAGTTCTGCAAGCTTCTCTTGATTTTGAGTGAAGTTCACTTAGTGAAACGACGATCCGATGCACAAAAGGTGCTAGATCTGTGGAGCGTTACATTAGCTACATGGATTTGTATCAATTTGGTAATCAGAGCTTGTTCTCTTGATACCATATCAAAATTTGGCATCAAGAGCTTGTTTTTCACCTAGTTGTTCTTCACTTGTGATATTGAGTCTAGCTCCTATCTTTTTTATTTCAATTTTTGATTCAATTGAATTTTTATTTGAGTTTTGTTGTGTGTCTTGGCTGTCCAATGCATAGATGAGATGTTCTGACACTCATGGTTGATCATACATGGCTTATCTTACATGCTAGACACATTCTAGTTGATAGCCCCCCATGTGTTTGATGAATTTTCTCAATATGTATTTTGAGTCTCTTTGCTGGAATTGTTAATTCCCTGCATCTTATATGTGTTATTATCATGTGCATTGCTCATTAGAAGTTCAAGTTACCATTACCATACATTATCTTGCTTGTTAGCAAAGTTTGACTTGACTTGCGTGAGTAATTGAGCCTATACTTGGACTGTCCAGCAAAGAATAGCCAAAAGAAAAATATAGGAAAACAAAAGAAAAGAAAAGAGAAAGAGAAAATATACAAGAAAAAGAGTCAAAGAAAAATTCAAGAAAAAAAAAATACAAGAAAAGAAGTTTGAAGAAAAATTAGAGTGAAATTTTGAGTAGCTCTTGTAGTAGAAATTTTTGGGAAAAATTGAGTGCAGTACATTGGGAAATTGGGATCATTAAACACCCACAAATTTTGTGTCCAAGCTCAATTAGGCAACAATTACTCATTAGGCTCAAGCATCATATTACAAAATTGTGTCAAAATTGCTAATAGCATGATATTTGAACTTGTAGTGTGCTTTGCATGTGCCTAGACATAGTTGCCCTGTTTTTGCCCTGTTTTTGGACCCATATTTGTGGCTGCCCTGCACCTTATTTTTATTATAATTCATGCATAAACATCACACAAACCATTCCCCAAAATTTCAAGTCAATTTGAGCCATTTTCAAGCCTAACTTCCAGCTTGGTAACGGTTTTGCTGTTACTTTGAGCAGTTTCGGGTTTGCAGTTGGTTCAAGGGGTTAAACATTGAATTATTGAATTTTGGGCACATGTTCATTCACTATACATATATATAAGCTCAACTGGAAGGTCTCATAATTTTCCAAGCTCATTTGCTATGCTAACAAAATTCACAAGTTGGGCAAGTTTTGGTGACGGTTGCTGTCAAATTTTCCAGCAAATTTGCATTTGATTCAATCCATTCTTTGAGTTATTGTTTCAAAGATTTTTGCAGTTTTAAATACTAGTTTTCCTACATTTTAATTCAGTAAATATATTAACCTTTGTCTCATTAATTAATTTTCCCTTTGAGTAACAATTTTGTTCATTGAGTCTTATTTTGTTGCTTGTCTTTTTGGAATCATTGTAGTTTTGTCTAAGAGTATTTGTCTTCTTGATCTCCTAGGCTTTGTAGCTGAATTGTTCCTCTTTCACTTGGATAAATTGGATATTGATAATTGATAGAGGTTTCCCAAGAAACTCTAAGTGAGAGAGAGAGGAAAAAGGCTAGAGGGTAATTTCTAAGAAAAAGCCTCCTAAGTGTGCAAACAAGAGTGTGAGTGCAAACACTTAGAGAGAGGGAAAGGAATTTTAATTCTCTTCTATTATTCTTGTTCTAACCTTTTCTTGCAGCCATGGCGAGTTCCTCAAGTGTGGGCAATGAATTATCTCCAAGGACCCAAAGGATGATGGATACCATGATGGAGAAATTCATGAGTATGCAACATGACCTCAAGAATGAGCTCAAGGAGAGTGTCAAGGAGGTAAGGGAGGAGAGCCATAGAAAAATGACAGAAGAAGAGGATAGAAGGAGGGACATGGAAAGAGCCATAAGAGAAGAGATTGAGAGAAGAGAAAGAGAGGCCAATCTTAGAAGGAATGGAGAAAGAAGAGGTAGTAGTAGTAGGAGAGACTATAGGTCTCCTAGAGGTAGTGATGAGGGTAGTAATGTCAATGAAGAAGATGCATTCCATGCTTATGAGGATGAGAGAAGGAATAGACGAAGAGGGACTCCTCAAGAAGGATACCATGACCGTGTACCTCAAGCAATCCCTTTTGGAGGTGGAGCAAGACAAGATGGCCTAAACACAAAGATCAAACTTCCAACCTTTATGGGAAATGGAGAAGCCGAATCCTACTTGGATTGGGTCATGAAGGTGGAGCAAGTTTACTCATGCCATCCACACTTGAGAGAGGAGGAGAAGTTGAACTTAGCCATCCTACAATTTGAAGGGTATGCCTTGGTGTGGTGGAACCAAGTGTTAGTGGATTCCTTTACAAGAAGAAGGCCTCACGTCACTTCATGGACTCAACTCAAAGATGTCATGAAGGAAAGGTTTGTGCCTCATTCTTATGTTAGAGATTTACATATTAAATTGCAAAGACTAACACAAGGGTCAAAGAGTGTTCAAGAATACTACAAGGACCTTGAATTGACTATGCTTAGGGCGGACTACCAAGAGGCAAGGGAGGCCACCATTGCTAGATTCATCCATGGTTTGAACCATGACATTCAAGACATCCTAGAGCTCCAACACTATGTCACTCTTGGAGATGCTTTGCATAAGGCCATGAAGATTGAAGGTCAATTGAAGAGGAAAGCAAATTTCAAGAGGTCTTTCACACCATACAAATCATCTTGGGAGGACAAAGGGAAGAAGGAGTATACTTCTTCATCCAATACCAAGCATGACCGAGAGGATCTAATGGGTAAGGAGGTAAAGTCTAAACCTAGTTCAATTAAATGTTTTAAATGTTTGGGTCATGGTCATATTGCTTCTCAATGTCCCAATAAGAAAACTATGGTTGTGAGAGTGAATGGAGATATTACTAGTGAGGAGTCACAAGCTTCTTCAAGTGGTAGTAAGGATTCAAGAGGAGAAGGAAGTGAATCAAGCTTAGCACCCGAAGAACGAGACTTGTTGATGATGAGGAAGATGCTTGAAAGTTCATGCAAAGACTTCGATGATATACAAAGAGAGAACATTTTCCACTCAAGATGCTTAGTGGAAGGGAAGATATGCTCTCTTATTATAGATAGTGGTAGTTGTACAAATGTAGTTAGTTTTAGACTAGTAAATAAATTAGGTTTGAAAACTACTTCACATCTAAAACCATATAAATTGCAATGGCTTAGTGATAAAGGTGAACTAGTAGTTGATAAGCAAGTCTTGATAGCTTTTACCATAGGTAAGTATCATGATAATGTACTTTGTGACATAGTTCCTATGGAAGCATCACATATCTTACTAGGAAGACCTTGGCAATATGATAGACATGCATTACATGATGGATTATCTAACACTTATGTCTTTTCTCATGGAGGTAAAAAGGTTACACTTAAGCCATTAAGTCCGCAAGAGGTTTGTGAAGACCAATTAAAGATGAAAATCAAAAGAGAAAGTGAGAGGCAACAAGCCTTGTCCAAGAGAACAATTAAAAGTTCAAAATCAAGTGGAAAACATGTCTTGGCCGAAACTTCAAAATTAATTACAAGAAATGCCACTATTGATTCTAAAGGTAAAAACAAGTGTGAAAGGTTGAGACAAAAAAGAGCTAACTTGTGTAAGGCTACCCTTGAGATTAAGAGAGAAATCCTCATTAGGAAATCCATTTTTCTATGTTTACCTAACTCCATTTCTTTGAGCTTGCAATGTGTAGGTATTCATAAGATAAATGAGGACTTGATGCTTGAGAGATCAACTAAAGGGAAGTTTGAGCTTAGTTCTTTATATGATGCACTTGTTTATGCTTATGTTAATCTTTGTCTTAAGAGTGTTGTTAGGTTGTATCCCAAAGAAGCATGTCCGAATCAATATGAAGTTTTTGATGGCAAAGTTGTGAGGGATGTAAGGCCAAGGGTGCCTTGTGAGATGTCTAGAGGAAACACTTTCAAGAAGTATTGTGTTATAGGACCAAGTAAGAAATTGTGCATAGAAGAACCATGGAGGCACTTAGATAGAGGAAAGGAAGTATTTGAAAATTTTTTCATTACCAAAGAGGGAGACTTCTTTAACTCTAACTTGTCCTTTTATTTCTAATTTGCATAACACTTTTTATGACACAATAGAATCTCAAGGCATTAGGCCTTGGACAATGCTTGATAATGATAAGTTGCATTTCTTATTTGATCCCACTAATGAATATGTTTTTGATGTTGAGTATCTTTTTAGGTGGAAGATTGAGTTTAAGAAGGAGGGAACATCACTAACTTCCTCACCTAAAAGAAGTATGTTAAAGAAGAGTTTCAACAAAGTGGAGTACACATGGATTGAAGAACTAGTATCTACACATCTAAAGGAGGAATTAGAGACTCCTTAGAGTTTGAGTTTTATCATAGAAAATCACTTGCATTCTTCCTTTACTTCTCTACATTGTGCTATTGATATTAGTAGACAAGACATCTTTGTAAGTAAATGTTAAACTTGATAAAGTTTGCTTGGTCTTTGATCCGGGTGGAAATTTATTTTGTAGGTATGAAGCTAAGGCAACTTGGGGACAAGTTGGCCACAAGAAGGAGGGTTTGATGGAGGACCATCTCCAAAAGCCCAACAACTCTCCAAATCAAAGCTAGAAGAGGAGGTCAATGCTCAAATCAAAGTCAAAGAAGAAGGATGACCTTACTCTTTTAAATTGGGTTTCAAATATGAAGCCTTGTAATTTTCTATGCATTTTGTAATTAGATTAGGAACAATTAATTTAGGCCTTGCCTAGTGAATAAGTGCACGACCTCATGTTTGTAAGTAAGAACTCTTCTTCCGTCTGATGGATCAGTTTCGTCTGACGCTGAGAGTGAGTTGTTCCGTCTGTGTTTCGTCTGACGCTGAGAGTGAGTGTTCCGTCTGTGTTCCGTCAGACGCTGAGGATGTTCCGTCTGACGCTATTCCATTTGAGGCTTGTTAAAATCGTACTTGTTTTAAATCGAGCCTTGATCGATGCTTCGTCTCGTAGACACGACAAACGATACCACACAGACAGACGATACCACACCGATAGACGATACCGGAGACAGAAACCACAGACGAATGATCAAATTATTACTTACATTTTAGCTTTTAGTTGATTTACAACTAGTATAAATACTGAACACGCTGAATTGTAAGGGATCTTTGGATGAAATGAAATAGAATTTTCTAAGACTTGTGTCTTGAGAAAGGGAGAGTTCTCTCTTGGGGTTTCTTTTAGAACCTTGAATCTTATCATGGATCCATGATCCAAGTGGCGATTCTTTTACTTAGCTTATTGGTTCGTTGAATCATGACGCTATCCATCTTCTAATCTATTCACATTTTTTATTTCTTCTTCTTCGGTCACAGACTGAAACTATCAACCATTTTTTTTAATCTAAGTTTCGCAAGCTTCTCTTGATTTTGAGTGAAGTTCACTTGGTGAAACGACGATCCGATGCACAAAAGGTGCTAGATCTGTGGAGCGTTACATTAGCTACATGGATTTGTATCAGTAGGGAATAGCGAGGGTTATGATTTGGGGACATCGTGGTTAGGGCAAGGGTTTCACTGAGTTAATATTGGATTTGGGCAAGGTTTTGAATGGGTCCTTTCCAGGTTCAGGGATTAGAGGGTTTTTGAAGTTGATAGCGGCGGCGTGGCAGATCTGGTCATCGATAATGGGTTTGGTTACAATGCGAATGATGACGAAGGTGTGGTTGGGATGTGCAGCAACGTCAACGAGGAAGAACTCGAGGCAGCGGTGTCAGCGAGGGAGGACTTGACGCGGCAACAAGGCTCCGACGAGGGAAGGAGCGAGGCCCCGATGAGGGAGGGAGAACGAGAGAGCGAGAGAAAGTAAGAGAAGGAAAGTATACAAATAAACACATTTGTTCGAATGAGGGTTGGGTTTATGTTGATTTTCAACGTCGGTTGTTGGCAAAATCCACATTAAAAATAAAATAACATCGGTTCTTGTTAAAATCGACATTAAAAGGGAGACATTGAATGTATGTTTTGTACTAGTGCAAGTTTCATTCCAAGTTGCTGCAACCATAAGAGCACAATTGTGGTGGATCTAATGGTGTGATACCAAGCCTCCCTCCAATTGTGGATTGCTCCTTGAAAGACTAGGAGATAATATTAGGGCCAAGATAAACTATATGATGACCACTAGTAGACTTCTGATCAGTCGTGTCATCACCCTGATCAACTTCACAAAAGGCAATGAGAGTAAAGGTGTGGTGCCAACTAGATGTAGACCATGTGACATTGTATATTTAAGATAATGTAAGATACATTTAAGGGACTACACTATGAGTGGTAGTGGGTGCTTGCATATATTGTGATAGTTTATTCACAACAAAGGGAACATTCAGTGTAGTGATGGACAACTAATGCATGGATCCGATGATGCTTTAGAAAGAAGATGAATCACAATTGGGTGTATCACCTCCTGAAGCAAGATAGAAAGTGGTACACATGGAGTCCTTGTTGGTTTAGCATTGATCATTTCACCTTTTATAAGATATCTCGAATGAGTGTTGTTCAAACAAAAAAAAAATCTATTAGTTATAAGAACGAGTTCTACAGCATGAAAATGACTTGGGCTTCCTAGATCTTTTAAGGAAAATTTTGTAGCAAGTGCGGTTTTGAATTTGCACAAAAAATTAGGATAGTTTCCAACGTGAAGAAGATCATCAACGTACACTAGGTAGTAAACAACAATAATACCTTGCTTGTAGATGAAAAGGAAGAAATCTGACTGAGCAAGCATTAACAAATCTAGAGGCTACCATGAAGAACTTCTATTTGTGATACCGTGTTTGCGGAGCTTGTTTAAGCCTTGTGTAATGCTTGATAAGTCTTAGTTGAGATTAAGATAAACTAGGACTTTAAATTTTGATAATGACACTCATTAAAGTTTTAATGACTAGTTATGATCACAAGAAACTAAAGCAAAAGAAACATAACGTGAAGTTACTGAGCCTATATAGCCAAATAAATTTGAGTCTAATTTACTTGAAAAGAAACGATGTTTGTCTAATATAATGAAGTTTAATTTGATTTGTTAATACGAATTGAGTCTTCAAGTTTCTAATGTGTTACTAATGTACTATTTGATTGAATTTAACATATCCTAAATGACATGTTTTGAAAGCTATTATTTGTGTTACATTATCACAACCAAATGTAATCAGATTTTGCAATTGTAATTAGATTTGCGTCTAGGTCGTTTCTCCATAGATTTGAAGTAATGCTTAATAATATTAAGTGTTCATGATCGAGTACGAAAGATTGTAGAAAGATATCTAGAATAAAGAGCATTAAATTAAGATATTTAAGATAACTTGAAGAAAAAGAAATTTCAAGATTGGATTAAATTCAATTTAAACATGCACTAGTGTTGAACTCTACATAATCTTCTTTGTGCTATTCGATTATTAATTTGATATTATTTGGTTTGTCCTGGAGTATTTAAGTTACTCAACCTTAATACCATAGATGGAAAAGTCTATGTTATTTGTTTAAACTCTCAATACCTTAGCAAGTTTATAACAAATAAACCAACTTTATCGTGAAGAGTTCTATTACCGAGACTTAATTAGTGTTTACCTATACCTAGGATTAAGTGTTATCTTCTAGTTCGAGGCTTAAAGAGAATTTATCAATTTCTGTAACATCTCGACTTTCACAATTATAACATCCTCATGTCTTTATGATGCACGATAGTTAAAAACACCAATAAACACTAAGAATCAAATTCTATTCATAAAACAAAATTGAAAATTTGTCTACAACTATTTGGGTTCCAACATAAATCATTAGCATCTCTCCAAGTGAAGTGAACTAATATATGATTCAAGAGTTGTTAAAGTTCTCAACTAACAAAACAAAGAAAAACCAACAAGAAAAGAAAATAATAGCAAAAGCCAAAGTCTTCAGTAATACAAGTGTCCTAGTTTGCCAACTTTCTATCTTACGGTCCTTCAGCCTTCAAATATTATCCATCTGTTCACCCATTCGTAGGGTTATCACAGGTGTCAACCACAGACACAAACAAATGATTAGTTCATATGTTAATGATATTAAAAGAACTACGAGGACAATAACAATACATTAAAGTATAGAGATACTAACAACCTTCAATTCACAACACCTCACAATCAACATTTTATGCAACCCAGCATGATACATGCAAATCACAATTCACTCTCATGCCATGTGGTACCATCAAAACATAATGAATGAGTCTAGAATTACATGTCATTAAAGATATTAGACAGTCACAGCCAGGGTAGTCAGTGTTACAACGGGAATCACTTCCCACTCATGAGGATCACCTATAGTGGAAGTTTTCCCCACCGCAATTACCCTCTAGTCTCAAGTTATTACAACAACCTGGACCAACTGTCATAGTTCCTTTCATCTTCACTTTTCAAATACATTTTCAGTCCATTTAAGCATTCATGATAATCTTCACCATTTTCTTAAAACACCATGCTTCATAAGTATATGCACCAAGACTAACCTCACCGCTCCTTTCATGGTAGAAGACATCCATCCATCTCAATTAAAAAAATATATAATTAATTATCATGAATATTAGTGACTCATTAATGCAACATGCCCCACCAAGTCAACAAACTTGTGCAGGTACTTACAAATAACAATTTCTTTACATCTTAGTTCAAATATGTCTTTCAACCATACGAAATCAATTGTGATTAAAAATTTAATAATGATTAAAATAACTGTGTTGGGATGCCTTGAATTTTATCTATTACTATTTTTATGTTCATTACTATTCTGATACCTATTTGGGTTGTAATGAGATGTTAGGGACTGTTGAAGGCACTTATATTTTACCCTCCTACACAATCAAAAGACAATTGTATTAAAAATATGTCTCATCTTTATAATCAAGATTCAATAATGATCTAAATCACCTAACTCCAATTTTTTCTCTCTAAACCTCAAAAATCACTAAAATTATTAACTTAGAGGGTTTTAAAGAGGGAAAAATTGTCCTAAAGATTTTGTTTGACTAAAAAAAAGATTCCCACATATCTAAAATGGTTATACCAACACATCCGAAAGGCCAATTGTGTTTAGTTCGCCTTAATTCTGAAAGTCAACCATCTAAACCCCAAAAAGTCAACCTTTAATTCAAATTTTCTAATTTCACTTTCTGGTTTTTCATATTAACACAACACTTTCACTCACCCACGACCCAAAACACTACAACAGAGTATTCTATGTTCACTCAAAATGATAATACAAAATATCATAAATCATTTATAAGGATGTTAACATTTTAAATATATTTAGCAATTTCATTTATAAACAAACAACCACAATAGAACTTGATAATTCCCAATGATCAATAAAATAGAAGATGCAATCATTGTCATCAAGAACCCAAAAACACATTCATTAACATCAATAAAGACAAAAATTCTCATTATTATCATCAATAGTAGAACTAGCCTAACTTGAAACAAGAGATTGAGCGCACCAAGAGGAGGATTTGATGGAGGTCAATTTGGGTTTTCCAAACCCTATCAAGGAGCTCTACAGTACCACACCAACAAGGGAAAGAATAATGAGAATGTAGGATTTGGTATGAAAAGAGGACAGTTAGTGAGAATTACTTAAGATGATGAGGAAACTAAATAGATTTTCTAATACGTGGTGAAAAGAATGTGTTGAGAAGACAATGTTTAGTAATTGTCCACTTATACCCACTCACATAACCCTCTCATAACAGATAAGTTTATTTTATTTTGTTTTATTTTATTTGACCTTGTTTTATTTTATTATTTTTTTTTTTAAAAAAATGGGTCGTTACATTTTCGATTAAACTCTAATTCAATTATGAGGTGATCATGCAAGTTCGTAAAGCATTATTATGAGAGAGAAGAAAGAAATAAACTAAATAAAATAACTTTGTATTAAAAAGGTAGAAAGTTTATATGAATTTGATCCATTACGTTAAACTCCAACAAGAAAGAAATTAGTTACGCATACTTAATGAAAATCCCAATGCAATTTGATGTTAGACCTTTTGGAATCCTCTAACTTCTAATGTTCTTGCTTGTTATCTTCCTATTTTTTTCTGTGTCTAATCTTTTTCTACTTCTCTTTCTCTCTTTTTAAAACATTTAAGATTTGATTTATTTTTAATCTAACATGACCTTTTGCTCAAGCAAGACAGGTCTTCGCTTAAGCAGTCAACATGTCTAATTTATGTGAAAAAGCTTTAGCTGAAGCGGGTGCTAGGGGGTTCTTCACTTGAAAGCATTGCTTAAACAAATTCTTGTGATGATTTTTCAATGGAAGAACTCACTTAAGCAAGATGAACATTTGCTTAAACAAGTATATCTTACTTAAGGTTATTCTTCATTAGAAGGCCTCACTTAAGCGAGATGAACACTCATTTAAGTGAGTAAATTGTGTTTATGATGATTCTTGACCAGAAAACTTCACTTAAGCAAGACAGGTCCTACAGAGATTATATCTATCAAGTAATACACTCAAAAAGAGATAATCATCCCATAAAGATTATATCTATCAATTACCAAGTTCATTGTGATTATACTTTCTAGGCTATCAAAATTTAAGATCAAAGGGAGTTTTATTTAGTTCAAGAACTGACAATAGAGCATAAAACAATAATTAACAAAAAGAGTAAAAGATGTGGTTGAAAACAATCAAGTGAGAGTAGCTAGGGATCCGATTTCATTTGTGATATTCAGATGTAAACTATAATTCCTGGCCAAATCTAGTTCAATTTCATGTTTAATGGCAGAACTCCTCTTTATAATTAAAACACAATTCCTTGGTGTTCTAATCCTCTTTTCCCTAATTCAAGTTAACTAATTCCTTACCCTAACCCAAATTATAGAAGGCTTTAACAAGAGCAATGGAATTTATAATAAAAGCCATACAACTACAACTCTATTCCTAGAGATTGAGAAACCCTGGTGTTGACAACAAAATTTGGATCAAGTATAAATTTCTCAATTCATATATGACCCCTAAAATCATTCCAAGGTTGACCAAATCAAGAAAAGCATTAAGAACATAAATCAACACTTAAATCATGAAATAGAAGCTAAGATTAAGAAAAGAAACAAGTTTACATCATCCCAAAACAAACTACATCTTCACCCTAGCTTTGGGTGTTTAGTTCAACATGAGAAAAGAAGAGAAAGAAACAAAGGTTTTAACAATCTCCATGATTTCAAGTTGAAAAAGATGAAGAAAGTCTTTCCAATCTTCATCTAAATTCTTTCTTTTTCGAATTATGGTTGGTCTTTGTCTCCTATTTTTTTCTGTCTCTTTTCTCTTTCTTAAAGTTTCCTCTTATAGGTCATTTAAAAAAAGGTTTGTTGATATGCGATGTTACGACATCAACTTTTGAGTACTTGCGGCACGCGTGGCAGAAACCTTTATCCTCTTAGTGACCGATTCAGCCCCCAAAACTTGGTGCTTTAAATATGAAAAATTCCCAAAATACCCCTAGTTGGAATAAAAAGAACTTAATCAACAAAAAGATAGAAGGTAAAGCTATAATTACTTTAATTTTCTTAGGATAAGACTACACAAAAGCTTGAGAGGACATTTTGAATTAAATTGTACCCATAAAAAGACTATAAGTCAAGCTTTTATCAGCAACCAAGATGTCATGTTGAGCTATAATATTCTCGCAGCGGCCAAAACTCCTTCCCCTTCGCATCCAGCAAAACCAAATCCAAAACACTCACGCCCAATCTAACAACATCACACACAATACATAAAAGAGAAAAAAAAAATACAGGAATCAACTAATTCAAAGAGAACAACAATGAAAATGAAACAAGAAATCTCTTGTTGCAGGAAAGAAAACAAACTAATTCAAAATATTCAACTCACATTAGATAAACAAAGGAAGAGCTGTGAATAACTCAATATTATTATTAAACAAAGAATCACCCTAACGTCGGTTGATTGAAAAGTAATAAGAAAAAGCAAAATATCAGAACAAAAAGGAAGCGTGGTAACACAAGTTAAAGGGGCCAACAACAATAAACATTAATAGAAAAATAATGCATTATTATTATTAAAATTAAGAACATGCTGACCTGAATGTGAGCCGATCATGTGCAAGGGGAAAAGTTGAGATGAATAGGATCCTAATCTCTATTCTTAGTTAGAAGTTTCGATCTTTTGTTTTTTGGGAAAAGTTTGTAACACATGAGATGTGAGGAATACATTAGAATGAATGGGAAAGAGAACAGAAAAAATTAATTGAATAGAGTTTTCTAATAAGAGAAAGAAGCAACCACACACTCACCTGAAATATATCCACCTAAGATATTCTATTTTCTTTTATTTTATTTATTTACCCACTCACTTGAATCTTAACCGCTCTTTTAAAGATATTTTGATTTATTCTATTTTATCTTTTATTTTATTTTTTTATTATTATTTTGAAAAAACAACTGACTGTTACAATGATTACTGGGTAGGATTCACTGTTCTGAGGCTTATTCGTGGTCTCCTAGAATATAATAGGATCTTTTCTGCAAGTACGGGAGCAAAAGTTGCAAGAACACAACCTAAAACCTACAAAATAACCATAAAAGTAGAGGAGAAAAAGAAAGAGAAAGTGAGAAGAATGTTCAAATGTGTCAAACAAATGAGCAGAGAAATCAATTTAATATATAGACTCTTGAAAAAATCATTAGCAGAGTTTAAACTATTAAGGCTTAACCTTTTATAATTCTATTAAAATACGACAATTATTGTTTTAGATAATATAAGACTTTGGATTTTGAGTACCTATAATATATCAATCATTTTAGATTGTGTAAGACTTTGTTTTTAGATGACGTGAGATATTTTTCCTTTTTCAATAGCCCAAAATTACAACGTATCCTATATCTTTTAAGGGAAATTTTGCAGCAAATACAATATTGAATTTGCATATAAAATCATGATTATTTCGACTGAGGAGAAGATTCATCAACCTAAACTAGAAAGTAGGCAACAATAGTACCTTGCTTGTAAATGAAAAGAGAGTACTATGACCTAACGTTAACAAATCCAAAGCCACCACAAAGTAGTTGAATTCATGCTATTATACCCGAGGAGCTTGCTTGAGCCCCAAATAATGTTTATTAAGTACTAGTAGAAATTTAGATAAATCAAGACCTATAATATTGATAAATAAAAACAATCGATTGAGACACACCAAACATTATGTAAAAGATAAAACACAAGAAGGGGGGTTGAATTATGTTAATAAAAAAAATTTAACTCCTTTCGTCTATCAGTTTAAATGCAGTCAGACGAAACAGTTCTTATCTTCAAATGTTAATTTTAATGGACAGACATTATAAGTTGATTATCCCCATTACTCACAAGTTCAGTAAGAGTAAACACAGATATTTTTATACTGGTTCGTCTATTCAAGACTACGTCCAGTTACCCAACAACTACTGAGTTTTCACTACAAACCGTGAAATGGTTATAAGTATTGTTTGAACCCAGCCACTTCTGGCTAATACAAGATATTCGTTGAGCACAACCTTCTCAGGCTAAACAACCAGGTATTCTTTGAACACACGTCTCCCTCAGGCTAAAGCACCACACAAGCGGATTTACAAAGATTTCTAAGAAAGAAAAGTTCTTCTTTGCAGAGAGGGGTATACAATGAAGTTCAACAGTAGCAGTGAGCGAAAGCACAAAGTCTTAGCAATATAAGCGTGTTCGCCAACTGAAACTAGGAAGAGTGAGGCCCTTATATAGGCAGGGTCTTCAGATATCCGTTAGAGACAGAAGAATGTCGTTGAACTTTCTCCAAATGCAATCCAAAAAGGTGTCAATTGCAATCAAGTGATAGATAGCGTGCGTAGCAGATTTGATGGCATGCTCAGTCCTTTTTCTGACTTATACAAAGATTTTCTTGGAAAAGGAGAACCCTTTTCGTGTAGCATAGGTAAGGTCGAATCCCCATACTGATCTTGGAAGCTCTGTTGAGTACTTTAGCAGATTTGAAATTGGTGCGAGTTACTCAAACTGTACTTCACTCTTATGACAAACGATGTAAATCTTTAGTCTTAAGATTGACTTGTAAGTTTTGTCTGAAGAGTTTCGTCTATCCTTTCGTCTGAAGACTTGGCTATGAGACAGACGGATGACTTCAATTTTTGAAGGGTCATCTTCCGTCTGTGCTTGTTCCGTCTGACTTTGCTTGTAACGTTTTGTTTGAGATGTTCCGTCTGTCTTGTAATTAATCAAAACTCAAAGACGTTAATCTCCTTGATCTAACAATCTCCCCCTTTTTAATGATTACAAACCATACTAGTAACTATCTCAAAAGAGCATCTGCACAAGACAAAGTTAGCTAAAACAAAATAATAACAAGTAGACAGAATTACATCAAGACGATGTTATCTGAATATACCTCTTTATAAGAATTGTTACATCAATGTGATGTAATCCATTTACAAGCTTACAAGATTCAGAAGAACAGAAAAACAGAAATAATAAAATCAAAACAAATGAAAGAATTATAAGTTCAGAATTGTGCAAACAAATGATCAGAGTAAAATAAAAAATATCTTCATCCTTTCTTCGTCTTTATCTCCCCCTCTGATGAAGGTGCACTAGGAGGTTGATCCCTTGCTGCACCGAGTTGCCCCAAATCTAGCTTGCACCACGCGCATCACCAAGGAAGCCAAGGATCAAGTGCCTCGGCCGAGAGTGTTGGGAAGAAAAACCGAAAAATGGACAAGGGAAGAAAGGTGGTGGCGATAAGGAGGAGACTCCTATAAGCCTAGGAGGAACCGCCACAATGGTTGGAAGAGGCCATTGATGAGATTCAAGGTATTTCCTAAGGAAACTAGAGAGATTCTCTCAAGAAAAGCTTTAAGCTATATTTTATTCAAAATTGGTCAAAAGTCCTTTACAAAGGTGTGGCCTAGGCTTATATAGATGAGCCATGCTTGGCCTTCAAGCTATGCTACCCACGGTTAGGCTTAAGCTAACTCTAACCACTAGGCTAATCAAGGTTAGTTTAAGCTAACCGATTTTCCTAGGTTGTTAGGAGTTAGTTAGCCTTGGGGCAAGTGTTCACATGGGGTCCATATGGTAGGCACATGGGCGCACATGGTGTTGTCCCTTGAGCCGTGCCATGTGATCTTCCATGTTGTCAATCCGTGTCAACTTGGTTTAAGGGAGGAGATTACCTTAATCAAGTGAAAGACATGGTTCCTTCCTTGATTAAGGAGTTCCTTTCTTTTACCTAGTTTTCTAAGGTCTCAGACAAGGTTTTTTTGAAAAAGGTTTTAAGAAAGGAAGTCTTGTGTGCAACCTTTGGATCACTTGACCTAAGGTCTAAAAGGTAACCGAGGCTTTGGACCTCTCAAAACCTATGCCACACTAGTAGTTTCAAACAAGTTTACAAGTAGGTTCCTATCTCTAATTCCTACTCTAGCTTCTTGTCTTTGTTCTTGAAGTTCCTTTGCTCCCTCCTCTAGCCTCCTTTTCATGCTTCTAGTGATCCTCCTTGATGTTCCTACATCAAACCCTCCTTCTTTGGTTGAACTTGTCCTCAAGTTTGTGTCATCGGTTGGACCTACATCAACCAAAGAATGATCAGTTATATTAAAGGAGTTGCTACCACCATACTTACTTGGAAGGTCTAGCTTGTAGGCGTTTGGGCCCAATTTCTCCAAGATCTTGAAGGGTCCATCTCCTCTTGGAAGAAGTTTGGAACTTCTCAAGGTAGGGAACCGTTCCTTCCTTAGGTGCACCCATACCATATCCCCTACATTGAATTCGATGGCTCGGTGATGTTTGTTGTACGTCTTAGCTATTTGCTCATTTTTCTTAGCTATCCTCTCCTTTACTTGTGCATGTAACTCTTGGATCTTCTTAGCCCTTTCTTGACCACTTCTATTACAAGAGAACTCAATAGGCAAAGCCACTAAATCAAGTGGGGTGAGTGGGTTAAATCCATAACTAACTTGAAAAGGAGAAAGCTTAGTAGTAGAGTGCTCAACCCTATTATAGGCAAATTCAATATGAGGTAACCAATCTTCCCAACTCTTAATGTTCTCACCAACAAAAGTCCTCAATAGTTGACCCAAGGTCCTATTGACTACTTCGGTTTGCCCATCTGTTTGGGGGTGACAAGTTTTAGAGAAAAGAAGCTTGGTTCCAAGGCAACTCCAAAGGGTCCTCCAAAAGTGTCAAAGAAATTTTGAGTCTCGGTCACTCACAATTGTCTTGGGTACTCCATGGAGTCTCACTACTTCTTTGAAAAATAGTCTTGCAATATTCGAAGCGTCATCAACCTTCTTGCAAGCTATGAAGTGAGCCATTTTTGAAAACCGGCATACAACTACAAAGATACTATCCATTCCTCTTTTGGATTTAGGAAGACCAAGGATAAAATCCATGGAGATGTCCATCCAAGGAGTGGTAGCAAGCGGAAGGTTGGTATAAGCCATTAGGGGAGACCTTAGATTTGGCTTTGTTAGTGATGCATCTCGAAATGTGCTTTACTACTTGGACCCTCATGTGAGGCCAATAGAAGTTCTCTTGTAACATAGCCAATGTCTTATCCCTCCCAAAATGACCCATCAAACCGCCTTCATGGGTCTCAATTACCAACAAGTCCCTCAAGGAAGATTTAGGCACACATAATGCTTGCCCCTTAAAAAGGTACCCATCATGCCTAAAGTAATCCTTGAATGCACCCTTGGTACTTGACTCCTAAATAAGACCGAAGTCTTCATCTTGGGCATACATAGATTTAATATGATCAAAACCATACATCTTACATTCAAGCATGTTAATCAAGGTGTGCCTTCTACTTAGGGCGTCGGCAACTATGTTACTAGACCCTTGCTTATACTTGACTATGTAAGGGAATTGTTCTATGTATTCTACCCACTTAGCATGTCTTTTATTTAATTTTCCTTGCCCTCTCAAATATTTTAAGGCCTCATGGTCGGTGTGAACTACAAACTCCTTAGGTAGTAAGTAGTGTTGCCACACTTGAAAAGCCCTAACTAAAGCATACAACTCTTTATCATAGGTTGAGTAGTTTAGGTGCCCCCCCTTTAACTTCTCACTAAAGTAAGCTATAGGGTGTTTACCTTGCATTAAGACCACCCCTATTCCTACGTTGGATGCATCACATTCAAGTTCAAAGGACATAGTAAAATTCGGTAAAGCTAGTATAGGTGAGTGTGTGAGTTTGTGTTTGAGCATGTTGAAGGCTTCCTCTTGAGGAGGCCCCCATGAAAACTTAGTGTCCTTCTTTACAACTTCATTCAATGGGCTAGCTATGGTGCTAAAGTCCTTTACAAAACGTCTATAAAAGCTAGCTAGACCATGAAAGCTTCTTACCTCTTTAACACATGTTGGAGTGGGCCAATCCTTGATTGCTTGGATCTTCTCTTCATCTACCTCCACCCCTTTGGCACTCACCACAAAGCCTAAGAAGACTACCTTCTCGGTCCCCATTACACACTTTTCCTTATTGGCATACAATTGCTCACTTCTAAGGACATCTAACACATGCCTTAGGTGATTTGCATGTTCTTGAAGATTTTTGGTATAGACTAATATATCATCAAAATAGACTACTACAAATTTTCCTAAGAAATTCCTCAAAACATGATTCATGAGCCTCATAAATGTACTAGGGGCGTTAGATAATCCAAAGGGCATTACTAACCACTCATATAATCCAAATTTAGTCTTAAAGGTGGTTTTCCATTCATCTCCCTCTTTCATTCTAATTTGATGGTATCCGCTTTTAAGATCTATTTTGGAGAATATGGTGGATCCATGTAATTCATCTAATAGATCATCTAACCTAGGAATGGGATGCCTATATCTAATAGTAATATTATTTATTGCCCTACAATCGGTACACATGCGCCATGTACCCTCCTTCTTAGGAACCAAGATAATTGGTGAAGCACATGGGGAGAGACTTTCCTTCACCCATCCTTTCTCCAAGAGTCCTTGGACTTGCTTCTCAATTTCGTGTGATTCTTGTGGTGAGGTCCTATATGAAGGCTTGTTTGGCAATTGGGCTCCCGGTATGAAGTCGATTTGGTGCTCTATCCCTCTTAGTGGAGGTAAGCCGTGGGGTAGTTCCAAGGGGAACACATCTTCATACTCTTTTAGAAGTTCACCCAAGTCTTTGGTGTTACCTACATGATTACTACTCAAAATTAAAGGACAAGGCATACACAAGAACATAGATTTTCTAGCTAAGTATTCCCTTTTAATGTCCTTGCAAGTAACAAGTAAAGTCTCTTTACAAGCATTAGACAAAGTCCTTTTACAAGTTTTATTACTACTACTACTATCTACTTTACATGAAGATTTATTTACAACATGCTTTGTTTTTCCATGATCATGCTTCTCGGTCAAGGTCTTGTGGCCCTTGGAAGTCTCGGCCGAGCCTTGCTTGGGCTCTTGGGACCTCCTAAGTCTCAATTGGACTTGGTCCTCACACACCTCCTTGGGAGACAAGGGCTTTAGTAGAACTTTTCTACCTTCAAAGGTAAACAAGAAAGTGTTAGCTAACCCATCATGAATAACATTTCTATCTTATTGCCATGGTCTACCTAAAAGTAAATGAGTGGCCTCCATGGGCACTACATCACATAGAACACTATCTACATATTTTCCAATAGAAAATTCTATCATACATTGCCTATTTACTTTGATTTCACCATTTTCACTTAGCCATTGCAACTTATAAGGTCTAGCATGAATTAGAGTTGGCAAACTAAGTTTAGAGACAAGTCCTTCACTTACAACATTTGTGCATGACCCTCCATCAATTATTAAAGAACATACATTACCCTTTACCTTACGTCTTGTATGGAAAATGTTTTCCCTTTGTGTATCATCCATTTCAAGATTAATCTTAAGCAACCTTCTTACCATAAGGAGATCCCCTTCTTCGGCTCCTTCACTATGGATGGATACCACTTCTTCTTCTTCTTCTTTCTCATTGGGAGATTCTTGTGAAGACTCACTCATAGTTTCTCCTCCAATAGTCACCATGGTCCTCTTGTTTGGGCATTGGGAAGCAATGTGTCCTCTACCTAAACATTTGAAACACTTGATGTTACTTGTCCTTAAAGGATTGGATGAAGAATTTACCTCCTTAGGCTTGGTGAAGTCTCGGCTGTTTTTGGTTTAAGGCCGTGGAGATGGTTCAACTTTTTCTTTGTTGGACTTGAAGCTTGAAGAATGCAGTTTGTGTCTCTCTTATGTGTTTTGGTTTTGATGAATGTATTTTCGGTTTTCCATAGATGAATGTAACTAGGATATAACTATGTATTGTGTGTTGAATTCTTTGTTTAAAACCCCAGAGATGTGTATAGCATGTGTATGGTTGATCATGTGATTAATGGTTGATTTCCATTTGAGAAAAATAGTTTGAAAAACCTTGGAAATCCATTTTTCACTGATGTAATCGATTACAGGCTCAGTGTAATCGATTACATTGATCACCCTCTCTGGTGTAATCGATTACATCTCCAATGTAATCGATTACATGTTTTTGGCCCTCTGGTGTAATCGATTACATCCACAATGTAATCGATTACATGACCTGATGTAATCGATTACATCCCCAGTGTAATCGATTACATGGTTTGAAATTCACCTTTCTGGGTTTCCCTCTTTCAATGTAATCGATTACATGCTCGTGGTAATCGATTACATGCCTAGAAAAATCAAATTGGAGGGTTCTAACGGCTAGTGTAATCGATTACATGTATTTTGGATCAATTACATCAATTTATAGCTCAGATTTGCACGTTTTCTCCCTCCAAAATTGATTCTATAAGTACATCCTTGATGAAGCATATGTGATTTGCTGAAAACCAAACTATTTGCAACTGCTTCTACACTTTCATATGCTCTAAACTTAGAGTTCATCAAGGTTTTCAAAGACAAGGGGAAACTTGATCCATATCCTTGTTGGGTGAATTTCATAAAGCTTGTTTGTGATCAGATTCTGCACTAAAGGTGTATTCTTTACTGATCTTTTTGTATTTCCAATTTTGGGTTGTTGCTCTAGGAGAGAGGTCTCTCTAGATAGAGCATTGTATTTGAGAAGTGATTCTCAAAGTTTGATCTTGGAGGTGCCAAGGTCTTGGAAGTTTGTTCTTCAAAGTTGAAGAACAGTTTTGGGTGTTTTGATTTCTGTTTGTATTGCTTGTTGCAGAGTGAATGTAAAAGGATACGAAAGAAATCATTTGATAGTGGAAAGCCAATCGCAACAGTTGTTGGGTTGGGACTGGACGTAGGCAGTTGGCCGAACCAGTATATATCGCTGTGCACTCATTCTCTTCCTTACTCTCTTTACAGTTTTTCACTATATTGATATTGATTATATTCTGCTCTGTTTTGGGAAACTGTATTGATTATCAACTCATTAATTGGTTTAGAAATAGATTCAGTAATTGATCTTGTATTTGAATCTGTAATTGAAAGGTAATTGATAGGAAATCAAGATTAGCATTCTGTTGATTTAAAAGGAAATTAGAAACACGAAAATTTGGGGTAAAGTTTAACAAGAATCTATTCACCCCCCCCTCTAGATTCATACATAGGGACCAACAATTGGTATCAGAGCTTCACCTAGTAAATTACTCTAGAGTTTGATCCAATAGTATCTTAGTATGGCTGGAAATCAATTACCATTTGCTGAAGGTGCCTCTATTAATAGACCTCCTCTGTTTTGTGGAGATAACTATCCATTCTGGAAAGTTAGAATGAAAATTTTTATGGAGTCTGTAAATAGAAACATCTGGCAAGCTGTAGTAACTGATTACAAGGTTCCAACACAAATAGTAGATGGAAATGAGGTTGAAAAACCATTTGACAAATGGGAACCTGAGGAAATTAGGAGAGCTGAAAATGATGCGAAAGCTTTAAATATTATACATTCCGCATTAAACTCTGATGAATTCTTTAGAATTTCAGCTTGTACAACAGCAAAGGAAGCATGGGATCTCATCATGGTGACTCATGAAGGTACTCCTGAGGTGAGAAGAGCAAGAAAGAACACTCTCATCCAAGAGTATGAAATGTTCAGAATGGTACAAGGTGAGTCTATCATGGACATGCAGAAACGATTCACACACATTGTGAATCACCTCAAAGGACTCGGTAAGGTCTTTGTTGAGGAAGAAGTAAACATAAAGGTGCTGAAGTCTCTAAGCAGAAAATGGCAACCAACAGTCACAGCCATTACAGAATCAAAGGACTTGGCCTTGATGACAAGTGCTGAGTTGTTTGGTAAGCTGAGAGAATATGAGATGGATATGTCTCGTATGGCTGATGAAGAACAAAAAGACAAGAAGGCTAAGAGCTTGGCACTCAAAATGGAGGACACAGCTAGTGATAGTGATGCATCATCAAGTGTGGAAATGACTCGAGCAAGAAATGAATCTCATGGTCAGAAAGTTCAAAAAGTTCATGAAGAAGAACAGCAACAAAAAGAGATTCAACAATGCTAGAAAAGGCTCATCTTCAAAGGTCACATGCTATGAATGTGGCAAGGCTGGACACTATAGATCGGAGTGTCCTAATTTGAAGAAATCAAACAGCAGTGAGCTTAGAAGAGTGGAGCAAGAAGAAAAACCCAAGAAGGACCGGTATAGGAAGAAAAAGGCCTACATTGCTTGGGAAGAAAATGACTGCTCATCCTCCAGTGAAAGTGAAAATGAGGAAGCCAACTTATGTCTCATGGCTAAACCAGAATCGGACAATGAGGTAAGTGATTCTGACTCCTCTAAGAATGATAATGATTATGATGAGCTATATACTGCTTTTTGTGAGTTATTTAAAGAAGCAGAAAAATTTGAAAAACTAAGTAAGGTTTTGAAAAACAGAGTTGCAGATTTAGAAAATGAAAATTCTGTTTTAAAAACTGATATTCAGAAATTGAAAGATGAAAATGATAAATTGAAATTGCCCTGCTCAAAATGTAAATCTTTTACTGCCCCTTTAAACAATAAAAAGAAGTTCCATACATTTAAGCAAACTAGTAAGTATAGAAACTTCTCATGTAGCTATTGTATGCAATCTGGACATAGTCACTATAACTGCATGATTAGAAAGAAAGGCTTAGATAATGGTTTGTTTAAATGGATAAAGAAAGATAGTTACAGTTCTAACATGAAAGGACCCAACAAGATTTGGGTACCAAAAACCAAATGATATCTTTCTTTGTGTAGGTGTGCTTGAGAGCCAAACACTCAACATGGTACTTGGATAGTGGCTGCTCAAGACATATGACGGGTGACAAGAGTAATTTTATCTCCTTCAAATCCAAAGAATCCGGTTCAGTAGTGTATGGAGATAACAACAAAGGCAAAATTCTGGGTATTGGTGATGTTGGAGACAAATCCAACTCCGTGATTGAGGATGTACTGCTTGTAGAAGGTTTGAAGTTTAATCTTCTGAGTATTAGCCAACTATGCGACAAAGGCTATCAAGTTTCATTCGACAAAGGCTGCTGCAATATCAATAACAGCGAATCGAATGAGGCATTGATGGTAGGTAAGAGAAGAGGTAACATCTATACACTTGAACTTGATCATTCATCATCATATCATGCATGTCTTACGTCTAATGATGATTTATCTTGGCTTTGGCATAGACGTATAGCACATATTGATGTTCATCAACTTAATAAACTGTCATCTAAGAGCTTAGTAGAAGGATTACCTGAATTAAAGTTCAAAAGAGAAGGCCTATGTGATGCATGTCAGAAAGGCAAGCAATCTAGAAACTCTTTCAAATCTAAAAATGTTGTTTCAACTTCTAGACCGCTTGAATTGCTGCACATGGATCTCTTTGGTCCATCTAGAACTGCTAGTTTAGGTGGAAATCTATATGGATTAGTTGTTGTAGATGACTACTCTCGCTTTGCTTGGGTTGCTTTTATACCAAGTAAAGACACCACCTTCAAAGTTTTCAAAATACTTGCTAAAAAGATTCAAAACGAAAAAGATTTGAAAATCAAGTCTATTAGAAGTGATCATGGAAGGGAATTTGAAAATGAGTCTTTTGAAAAGTTTTGTGAAAAATATGGAATCGATCACAACTTTTCTGCTCCAAGAACTCCACAACAAAATGGGGTTGTTGAGAGGAAAAACAGATCTTTAGTAGAACTAGCAAGAACTATGTTGAATGAAAGTGATTTGCCTAAATATTTTTGGGTGATGCAGTTTTCTCGCATGCTATGTTCTAAATAGAATTGTGATTAGACCTATTCTAAAGAAAACCCCCTATGAACTCTATAAAGGCAAGAAACCCAATATATCTCATTTTCGGGTATTTGGGTGTAAGTGTTTTGTTTTAAATAATAGCAAAGAGCTACTTGGTAAGTTTGATGCCAAGGCTGATGAGGGTGTGTTTGTTGGGTATTCATCATCAAGTAAAGCATATAGAGTATTTAATAAAAGGAGAATGTGCATTGAGGAATCTGTGCATGTTAAGTTTGATGAAACTAATAATCCCCAAAAGGGAAGTGTGTTTGTTGATGATGATGAGCATGTAGGTGAAGAAAGTACAAGCAAGGAAGAACAGCAAGAACCACCAACTACCTCTCATGAGCTTCCAAAAGAATGGAGGAAACCAAGAGATTTATCTCTTGATAACATCATTGGAGACATCCATAAGGGAGTATCTACTAGATCCACTCATAACATGTTCTGTGATGACTATGCTTTTGTATCTCAATTTGAACCTTCTTGTGTTGATGATGCTATAAATGATGAATTTTGGATAAATGCTATGCAAGAAGAATTAAATCAGTTTAAAAGGAATAACGTATGGGAGTTAGTACCTTTTAAGAGAGATATGAATGTAATTGGAACAAAATGGGTGTTTAAAAATAAGCTAGATGAGAATGGAGTTGTGGTTAGGAATAAGGCTAGACTAGTAGCTAAGGGATATAATCAACAAGAAGGAATAGATTTTGGTGAAACATATGCCCCTGTTGCTAGACTAGAAGCTGTTAGAGTTTTACTTGCTTTTGCCTGCATACATGATTTCAAGTTATTTCAAATGGATGTTAAAAGTGCTTTCTTGAATGGCTATATCAATGAAGAAGTTTTTGTTTCACAACCTCCTGGATTCACTGATTTCAGATTTCCTGAACATGTGTACAAACTCAAGAAGGCCTTATATGGTCTTAAACAAGCCCCTAGACAATGGTATGAAAGGCTAAGTAAATTTCTTTTGTCAAAAGGGTTCTGCAGAGGTAATGTTGACAAAACTCTTTTCATAAGGAGGAAGTCAAACTGTATTTTGTTGGTTCAAGTTTATGTTGATGATATTATATTTGGATCAACTAATAAATCTCTGTGTGAAGAGTTTGTGAATAGCATGCAGGGGGAGTTTGACATGTCTATGATGGGAGAACTCAAATTCTTCCTAGGACTGCAAGTCAAACAACTGAAAGATGGAATCTTCATTCATCAAGCAAAGTACACCAAGGAATTATTGAAGAAATTTGAGATGGAGAGTTGTAAGGTCTCAAACATTCCTATGTCAACTAATCTCTACTTGAATAATGATGCAGCTGGAAAAAGTGTAGACCAATCAAGATATAGAGGGATCATTGGATCACTCTTGTATCTCACAGCAAGTAGGCCAGACATCATGTTCAGTGTGTGTGTTTGTGCAAGATTCCAATCTGCACCAAAGGAGTCACACATGGCAGCTGTGAAGAAAATCTTAAAGTATCTCAAAGGAACTACGAACTGTGGTTTGTGGTATCCAAAAGGTACGTATTCCACATTGGTTGGTTTTAGTGATGCTGACTTTGCTGGTTGTAAAACTGATAGGAAAAGCACAAGTGGTGTGTGTCATTTGTTTGGAGGAAGCTTGGTCTCATGGTATAGCAAGAAACAAGCCTGTGTAGCTCTTTCAACTGCGCAGCGAGTATATAGTCGCAGTGTAGTCGTTGTGCTCGTACCATTTGGTTGAAGCAACAACTGGAGGATTTTGGACTTAAGCTTGATCATATTCCAATCAAGTGTGACAACACAAGTGCCATTAGTATCACGAAGAATCCAGTTTTACACTCAAGGACAAAGCACATCGAGGTGCGTCATCACTTCATTAGAGATCATGTTGAGAAGGGAGATGTTGAGGTGGAATTCATTGACACAGAAAATCAACTCGCGGATATCTTCACAAAACCTCTGCCCAAGGAGAGGTTCTTCAAACTTAGAACCAATATTGGTATTCTAAGTGAAGAACATCTCACATAAAGTGTTGTAAGTATGTTAGGCTAATCATTCATTTATGCTTAAGTTTGGTATGAACTCATTACATTATATGATCTTGACCTTTTGTATGATGAATCAAATGTTTTTCAAACATCCTATATGTGAAATCTATGATCTTTGCAGTTCTGAGCCTATTTTCAACTTGTTTTTTGGTTTTCTATAGGATGTAATCGATTACAACATGAATGTAATCGATTACAAGCAAGTTAGGCTCCAATGTAATCGATTACAGGCTCAATGTAATCGATTACAACAGAATGGGTTTCGGATGTAATCGATTACAATAGCTATGTAATCGATTACATGGGTTTGTGGCTCTGATGTAATCGATTACATCACGAGTGTAATCGATTACATGAGCTCTGGAAGTGTTTTTCAGAGCTTTGTTCTTAGTTTCTGGGCTTGGTGCTTTGCATTCTTGGAAGCCCATTGCTCTTGTGAACCTATTAGAAGTGTTTCCTAGGGTTTCTTCTCATTCACATTCCCTTTCACCTTCTCAAAACCCTAAGTATCTCAAGAGCTCTTTTTCTCTCTACCGAACCACCACCTCTCTTCATCTTCAACCTTTGATCTTCATCTTCAACCATGGACGGCCAAGGAAGCAGCAAGAGGATGAAATCCAGAGCAAACCGTGACCTCCAAGGGGAAAGACGTACAAGCGAGAGACACGAAACCTCCTCCAAAAGGAAGGCCTCGAAGAATCGGGCATCACAATCCCCGGTTCACCTCGAAGGAACAAGAAACTCGGTTCTTCATGGATTTTGCAAACCGGAACTTGTAGCCCCAAAGGTTATTAACCGCAGATGGTTAGACGGTGAAGGGTTTACCTTTCAATCCATGCTCAGGATCGAATTTGGAGAAATTTGTTGGGCTCGGTGGTCACATTTACCCCGATTTGGTAAGGGTATTTTACTCTAATTTGATTTATCATCCTGGAAAGATCTTATCTCGAAGTAAAAGGAGTGAGTATTGTTCGACTCACGACTTGTTTTTCGAACTCGGTGGCATATCGAATGAGGGAATTGTCCCTACTTTGGAAAATCTGGCCGAGGAAGGCTTGGAACTTCAAAAGGATGCCTTTTACATGAGCATGTTGAGGAACCCCGAGTCTTGGGAAGTCGATATGGCTACAAGGAAAGAAAGAGGAATGAGGAAGACCTTTGGCATAGGTGGTCTCAACACCGACGATCGTCTTCTTCATTATGTTATTTTCGGGTTTTGGCCGCAAGAGGTACAAATCATGCTCAACCGATGGAAGAAGATATACTTTTGATGGCTGCCATGAAGAATGGAATTCAGATTGATTGGGGTCAAGTTATCATGGACAACATGACCAAAGTAAGGAAATTCCATGACTTCAAGTGCCCTTATGGTCCTGTTCATATCTCGTGTTCTTGAGAGATGTCAAGTGGATGTCTTCAATGAGCACAGAGAAAAGGTCAGGGATATTCATGTACTTGGTGACATGATGCTTAAAAAGATGAGATTGACCAAGACAGCTGAGGGCTGGGTATCTAGAGAGGACATACAGCAACAACAACAAGACCAACCACAACAACAAGAGCAACCACAACATCCTCCTTCTGATCATGATGAAGATTCAAACAATGGGATTACATCCCTAAGTCTCGCTTTGAGTCCATTGTGCTAGATAGGCTTGAGGAGATGGATAAGCGTCAAGAGGATCTGGGAAAGCAGATTAAAGACTTAGAACGGAATCAAAATCTGCATTTCCTTGACATGGGTCTTAATGGAGACCATCATGGAGCTCAATGAAGATGATGATGATAATGATGATCTTTGCTCGGTGATCTCTCTTTTGGTTTGATATACCAAATAGGGGGAGAATAGTATAGGTTATCCTAGATAGGGGGAGTTGAGTTGAGAGTAGCTTGATAGGTTGTTTTTGGTTTTGTTTAGATGAAATTGTTTAGGAAGATTCATGTTTTAAAGCTTTTACTGTTTTATTGATGTCTGAACAATGTTAAATGCTTATCTTTGATATTGAATTTGATATTGAATAAAATTTGGTTTGTTTTATGATTCATTGGTCTTGATCTATATTTGTGATTGAATCATGTCATACATACTTGAATGAATGGTTGATTAGTAATGCATATGCATATGGTATTTTCTGGAAATTCTAACATATGCAGGTATAACAAAGAACAACACATATCCTATAAACTCTAGGAAAACCTCTTATGTGATTTGGTACATCAAAACCAAAAAGGGGGAGATTGTTGGACTTGAAGCTTGAAGAATGCAGTTTGGTCTCTCTTATGTGTTTTGGTTTTGATGAATGTATTTTCGGTTTTCCATAGATGAATGTAACTAGGATATAACTATGTATTGTGTGTTGAATTCTTTGTTTAAAACCCTGAGATGTGTATAGCATGTGTATGGTTGATCATGTGATTAATGGTTGATTTCCATTTGAGAAAAATAGTTTGAAAAACCTTGGAAATCCATTTTTCACTGATGTAATCGATTACAGGCTCAGTGTAATCGATTACATTGATCACCCTCTCTGGTGTAATCGATTACATCTCCAATGTAATCGATTACATGTTTTTGGCCCTCTGGTGTAATCGATTACATCCACAATGTAATCGATTATGGCTCGATGTAATCGATTACATCCCCAAGTGTAATCGATTACATGGTTTGAAATTCACCTTCAGGTTTCCTCTTTCAATGTAATCGATTACATGCTCGTGGTAATCGATTACATGCCTAGAAAAATCAAATTGGAGGGTTCTAACGGCTAGTGTAATCGATTACATGTATTTTGGATCAATTACATTGACCGTTATAGCTCAGATTTGCACGTTTTCTCCCTCCAAAATTGATTCTATAAGTACATCCTTGATGAAGCATATGTGATTTGCTGAAAACCAAACTATTTGCAACTGCTTCTACACTTTCATATGCTCTAAACTTAGAGTTCATCAAGGTTTTCAAAGACAAGGGGAAACTTGATCCATATCCTTGTTGGGTGAATTTCATAAAGCTTGTTTGTGATCAGATTCTGCACTAAAGGTGTATTCTTTACTGATCTTTTTGTATTTCCAATTTTGGGTTGTTGCTCTAGGAGAGAGGTCTCTCTAGATAGAGCATTGTATTTGAGAAGTGATTCTCAAAGTTTGATCTTGGAGGTGCCAAGGTCTTGGAAGTTCTGTTCTTCAGGTTGAAGAACAGTTTTGGGTGTTTTGATTTCTGTTTGTATTGCTTGTTGCAGAGTGAATGTAAAAGGATACGAAAGAAATCATTTGATAGTGGAAAGCCAATCGCAACAGTTGTTGGGTTGGGACTGGACGTAGGCAGTTGGCCGAACCAGTATATATCGCTGTGCACTCATTCTCTTCCTTACTCTCTTTACAGTTTTTCACTATATTGATATTGATTATATTCTGCTCTGTTTTGGGAAACTGTATTGATTATCAACTCATTAATTGGTTTAGAAATAGATTCAGTAATTGATCTTGTATTTGAATCTGTAATTGAAAGGTAATTGATAGGAAATCAAGATTAGCATTCTGTTGATTTAAAAGGAAATTAGAAACACGAAAATTTGGGGTAAAGTTTAACAAGAATCTATTCACCCCCCCCTCTAGATTCATACATAGGGACCAACATTCTTTACCTTTCCAAGCGGTTGAAACATGTGTAGGCACTCTCTTGGCAGCACCTCTTCTCTTGAGTTGGGATTCAATCCTCTCGGCTAGGTGGATTGCTTCTTCAATGTGGGAATACCTTTGTAGTTCTAACACATCTTGGATCTCACGGTTGAGACCATGCACAAACCGAGCCAATGTGGCCTTTAGACTCTCTTCTATGTGTGCTCTTAGCATGGTGAGTTCAAGGTCCTTGAAGTAGTCTTGAACACTTCTATTCCCTTGATATAATCTTTGGAGCTTGTTATGAAGATCTCTCATGTAGGTAGGTGGCACAAACCTCTCTTCCAAGGCATGTTTCATGGCTGCCCAAGTAGTGACTCTTGGCCTAATACACCCATACCCTTTGTCTTGTTGGTTCCACCATATCATGGCATAATCTTCAAATTCCAAAGTAACCGATTGTAACTTCTTCTCCTCACTCAACAAGGGATAGCTATCAAAGATTTGATCTACTTTCATAACCCAATCCAAGTAAGTCTCGGGTCCTCCACTACCATGGAACTTAGGGATGTTTAGCTTCACAAACCTCTCATCAAACCTATCTTCATCCTCCCATTGGTTCCTCCTATACTCACGGTTCACCCTAGGTCCCTCTCGGCCAGCACCCCTTCCCCCTCTCCTCTCGTGGTTCCAAGGTTCATGCTCCCGGTTTTGGTACCTCAAAGGGTTCCCCACATCACTACCAATGGAAGTTCTAGGTCCTCTCCCTCTATAGCTCCTTCTTCCTTCCTCCTCTTCATGGACTCTCTCATGCCCACTTCTTCTTTCCCTCCTTTCACTCTCATTAGTTAGAGTTCTTTCCCTTTCCCTATTTTCCCTCCTAGTTCTTTCCTCACTCTCCCTCAATCTAGCATCCATCCTCTCCATCACCAAGTTCAAAATATGTTGTGTTCTTGGTGACAAATCTTGCCCAACACTAGGCAGACTTGCCATGGCTGCAAGGAAAGGGTTAGTACACAAGAAAACAAGGAAAGCAATAAAACTTACTAACTCTCTAAGTGTATCCCCTCACAACTCGTGTTTCACACAATTCAAGGCTTTTTCTCTAATGATTCTCTCTTGCCTTTTACCACTCTTCTCTCTTAGGTCTACTTAGAAAAGCCCTCTAATCAATCATCCATGCTCTTATGCATACCACTATGAAAGAGAAACAGTACCTAAGCTAGGCTTAAGAAGGCCAAGAAGACAAAACTCTAGGACAAAACCAAGGATTCCAAAGGAGACAAGCAAGAAAAAGCTCAAAATGAAATGAATGGCTACTCAAATTGTGGAGAAACTTTAATGAGACAATGGCACATAATAGGGCAGCAAAAATATCATATAAAAGCCCAAGGAAACATGTCAAAACAGAGGCATATCATGAGGCATTCAAAACTGGACAGCAAACACTCCAACCAAATAGAAACCGAAAATTAGAAACCGAAATCAGCAAAAATGGATTAGCGACCGATTTTGCCTAGTTTCTATATTTTGCTACTATCATGCTTCTCATGCCAAAATCAATTAGAAGCATATAGGTGCAGTACAAAAATATGTCCAGCAAGGTGCAGTAATTTGAAGAAATGAAGAAATACAAGGAGAGCATCAAAAGATATACAAATTACTAGGAAGCTCAAAACTAGAATTTCAACTAGAATGGTGTAGGCTCTTTCCTAGGTCCAATGGTGTTTCTTTTGTGTAACTCTTTTCTTTTTCACTTTCTTTTGTTCTTATGTTGCAGTACCTTTCTTTTCTTTTCACTTCTCTATGGTTCTCAATTTTCACTTATTTCTAGAACCACTACTTTTCAATACTAGTTTTTCTTTTCACTTGTTTTTCTTTCTCTTCTCTTTTCTTTCTTTTGATTTTGATTCTTTTCTTTTGTAATTGGATGGCTGGACCGAAACCTTTAGGGAACTAAAAGCCTCTTCTAGGTTCAAATCCTAGCTTATCATAGCAATTACAAAGTCTACTCAAAACTAGAATTTCAACTAGAATGGTGTAGGCTCTTTCCTAGGTCCAATGGTGTTTCTTTTGTGAAACTCTTTTCTTTTTCACTTTCTTTTGTTCTTATGTTGCAGTACCTTTCTTTTCTTTTCACTTCTCTATGGTTCTCAATTTTCACTTATTTCTAGAACCACTACTTTTCAATACTAGTTTTTCTTTTCACTTGTTTTTCTTTCTCTTCTCTTTTCTTTCTTTTGATTTTGATTCTTTTCTTTTGTAATTGGATGGCTGGACCGAAACCTTTAGGGAACTAAAAGCCTCTTCTAGGCTTAAATCCTAGCTTATCATAGCAATTACAAAGTCTACTCAAAATTTCACAGCAAATGGTAATCTAAAATTTCTAAATATCAAGGATCATGTAAGCATACACTAGTAGATGTTCCTAGCACTTAGAAATCATGTAATACATGTATGGAAGATTAAAGTGCAGTACCAAACCAGTAAGCATGCCTCACGGTACAGTGGAAACACTACTAAACAAAATCCTAATGGCATACATGAATCAAAAACTTGCAAGAGCCAAAAAATTCATGAAAGATCATGGAGTCAAAATTTGCAAGCTATTAAATCATGCATTCACAAGAAATGGTAGAACATGCCAATGATGAATCACGGCCTAATGCAGTAACCAAAAGAAGAAAAACATGTTCTAACTCTAAACCAATTAACAAGACAACTCAAGGAATCAAAACTAGCTACTCTATGAAAGAAAGACTCTAGAGATGGAAGAATACAAAGAAAAACTCAAGACTCCAAGAGCTACACTAACCGGAGGTGATGACTCAAATGGTGGAAGCGCTTAGCTCTAGATACCACTTGATGAAGGTGCACTAGGAGGTTGATCCCTTGCTGCACCGAGTTGCCCCAAATCTAGCTTGCACCACGCGCATCACCAAGGAAGCCAAGGATCAAGTGCCTCGGCCGAGAGTGTTGGGAAGAAAAACCGAAAAATGGACAAGGGAAGAAAGGTGGTGGCGCCAAGAAGGAGACTCCTATAAGCCTAGGAGGAACCGCCACAATAGTTGGAAGAGGCCATTGATGAGATTCAAGGTGTTTCCTAAGGAAACTAGAGAGATTCTCTCAAGAAAAGCTTTAAGCTCTATTTTATTCAAAATTGGTCAAAAGTCCTTTACAAAGGTGTGGCCTAGGCTTATATAGATGAGCCATGCTTGGCCTTCAAGCTATGCTACCCACGGTTAGGCTTAAGCTAACTCTAACCACTAGGCTAATCAAGGTTAGTTTAAGCTAACCGATTTTCCTAGGTTGTTAGGAGTTAGTTAGCCTTGGGGCAAGTGTTCACATGCGGTCCATATGGTAGGCACATGGGCGCACATGGTGTTGTCCCTTGAGCCGTGCCATGTGATCTTCCATGTTGTCAATCCGTGTCAACTTGGTTTAAGGGAGGAGATTACCTTAATCAAGTGAAAGACATGGTTCCTTCCTTGATTAAGGAGTTCCTTTCTTTTACCTAGTTTTCTAAGGTCTCAGACAAGGTTTTTTTGAAAAAGGTTTTAAGAAAGGAAGTCTTGTGTGCAACCTTTGGATCACTTGACCTAAGGTCTAAAAGGTAACCGAGGCTTTGGACCTCTCAAAACCTATGCCACACTAGTAGTTTCAAACAAGTTTACAAGTAGGTTCCTATCTCTAATTCCTACTCTAGCTTCTTGTCTTTGTTCTTGAAGTTCCTTTGCTCCCTCCTCTAGCCTCCTTTGCATGCTTCTAGTGATCCTCCTTGATGTTCCTACATCACCCTCAGACGAATGCTCTTCCATTGCACAAAAACTTACCATGCTCCCCCTTAGCATGACCTTTACCTCAAATTATTCTCCCCCTTGGGCTGAGAATCATCAAAATCAAGATCGTGGAGGCTGTGATTGATGTTGTACGAGATTCATGACAATACTCTGTAGCTGCTACATCTCTGATGAATCATTATTTTGATCAATTTCTCTACATTTAATAAATCATATTACAAAATTATTAATGGTCAATTAGCATGATTTAGTGCATTTATGAGTTTGGGCTCATTTGTGCCTTAAATGCTTATTTTTGTTCTAATTCGCTAAAATTTCCAGTTTTGACAAGGTTCACTAAAAAAGGCATAACTCTCACTACAGAACTCTGTTTGACCTCCGTTTTATGTCAAATTAAAGAGGACTTAAAGAGATACAAAAGCTATGAGACATGAAGAGCCAATTCGGACCGTATATGGGTGAAAATTTCCTTGAAAGTGACGCATGAAACTGATGCGGGAATTCGAGCGTGAAGAATTAGTGTAGGCCCATTTCAAATCATGTAATTGGACCATTTAAATGTTTGCATTGAGTGGGCTTTGAACCCTGCACCCTAAGTCACTTAAAGTCATGTGACTAGCATATGACTCACTTACTGCAAAGTAATAGTTAGAGTTTAGTATTATTTGACGCATGTTCGGCGCGTGTGTCAATCACAGTAGATATAGAAACTTGATTTTCTTCAAGCTCCTTGTTCTTTTTCTTTAAGTGTTCACAGTTCTCCTCAAGAGCATCATATTTGCGCTTCAAAACATTATACTTGTCAGCGGGATCTTCTGGTGATTCAGGCTCCTCAGCAGTTGCAGGTGATTGCAGTTCCTCATCAATTACAAGTTCCTCAACAATTGGCACTAAGTCATCTTCAATGACTACCACTGGAGTTCCCTTCAGACACAAGGAGAATAAAGGAAGTTCCATGCGAGTGCTAAAGTTATATTCCCATTGCCAAGAATATGATTTGTTGAAGGTAGTAAGTTGAAGGTACTGAGTTTCATGAGGAGGAAGAGTGTAGGCGAAAGCTCCTCTTGGATAGACTTTGCCACATGTGACAGACTCTTAATCAAATGAAGTTCCTGAGCAGAATGCTGAGATAGCTTCATGATCCTTTATCATCCTTTGAATCTTGGGATTGATAGGCTTTGAGACATAAGCTTGAATAGCCTTGAGATGATCATAGGCAACAGACAGAAGTCGCTTGGGAATGAGACTTGCAAACTTGAATTGCTTGGGGGCAGACGATGTCTTCTTCTCCTTCCCTTTGGCCAAAAACTTAACCAAGCATGGTCTTGAGCGATCCATGACAATGAAATACTTGGTTTTGTTTGTGACTAAAGATGAGAACTGAGATCCCATCATGAAGGGATAGGGTCTGAGTTCCTTCCTTGCTCTCCTTTGAATTTGAAAAAAGGAGGCTAACCTTCCTTTTTCTTCTCTTCTATAAGCATTAGCCATCATTTCGAAGGCAATGTTATAGTCTTCCGATAGAGAGTGAGCGAAGTCTTCAGGATCTTCACATTCATCGATGAGGAGGGTGATGGTCCCTATGTGTGAATCTAGAGGGGGGTGAATAGATTCTAGTTCCACTATAGCCCAATTTCGCGAGTTTCTAATTCCTTTTAATTCAAACAAACCTATTCTTGATTACCTACATCCAGTCCCAACCCAACAATTGTTGCGATCGGTTTTCCACTATCAAATGATCCATTTTGTGTTCTTTTACATTCACTCTGCAACAAGCAACACAAAAACGAAATCAAAGCACCCAAAAACCTGTCCTTTAACCCAAAGAACAGTTCTTCCCTGACCTTGGAACACCCAAGATCAAACCTTTGAGAACACACTTCTCAAAGACCTTTACTCTATCCAGAGAGACCTTTCTCCTAGAGTAATAACCCAGAAATCAAAAAGGTAAACAAAAGATCAGTTTAGAAAACACCTAGAGTGTAGATCTGATCACAAAAGACAACACTGTGAATGCCACCCAGTAAGAGAAAAGATCAAGTTTGCCTTTTCTTTATGAAAACTTGATGAACTCTTGAAGTTCTTTATGGGTTTCTTGGAAAAGATGATGGATTCAGTTTTTAGAGAATATGAAAGTGTATGAACTTTTCTAAAACTTATGTTCCAAGATCTTTTGTTAATTTTCGAGAAAAGAGTATTTATATGTTCAATTAAAAACTCAATTTAGGCAACTTAATGATTTTCTGATAGGGGTAATCGACTGCCAGAAGCTGGTAATCGATTAAACCAGTGAGCAAGGGTTTCCAGGGTGATTTTGGCTCATGGTAATCGATTAACCCGAGGGGGTAATCGATTACTCCAGTGGCAAATGCATTGCCACACTCTGTTACCTATTGTTGGTAGTTGATTACCTGCTGTTGGTAGTTAGCTACCTTCTCTTGGTAATCTATTACCTCAGTTGGTTACCAAATACATTTTCAAAATATTTTAGAGAGGGAAATCAAACATTTGACACATGAGAAATCACACAAGATTGCCAAGCTCTCCAGGGCATTCAAACAAAGAACAACCACATACATGCCTAAACTAAACAATCAATACATAGGAAACTCCTAATTACATTTCATCTAAGAAAACCAAAATTACATAGCATCAAAAGCAAAACACCAAGAGAGACACCAAAGCATCTTCAAGCTTTAAGTCCAACAATCTCCCCCTTTTTGATTTTGTTGTACCAAATCTCAACCAAGGTTTTCCTAGAGGTTTAGGATGTGTGTTGATCTTCTACGAATCCTGCAATTGTTAGAGATATCCAAATACGCAGTATATGCATTGCAGATTCACTGTACAATCTATCTTAAACAGAGCATTATACTATCAATCATCAAGTAGAATCATCCATACAGAAATATAAGACATGATTCAATTCAAAATCATAGACCAAGACCAGAGAAAAAAATTTAAAGATAACAGAATTAGAATATAAAACGTAACGTAAAAAAAATTACAACCATATCGAATTGTTCAAGTTCAAATATCTAAATTGTAAATTGTTCAGAACTAAAAAGAAATCAATAGTTCAAACATAAAGCGCAAAACAAATGCTACTCAATATTTGCTACTCTACTCTACTCCCCCTATCTAAGATAACCAATAGCCATTCTCCCCCTATTTGGTATATCAATAAGCAAAAGAGGGAGAAGTGATAAGAAGGGAATACTAGAGTTCATCAAAGCGAGTATGAAGGGACTCCAGCAGCTCCTTGAGATCCAAGAAGCGGACATTGTTTGCAGCCTCCATCTCGTCCAATCTTTTGGCAGTGGTAGCTTCCAGCTCATCCATCCGATCAATGACAATTGATTCAAAACGGGATTTAGGGATGTACTCCCCAGCCGCCGAATCATCATCATCAGAAGGTGGATCGGTTGAAAGAAGATTTGTTGTTGTTGTGGTGCTTCTTCCCTTGGCACCCATCCAGCATCAGTCTTCGTCAATCGCATCATTTTCAAGGCTTTGTCTCCAATGATGTGAATGTCCTTCACCAAATCTCTGTTCTCATTTGAGGTATCAACCTGAAAATGCTCAAGCAAACGTGAAATAAACAGAGAGTAGGGGCATTTGTTATCAAATAGCCTTCTCGTCTTGAGCATATTGTCCATCACAACATGTGCCCAGTCGACTTGAATGCCATTTTTCAACGCTGCCATCATTACCATATCCTCCTCATTGATCTGAGCATGATTGGCTCCTCTTGCAGCCAGAATCCAGCAAATTGTGTAGTGGAGAAGACGATCGTTGACGTTCAGCCCGCCGGTGTTGTAGGTTATCTTCTTTCCACGCTCCTTTCTTGCAGCCTTTTCAGCTTCCTGATAAGTGCCAAATTATACATATTCTTCTAGGTGTTTTAAGCTCATTTCCATTCAATTTTGCTAGGTTTAGCTATAGTTTAGATAAAGAAAACAATGAAAATACCATGTTTGCTTAATGTTAGTTCTTGAGTCAGTGTTTTGTTAGTTTTACAAGTTTTCTTGAGTTTTTAAGTCATCTTAATCATTCTTTGTTGATTTAGGTTCATTGAAGAGAAGCTTGGAATGAAAACCATGGACATAAAATAAAGAGGCCATCAAGAGGAACAAGAATGGGAACCCAAGTCAACAATTCAGAGCAAGCTATGGTACAAGATTGGTGATGGAGGACCATCCTTGACAAGAAGAGTTACAAGAGCCATGCACAAAAGAATTCAAGAAGAAGTAGAGAGTCAACTCAAAAGTCAAAGCCAAGATTCAACTCAAGACTCTTCCTTAATTTGTAATAGGACTTGTAACCTTCTAAACATGTTGTAAAGTTGTAATTAGGATAGGAGAAATTAATTTGGGCTTTGTTTAGTGAATAAAAGCACATCCAAGGTAGATATACTTCCAGTTTCAGGATGGTAATCGATTACCACGACCTGGTAATCGATTACCACGACCTGGTAATCGATTACTTGAGAGGTTGGCACTGTGGTAATCGATTACCACGACCAGGTAATCGATTACCACCGAGACAATTTCAATTCTGGACCCCAAAGACCCGTGGTAATCGATTACCATGACTAAGTAATCGATTACCACGTGCGCTTTTCAGTTTTTCTAAGCTTTGGGGCTGTTTCACCATTTAAGGAAGTAGATGTATATAGATTAGAAGCTTGGACTGCAAGCTAGCTCTTCTTCCACTAGTATAAATACCTAACACTTTGAATTGTAAAGGACTTTTGGAAATTGAATATAGAATTCAGAATCTGTGTGAGAGCATTTTCCTCTAGAGTTCTTGTGAAGAACCTTGAATCTTATCAATGGCTTCTTGATCCATTGTGGCGATTCCACCTTGAGCTTATTGGCACTTGCCATGGCGCTTCCATTTCTCTTCTAAACCGTTTGTTCTCTTCCTTTTCTGTTTACATCTTCGTTTTTCCCCAATTTGAAAACCTAGAAACTCCATTGAAGTATGAAGGTCCGTTCAATTCTTGCAATTCTCACGAGGCTTGCATCAAATTTGGTAATCAGAGCTTGTTTCTCTTGATACCACATCAAATTCGGTATCTAGAGCTTGTTCTACTTCAATTGGAGCTTCTTTCAATCTGGTTTGAGTCTTGAACTTTGAATTTTCATTTTTCATCTTTTTGCTTAGTGCAGTCCCTGTTTTTTGTGTATTTTTGAATTCTACTTTGAATTTTCGTTTTCTTGAAATTCTGTTATAGATCTGTGATTGCTTGAATTGTTTGAGTAATTCACATGTTCCTTGAGTTGTCTTCATCTTATAATTGAGTTTTCCTTTTGAAAAAAAATAAAAATTCCAGATCTACAAAATTGTTGAATTCATGTATTCCCCTGTTTTTTGAGTGTTGTTCACATTGCTTTGTGTGCTGTACACTACAAGTCAAGTAGCTTTCTTCTGCATAATCTTTGTTATTAGCAATTTTAGACTCAAATTTGCTTTAGTCTTAGGTTCCTAAGTCTAGTACAGCAAAAAAAAATCAAGAAAAGATTATACAAGTCAAAAGGAAAAGGAAAACAAAAGAAAAGATTACAAGAAAAAGAATAGCAAGAAAAGAAAATTCAAAGAAGAGAAAACTAGAAAAGTGAAATTGAAGTGAAAATCAAGTGAAGTAAGAAAGAAACATTATGCAAGTGCAGTATCATGACTGAATGAGCCTCTATTCAACATCAAATTAGTGATTCAATGAGCTTTGGATTATAAAGACACTTAGGACTAAGCATTACACCTAAAACTTGAGTTTGAAGTGCTAATAACTTTGATTCTTGAACTTGAGGTGTGCATTGTGCTTGGTAGTGGTGAACTGCATTTGTGAACAAGGTGCAGAAAGACATAGCCAAGAATCGATTACCACGAACTAGTAATCGATTACCACTGTTCCAATTTGTGTTCTGGACAGACATAGCCTCGGCAGTAATCGATTACCAGGAACTAGTAATCGATTACCACTGTTCCAATTTGTGTTCTGGACATTCATAGCTTCGGTAGTAATCGATTACCAAACCTCAGTAATCGATTACCACTCTGTTTTTGTGTCAAAACTTGCTTACAAATTGTCTCATTGCTTCCTATAACTACATCATAGTTTGTTTCCATTGATTGTGCCTTTGTCACATTGTTTCATTCATTTATTTGAGTAGCTTAATTCTTTCAATTGTCTTTATTGCTTGTCTTCTATTGGATTCTTAAGGTTTTGTCTTGAGTTTGTATCCTTTGGAATTCTTAAGCTCAACTCTAGAATCGTTCCTCTTTCACTTTGGAAACAAAGACCTTGATAATTGATTAGAGGTTTCAACAAGAGTTTAAAGAGAGGTTGAGTGGAAAGAGACAAGAGAGAACATTAGAGAAAGAGTCTTGAAAGTGTGATACACGAGTGCTACTAGAGTGAAACACTTAGAGAGTGGCAAGGATCTTTTATATACTTTCATTTGTTATCTAACCTTTCTTGTGCAGCCATGGATAGTTCTCCTAGCATAGGAAATGATCATTCACCTAAAACCAAGAAGATGATGGACTTGATGAAAACCATGATGCAAGCTAGTTTAGATGAGAGATTTGACCAAGAGAGGAGAGCTAAGGAGGAAAGGAGGTTAAGGAAAAAACTTGAGAAAAGAAACAATGGGGAAACAAGTGATAACCGAGACAACCATGACCCTAGAGGAGCTGGGAGAGGAAGAAATCATAGAGGAAATCATTCTTCACCTAGGGATAGTGAAGGAAGAAGCAATTATGAGGATGACCATGATTATAGAGAATATGAGGAAGATAGAAGGAGAGGAAGAAGAGAAAATTATGGAGGATATGGAGGGTATGGCCGTGGCAATCACTTCTTTGAGGGAGAAGGTAGGATAGATGAGAGGAACCTAAAGCTTAACCTACCAAAGTTTAATGGTGAAGGGAGTGCCGAAACATACCTAGAGTGGGTGATGAAACTAGACCAAGTGTTCTCATGTTACCCTATGCTTAATGAGGAGAAAAAGCTCAACTTAGCTATCTTGGAGTTTGAAGGCTATGCACTAGTATGGTGGAACCAAATCCTTGTTGATGCTGAAAGAAGGAGAAGACCACAAGTGACTTCATGGACTCAACTAAAGGATGCATTGAAAGGGAGGTTTGTACCACCTACTTATGTGAGAGATCTCCACATCAAACTTCAAAGATTGAACCAAGGCTCTAGGAGTGTACAAGAATATTACAAAGACCTAGAGTTGACTATGCTAAGATGTGATTACCAAGAAGATAGGGAAGCTACACTTGCAAGGTTCACTCATGGACTTAATAGAGAGATCCAAGATATTCTTGAACTCCAAAGCTATGTGACACTTGAGGATGCCATTCACAAGGCTGAAAAGATTGAACAACAAATAAGGAGGAAGGCAACCTTTAAGAGATCCTCTACTTCACATACTTCATCATGGAGAGACAAAGGCAAGAAGGAGGGCTATTCCAACCAAAGGAACAAGTTGGACCGAGACACACCTAAGGTAAAAGAGGTAGTTCCTAACACTTCTAAACCTAGTTCTATTAAATGTTTCAAATGTCTAGGTCATGGCCACATAGCCTCAAATTGTCCAAACAAGAAGACTATGGTGGTGAGAGTTGATGGAGCCATCACAAGTGAGGAATCTAGCTCATCATCAAGTGATAGTGAAGCCTCCAACACAAGTGGACCTTCTACCTATGAACAACCCGAGGAAGGTGACCTCTTAATCGTAAGAAGGATGCTTAGTAATGTATGTAAGGAGCTTGATGAATCACAAAGGGAGAATATCTTCCATACTAGATGCACAATTGAAGGGAAGGTATGCTCTTTAATTATAGATAGTGGTAGTTGTACTAATGTAGTTAGTACTAGGTTAGTAGATAAATTAAACTTGAAAACTTCTTCACATGCCAAACCTTACAAATTACAATGGTTAAGTGAGAAAGGAGAGATAGTGGTAGATAGACAAGTCCTTATTTCTTTCACCAAAGGAAGGTATAGTGATGAGGTACTTTGTGATGTTGTTCCTATGGAGGCCACACACCTTTTACTTGGTAGGCCTTGGCAATTTGATAAACATGCTTTACATGATGGTGTTGCCAATACTTACATTTTCTCTCATGTAGGAAAGAAGATTACTCTCAAACCATTATCACCAAAGGAGGTTTGTGAAGACCAAATCAAAATGAAAATTAAAAGAGACCAAGAGAAGAAACTCTCCTTGGCCGAAAGCTCCAAGGATGACAAAGTAAAAGGAAAATCTCACAAGCTTCAGGCGAAGAAGCATGGAAAAGTGAAACATGATAAGAGTAATATAAAAGAGAGTTTCTTGATTGAAAGAAAGGAGTTAAAGAGAGATTACCTAGCTAGGAAAGTGATGCTTCTTTGTGTTCCTAACCCTTTGATTTTGAGCACTAATTTTGTAGGTGATCAAGGAAGATTTGAGGCCTTATTGGAGGAGTTTCAAGATATGTTTCCTAAGGACATACCTCATGGCCTACCACCAATTCGGGGAATTGAGCACCAAATTGATTTGATTCCGGGTGCACCTCTACCTAACCGTCCAAGCTATAGGAGCTCCCCTCAAGAGAGCCATGAAATCCAAAGGCAAGTGCAAGAGCTAATGGATAAAGGTTGGGTGAAGGAGAGTCTCTCCCCTTGTGCTTCACCGGTGATCTTAGTGCCTAAGAAGGAGGGAACATGGCGTATATGCACAGATTGCCGAGCAATAAATAATATCACTATAAGGTATCGCCATCCTATTCCTAGACTAGATGATTTGTTAGATGAGTTACATGGTGCTTGTGTATTCTCTAAGATAGATCTTAAAAGTGGTTATCATCAAATTAGGATGAAACAAGGTGATGAATGGAAAACCGCATTTAAGACTAAATTTGGCTTGTATGAATGGCTTGTTATGCCCTTTGGCTTGTCTAATGCACCTAGTACTTTTATGAGACTCATGAACCATGTGTTAAGAGAATTTCTAGGAAAGTTTGTTGTTGTCTATTTTGATGATATCTTGATCTATAGTAAAACTTTCCTTGAACATTTAACACATTTGAAGTTTGTTTTAGAAGTACTTAGGAAGGAGCAACTCTATGCCAACAAAGACAAGTGCACCTTCTCAACTAACAAGGTAGTATTTCTTGGATATGTAGTGAGCTCTCAAGGAGTTCAAGTGGATGAGAGTAAGGTAAAAGCTATACAAGATTGGCCCACTCCTACTTGTGTTAAAGATGTTAGGAGTTTTCATGGATTAGCTAGCTTTTATAGGAGGTTTGTTAAAGATTTTAGCACTATTGCATCTCCTTTAAATGAACTAGTTAAGAAAGAAATTTCATTTACATGGGGCCCTAAACAAGAACATGCCTTTCGAACTCTCAAAGAAAAATTGACTAATGCACCTATTCTTGCTTTGCCTAATTTTGATATGTCTTTTGAATTGGAGTGTGATGCTTCTAATATAGGAATTGAGCTGTGTTGATCCAAGGAGGACACCCTATAGCTTTCTTTAGTGAAAAGCTCAAAGGGGCACAAATGAACTACTCAACATATGACAAGAAGATGTATGCCCTAGTAAGAGCATTCCAAGTGTGGCAACACTATCTCCTTCCCAAAGAATTCATAGTGCATATGGATCATGAGGCTTTGAAGCACTTGAAAGGACAAGGAAAGTTGGGTAAGAGACATGCAAGATGGGTTGAGTATATTGAGAAATTTCCTTATGTCATTAAATACAAGAAAGGGGTAAATAATGTGGTAGCCGATGCACTTAGTAGGAGATATACTTTGATTGCCATGTTAGAAACTAAGATGCTTGGTTTTGAACATATTAAATGCTTGTATGAGAATGACATAGATTTTAGTCAAGTGTACTTGATGTGTGTGCAAGGAGCTCATAAAGAATTCTTTAGGCATGAAGGATATCTTTTTAAAGGGAAAACTTTATGTGTGCCTAAGACTTCTTTAAGAGATCTACTCATTTGTGAAGCACATGAATGGGGCATCATGGGACACTTTGGCAATGATAAGACTCTTGCTATATTACATGAACATTTTTATTGGCCTCATATGAAAAAGGATGTTAACCGGTTTGTGAGTAAATGCATAACATGTCATAGAGCAAAGTCTAGAATTCTAAATCATGGATTGTACACCCCTTTACCTATTCCTAACTCCCCTTGGATTGATATCTCTATGGATTTTGTACTTGGATTGCCTAGGACCAAGAGGGGTATGGATGCCTTGTTTGTTGTGGTGTGTAGGTTCTCTAAAATGGCTCATTTTATTGCTTGCCATAAGGTTGATGATGCCACACACATAGCAAATTTATTCTTTAAAGAAGTGGTAAGGTTGCATGGTATGCCAAAGAGTATAGTGAGTGATAGGGACTCCAAATTTCTTAGCCACTTTTGGAGGACCCTTTGGAGCAAGCTTGGCACCAAGCTTTTGTTCTCTACCACTTGTCATCCACAAACGGATGGCCAAACCGAAGTGGTTAATAGGACACTAGGTCAACTTTTGAGGTGTTTTGTTAAGGGCAATGTGAAGTCTTGGGAGGAACATTTACCTTATATAGAATTTGCATATAATAGGGTAGTAAATGCTTCTACTAATTGTTCACCGTTTGAAATTGTGTATGGTTTTAACCCACTAACCCCCCTTGATCTTGTGCCTATTCCACTTGAGTTTGCTTTGGATGTAGATGGAGCAAGTAAAGCCGAGAGAGTGAAGTCTCTTCATGCCAAGATTAGAGAACAAATTCAGAAGAGGTACACCAAAGTGGCGGCTAAAGTAAACCAACACAAAAAGGATGTTCAATTCAAGGAAGGAGACTTGGTTTGGCTTCATCTAAGAAAGGAGAGATTTCCTAATCTTAGGAAATCCAAGTTGATGCCTAGAGGAGATGGACCATTCAAAATCCTCAAGAAACTTGGACCTAATGCTTACAAACTTGACCTCCCTAACACTTTCATTGGTAGTAATTCTTTCAATGTTAGTGACTTATTTCTTTGTATTGTAGGTGAAGATGAACTAAACTTGGGGACAAGTTTGAGTCAAGAAGGAGGGTTTGATGGAGGACCATCCTTGACAAGAAGAGTTACAAGAGCCATGCACAAAAGAATTCAAGAAGAAGTAGAGAGTCAACTCAAAAGTCAAAGCCAAGATTCAACTCAAGACTCTTCCTTAATTTGTAATAGGACTTGTAACCTTCTAAACATGTTGTAAAGTTGTAATTAGGATAGGAGAAATTAATTTGGGCTTTGTTTAGTGAATAAAAGCACATCCAAGGTAGATATACTTCCAGTTTCAGGATGGTAATCGATTACCACGACCTGGTAATCGATTACCACGACCTGGTAATCGATTACTTGAGAGGTTGGCACTGTGGTAATCGATTACCACGACCAGGTAATCGATTACCACCGAGACAATTTCAATTCTGGACCCCAAAGACCCGTGGTAATCGATTACCATGACTAAGTAATCGATTACCACGTGCGCTTTTCAGTTTTTCTAAGCTTTGGGGCTGTTTCACCATTTAAGGAAGTAGATGTATATAGATTAGAAGCTTGGACTGCAAGCTAGCTCTTCTTCCACTAGTATAAATACCTAACACTTTGAATTGTAAAGGACTTTTGGAAATTGAATATAGAATTCAGAATCTGTGTGAGAGCATTTTCTCTCTAGAGTTCTTGTGAAGAACCTTGAATCTTATCAATGGCTTCTTGATCCATTGTGGCGATTCCACCTTGAGCTTATTGGCATTTGCCATGGCGCTTCCATTTCTCTTCTAAACCGTTTGTTCTCTTCCTTTTCTGTTTACATCTTCGTTTTTCCCCAATTTGAAAACCTAGAAACTCCATTGAAGTATGAAGGTCCGTTCAATTCTTGCAATTCTCACGAGGCTTGCATCAATTGGTCCTCCACACCTGTCAAGACGCGCCAGGGCGGTCCAAGGTGGCGCACTCATGCCCTGCTTGCGGTAGAAACGCGCCAGGGCGCGCTCATGCCATCCCCACTTATTCAAACGCGCCAGGGCGCGATTTCACTTAATGCAGAGCGCGTCTAACGACTTATGAAAGCTCAACTGAAGGAATCGTCCGTAAGAACTCTTGTTCCGTCTTATGGAGTTGCTTCGTCTGTGCTTGCCTCTTCTAAATTGCTTCGTCAGTGCTTGCCTCTTCTAAGTTGCTTCGTCTGTGCTTGCCTCTTCTAAGTTGCTTTGTCTGTGCTTGCGTCATCTGAGTTGTTCAGTCTACGCTTGCTTCATCTGTTCCGTCTGTACTTGTTTCGTCTGAGTCTCCAAATTGATGCTTTCGTCTGTAGTTCATACAGACGATACAACAAACCAAGACAGACGATATCAAGACAAGTAAACCAAGATAGACGATATCAAGACAGACGATACAACAAACCAAGACAGACGATACAACAAGTTCACCAAGACAGACGATACAACAAACCAAGACAGACGATATCAAGTCTGACGATACAACAAGTTAACCAAGACAGACGATACAACAAGTTCACCAAGACAGACGATACAACAAGTTTATACAGACGATACAACTAGTGCAAATACTGTTTGTTTTTGATGGACAAATGCGCCAGGGCGCGCACAAGGGCGCGTTCATGCTTTCTTCTCCGTTCAAAACGCGCCAGGGCGCGTCTCTCTTAAGTGGGTGGCGCGATTTCTGGTTCTATATATACCTGTTGGGCGCGAAAATAAGGGGGGAACTTCATAATTCAGTTTTCTGTTAGCTTCCTCTGCACGCTTCTCTTGTTTTCTCTCTTATCCACTTCGTTTTCCTTCCTCCTCCATAAAACCAAGGAGATTCTTGAAGATTTGGAGCTTGTGGAAGCAAGATCTAAGGCTTCATGGAGCGCTTCTTGTGTTTGATTTCTATTTTCCTTCTTTCTTTTCTCATTTCCATGTTAGGTTAGATTTCTAGGTTAGGAAAGGGGATTTTGATTCTGTAACTCTTGTAATAAATTTCTTATGTTAATTCAAGTGTAATTTCACCGAATTGATTGATCTCTTCCCTGCTTAATGCTTATTCTTGAGATCTAATTCATGAAATTCAAATAGAGATAGGAATATTAATATTTGATTGAATTGAACTATTTCTTAAGGATTTGTATCTCGTGTCAGCTATGCCTTCAGAAGATTGATAGTTGAAGTAGGAGAGGAAGTGTATCACTATAGTAATGCATGAGTCTAGGGATAGAACTTGCATATTATGAGATGTTATAACGAGTTCATCTGTTCGCTTCTTGAATGATTTTCTGTTTTTACCTAAGGAATTAGGGATTATAGTGGTCATTCAAAGGGACTAAAGACCTAGGAATAGGATTAGTCTACGGTATCACGAATTCTAGTCTCCAATTGAGTGATATTTGCTGAATTGATATAGGAAGTAGTTACTTGAGAGAAGAATCAATTGAACCAATTCCCTAACTATTTTTATCATCTTTGAAACTTAAACATTTACTTGCTTTCTTTACTTTACAGTATTGCTTTATTTTTCACAATAGCTTAGTTTTATACAAATGCTTAATTCATTGATTCGTCCTAATAGCAAAGCATGTTGAGTAATTGGTAATTCACAACTAGTCTATGTGGTTCGACAACCTTTTCTCACTATTTCTAAACTTTTGACGACTGGTACACTTGCAGAAAGATTGACACACACGTACATATTTTAAAGTCAACAAGTTTATGGCGCCGTTGCCGGGGACTATTGGTTGAATATCGATAGTCTTGACGTGCTTGCTACTTAGGACACAATTTTTTTTAGTATAGTTGTTTGTTAATACTCATACTATTTTGTTTTGTTTTCCATTATTTATTCTTATAAATTTCATTCGTTTTCCAGTATCCCACGTGTATCTTTAATTTGTGGTTTATGCGAAAAGCTAAGGAAACTGATCTTTTGTTTGAACCAGAAATTGAAAGATTTTTGCAGGAGGAACTTGAAGGCAAATAAAGAAAATAAAGAGGCTATACCAAAAAAATAATACAGCAGCAAATATGGATTATACAAGGTGCAGGACACTTGAGGAGTGGTACGCTTCCAATGCTATGAGCTGTGGATACAGTATCGCACCACTAGTCATCTGTGATTACTGTGGAGGAGGACATCAAGCAGAGTATTGTGATGGCTCAGGTATGAACATTGAGGAACAAGCTCAAGTGAATTACATGGGAAATCCTCAAGGTAACACCTATTCCAACACAAACACTTATAATCCTCACCACGTAAAAACCATCCAAATTTGTCATATAGGAGCAATAATTTTCTGCAACCTAACTCTTCCTCATATGACCAGAATTTTAATCTACCTTTCAACTCAAACCATTCTAAATTCCCAACCAACCAACCTAGAAATGCTCAAAGAAGTCGTAACTTGAATCCTCGTTCCTAGAGAAGGATCTTTAACTTTAGAAAACATGTTCATGTCCTTTATGCAAAGGACTGAATCTATGTTCACAAATCAAGAAGCTTCTATTAGGAACTGAATCACAGATTGGCCGACTTTCCAAGCGAATCTCGAAAGAAGCCAAGGAAATCTGCCAAGTGATACTATTGTGACTTCAATGGAGAAAAGTGCAAAGCTAATACCACAAGGAGTGGTAAGGTGTTGGGAAATGAAACTGTAGAAATGAAAGGAGATGCAGTGGAGGTCGCATGTAAAGAGAAAGAGCTGCATGATCCAGAATTGAAAGAACAAGACATAGAAGAAAGAAGAGTCACGGATAGACAAGAGAAGGAAACATTTGGTGATTTAATTGTTTCTGCTAATCCTTCCTCTGTCTATACTGATTCTCATTTTATATGTGATGTAGGAGTAACTTCTAAAGAAGAAATACAAGTTGTTTCAGACCCTCCGCCTCACAGAAACCTTCATGTCCTAGTACCTAGTGGAGAATTGTCCATCAAGTTTCCTTGAACTCATACTTGTGAAGAGGATGAAGCACCAAAGGAATCAAAACAGCCACTAGGGAAGATTTCTTTACCATTTCATACTCTTTCTCCTTGCAAAAATATGAACAACACTAATGGTTTCACTTTAGATACTTATGGAATTAGAGCATGGACTATAATTGAGTTTGATAATTTAGACCTCTTAGTTGTTCCTAATGCCTTTTGCTCTTATGATGATGCATATTTTTCTAGGTCATTAGAGAAGTCATCAATGGAGGTCCAAATGCAAATTCCTATACTTAGTAGAGAATCAATGTCTACACACATTGCAAATGGAGTAGAGGATGATCTTGATACTTTCAAACACTCTAAACCTTTACTCTCTCTTTTAAATGGTGTTGTTGATATTGATGTTCAATATTCCACATGCTTTAATTTGTGCTGTAGATCAAGTGAAACATTTAAAATGTTCAAATTGGATGCCAATACTAAAGTGAACATATGGAAAATTATGATTATGGCATTCAAATTTTTCCTACCACCACCATGCACTAATCATAGAACATATCTGCACCATCAATCATTTGCACTAATCAATAATGACTTACATATAGTTGTAGATGATTGGATGATATTTGATCCTGGTGGATGTGTGTTCTGGTAGGTACAAAGGGCAGATTCATGGTGAATGAGCAGCTACAGCATTATCAAGGAAGCACCATTGAACAGCCACAGAGCAAGAGTTGGTACCACTTGCACCCACCCTGCTGCTTTGAGCGGCCGAGGGAGTTTTCTTTTCTCCCTCCACTCTTTTCCGTTCTATTTTCATTCATTTCTTGTCTATCCATTTTCTGTAAATGTCAAGCTAATGACATTAAAGAAGCGCTTGGTGGGAGGCAACCCATCCAATTGAAAGAAGTTTTCTGTAACTTCTTAATGTGATATACTTGTGAATAATTGAAAAGTTAGAAAAGCAAAAAGAAAAGAGAATTTGATGATCAGAGTAGAAGTGTAAATACATGAGTTAGGATAATAAATTTGATTCTTGAGTTGATTGATAAACAAGTAGATATAGGAATAAACATTTGAATTTACAGTGTTCTTGAGTCAATAAGAAATAAGAGAGGTGTGAGGTGTAATAACTTTAGTGAGAAAGTTGTGAGATTTCAATGCATGTTCATGATAGCTGTGATCCTTGTGCAGAGATAGACCACTTAGAAATAAAAAAGCCTTAGAGTATGTGCACAAGTTAGAGCAAACTACATTGAGAACATGCAAAGCAACCTCATTTATCACTACTAAGGACATCAATTTGCACCAAGACATGAAGATGAGTGAACCAAAAAGCAAGGCATCCCTGTGAAACGCGTCTTGGCGCATTGAAGAAAGAAAGGGTGGCGCGTTTGTGACCTGCTCTCGGCAAAAACGCGCCCTGGCGCCAATTGAAGGAAGAGAGGGGCGCGTTTGAGAGCTGCTCTCGGCACAAACGCGCCCTGGCGCGTTCTAATTAATAAGAGTGGCGCGTTCTGCACTTGGGTGCGGCATAAACGCGCCCTAGCGCGGATTAACTAAAGAGAGTGGCGCATTTACTGCGCCTTGACATAAGTGAGTGGCGAGCTCGCGCCTTGGCACAAAGAGAGGCGCGTTCACTTGTTCTTCCTCTTCTCCCATGTGCTTGTGTTTCCCAAGAGTGCAATCTCACTTTTAATCCAATTTCTACCTCACCACTCCGCATTACAAGTAGTTTTGAATTGATTCTTCACCCCTTCACCATAGATTTTCATGTTTATGCAATAATTTTCTGGGATTCTCATTTAGTGTTCTCAATTCACTTCGGCCCAAACAAGGTACGTTGTTCAATCTAGTGATTTCAACTTGTTTCCTTCATTGTTTAAGCTTCAATTGCATGATTCACATGATTGATTGAGATGAGGGTTCAAGAAAGGGTAGTTCGAACCCTAGATCCCCTTTTGTCACGAATTAATTGAAATTGGCTCAATTGAATGTGTTGCATGGCCTTGTTTTGATGATTGTTGATGAATAACATTGATTGCTTGTGAATGTATGGTGATAATTGTCTTGGAGATGCATTGTGCGAATCAATTGGTAAGAAATATGAGATACTCATTCATGTTCACCTAATGTTTGTTAAAATGCTTCAATAAAATTTTGAGTATGTTCTATATGCACACCACTAGTAAGCATGACCACATTTTAATAGCTTATGTATTCCCTTTGGCAATTCCCACTTAATTTCTATTTTGAACCACATTATAATTTTGATGAAGATGCATGCTCTTGTTAGTGATAATTGTTAGTTAAGTGCATGCATGTTTTTCTCATATACACTTTGGATTGTGTAGGTTCAATTGTTGAGAAATTATGTCTTCAAGCAACCAACCAACTGGCTCTTCTTCAAGGCAACCACGAACCAAAAATAAAGCTATTAAAGGACAAGCCCAAGAGAAGAAGAAGACCACAAAGAAAGCCAAGGCCACTCCAGAAATTCAAGAATATGATACTCACAGATTTAAATCACTGGAGAATGCAGAGGACTTTGCCTCCCGTTTTATAGCACGTGCAGTGCTAGTAGAGCGGAAATTCAACATGAGTATGGGCCTATACACTGATGAAAGAATTGGGGATCCTTCTCAACGTGCTAGTTACAAAGAAGTTTGCAATGAGATTTCTGGAAGGAGGTGGAATGGACTAGCCAACATTACATACCCGGCGTATCAAGAGTTAGTGCTAGAGTTCTACGCCAATTTGACAAGTAATGATGACGAAGAACGCTATGCATCCTATGTCCGGGGGAAGCAGATTTCTTTCTCACCTCAAGCCATCAACCAACTGTTATTAATCCCTTTCTTGGAAGGAAGGGATTGTATCTTCCAGTATAGAGCCGATAGCAAAGCCGAACCAAGCAAGGTAGATGAGTTATTATGTGAAGGTAAGGGAGCTTGGAAGGATAGCTTATGGCGCAACAACGGAGTTACTCATGTCAAAACTTCATCATTGTGTTTCAAGGCAAAAATCTGGTGGGCTTTTGTCTATGGGATTCTATTACCAATCCAGCACAGATCTTCCATCACAAAGAAGAGGGTTTGGTGCCTGTATAGTATAATGAAGGGTGAGTATCTCAATGTGGGTCTGACCATAGCCAATGAGATTCACACATTGCACTTGCAAAAACAGGGATCCCTGTCTTATGCAAGTATCATCACTCATTTGTGTATGAGGTGGAGTTTCAACTGAGGGTTTGATCCCTATGAGACCGGGTGCCACATTAGATGTGAAATTCACCAAAGGAGAGCCCAGTACAACCAAAGCCACACCAGAAGCACTGCCCACTTCTAGAGGCAACGCTACATCAAAGTCCAAAGGTAAAACTCCAATGGCAGAAGCTTCAGCTACTGCTGCAGATCGGCAAAAGTTATTGAGACATCTGAGGGTAGTTCAAGAAAATATTAGAAGGATTCACGAATCCAATAAGACTTGCATTGCACTTGAGCCCCTCATGAGAAGTTTAGCTGCCCAAATGAATCTGCCAGTAGAGAAGTTGACGCCATTCAAACCACTTAGCAGTGAAATGATTGAAGATTTGATGAGGTTTGAAGAGTTTTCTGAGGACTATGAAAGTGAAGCACCGAATGAGGGACAAGATGATGATGGTGAAGAGGTTGATGGTGACCATAATGAAGATGCAGAGGAGAGTACTGAGGAGAGAGAGGATGAAGAGGATGCGGCAGAAGATGAGGATTGATTTCCTAGTTTAATATTTCTGTTTAAGTTTTTGGTTAATGTAGCTTAATTAGACTATTTTACTGTCTTTTTAGTTCATGGTACTGTATTTGACTTTTATTTGACTTTTAGTTGAATATAATTTGATTGTTATTTTACTGTCTTGTAGTTTGTGTTGTTTTTGTGAAAATTGATTAGATGCTGGAACATTGATGGAGAATCATGGAAAATTTTGACACTTGATCCAGAACTTTGAACAATTTGGCTGGTCTTCAACAGGGAGCACTTTTATACTCTTTGGATGCTAACTGTTAATTCATGATTGTTAGAGTATATGCCTTGTTTTGTTGCACCATTTTATGAAGGTTAATTACATTTAGTATAACATTGACTTTGTAGTCCAGTAGAATGAATTTTTTGGCACTTAGGTTCAATTTGAGGTTCTATGACAAAGTTGCATGTTTTTCAAAATGTTTGAAGAGTTACTGTATGAGAACTCTAGCATGACAACTTTCTGGATTGAGACATGATTGATGAACTTAGCAGTGCTATGCAATGATTAATCCTGGATAAGAATTTGAGCCTCCAACATGATTCTTTCTTGAGTGTTTTACCATCTGAAGTGTGTGTTCTAGAACTTGCTTTAACTCTTGGTCAAAATTGCATACATTTAGGATTGGACATAAATGATAAAGGCATTTCTTTCTTGTAGCCTTGAGCCAAAATAAGCCTGAACCTTAACATTATCCATTGCTAGCCCCTTTGAGCCTGATTTGACCCTTTCTTTCTTGGTTACTTAAGCTCATTATAAGCCTAATTAAGTGAAAAACCAATAGTCCTATCACTGGAACTTTGAGTGTATTGAGTGTATTGGTTTCTTTGCTTAGATGATAGGTTTCAAGATTAAGTTTGGGGTTGAGATTCTGGAGTGCATGAGTAGTTGTTGACTTGAGGACAAGTCAAATTCTAAGTTTGGGGTTGTTGGGTTACTTTGGTGAAGTTTGTGAATAATAGATAGTTGTATATGGTGCATTCTCTATTTTTTTTTCTCATGCATACAGTATAATGCATACCATGCAAAATTTTTGTTTTTCTTCTTGTGATATCAATGAGTGAGACTACTCAAGAAAAGCAAAGTGGCAAAAACAAAGAGAAAAGCAAGAAACTGAAAAGAAAGAAAAAGGAAGAAACAGAACAAAATGACAAAAGTTATGAGAAATGAGGTGTAGAAAGAAAAAGAGAGCAAAAAGTAGAAAGAAAGCAAAAAGAAAGAAAAAGAAGCAGAAGAAAATGCAGTTTAAAAGCAAAAGAATAAAGGAACAAAAGGAAAACAGAGTAGTCTCATAAGTTGTTTATGTTACTCATTGTGAGTTTCTGTTTTGTTTTTGAGTTTTCTTCTGTCCATCATGAGTTCATGCATAGCATATAGGTTTTAACTTTTACTCTTTGAGTTCCTGTGAATATGTAGCCAGTAACCTTTCTTTTTAACCCACCTTTACCTAAGCCCCATTACAACCCTGAAAAGACCTTTTGAGTGTTCAATCTCTATTTGAAGGCAGTGGAGATTTTAGAGTCATTGTAAGCCTATGGTAACATACCTTTTGATTGGTGATATTGAGAGAAACACAAGCCTAAACACTTGAGAGATTGAGGGCAAACACTTAACTGGAGAGGACTTTGCTGATGTTGACTAAAATACATTTTTTCATGCCAATCTATGTTTGTTGCTTATGCTTGATGAATTATGCAGTGCTTGATAACATTTTGAGTTCATGTCCAACTTTCATAGATAAATTGAGTTGGCTTAAGGAGTTAAGAACTGCATAAGGCATTTTCAATGGCTGATTGAGCTTAGTGTTATACCCTGCTTATTGACCCTTGTAATAATGGATTCTATGTTTGCTTGAGGACAAGCAAAGCTTTAAGTTTGGGGTTGTGATAAGTGCCAAATTATACATATTCTTCTAGGTGTTTTAAGCTCATTTCCATTCAATTTTGCTAGGTTTAGCTATAGTTTAGATAAAGAAAACAATGAAAATACCATGTTTGCTTAATGTTAGTTCTTGAGTCAGTGTTTTGTTAGTTTTACAAGTTTTCTTGAGTTTTTAAGTCATCTTAATCATTCTTTGTTGATTTAGGTTCATTGAAGAGAAGCTTGGAATGAAAACCATGGACATAAAATAAAGAGGCCATCAAGAGGAACAAGAATGGGAACCCAAGTCAACAATTCAGAGTAAGCTATGGTACAAGATTGGTCCTCCACACCTGTCAAGAAGCGCCAGGGCGCTCCAGGGTGGCGCACTCATGCCCTGCTTGCGGTAGAAACGCGCCAGGGCGCGCTCAGGGGCGCGCTCATGCCATCCCCACTTATTCAAACGCGCCAGGGCGCGATTTCACTTAATGCAGAGCGCGTCTCACGACTTATGAAAGCTCAACTGAAGGAATCGTCCGTAAGAACTCTTGTTCCGTCTTATGGAGTTGCTTCGTCTGTGCTTGCCTCTTCTAAGTTGCTTTGTCTGTGCTTGCCTCTTCTAAGTTGCTTCGTCTGTGCTTGTGTCATCTGAGTTGTTCAGTCTGCGCTTGCTTCATCTGTTCCGTCTGTACTTGTTTCGTCTGAGTCTCCAAATTGATGCTTTCGCCTGTAGTTCATACAGACGATACAACAAACCAAGACAGACGATATCAAGACAAGTAAACCAAGACAGACGATACAACGAACCAAGACAGACGATACAACAAGTTCACCAAGACAGACGATACAACAAACCAAGACAGACGATATCAAGACAGACGATACAACAAGTTAACCAAGACAGACGATACAACAAGTTCACCAAGACAGACGATACAACAAGTTTATACAGACGATACAACTAGTGCAAATACTGTTTGTTTTTTATGGACAAACGCGCCAGGGCGCGCACAAGGGCGCGTTCATGCTTTCTTCTCCGTTCAAAACGCGCCAGGGCGCGTCTCTCTTAAGTGGGTGGCGCGATTTCTGGTTCTATATATACCTGTTGGGCGCGAAAATAAGGGGGGAACTTCATAATTCAGTTTTCTGTTAGCTTCCTTTGCACGCTTCTCTTGTTTTCTCTCTTATCCACTTCGTTTTCCTTCCTCCTCCATAAAACCAAGGAGATTCTTGAAGATTTGGAGCTTGTGGAAGCAAGATCTAAGGCTTCATGGAGTGCTTCTTGTGTTTGATTTCTATTTTCCTTCTTTCTTTTCTCATTTCCATGTTAGGTTAGATTTCTAGGTTAGGAAAGGGGATTTTGATTCTGTAACTCTTGTAATGAATTTCTTATGTTAATTCAAGTGTAATTTCACCGAATTGATTGATCTCTTCCCTGCTTAATGCTTATTCTTGAGATCTAATTCATGAAATTCAAATAGAGATAGGAATATTAATATTTGATTGAATTGAACTATTTCTTAAGGATTTGTATCTCGTGTCAGCTATGCCTTCAGAAGATTGATAGTTGAAGTAGGAGAGGAAGTGTATCACTATAGTAATGCATGAGTCTAGGGATAGAACTTGCATATTATGAGATGTTATAACGAGTTCATCTGTTCGCTTCTTGAATGATTTTCTGTTTTTACCTAAGGAATTAGGGATTATAGTGGTCATTCAAAGGGACTAAAGACCTAGGAATAGGATTAGTCTACGGTATCACGAATTCTAGTCTCCAATTGAGTGATATTTGCTGAATTGATATAGGAAGTAGTTACTTGAGAGAAGAATCAATTGAACCAATTCCCTAACTATTTTTATCATCTTTGAAACTTAAACATTTACTTGCTTTCTTTACTTTACAGTATTGCTTTATTTTTCACAATAGCTTAGTTTTATACAAATGCTTAATTCATTGATTCGTCCTAATAGCAAAGCATGTTGAGTAATTGGTAATTCACAACTAGTCTCTGTGGTTCGACAACCTTTTCTCACTATTTCTAAACTTTTGACGACCGGTACACTTACCGAAAGATTGACACACACGTACATATTTTAAAGTCAACACTTCCCACATTTCGGGATTTTTGAGCAAGCTCGTGAAGAAAGAATCCTTGTGAAGCTCGATTCCTTGTGCTTGCAAGTGCTCAATCGTAGGACGAATACCTTCATCTTTAAATCCAGCAAAACGGAAAAATATATCACGAGTCAAAATCATAGGTTTGCCCTTTACCTCGGAGATTACCGTTTCGGTGGCTTGGTGTGGTCGGAGGTTGGAGTAGAAAACTCTCACTAGATCGAGGTATATGAAACCCTTCAAACCAACAAACTTCTCAAGGTTCTGATCTCGGAGCAAAGAGTGAAATGTGAACCCTTGTGCATCCAGCCATCGGAGGTCCAAAATCTTCGCCGGAACGAGTTCCTTGTTGGCGAAATCTCCATAGAAGCGTGATTCTTGTGCAGTAGAGGTGAACCACGGGTTGATTGGGCGTGCCACGACTTCTCCCGGAGATGTGGGTTCCTTCCTCTTGGAAGAGGATTCACCCTTCTTCGATCGGGGCGAAACTCTTGGCTTAGGCTTGTGACCTACGTGCTTGATCCGTTTGCCTCGTCCTTGTTCTTCCATTGATGGTGGTGGTGGAGAAGATGAAGAAGATGAAAGGGGGTTTTAGGGTTAGAGAGAGAAAGAGATTTTTAGGGTTTGTGAGATGTGTGGAATGGAGCCCAAAACCTGAAAATCACTTATAAAAACTCCACAATTGAGGTTAGATTCAATGAACAAAGTATTGGACTCTAAGAAATTGTAATCGATTAGGCCCAAAACCATGAAAAACACTTGAAAACCCCTTTCAGCAGCGAAGGTAATCGATTACCCATACGTGGTAATCGATTACTCCCGTGAGTAACCAATTTGCTTTGAAAACAGGGGTCGTGGTAATCGATTAACCAGGCAAGGTAATCGATTATTCCAGAAGCCTAAAAACTGGAAAATCAATTTTTGAAATCGTGGTAATCGATTACCAAATGGGGTAATCGATTACTCCAGAGAGTAATTCACAAAAGAGGTTTGAAATCAAGCTAGGTAATCGATTGAAATACAATGGTAATCGATTATCTATATCAGAAAGATTGAAAACACTTGATTTCACATGTTTTGAAAGAGAATTGGTCATGAATATGTAATGTAATGAACTCATACCTTGTTGGAGTACTATGAATGATCCAACTTACCATACTTAGAGAATTCATGAGAGATGTTCCTCACTTAGTATACCAAGATTGGTTCTAAGTTTGAAGAATCTCTCCTTAGGTAGAGCTTTGTAAAGATATCCACGAGTTGGTTCTCCGTTTCAATGAACTCCACTTCACAGTCACCTTTCTCAACATGATCCCTTATGAAATGATGACGCACCTCAATATGTTTTGTTCTTGAGCGCAAAACTGGGTTCTTCGTGATACTGATTGCACTTGTATTGTCACACTTGATAGGAATGTGATCAAGCTTTAGTCCAAAATCCTCAAGTTGTTACTTCAACCAAATGGTTTGAGCACAACAGCTACCCGCAACCACATACTCTGTTTCTGCTGTTGATAGAGCAACACATGCTTGTTTCTTGCTGTACCATGAGACTAAGCTTTCTCCAAACAAGTGACATACACCACTCGTGCTCTTTCTATCTGTTTTGCAACCTGCAAAATCTGAATCACTAAAACCGACTAGAGTAGGGGACGTACCTTTGGGATACCACAAACCACAGTTCATTGTTCCTTTGAGGTACTTCAGGATTTTCTTCATAGCAGTCATGTGTGATTGTTTTGGTGCAGATTGAAATCGCGCACAAACACAAACACTGAACATTATATCCGGTCTGCTCGCTGTGAGATACAAGAGTGATCCAATGATCCCTCTGTACTTTGCTTGGTCTACTCCTAGTCCTGTAGTATCATTATCTAAAGAGAGATTAGTTGACATAGGGATATTTGAGATCTTACAACTCTCCATGTCGAATTTCTTCAGCAATTCTTTAGTGTACTTCGCTTGATGTATAAAGATTCCTTCTTTCAGTTGCTTGACTTGCAGTCCTAGGAAGAATTTGAGTTCTCCCATCATAGACATGTCAAACTCACCCTGCATGCTAGCCACAAATTCTTCACACAGAGATTGATTAGTTGATCCAAAAATGATATCATCAACATATACTTGGACCAATAAAATACTATTAGACTTCCTCCTAATGAAAAGAGTTTTGTCAACATTACCTCTGTTGAACCCTTTTGACAAAAGAAATTTACTTAACCTTTCATACCATTGTCTGGGGGCTTGCTTCAGACCATAGAGGGCCTTCTTTAGCTTGTACACATGCTCAGGGTAACTGAAGTTAGTAAAACCAGGAGGTTGTGAAACAAAGACTTCCTCGTTGATGTAGCCATTTAAGAACGCACTTTTAACATCCATCTGAAACAGCTTAAAATCATGAATGCAGGCAAAAGCAAGTAATACTCTTACAGCTTCTAATCTAGCAACAGGGGCATATGTTTCATCAAAGTCTATTCCTTCTTGTTGATTATAACCCTTAGCTACTAGTCTTGCCTTATTCCTAACCACAATTCCATTCTCATCTAGCTTATTCTTAAACATCCATTTTGTTCCAATTAGATTCATATCTCTATTAAAAGGTACTAATTCCCAAACGTCATTCCTTTTAAATTGATTTAACTCCTCATGCATAGCATTCATCCAAAATTCATCATTTATAGCATCATCAACACAAGAGGGTTCATATTGAGATACAAACGCATAATCATCACAGAACATATTATGGGAGGATCTAGTGGATACTCCCTTATGGATGTCACCAATGATGTTGTCAAGAGATAAATCCCTTGGTTTCCTCCATTCTCTTGGAAGATTATGAGAAAAGGTTGGTGGATCTTGCTGTACTTGTGGTTTGTTACTACTGTCTTCACCTGTGTACTCATCATCATCAACAAAAACACTTCCCTTTTGGGGATGGTTAGATTCATCAAACTTTACATGCATAGATTCTTTAATGCACATTCTCTTTTTATTGAAAACTCTGCATGCTTTACTTGTTGATGAATACCCAATAAACACTCCCTCATCCGCCTTGGCGTCAAACTTACCAAGAGGCTCTTTGCCATTATTCAGTACAAAACACTTGCACCCGAATACCCTAAAATGAGACATATTGGGCTTCTTGTCCTTATAGAGTTGATAGGGGGTTTTTTTTAAAATAGGACGAATCAGAATTCTGTTTAGAATATAGCAAGCAGTGGAAACTGCATCAGCCCAAAAGTGTTTAGGCAGAGCACTCTCACTCAACATAGCTCTAGCTAGTTCTATTAAAGATCTGTTTTTCCTCTCAACAACCTCGTTTTGTTGCGGAGTTCTTGGAGCGGAAAAGTTGTGATCGATTCCATATGTTTCACAAAATTTTTCAAAAGGTTCATTTTCAAATTCTCCTCTATGATCACTCCTAAGGGACTTGATTTTCAAATCTTTTGCATTTTGTATCCTTTTGGCAAGAATTTTAAAAACTTTGAAGGTGTTGTCTTTACTTGGTATAAATGCAACCCAAGCAAAACGAGAGTAGTCATCTACTAGAACTAGTCCATATAGGTTTCCACCCAAACTAGCAGTTCTAGAGGGACCAAAGAGATCCATGTGCAGTACCTCAAGTGGTCTAGAAGTTGAAACAACATTTTTGGTTTTAAAGGAGCTTCTAGACTGCTTGCCCTTCTGGCATGCATCACATAGGCCTTCTCTATTGAACCTCAAGTCAGGTAACCCTTGCACTAGGTTCTTAGATGAAAGCTTATTCAGCTGATGAACATCAATATGAGCTATACGTCTATGCCAAAGCCATGATAAATCATCGTTTGACGTAAGACATGCATGATATGATGATGAATGATCAAGTTCAAGGATGTAGATGTTACCATGTCTCTTACCGACCATTAATACCTCACTCGAGTCACTGCTATTGATCTTGCAACAACCATTATCGAATGATACTTGATAACCTTTGTCACATTGTTGGCTAATACTCAGAAGATTGAATTTTAAACCTTCCACAAGTAGTACATCTTTAATCACAGTGTTGGATTTGTCTCCAACAGCACCTATACCCAGTATTTTCCCTTTGTTTTTATCTCCATACACTACTGAACCAGTTTCTTTTGATTTGAAGGAGATAAAATTGCTCTTGTCACCAGTCATATGTCTTGAGCAGTCGCTATCCAAGTACCAAGTTGAGTGTTTGGCTCTCAAGCATACCTACACAGAAAAAGATATCACTTTGTTTTTGGTACCCAAGACTTGTTGGGTCCATTAGTGTTAGAGTTGTGACTATCTTTCCTAATCCATTTAAACAACCCACTAGTTATTCCTTCCTTCCTAATCATGCAATTATAAGAGTTATGTCCAGATTTCATACAATAACTACATGAGAAAGTTATGTTTTTGCTGGTTTGTCTAAATGCAAAGAACTTCATGTTATTCTTTTTCAAGGAGACATCAAAAGACTTACACTTTGAACAGGGTAGTTTCAAGGCATCATTTTCCTTTTTCAAACTTTGAACATCAGTTTTCAAAACAGAAATATCATTTTCCAAATCAGTAATTTTGTTTTTCAAAACCTTGTTCAACTTGCCTAGTTTTTCAGCTTCCTTGTAAAGTTCACAAAAAGCAGTTTGCAGCTCATCATAATCAAAAGTAGATGAGTCGGAATCACTTACCTCATCATCGGATGTTGGATTAGCCATGAGACACAAATTTGCTTCTTCATTATCACTCCCACTAGAGGTTGAGGATTCATTCTTTTCCCAAGCTATGTATGCCTTTTTCTTGCGAAATCTGTCCTTCTTGGACCGTTCCTCATGTTCTACTCTTCTAGGCTCACTGCTGTTACTTTTCTTCATGTTGGGGCACTCTGATTTGTAGTGACCCACCTTTCCACACTCATAACAAGTGACCTTTGAAGATGAACTCTCATACCTCTTGAAGCCTTTTCTGGAATTGTTGAATCTCCTTTTATCGTTGTTCCTCTTCATGAACTTTTTGAATTTCCTTACCATGAGATTCATATTTTCCTGTTCAGATTCACTACCACAGCTTGACGCGTCGCTCTCACTAGTTGTGTCTTCCATCTTGAGTGCTAGACCTTTGGCTTTCTTATCTTTTTGTTCCTCATCAGCAATACGGGACATATCCATTTCATACTCCCTCAACTTACCAAATAACTCTGCACTTGTCATCAAGGCTAGGTTCTTTGATTCAGTGATTGCTGTGACAGTTGGTTGCCATTTTCTGCTCAAGGATTTCAGCACCTTCACATTGACTTCTTCCTCAACGAAGATCTTTCCAAGTCCTTTGAGATGGTTCACGATGTGTGTGAAACGTTTCTGCATATCCATCACGGACTCACCTTGTGCCATTCTGAAAGTTTCGTACTTTTGGATCAAGGTATTCTTCCTTGCCCTTCGTACTTCAGCGGTTCCTTCGTGTGTGACCCTTATTAGATCCCAAGCTTCTTTGGCTGTGTAGCAAGCAGAAATTCTGAAAAATTCATCGAATTTAAAAGCAGAATGTATGATGTTTAAAACCTTAGCATCGTTTTCAGCTCTCCTAATTTCTTCTTGTTTCCATCTCTCAAATGGTTTTTCAATCTCATTCCCATTTTCTATGTATGTGGGGACCTTGAAATCAGTCACAACCGCTTGCCAAATGCTTCTATGTACAGACTCCATAAAGATTTTCATCCTCACTTTCCAAAACGGATAGTCATCACCACAAAACAGAGGAGGTCTGTTAATAGAGGCACCTTCAGCGAATGGTAATTGATTACCGGCCATTCTAAGGAACTATGGATCAAAATCTAGAGCAACCTACTAGATAAAGCTCTGGTACCAATTGATGGTCCCTATGTGTGAATCTAGAGGGGGGGTGAATAGATTCTAGTTCCATTATAGCCCAATTTCGCGAGTTTCTAATTCCTTTTAATTCAAACAAACCTATTCTTGATTACCTATCAATAGATGAGACAGATAAACAGGAAATATCAAAGATACACAGCGGAAATACCAAAAGGAATAATCAGAAACACGTTAGTAATCAATATGCGTCGTAATCCATATCAGTATCTAACCGTTCCAGTTTTAGTTGATTACCGAGTCAATTACCGAGTCAGTTACTGAACAAATTGCAGAAATTAAATCGTGATACAGCAATGTAAGGTAAACGATAAAGAGAATAAGGGAGAAGAAGAGTGCACAGTGATTTATACTGGTTCAGCCCACTGCCTACATCCAGTCCCAACCCAACAACTGTTGCGATCGGTTTTCCACTATCAAATGATCCCTTTTGTGTTCTTTTACATTCACTTTGCAACAAGCAACACAAAAACGAAATCAAAACACCCAAAAACCTGTCCTTTAACCCAAAAAACAGTTCTTCCCTGACCTTGGAACACCCAAGATCAAACCTTTGAGAACACACTTCTCAAAGACCTTTACTTTATCCAGAGAGACCTCTCTCCTAGAGTAATAACCCAGAAATCAAAAAGGTAAACAAAAGATCAGTTTAGAAAACACCTGGAGTGTAGATCTGATCACAAAAGATAACACTGTGAATGCCACCCAGTCAGAGAAAAGATCAAGTTTGCCTTTTCTTTATGAAAACTTGATGAACTCTTGAAGTTCTTTATGGGTTTCTTGGAAAAGATGATGAACTCAGTTTTTAGAGAATATGAAAGTGTATGAACTTTTCTAAAACTTATGTTCCAAGATCTTTTGTTAATTTTCGAGAAAAGAGTATTTATATGTTCAATTAAAAACTCAATTTAGGCAACTTAATGATTTTCTGATAGGGGTAATCGACTGCCAGAAGCTGGTAATCGATTAAACCAGTGAGCAAGGGTTTCTAGGGTGATTTTGGCAAATGGTAATCGATTAACCCGAAGGGGTAATCGATTACTCCAGTGGCAAATGCATTCCCACACTCTGTTACCTACTGTTGGTAGTTGATTACCTGCTGTTGGTAGTTAGCTACCTTCTGTTGGTAATCTATTACCTCAGTTGGTTACCAAATACATTTTCAAAATATTTTAGAGAGGGAAATCAAACATTTGACACATAAGAAATCACACAAGATTGCCAAGCTCTCCAGGGCATTAAAACAAAGAAAAACCACATACATGCCTAAACTAAACAATCAATACATAGGAAACTCCTAATTACCTTTCATCTAAGAAAACCAAAATTACATAGCATCAAAAGCAAAACACCAAGAGAGACACCAAAGCATCTTCAAGCTTTAAATCCAACAGAGGGAGTAATGTGGACGAATTCCTGGACAATGTGGTCTTGTCCATGGAAGAACAATCCCTAGAGTATGTCCTAGTCCCACATACTCTGTTTGGTTCATAGGGATTGTGAAGGTGAACGGATCATGACTATCAATGACATCCAAGTGCCAATGATCGCAGTCTCTTGGCTCATAAACTTTGGAGGTAGCGTCTCCATATCTGCAATGGTGAAAGGCAGGTGCATTAAGCTCATGTTGAACCTTCCATTTGATATTTTCTTTGATAGAATGTGTGGTTCATAGCCAAGTGTTGGTCCTTCAATCAACAGCCTAGCAAGATGATCCTTGTACCCAGCAATGTTCTCCAAACCTTTGATGTTCAGTTGTACCAGCTCATCCCAAGACAGACGCTTCAGCTAGTCGTGTTGCTTATCAGGGGAATATTTTACATCATCTTTGAAGTCCTTTAGCTTCAAGGGTTGGGGAAAAATGATGGGATTGACAAATCTCCCAAGTTGAAAACTCTTCTTTCCTCTGTAGTGATAAGGGTTCTTCAACTCGATGTAGGGAGTGTCCTCAATAAAGCAGTCTTCATTATCCGCAAAATAGCCATCAATTGCGGATTCAGACGGTTCTTCATCACTAAGATCAGAGACATCTTCAGTCTGATCTTTTAGTAACCAATCTGGTTTGATTGGTCTTTCTGCACAAGAGCTTTCAGCAAATCTCTTCATGACTAATTCGTTGAGAAATGAATAGTCTCTCTTATGCTTCAGTGGAAAATCTTCTGGATTCAGCAACTCAGCATGCGATCTTACCAAAGGCTGAACTAGCCTTTTTATTTCCACATGTTTCTCATCAGACGAAGAACATGTGTCATCATCAATGATGACCATAGACAGAATCTTCATCATCTGTAAGCAGGAAGGTATTGTCTGATTAAAGGCAGCATTGAGAGGAGACGCAACAATAGGGTCAATGCTAGCACTCCTATGTTCGTCTTGGAGTAAGGATTCTGAAACCTCCATGGTTCGAGCCTCTTCATTTAACATGGTCTCCAATTCCTCTGCTAGTTGGGCATTGTCATTCTGAATCTGGGCGGTTTCTTCACTATTCATTCCCTCTGAAGTTGCTGGTGCAGGAGCAGCTCCAGACGATCCAATGCCTCTGATGCTTTCTTGGAACAAATGTTCCCTTTCAGCTTCAAGCATAATAGAGACTCTTCTAGCCTCTCTTAATTGCTTAGCTTCGTCTATCTCGCCAACAATGACAGACACAAGCCTCTACTTCTGCTTCAACTTTTCCTTGCCTTTAGCAGGCCTTTGTAGAGCAATCTCCCTCGCTCTCAGTTGTCTTCCTTTGATTTTCTTCGTCTATCAAGATTCTAACAGACGGAGCATCCTTAGATGCTTTAATTACCCCTTCATCTTCACTAGGGGAAACTTCTTTTTCTTGTGTCTTGGACGCAACATGTTTTATTCTTATGTTCCTTTTTCTTTTGAGGGGTTCAACAACAACATCCTCAAAAGGAACTTCGTTATGGTGGACAGGCGGTTGAAACGATGGGATTAGTGTTTAAGTTTTGTGTTTGGGCTTCAGAGCCGCTTGGTCTAGCACGCTTGATGCGATCTCTGTGAGGGTGTTCTTGGGTCATAAGAGAGAGAGATTCTTCTTTTCCACTTTTGACATGAAAGAAATTTGGGGGTAGACGCATCTTCGCAAAGGTGTTTCCTTTAACTTCTTTCCCTTCATTGTGCCACACTACTCCAGTGGCATCAAAACCTTGATTGATGATGATTTGAGAGAAGAGAGTAGCGTAAGGAATGCTGCTCTTCCTTCGAATATTTCTATTCTTCAGAGCGCTCACCCAATGATCTAGGATGATGTGAGGTAGGCTCATCTTCACCTTCCTAAGACAGTAGAACATGCAGAAGCGGTCTCGGTGGCTCACATTGTCCCTTGAGCTTGTTCGAGGCATGAAGAAGTTGTAAAGGAGATTGTGGATGACTCTGCATGTTGGGTAGAGGTTCCCAGATCTAAAAAATTTGGAATCTTCAGGGTCGCAAGCCTTTCCATAAAGCATTTTATCAACATGCTCCTCAAACTCGATCTTTATCCAATCTGCACTGTAGGAGTGACCTCCAGCTTTGCACTTCCCAGCCTCAGCGATGGTTTCAGTAGTGATGATGTACTCCTTGCTATCAATGGTGCCAACGATACCATCATCGAATTCTTTGGCATCGCTCTAGAACTCAGCATAAGCCTCCATCATCCATGGACCCTTCCATTCAGCGAAGTCCATCCATCCATTAAAAGACAACATCTTTGACACTCGGTTTGATACACCTTCGAGTGTGGATTTGGCAACCCACTTGCTTGGTAAGAAAAGATCTTTCGCGAAGAAAGTCTCTTCTGAAGTCTTGGTTTTCTTGGCGGCCATTTTCTAGGTTTGAAAAAGAAGGATTTTTGTGAGTATTAGATTTTTAGAGAGAAGATAAAGTTTCAGAGAAGATAAAGTTTCAGAGAATATAGAATACTGTAAAGAGTTAAAAGAGTAAACTTTGCAATATTTATAGTCAAAGATTAAAACGATTATAATTCATTAGATGAAAGAAGTTGAAACTGTCCCTGATTTGACGTGGCTTCATGATTGCCTTTTTAATGATTGATTTGACATCTGCAATTCACTGCGCGTGCTTCTCAACATCCTAGAATGGTGCAATAAATGACAGACACATTTAATGTTTCATTTATTTTGTCCCTGTACACTTAACTTTAAATTAGTTAAATAATAACCTTATGTCTATTGAATTTCCTCAGACTGATTCAACTTGATCAGACACAATGTTTCATCTTAGCTTGAATAAATTAGACAGATGAAATAGACAATTAAAAGGCACCAGACGAAATAACTCGTCAATTAAAGAAACAATTCCCAAATTTTCTTTAATGAAGTTAAAACGATTTTCGTCTAAAGCTTTTGTGAAAATATCTGCCCATTGAAAGTCAGTTTGAACAAATTGTATATCAAAAACACCTTTTTGAACATAATCTCTTATAAAATGAAATTTGATTTCAATATGTTTGGCTTTTGAATGTTGAATAGGGTTTTTGCTTAGATTAATTTCACTTGCATTATCACAAAACACTGGTATTTGGGTCTCAAACCTAGAGTAATCCTCAAGTTGATGTTTTACCCAAAGTAATTGTGAACAACACCCAGCTGCAGCAATATACTTCGCTTCAGTGGTTGAGAGTGCAATAGAATTTTGCTTCTTGTTTGACCAAGAGATGAGTGATGTGCCAAGAAATTGACATTCACCACTTGTGATTTTCCTTTCCACTTTATCTCCAGCATAATCAGCATCGCAATAGCCACTGAGATTAAAATCACTGTTTTTCTTATAAAACAAAGAGAGATTAGTAGTTCCAATAAGATATCTCAAGATATGTTTTACAGCTTGCAAATGAGATTCCCTAGGATCAGATTGAAAACGTGCACATAGACAGACACTAAACATAATGTCAGGTTTACTAGCAGTGAGATAGAGTAGAGAGTCAATCATACCTCTGTATACCGTCTGATCCACGGTCTTACCTGATTCATCCTTGTTGAGGCTTGCACCAGACGAATGCATTGGTGATTTCATAGGCTTAGCATTCTCCATTTTGAACTTCTTTAGAAGCTCCTTGGTGTACTTCTGTTGATGAATGTAGATACCTTGTTTCGTTTGTTTGATTTAAAGTCCTAGGAAGAACTTTAATTCTCCCATCATACTCATTTCAAACTCATCCTGCATTATCTTAGAGAAATCCTTACACAAGGATTCGTTAGTTGCTCCAAAGACTATATCGTCTACATAAATTTGAACAATGATAAAATCCTTAGAAACACTTTCTTGAAGAGAGTTGTATTAACCTTTCCTCTTGAAAAACCATTTTTAAGAAGAAAAAAACTCAGTCTTTCATACCAAGCTCTAGGAGCTTGTTTAAGACCATAAAGTGCTTTCTTAATTTGAAAACATGATCTGGTTGAGATTGACTCTCAAAACCAGGAGGTTGTTTAACATACACTTCATCTTCAATAAAACCGTTTAGAAATGCACTTTTCACATCCATTTGATATAGAACGATATTCTTGTGAGCAACAAAAGCAAGTAAAATTCTAATTGCTTCTAATCTAGCTACAAGTGCAAATGTTTCAGTAAAATCAATACCTTCTTGTTGGTTATAGCCTTGAGCTACTAACCTGGCCTTGTTTCTTACAACTTTTCCGGCTTCATCAAGCTTATTTCTGAATACCCATCTCGTTCCAATGATGTTTTTATTCCTTGGTCTTTCCACTAGAGTCTATACATCATTCCTTGTGAACTGGTTCAGCTCTTCTTCATAGCTAAGATCCAATCATTATCTTATAGAACTTCTTCAATATCTTTGGGCTCTATATCAAACACAAGAGCGTATCTAGAAACATCTCTCAGTCTAGATCTGGTTTAAACTCCTTGATGTCTATCTCCAATGATCAGATCTTCAGTGTGGTTTGAGGCAAACTTCCAAGTTCTGATAGGAACATGATCATCTTGGTGTTGAAGAGCAGACGAAGAAGGTTCGTCTGTGCTGGGAGATGTCCTTTCATATATGCTTGTATCTGAGCAAGGTTGGACAGACGAATCAGCTTCTTGACCAGAGGGAGTTATCTGCAAGTTATCTTCCAAGTCTGATATTTCTTTATCAGCATTTGAGTTATCTTGGAATTTTACATGAATAGATTCCTCCATAATTTGCGTTTTAGAGTTAAAAAATCTATAGGCTTTAGAAGTATTAGAATATCCAAGTAAAAATCCTTTCACAACCTTTGAATCAAACTTGCCAAGTTGATCCTTAGTATTTAAAACAAAACATTCATATCCAAAAGGATGGAAGTATGAAATGTTGGGTCTTCTTCCTTTCCGTAGTTCATATGGAGTCTTATTCAATATTGGTATTCTGTTTTGAATATAACAGGAAGTATTAATTGCTTCTGCCCAATAATATTTTGGAAGAGAGCTTTCATGCAACAAAGTTCTAGCCATTTCTTGAAAGGTACAATTTTTCCTTTCCACAACCCCATTTTGTTGAGGATTTCTTGGAGACGAAAAATTGTGAAAAATACCATTTTCAAAACAGAAGGCATTGAACTCAGAATTTTCAAATTCTATTCCATGATCACTCCTAACATACGCAATACAAATTCCTTTTTCTTTTTGAACATGTTTACAAAATATTTCAAAGACACTGAATGACTCATTTTATGGGCTAGGAAGTATACCCATGTAAATCTAGTATAATCATCCAAAATTACAAATCCATATCTCTTTCCTCCAAGACTTTCTGTTTGAGTAGGTCTGAAGAGATCAATATGTAACAGTTCTAAGGGTCTTGTCGTGGAAACAACATTTTTAGATTTAAAAGAAGTTTTAAGTTGTTTCCCATGCTGACAAGATTCACGCAGACGATTAGATTTCCAAGATATTTTTGGCAAACCTTTCACAAGATCTATTTTAGAAATTTTTGAAATGTACTTAAGACTTAGATGTCCAAGCTTTTTGTGCCAAATATCTCGTTCATCGTCTGCTGAAATCAAACATGTTACATTCTAATCACTAAGGTCAGAAAGGCAAACCTCATAGAGATTGTTCTTTCTTTTCCCAACAAACAGAATGGATTTGTCTTTGTTCTTGACTATACACTCATTAGAGTTAAAAGCTACTTCATATCCACTGTCACAAAATTGACTTATGCTAAGTGTTGACTATTTTTAGTCACACTTCAGCAAGTGTACCGGTCGTTACAAGTTTAGAAAAAATGAGTTAAGGTTGTCGAACCACAGAGACTAGTTGATGAAGTATCGAATACTCAACATGCTTTGCTATTAGGACGAATCAATGAATTAAGCATTTTATGTAAAAATAGGCAATTATGTAAAAGTAAGCAATCTACTGTAAACAAATAAGGAAAAGCAGTAAATGTTTAGGTTTCAAAGATACTGGATGGAGTTAGGGAATAGGTTCATTCAATTCCTTCCCTCAAGTAACTATTTCCTATGTCAATTCAATAAGGATCAATCAATTGGAGACTAGAATTCGTGATACCGAAGACTAATCCTATTCCTAGGTCTTTAGTCCCTTTGAATGACTAATATAATCCCTAATTCCTTAGGTGAAAACACAAGTGCATTCAAGAAGCGAAACAGATGAATTCACAATATCTCATAGCATGCAAGGTCTATCCCTAGACTCATGCATAACTATAGTGATACACTTCCTCTCCTAATTCAACTATCAATCTTCCAATTGCATAATTGAAACGAGATACAAACACTCAAGGAACAGTTCAATTTAGTCCAAACATTAATATCCCTATCACTACTTGAACTTCATGAATTAACCCTCAAGAATTAGCAATAAGCAGGAAGAGATCAATCAATTAACTGAAATTACACTTGAATTAACATAGAAATCTGTTACAAGAGTTCTGGAATCAAAATCCCCATCCCTAACCTAGAAATCTAATCTAGCATGGAAATGAGAAAAGAAAGAAGAAAAAAAAATAATCAAACACAAGAGAGACTCTATAATTGCTCAATTCTTGCTTCCACAAGCTCACAAGCTCAGAAGTCTCTAGGTTTGATGGTGGAGGATGGAGAACGAAAGTGGAGAAGAGAGAGATCGCAAGAAACGTGCAGAGGAAGGAACTAAAAAAAACTGAATTCTCGATCTCTCTTTGAATTCGCACCCAAAAGCCCTTTTATAACTGAAGATTTGCGTCTCCCATTTAGTTGTTTTGCGCCTTGGCGCCAATTTCTAGCAAGAATGGGTTGCAGTGCACCCTGGCTCGCGCCTAGGCGCGTCTGTTAAGAGAGGGAGGATGAATTTGCGCCCTAGCATGCGCCTAGGTGCGTTTTGACAGCAAGGAAGTCCAATTTGCGCCTCCGTGATAGGTAGTTTTGCGCCTGGGCGTGATTTCCTGCCTTGATTTCTTGACTTGAGCTTCCATTTCTCTTCTTCTTGATGGCTTGCACTCCAATTCTTCATCTTAAGTTCATGGGCTTTCCTTCCAAGCTTCTATCTCCTCTTCAATCAACCTACAATTAACAGAAAAGAGGATAAAATGACTTAAAAACACAAGAAAATCTTATCAAACTAACAAAACACTAAATCAAAGACTAACATTAAACAAACATAATATTTTCAATGTTTTCTTGTTTAAACTACAACTAAACCTAGTGAAAATGGATGGAAATGGACTGAAAACACCTAGGAAAACATGTATAATCTATCACTTATCACAACCCCAAACTTAAAGCTTTGCTTGTCCTCAAGCAAACATAGATTCCATCATTACAAAGGTCAATAAGCATGATATAATCATTTAGCTCAACAGCCACTGAAAATGCATTATGCAATTCTTAACTCCTTAAGCCAACTCAATTTATCTATGAAAGTTGAACATGAGCTCAAAACGTTCTCAAGAATTGCACAACTCATCAAGCATAAGCAATCAACTCTAGATTGGCATGAAAAAAATGTACTTTAGCAACATCAAACAGTCCTCTCCAGTTAAGTGTTTACACTCAATCTCTCAAGTGTTTAGGCTTGTGTTTCTCTCAATGTTACTAATCAGAAGGTATGTTACCATAGGCTTGCAATGACTCCAAAAATCTCCACTGCCTTCAAGTAGAAATTGGACACTCAAAAGGTCTTTTCAGGGTTGTAATGGAGCTTAGGTAAAGGTGGGTTAAAAGAAAAGGTAACTGGCTAAATATCCACAAGAACTTAAAGAGTAAAAGATACAACCTATATGATATAAATGGACTAATGATGAACAGACGAAAAATTAAAAACAGAACAGAGACTAACAATAAGTAAAAACAAACAAGTAATGAGACCAACTTTATTTTCTTTTCTTCCTTTATTTCTTTTACTCTTAAACTGCATTTTCTTCTGCTTCTTTTTCTTTCTTTTTGCTTTCTTATAACTTTTGCTATTTTCTTTCCTTCTGATTTTTGCTTTCTTTTTCTTTTTTTACACATCATTTCTTGTAACTTTTGTCATCTTGTTCTTTTCTTCTTCCTTTTTCTTTCTTTTCAATTTCTTGTTTTTCTCTTTATTTTTGCACTTTGCTTTTCTTAAGTGGTCTCACTAATTGCCAACACATGAAGAAAAATAAAATTTTTGCATGGTATGCATGAAAAAGAGAGAAAATGCAACTATACTACACTATATATTATTCACAAAATTACACCAATACCCACCCTGTATTAGGTGAACCACATAACAACAACCCCAAACTTGAAATTTTGACTTGTCCTCAAGTCAACAGCTACACATGCACCCCAAAATTTCAACCCCAAACTTAATCTTGAACTTATCCTCTAAGTAAAGAAACCAATACTCTTAAAGTTCCAATGTGATGGAGGACCATCCATCTCCACAAGCCCAACCAAACTCTCCAACCTTAATCTTTAATAAATTGGGTTTCTAATAAAGTAGCAATGTTTTTACTGTCTGACCAGGTTCAGTATTTCGACCATAACACACGCTACACAAATCCAATTGAGGTGATCTTGGTGCCAAAATTAAAGAAGACTTCAAGGGCTACAAAAGCTATGAAGACACCAAAACCCAGTTCGAACTGAAACTAGTTGGAAAATGAGCTTGAAGTTAGCGTTGAAATGCTTCCAGGAATTTTCAACGAAATGTTTTAATGTTTAGGCTTATTAGTAGTTTTCTTTCAATTATGTAATTGTTTTAAGGATTTAATTTGGGCCTAAACTTGTAATAAACAAAGAATTAGTGACCCTTAGATAGGATTCTAATCCAAGGGTTAAGCTTAGAAGCTTGGAGTGCAAGCTTGACACCATGACCATTAGATGAGGATACTAATCCAAGGGCTAAGCTTAGAAGCTTGGAGTGCAAGTTTGGCGTCGTGACCATTGGATGAGGATCTACATCCAAGGGTGGAGGATTGATCCTTGTTCTCCAAGTTAATCAAACTTGCACCATAAGCTTCCTTTCGTGGCCATTAGATTAGAATCTAATCCAAGGGTGGACATTAGTTCCTTGCATAACAAGCTTGGAACTAATTCTCTTAGTATAAGTAGGCCATTTTCATATTTGTAAAGAACTTTTGATAAAATTTCTGAATATTGAATTAAGCCAAGAGCTTATTCTTTGAGAGTATTCTCTCTTGTGTTCTTGTGATGAACCTTGAATCTCATCAATGACTTCCTTGTCCATTGTGGCGGTTCCACCTCTAGCTTATTGGCACTTGCCATGGCGCTTCCATCTCTAAACTCCTTCCGTTTTCTATTTCTTTTTCTCCTTGAGGCCTTGAGCTTCTTCTTCATTTGTCCAAGCCTCCATTGAAGCATGAAGATCCGCAACTTATATGCTATTCTCCTTGAGGATTGCATCACAATGGCAAGACAATTGGTTTTTCACTTATTTAGGCTTGTAATGAGCTTAAGTATCCAAGAAAGAAAGGGTTGATTTAGGCTCAAAGGGGCTAGCAATGGAAAATTTAAAGGTTCAGGCCTATTTGGCTCAAGGCTACAAGAAAGAAAATTGCCTTTATCATTTGTGTCCAAATCTAAATGTATGCAATTTTGATCAAGAGCTAAAGCAAGTTCTAGAACAATACTTCAGATGGTAAAACACTCAAGAATGAATTATGTTGGAGGCCCAATTGACTATCCAGGATTAATCATTTCATAACATTGCTAAATTCATTTATCATGTCACAACCTAGAAAATTGTCATGCTAGAATTCTCATACAACATCTCTTCAAACATTTGAGAAACATGCAACTTTGTCATAGAACCTTGAGCTGAACCTAAGTGCCAAAATGTGCATAATTTATTTTACTGAACTACAGAGACAATGTTATATCAATGAAATCAACCTTCATAATATGGTGCAACAAAATAGGGGGGTGTACTCTAAACAATCATCAATCAACAATTAAAACAAAAGAGTATAAGAACACTCCCTGTTGAAGACTAGCCATGATATTCAGAAGGTCTGCACCAAGTGCCAATTTCCATGTTTTTCCAACAGTGTACAACAGCTAAAATCTGTAAAGAACTTTTGATAAAATTTCTGAATATTGAATTAAGCCAAGAGCTTATTGTAAAGGATAAAACACACAAGAAGGGGGGTTGAATTGTGTTTTAAAAACACACAGATATTTTTATACTGGTTCGTCTATCGAAGACTATGTCCAGTTACCCAACAACCATTGAGTTTTCACTACCAACCGTGAACAGGTTACAAGTATTCTTTGAACCCAGCCACTTCTGGCTATTACAAGGTATTCTTTGGAACGCAGCCTCCTCAGGCTAAACAGGTATTCTTTGAACCCAGCCTCCACAGGCTATACAGGTATTCTTTGAACCCAGCCTTCACAGGCTATTACAAGGTATTCTTTGAACCCAGCCTCCACATGCTATAATGCCACACAAGTGGACTTTTACAAATATTGTGAATCAACAAAGATTTCGTCTACATAGAGAGAGGTGTTTTTCAATACAGTACAGAGCTTATCAGATTTGGGCAAATAATCAGAGTAGATGAAGAATAAGCGTATTCGTCAACTTGTTCTTGTTGCAGTGAAGTCCTTTTATAAGCTACTTCTTCAAATAACCGTTAGACTAATTTGAATGCTGTTGAGAGTCGTTGAAGATCTTCTTGAGAACTTTCCAAAAAGGTTGTCAGTTGTCCTTGATTGATAGATGAGAGTTGCAGCGGATATCTCAGACTGAATTGCGTGCGCAGTTCCTTTTACTGACTTGTACAGAGATGTGACAAAAAAGGTAGAGACCTTTTTGACTTTGGATGTGAAAGCGCAGATCCCCATACAGATCTTGGATTCTTCTCATGATGACTCCTTTAGATTTTAAAACTTGGCGCGAGACTTCAACTAAACTTCACTTTTGGATAGACGAAATGAATCTTTCAATGATGTTGTTTCGTCTTATCCTTTCGTCTTAAGCTTCTCTTGGACAGACGAAGGTCTTCAACTTGAGTAGTCTTTCTATCGTCTGTGCCACTATCGTCTGATGGCTTGGTTCCGTCTGACGACTTAGTTTCGTCTGACTCTCTTCCGTCTGATGCTTCATGTTGAGTTCTTCCGTCTGATACTTGTTTCGTCTGAGCCTTCAGTCTGATGCTTCCGTCTGTAAACACAACAGACTGTTCTGTAATTATCAAAACTGAGATGCTAAATCATCTTGACTTAACACTTATTCTTTGAGAGTATTCTCTCTTGTGTTCTTATGAAGAACCTTGAATCTCATCAATGGCTTCCTTGTCAATTGTGGCGGTTCCACCTCTAGCTTATTGGCACTTACCATGGCGCTTCCATCTCTAAACTCCTTCCGCTTTCTATTTCTTTTTCTCCTTGAGGCCTTGAGCTTCTTCTTCATTTGTCCAAGCCTCCATTAAAGCATGAAGATCCGCAACTTATATGCTATTCTCCTTTAGGATTGCATCAAATTTGGTATCTAGAGCTTGTTCTACTTCAATTGGAGCATCCTATCCGGTTTGATTTTTCTTACTTTGAATTTTCGTTTTCTCTTCAATTTCTTGTGTAGATCCATGTTGTATGAACTTGTTTGAGTTCTTCACATGTTCATTGAGTTGTCTTCATTTTGAATTTGAGTTTTCATGTTAAAAAATTCCTATCAATTTCTTGTGAATTCACCGTTTAAATTTCTTCCTAAGCTTGTTCTAGTAATTTTTCACATGTGTCTTGCTTTTGCTTCATTTGAACCATGCAAATCCTTGTTCAATTCGTGAATCCATGATTTGAATGTGTTTGAGGTGTTGTTCACATGATTTAAGTGCTAAGAATTGTGCATTACAAGTTCAAGTAGCTATCACCATGCTTAATCTTGCTTACTAGTAATTTTAGACTTAATTTTGCCTTAGTCTTAGGTTTTTCTAATTTCGGTCCAGCAAGTAAAGTCAAGAAAAATAGTATACAAAGGCAAAGGAAAAAGAAAATCAAAAGAAAGCATTACAAGAAAAAGAATCACAAGAAAATTCAAAGAGAAGAAAAACAAGAAAAGTGAAATTCTAGTGAAATTCAAGTGAGTAGAAAAAGAGCAATTGAAAAGTGAATTTAGTGAAATTAAAACCTAAATGTGCAGTGCAGTACCTTGATTATTTGAGCCTCTAAACACTCCCAAAATTAGTGGTTCAAATGACTTAGAACACTAGAGACACTTAGGACTAAGCATTATCACCAAAACTTGAGTTTAGATTGCTAGTAGCCTAGATTCTTGAACTTGTGGTGTGTGATGTGCTTGGTAACTTAAAACTCTATTTTTTCCCCTGTATTTTGAGCATATTAATTGGTTGTACAGTGGTGAAAAACTGCACCTAATCACTTAAAATCACTTCACAAAATTCACTTGGAACTTGCCTAAAATTCGGTCCCTATTTCGGCTTCAAATTACTTCTAATTTGGCTTGAATTGTGTACTTGAGTTGCTGTCCAATTTTTCCAGATTTGTGCCTTAAATTGAAAGCATATTTTGTGCAGCAGTTTAGGTGCCATTGTCTCATACTAAACTCTTCATTTGAGTAGGCTAATTTTCCTTTCATTGAGTACCTTTTATTGCTTGTCTCTATTGGATTCCTAAGGTTTTGTCTTGAGTTTGTATTTCTTGGAATTCCTAAGGTTGACTCTAGAACCGTTCCTCTTTCACTTTGGAAACATGGACCTTGAATGATTGATTAGAGGTTTGAACAAGAGTATAAAGAGAGGTTGAGTGGAAAAAGACAAGAGTGAACATTTAAGAAAGAGTCTTGAACAACACGAGTGCTATTAGAGTGAAACACTTAGAGAGTGGCAAGGATCTTTTATATGCTTGTACTTGTTATCTAACCTTTCTTTGTGCAGCCATGGAAAGTTCTCCTAGTGTATGGAATGATCTCTCACCTAAAGAAAAGAAGATGGTGGGATTGATGAGTACCATGATTCACATAACTTTGGAAGAGAGATTCGACCAAAGAAGGAGAGAAAAGGAGGAAAGGAGGTTGAGAAAGGAGAATGATAAGAGGATCCTTGAGAAGGCTAGTAGAAATCGTGAACATCATGGGAGGAAGGAGAAAACCTTGAGAGAAAAGCATGAGAGAAGGGAAAGAAAAGAAAGAAAGTTGATAGAACAAAATGAAAGGATTTATACCGAGCTTGTGAGAAAGAAAAATGAGTTGAGAGAAAAAGAATTAAGAGAAAAAGAAGCTAAGGAAATAGAGTTGATGGAAAAACAAATGAAGGAGAAAAATGATATTTTACTTGTTAATACTAACCCTTTATTTGACATTTTTTATTCTTACCTTGAGGAAGTTGTAGGTGTTATTCCAAAGGAGGATTCCAAAAGAGAAAATTGATCACATCTTGTGTGAAGATGTTGAAAGGAATGTACTTAATGCTTTAATCAAAGATTCTTGTGATCATCTTTACAAACTTCCTTTTGATGTGATTCCAAATGAAGTGTTGTGTGTGGAGGAACCTTGGAACAACATGGATAGAGGAGGAGAAGTACAAGGGAATTGTGTATTATCAAAAAGGGAAACTTCTTTAACTCTTACTCCTTTTACTATTCCTACTATGCACAAAAATAATTGTGACACAATAGGTTCTCAAGACCTTAGGTCTTGGAAAGTGTTGGAAAATACTAAGTTAGGTACCTTGTTTGATTATTCTCATGGGTATTTTTTTAGGTGGAAGGAGGAGTCTAAGAAGGAGGGACCATCACAATGTCCTACACCTAAAGGAAGCTTCATAATATCACCACACCTTAATGAGAAATTAGGAATCATTTGGAAATTCTATCATACCAAGAAACAACATTTATATGTTTTCCTTTATTCTCATGATTGTGTTAATAATCAAACAAGGTTGACCATAAGAAGGAGGGTTTGATGGAGGACCATCCATCTCCACAAGCCTAACCAAACTCTCCAACCTTAATCTTTAATAAATTGGGTTTCTAATAAAGTCGCAATGTTTTTACTGTCTAACCAGGTTCAGTATTTCGACCATAACACACGCTACATAAATCCAATTGAGGTGATCTTGGTTCCAAATTAAAGAAGACTTCAAGGGCTACAAAAGCTATGAAGACACCAAAACCCAGTTCTAACTAAAACTAGTTGGAAAATGAGTTTGAAGTTAGCGTTGAAATGCTTCCAGGAATTTTCAACGAAATGTTTTAATGTTTAGGCTTATTAGTAGTTTTCTTTCAATTATGTAATTGTTTTAAGGATTTAATTTGGGCCTAAACTTGTAATAAACAAAGAATTAGTGACCCTTAGATAGGATTCTAATCCAAGGGTTAAGCTTAGAAGCTTGGAGTGCAAGCTTGACACCATGACCATTAGATGAGGATACTAATCCAAGGGCTAAGCTTAGAAGCTTGGAGTGCAAGTTTGGCGCCGTGACCATTGGATGAGGATCTACATCCAAGGGTGGAGGATTGATCCTTGTTCTCCAAGTTAATCAAACTTGCACCATAAGCTTCATTCCGTGACCATTAGATTAGAATTTAATCCAAGGGTGGACATTAGTTCCTTGCATAGCAAGCTTGGAACTAATTCTCTTAGTATAAGTAGGCCATTTTCATATTTGTAAAGAACTTTTGATAAAATTTCTGAATATTGAATTAAGCCAAGAGCTTATTCTTTGAGAGTATTCTCTCTTGTGTTCTTGTGATGAACCTTGAATCTCATCAATGACTTCCTTGTCCATTGTGGCGGTTCCACCTCTAGCTTATTGGCACTTGCCATGGCGCTTCCATCTCTAAACTCCTTCCGCTTTCTATTTCTTTTTCTCCTTGAGGCCTTGAGCTTCTTCTTCATTTGTCCAAGCCTCCATTGAAGCATGAAGATCCGCAACTTATATGCTATTCTCCTTGAGGATTGCATCACAACGGCAGGACAATTGGTTTTTCACTTATTTAGGCTTGTAATGAGCATAAGTATCCAAGAAAGAAAGGGTTGATTTAGGCTCAAAGGGGCTAGCAATGGAAAATTTAAAGGTTCAGGCCTATTTGGCTCAAGGCTACAAGAAAGAAAATTGCCTTTATCATCTGTGTCCAAATCTAAATGTATGCAATTTTGATCAAGAGCTAAAGCAAGTTCTAGAACAATACTTCAGATGGTAAAACACTCAAGAATGAATTATGTTGGAGGCCCAATTGACTATCCAGGATTAATCATTGCATAACATTGCTAAATTCATTTATCATGTCACAACCTAGAAAATTGTCATGCTAGAATTCTCATACAACATCTCTTCAAACATTTGAGAAACATGCAACTTTGTCATAGAACCTTGAGCTGAACCTAAGTGCCAAAATGTGCATAATTTATTTTACTGAACTACAGAGACAATGTTATATCAATGAAATCAACCTTCATAATATGGTGCAACAAAATAGGGGGGTGTACTCTAAACAATCATCAATCAACAATTAAAACAAAAGAGTATAAGAACACTCCCTGTTGAAGACTAGCCATGATATTCAGAGGGTCTGCACCAAGTGCCAATTTCCATGTTTTTCCAACAGTGTACTGCAGCTAAAATTTCACAATGGTCAAAATGAACTAACATGAAAGTCAATTATCAGTAAAATATTGAATGTACACAATGAGAATTCTTGAACGAAGTGAAAAACTAGAAAGATGGAGATGGAGAAATCAACTCAAAATTACTTGCAATGTGAAGTGATGGAGTTGAGAATTGATTGAGAGTGGGATTGCTCTCTTGGGAATTCACAACCACTAGGTGAGAAGAAGAATGGAATGGCTGCGCCTCTTGTTTGTGCCTTGGCGCAAGCTCGCGCCCTTCTTTATGCCTAGGCGCAACAATTTGCGCCTCACACTTAAAGGAATCGCGCCTAGGCGCGTCTTGGCCGAGACTAGGGGTTCAAACGCGCCCCCCTCTCTTCTCATTTGCGTCGCGACGCGTTTGGCCAGAGAAGGGCCTTCAAAACGCGCCTCCCTCTTCACTTAATTCGCGCTGAGGCGCGTTTGGACAGTGAGCAAGGGGAAATTGCCCTCTCTTGCGCCTTCGCGCGAATTTCTGCGCCCTACACCTAGAAGAGCTGCGCTGGGGCGCATTTTGATGACAGATGAGGTTATCTTTGCATGCTCTCAATGCACTTCATCCAACTTGTGCACATACTCTCACCATTTTGTGTTGAGGAATTCTGTCCTATGCACAAGGATCACATCTAAAATGAACATGCATTGAACCTCAAAGTTTCAAACTAATGTTATTGCTCCTCACCCATTCTCTTATTTCTTATCAACTCAAGAACACTGTAATTTCAACTATTTATTCCTATATCTACTGTTTATCAACAACACAAGAATCAAATTTATTATACTATATCATGTATTTATACTTCTAATCTAATTTTTAAATTCTATTTTATTTTTGCTTTTTCAACTGTTAAAATATTAACAAACATATCAACAACAAGAAGTTACAGAAAACTTCTCTTAATTGAATGGGTTGCCTCCCACGAAGCGCTTCTTTAATGTCATTAGCTTGACATGTGACTTGACCCTATCAAGGAGGGTCTTGAAGCTCAACAGAGTCATCATAGCATTAGGAGTGTACAACTCCTCAAGAGTCATACGCCTTGTATTATCCATATTTGCTGCTGTATTTTCTGGTATAGCCTCTTTATTTTCTTTATTTGCCTTCAAGTTCCTCCTACAAAATCTTTCAATTTCTGGTTCAAACAACAGATCAGTTTCCTTGGTTTTTCGCATAAACCACAAATCGAATGAAAACAGGAAATACTGAAAACAGAATGAAAATTATGAAAATAAACAATGGAAAACAGAACAAAACAGTATGAGTATTAACAAACAAGTACAGTAAAAAAAATTGTGTCCTAAGTAGCAAGCACGTCAAGACTATCAATATTCACTCAATAGTCCCCGGCAACGGCGCCATAAACTTGTTGACTATTTTTAGTCACACTTCGGCAAGTGTACCGGTCGTTACAAGTTTAGAAAAAGTGAGTTAAGGTTGTCGAACCACAGAGACTAGTTGATGAAGTATCGAATACTCAACATGCTTTGCTATTAGGATTTAATCAATGAATTAAGCATTTTGTGTAAAAATAGGCAATTATGTAAAAGTAAGCAATCTACTGTAAATAAATAAGGAAAAGCAGTAAATGTTTAGGTTTCAAAGATACTGGATGGAGTTAGGGAATAGGTTCATTCAATTCCTTCCCTCAAGTAACTATTTCCTATGTCAATTCAATAAGGATCAATCAATTGGAGACTAGAATTCGTGATACCGAAGACTAATCCTATTCCTAGGTCTTTAGTCCCTTTGAATGACTAATATAATCCCTAATTCCTTAGGTGAAAACATAATAGCATTCAAGAAGCGAAACAGATGAATTCACAATATCTCATAGCATGCAAGGTCTATCCCTAGACTCATGCATAACTATAGTGATACACTTCCTCTCCTAATTCAACTATCAATCTTCCAATTGCATAATTGAAACGAGATACAAACACTCAAGGAACAATTCAATTTAGTCCAAATATTAATATCCCTATCACTACTTGAACTTCATGAATTAAACCTCAAGAATTAGCAATAAGCAGGAAGAGATCAATCAATTAACTGAAATTACACTTGAATTAACATAGAAATCCGTTACAAGAGTTCTGGAATCAAAATCCCCATCCCTAACCTAGAAATCTAATCTAGCATGGAAATGAGAAAAGAAAGAAGAGAAAAAGAAATCAAACACAAGAGAGACTCCATAATTGCTCAATTCTTGCTTCCACAAGCTCACAAGCTCAGAAATCTCTAGGTTTGATGGTGGAGGATGGAGAACGAAAGTGGAGAAGAGAGAGATCGCAAGAAGCGTGCAGAGGAAGGAACTAAAAAAAACTGAATTCTCAATCTCTCTTTGAATTCGCGCCCAAAAGCCCTTTTATAACTGAAGATTTGCGCCTCCCATTTAGTTATTTTGCGCCTTGGCACCAATTTCTAGCAAGAGTGGGTTGCAGTGCGCCCTGGCTCACCCCTAGGCGCGTCTGGGCAGAGAGGGAGGATGAATTTGCACCCCAGCATGCGCCTAAGCGCGTTTTGACAGCAAGGAAGGATGAATTTGCGCCCCAGCATGCGCCTAGGCGCGTTTTGACAGCAATGAAGTCCAATTTGCGCCTCCATGATAGGTAGTTTTGCGCCTGGGCGTGATTTCCTACCTTGATTTCTTGACTTGAGCTTCCATTTCTCTTCTTCTTGATGGCTTGCACTCCAAGTCTTCATCTTAAGTTCATGGGCTTTCCTTCCAAGCTTCTATCTCCTCTTCAATCAACCTACAATTAACAGAATAGAGGATAAAATGACTTAAAAATACAAGAAAATCTTATCAAACTAACAAAACACTAAATCAAAGACTAACACTAAACAAACATAATATTTTCAATGTTTTCTTGTTTAAACTACAACTAAACCTAGTGAAAATGGATGGAAATGGACTGAAAACACCTAGGAAAACATGTATAATCTATCACTTATCACTAAGTAGATTGATGTTGAGGCCTTTAACATAAGACACATTTTGAATGAGAGGATTGGGTGTCTTACCAACAGTCCCAATACCAAGAATTTTACCTTTCCCTGAACCATATGATATAAACCCTTTACTTGGTCTGAGATTTTGGAACATAGACAGGTCTCCCGTCATGTGTCGTGAGCACCCACTGTGCAGGTACCAGCTTGAAGTCTTCTCTTTTCTTAAGGATATCTGCAACAGGAATAATGAGTGACTTTGGTACCCAAATCTTTTTGGGTCCTCCTTTGTTAGTTGAAAAAGGTTTCTTTTTGTTTAAGGTTCTTGTGTTCTTTCTATAATCATTAGGAACCTTATTGTAACTTTTGTTCTTCTTCTTATGAGCAGACGAAATAAATTTGTTTTTCTTTTCGTCTGACTCTTCAACATAACCAAGTCCACTTTTGTTAGACGGAGACCTCCTATGTTTTAAAATATTTTCAAGCATGGAGGATCCTTTAGTGAACTTTGTTAAGTTTTTGAGTAAAGATTCATTTTCTTTCTTTAATCTCCCGATTTCAAGAATGAAAATGTTCTTCTGAGATTCAGATGATACTTCATCTGATACTTTCTTTTGAAGCAACTCTTTTTCAGATCTCAAAGTAGCATTTTCTTCCAAAGTTTGTTTTAACTTTGCTTTTCATACTTTGTATTGCTCACCAATAAAATGTGAGTTTGCCAAAAGTGTATCATATGTTATCTCTTCTGTTTCTGACTCAGACTCAGACGAAGAAGATGAGGAAGTTTGAGACTCAATTACCTCAGATGAAACAGCATCTCCGGCCATGAGGCAAATGTTTGTTGTTTCTTCTTTTTCTGTGGATTCCTATGAACTTTCACTGTCAAGGTCTTCCCAAGTCAGCAAACTCTTATTACTCTTGTCTTTGCGAGGGTTCCATCTCTTCTTCAACCTTGGACATTCAGATCTCATGTGTCCAGGTTTTCTGCATTCATAGTAGACAATCTTTGAGCTTTCCTCCTTGCTTGAGGGCTTCTCAGGGAACTTCTTTTCCTTCTTCTTGAAGAAACGTTGACCTCTTCCCTTTTTCATCATCATCTTCTTGAAGTGTCTAGTCATGAGAGAAATTTCATCATCAGATGATCCATCAGACGAATCAGACTCGGTGGTGTCAGCTTTCAAAACTTTATGTTTCTTCTTTCTTTCTTTCTTAGTAGACTCTCCTTTGGAACTATGTTGACAGACGGAAGAGCTATGGGCTCTTGAATCTTGATTTTGTCTCTTTTACAAAGAAGTACCTCATGTACTCTCAAGGCACCGATTAACTCATCAAGAGTTAATGTCCTCATATCACGCCCAATTGAAATAGTAATGGACATAGCTTCCCATGGGGGAGGAAGACTGTCTAGAACCTTCATGTTGTTTTGGGCTTTGGGAACGCGATTCCCAACACAGTAAGTCCATTTAATATTGATGGAGGACCATCTTCCAAGCATGAGGATTACAAGGGCAATGCAAAGAAGAATTGAAGCCCAAGTTGAAGAAAAGTTGACCAAGTCAAAGTCAACAAGTCAAAGTCAAAGTCAACGGTCAACTCTTGGAAGTCAACAAAGGGGGCAAATGAAGCCTTGTAATTTTCTAAGTATTTTGTAATTAGTTTAGCTTTAATTTTTGTAAAGCTTGGACCTATGTTTGTTTGTGAATTTAGGCCAAGCTCCTTTAATGGACATGTTGACTTCTATTTGTGTTGGTCAAAGCCTCTTAAGATGGGCTTAAGTGTCTTATGACCCAACTAAGCAAGTGTAATACACTCTCTTAAAAGAGAGTGGATGGATTAAGAGAGAGAATTAGTGGAATTGCCACTAACTTCATTTAAATTTCTACCACTTGATTATCCCATAATCAAAGGTGTAAATTTAAGTCAAGTTCTAAATTGTTGACTCTCATCTAAGAAGGGATTCTAGCCTTAGGATTTACTTCTAATCCAAGGCATAGAATTCCATCTTAATTAATCCATGATCATCACAAGCTTAGATGAGTTATGAGCCTCTTAATCTCATTAACTCTAGATCCTTCTTGAGTTGATCAAGTGAGGGGTGCTTAGCATCACTTGATCAATCCATCAAGGATCAAGTGGCTAGGATGACTCAAGGCCAACCACACACAAGGGGTCTTATAACTTAGGCAATTTCCATTTTGGGATCACTTTTGAATTGAATGAAATAGAATTTTTCTAAGACTTGTGTCTTGAGAAAGGGAGAGTGCTCTCCTAGGGTTTCTTCATAGAACCTTGAATCTTATCTTGATCCATGACTCAAGTGGCGATTCATCACCTAGCTTATTGATCTCCTTGGATCATGGCGCTATCTCCTTCCTAGTCTCATTCCATTTTGCTTCTTCTTCTTCTTGGTCACAAACCGAAACCATTACATACTTTAGCCTATATTCCGTAAGCTTTTCTTGGTCTTGAGTGAAGATCACTTGGTGAATTGAAGATTGGGCAAACAAAGGGTGTTAGATCCGTGGAGCATCTTCTAGCTACATGGATTTGCATCAAATATGGTTTGGAATCTTCCAAACATCATATCAATAGATTCTCCTTTCTTCATGGAAAACATCTCATATTCTCTTTGAAGAGTGACAACTTTCCTCATTCTGACATCCTCAGTTCCTTCATAGGAAATCTTGAGGGCGTCCCAAAGCTCCTTTGCAGTTTTATAGGCACAAAATCTGTTGTATTCTATCCTTGAGAGAGCGCACATAAGAGCATATCTGGCTTTGTTATTGAGCTCCATAAGTGAATATTCTTCACTTTCCCATTCAACTTCAGGTTTAACAATAGGGATATCTCCTTGGGTAATGATGTTCCACAGTCTGTACTGGGTAGACTTGATGTACATCTCCATCCTGCCAGCCCAATAAGGATAGTCATCACCAGAGAACGTCGGCGGCTTGTTCATAGATGACCCACCAGACAAGAACGAGGGTCCTTGCGACTCCATCTCGGATCTTTTTCTCTAGCAGCTGTTAAACGCTCAACCCTTAAAGGTTGAGCTCTGATACCAAACTGTAAAAGATAAAACACAAGAAGGGGGGTTGAATTGTGTTAATAAAACAAATTTAACTCCTTTCGTCTATTGGTTTAAATGCAGTCAAACGAAACAGTTCTTATCTTAAAATGTTAATTTTAATGGACAGATGTTATAAGTTGATTATCCCCGTTAGTCACAAGTTCAGTAAGAGTAAACACAGATATTTTTATACTGGTTCGTCTATTCAAGACTACGTCCAGTTACCCAACAACTACTAAGTTTTCACTATAAACCGTGAAATGGTTACAAGTATTGTTTGAACCCAGCCACTTCTGGCTAATACAAGATATTCTTTGAGCATAGCCTTCTTAGGCTAAACAACCAGGTATTCTTTGAACAACATCCTCCTTAGGCTAAAGCACCACACAAGTGGATTTACAAAGATTTCTAAGAAAGAAAAGTTCCTCTTCACAGAGAGGGGTATACAATGAAGTTCAACAGTAGCAGTGAGCGAAAGCACAAAGTCTTAGCAATATAAGCGTGTTCGCCAACTGAAACTAGGAAGAGTGAGGTCCTTATATAGGCAGGGTCTTCAGATATCCGTTAGAGACAGAAGAATGTTGTTGAGCTTTCTCCAAGTGCAGTCCAAAAAGGTGTTGGAGTGCAATCACGTGATAGATAGTGTGCGCAGGGGATTTGATGGCATGCTCGGTCCTTTTCCTAACTTGTACAGAGATTTTCTTGGAAAAGGAGATCCCTTTTCGTGTAGCATAAGTAAGCTCGAATCCCCATACTGATCTTGGAAGCTCTGATGAGTACTTTAACAGATTTGAAATTGGTGCGAGTTACTTCACTCTTATGACAGACGATGTAAATCATCAGTCTTAAGATTGGCTTATAAGTTCCGTCTGAAGAGTTTCGTCTATCCTTTCGTCTAAAGACTTGGCTATGAGACAGACAGATGACTTCAATTTTTGAAGGGTCATCTTCCGTCTATGCTTATTCCGTCTGACTTTGTTTGTAACGTTTTGTCTGAAATGTTCCGTCTGTTTTGTAATTAATCAAAACTCAAAGACGTTAATCTCCTTGATCTAACACATTATATGAAATTATTAGATATGTATAATCATATGAACTTGAGTATGATACACTTGAAATATGCGAAATTCGTCTATAAAACATAATTTGGTATCGTAAGACAAACTAAGTCTTCTAGTTTCTAAAGTGTTATTAGTGTGTTCTCTATTTTACTTTGATACATCATGAAATAGATGAAAGTTATTAAGTATGAGGTGTTATTTAGCATTAACTTGTTATAAAAGTTTACAAATAAATTGTTGACATCATCGTTAATTAATATGACGACAAGAATCTTAGCTAACTTCTACGTTGAATGTCCTAAAAAACTGAAGGTTGAGTTTTGTAGTAATTGCCTTTCCTTGACCATCTTTTTCAGTAACTAGATGTTTGGTGATAACCACTGTTGAATGACTATCAAAAGCTAGATTTATCCCCAATTAAACTTGTAATATAGAGGAATCAACCTAGGTCATCTCTTAGAAGACATACATACATTCAATTCGGAATTGCTCACTATTAGGAGGGGGATTTTCATGAATTAATGCAGTAAACCTAAACGGAATAGAAAATACAAAACTGAATGAAGAGCTAAAGATAGAATTAGAATTTGAACATAAAACAGCGAAACTAGAAATAGAAAGGGGAATAGCGAAATGTAGATTGAAATCGCAACTAAGCACAAGGAAAGAAACAAAATAGAAATAACATGCAAGGAGAATTAGAATTTGAAGATATAGCAGGAAAATGTAAAGTGCAGCAGTGAACTAAGCAATTTGAAACAGAAAGGAACAATGAACATTAGCATGAAATGCAAGGAAAATGAGAATTGTAGAATAGAACAACGAAATGTAAATTGCAACGGTGAATTGAACAATAAGTAAATGCAGAAAAGGAATACCGAGCAGTAGCGTAAAACATGAGGAGAAAACATGAAGATTGAAATCTAAGAAGAAAAGAGTGAGTAGAAGAGAGAACAGCGAAGAGAGAAGAGAGAATTGTGCAATCGCACAACTCAAACTTGCACAAGAAGCTAGAAACAGAATTATCCAAGTTCCCCCTTGATTTCGCGCCCAAGGACCCCTTTTATAGCAGAGAAACGCGCCCCTCACTTAAGCAGAACGCGCCCTGGCGCGTTTGGGCCGCAAGGAGCTGTGAAGCGCGCCCCTTGAGCGCGCCCTGGCGCGTGCGCGCCCCTGGAAGTCCCTCAGGCGCGCCTAGGCGCGTTTGTGCCGAAAGCAGGGCCTGAGTGCACCCTTCAAGTGCGCCTGGGCGCCCATGCGCCCTTCAGTGATCCATGGAACGCGCCCTGGCGTGTTTTGACAGGTATGGAGGAGCACTTGTGACTTGGCTTGCTCTTAGTTGCTTGACTTGGGCTTCCATTCTTGTTCTTCTTGATGGCATCTTCATCTTATGTCCATGGCTTTCAACCAAGCTTCTATCTTCTCTTCAATGAACTCTCATGAAGACACGAAGAGCCAATTCGGAGTGCAAATTGAGTGAAAGCTGGGCTCAAATGGAGGTGCTCCCTTGACTTGAGCTTCAACTTCTCTTCCTCTTGCTGACTTGCACTCTAAATCCTCATCTCAGATCTTGGGTCTTCCAATCCAGGCTTCCATTCTAGCATTCAATCTTCTCCCTGCTCCTATCTCTTCTTCATTTCTCATAGTTCTAGAAGTGACTGCACAAGAATCAATATAAAAACATAAGAACTTATGGAATTTTAACTATTGTTTACTACTACTACTAAAATATACCTCTAACACAATATCTAAGATAAACTACCAAAATATGACACATATAACAGCTAATTGAACCGAAAACAAAGTAAAGAAAATGTATATAAAATGGATTATCATTTGGTTATACAAATATTACAACTAGTTGATATTTAATTAAGAGTTTTAATTATATTTTTGTGATTTGAAAAGTAAGTGATATTCTAACAACTACTAGCTAGTCAAGTCAAACCCTCTAAAACTTGCACGTCCCAGTGCCATGCACTCTATAGCGTATCATACCGCTATCTTTTCTCACATGCAACCTTCCTCATGTCTATTTTGTACATTGTCCTTATTGTTAGGAGTCCCACACCAAGTAGAAAAAGAATTTTGACGTGATAATTAAATCTAAATGTTCTCTCACCTAATGGACTAATCTTTTGGGTTGGGCTCTTCTCTAGATATTAAGTCCTAATAATTAATGCTTTCTTTAAAAGTTAGGCCATAAATAAGGTTATCTATAAGCTAGATTAAGATTCAAACCAAATACTAATAGGTGAGTGAAGCTGCCAAAAAAGAAAAAGACTAACAATGGACTAGTCTTTTGAGATGGATTCCTATCTTGGGCTTAAGTACTATCATTTACCATCCTCTTCTCCTTACTAGTCGAGGCAGAACGCGCGCTTCTCTTGAGACATATCGTGAATATCACTTGATCTCCAATAGGAAGTTGGCATGCCTTCACTTTTACTTCCACAACATTTTGAGCGGCCCAAAGCACAGTATGGTAAGGATCGCTTAGGCCCAGATCACCAACACTTCCTCCTCCAATTTCAGCCTTCTGGTCATGGTTGATGACACATTAGCAGTGCACCCTGAACCGGGCTTTGAACTGGTGGGAAAGACCCAAGGAATGCTTGACTTCTCGACCAAAAGTTAGTTGGTTCTAAAATGATGATCAAACACGCATTCACCAAAGGAAAGTATAATGGCAGTAAAGTGACCGAGATTAAGGAGAAGAGACACCCAATTCATTTCGTTTCCTTACTCTGCACCACCAAATCAATAAACATAAACTAAAAACAACTGCAACAAGGCACACTAAGTTTGTGAAGTCAAGAGGATTTATGGGAGACAAATTATGTTTGATTTTAAACATGACTATTTCTGTTAATAAATAAAAGCATTAAAAAAAGTGTTATAAGAAAAATTTTAATACATAACATTTTCATACTAAATGGTGTAGTAGCATATAAGATTTTATATATAATATTATAATTAAAAAATTAACTATCATACATTGCTTATTGAAGCACTATAAGAAAAATATTAATATATAATTCTTTTTGTTTAAATGATTTATAAGATTTTCTAGACTGACCGATATATAGTTTTATCATATAAATGTGTATAAGGTTTTTATAAGATTTTCAGTAACTTTGTGCATATTGAATCTTTCACACACGTTACTAAACTAGACTCACTTGGTTGTTACAAAACCTCTCCTCACCACACATATTCAAAACCCTTCGCATCTATCATCATCTCCGTGTTGTTGTCTCTTAACATTGTCGTCGGGTTCGCATTTCAGTGTCATTGTTGAGCATCGTCATTATCGCTGTGGAGTTCAAAAACCACACTACTACCATTTTACAACTCGCTCCGCTAGTATGGTTGCATGTACCCATCGATTATTTCACGCTCCTGTGTTAGGTCATTTCCTTAACCATAAATAAAACAATTATATGATGAAGAAATTTTGCAATATAAAGAATATTTTGTTATCGTGTCTAGTCTAATAATTTAATTGATATATAACATTAATAATAAATCAAATATTAAATAGAATTAATATGAAATCATATGAATAATAAAATTATTCAAAAATCGTTCATAATACAAATAGATGATATTAGTCATAAATAGATATTTATCCAATATAAATAGTATGAAAAAAAAAATCAATTACTCTTTGTATTGGCTAAGTTCCTTATGTTTTGAGGACTTCCTTGTTGTGTTGTTGAATAGGCTTAGTAGAAATTACTTCTCTTGCCATTTGTATTATCTGACTTTCTTATCAAGTTATCATGAAATACAACTAGTGTTCAGTGATAAAAATAATTAACAAGAAATAAAAATTTTAGAGAATTTTAATTAAACATGAAGATAACAAAGAAATAGAATAATTAGAATCAATAAAACAAAAAAGATAACAAGTAGAACCAACAGAATAATGAAGATAACAAATAAAACAATTAGATGAATGAATAAAACAAATAAAGCAAAATATTATATGAAATTTTATAATTACAAACATGAATATTGGGTGTTGGCTAGGGGTGGGTATATGGATTGAAGTCCATGGGCTAGCCCGCGGACCCCGCGACCTACGCGGGTTTGGATCAATTTTTTCAGAAAAATTTAGGGGTACAATCCATAAAAGTCCACTCCGCACAATCCGTGGGCTTTGCGGGCTAAACATGCGGGGAACAATTGGGGAAAATAGAATGATGAAGAAAACACTAGAACAACTTAAACAATAAAGATAACAAATAGAACAATTAGAATGATGAACAAAACAAATGGAGTGAATTTTTAAACGAAATTTTATAATCATGAACTTATATTTGGTTGTTGATGCAACAAGAGGGACAACAAGGCACAAACTCATAACTCAAAACTTAATAAATCAAGTCCTAGAAGAAAATAAGGATTTTAAGCAAGAAAAATATATCAGGGTTAGAAATAAAATCTTTAACATATAAAGATAATGTGTGACAAACCAATAACCGTACATAACAATCTACTAGCGGAATGCGATAAGATATAACGGTGTGATGGTGAAAAGAAGTTGTGTGAAGAAATAATAAAAGGAAGTGTGACGACATAAAAAGTAGACATAACAATATGGGAACTATGAATTGTGTCGCTGCCGACTCGTAAACAGTTACTAAGTCAACAAAGGTTAGAATTTTCAAATATTAGAATAAATATGAATGATGAAGAAAAGTAAATTTGGAAATGTCAAGAAATGAAATCTACCAACTCATTTACATTGAAAACTCTTAAAAATAATATATAAAATTATTTAAATAATTTTATGTATAATAACTCATTTGATTCAAGTTACTTCAAGTTTGAAAAGTACATAATTGATACTCATATTAATCATTATTAGATTTCATTGGTTCAATTTAAATAGAACTTGTCGAGATAATTATTCTATAGTGAGCGCACATCCTGTTCCTGTTTTCTATTTATTATGATAAATTTGGTAATTTGATTTGATTACTTGTTATTTGTTTCGTTAATTAAGTTATAAATAATCTATAATTTCATATTGGAAATCACTGGTTGACATATAGATTCAAAAAAAATATCCAAACATCTTTCTTTTAATATCATATCAGTGCACTAATCTGTAGTAGTTTTTGTATTTACAACGAATTCAACAGTAGCTTTTCAGGCAAAATCTTCACTAGCAATAGTAATAGCAACATAATCTTCTGCAATCAAATAAGTTGTTTAAGTATTTACAACAAATTCAACAGTAGCTTTTCAGGCAGAATCTTCACTGGCAATAGTAATAACAACATAATCTTCTACAGTGAAATCTGCAATAGTTTTTGTATTTACAACAAATTCAACAATAGCTTTTCAGGCAGAATCTTCACTAGCAATAGTAATAGCAACATAATCTTCTGCAACCTGTCATCTAATCAGTAAATGTCCTTGAGCAATTCATTCACTTTGTTCAAAACTAGTTTTCTCCCTAGACACTGGTAGACTCATCAACTTGACGTCCAAAACGATTTTTTACACAACAATTTAGATTAAGTTGTTTACATAACGCCATTGCCTTGTCTTTGTCGATAGAGAGAGCACTTGGTATGTTTCACGTCATATTTTGGCTTGTATGCAGTTAGAGAGTGTTTAATCCTCACTCTCCAACTTGCGGGGGAGTATTAAGATATTTATCTATATCTTTCCATAATTAATTGATTAGATATATCTTATCTATAATTAGTTTATTGGATTTTATTTTTCATAATTAGTTGATCGTAAATTAATCTTGTATAAATTGATAAATCTAATAAATTGAGATAAAAAGTTATTCTTATAACTAATATATATATATATATATATATATATATATATATATATATATATATATATATATATATATATATATATAGCTTGATATTTTACCATCTTTTGCGTTTTTTTTTTCTTTAAACATGATATCGAGAGGATTAATTCTCATGTTTTTTGAAACATCATCTATTAATCTATTATTTCATGATACAAATATCTGTACCTAACATTTAGCACAATCGCCACAAAGCATTTAATATATATGTTATAACAATCATAAGTTCCGATTCAATAAAAATCACAAGTTCTAATTCAACAACAATCACCTTTATCTCAAAGCATTTGACATATAAGTTACAACAATCACATATTCCAATTCAACAACAATCACTACAAAGCACTTGACACATGTATTACAACAATTACATATTCTAATTCAACATCAATCACCTCTAAGCATTAACACATGTGCTAAAATAATCACAAATTCTAATTGAACAACAATTATCACAAAGCACTCAAGTTACATTAATTATAATTACACTTAATTGGACTTGAATTATTCCTAAAATTTTGAGACTTAATGCTACCCAATTAATATATGTGTCCAAGTAATAATTAGAAATGAATTTTTGATTTTTTTATTGAGTATATAAGTAAGTGAATTTTTATGTACCGAGTGAAATTTAATTTGACATATTCAATAAACGAAAGAAAATAATAAAATTTAAGTGTAATAAAAATTAAATATAGGAAAAGTCATTCGAAATACTAAGAAAAATAATTTGTCCACAAAAATTATTTTAAAGAATTTTAAAAAGTAAAGTGGTAGGCCGTTTCTTAATTCTAAAAAGTATGTACATTTTAAGTTAAAGTGAAATTGAATAATTTAAAATGAACAATGTATGATAATTGATTACGTATCAATTACGTATACTTATTACACTAATTATTTTTAATTAAATTTTTTAATTTAAAATTTAAAAAAATCCATTAAACTTAATATATAATTCCGCATTCACAGTCAAGTAACATGAACTATATTTATAGTCGCCCCTTTTCAAAAGAGATCTTTGTAGCAGGTAGGGACAAACAAACAGTTGCATCGTTATTCGAACAGTTGCATCATTATTCGATATACTCCCGACAACTCCGCTGACTTTAACACTCGTCATCCTTAAATAATAGAGGTTAATACACGTTTACCTTTTTAAAATCATCGCTTCTTCAACGTGTTGTTAGGCTATTTATGCAAATTAAGATTAGAACTAGTTAATATTTGATAAGGAATTTTGTATCACCGTCATTTGAAAATCAAAAGATATAGAAATTGACCGAATAAATTTTTATAAGGTTTTATTAAAAATGGAAAAAGTGAAATATTTTTGTAAATTAAATTAAACTTATGTATAAATTAAAATTTATTTTTTAAAAAATTAATATAAATTAATTTAATCTGAAATTAATTTAATTTATGATTTGTTTTCTTCCTATTTTGGTTTTTATAAACTTTACTTAAATATTTCTCGTTTCTGAAATGTTTCTCACAATCTCCTTGCTTTAAGTGTTCTAATTGCAAGTCAACTCAATCCATAGCTGTCATGCACCTGATAATCATCCCGAACCACGTTTATGGTAAAATAATAAATATGAGTTTTTACATATTTAAATTTTATACATATTTATATTTATAAAATAAATAAATATTTTTATTAAAATAATAATATTAATTTATAATTGTTTTAATCAACTTCTATACTATGTTCATTATTAATATAACTGTTGACTCCTCTATTATTTACAAAATAAAATATACAAATTATTTAATAAAGCAGTTTCTTTAACATTTCAAGATGAAAAAACATTGATAATATTATTATTTTCAATATTTTTAAATATATCCTTTTATTATATGATAATTCAATTTATGTACTATGAAATTAAATATATTTTAAAATTAATTTAGATATTTTGTATATATCAAATATTTTAAAAGTGAAATAGTTTATTTTATTCGCTGAATATATTAGAAAATTGATTAATGAAATATCAATTATCAAATAAATATTTATAAATTATATAAAAATAATTATTTGATAATTTATTTATATTATTTAATTATTTTCAATAAAATTTTAACACATCTAGAACAAAAATATCGAATTATTAATTTTTATTTTTAATTTTAAACTATAAATTCTTTCAAAATATTAAAAAACTATTTTTGTCATGTTAATATTGCAAAAACGAATGCGCTATTTCACGTTAAACTCAAATTAAATCATTTAAATAAAACTTTTTTAATTTATATTATTTTATTCATTCACTTGTTTCTAATATTTTTACACGAGTTTAAATTACTAAGCTTTATAAATGTTTTTTTATCAATAATACAAAAATATGTTAGTTCTTTTATTTAAACATTTTCTCATTATTTTCATTTGATATTTCTTATGAAGATTAATTTGTCTATAAAAATTATTTGAATTCAAAGAATAAATTCAAATTTATAGTCATATAAAAAAATAAGCACATAAAATTGTTTTCTATGATTTTTATTAATGAATAAAATTTTTAATTATAAAAACATTGATTTAATTTTAGATTTTTTAAGTAATATAAAAATTTAACAAAATTATTATCATACTTTTATAAGTTATTCCCTTCATAATTCACCCATCACACGGATTTAACATAACGTTTACGATATATATATATATATATATATATATATATATATATATATATATATATATATATATAAAAGTTATTTAAATTCTTCAATAAGATTAGGCTTTTAAAAATTAGTTATACGCTTATTGTTTTAAAATATTGGACTATAATAATTAAAAGTTATATATTATTCAACTGGGTCATATAACAATTAATATAATAATGTATATTATCTGAGCTCATTTTTTTATTAATTATTTATTAATTATTTATTTATTAATTTATTAATTTATTAAATAATAAACCAAATGTATTAAATATTTAAAATACACATATCATTCTTCATTCTTTTATTTATTAATTTATCAAATAAAAGAATTATTCAAAAAAATTGTTCTTGTAATTTGATATCTATTCAGTATTTAGGTGTACTATCCTCGCATTAATAATATATCATAACACAAGAATTCCAACGGTGGGAAAGCGATGTAAAATTCTACCAGAAAATTTAATGTGACGGAAATTATTAGACAATGTCAGTCAAGGTCAAATATAACTAAAATTCATATTAAGATATTTTAATTATTCATTTCTATGATCACATGCCGTTCTCATTTTTATATTGGGGAAATTTCGTTGTTATTATCTTCTCTATAATTTTTATAATCACATGCCGTTCTCATTAAGATATTTAAAGTTGTTGAGTATTTAATATAAATGTCCAATTGTTTAACGTGTTGATTATACGAATAAGGATATGAGAATCAATATGAACGTAGATATAAATTAAGACTTTAAGGTTGTTCTAGAATTTCATATATAAATATATTTACTTCATCAAAATTATGATTTAGATTTATAATAAAATTATATATATATATATATTGTATTGTATTGTATAGAGTATAATAAATACAATATTTAATGTCATGTTAATTGTCTCGTGACCACTAATCATGTTAATCTTTTATTAGTTTGATCAATTTAAGTTGGTTTTCAGGGATTTGATACGTGTTTTAAATGGTTGAAGGAGTCAATATCAGAAAAAATGTCATTGAGGATAAGTCCACATGTCATTCTCTATAGTTGGTAGCCTAATACAGAATTTTTTTGGTAACTGAAAAATGAGATTTTCAAATAAATACTATTAGGAAATACCTCAAGACGATATATTCCCTCTACATAAATAGTTATTCTTATAGTAGGAATTTGATCTATTAATCTTTGAATTATCTTGATCAAACACTAACTTGAGCGTTTGAGTACCTTTTGTAGGTACCCCTCCCTTCCTAGTTGAAATTCATCTATGATCACCAAACAGAGTGGGCTCACTCAATATCATGAATGTCACCTACTTAGCTACTGACCGTTGTGTTCTGGGTGAGAACATTTTGGCGTCCATCATAAGGCTTTAGTAAAAGTTTCCAAAGGCTACCCTCGTGTGGTTAACACTCAAAGTCAAACCTTAGCTTCATCTTCTATACCTGACATAGATTCCACTTTCTTTGATGTGGTAGAGGACCACATCGACTCCGTTATTAATAGAGTCAAAAGCTAGTTAAACGAAAGCATGAAGAAACTAAAAACTCAACAAAAAAATATGAGATGCTTGCCCTAAGAGACCAATGTCACGAGGAAATCTTCGCCTTGCACAATCAAGTATCGCCCATGTAGAACCAGCGCACAAACCAAAACACAACACCCAAAGCAGAACATGAAACTGAATCACACCTGACCAGGAAGCCCGGTGATGAACTTAAGTTTCCAACGCCGAATTTTGAAACACGACGACTTGCTCTCTCCACCCCTAATGTCGTCCCCAAAGCCATAGGCACACATACTCCACAAGCATGCCCTCAACCAATTTCTTTCACTGCATATACCCCAATGCCCGGAGAGGCTCCGAGCCTCGCTGCTTGACACGCGTCAAAAGTGTGTCAAATAAAACCAGAAGTTGCACTACTTTGTAGTAATATAGTGGACTTGGATTGTTTCTCTACGGATTACTTTTGTTACTTCTCTGTAGCCAAATATTAAACCCAATTTTGGGAGGTTTTTAGGTTAGGGAAAAATTAAAAGCAATTAACAGTAAACAATTAACGCAACAGGAACAATTAACAGATGATTAAAAAACATTAATCTGATCTTTGTCGGATCCTAATTTCCCTCATCGATTCAATGAAATAAAAGCACTCATCTATGCAGTGTATTAGAACCGAGATCTTTGCATTTCAATACTGAACTAACGCTCTAAAATCTTAGAAAATTATCGTTGAATACTCGGTGGCCTTTAAACTCACACAATTGTATGAGAGCTCACAACTCAGTTTCGAATCACATAATTAGTTCTCTACATTCGTTATCAATCAACAACGACAATACATCCATAAATTCAATTCAAAACATCAATCGAATATTCCAAATCAAAATTACAGCAACTAAAATAAGTACTCATGCAATTGAAAACGGAGAACCTAAGGAAATTAGGGATCCTATTGATACCAGATTGGTTGATGAAATTAAACCTAACAGTAAACAGAATTCCATAACAGCAACTTAAAATTCAAGGAAGAATATCAAAACTAAAATTAAAATGCAAAACAAGAACAAGAACAACAACAATGAAGAACAATTGCTAGAAAATGCAGAAATTGCAAGAGAAAGTGCTGGAAATTAGGAACGAAATTCAAATTGCAAGTGTAAGTGAATGAAATTACATAACAGAACAATGAAATTGCAAAAAGGAGAAGAAAAAGAAAATTGCAATAGAAAACCAAAACCTTAGCAGAGAAACTAAAGAGAAGAAGAAGATGAACAAATGTTGTAAATGAAATTCTGAAAATTGCTATGTAAAGTGTCCAAATCTGATGTGTTTCACAAATATATAAGCAACCCAAGTCATGTGCTAGGCACATAACTCTTAATGATTCAGTGGGCCTCCACTCAAATCTCAATTGTAGCAAAAATAATGAATTAATTACATGGGAATTTAATTGGGACTAAGTCTTTTCCGCTGAAAATTTCGTAACAGGTTTCGTGCGTCACTTTTGAGCCCATTTTCATCCCATATTCAATCCGAATTAGCTCTTCATGTCTCATATCTTTTGTAGCTCTTTGAGTCCTCTTTAATTTTGACGTAAAATGGAGCTCAAACAGAGTTATGTAGTGAGAGTTATGCCTATTTTAGTAAACCTTGTCAAAACTGGAAATTTCAGCGAATTTGAACAAAAATAAGCACTTAAAGGCCCAATTGATCCCAAACTCATAAATGCACTAAATCATGCTAATTGACCATTAATTATGCTTATTTTAGTAAACCTTGTCAAAACTGGAAATTTCAGCGAATTCGAACAATAATAAGCACTTAAGGCCCAATTGAGCCCAAACTCATAAATGCACTAAATCATGCTAATTGACCATTAATAATGTTGTAATACGATGTATCAAATGAATAGAAAGTGATCAAAATAATAATGTATCAAATACCCCATACTTGTTCTTTTGCATTCCTGAGTAAAACTAAGTCCTAATGAAAAAGAAGAAGAAGTTTGATGTGAAAATTCATCTGGTCTAAGCTATTTCATACAATCCAAAGCAACCATCAATGTATCAGAACTGAACATAGCAATCAGAGCATAATCAATCTAAAGATTACATAATACAGTGTTTAAACAATTCCTGTTTCAGAAAGGGCCAATTAGACAGTGAATTAATCATGCAAGTTAATCATAAACAATGACCTCACCAGAAGTGTATCATTCTAACTCACAAGTGTATTAGGCAAGTGTTTACTCTCAAACCATTAAAATGAACATCATTTTACCATAGGCTTGCAGTTATTCTAATTGTCTACCACTAACAATCACAGTCATGCATGATTCAAGAGGACTTGCAAAGGATGTGGCTCAGTGACTACTATTTCATAGATATTGAAAAGAGCATCAACAGATTACAATAGATATCAAAATTACATAATAAACCTACAAAGTCTCCAAATCAACCACTAATCAAGTACTTAACTTATTTCCACACTTATTCAGGTCAAATTTTTGCTATTTTTTCTTTTTCTTTTCCTTTTTTTTTCTTTTTCAAATTTTTTTAATACCACTTTTTGGTATTTATTTTCTTTTTCATCTGGTATCGAACTTAAACAAAATTCAAATGACATTAATACAAGTGTGATGGCCAAAAAGTAACCAAAAAGTACCAACTCCACAACTCAGACCCAAGACATATGAAATCCAATATTCCACCCCCACACTTATTTTTCTACACATCCCTAGCAGATACCCCACACTTATTTGCTTTGCATAACCAAAAGATGAACAATCCAATCAATATCGGTAAAATAAGGATAACAATGTTTTACTCTTAAGGCTTGTAATGCAGGTAGTGAAAGAAAAGGTTTTAGGCACAAATGGCTAGCAAGGGATAAATGCAAAATAGGTTATCAGGTCAAGTAGGGAAGCAGAAATGAATGCCTCAATCATAATCATACACTATGTGATAAAATGCATCTTTGAAAAGAATAAAAGAAAGTTCTGAAAAATAACATCCACTAATAGCATATCACACTAAAAGAAAAATAATGACACACAGATGAATCCTTTCAAAGCAGGCTCAATAACTCACAGGGTCAAATTGCCAAATACTTATCAGAAGCAATACATAACCAATTCATACAAACTAGTCCATAATCAATCAGAGGAATTTATCAACACCACAAAATAATCCAAAAATTAACTCAACTTAGATTGTAGTTCAGATTCTCAACATATAAACCATAATGCATATGTACTAATAATGTTGGACTTGAAGCTGAAGAAGTCGCCTCTTGTTTTCGTTTTGATATATTTTTAATTTTGGTCTTTATGATAGATTGTAAATAGGAGCTTAATTGTATTGATTATTTTTAGAATAGGCTTTGAGTGTGGTTTTTATTCAATCTTTTCCATAGAGAATTTGAATCTACTCTGATGATTTAAGCTAGAGAAGTTTTGGAACCCCATTTTGTTTTTGAAAAGTCAAAAACTTTGGTTTAAAAAGGTTTTAAGCTGAAGTAATCGATTACCACATAAGTGTAATCGATTACCAACAGTTTCAGAAAACAGGGGAACCCAAATTGCTCTGGAGTAATCGATTACCACTCCATAGTAATCGATTACTTCGTGCTTGAAGAAACAGAGAAGGCAAATTTTCTCTGGAGTAATCGATTACCTCTATCCAGTAATCGATTACCATACCAGAATTCATCTCAAAGAGCTTTTGAAACTGCTTTAAATAGAAACCTCTTTGAATTGTTTCAAAGACAGAGATCTTTTGAGTTTTTTAGAAAGGAATGAAGAGCGAAAAAATCAGTTTTTACACAAGAATTCTCTTCAAAGTTTTTAAAAGATTTTCTCTTGAGATGAAGGCTGTGTGAATGATTGAATTCATTGGATGCTATCTTGACCAGTGCATACACAACAAGTGTACTCTTATCTGATCTTTATCTTTTTGTATTCGATTTTTGGTTTAAGACTCTAAAGAGAAAGGTGTTCTCTAGAAGAGTTGAAGAGTTTTTGAGAGAAGTACTCTTAAGGTTGGTTCTTGAAGGGATCAAGAATCAAGATATGTTCTGAGGTGAAGAACATGTGTTTTGAGTATTTTGATTTGTTTTGTGTTTGTGCAGCGTGATTGTATTGGACACAAAAAATCATTATAGTGGAAAAACTATCTCTTGACAATGTCATTGGTGACATTCACAAGGGGGTAACTACCAGATCCTCACAGAATTTGTTTAGCTATAATAATGCTTTTGTATCACAGGTTGAACCCTCCAGCATAGAAGAAGCCTTGAACAATGAATTTTGGATCATGGCTATGCAAGAAGAACTCAACCAGTTCAGAAGAAATGGAGTTTGGGAACTTGTTCCAGACAAAGGCAACATGAATATAATTGGCACGAAATGGGTATTCAAGAATAAACTGAGTGAAGAAGGAGTTGTGGTCAGAAACAAAGCAAGACTTGTGGCAAAAGGCTACAATCAACAGGAAGGAATTGACTTTGAGGAAACCTTTGCCCCTGTTGCAAGACTTGAAGCTGTTAGACTACTCCTAGCTTATGCTTGCATCAACAACTTCAAATTATTCCAAATGGATGTAAAGAGTGCATTCTTAAATGGATATATAAATGAAGAAGTCTATGTAGCACAACCACCTGGATTCACAGACGCTACTTGGCCTACACATGTTTACAAACTTCATAAAGCCTTATACGGGTTAAAACAAGCCCCCAGGCAATGGTATGACAGATTGAGTAAGTTTCTCATATCAAAAGGATTCCACAGAGGTAAAGTAGACAAGACCTTGTTTATTAAGAACAAGTCTAACTACATTCTATTGGTTCAAATTTATGTTGATGACATTATCTTTGGATCATCTAACCAACAACTTTATGAAGAGTTTGTGAGCAATATGCAGGAAGAATTTGACATGTCCATGATAGGAGAACTAAGTTTCTTTTTAGGACTCCAGATCAAACAAATGGAAGGTGGCACATTCATTCACCAGGCTAAGTATACCAAAGAACTACTCAGAAAATATGATATGGTTAACTGTAAAGTGTCAAATATACCTATTTCTACTAACACTTATCTTGAGTTTAATGAAGCAGGTGATGAAGTTGATACTACCTTATACAGAGGTGTTATAGGATCTTTACTTTATCTTACAGCCAGTAAACCTGATATTATGTACTCTGTATGTTTATGTGCTAGATTTCAATCTACACCTAAGCAATCTCATTGGCTAACAGTAAAGAAGATTCTCAAATACCTAAAAGGAACTATAAGTTATGGATTGTGGTATCCAAAAGGAACCTCACCATTACTTGTTGGTTTCAGTGACTCTGATTTTGCAGGTAGCAAAACAGACAGGAAAAGCACCAGTGGAACATGTCACATCTTTGGAGAATGTTTGATATCTTGGAATAGCAGAAAACAAGCTTGCGTAGCACTATCAACTGCAGAAGCTGAATACATAGCTGCGGGAAGCTGCTGTGCTCAAGCAATTTGGTTGAAGCACCAACTAGAAGACTTTGGGCTAAAGATAGATCACATTCCCCTGAAATGCGACAACACAAGCGCTATAAGTATCACAAGAAATCCTGTACTGCACTCAAGAACAAAACACATTGAAGTCAGACACCACTTCATTAGAGATCACATCGAAAAAGGAGATTGTGACATCGAATTCATAGACACAGAAAATCAACTAGCGGATATTTTTACAAAGGCATTACCAAAAGAAAGGTTTTACAAACTTAGATCAAACCTCAACATTTTGAGTGAGGAACATTTAAACTAAACCCTTTTACTTGATTACACTCATCCATAAAATTGTTTTTGTGAAATTTTTTTCAATAAAAACCTTCTTCTGATAGAAATAATCGATTACCAAAGAAGGATAATCGATTACTTCGTGTGATTTTCACTCTGGGAAGGATTTTGGTACTGAGATAATCGATTACCACGATCCGTAATCGATTACCACAGAACCAGATTTCAATGGTTTTAGAAAAACCCTCTAGAGTAATCGATTACCAGATTTTTGTAATCGATTACCACGACTGTTTTTCTTGTTTTTCATCTTCTCTTTATATAAGGAACAGAGATAATCGATTTCCAACTGCAGGTAATCTATTACCTCGTTCTTGGGCTAATATCTTGGGCTTTGTTTTCTCTTATAAGAAGTGCAGGTGAAACCCTACAACTCACCATTCATCTTCTTCCTCCAAAACCCTAGATATCTCTCTCTATCTCTCTCTCTCTCTGCAACCATGGAAGAACAAGGGAAAGGCAAAAGAATCAAGATGAGAGCAAAAAGATTCCCTCAAGAAGAAATCAAAGGAAAGAAGAAAGTAGGAGAATCCTCCAAGAGGAAGAAACCTACATCACCAGCCCAACAAGAAACTCAACCTCCTCCACAAGAATCTGCGGTCAACCGTTGGTTCACCTCCAAGGGACAAGAAACAAGATTCAATTTGGATTTTGCAAACAAAGGTCTTGTTCCACCAAAGATTCTAGACCTCCAATGGCTAGACAGTCAGAGTTTCACATTCCAGACATACCTGAGGCAGCAACACTTGGAGAGATTTGTAGGCATGAAAGGTTTTATCTACCCCGATTTGGTTCGAGTCTTCTATTCAAACCTCAAACCAAATATGGAGAGAATGACAGTAAGTTCTAAAATTAAAGGTATTAAGATAACCCTAACCTCTGCACATTTTCTTCAAATTGCTGGTATCAGGAAGGAAGGAATCATAGGGCATGTAGATAAACTCCGAGAGAAAGGATTTGATCTACAAAAAGATACTTTCTATATGAGCCTACTGAGGAACCCACAGAACTGGGAAGAGGAAAGGAATTCTAGAAGAGCACAAGGCAAAAAGGTGACTTACAACATTGGTGGCCTGACAGCTGATGATAGGCTACTGCATTACACCGTTTGCTGGATCTTGGCTGCTAGAGGAGCAAATCATGCACAAATCAGTGAAGATGACATGATCCTCATGGCTGCTCTGAAGAATGGAATTCAAGTAGATTGGACGCATATCATTATGGACAATATGCGGAAGACTAGAAGACTTCTAGACAATAAGTGTCCATACTCTCTGTTTATATCTAGACTAATTGAAATTTTTCAGATAGATACTACTGATGAAGCAAGAGAATTAGTCAAAGATGTCCACATGATCAGTGATAGAGCCTTGAAGATGATGAGGCTGATCAAAACTGATGCGGGCTGGATAACCAGAGAAGAACAGCAAGCTAATCTACAAGAAGAACAAGAAGAAGCACAACCTGAAGATGAGGATGAAGATAACCTGGCATCTGGAGAGTACATTTCGAGATCGCGCTTTGAATCCATCATGATTGACAGATTGGATGAATTGGAAGCAACTGTCAACAAGAGGATAGATGACCTAGGAAAGCATCAAGATTTGCACTTCCTAGAGATGAAAGACTTGATGGAAATGATCATGGAGAGACTCAACCAAGATGACTCAGATTAGTAACTCCAACTCTACCTCTCACCTTCTTATTTGATATACCAAATAGGGGGAGTAGTAGTGTGTAGTTATTAGTTGTTATTAATCTTTTCTTCATATATTAGTCTTCATTGTTTAGTTTTTTATAAATTGTTTTTGAATCTGTTTTTTTTTTCTTAAGTACTTTACTTAGGGGGAGCAGATTAGAAATATTTGAACAATATGGATAACTATAATAGCTAGATTTAATTTTCTTTGCAAATGATTGCCTTTTTATATTTCTGTGAATTGAAAATGTGAAGAAGTCGCCTCTTGTTTTCGTTTTGATATGCTTGTAATTTTGGTCTTTATGATAGATTGTAAATAGGAGCTTAATTGTATTGATTGTTTTTAGAATAGGTTTTGAGTGTGGTTTTTATTCAATCTTTTCCATAGAGAATTTGAATCTACTCTGATGATTTAAGCTAGAGAAGTTTTAGAACCCCATTTTGTTTTTGAAAAGTCAAAAACTTTGGTTTAAAAAGGTTTTAAGCTGAAGTAATCGATTACCACATAAGTGTAATCGATTACCAACAGTTTCAGAAAACAGGGGAACCCAAATTGCTTTGGAGTAATCGATTACCACTCCATAGTAATCGATTACTTCGTGCTTGAAGAAACAAAGAAGGCAAATTTTCTCTGGAGTAATCGATTACATCTATCCAGTAATCGATTACCATTCCAGAATTCATCTCAAAGAGCTTTTGAAACTGCTTTAAATAGAAACCTCTTTGAATTGTTTCAAAGACAGAGATCTTTTGAGTTTTTCAGAAAAAGGAAGGAAGAGCGAAAAAATTAGTTTTTACACAAGAATTCTCTTCAAAGTTTTTAAAAGATTTTCTCTTGAGATGAAGGTTGTGTGAATGATTGAATTCATTGGATACTATCTTGATCAGTGCATACACAAAAGGTGTACTCTTATCTGATCTTTATCTTTTTGTATTCGATTTTTGGTTTAAGAGTTGAAGAGTTTTTGAGAGAGGTACTCTCAAGGTTGGTTCTTGAAGGGATCAAGAACCAAGATATGTTCTGAGGTGAAGAACATGTGTTTTGAGTATTTTGATTTGTTTTGTGTTTGTGCAGCGTGATTGTATTGGACACAAAAAATCATTATAGTGGAAAAACCGATCGCAATAGATTGTTGGGTTGGGACTGGATGTAGGCCGAAAGCCGAACCAGGATAACTCTCTGTCTAAACTCTTTTCTCTACCTTATCTCTTATACTTCTTTGTTTTTCTCTCTTTATATTCTCGCTGCTATCCGCTGTAATCTCTCTGATACGTTACTTGTAACAAAGATAAAATTGAATCGGGAAAGAAAGTGAGAAAAGAAAAAATCGATATAGGGAACTTGAATCTATTCCACCCCCCCTCTAGATTCAACATAGGGACCAACAAATAATCATACTAGAATCACAAAATCTCCAATTGTCAAATTTAAATGAAATGAAATGAGGTATGAAAATCCTAATTATTTCCTAATTACTCCTAATTAAAAAAGGTGGAAAGATAGGAAGTGAATGTAAACAGAACAGAAAAGAGTGGAAGGAGAAAAGAAAAACTCCTTCGGCCGCTCAAAGCGGCAATGCATCTGCAAGTGATATGATCTCTTGCTCTACGGGCTGCACAATGAAGCCCTCATGATAATGCTTTAGGTGTTGTCCGTTCACCATAAATGTATTCTCCGTTCGATCATCTTTAAGTTCAACTGCACCAAAGGGTAAAACATTAGCAATCATAAATGGACCATCCCACCAAGATTTAAGTTTACCAGGTATAAGCTTAAGACGGGAATTAAAGAGAAGAACTTTCTGTCTAACAGAAAACTCCTTGTGAAGAATTTGTCGATCATGAAAGGCCTTGGTCTTTTCTTTGTAGATTCTAGAGCTTTCATAGGCATCCATTCTCATCTCCTCTAGCTCTTGGAGTTGTAGTTTCCTCTCTGCTCCAGATTGGTCCAAGTCCATATTACACCTCCTAACCGCCCAATAAACACGATGCTCAAGTTCCACAGGAAGGTGGCAGGCCTTACCATAAACCAATCGGTACGGTGACATCCTAATCGGGTTTTGTAAGTAGGTCTGGTAGGCCAATAAAGCATCATCCAAACACTTGCTCCAATACTTTCTATTGGAACTCACAGTCTTTTGCAGAATCAGCTTTATCTCTCTGTTAGAGAATTCAGCTTACCCATTAGTCTGTGGGTGGTAAGCGGTGGCAACCTTACGGAGCACTCCATATTTCTTCAATAAAAGATCCATGCTCCGGTTGTAGAAATGTGTACCCTGGTCACTAATAATGGCTCTAGGAATACCAAACCTGTAAAATATATGGGAACGAACAAAATCTACTACAATAGCAAAATCGTCAGTCCTAGTGGCTTTCGCCTCAACCCATTTAGAAACATAATCAACAACAAGTAGGATATAAGTGAACCCAAATGAAACATGAAATGGTCCCATAAAATCAATGTCCCAAACATTAAAAGCATCACATAACAGAATAGGTTATTGAGGCATCTCATATCTATGAGAAATATTTCCTATTTTCTGACACTTATCACAAGATTTGCAATAATCATAAGCATCATGAAATAAACTAGGCCAAAATAGTCCAGAGTTTAACACTTTCCTAGCAGTCCTACGTGGTCCAAAATGACCACCACATGCAAAAACATGGCAAAAAGCAAGAACAGATGCAAACTTAGATTCAGACACACATCTCCTAATGATCTAGTCACTACAAAATTTCCATAGATAAGGGTCATCCCATACATAATGTTTAAAATCACTCTTATGTTTTAATGCATGGGCCCTAATGAAATCTTCAGGTATAAGACTGGCAACCGGATAATTTACAATGTCAACATACCATGGGGATGAGAATTTACCTTGCAGCTATAAAAGCTGCTCATCTGGAAAATCATCTACAATGAGGAGAGTGTGGCAAGTAGATGAATGCGGCCGAGGTAATCAACCACCAAGTTCTAAGCTCCGCTTCTATCCTTCATCTCAATATCAAATTCAAGGAGCAGAAGCATCCATTTGAGGAGTCTAGGTTTGGCATCTTCCTTCTTCAGAAGGAATTTTAAAGTTGCATGATCATTATAAACAATAATCTTAGCATTAAACAAATAAGAGCGAATTTTATCCAAGGCAAATACAAAAGCTAAAAGCTTCTTCTCTATGGTGGTGTAATTGGACTATGCTGAGTCCAAGATCTTAGAGGCGTAGGAAATGACTATCAAGAGTGAACCCCTGTAAAAGATAAACACAAGAAGGGGGGTTGAATTGTGTTAATTAAAAATTTTATCCCTTTCGTCTGTAGGTTTCAAAAAGGTTCAGACGAAACAATGTTTATATTGAAAGATTGATTTCAATAAGCAATTGTTATTTTATAATTATCCCCAGTTAGTCAATCAGATGAAACAAATAAAAGCAAGTATTTTTATACTGGTTCGTCTATTCAAGACTACGTCCAGCTACCCAGCAACAACTGAGTTTTCACTACGAACCGTGAAAAGGTTAAAAGTATTGTTTGAACCCAGCCACTTCTGGCTATTACAGGATATTCTTTGCTCCCAGCCTTCTCAGGCTAAACAACCAAGGTATTCTTTGAACCCAGCCTCCACAGGCTAATACAAAAGGTATTCTTTGAAACACAACCTCTTCAGGCTAAAGTACCATACAAGTGGATTTGAAAAGATGTTTGAAAAACAAAGTTCTTCCTCTTCACAGAGAGGGTTTTACAATATAGTTCTTAGTTGAATTGAGCGAATTCTCAGACGATTGAAGAGATAAGTGTATTTGCCAACTAATTCTTGAAGCTGTGAAGTCCTTTTATAGGCATTTTCTTCAAATAGCCGTTAGACTCATTTGAATGCCGTTGAGAGTCGTTGAGAAATCTTCTTGAGAGCTTTCCAAAAAGTTTGTCAGTTGTACTTGATTTATTGATAAGAGTCGCAGCGGATATAGTGGACTAGGTTGTGCGCAATACTATTTCTGACTTGTACAGAGATGTGACAAAAGGTGAAGACCTTTTTGACTTTGGTGTGTAAGCTCGAATCCCTATACTGATCTTGGATGCTTCTCATTAGTACTTCTTCAGATTTGAAATCTTGGTGCGAATGACTCAACTTGACTTCAACTTTTGGATAGACGATATGTTTCTTCAGTCTTCAGTTGTTGTTGTTTCGTCTTATCCTATCGTCTTAAGACTTCACTCTTGAGACAGACAAGGGCTTTAGCTTGAAAAGTCCTCTTCCGTCTGTGCATGTATCGTCTGTGCATGTATCGTCTGATGACTTGGCTTTTGGGCAGACGCAAAAATTCATCTTTGAAAGGTCACGTTCCGTCTGTGCTGGTTTCGTCTTAGCAAGTCTTGGGTAGCTTGGTTTCGTCTGTCTTGTAATTAATCAAAATCTTGAGACGTTAATCATCCTTGATCTAACAATCTCCCCCTTTTTGATGATTACAGACCATACCACGAAAATCTGCACAAGACATGGTTCGACAGAAACAAACAGTCTCAATAAAGCCAGATTGACATCAAGACGATATTTTCTGAATAATACCTCGTTATAAAGGATTGTTACATCAATGCGATGTAATCTTTGTACATTATTACATTGGTATAGACAGAAAACAAATAAAGAATAACCAATAAAGAATTACAATGTGTTTTCTATACTAAAAAACAATAAATAAAAAAAATGATACAACAAGTATAGTACATAGCTCCTTTATTGTATAACTCCCCCTCAGACGATACTCCTTGCTTGCTTGCTCTCAGACGAAGCTTGTTCACTCCCCCTCAGACAATGCTTTCCCCTTGTACCATTCTTCTTTCCCTTGGGCTATCTTCTTTTCTCTTTGTCTCCCCCTTGGGCTGTGAATCATCAAAACATGATCACGAAGAAGGCTTTGGCTTCTTGTTCAGCAGGGTCATCACAATGTCCTTTAGCTGCTGCACTTCAGACGATAGAGAAGCTTGATTTTCTTCAAGTTCTCGGTTCTTTGCTTTCAAGTGCCCGCAATCCTTTTCCAAGGCATCATACTTGCGCTTCAGAGTCTTATACTCCTCAGCTTCTTGAATATTAGCCTCAACATCCTCAACTTTGTCATCAACCTCCACCATATCATCAAAATGTACCATTGGTGTTTGAGGTTCTTCCACGATAGGTGCAGTGTCATCAATGATGAGCACTGTTGGAGTCTTCTTCAGACGCAATGTGAAAAGTGGAAGAGTGAGGTAAGCCGTGAAGTTCTGTTCCCATTGCCATGTGTAATGCTTTGTTAGAACAGAGACTTCCAGATCCGGATGCTCCTGAGATGGGTGAGTGTATGCATAAGCTTCACCAGGAAACACCCTGTTACAGACGGTAGAATCCTCATCCAATGAGGTTCCAGAGCAAAACTGTGAAGTGGCTTCATGATCTTCTATCATCCGTTGTATCTTTGGATTGATAGGGCTTGAGGCTTGAGCTTGAATTGCCTTGAGGTGCGCATAAGCAGCAGACTGAAGGAGTTTGGAGATGTGCCTTGCATATCTGAAGGTTCTGGAGACAGACGGTACTTTCTTCTCTTTGCCCTTAGCCAAAAACTTGACCAAGCATGGTCTTTTTCGTTCTAAGACGATAGTGTACTTCGTTTCGTCTGACACCAGCGAAGAGAACTGTGAACCCACCATAAAGGGGCAGTATCTCTTATCCTTCTTAGCTTAACGATCAATATGATAGAAGGAAACCTCTCTTTCCTTGGCTTCCCTTCTATAAGCACCAGCTATCAACTTGAAAGACAAGTTGTAGTCTTCAGGGAGGGCATGAGCGAACTCCTCAGGGTCTTCATATTCGTTGAGGAGAATGGAGTAACGAGGATTGATCCCAGAGCAATGGGGTCTCGCCCATGGGAGCACAATTCCTAGAGAATGTCCTAGACCGACATACTCTGTTTGGTTGAGTGAAATTGTGAAAGGCATTGGATCATGGCGATCTATGGCGTCGAGATGCCAATGTGTGCACTCTTTCGGCTCATAGATGGTAAAGTGTGCGTCTCCATATCTACAGTGATGGAATACAGGCACATTAATCTCATAACGAACCTTCCACTTTGTGTTTTCTCTGTGTGGGATGTGAGGTTCATAGCCAAGTGCTGGTCCTTCAATCACAGACGCAGCAAGATGATCCTTATATGCTTGTATATTTTCTAAACCCTTGATGTCTAGGTTGGCCAGTGTGTCCCAGGGCAGACGCTTCAGCCAATTGCGTTGCTCCTCTGGGGTGTAGATGGTGTCTTCATTAAAATCCACCGGCTTCAAGGATTTGTTGCGTAGAAAGGGATTTACAGATCTCCTTAGTTGAAAACCCTTCTTTCCTCTGTACAGATATGGGTTCTTTAACTCTATGTAAGGAGTATCCCTTATGTATAGGTCTTCATTGTCTGCCAAGATTTTTGTTGCAGACTCAGACGGTTCACCATCAGTGGAGAATTCATTATTCTTCTCTCCTATAATCCAATCTGGTTTGATTGGTCTCTCAGCACAGGTGCTTGCAGCGAAGTTCCTCATGACTAATTCGTTTAGAAACAAATAGTCCACCTTGTGTTTTGGGGGTAAATCTTCTGGATTAATCACCTCGGCATGTGATCTCCCCCAAGTAGCATCCACCTTTATAATATCAAGTTGTTCTTCATCAGACGAAGAATCAACTTCTTCAATCAGTACATAGTCTTTAGACGGAATCTCCTTCGTCTGGTGGTGGGATGCTTCCTCAGACGCAGCAGGTAACGTCTGTGCAAGGGATGCGTTCAGCGGAGACGCAACAATAGGGATAGTCCTATGTTCGTCTTGGAGTGATGTTGATGGAGAGACTTCCATTGTGGAAACTTCCTCACTTAGCATTGTTTCCAACTCCTCCGCAAGCTGGGCATTGTCTTTCTGGATCTGGGCAGTTTCTTCACTATTCATGCCCTCTGAGGTTGCTGGAGCAGATGCAGCCTTAGATGATCCAATGCCACGAACGCTATCGAGAAAGATTCTTTCTCTCTCAGCTTGAAGCAAAATGGAGACTCTCTTGGCCTCTTTCAGCATTCTTTCTTCGTCTATCTCACCAACTACGACGGACGCAAGTTTTTGCTTCATCTTCTCCTTGCCTTTCGCAGCTTTTTCAAGAGCAAGCTTTCTAGTTCTTGCCTTTTCCTCTGCTACTATCCTCTGTTTTTCTTTGTCTGTAAGTATCTTCACAGACGGAACATGTTCAGACGATATGTTGACCCTTTCATCTTCACTAGGGGATATCGTCTATCCTTTTGGCTTGGCACCAATGTGCTTGATTCTGAGGGTCCTTTTCTTCTTCTTGAGGGGTTCTTCAAGAACATCCTCGAAGGGGACCTCAGAAATAGTCACGGGAGGAAGAGGTTGGGGTTGGTTTAGTGTTTGGGATGGTGTTTCGGATTGTGTTTGGGGTTGTGTTTCGGACGGTGTTTGAGCTTGTGTTTGTGGCTTAACACGCTTGATGCGAGCTCTGTGTGGAGGGTCTTTGGTGATGGGTGAGAGAGGTACATCCTCTTTTTGTGAGTGAAGGAGGAAGCCTGGCGTCGGATGCATCTTCGCAAAGGTGCTGGTTTTCACTTCCTTTCCTTCTGGGTGATAAACTACACTAGCAGTATCAAACCCTTGATTGATGATAATCTTTGTGAAGAGGGTGTCGTAGGGAATGCTGCTCTTCCTACGAATATTGCAGTTCTTCAACGCACTTATCCAGTGGTCAAGGATAATGTGCGGAAGGCTCATCCTTGCTTTCCTCAGACCGTAATAGATGCAGAATCTGTCTCGAGTACTCACATTGTCCCTCGAACCAGTCCTCGGCGTGAAGACATTGTAGAGGATGTTATGGATGACTCTGGCGGTTGGAGAAAGATTCCCTGACCTTAGAAACTTGGAGTCTTCAAGGTCGCGTCTTTTCCCGTAGATAATCTTATTTTTCTTCATCCAATTGGGGCTGTAGAAACGCCCATCGGCCTTGCAGTTGCCAGCCTCAGCAGTAGAGTCCACCGTGATGATGTATTCTTTGTTATCAATGGTACCCACAATACCATCATCGAACTCCCTCGCATCGCTCCAGAATTTGGCATAGGCCTCCATCAGCCATGGGCCTCTCATCTCAGCAAATCCCATCCAACCGGTGTGGTCTAAGATCTTCACTGTTCTTTCAGAGACGCTTTCAACAGTCTCCCTTGATATCCACTTGCTCGGCAAGAACAAGTCTTGAGCGAAGAAAGTAGCTTCAGCAGTTTTGGTAGCTTTGGTGTTCTTGGCGGCCATTGTTGATATTTGAAAAAGAGAGAGTAAGAGTTTAGTGAGTATTAGGTTTGGAAAGTTCAAAAGATTGCAAATTGCGGTAAAGAGTAAAAGAGTGAACTTTCAAGAGTATTTATAGGCATAGACAAAAACGGTTGTGATTCATCAGACGAAAGAGATTTCGAAAATCGCCCCTGATTTGACATGTCCACATCATTGCCTTTTCAATGATTGATTTGACCTCTGCAATTCACGGCGCGTGCCTATCAATGTCCTAGAATAGTGCAATAAATGACAGTCACATTTATTGCTTCTTTTAATTTGTCCCTGCACACTTGAGATAAACTTGTTAAACAGTAACAGTTGCGTCTGTTGAATTTTTACCACAGTAACTATTCAACTTTGATCAGACGCAATGTTTCGTCTTAACACGAAATAATGTACAGACGGAACAAATTTAACAAATAGCTCAGAAGGAACACTTTTCAAACATTTAAAGAAATAATTCCAAGATTCTCCTTAATGAAATTGAAACATGTTTCGTCTAATGCTTTAGTAAATATATCTGCCCATTAAAAATCTGTTTTCACAAACTGTATATTGAAAATACATTTTTGGACATAGTCTCTTATAAAATGAAAATGAATTTCAATATGTTTAGCTTTCAAATGTTGAATAGGATTTTTGCTAAGATTAATTGCACTTGTATTATCACAAAATACTGGTATATGATTTTCAAACCTGGAGTAATCTTCAAGTTGATGTTTTATCCACAGTAATTGTGAGCAACACCCTGCCGCAGCAATATACTATGCTTCAGTTGTTGAGAGTGCAATGGAGTTTTGTTTCTTGTTTGACCAAGATATTAGTGATGATCCAAGGAATTGGCATCCACCACTTGTGCTTTTTCTCTCCACTTTGTCTCCAGCATAATCCGCATCATAAAAGCCTCTCAAACTAAAATCATTATTTTTCTTATAAAACAAAGAGAGATCAGTTGTTCCAACAAGATATCTGAGAATTCTCTTTACAGCTTGTAAGTGAGATTCTTTAGGGTCAGATTGAAATCTAGCACATAGATGACACTAAACATAATGTCGTCCGTCATAGATTAAATAAAGGAGTGAGTCAATCATACCTCTATATACCGTCTTATCAACAAACTTACCTGACTCATCCTTGTTAAGATTTGCTCCAGACGAATGCATTGGGGTCTTCATAGGCTTGGCATTCTCCATCTTGAACTTCTTAATAAGTTCCTTTGTGTATTTTTGTTGATGAATGTAGATTCCTTCTTTTGTCTGCTTGATTTGAAGTCCTAGAAAGAACTTCAATTCTCCCATCATGCTCATTTCAAACTCATCCTGCATTATCTTTGAAAAATCCTTGCACAGAGAATCATTAGTAGCTCCAAAGACTATATCGTCTACATAAATCTGGACTATAATAAAGTCTTTTGAAACGCTTTACTTGAAGAGAGTTGTATCAACCTTTCCTTTTGAAAAACCATTTTTAAGAAGAAAAGTACTGAGTCTATCATACCAAGCTCTGGGAGCTTGTTTAAGACCATACAGTGCTTTCTTAAGTTTGAAAACATGATCAGGTTGAGATGAACTTTCAAAACCAGGAGGTTGTTCTACATACACTTCTTCTTCAATGAAACCGTTTAGAAAAGCACTTTTTACATCCATTTGATATAGGACGATATTCTTGTGAGCAGCAAAAGCAAGTAATATTCTGATTGCTTCTAATATAGCTACAGGTGCAAAAGTTTCTGTAAAATCAATACCTTCTTGTTGATTATACCCTTGTACTACTAACCTTGCTTTGTTTATTACCACTTTTCCAGCTTCATCAAGCTTGTTTCTGAACACCCATCTAGTTCCAATGATGTTTTTGTTCTTTGGTCTTTCAACTAGGGTACATACATCATTCCTTGTGAACTGATTAAGTTCTTCTTCCATAGCCAAGATCCAATCGTTATCTTAAAGAGCATCTTCAACATTCTTTGGCTCTATGTTTGATACAAGAGCATATCCAGACGATTCCTTTAGCTTCGATCTAGTTAGAACACCTTGATTCCTATCTCCAATGATAAGATCTTCAGAGTGGTTAGATGCAAACTTCCATGATCTTGCAGGTGCTTGATCTCTTTGTTGATGAGTATCAGACGAAGAGGATTCGTCTGTGCTCCTATCATCTGCTCTTGTTTCGTTTGACCCTTGTTTATCATGTTGACCAGAAGGGTTAATCTGCAAATTATCAAACAAGTTTTCTAGGTCTGATATTTCTTTATCAGCCTTTAAGTTATCTTGAAACTTTACATGAATTGATTCCTCTACAACTTGTGTCTTAGAGTTAAAAACTCTATAGGCCTTAGATGTGTTGGAATATCCAAGAAAGATTCCTTTTACCACCTTTGAGTCAAACTTGCCAAGTTGATCTTTGGTGTTTAAGATAAAGCATTCACATCCAAAAGGATGGAAATAAGAAATGTTGGGTCTTCTTCCTTTCCATAGTTCATATGGAGTCTTATTCAATATTGTTCTTATCAATATTATGTTTTTAATATAACAGGAAGTATTAACTGCTTCTGCCCAATAATATTTAGGGAGAGAGCTTTCATGCAACATAGTTCTAGCCATTTCTTGTAAAGTACGATTTTTCCTTTCCACAACTCCATTTTGTTGGGGAGTTCTTGGAGATGAAAAATTGTGAAATATACCATTTTCAAAACAAAAGGCTTTGAACTCAGAATTTTCAAATTCTGTTCCATGATCACTCCTTACAGACGCAATACATATTCCTTTTTCTTTTTGAACACGTTTGCAGAATATTTCAAAAACCTTGAATGACTCATGTTTATGGGCTAGGAAGTATACCCATGTAAATCTAGTATAATCATCTACAATGACAAATCCATATCTCTTCCCTCCAAGACTTTCAGTCTGAGTGGGTCCAAAGAGATCAATGTGTAACAGTTCTAGCGGTCTTGTCGTGGAAACAACATTTTTTGATTTGAAAAAAGCTTTGAGTTGTTTCCCATGCTGACAAGATTCACACAGACGATTGGTTTTCTAAGATATTTTTGGCAAACCTTTTACGAGATCCTTTTTAGAAATTTTTGAAATATACTTGAGACATAAATGTCCAAGTTTTTTGTGCCAAATATCTCGTTCATCGTCTGCTGAAATCAAACATGTTACATTGTGATCATTCAGGTCAGAAAGGCAAACCTCATAAAGGTTATTCTTCCTTTTCCCAATAAAAAGAATGGATTTATCTTTGTTTCTGACTATACACTCATCAGAGTTAAAAGCTACTTCATATCCATTGTCACAAAATTGACTTATGCTAAGTAGATTGAAGTTAAAGCCTTTAACATATGATACGTTCTGGATAAGTGTATTGGGTGTCTTACCAACAGTCCCAATGCCAAGAATTTTACCTTTTCCAGAACCGTAGGAGACAGACCCTTTACTTGGTCTGAGGTTTTGGAACATAGACAGGTCTCCCGTCATGTGTCGTGAGCAACCACTGTCCAGGTACCAGCTTGAAGTCTTGTCTCTTCTCATTAAGGATATCTGCAACAGGAATAATAAGTGACTTTGGTACCCAAATCTTTTTGGGTCCTTTCTTGTTAGTTACAAAAGGCTTCTTTTTGTTTTTAGCCTTTTTGTAGATGTTAGGAACCTTGTTGTGATTCCTCTTCTTTTGAGCAGACGAAACAGGTTTGTTTTTCTTTTCGTCTGTCTCTTTAACATAACCAAGTCCACTTTTATCATTAGGTGATCTCCTATATTTTAAAATATTTTCAAGAATGGAGGATCCCTTTGTAAACTTGGTTAAGTCATTGAGTAAGGACTTATTCTCTTTCTTTAATCTTTCGATTTCAAGAAAGAAAATGTCCTTTTCAGACTCAGACGAAACATCATTTGATATTTTTTTGTCTAGTAACTCAATTTCGGATTTCAAAACTGCATTTTCTTCCAAGGTTTGTCTCAGCTTGGTTTTGCAAGTTTTGTATTGCTGAGCAATAAAGTGAGAGTGAGCTAGAAGAGTATCATATGACATTTCTTCTGATTCTGACTCAGACTCAGAAGAAGAGGATGAAGAAGTTTCATTGTAATTTACCTCTGTTGAGACATGGTCTCCAGCCATGAGGCAGATGTTTGTTGTTTCTTCTCCTTCAGAGGATTCCTCTGAGCTTTCACTGTCAAGGTCTTCCCAAGTCAGTAAGCTCTTCTTTCCTTTATATTTTCTAGAGCTCCACCTCTTTTTTAGTCTGGGACATTCTGATTTCATATGTCCCGGTTTTCTGCATTCATAGCACACAACCCCTGTGCTTTCTTCTTTGGATGATGACTTCTCAAAGAACTTCTTCTCCTTTTTCTTGAAGAAGCGTTGGCCTCTGCCTTTCTTCATCATCATTCTTTTGAATCGTCTTGCCATGAGGGAGACTTCGTCTTCAGACGAACCATCAGACGATTCTGATTCGGTTGAATTAGCCTTCAAAATCTTTATTTTCTTTTTACTGTCCTTCTTGACAGAATCTTCTTTAGGGATGTCATTGACAGATGGAAGAGCTATAGGTTCTTGAACCTTGATCTTCTCCCTTTTACATAAGAGTACCTCATGTACCCTTAGAGCTCCAATTAACTCGTCTAGAGTTAATGTCTTCATATCCCTTCCAATAGAGATAGCTGTGGACATGGCTTCCCAAGGAGGTGGGAGACTGTCCAAGATCTTCATGTTGTTCTGGGCCTTTGTGAAGGTGATTCCCAGAGCAGTGAGTCCATTCAATATTGTTTGGAATGGGGATATCTCCTGTGGTGATTATGTTCCATAATCTATATTGGGTTGACTTGACGTACATCTCCATCCTGTCAGCCCAGTATGGATAATCATCTCCTGAGAAAGCTGGAGGTTTGTTCATAGAAGTTCCTCCGGATAGAAACGATGGCCCTTGTGAGTCCATGTTGGATCTTTTCCTCTAGCAGCTGTTAAGCGCTCAACCCTTAGAGGTTGAGCTCTGATACCAAACTGTAAAAGATAAACACAAGAAGGGGGGTTGAATTGTGTTAATTAAAAATTTTATCCCTTTTGTCTGTGAGTTTCAAAAAGGTTCAGACGAAACAATGTTTATATTGAAAGATTGATTTTAATAAGCAATCGTTATTTTATGATTATCCCCAGTTAGTCAATAGACGAAACAAATAAAAGCAAGTATTTTTATACTGGTTCGTTTATTCAAGACTACGTCCAGTTACCCAGCAACAACTGAGTTTTCACTACGAACCGTGAAAAGGTTACAAGTATTGTTTGAACCCAGCCACTTCTGGCTATTACAAGATATTCTTTGCTCCCAAAGCCTTCTCAAAGCTAAACAACCAAGGTATTCTTTGAACCCAAACCTCCACAAAGCTAATACAAAAGGTATTCTTTGAAACACAGCCTCCTCAGGCTAAAGTACCACACAAGTGGATTTGAAAAGATGTTTGAAAAACAAAGTTCTTCCTCTTCACAGAGAGGGTTTTACAATATAGTTCTTAGTTGAATTGAGCGAATTCTCAGACGATTGAAGAGATAAGCGTATTCGCCAACTAATTCTTGAAGCTGTGAAGTCCTTTTATAGGCATCTTCTTCAAATAGCCGTTAGACTCATTTGAATGACGTTGAGAAATCTTCTTGAGAGCTTTCCAAAAAGGTTGTCAGTTGTACTTGATTGATTGATAAGAGTCGCAGCGGATATAGCGGACTAGGTTGTGCGCAGTACTATTTCTGACTTGTACAGAGATGTGAGAAAAGGTGAAGACCTTTTTGACTTTGGTGTGTAAGCTCGAATCCCTATACTGATCTTGGATGCTTCTCATGCGTACTTCTTCAGATTTGAAATCTTGGTGCGAATGACTCAACTTGACTTCAGCTTTTGGATAGACGATATGTTTCTTCAGTCTTCAGTTATTGTTGTTTCGTCTTATCCTATCGTCTTAAGACTTCACTCTTGAGACAGACGAAGGGCTTTGGCTTAAATAGTCCTCTTCCGTCTGTGCATGTATCGTCTGTGCATGTATCGTCTGATGACTTGGCTTTTGGACAGACGCAGAAATTCATCTTTGAAGGGTCACGTTCCGTCTGTGCTGGTTTCGTCTTAGCAAGTCTTGGGTAGCTTGGTTTCGTCTGTCTTGTAATTAATCAAAATCTTGAGACATTAATCATCCTTGATCTAACAACCTCGTTGAAAAAATTAATAAAAATGAGACGAATATCCATTTAAAAATTAATAAGGAAAGAAGGTGGACTTGGGAAAAAATCCAAAAACACTTACATTTCATCTATACTATTAAGAGAAATTTATAAAAATGTTATACTTTCTTTAATCTTTGAAATTTTTTCTTCAAACTTATTTTTATCAGCATTTTATTTTAATTACAAAAATAGAGAATAGAAAGAATCAAGATATTTTTCTAAAAAAATTGAGATGATAAACATGCACAAAGGGAAAAAAAAAGTAAAAACAACAAGAATACCTCAAGAAGGCAACTAGAGATTAATTCCCTTCTCCAGCCAAGTGCTCACTAGCCAAGAGCCTCAACATCCCTACAACACTAAAAATTGTAAAAATCTTAGGAACCCGAAAAAACAAAAGAGCAAAAGAAATATTAAAATTAATAATGAACGATCACAAATGAATTGATGAAAAACCACAAAAGGAAAAGCAAAGAATGCTAAGAATGCTAAGAAAAATCACCAAGAAAAGCAATAGTAGTGAAAAGAACTAACCAATAAGCTTTATGAAGCCATCGAGTATACTAACAACCAAAGAAGAACCACAAGATCCACCTGTTGGCTCAATAAAAAAACTGATCAGTGTGGAAATTCCTAGAGTTGTATGTTGAAACCTAAATTCTTATATCGTTAATGGAGGATTGCGAAGCTTTGTGGAGAATAGCGAGGGCCACGAGTGTAGGGAATAACGAGGACTTTGATTTGGGGAAATCGTGGTTAGGGTAAGGGTTTCACTGAGTTGAGATTGGATTTTGGTAAGGTTTTGAATGGGTCCTTTTCAGGTTCAGGGACTGGAGGGTTTTTGAAGTTGCTAGCAGCGGTGTGATAGATCTGGTCATCGATAAAGGGCTTGGTGACAACGCGAAGGATGACGAAAGTGTGGTTGGGATGTGCAGTAACGCCAACGAGGAAGAACTTGGGGCAGCAGTGTCAACGAGGGAGGACTTAACGCGGCAACAAGGCTCCGATGAGGGAAGGAGCGAGGCTCCGATGAGGGAGGGAGAACGAGAGAGCGAGAGAAAGTAAGAGAAGGAAAGTATACAAATAAACACATTTGTTCGAACGAGGGATGGGTTTATGTTGATTTTCAATGTCGATTGTTGGCAAAACCCACGTTAAAAATAAAATAACGTCAGTTCTTGTTAAAACCGACGTTAAAAGGGAGACATTGAATGTTTGTTTTGTACTAGTGCAAGTTTCATTCAAAGTTGCTGCAACCATAAGATCTCAATTGTTGCGGATCTAATGGTGTGATACCAAGCCTCCCTCCAATTATGGATTGCTTCTTACAAGACTAGGAGATAATATTATGGCCAAGATAGACTATATGATGACCACTAGTAGACTTCTGATCAGTCATGTTATCACCCTGATCAACATCACAAAAGGAAATGGGAGTAAGGGTGTGGTGCCAACTAGATGTAGACCATGTGGCATTGTATATTTAAGATAATGTAGGATACATTGAAGGGATTACAATATGAGTGGTGGTGGGTGCTTGCATATATTGTGATAGTTTATTCATAGCAAAAGCAACATTCGGTGTAGTGATGGATAACTAATGCATGGATCCGATAATGCTTTAGAAAGAAGATGAATCACAATTGGGTGTATCACCTCCTGAAGCAAGAGAGAAAGTGGTACACATGGAGTCTTTGTTAGTTTAGCACTGATCATGATATCTTGAATGAGTGTTGTTCAAACAAAAAAAAAATCTATTAGTTGTAAGAACGAGTTCTACAACATGAAAATGACTCAAGTTTCCTAGATCTTTTAAAGAAAATTTTGTAGCAAGTGTGGTTTTGAATTTGCGCAAAAAATTAGGATTGTTTCTAGTGTGAAGAAGATTATCAACGTACACTAGGTAGTAAACAACAATAATACCTTGCTTGTAGATGAAAAGGAAGAAATCTGACCGAGCAAGCATTTACAAATCCAAAGGCCACCACGAAGAACTTCAATTTGCGATACCATGCTTGTGGGGCTTGTTTAAGCCCCGTGTAATGCTTGATAAGTCTTAGTTGAGATTAAAATAAACCAGGACTTTAAATTTTGATAATGACACTCATTAAAGTTTTAATTACTAAATATGATCATAAGAAACTAAAGCAAAAGAAACATAACATGAGGTTACTAAGTCTATATAGCTAAATAAATGTGAGTCTAATTTACTTGAAAAGAAACGAAGTTTGTCTAATATAATGAAGTTTAATTTGATCTGATAATATGAATTGAGTCTTCAAGTTTCTAATGTGTTACTAATGTATTCTTTTATTGAATTTAACATATCCTAAATGACATGTTTTGAAAGCTATTATTTGTGTTAAATTAACACAGCCAAATGTAATCAGATTTTGTAATTGTAATTAGATTCGCGTCTAGGTCGTCTCTTTATAGATTTGAAGTAATACTTAATAATATTAAGTGTTCATGATCGAGTACGAAAGATTGTAGAAAGATGTCTAGATTAAAGAGCATTAAATTAAGAAATTTAAGATAACTTGAAGAAAAAGAAATTGCAAAATTGGATTAAATTCAATTTAAACATGTACTAGTGTTGAACTCTACATAATGTTACTTCATTCTGCTATTCGATTATTAATATGATATTATTTGGTTTGTCCTGGAGCATTTAAGTTACTCAACCTTAATACCATAGATGGAAGAGTCTATGTTATTTGTTTAAACTTTCAATACCTTGGCAAGTTTATAACAAATAAACAACTTTATTGTGAAAAGTTCTACTACTGAGGTTTAATTAGTGTTGACCTATACCTAAGATTAAGTGTTATCTTCTAGTTCGAGGCTTAAAAAGAATTTATCGATTTCTGTAACATCTCGACTTTCACAATTATAACATCCTCATGTCTCTATAATGCACGATAGTTAAAAACACCAATAAACACTAAGAATCAAATTCTATTCATAAAACAAAATTAAAAATTTGTCTACAACTATTTAGGTTCCAACATAAATCATTAGCATCTCTCCAAGTGAATTGAACTAATATATGATTCAAGAGTTATTAAGTTTCTCAACTAATAACACAAAGCAAAACCAACAAGAAGAGAAAATAACAGCAAACACTAGTGCAAATTACACAGACTACGACGGTTAAAAAATACAGACTACGACGGTTCATGAACCATAGTAGATCCAGCCGTCGTAGTCTGTTTTCGCAGACTACGACGGTTCACTAAAACCGTTGTAGTGTGTGGTTATCAGACCATGACGGTTCAAAATATAAACGTTGTAGTCTGCTAGTTACAAAACTATTTTTACATATATCAGACTACGACGGTTTTAGTGAGAACCGTCGTAGTCTGCTTTACATACTACGACGGTTTTAGTTTAAACCATCGTAGTCTGCTTATTTTTTTTTTAAAATTTTTTGTTTATTTCAACGATTTTCCATAATTTTTGTACCTGTTTATTAATCAGACAATCCATACAATCAATCCATTCATATACATTTCTCAATTTGATAACAATTTACAAATAATAACATGGTTTATAAATCTAATCTCTTACTTTAACTTAAAAACAATTGTAAGTAACACAATTGTATCTAGTAACAGAAATTAACTTTAATTAACTAATATCCAAAAAATGTTACCTAAATAAGCTAATATAAAGCAAGAATGTAATATAAATGAATGAACATGAGCTTCTAATTGTCACCTTCAGAAGACTCTTCAATACTTTGGTTTTTACAACAATATAGTAAAAATGTTGCCCATTGCTTGCGAGTGTAGTCAATTGCTTCTTCAGCAAATGACATTGAGTCACTGAAGGTCTGAAAAAATAGTAAATAATTATTAGCAAGTACGTATCATTAATGAATTTAACAATACACAGTTGGTAAATAGTGTGTACCTCTATCCAATGGTCTGTTATCCCCATCCGAATTATGCTTTCCATCCATTGCATCACATACAATCCACATTGTGGTCGGAGGGTTTGTTTATTAGCCTACAAAGAATTGAATGATTAATATCTTTAAAGACCTTATTTGTTTTAGAACAATACATAAAGATTTTAATTTTCCTAAGAGAAACATTTTTACCTTTGGTATTACAAAATCAAGTCTTGGTCTGGCACGGCTATTGCTCGTGAGCATATGATGTGCAACATGAATACTATTTAAATTAAAGTACACATTAATGTCACACTATAATAATTGAATTTAATTCAAACGAAAGATAACAATTAAATAACAGGTACCCTTCAATAACTTTCTTCAAACTTCGGGGGAGAGGTTTGTGCAAGGAACAAAAAAACACCTTGAGATGATCCATCGGGCAAAGAACAATCAGTTGCCAATGGCCACTACAATGGAGATAAATCATTGTTTATACTTTTTGTTTAAATTTTAATTCTATCAATATAAAATATACTTACTTGTGAAGGTATGGTGCAAGGTAGATCCTCTTCCTCGATTGGCCAATCCAGTCATGATGTATGACTTGGCTTTCGCTGAATTATCTGTCAAACCCAATATGGATTGTGGTTCAATGAATCCATAGACATTGTCGTTGCCCATTTCAATTGATATATTATTTAAATACCTGAATCATATTGAAGTTAATGTTAGAAAATGTAATAAATAACTGACTGATAATTAATTTAGTAGTTAAAACACTTACATGATCCAAAATTGCATGTGAGTTAAGTTCATCTCGTCTTCGCCTGAATACATCTCCATGCAATCTGACATGTGAATGTATAGAGGCATGTCATTTTGTCTACCAAATATTTTTTTATCCCAATACAGCTCCATACTTTTGCTCCTAATCTTATTAGACAAATCTAATAAGGATTGTAGAGGATCATCAATTGGTTGTTGCTGTGGTCGGGGTTTCCTGGGTGTAAGTTTTTTCTTCAGGGATTTGATCTAATAAAATAAGGTGTTAGAAACATGATCAATATATTATAAGTTAATAATAAATACAAAAACAATACACACCTTTTCACCCAATTTCTTAACAAGATGTTTTGGTCATGCAATGAAAGTGCCAACAGCTTCTCCTACTAGCTGCACCTCTACAGTAGGCAAGGGTAGTGGAGCACCAGGGTCATGTGCCTCGTCAACGGTGACCCTAACCTCATCATCTTGCATGGGCTTACCATGTATGGTTGCTCCACCACCGACAACTTTTCCAATGGCCACTAATCTGATTGGGTTTTCTTCAACATACAACCCACATTGACAACCTTCTTCAGGGGTGCCGCCTTCTGGTAAGCAACTTAATTTCGTGCTTACATTAACAGTCTGCCTCACCTCCTCTGTATTTGCACCACTATAATGACCTTGTAGGGCTAATTGCTGCATCATGGTCTGGGAAAATTTTGCAGCTATCTCTTGTGTTATTTGCTCCCTCAAATTGGCGGTAACCTCTTCAGTGATACTTTGCCTCAATGAGTCTATTGCTTGTTGGGTGAGTACAGAGTCAAAAGGGCGAGGATGTGCAGATTTCCCAAAGTATGAAACAAGTCCCACACCTTGACCGACACCACGAACACGCCCTGGGTGTTCGGGTTTGCCAATGGACGAAAGTATGTCATCCCTTCCCTCGTGCGAAATGATCCCCGATCGCTCGCTTTCAACCAGGGAATCCTGTAAATAAGGAATAGTTGTAAGTTGTTATTCTAATTGAAACACTAAAAATGTATATGAAAATTTATTATAATAAATTCAGATCAAAGTTTAACTTACAATTTTTTCAGCAATAGTCTTGGAAGATGATGATGTAAAGTCCCCTGACTTCTTGATCCTAGCTAACTTCCATTTTTCATGCCTTTTTGATGGTGATGGTGGACCCTCAAAAGATAAGGAAGGATCGGTCGTGAACCGCTTCTTCCCTCATCCTTTGCTTTCGATGCAATATCTTTTCCTCCAATACTTTATAACCCCCTCGAGACAAAATATGGGGGTAATCATTTTTTGCTTGAACCTCTTTTGCCTTATTCCTCTTTGCCTGTTATATAAACTACACATGTATTAATTATTCAGTGCTACAAAATATAGATACTAGGGCTGAAGGGAGACTTCTATTTCAACATTTTACTTACCTGCCATTCAGGAGACAAACGTATCTGAACAAATTTCTGCCATGTATCTTCATCTATGCCCCTATAATTAGGCATAGGAATATTGTCATCTTCTTTATTATATATGAGTCGGGTCAATTGTGACTTCCATTGCCTAAACATGGTAGCCATGGTTGACATGACCTTCAGCCTCAGGGACTCCACATTAGGAATATCGAAAGTGACCTATACAAAAGAATAATGATCACAATTAGTTGTTATTATTTAGCAATACAATACTACACTTAATACAAAATAATTATCACAAACAAATTACGTAAGATCCGTAGTAGCATGTTCCTTTGAGTCATTGGAACATCATCCCAAGTAGGGGTAAGGATAGATATGTGCTCACGGACAAGGAACCCCAAATAACTCCTGAATATGGACCCATTATCACCACTAGCAATGCCCGTGTGAACATCTATATCAACGTGAGTCTGTTGACCTTTGCCACGTCTAACGGTTAATTCCTTCAGCCGTGTGGTTTTCCTATATACTTTGTTACGGTCTGGTGACTGATCAGCCATGTGCCTGTACAAAAATCAATTACAAGTCAATAACTAGATGAACATCAAATAAACATAAAGAAAAACAGTAAAATTGTACAACTATTATATACACAATAATGTTATTAGCACCTTAAATGGTCAAATATATATTCCTTCATTATGATCATGACGAACTGCGTGTACATCATCAACATCAATTTCGTCATACATAACTGGGATATGAGATGAAATTCCATGAATGGCATCAATGTCCACATTGTCAAGTTCAAGTTCGTTATTTTTCCCGTGCAATACGACAGATAACATACCATTTGCAGGATCTTTGACATAGAAAACTTGTTTAGCCTGTTGTGCCATTATGAAAGGTTCATCCTGATAACCAACCCTACTAAAGTCAACAAGGGTTTGACCTGAATCATCAACGTGCACCCCTGTCCTAATATCAACCCATTTACATTTAAAAAGTGGCACATGAAATTTACAATATACAACCTCCCAAATTTCCTCAATGATTCCATAATATGGCATGCAGCCCAACAACGCATTGTTGTCTTTGGAGGTGGAGAAATGCATAGACTCAGCTTCTACCATAACCCCACTATTTTGTACCACACTTCTATCATCCAGTGACTTTGTGTAGAATGTACAATTATTTATATAGTACTCATTACATACAATAACATCTTTTTTATGGCACATGCAAGCCATTTTAAGGTCTCGAAACTAAATCATCACTTAATATTTCATTTTTGAACCACTTCCCGAAAGTATTATTATGTTCTTTCAACAACCACTTCTCTGATTGTCTTGGGTTTTGCTTCCTTACAATGGCCTTGTGAGCAGCCAAGTATGGTTGAACTTCTTCAGTGTTGTTCAAAACATACAAGTCAGCTTGCTGCACTAAATCCCAAGGTTTTTCCACGCATTGTCCACCTCGGATGCATTGCCCAAAATGTCTACCCTCAGGACATGGCCTAGGAACCCCGACAAGAAATGTAGTAGACATATATTCTGAACAAAACTCGACCGCTTCTTCAGCAATGTACCTTTCAATTATTGACCCTTCAGGATGATATCGATTCTTGACATACCCTTTTAAGATTTTCATGTAACGTTCGATGGGTACATCCATCTTAAGTATACGGGCCCACATAATCTAATCTCTCGGACAAGATGGACAATCAAGTGTACCATAATGTCAAAAAAGGATGGAGGAAAAAACATTTCCAATTCACATAATATAATAGCAGACTCAGCTTCCATGTCATCTAGCATGTTAGGGTCAATAACTTTGGAACAGATTTGTTTGAAGAACCGACACAATCGGGTAATGGCATTTCTGACCTTTTTAGGCAATATGCCACGGATTGCCACAGGAAGGAATTGTTGCATCAACACATGACAATCATGGGATTTTAATCCTACTAATTTCAAATCTTTCATTGAAACAAGGCTCTTGACATTTGAACAGTATCCTTGTGGCACTTTTATTCCATGTAAACATTGACAAAAACTGGTTCTCTCTTTTTTACTTAATGTGTAAGCTGCTGGGGGGAGGTATGTGCGGTTACCTACAACACATGGCTTTAATTGATCTCGAATTTGCATCTCAACCATATCCAACCAAGCATTCAAACCATCTTTTGTCTTACCTTTAATGTTCAACAAAGTTCCTATCAAACTGTCACAAACATTCTTCTCAACATGCATAACATCTAAACAATGTCTAACATCAAGCTTGGACCAGTATGGGAGATCAAAGAATATAGACCGTTTCTTCCATGGATTTGGAACAGTCGCTTTCTTTGAAGTCTTTCCGAACCCAATGTTGATGTCTTTCACCCGCTCAAAAACTTGTTTACCGGTTAAGGGTGTAGGTGCTTCCTCATTCTCCGGATGACCATTAAATGCCCTTTTCAATTTATGATACAGGTGATACTGTCTTAGAAATCTCCTATGACCAAGATACATTGTCTTTCTTCCATGCTGCAATTGTTGAAAAGACGTCCCTTCTTCACATCCGACAAGCTTTATGTCCCTTAACGCTATAACCAGACAAGTTTCCATAGGTTGGGAAGTCATTGATAGTACAAAACAACATGGCATGTAACTTGAAGGTTTCTTTAGCAAATCTGTCAAACCCATCAACACCTTCATCCCATAATAATCTTAAGTCTTCAACCAAGGGAGAAAGATAAACATCAATGTCATTTCTGTTGTTTTGGGCCCGAGATCAACATAGACAACATCATATACTTTCGCTTCATGCACAATGATGGAGGTAAGTTGTAAATTATCAACAAAACAGCCACGAACTATGAGTATCAAGCTAAATTACCAAACGGATTCATTCCATCTGAAGCCAGACCAAGGCGGAGGTTTCTTGATTCACAACCAAATGAGGGGAACTCTGCATCAATCTTCCTCCACTGCAAGGAATCAGCCACATGTCGAAGCTTTCCATCATTTATCCTTTCATCTGCATGCCATCTGAGATTCTTAGCGTCATTGGCGTTTGCAAACAGTCGCTTGAATCTTGGAATTATTGGAAGATACCATACCACCTTCGCAGCAGCACCATGCTTTGTTCCTTCTTCACTATCACAACCATCTTTCTTTTTTTTGTAACGAGATAGGCCACACCTAGGACACTTGTGCATCGCTTCAAATTCTTTTCTGTATAAGATACAGTCATTTGGGCATGCATGAATTTTTTTATACTCCATACCCATTGGACAAAGAATCTTCTTAGCGTCATAATTGCGGGTTGGCAATGTGTTACCTTCTGGAAGCATTTCACTCAACAACTCTAGTAACTGAGTAAAGCTTTTGTCAGTCCACCCATTTGATGCCTTTAGATGAACCAATTTTAACACCGCAGACATGCGAGTGAAGTTAGAGCACCCTTTGTACAAAGGTGTCTCCGCATCGCTAAGCAACGTGTCATATACGTGGGCTTTCAAAAAGTTTTCCGAACCAACATCTTGAATCATGTCTTCAAGTCTGTCATCAATTTCTGTATCCAGCTCCGGTGCAGACACATTAGATGTTGTGAATGTGTCTAATAACTCACCATGTCAGGTCCATGTTGTATAACTTTTAATAATCCCATCACACAACAGGTGTTCTCGAATTTCTTCTTCTTTCAGCCAAACACCGTTCAAACAATTGACACAAGGGCAACAAAACTTCCCCTCACTGGAGAAGTGATCATTTTGCTTAGCAAATTCCAAAAACTCTTCAACTCCAGCCTCATACTCCATACTAATTCGACTTGCATTCATCCAACTACGATCCATACCTTAATCAAACAACAAGACCAGCTGCAACCAAAGACTAAGTAGCTATAAGACATGTCATTTCTTATTATTAACTAGTTTCTAAACCATTTGATCGACTATAATTACTTCACTTACAAAACAATTACAAATTAGTTTCACTGTCAAATCCATAATAGTCTATGCTACTTTAAGATCAACATCTACAATTGTAACACCTTTAGGCTAAACAACGCAAAGGATGTACACAATTCAAACCAACCATGCATTGCATGGTTATTAGTCAGCACAATAATTGCGATCACTTCTGATTTACAGCATCAAACCATAGTCAATATTTATTTACAATATGCATATTCAATTCAAGCATCAAAATACAGTCAAGTATATGAGCAACACTTGGTACATGAGCCTCACCTGGTAAAGTGATCAACAGTGGTTCCTCTTCAGTAGAAATTGGAAACTCCTAGACTGAATTTAACTTTGTAAACTGGTATGTGAGGTTGACAATCTGACAGAAAAAAAATCAAACTATCACTTGCAAAACCCAAAATCTGACTTAAACGAACCACTTGCAAAATTCACACAAAAAAAAAATTTACTAAATAAATTATACATGGCTAAGGTTTAAAACATGCTGCACAAATTCATACATTTCGCAACTAACAAAAATTATCATTAGCAAGTTAATCTTCTTCTAAACCAAAAATCCTGCAAAAACATCATATCCCAACAACACCCTGAACAATAAAAAAACATGTGAAAAAAAAAAGATATAAAACATTCCATTAAATTAACTAAGCACAAGAAGTTCACATAGAAAGTTTTGCGATCCTTAATGAATGACTACGTTATGGTGAAATAATGAATGACTATGTTGGGATTCTAGATTTCTCAATCTTTTCATCTATACATGGATTGCAGATTTCTCAATCTAGTTCGTTTTCTTAAGTGCCCTGTGCAAATATAGCTTTAAAAATCAAAAGGGCTTCTATTGACGCTACACGAGAAATTGACATAGGAATATCCTTACCTTTCTTAATATTTACATTGCCTCTAACTTAAAAATGAAACCTTACGAGATTGAGCCCTACCATCATAAAGACCACAATGTCCACTAAATTCCTGACTGGGTAAGGTATAATTTCTTCTGTCCCTCTCGCTTCTCTCTTCTATTACTACTTTAGTAGTAGTCATTAACGTAACCATCAATTTATATTAAATAAAAAGTTAACAAACAAAATATCTTACAAGTGATTAAGAGTGAACAAATATGTGTGTGTAATTATCAATCTGTAACTTATAACAAATAAGCAGAAAACTAGGATGAAAGTCTCGCGTGTATATATCACTGTTGTGCGACAGGTGTAATCCTATGGGTACGCAAATTGGCTTCCAAATACTTAAAGATAAGACACCAGAACTCACCTTATAGAAGCAAATCACGAAGGGCCGCCGGAGTTAGGGAGGGAGAAGAGTGTCGGTGTTAGGGAGGGAGAAGGGAGGAGTACGCCGGAGTTACGGAGGGAGCGCCGGTGTTAGGGAGGGAGTTCACCGTTGAGTGAGGGAGGGAGAAGGTGCGCAGCTTAGGGTTCTTCGAGAGAGGGAAAGGGGAGAAGGAAACTGTGTGTGCCAGGGGGGGCTTCGGTGAAGAAGAACAGTTTTCATAACACACTACGACAGTTCAAATTAGAACCGTCGTAGTCTGTAAGCATAACTTACAGACTACGACGGTTCTAATATGAACCGTCTTAGTGTGTAATGAAAAAAATTACAATTATGCCACCACCTTACAGACTACGACGGTTCTAATTGGAACCATCGTAGACTGTAAGGAAAATATTACAACTTTGCCACCGCGCTCAGAACACGACGGCTACTTTGAACCGTAGTGGTCTGAGCGTAGTGGCTTGTAATTTTTCTACTTGTGAAAAGCCAAAGTCTTCAGTAACACAAGTGTCCTAGTTTGTCAACTTTCTAGCTTAAGGTCCTTTAGCCTTCAAATATTATCCATTTGTTCGCCCATTCGTAGGGTCATCACAGGTGTCAAGCAAAAACACAAACAAATGGTTAGTTCACATATTAATGATATTAAAAGAACTACAGGAACAATAACAATACATTAAAGTATAAAGATACTAAGAACCTTCAATTCACAATACCTCATAATCAACATTTTATGCAACCTAGCATGATGCATGCAACTCATAATTCACTCTCATTTTATATGGTACCATCAAAACATAATGAACGAGTCTAGAATTACATGTCAAAAGATATTAGACAGTCATAGTCAAGGTAACCAGTGTTACAACGAGAATCACTTCCCACTCATGAGGATCACTCATGGTGAAAGTTTTTCCCACCGCAATTACCCTCTAGTCTCAAGTTATTACATCAACCTGGACCAATTGTCGTAGTTCCATTCATCTCCACTTTTAAAAAATATTTTTAGTCCATTTAAGCATTCATGATAATCTTCACCATTTTCTTAAAACACCATACTTCATAAGTATATACACCAAGAGCAACCTCACCGCTCCCTTCATGACAGTAGACATCCATCTATCTCATTTAAAAAAAATACAATTGATTATCATGAATCTTAGTAACTCATTAATGCAACATGCCCCACAAAGTTAACCTCTCAATCCACACCAATCATTTCATTTAACATCAATTAATATTGTTTATATATCATTCAACAAACTTGTGCACATGCTTACAAATAACAATTTCTTTACATCTTAGTTCAAATATGTCTTTCAACCATACGAAAATCAATTGTGATTAAAAATTTAATAGTGATTAAAACAACTGTGTTAGGATGCCTTGAATTTTATCTATTACTATTTTTATGTTCGTTATTATTCCTATACATATTTGAGTTGTAACGAGATGTTAGGGACTGTTAAAGGCACTTATATTTTTTCCTCCTACATAATCAAAAGACAATTGTATTAAAAATATGTCTCATCATTATAATTAAGATTCAATTATGAACTAAATCACCTAACTCCAAATTTTTCTCTCTAAACCTCAAAAATCACTAAAATTATTAACTTAGAGGGTTTTAAAGAGGGAAAAATTGTCCTAATGATTTTGTTTGGTGCTCTAAATATGGAAAATGCCCAAAATACCCCTAGTTGGAATAAAAAGAACTTAATCAACAAAGAGATAGAAAGTAAAGCTATAATTACTTTAATTTGCTTAGGATAAGACTACACAAAAGCTTGAGAAGACATTTTGAATTAAATTATACCCATAAAAACACTATAAGTCAAGGTTTTATCAACAACCAAGATGTCATGTTGAGATATACTTTTCTAAATCTTTAAAACTTTAATTATCCCTGCACTAATCTCATAAAAAATAGATTAAAAACTTCAAACATATCTAAATTCCTTTCTAAAACCAAACTCTTTAATTTTTTCAATGAAACTCGATTAAATTAGCTTAATTTTAAGAATTTATTGGATAATTATACTTGTAAAAGATAGAACACAAGAAGGGGGGTTGAATTGTGTTACTTAAAAAAAAAATTCTTTCGTCTGTGTATTTAAATATGTTCAGACGAAACAATCTTAATCTTCAAAGGTTGATTTTAATAAACAGACGTTATAGTTTAATTATCCCCGTTAGTCAAATACTTAATAGCACAAATACACAAGTATTTTTATACTGGTTCGTCTATGCAAGACTACGTCCAGTTACCCAGTAACAACTGAGTTTTCACTACAAACCGTGAAAAGGTTACAAGTATTATTTGCCCCCAGCCACTTCTGGCTATAACACGATATTCTTTGAACACAGCCTTCGCAGGCTAAATAACAAAGGTATCCTTTGAAAAACCAGTCTCCTTAGGCTAAAACACCACACAAGTGGATTTGAAAGAGATCTATAAAAGAGATCTTCGTAGAGAGGGTTTTACAAATGAAGAGCAAAAGTAACAGAGAGCGAAATCACAATGAAATAGAATATTGAAGCGTGTTCGCCAACTGAACTTTGAAGAAGCGAAGTCTTTAAATAGGCAAAATCTTCAGATATCCGTTAAACACAGAAGAAAGTCATTGAGCATTTTCCAAGCAAAGTCCAAAAAGGTGTCAGAGAGCACTTGATTGATTGATGGCGTGTGCAACGGATATAGATAGCGTGCGCAGTACTTTTTCTGACTTGTACAGAGATTTGATAGAAAAAGGTGAAGACCTTTTTGAGTTGCATATGTAGGCGTGAATCCCCATACTGATCTTGGATGCTTCTAAAGAGTACTTCTTAAGATTTGAAATCTTGGCGCGAATGACTCATACTTTGCTTCACTTCTTTGGTAGACGATGAACTTCTTCAGTCTTAAGAGTTTTCATCTTAGCTTATCGCCTGATGACTTTACTTGAGACAGACGAATGACTTCAATTTTGAGGAGTCATCTTTCATTTGTGCTCATTGTGTCTGACTAGATGTTCCGTCTGTAGATGTTCCGTCTGACTTGTAATAATCAAAACTTTAGAGATGTTAATCATCTTGATCTAACAATACTCATTTTAATTAATTTTTAAGTGTTTTTATATAACTATCAAAACATCAAACCCCAAACTTAAGACTTATTTGTTCTCAAATAATTATTATGAAAACTTAAGACTTATTTATTCTCAAATAATTAGTATGAAAATATAATTATATTTTACTCCACAATCTATCAATTTTCGTATAACATAAATTTTTACTTTTCCATTGACCAAATCACTATGCCAATAGTTCGGGAAATCATGTTATTGTATATATTTATCATAAAGAAGCAAACATGACAATTAATGTGATGTGGCAAAATATGATTTCACTAGCGCTCACAAAAGTGTTTCACTCTAAGCCTTTAGATGTAGCATGGTTATCTTAATATTCACTCAACCACACAATTCAAATTTGAATTTCTTTTCCATAGTGTTAATCACAAAGGTATGTAACAATGCAAAAATAACTATAGACTTTATGAAATTGTAACATGGCTTAACTAACAAACAATTAATTGTATAATTGTTTTACTGATAGCAAATGGCCAATTAGGAGAGAGAGAGGACACAACATTCCAGAACATTAGTTATACATTGCCAACATCAAACACTCAAATACTTCCAACTTATTTATAAATTTGCAAACTTTTTACCTTTGTTGCTTTTACAAAATTGTAAAAAATAATTATCTTTGTATCCATTTTTCTTCAAGGGTTTGACATTCTTACTTGTGTAGCTTTTGTTGACTCACTGGGAGTATAGGTGCTCGTTATCTTTTCAATGTTCAAACAAACACCCCAAACCTCAAATTTTTTTAAGTTCTTTATGAGCATTTAAGTGTTATTCAAGCTTAATACCTCGCTCTCTTTCTCCTTCGGGTGGATTGATTAATGCTTGTAAAAGTAAAACACAATAAAGGGGGTTGAATTATGTTAATCAAAGATTTTCGAAAGCAATTTTTCAAAGTAGATTTTTATCATCTAATGAGTCAGACGAATGTTTTCAAACTTTTTATAAAATAAATTTCACAAAGGCAGAATTAGTTAACAAAATATTTCTAGTTAACAATGATAAGACGAAGAAAAGAACAAACAATAAATAACACAAGATATTTACATTGGTTTGTCTTATAAATAAGACTACATCCAATTTCTTAACTCAAATATATATTTTGAACATAGACTCTTCAAGTTAAACAATTCAAGTATTATTTGGACCTAATCTATCCAGGTTAACAACTCTAGATTTTTTTTGAACGTAGCCTCTTCAAGCAAATAATATCAAATATTCTTTAATCCTAACCTCTTTATGCTAACTCTACCATTAAGGGTGCAGTTGTACAATAAAAGGGTTTATCTAACTATGATAGCCTCTATGCAGAGAGAGATATACAAAGAAGAATGAAAGGTTTTCATAAGATATTTGAAAATAGAACTTAGTTTCTTTTCAACGTGATCTCTAACTTCAAATCTTCAATCTTCGACCTTTATATAGATGGAAAGCTTGAAGTAGTTGTTAGACTCAGTAATTTCAACTTCTTCAATCTATTCGTTGGAAGTGTGCTCCACGTTGACATGCATTTAATGCAACCTTGTGTGCGGTCAATATCATAGTCGTAATATTCTTCAAGAAACAAGGATTAGGTATTGAAAAATGGTAATCTCCTTTCTGCACTAAATCTTCGTGTCAAAAACATCTTTAGTTCTGATTTGGCTCATCTTTTAATGGAGGATTAGTTAACTTCCTTATACTTGTTCTAAACAACAAGCTTTCTAATAAGACTCAACTGAAAATACATTTTGTTAGTTAGAATATGTTAGAGTATAAATGATAGATAAAAGTGATACTTATTTGATTTCCAAGTTTCGTGTGTAATCTCATTAGTCTACACAAAATCTTTGTCTGAGTTGTATCATTCATTTGCCGACTCGTGAATTATTTGTTAAGGCTTGATTAGTCTACTAACCTCATTTGTCTTATAGATAAAAATTATTTTTATAATATATAATTATCAAAATTAAGGGATATAATGTACCTTTAAATAAATAAATTTGTCTTAACAATGGTTTTTCTACTAGCTAAGGGTTTTCAGGAAAAGTATTTTATTGTTTGGCTCAAAGTAGAAAGCAATGAATAATGATGTAAGGTCCGCTTTTTGGCTAATTAGCTAATTTTATTTTTTTTTAAAGAATACCTTGATCATTTTCTTGCACAAAGACACAACAAAGTAAGGATGAGAATCAAGTAAATCTAATTGTGTGTGGAAATATGTCACTTAATGTGCATGCATATAGGATGACTCCTCTTATTAGGTTAGGTCGCATCGCAAGTAAAGAAAATATTCCATAATATGTATCATATTCACTAACCTAGTCGTGTAATTATAACATGTTAACTTCCTTATTATTAGAGTTCATTCACAAATTTAGTTTACAGTTAAAACATTCATAGATAAGAATTAATTTTACATCACTTATTTCATACAAGCCATGTTTTCATTTCTAATTATTGAATGGAAATAGTATAAGCAAATATCAAAACTATATATATAAAGAAAAAAAATCTTAATCCTAATGATAGTAAAACTAAGGAAGAAAGAAAATACCACCCTAAATTACCTACCTGAAAGTGCTTCTTTAACATATTTGACTTCATATATGATAACACTCAGAACTTCACTGAATAGCAATGAAAAATGACTTTGCCGGTTGAAACAATTTGATCTTTTGCGGTCTTCTCCATCTATTACATCCACCTTAAAGTATGTTGTCCGTATGTTGTCCTTCGTGTTTTTCATAACATGTAAAACATCAAAAATTAATTTTTCATCCTTTAATCAAATTGTGACATTTTCATCCGTCACACAGATAATAATGTTAGTTGTATTTATAAATGAACGACCAGGTCGATAGATATATCTGAGTCCTTCTCCATGTTCATGGTAACAAAATCTGCCCGGAAAAATTATATATAAAATATATAGCTTGTTAATTCATGCCATTTCCTAATCTACATTTCATTGTACAACCCGACAGCATTGGTCTATTAAATTGGGCCAAATTGGCCTAGTTCCGTTTTAAATCCTGATTTTGAGAGCTTGGCTGATTGGTCAATCGTCTGTGTGGCCAATTTTGACACTTCTAATCCAATTGATTGTTTCAATCGAAACCCTCGATCATTTCTATTTCTTTCAACTGCGTAAGTAATTCAACTACCGTAATTCAATTTGGGCAACCGCTGGAAAGTGATCATCAAGAAAGTGAGTGATTAAATGAATATACATGTATAATAGCTTAAGTAAATGTTTAAAGTTCAATCATTAATATTTCAATCGATGACAGTAAGTTCTCAATTTTCTGGTTATTTTAATATATGTGCTGGTTGCAGTTAAGCGCTACCAGCAAATCACATGATGGCGAACATTGCGCAACACCTTCTAATTACACAGCTATCACCTTTGCAAAATATAAATAACAAACCCTATAGAACAAATATATTTCAGATCAACATACTCACTTATATAATTAGTTTGTAAAAGGGGGGTTTTTTCGTTTTAATTTATCCACTTTTTTATTTAAAACATATGCAAATTATAGCAACTTTTATCTTATTTTAAATTATCATTCCTAATATACCATTCTACTTTTGAGTATTTGTTTTAAATATTATAAATAGGAATACAAAAATAATTTAGGAATAAATAATTAAAATTAATAAAATTTAATATAAATAATTAATTCCATAATAAATATGAAATATTTATATATATATATATATATATATATATATATATATATATATTATTGTTTATATTAAGATTGGAGGGAATAAATACAGTAAAATAAAAGAATCCTTCGTCCCCAAATACCCTGTGTCTCCACGAGCCTCTGCCAATAATATTATTGTTCTTCTATGCATAGTCAATCCCTTTAACACTAGCATTCTTCTGCTGCCACAATAAAAAAATTAAAATAATTGCCGATTACCTTTGAAGTCAACATGAATAAAAATTTTGTGATGTCAGTAGTAGACTATTAGTAAATAATAATAAGAAAAAGAAACTAATTTTGTCAATAATAGCAACGCATTTACTTGTTTTTACAGTGTGTCTGCCCTATAAATAGCCTATCATGAAATTGATAGTATCCATTAATTATCTTTTCTGATAGCTATTGGAGTTCTATCATTACTAGTCCTCAACACCTTCTTAACATTCTCAATGGCCAAATCCAAAAGCCTCATGTCTATTTTGTGCATCACCATCACCATTCTCTTCTCTACACTCGCAACCACCGCAGATGACTCTGGTGATTACTATAAAGACATATCTCCAAAATCTCTGGGCCTCCTAAAGGAAAAGCTTGCCCACCTTCGCTTCTACTTGCACGAGACTAGGGGCGGCTTAAAACCCAGCGCGGTCAGCGTTGCTGAGGCCTCAACGACCAAAAATTCCTCCACCAATTTCGGGCTCCTGGTGATTGCGGACGACCCATTGACCGCGGGCCCAGAAGCTAGCTCAAAGCTAGTGGGAAAGGCCCAAGGACTTTATGGTTATGCGGCCCAAGAAGAGCTTGGTATTACGGTGACGTTCACTTTGGCTTTCACGGAAGGGAAATATAACGGCAGTACCCTCATCTTGTTGGGGCGTCAACTAGTGTTGGCCCCTCTCAGGGAATTGGCAATTGCTGGAGGGAGCGAGGCTTTTCGGTTTGCACGTGGCTATGCTCAGGTCAAGACTTACTCCGTTGATACAAAAACAGGAGATGCTGTTGCGGAGTACAACGTTTACGTGTTCCACTATGTTTAGCTTGTGCTGCTTCATATGTTACGTGTTGTTTTTTTTCTTTTTTTTTTATACATACATAGTTGACTGTGTTAAAGGATCAACCTTCATTTCACTCATACCAACATATATTGTTGGTCATTTTCTGTCCCCTTTCGTTGACGGTGCTCTTGGAATAAAAGGTCGTTGATGTTTTTACATGATTTATCTTTATAGAGCTTTTTTAATCTTTTCTTCATAGACTATAGATATTATCGACACAATAGGTGTGTTCGAGTTAGTCGTAATTATATATTATAACTTGAATCCAATATTTGTTACACTGGACCAATCCTAACTACGTAAATATTAATTAACCATATAACAAGATGACTTGTATAATTGTATTAGTTTAGTATACATGAATTTCGGTCAGAAAACAATTATTCAACTTAATTTGTTTTTATAAAAATTTATTAAATCATTAATTGCAATTCTAAACATATATAAAGATATTATTGTTTCCATTTATTTCTAATTTATGTTAATTAACTTAATCTTGATAAAATTACTCAAGTTGACTTTGAAAATGTTAATGTAAACTCATAAAAATGACAAGTAATTGAAATTATAATTTTAAAAGATTACTAGTCACGTTTTTTCTTTCCTAGGAGCAAATTATATAGAGCATCTAGAAGCGCATCAAGACTTATTTTAAAATAATATATATTTTTAGAAAGTGGCCAACAATTTTAATTATAAATAAGTCCCACCCAAAATAAAGACGGCTATATATATATATATATATATATATATATATATATATATATATATACTTGAATTAAAAACTTACCGAGGGAGAGAAAAATTACTTAACAAATGAGTTTGGATTTGGATTTCAACAAATGCATAAATAATAGCATAATGACTTAATCTTTTCATTTTAAAATAAAAAATTATCACTCTATTGCTGTTCATGAACACCTTGTCTGCCTCCGTGACAAGGTTCGCGCAACCACTGTACGCGGCAGTTATTATGGTTGTTAATCCAGAAATATAAATATGTCTAATTAAATTAAATAAGTTGCGCGAATTATTATAATTTTTCAAACATTTATGTATGATTGATTCTTATTGATAGATAAAAAAATAAAATATAACTAAACTACATGGGTAATTTAGACCTATTTATGTATAAAAATTGGTTAATTAAATACTGGTTATATTGTTGTCTACATGAAAATTATTTTTCAAATGGAAAGTATATTTTATTCAAGTGCATTGCAGTCTATCTAAACGTGTACAAATGTCTATAGAATTATATACTTATTCAAGTCATATTCAGACGAGCAGCCTATTTGGATATTTATATCCCAACGACGCCAATTTTGGAAGTGAAAAATTCATATCTTGGTTGAGAAAACAGCTTATTAGCAAGTCGAAAAGTTGGTGGCTTGAAGGAACATGAGATGTTGAGTTCCTTTTTAGTTACAAGATCACAAAATGGCAGTTCATAGCTAGCTGCTTCATTTTTTGAGTGACAAATCAGATTTGCACACAAATAGGTAGAACCAATGTTGTTTGAAAAAATGGCTGGTGGCTAAAGTATTGTATTCCAAATTTCATTTAGAGTTGTTACAATCATAAGATGCTCGACCTTTGTTGAAGATCATGCAATTGTGAATTGCTTCTTGCAGTATGAGTTCTTGCTGGGAAACTCGAAAGGGAAAAACCAGAGAGAAGAAGAATGTTCCAAGGAGAACGAGAGAGAAAAGAGAAAGGATTTTCATTATCATTCACAACACTACGAAAGAATCAGTATAAACGGTTTATATACAACTCTGTTAGCAACTATTATTGAGAAAACTAACTAACTGCAAAATGTAACTAACTCTAACTAATACAACTAATAATAAACTAAGCTAGAATGAAAACATCATTCTATGTCTAATATGCAGGGCCAAAAGATAGCATTGGGACTAAGATAGACTATATGATTATAGTAGACTTCTAATTGGTCGTGTCATCGCCCTAATCAACATCACAAAAGGCGATAAGAATAAGGGTGGCAGTGCCAACTAGATGCAGACCGTGTGAAATTGTATGTTTGAGATATCGTAGGATATGTTTCAGGAACTACATGTGAGTGGTAGTGCGTGCTTGTATGTATTGTGATAGTTTATTAACAGCAAGGCAACATTCGATCAAGTGATGAGCAAGTAATTAATGCTTGAATTCCATGATGCTCCAAAAAGAAAATGAATCACAGTTGTGCATATCACCTTCTGAAGTAAGGAAGCAAGTGGTAGACATTAGAGTCCTTATCAGTTTAGCATAAATCATGTTACCTGTTTGCCTGATGTCTCGAATGCAATGTTGTTTTGACAGAAAAACACCATTGGTTGTAAGAACGAGCTCTACATCATGAAAGGGGTTATGCTTCCTATTGTCCATGGAGGCTAAAATGACAAGTGATAGCGGAGAAAAATTCACAATTCCTACCATTTATAACATCTTCATTTCTCTCCGGTTCATTGGAAAATAACTACGCCATTTGATAAAGTCAACCAAATCTTATTTCATAGAGTAATTTTCACAGTAATTTTATAACTATATATCTTTCATAAAATAAAATAAAAAATAAAGAAGTATCTACCATGCAACAAGAATCTTAAACTTATAATGTTCCTATGTAGTAGCAATCACTCAAACAAAAGGAAAGGAAAAGAACATTATGTCACGTCTTCAGAAAATCAAGTTCTCCTCCTAGTCTATGGTCTTTGCATCTCTAAGCAACTGTTTATCTGCTCGCCTGTTATCGGAGTCATCACAAGTGTCAATCATAGACACAACCAAAAGGTTAGTTCACATTTTAATAATAAAACTGAGATCAATAAGAACGGTTCAGCACAATAAATACAAGAAGGTACACACACTCAATTCATAATTTATCACAATTACAGTCAACTATGTTATGCAATCCGGTATGATGTATGTTACTCACAATTCACTCTCATGTCATGTGATACCATTAAAATAACTGAGCAATGTCTAGGAGTACATGTCACCTCTGACACTCTCACTAAATATACTAGACAGTTGCAGTCAAGATAACCAGTGTTACAGGAGTCACTTCCTACTCATGGTGATCGGCCATAGTGGAAGCTTTCCCCACCGTAAATACCATCCAAGTCTTAGGCCATTACATCGACCCGTTAGGGACTAACCGTCCAAGTTTCATTCATCCTCACTTTTCGAAAACATTTTCAATCACTTAGCATTCATGATAATCATCATTTCTTTTTCCAAAATTCCATGCACAAAAGCATGTCCACTAGGGGCAACCTCACTTCTCCCTCATAATAGCAGTGGATCACAAAACTAATTATCATGAACATTGTGACTTATCAATGCAATATGCCCCATCAGATCAACTCTCAATCCACACCCATAAGAGAATATTTTACACCACAATTGAATTACAACAAAACAACTATACATATTGTAAACACAGCATCAGAGTATCGGAGGATATAACATAGATCACTCAAACCATCCATCTATGACAACATAAAGTTTAATCCAAATTTTATATACCAAAGTAAATAATTAAACAAAATAATAATATTAAGCTAAATAAAATTTAGCACCACATAATTTACCAAGTAAATGAAATAACCAATATACACCCTTGTTAATTAAATAGTTATACATCATCTAATTAATTGTAAACTTTAAGCTTAACAATAATTTTATAAATCTTACTTTCAATTATTTATTTGTTCTATTTATTTATTTATTATCATCATTATTTTTTTATATTTTATAAACCTGAAAATAAGAGAAACTGTGAACTTGAAGTTTCATACTAATTTCTTCTCAAATGGTCTCAAGTAGTCTACCCACAATTCCTTACAAATTCAACTAAAAATTCAATGACTCTCCAATTATTAAAAGGAAGGGATGCCTAATACTATTGATAATAGTTAATATTGATAAAATGGTTAACAAGGTTTTCATGCATTATTTTCCTTGACATAATTGTATTACGAGACAACCATTTAGATTGTCATAATATTATATGCACATTCTTAGTTTCAAAGAGTAACAATATAGAGAGTTGAGTTATGTATACAATAACATAAAAAATTATTATAAAAAAAATGATATTAATCAAACTCGTGATTCTTCTTTAGTACTATCCCCAATATTCTCGCAGCGGCCAAAACCCCTTCCCCTTTCGCATCCAGCAAAACTAAATCCAAAACACTCACGCTCAATATAACAACATCACACAGTACATAAAAGAGAAAACAAAACAGGAATCAACCAAGTCAAAGACAACAACAACGAAACTGAAACAAGAGATCTCCTATTGCAGGAAAGAAAATAAACTAATTCAAAATATTCAATTCACATTAGATAAACAAAGGAAAGAGTTGGGAATAACCCATTATTATTATTAAACAAAGAATCACCTAACGTATACTTGCTGGAAAGAATGACCGGTTGATTGAAAAGTAATAAGAACAACAAAATATCATGAACAAAAAGGAAGCGTAGTAATGCAAGTGAAAGGGGGCCAACAACAACCTAAAAATAATCAAATTAATTAAATAAAAATTAATAGAAAAATAATGCATTATTATTAAAATTTATAACACATTGACCTGAATGTTAGCCGATCATGTGTAGGGGGAAAAAGTTGAGATGAATAGGATCCAAATCTCTATTCTTAGTCAGAAGTTTCGATCTCTTTTTTTGGGAAATGTTTGTAACACAGGGACGTGAGGAATACATTAAAGTGAATGGGAAAGAGAACAGAAAAAATTAATTAAATAGAGTTTTCTAATCAGAGAAACAAACAACCACCCACTCACCTAAAATATATCCACCCGAGATATTCTATTTTCTTTTATTTTATTTATTTACCCACTCACTTACATCTTAACCTCTCCTTCAAGATATTTTGATTTATTCTATTTTATCTTTTATTTTTTTATTTTATTTTTTTTGAAATAAAAAACAACGGACTGTTACCATGATTACTGGCTTCACTGTCCTCAGACTTATTTGTGGTCTCCTAAAATATAATAGGAACTTTTCTGCAAATACATGAGCAAAAGTTGCAAGAACACAACCTAAAACCTACAAAATAACTAAAAAAGTAGAGGAAAAGAAGAAAGAGAAAGTGAGAAGAATGTCCTAATGTGTCAAACAAATGAGCAGAGAGTTCAATTTTATATATAGACTCAGGAAAAACATCATTAGTAGAGTTTAAACTATGTGAGGTTTAACCTTTTACAATTCTATTAAAACACAACAAGTATTGTTTTAGACAATATAAGACTTTGGCTTTTGAGTACCTATAATATATCAATATTTTAGATTATGTAAGACTTTGTCAGTTAAAATACAACACCTATTTTAGACGATATTAAACAGATATTTTGCCTTTCGCAATAGCCCAAAATTACAACGCTTCCTTCTTTTAATGAAAATTTTGCAGCAAATACAATATTGAATTTGTATACAAAATCATGATTATTTCGAGTGAGGAGAAGATTCATTAATGTAAAAGATAAAACACAAGAAGGGGGTTGAATTTTGTTAATTAAAAATTTAACCCTTTCGTCTGTTGGCTTTAACAGGGTCAGACGAAACCTTGCTTATCTTCAAAAGTTAATTTTAAGGATAGATGTTACACTTTGATCATCCCCATTAGTCACAAGCTTAATAAAAATAAACACAGTTATTTTTATACTGGTTCGTCTATTCAAGACTACGTCCAGTTACCCAGTAACTACTGAGTTTTCACTACCAATCGTGAAATGGTTACAAGTATTGTTTGAACTCAGCCACTTCTGGTTAATACAAGATATTTTTTGCCCACAGCCTTCCCAAGCTAAACAACTAAGTATTATTTGAAACATAGCCTCTCCAGGCTAATACAGACGATATTCTTTAAAACACAGCCTCCTCAGGCTAAGGTACCACAAAGTTGATTTAAAAGAGATTTTCTAAGAAAAGAGTTTCTCTTCGCAAAGAGGGGTATACAATGAAGTTCAAAAGAACAGTGAGCAAAATCACAGAATAGTAAGAGTTATAGCGTGTTCGCCAACTTGATCTTGAGCAAGTGAAGTCCTTTTATAGGCAAGTCTTCAAAGATCCGTTAGAGACATGAAGAATGTCATTGAGCTTTCCAAGTGAAGTCTTCAAAAAGGTGTCAGAGTGCAATCAATGAAATGATGGCTTGCACAGCAAATTTGATAGCGCACTCAGAACCTTTTTCTGACTTGTACAGAGATCACATCAAAAAGGGTGTTACCTTTTCGTGTTGAAGAGGTTATCTCGAATCCCCACACTGATCTTGGAAACACTTGAGAGTAACAACTGGATTTTGAAATTGGCACACGTTACTCTGTCTGAGCTTCACTACTCTGATAGACTATGTACTTCTCCAGTCTTAAGACATGCCTTGAAGCTTCATCTGAAGATGTATCGTTTTAACTTCCGTTTGATGACTTGACTTTGGGACAAACGAATGACTTGATGAAGAATATTCTTTGAGGAGTCATCTTCCGTCTGTGCTTGTTCAGTCTGACTTTGACTTGCAAAGCTTCTGTCTGATGTGTTTCGTCTGTCTTGTAATTAATCAAAATTTGACACGTTAATCATCTTGATCTAACAATTAACCTAAACTAGAAAGTAGGCAACAATAGTACCTTGCTTGTAAATGAAAAGAAAGTACTATGACCGAACATTAACAAATCCAAAGCCACCACAAAGCAGTTGAATTCATGCTATTATACCCGGGGAGCTTGCTTGAGCCCCAAATAATGTTTGTTAAGTCCTAGTAGAAATTTAGATAAATCAAGACCTATAATATTGATAAATACAAACAATTGATTGAGACAAACCAAACATTATATGAAATTACTAGATATGTATAATCATATGAACTTGAGTATGATACACTTGAAAACATGTGAAGTTCGTCTAATAAAACACAATTTTGTATCGTAAGGCAAACTAAGTCTTCTAGTTTCTAAAGTGTTATTAGTGTGCTCTCTATTTAACTTTGATAAATCATGAAATAGATGAAATTTATTAAGTATGAGGTGTTATTTAGCATTAACTTGTTATAAAAGTTTACAAATAAATTGTTGACATCATCGTTAATTAATATGAGGACAAGAATCTTAGCTAACTTCTACGCTGAATGTCCAAAAAACTGAAGGTTGAGTTTTGTAGTAATTCTCTTTCCTTGATCATCTTTTCAGTAACTAGATGTTTGGTTATACAAATATTACAACTAGTTGATATTTGATTAAGAGTTTTAATTATAATTCTGTGATTTGAAAAGTAAGTGATATTCTAACAACTACTAGCTAGTCAAGTCAATCCCTCTAAAACTTGCACGTCCCAGTGCCATGCACTCTATAGCGTATCATACTGTTAAAGGATATCCATCCGCTATCTTTTCTCACCTGCAACCTTTTTCATGTCTATTTTGTACATTGTCCTTATGGTTAGGAGTCCCACACCAAGTAGAAAAAGAAGTTTGACATGATAATTAAATCTAAAGGTTCTCTCACCTAATGGACTAATCTTTTGGATTGGGCTCTTCTCTAGATATTAAGTCCTAATAATTGATGCTTACGTTAAAAGTTAGGCCACAAATAAGGTTATCTATAAGTTGGATTAAGATGCAAACCAAATACTAATAGGTGAGTGAAGTTGCCAAAAAAGAAAAAGACTACCAATGGACTAGTCTTTTGAGATGGATTCTTATGTTGGGCTTAAGTACTATCATTTACCATCCTTTTCTCCTTACTAGTCAAGGCAAAATGCGTGCTTCTCTTTAGACATATCGTGAACATCACTTGATCTCCAAGAGGAAGTTGGCATGCCTTCACTTTTACTTCCACAACATTTTAAGTGGCCCAAAGCACAGTACGGTGAGGATCGCTTAGGCCCAGATCACCAACACTTCCTCCTCCAATTTTAGCCTCCTGGTCATGGCTATGACACATTAGCAGTGCAACCTGAGCTGGGCTTTGAACTGATGGGAAAGACCCAAGGAATGCTCGGCTTCCCGACCAAAAGTGAGTTGGCTCTGAAATGATGCTCAACTACGCATTCACCAAAGGAAACTATAATGGCAGTAAAGTGACCGAGATTAAGGAGAAGAGACACCCAATTCATTTCGTTTTCTTGCTCTGCACCACCAAATCAATAAACATAAACTAAAAACAACTACAACAAGGCACACTAAGTCTGTGAAGTTTGTGGAGAGGATTTATGGAGAGAAATTATGTTCGATTTTAAGCATGACTTTTCTGTTAATAAATAAAAGCATTAAAAAAAGTGTTATAAGAAAAATTTTAATACATAACATTTTCATATTAAATGGTGTAGTAGCATATAAGATTATATATATAATATTATAATTAAAAAATTAACTATCATACATTGCTTATTGAAGCACTATAAGAAAAATATTAATATATTTTTTTGTTTAAATGATTTATAAGATTTTCTAGACTGACCGATATATAGCTTTATCATATAAATGTGTATAAGGTTTTTATAAGATTTTCAGTAACTTTGTGCATGTTGTTGAATCTTTTACTAACGTTACTAAACTAGACTCACTTGGTTGTTACGAAACATCTCCTCTCCACACATATTTGAAACCCTTCGCTTCTATCGTCTTAGTGTCGTCAGGTTCGCATTTCAGTGTTATTGTTGAGCATCGTCATTATCGTTGTGGAGTTCAAAAACCACATTACTACCATTTTACAAGTTGCTCCGCTGGTATGGTTGCGTGTAGCCATCGATTCTTTCACGCTCTTGTGTTAAGTTATTTTTCTATTTTAATTGATTTTCCTTGTTATGCACATTCCTATTAGGTGTCCACATTGTTTTTACGACTTGCACATTAATCCTTAAGGTTTCTCTATTATTTTTCTCAATCATTTATGCTTCACTTGTATTTTGAATATTGGTCTTAATTTAATTGATATATAACATTAATAATAAATCAAATATTAAATAAAATTAATATGAAATCATATAAATAATAAAACTATTCCAAAATCGTTCATAAAACAAATAGATGATATTAGTCATAAATAGATATTTATCCAATGTAAATAGCATGAAAAAAAATCAATTACTCTTTGTATTGGATAAGTTCCTTATGTTTTGCGGATTTCCTTGTTGTGTTGTTGAATAGGTCTAGTAGAAATTACTTCTCTTGCCATTTGTATTATCTGACTTTCTTATCAAGTTATCATGAAATATAACTAGTATTCAGTGATAAAATAATTAGAATCAATAAAACAAAAAGGATAACAGGTAGAACCAACAGAATAATGAAGATAAAAATAAACAATTAGATGAATGAATAAAACAAATAAAGGAAATTATTATATGAAATTTTATAATTAAAAACATGAATATTGGGTGTTGGCTAGGGGTGTGTATATGGATTGAAGTTTATGGGCTAGCTCGCGGGACCTGCGACTAGCGCGTGTTTGGACTAATTTTTTCAGAAAAATTTAGGGGTTCTGTCCGTAAAAGTCCATCACGCACAATCCGATGTAGGCACATCTAAGAAAAATCACTCACCGAGAAGAATTACTAGAAGCTCCAAGTTACCTTAGCTTAGGATTTGATTTTTGTAATTGAAGTGTAAATAATTTTAATGGCCTTGTAAGTTTTTGGCCAAAAGTGTATTTCCTTTTAAGTGTTTGCTTAACATTGTGCTTAAAAAGCTAGTAAGTTTAAAGAGTGAAGCTTAATAGGGTGAATGAATTTAAGTTCAAGTTCATATTAAATTCTCATTTGAAATTTAAATTTAATTTGGTTTAAGTTTGAATTTCAAATTGTGAATGTAAGTGGTTTTGGTTCAAGAAGGTTTTCACTTGGATTAGGATCCATGCCTAATCCAAGAGCAAATCTTAACCCTTGATTAGATGTATTCATCCAATGGATGATAATCAAGTGGAAAGTGACATGTAACCTTTGAAAGTGACATGAAACACTCTTGAAAGTGACATGTACTTGAACCTTTGAACTTGTGGCTCTTATTCATTAACTTGTAGAGTAATCTAAAGTTGTTTAGCTTCCTCTTCAAGTCTTCCTAAGCCTATATAAAGCCAAAAACGAAATTGTAAAAGAACTTTTGATATTTTGATGAATGAAAGAGCTTTGAGCTTTTCTTAAGAGAGGATTCTCTTATCTTGCTTAGCAAGGTTTCTTGGATCTTATCAATGGATTCCATCCTCAATTGTGGCGGTTCTCCCTAGGCTTATTGGCTTGCCATGGCGCCTACCCTCACCATTCCTCACCCCCTTCACCTTTTCTTTTTCGGTTTCTCTTCCACCATTGAAGCTTTGACCGAAAGCTTCCATTAGAGCTTGGTTTGGAGTGCATTGAAGAAGCTAGATTGGGCAACATCAAGGACTCTTTGGAGAATCTCTAAGGAGGCCTCTATCATGGTGTGTATATGGATTGAAGTTCATGGGCTAGCTCGCGGGACCTGCGACCCGCGCGGGTTTGGACTAATTTTTTCAGAAAAATTTAGGGGTATAGTCCGTAAAAGTCCATCACGCACAATCCGCGGGCTAAACTAGCAGGGTCCACGGGGCGACCCGCAAGCCCACACTATTTAAAGTGTTGAAAGTTGAAACCCTAATTTCGCTTTTTTTGCCCTGCCGCCTGTCAATCTTCTCACACGCCGCACCCTCCGAATCTCCTCACCAACTCATTCTCTCTTCAATCTACTCGCACTCTCCCAATCTAGAACTAGTCTCAATCTCTGACCCTAACGATAACACTATTTTTAGGAAAAGAATGTGAAGATGTGGTGATGGAAAATGATAATGCTTCTAAAATGGAACCATTTGTTAAAAATAATTAAAAGATTATGTTGTTGACTTATTAAGAATTTAAATTTATTGTTGAAGATAATTAAAAATTTATGTTGTTGACTTATTTTATTAAGAATTTAAGAGGGAAATATAACATTTTTTTAGCATTTTTTTAAATTTCAAATTTAGCATTTTTTTAATTTTTTAACTAGGTCCGCGGACCAGCTCATTTAGCCTGCGGGGCGGGGGCTGATCACCAAGTTAGGTCTGTTTGGCATTGCGGGGCGGGTGGAGCGGACTAAACTCTTCGCAGACTTACGCGGACTTAGCAATCCACCCCTAGTGTTGGTGCAAAACTCAACAAATCAATTCCTTAACAAATAGAACAATCGGGGAAAATAGAATGATGAAGATAACACATAGAACAACTTAAATAATAAAGATAACAAATAGAACAATTAGAAAGATGAACAAAACAAATAGAGTGAATTCTTAAACGAAATTTTATGATCACGAACTTATATTTGGTTGCTGATGCAACAAGAGGGACAACAAGGCACAAACTCATAACTCAAAACTTGATAAATCAAGTCCTAAAAGAAAATAGGGATTTTAAGTAAGAAAAATATATTAGGGTTAGAAATAAAATCTTTAACATATAAAGAGAATGTGTGACAAACCAATAACCGTACATAACACTAACAGAATGCGATAAGATATAATGGTGTGACGGTGAAAAGAAGTTGTGTGAAGAAATAATAGAAAGAAGTGTGACAACATAAAAAGTAGACATAACAACATGGGAACTGTGAATTGTGTCGTTGTCGACTCTTAAACGAGTTACTAAGTCAACAAATGTTAGAATTTTCAAATATTAGAATAAATATGAATGATGAGGAAAGGGAAATTCGGAAATGTATAGAAATGAAATCTACCAACTCACTTACATTGAAAACTCTTAAAAATAATATATAATTTATAAAATTATTTAAATAATTTTATGTAAAATATTTCATTTGATTCAAGTTACTTCAAGATTGAAAAGTACCTAATTGATTCTCAAATTAATCATTATTACATTTCATTGGTTCAATTTAAATTGAACTTACTGAGATAACTATTCTATAGTGAGCGCACGTCCTGTTTTCTATTTATTAGAACAAATTTGGTAATTTGATTTGATTACTTGTTATTTCTTTTCTTAATTACGTTGTAAATAATCTATAAATTCATATTGAAAATCACTCATTGACATATAGATTCAAAAAAAAAATATTCAAACATCTTTCTTTTAATATTATATCAGAGTACTAATCTACAATAATTTTTGTATTTACAACAAATTCAACGTAGCTTTTCAAGTAGAATCTTCACTAGCAATTGTAATAGCAACATAATCTTCTACAATCAAATCAGTTGTAATCTTCTCAGCAACTTGTCATCCAATCATTAAATATCCTTGAGCAATTCATTCACTTTGTTCGAAACCAGTTTCATCCCTAGCCACTAGTACACTCATCAACTTGACATTCAAAACGCTTTTTTACACAACAATTTGGATTGAATTGTTTACATAACGCCATTGTCTTGTCTTTATCGTTTGTGAAAGCACTAGGTATGTCTCATGTCATATTTTGGCTCATATGCAATTAGTGGAAATATTCACCAAACAATTGAAAAAAGATCAATTTGGTTTCATGTGTAATAAGTTGAGAGTGTTTGATTCTCACTCTCCAACTTGCGGGGGGAGTATTAAGATATTTATCTATATCTTTCCATAATTAGTTAATTGGATATATCTTATCTATAATTAGCTGATTGGATTTTATTTTTCATAATTAGTTAGTATAAATTAATCTTATATAAGTTGATAAATCTCATAAATTGAGGTAAAAAGTTATTCTTGTAACTATATATATATATATATATATATATATATATATATATATATATATATATATATATATATATATATATATATATATATATATATATATATATATAAAAATCTCAGTAATAGACGTAGCTCGATATTTTACCATCTTTTGCATTCTTTTCTTTTAATATGATATCAAAGCATTGATCCTCATCTATTATTTCATGATGCAAATATTTGTGCCTAGCATTTAACACAATCACCGTAAAGCATTTAATATATATGCTACAACAATCACAAGTTCCAATTCAACAAAAATCACAAGTTCCTATTCAACAACAATCACATTCATCATAAAGCATTCCACACATGAGTTACAACAATCACATGTTCTAATTCAACAACAATCATTGCAAAACACTTAGTACATGTACTACAACAATCACATGTTCTAATTCAACATCAATCACCTCAAAGCATTAGCACATGTGCTATAATAATCACAAGTTTCAATTTAACAACAATTACCACAAAGCAATCAATACATGTTACAACAATCACAAATTTCAATTCAACAACAATCACCGCAAAATACTCAATACATGATACAACAATCACATGTTTCAATTTAACAACAATCAATGTTATTATAACTCCAAAGATCTCACTTACAAGTTATAGGAAAGATAAATATACTTTCATTAGCTTGAGAAGAAATGTTAAGACAATTATCTCATAATTAATATAAATTTTATTTTTTATTTATTAGAACATATTATTAAGACAAATTTAATAATTTGATTTGATTACATATTATTTATTTCCTTAATTAGGTTATAATAATATGTAAATTCAGACCGTAAAGGACTCCTAATTTGGAAACTACGAAAACCAATAAAAATTTGCAAGTTGGCTTTTTGGTCAAGATGATCAAATTTGTATGATTCTTTTCATTAGTCAATAGTTCATGTACGAAGTACATAAAGCAAAAACAAATGAAAGCTACACACGTAAGTACAAGTTACAAATCACTTAATGTGACAAAGCGTAAATTGATTATAAACAAATTTATTTTATTCTGTTTTTGTATATAATGTATTTTGATAATGAAAGGAAAAAAGCGATAATGAGAAAATAACAAAAGTTTCAAACATATCGTAAATAAAGTATTATTAATGCATAATATCTTGTTCTTCTATAATTTTGTATTTTTATTTTTCATATATCACTTTAATAATTATTATTATTATTATTATTATTTATTATTGTTATTATTATTATCAATTTCTTTTTTTACATCGTCATCCACCTCACCCACAGCCTTGTCTTACGTTACTCATTTTGCTTGTAAGAAATTGAACTGCCCAACTAAAAATTTATGTTTGACAATGAATTAAGTTGAAGAAACAAAACAATCTTATGATATTTTCTGTTAAAGTTTCTTATAATTAAAGTACGTATCTCGTGGGGTTGACATTAATTAATTTAACCGATATTCCAACAACGTGGAGTTACATGATGTAACTCTTTATATGTATTATACGGTTGGGGTATGTATCAGTTTTCTTCTTTCATAGCTTATTGATTTCTCAACCATTACTCTCTCTTCGTACACCATCTTCACATTCTCAATGGCCAAATCTAAAACCCTCTTCATGTTTATTTTGTTCATCAGTATCACCCTTCTCTTCTCACTCGCAACTGCAGAAGCTGATGATTATTATCAAGACATATCTCCAACATCTCTGGGTCTGCAAACGGAGAAGCTCACCCACCTTCATTTCTTCTTCCACGATATTGTGACCAGCCCAAAGCCCACCGCGGTGACTATTGCTCAGGCCCAAATCACCAACACTTCCTCCACCGGGTTTGGGCTCCTAAATATGGCAGACGATGCACTGACCGTTGGACCCGAACCTGACTCCAAATTAGTGGGAAAGGCTCAAGGACTATACGGGTCCGCGGCCCAGGACGAGGTTGGGCTGCTTATGGTCCTTAACTTCGCGTTCACGGAAGGGATATATAATGGGAGTACTTTCAGCTTGTTGGGGCGGAACAAGATATTCTCTCCGGTTAGGGAAATGCCAATTGTTGGCGGAAGCGGGGTTTTCCGGTTCGCACGTGGCTATGCTCAGGCTAAGACTCACACCCTTGATTTGAAGACAGGGAATGCTGTTGTGGAGTACAACGTTTACGTGTTCCATTATTAGCTTGTGCAATTCCTGTATTGCATTGCATGCATTTTAGTTTTCATATCCGATTATACATTGTCTTCTTCTTCTTTTTTTTTTCTCTTTATCATCCGATTGATGTCTTATTTTCTCTTTTTTCTTTCATTGTTGATGCTTCTGGAATAAAGTTATAAGAGGTCATTGAAGTTTTTATACAGGCCTAACGTATGATAATGACATTGTAACGATAATTACTTGTATAATTTTCTACTTCTACTGTTCCATATTTCGGGTTGTAGTTTATTTAAATAAGTTTATTGGTTTTTAATTTTATTTCAGTTTTTCTGCAAACAACTTTTATTTTAACTTAAATAGTTAAACAAGATTAAGTGGGTAAATAATTGCAGAAAGACTAAAACTTAAAAATGGGTAAATATTTCAGAAATAATATTCAATATTCAGACATTTTTCTTTCCATAGAACCAGATTGAAATCAAATTCTAATCCAATTTAATGATTAAATTTGAATTTTCATCATTAGACTAATGTGATCCAATAAAAAAAAATTGTGATCAAATTATTGTACATATATAACTGTTTAAAGTTTAACTAACTATTAATCTTAAGTATCAGGATTCAGGTATAGTTAAATAACATGAATTAGAATTTATAGTTCCCTAATCTCTTGTCTAAATAGACATTCCAAGTAGCCAAGTAATTCGATATCCGTAGCCAGTCAACTCTTGTGCCAAGTTCACGAAAGTTGTTCACGATATTGTAGCCTAGCCTGTTACTCACTCCAACATATTCTTCCACCCAACCCACTCTATAAAATGGCTTAAAAAAATTCTTTCTTGCACACACTTAGCTTTTAATTACTTTTTCCTAACTGTTCATCCTGATCATCACCACCTCGACCATGGCAAAATCCAAAAACCTCACATGCATTTTCACTATCACAATTCTGACGCTTTTCTTCTCATTCACCACCGCAACAAACTCCCCTCCTTTCCACCGAAGCATATCACCAACGTTACTGGGCCTTCAGAAAGAGAAGCTCAGCCACCTCCACTTCTAATTCCACGACGTTGTCAGCGGCCCAAAGCCCACCGCTGTCACAGTGGCCGGGGCCCACACAACCAACACTTCCTCCACGGGTTTCGGGCTCGTGCGCATTGCTGACGACCCGCTGACCGTGGGCCCCGAACCCGGGTCTAAACTCGTCGGAAAGGCCCAAGGAATTTATGGATCTGCGGGCCAGGATGATATTGGGTTTTTAATGATAATGAATTTGGCATTCACGGAAGGGAAATATAATGGCAGCACACTGAGTTTATTGGGGCGAAACGTCGTGTTAAACTCTCTGAGGGAAATGCCAATCGTTGGAGGAAGTGGGGCTTTCAGGTTTGCACGTGGATACGCTCAGGCCAAGACTCATACCCTTGATCTCAAGACTCATACCCTTGATCTCAAGACAGGGAATGCTGTTGTTGAGTACAGTGTCTATGTCTTCCATTATTAACCTTTGCAATATTATACTTACAATTTTATTTCACGGTTAAGTACAGTACTGCGCAAAGTACAATACTACGCAGTTAGTCACATCTAAATATAATTAAGCAGTTTATCAGTTAATTTTTTCATATAATATACATATATCTCAATCTATATACATATACACTCTCTCGTAATTTTTCTTGTAATTTTCAATATATATTCTTTTATTTTTTATCTTCCTTTTGATGTTATATGTTTTTGAAAAAATATTTAGTATTTAATAAATAATTGTAATACATAATCAATCGACAATTAATTATAAAATATAAAAAGAAAATTGATTTGATTATGTATTATAATTATTAATATAATAAAATTGAATATATATATATATATATTAATTTATATTTTATACGTGTACACTCTTATAATTTTTCTTTTCTTGTAATTTTACATTAGTATATTCTATCATGTATTCTCGTCTTTCTTCTCTTCCTTTTGATGTTAGATGCTTTTGGAATAAAAAAGTTGTCTTTAATATACATACTGTGATGTAACGCGCACCACTTGTTAAAGATGATATTGTCTCGAGAAACAATGATGACTTGCATTATCACATTAGCATTATCATTTCTTTTCACGAAAAAAACGATAGCATTATCATTTTTTTTTTCATTAAAAAACATTAGCATTAGACAATAGTATTTGTAATTTACTGTTCAGAGAATAATAAATGGTAAATTTTGTCGTACCTCAAACACCTAATAGAACTTGCTTTCGTTTTAACTTCATAAATTAGGATTTACTTTTTTTTTTCCAGTACATTCATTTTCTTAAAGTCATGAATGCATGTGATCTGATGATCGAATTCCATAACCAAAAATTTGAAAACCATTACAAAATAATATGATTTTTATGATGAACGAATTTTGAAGTATAAAGAATAATTTGCTATTGGCGTATCAGTGATTTGATTTTTCTCAATTTTAAAATTCAAACTTATTGACAAGATCATCGGATGATGTCACGAGGGGAAGGGCCATCGGGGTCTGTACAAATTACTTAGAATATACAAATTAAAAATTGTGAAAGTCTAAAAATATATATACACACTTAAAGGCGTAATATGACTATACCGTATGTTTAAGTAAACAATCTAATAGATAATTCTTTCGAACAATTGGAGTTAATAAAAATAGTTTTATGTATAATATAGTGAATAGCTAAACATGAAAAAAAAAAGATGACTGATCAATTTGTGTAGCTCATTAACACTAGATATTTTTGGGTGAGTGGAGTCCTTTTTTAGAACAAGTATCTGGCTTTGACGAGTAGTTGATTATCCTGAGACACCAACTACCAACCTTTGGGTTATGGTTTCTTGGTATCCATTTTTTTCACCCTCAAGAATCTTGATAAGGTTGGTGATTTCTTGGTATCTTTTTCTTCTCCGTCAAGAATCTTGATATTAAAGATTGGTAAGTAATTGCCACCATGAGGCGACCGACCTCCATCCTTAAATAATGATTCCTTAATATCTATTTTTTTAATTAAAAATTTTGATATTCAAAATTTACAAAAATTAAGATATTAAATAGATTTTTGACATTTTTATAGAGTAATAAATCACTCCTTAGACTTTGGGAAGAGGTTCATATCCTCGAATAAAATTTAATTTGACATATCCAATAAACAAAGAAAATTAATAAAATTAAAAAAAAAAAAATTATTATAGAAAAAGTCATGCAAACTACTAAGAAAAATAATTGATCCACAAACATTATTTTAAATAATTTTAGAAAATAAAGTGGTAGGCCGTTTCTTAATTCTAAAAAGTATAAGATTGAAATTGTGATTAAGGAATTGTTCAAAAATATAATTGCTTAAAGTTTAAGTAATTATTAATCTAATCAATTTCAAGTTAAAGTGAAATTAAATAATTTAAAATGAACAATATATTCTTATGTTTAATCTAAGATAATTGATTACGTGTCAATTACGTATGTTTAATCTAAAATAATTGATTACGTGTCAATTACGTATGTTTAATCTAAAATAATCTTAATATATAAATTCCATATTTACCCATTAAGTTAAATAACATGAACTATATTTTATGGTCACCCTCTTTTCAAAAGAGATCTTGGTATACTCCGACAACTCTGCTGACTTTTACACTGCTCATCCTTAAATAATAGAGGTTAATACACGTTTACCTTTTTTAAATCATCGCTTCTTCAACGTGTTATTAGGCTATTTATACAAATTAATATTAGAACTAGTTAATATTTGATAAGGAATTTTGTATCACCGTCATTTGAAAATAAAAAGATATAGAATTTGTCCGAATAAATTTTTATAAGGCTTTATTAAAAATAGAAAAAGTGAAATATTTTTATAAATTAAAATAAATTTATGTATAAATTAAAATAAATTTAGAAAATTTTTATAAATTAATTTTAATTTATGATTTGTTTTCTTCCTATTTTGTTTTTTTATAAACTTTACTTAAATATTCCTCGTTTTTGAAACGTTTTCTCACACCCTCTTTGCTTTACGTGTTCTAATTGCAAGTCAACTCAATCCATAGCTGTCATGCACCTAATATTCAACCCGGTCCACGTTTATGGTAAAATAATAAATATAAGTTTTTATATATTTAAATTTTATATATAATTATATTTTATAAAATAAATAAATAATTTTATTAAAATAATAAATATTAATTTATAGTTTTTTTTAATCAACTCCTATACTATGTTCATTATTAATATAATTGTTGCCTCGTCTATTATTTACAAAATAAAATATACAGATTATTGAATAAAACAGTTTCTTTTAACATTTCAAGATGAAAAAAAATTGATAATATTATTATTGTCAATATTTTTAGATACATCCTTTTATTATATAATAATTTAACATAAATATTCATGCATGTACTATAAAATTAAATATATTTTAAAATTAATTTAGATATTTGTTATATATCAAATATTTTAAAAGTGAAACAGTTTATTTTATTCGCTGAATATATTAGGAAATTAATGAATGAAATATCAATTATGAAATAAATATTTATAAATTATATAAAAATAAATATTTGATAATTTATTTATATTATTTAATTATTTTCAATAAAATTTCAATACAACTAAGATAAAATTATCAAACTATTAATTTTTTATTTTTAATTTTAATTTATATCATTTTTATTCATTCACTTGTTTCTAATATTTTACACGAATCTAAATTAGTAAACTTTATATAAATGTTTTTTATAGATAATATAAATGATTTTAATAGATAAATATGTTAGTTCTTTTATTTTAATTTTTTCTCATTATTTTCATTTTTGATATTTGTTATGAAGATTAATTTTTCTATAAAAATTATTTGAATTCAAAAAATAAATTTAAATTTATAGTTGTTCTCGATGGATTTTGAGGTGGACCGAGCTGAGCTCGACCCTAAGAAATCCGGCAGCGTGAGGGATTGAAACCCTCGTTGATTTGTATGAGTAATTTAGGTTTTATTTCATGTGTCGATGTTTAGTCCTCTATTAGTATTTATAGGGATTATGATTAGGGTTCCATATTCGTGGACTTCATGGGGAAGATTGCTTCAGGCCCAAGAATCCCGATAAATAAGGGAAAAGATATATGTCCATATTTGTCCAGATACGTTCTGTTTATGTTGAGCTCAGCCCGGTCAGTGGGGTGAGCCCGGGTCCAGGGGATGAGCTCGGTGCCCATCCTCGGTCCGGTACATCAGCCCCCCGAGCTTAGGCCAAGCGATCAAGCAGCGTGAGTTCAAGTCACGAGCTCGGTCTTCCGATGTCTATTGGCAGGAAACTCCCAAAACGGTTAGCATTCCTTCGTTACTTTTATTAATTTTTACATTTAATTTTTACGTTAAATGCGGTTAATGGGCTTGAATGTGGTTAGTGGGCCGTTAAGGGCCTTGCGGTTACTCTTTGTGTTAACTGCCCCTCCACTGCTGCCTCCCGTAGGAGTCTGGGCCGTGTCTCAGTCCCAGTGTGGCTGATCATCCTCTCGGACCAGCTACTGATCATCGCCTTGGTAAGCTATTGCCTCACCAACTAGCTAATCAGAGCTCTTTCCTTCCTTTAAAATGCCTTGGGCCCTTCGTTTTTTCATTTTTCCTCTCTCGCTTGCTCCTTCATCTTCTCTCTCGCACTCATTTTCAGCTTTGCTGCTCAAAGTTCACTATCATCTTCGTCCGCCTTTCTCGTCACCTGTGGCGTTCAAGGCTTGGTTCGGACTGTGTTTGTCTCGTTACTGTCTTCCCAGTTCGCCGTTTTCTCTCGTTTCCAACTTCTGCTCTTCGCTCACCCTAGGTATGTCTTCCTCGCACTCCTCTGCCACCCATAACATAGAGAGTCTGATTCCTCCTTCAGTTTCGGGCTCTGAACCCGAGTCAACGGAGGTTTCTTCCCCCTCCCTTGAAGCGACCACGGTGGAGGCCGATATCGGCTCTGAACCCGCCTCCGCTGCCACCGAGGTCCCCCCTGCTGGGGCTGCGGTCCCTTCTATTGATGGGGTAACCGAGGTCTCCCCTGTTCAGACCGAGGTGAGGGGTGTCGATGTCACCATGGAGGTATCCGGGGGTGGGGACGACCACCCCGGCTTGGCCGAGGGAGGGATAGCGAGGGAGCCCGAGGAGGCTGACCTCTATGTCCCCATCCCTGCCCGGGAGCCCGACTTCTCGTGGCTCCTGGAAGAAGTGTCAAGCCGATTCTCCTCTTTCGGCAGCGTAGAGAGTGTCCAGGCCGTCCTTGATAGGTACGAGATCTTGAGGGAGGGTTTCGACGACGTGCTTAGGTTCCGTACTTGTAAGCGTAATCAGAGGGTGCATGCTCGAACCCTCGTCTCGGGTTGGTATGCCATAACCGTGTACGAATACATGTTCAAAGAGTATGGCTTAGTTTTTCCTTTGAGTCACTGTGAGACCGAAGTCCTGGCCTTTTCTCAATGTGGCTCCTAGTCAGCTCCACCCTAATAGTTGGGGCTTCCTCCGCGCCTTTCAAATTCTATGTAAGATGCTCGGTGTTAGGCCGAGCTCTCGCGTTTTCCTTTACCATTATCAGCTGAAGCACGGCCCCAAGGTGGGTTGGGCTTCCCTTAGCAGTGCCCGGGCTGGGGGAGGCTTACTCATCCCCTATGCCCAGTCATATAAAAGATTTAAAGAGCGTTACTTCAAGCTGTCCCCGGTCAACAATAGGGCTGTTAAGGCCCTCTTTCTGAAGGATGACCTGGACCCGAGGTACCCCTTACATCGGTGCCTCCCCCGGAAGTACACCAAGTTTCCCGAGGACATGTTGACCCCGGGTGACAAAAACGTAATCCAAGTTCTGCACGGCCTCCCGCTGCCAATTAGTAGCCGGGCTCTGATACATTCAGCCCGGGAGGAGGACCCCTATCAGCATTTTCTAGGTAATAATCTTAGTGTCTCTCCGTTCTATTTGTGAGTTGCTTGACTAACATTTCCTTGTACGTTTTTTGCAGATTCCATGGCTGACAATTTCAGTTTGATCGCCGCCCTGAGGGCACGCAGGTCAGGCTCCGGGCCTCGGGGTCGCGGGGCGACCTCTGCCGGACCCAGCCCGGCTCCCCAACCTCCTCTCTCACAGGCCACTCCCAGTCCGAAAAGGTCGAGGACCGATATGCCTGAGCTCCCATCCGAGGGTGTGGGGGCCTCGCCCAAGAGGCCGAGACATGACGAAGACACCGCCACCTCCTTTTCTCCCACCACTCGGGCCGAGGTGGCTGTACCCGAGCCGGCGTCCAGGAGGGAGGGTGCTCCTCCCACGACTGCGAAGACTTCCATCAAGCTTCCCTCCGACACTTCTTGGCTTGGCAAAGATGGTGTCGGGCCCTGCATCGAACAGATGGCGGCCGACATCCTGCCCGGTCAATCGCTATGGGACTCCTCACTCCGGGGGGAGAACATTCAGATCGGACAGCCCTTCCCGAGCTCTTACGACAACGCCTTGTTGGATGCAGTTGGCGTGGCGGATAATCTGGATGGGGCTGAGATCTTATTGAGCCGCCTCATGGCCATAGCCCGGCATAGCAAGAGAAGGGTGGCCGAGCTGGAAGCCGCGTCGATTCGCCGAGGGCAAGAGTGTGCTGCTCGGGCCGCTGTCCTGGAAATGGAGGTCACCAAGTCCAAGCTGGCCAGGGAAGAAGCTGAACGGGAGCTCGCGGCTACGAGGACAGACCGAGACGAGCTCCAAAGGGAACTTGTCGCCTCAAAGGCGAACGAGGAGGAACTCCAGGGCAAGCTGAGCTCAATGGGTGGCCGTGCTGTGAGCTTGGAGACCAAAGTACTGGGATTGACAGAGCAGCTTGCCGCGGCCGAGATGGAGGAGGCCGTCGTGTCCGGCTTCTGCTCGGGCTTTGATGGGGCAGTCCGGCAAGCCTGCTACCTTGCTCTGACGTTGGATCCCAAGTCCTTTGACTATGTCAAGGACGTCGTGGACGGGGAGTGGGTGGACCGCACCGACTAAACTTATCTTTGTACTCTTTTTTTTTTGTTGCCGGCCTTGAAGGTCGGTTTTGCTTTGTAATTAAGGCTGTTCCGGCCGTACATTGTTTACTTTTCCTTGCCTCAACTTTATCAGCTTATCTTCGTCCATGTTTATCTTCTTTAATGTCATCGCTTTATTTTTCTTCTCGTCGCCTTATTCCGTACTTGTTTTACTTGCCTATTACCTGGTACCATCTGCCTGGCCGACCTCCAACGGGTCTCTGGTGCGCTTGCTCAGTCCGGCATCGACCGAGACTGATAAGGACTTGGTATCCGTAAAGGGACGCGACGTCTCCTTTACCTCGGTAGCCACCGAGCTCAGTAAAAGGTTTGTAAAGGGACGCGATGTCTCCTTTACCTCGGTAGCCGCCGAGCACGGTTAAACTCGTAAAGGGATGCGATGTCTCCTTTACCTCGGTAGCCGCCGAGTACGGTTAAAACTCGTAAAGGGACGCGATGTCTCCCTTAGCTCGGTAGCCGCCGAGCTCGGTAGAAGATTTGTAATGGGACGCGATGTCTCCTTTACCTTAGTAGCCGCCGAGCACGGTTAAACTCGTAAAGGGACGCAATGTCTCCCTTAGCTCGGTAGCCGCCGAGCTCGGTAGAAGATTTGTAAAGGGATGCGATGTCTCCTTTAGCTCGGTAGCCACCGAGCTCGGTAGAAGATTTGTAAAGGGACGCGATGTCTCCTTTACCTCGGTAGCCGCCGAGCACGGTTAAACTCGTAAAGGGACGCGATGTCTCCTTTAGCTCGGTAGAGCTCGTTAAAGACTTGTGTGATGGTAAAAATCTTCCTTATTTGAATACTAACGTGGTGCCTCGTTAAAACCTTTCCCGGAAAAACCCTCCTTAGGGAAAAACCCGGGCTTAGGAAAAAGAGTACACCTCTATGACAAATTAAAACCTAACACATTGCTTAAACTTTACCGAATTGAACATTAAACTAAAAAGCGAATAAGCTAGCTAAAGTAGGGTTTCAGATGACTGGCGTTCCAAGTTCTGGGAATTAGACGTCCCCCAATTTCTTGCAACTTGTAAGCTCCATTTTGATGGGTCTCGAGGATGCGAAAGGGGCCGTCCCAGTTGGCGGCGAGCTTGCCATGAGTTCGGTCTCGCCTTGCCTCCTTGGTCTTTCTCCAAACGAGGTCACCCGGGACGAAAGACCGCTCCCGATCTCGGGAGTTATAACGACGAGCTGCTCGCAACTTTGTGGCCAACTCTCATACTCTAGCTTCTTCTCGGACTTCTTCAATAAGGTCGAGCTCCTCCCTGAGGGCAGCCCCGTTGCTTGAGGATGTGTATGTCAACCTCCTCCACGAGGGTTCACCGACCTCAACTGGTATCATAGCATCGAATCCATAAGTGAGGCGGAACGGTATTTCGTTGGTGGAAGATTGGGGTGTGCAGTGGTATCCCCATAATACGCTCGGTATTTCCTCCGCCTAATCTCCCTTTACTCGACCAAGCTTCTTCTTCAACTCGTTGAGGATGACCTTATTGGCTGCTTCGGCTTGCCCATTTGTTTGGGGATGCTCCACCGATGACGTCCTGTGCTGGATACCGAGCTGGGATAAGAATGTGCAAAATGTAGCATCTGTGAACTGCCGCCCATTGTCGTTGATCAGGCCGTGAGGTATGCCATGTCGGCAAACGATATGTCTCCAGACGAACTTCTGAACCTGCTTGGCCGATATCGTTGCTACCGGTTCGGCCTCGATCCATTAGGTGAAGTAGTCGATGGCCACCAGCAAGAACTTTGTTTGCCTCTGCGCGGGTGGGAATGGGCCGAGGATGTCCATTCCCCACAAGGCGAAAGGCCAAGGTGATGAGATGAGCTGGAGCTCGGTCGACGGTGCTACCGGCAGCGAACCGTGCTCCTGACACTTTATACAGCTTCTAATATAGTCCTTGGCATCCTTCTTCATTGTGGGTCAGTAGTACCCAGCTCGGATTAATCGGGCTGCCATGTTCTTGGCCCCTGAGTGCATGCTGCAGATGCCTGTATGGAGCTCGTCCATCACGTACTGAGCTTGCTCTTTGGTCAAACATTTCAGTAACGGGGTCGAGAAGCCTCTCCGGAACAACTCTCGATCCCTCAGTATATAGTATGGGGCCTGGCGACGCACCTTTTGGGCCTCGTTCTTGTCGTCGGGTAAGACGTCGTCTTGCAAATATGATATGAGGGGGTCATCCACGAGTTGGAATCTGTACTGATCGAGTGGATCTCATCCTTATCCCAGCTCGGGGAGATGAGGACTTCCTAGATGATTGAATGGTGTTGTCCCCCTTTATGGGAGCTCGCCAGCTTAGACAAGATGTCGGCTCTGTCGTTCTGCTCACGGGGAACACGGATAATCTCAAACTTGGCGAAGTGAGAAAGCATGTTCTTCACCCTATGATAATATTGTTGTAGGAGGGGCTCTTTGGCCTAGAATTCATCCCTAACCTGAGAAGTAACCAGCTGAGAGTCACTTAGGCATTTCAAGTGTCGGATGCCCATGTCCCGGGCTAACCTGAGGCCGGCCAGCAGGGCCTCATACTCAGCCTGATTGTTGGAGGCTGCAAAGGCGAAGCGTATAGCCTGTTCCAATACGAGATCGTCTGGTCCCTCCAGTATAACTCCTGCCCCGCTCCCTTTTTTGTTAGACGAGCCATCAACTCTCAGCGTCCAGCCTAGCTCACGCTCGCCAAGTTCGGGTAACTCGGTGAGGAACTCGGCCAGGAACTATGCCTTCATTGGGCCTCGGGGTTCAAATTGAAGCCCGAACTCGGACAACTCTACCACCCAAGCTGCAATATCTGTCTGATTGGAAAGTCCGATCTTACGATTATATCATGGCTACGGAAGTAGTGTCTTAATCGGCGAGCTGTGAAGACGAGGGTGAGCACTAGCCTTTCTATGGTTTGATGCCTAGTCTCCGCGGGTTGGAGTGTGCGGCTCACAAAGTACACCGGGGTCTGAGCTTTGTCAATTTCCTTGACTAGGACCGAGCTGATGGCGACCTCGGAAACTGCCAAGTAAACATACAGAGGCAGCTCTGAAGAGGGGCTAGTCAGGGTTGGTAAAGAGGCGATCTGTGTCTTTAACTTGTCGAATGCGGAGACACATTCCTCGTTCCATTCGAAACGAGCTGAGCGCTTCAATAACGCGAACAGGGGCTTACTTTGTTCAGCCAATTTGGGCAGAAACCGAGATAGGGCGGCTAGGCGTCCATTAAGTTTCTGCAAGTCTTTCAGGCAGGTCGGGCTAGGCATGTTAGTGATGGTCGTACACTTGTCCGGGTTAGCCTCTATTCCTCTCTGGGAGATCATAAAGCTGAGGAACTTACCCCCTCCTACGCCGAAGGCACACTTTTCAGGATTCAGCCGCATTTGATGTCGGCGTATTTCTGCAAATATTTCCCTTAGATCGGCAGTGTGTTGAGCATGAGTTTTTGACTTCACCACCATGTCATCAACGTAGACTTTCATATTACGTCCGATCTGGGCACTAAAGACCTTGTCCATTAGTCGTTGATAGGTGGCCCCTGCGTTCTTGAGACCGAAGGGCATGACTTGATAGCAATAGTTGGTTGTGGCTGACATAAACGCAGTCTTCGGTTCGTCGGGGGGATACATCGGTATCTGGTTGTAACCGGAATAGGCGTCCAAGAAACTGAATGCCTCGTACCCTGCTATGCTGTCCACTAACCGGTCGATGCTAGGCAAGGGATAGGTGTCCTTGGGACAAGCTTTGTTCAAGTCGGTGTAGTCCGTGCACATCCTCCATTTCCCGTTTGCCTTCTTGACCATTACAACATTGGCCAACCAGGTGGTGTATATTATTTCTCTAATGAAACGAGCCTCCAGAAGCTTGCCGACCTCCTTTTGAACCACTAGCCGGCGCTCCTCGCCTAGCTTTCTTTTTCGTTGCGCCACTGGCCGAGCGTGAGGAAGCAGGGATAATTTATGGCACATCAGATTGGGGTCGATGCCAGGCATATCGGACGGCTTCCATGCGAATAGGTCTGCGTTTTCGCGTAAGGTTGCTATCACTTCCTGACGGGAGGGGGTCGGCATGGAAGTGCCTACCTTGGTGGCCTGACCCGTCTCTGGGCCAAGCTGCAGCGGCTCAAGAGGCTCGGCAAAGGAGGAACGTTCTTCTTCAAATTCCGCCCGGGGATCCATATCCAACGGTTCGTCGGTGCCGCTATGGACAGAGCAGATGTCCGAGGTCGGCCTCCCATCTTCTTTCTTGATGGAGTATGGTGCGATCTTCAAACTCCGAGTGTAGCATACCCGGGCCGTCCTCGGGTCAGCCTTAACTGTGATTATCCTTCCCCTTTCCTCCAGGAACTTCATGGCCATGTGCGGTGTGGACACAATGGCTCCCAACTGGTTCAGCGTTCTCCTGCCGATGTTGACGTTATAAGAGGTGTCGGCATCGATCAAAATGTATCTGACCTCCACTATTTTGTAAGCCTCGCTTCCGCCAAAGGTAGTGAGGAGGTCAATGTATCCCCGAGAATGGACTCTTTCTCCAGCAAATCCGAGCAGTGGCTCGGGGTATGGCTTGATGATGGACTCGGGAAGCTCCAACTGCTTGAAGACGGACCAATATAGCACATCGGTCGAGCTTCCTTGGTCGATCAACACTTTGAGAACTCGCCAGTTGGCTATGGTACACGAGATAACCATGGGGTCGGTCTGATTGGGATCCTCTATGCTGAAGTCGGCGTCGGAGAATGTAATGGACGACAGAGTCCTCTTCTTGGGCGACCCTATGTGATTGACGCTTCTCGCATATCTTTTTCGGGCCGAAGACGTAGCTCCTCCTCCGGCGAAGCCTCCAGCAATGGTATTGATAGTCCCCTTTACCTTGTCAGGATTTTGGTCAGTCCCCTTACCCCAGCCTCTGTCAGGGCGTTTACTTCGGCCATCTCGGGTGTCCCGATCTTAGTCTCGGGGTCGGGTCTTGGAGTTCGGTCCAGTATACCTCTCCGGGTGTTTCTGCTCCTCTTGTACGAATCTCCGTAGCTCGCCTGACCTAATGAGTCGTTCTATGAGGTCTCGCACTTGGCGACAATCTTCGATGGTGTGCCCCGTGTCCTGGTGATAGGCGCACTGCTTGGTCGGGTCAGCGTTCGCGGGAGATTGTGAAGCTTTAGGACGACGAACTAAGTCTAATGCGCATGCTTCCCTAAAGATCCTGTCTCTGGACGCATTCAGGGGGGGTGTATGAGGCATACGAATCAGAGCGACGCTCTCTTATTGACTCCGCCCGTCGGGAAGAGGAGGACTCCTTTTGCTTGGGTGGATGACCTTGCTCCCGAGCTCGACGCTTAGCTGCTGTGTTTTCTTCTATGTTCATGAAGTGGGCAGCTCGCGAGCGGAGGTCGTTCATGTTGAGGGGAAGTTCAGTGAAAAGGGAGTCGGAGAAGGGGCCGGGGTTGAGCCCGGCCTGAATGGCATGTAATGCGACATCGAGGTGGAGGTTGGGTATAGTCCGGCAGGCCAACGCGAAGCGAGCCATATAGTCCCTGAAGGATTCTTTGTCTCCCTGCACCAGGTGATGGAGCGATATCGAAGTGGTTGGTGTCGGTCTGGCGTCCGCAAACCGGGCTTGGAAGTGTTCGTACAGGGTGTCAAAGGAGTCTATTGACAACGGGGGAAGCGAGTAATACCAATCCAGGGCTATCCCCTTCAAGGTTGAAGGGAACATTCGATAGAGTACGTAGTCGTCCTCTACGGTCATCGCAGCTTGAGTAAGAAAGGCCCTCACGTGAGTAACCGGGTCCGTAGTCCCGTCGTATTTGTCCTGGGACGACCATCTCCAAGACTCGGGAACCCGGACGGAGAGATGGCCGGAATGAAAGGGTGGAGGTTCCAGACTTTACCAAGACCAGGTGTCCGGGGCGGGGGACCGAGGTCAGCAAACAACTGAGCTTGAGAGGGGCCTGGCCGAGCTGAGGAGTTGGCCGCCCGCATCCTAGAGAGGTCATGTCGGGGCTCGGAGGTTGCGACATGCATATCCTCCCCCGTAGTACGGAGGTTGTTAGGACCAACGCGCGAATTAGACCTGGTCTCCTCCCCTGTCCTTGGCTCATCATCCCGGTTGGGAACGAGGGGGGTTCTACCCTGAGTTTCTTGGTTCCTTTGTCGTAGGGCCTGTAATTCCAGAAGATCGGCTTCACGCTATCGCTGGACAACATCCAAATTCGTCTGTGTGGTCTGCAAGACCCTCTCAATTTCTCGATTGTGGACTCGCAAAGCTTCCACGCGAGCGTCCATACATTCATGAGCCTCCGCCAACGCCGCGTCCATACGTTCATAAGCCTCCGCCAACGTCGCATATAATTGTTTTCTATGATTTATATTAATGAATAAGTTTTTCATTATAAAAAATTGATTTAATTTTAGATTTTTTAAGTAATATTAAAATTTAACAAAATTATTATCATACTTCTACATTCATACATAAAGTTATTTCCTTCATAATTCACCCATCGCAGTATCGCACGGATTTAACATAACGTTTACGATATATATAATTAATTTAAATTCTTCAATAAGATTAGGCTTTTAAAAATTAGTTATAAACTTATGGTTTTAAAATATTCGACTATAATAATTAAAAGTTATATATTATTCAACTGGGTCGTATAACAATTATAATGTATATTATCTGAGCTCATTTTTGTTATTAATTAATTATTAAATTATTAAATAATAAAAGAAAATGTATTTATATTTAAAATGCATATATCATTCTTGATTTTTTATTTAATAATTTATTAAATAAAAGAATTATTAAAAAAATTGTTCTTGAAATTGATATCTATTCAGTATTTAGGTGTATTATTCCCGCTTAAGTAATATATCATAACGCGTTTGAGATGGAAAAGAATAAGAGATTCGTTTCACTTTGTTTGACGTCAGTGTACTCGATCTATATGCAGCAGGAATTCCGATGTAAAATTCTACCAAAAATTTTAAAGTGCCGGATATTACGTTAGATAATGTCAGCAAATATAATTAAAAATCTTATTCAAATATTTTAATGATTCATTTCTATAATCACATGCCATTCTCATTAAGATATTTAAATGTGTTGAGTATTAATTTATTATATGAAGTTATATAAATGTCCAATTGTATTAATAACGTGTTGACCGTTGATTATACGAATAAGAATATGAGAATCAATATGAATGTAGATATTAATTAATGACTTTAAGATTGTATTCTAAGAATTTCATATATAAAGATATTTGCTTAATTTATCAAGTATTGAAAAAAATTATGATTTAGATTTATAAAATCAAATCAAATACATATATAATAAAATATATAATTAATTATAATCTCAATATATTAATTAATTTCCTAATTAATAATTATCATTACACTTTATTTATAAATTTATCATCCCAATTTTAAAACAGTCAAATCCTATAATGAAATATATATATATATATATATATATATATATATATTGAATTTTTACCACGTCACAAAATAAAATTACTAAACTACATTAATATATTTAGTATTTAGTAATTATATTTTTATTAAATTATTCTTATAATATAAACAAATTATCATACACAAATTATGTCTTGGTCCAGAAAGTTTCTCCGTTAACACTAGTGCCAAGTTCACGAACGTTGTTGACGTTACTCTACGATATATTCTTCCATACAATTCCACTTCCACTCTACAAAATGTTCTGTCTTTGCCCACACTCTTAGGCTCATAGATTTTAATTAAGTTTTCCAAATTTGATATCATCAGCATCACCACCTCGACCATGGCAAAATCCAAAAACCTCACATGCATTTTCACCATCACAATTCTGACGCTTCTCTTCTCATTCACCACCGCAACAAATTCCCCTCGTTTCCACCGAAGCGTATCACCAACATTACTGGGCCTTCAGAAAGAGAAGCTCAGCCACCTCCACTTCTACTTCCACGACATTGTCAGCGGCCCAAAGCCCACCGCGGTCAGAGTAGCCGAGGCCCACACAACCAACACTTCCTCCACGGGTTTCGGGCTTCTGTGCATGGTCGATGACCCACTGACTGTGGGCCCGGAACCCGGGTCCAAACTCGTGGGAAAGGCCCAAGGAATTTATGGATCTGCGGCCCAGGATGAGCTCGGGCTTTTAATGATAATGAATTTGGCGTTCACCGAAGGGAAATATAATGGCAGCACTCTCAGCTTGTTGGGGCGAAACGCGGTGTTGAATTCTGTGAGGGAAATGCCAATCGTTGGAGGAAGTGGGGCTTTCAGGTTCGCACGTGGGTACGCTCAGGCCAAGACTCACACGTTTGATGTCAAGACAGGGGACGCTGTTGTTGAGTACAATGTCTATGTGTTCCATTATTGACCATGAAACGTTGTAGCATCGTTTTATTAATCTCTGATTCTAGTCTTTACCTTTCTTCTTTCTTCTCTTTTCTTTGTTGTTATGTGCTTTTCGAATCTCACTAGTTGTCTTTATGCTTCCTGTGATTTAACGTCTGTTACTTTACTTTAGGTAAAGTTAATGTTAGGATGTGCGACCTTAGAGCATCGAATATAATGTTTCCATATTATTGAAAATCGTGTTTTTTGTTTTATAATTTTTTTTATTGTGTTGAATTAACATGATATTATCTAAATTGATATTGAACTTTTTTATTTAATATGATTTTTTTTTTAATATAAATCAAATTATATTAATGAATTTATTTTAATTATATTTAGATTTATAAAATTGAGTTTAACACAATTGTACATTTTCAAGATAATTCAAACACATAGTTAAAGAAACAAGGTGCATGCACGTTTCCTTGTTAATTAAACTGACGCATAAGGAATTTGTTATTTCAAAAAAATTATGATGAATTCAATTTATCTTATTATAAAACTTGCACGTCCATCACTCACGTTTTTGCGAACAAGCGGTGAACTATATCTCTCAAAATTGAAATGAATATATAGTTAAACTAATATAAAGAAATTAACTATGCAATTAAAGTAATAGATTTATTTTGTATTACACAGTAATTCAAATATTTTCAAAAATTATATCAATCATTAAATAGATATTGATTTAACTATAATTAAATTAGTGATAAATAAACTTATACTTTTAGTATTGTATATTTTATCAAATAATAATTCAATATAAAATTATAAAAATGAATTTAAATAAAATTTAATTTATCAAAAATTAATTAATTAAATCACAATTAATATTTCAATCCATCATTAATCATTGTCCGCGTGTCTCACAAAAAAAAAATAAAAAAATGCAGCATACATAGTGTATAAAAGTAAATCAAAGAACTAATCAGGGTAACTTAGTTACCAACATCCGCTGAATTTGTGAAATCGACATGTAATGGATTCTCATATAATATGTTCTTTGGAAGGGACAGGGAGTTTTAGACATGGCTAATCCTTAACCTAAGTTACGAGTGAGTAAGACCCAACCTAACTTAGTGACTTGTCTTAGTATGAGAGTATTGTATTAGGTTGAAGCATGTCCCAAACAAGAAAAGAAATAAAGAGACAATTTTTATTATTGACCCAAATTTGGGTTAGGACGAGTTCGAGTTAGCCATTAAGTAAGGTTACACGGTACCTCTCAAAACTGTAAAATCCTTTTTTATATGTTTTTATTGTAGAAATAAGTTAATAAACTAAAACTCAAAGTGCAAGCTATTAAAAGAAATCAACTTAATAAATAAACACTCAAAGTATAATTATGTATTAACACCGATGACTGTTAAAAATTGTGTGTCTAGAAATATTTTACAAATTTATTGACTTTTAATTATTTAATGGTTTAAGTCATGTGCATTCTCTTGTTATCCATAATATATAGTCAAGATCACATGTATATAACTATAACATCTCTTCTACGAATACGTACAACAGGAAGTCTTTAAAGTTCTATGGGATATAAGTCATCCAACCAAACCCAAACATTTTATTTGGAGGCTCCTACATCATGATTTACCAACCAAATCCAATCTCAAGAGAAAGAATGTGGATATATAGGATGATTATATATATTAATTGCGTGTTTTGTGTGGAAGAATTGGAAACAAAGACACACTTATTCTTTGCTCGCAAGAAAACAAAACTCTCTTGTAGGGTATGTGTTATACATGGGTAAGGGTACATTCTTTCCTACTAATTAATTTAGGGGCTCACTTATTGCATCATTATGGCACAAAACTACCAAGATTGAATTCCCAAGCACGGAACAATGATGGGCTACTAGTGTGTGGTGAACTTGGAATATGAGAAACAATCGTACTCTTAGAGGAAGGGTTTGTGATATTAACTGCTAGTTGAACAAGATATTAACATGGTCTTGTTATGGCTAAAGAGCCCTCACAACAAGTTTTTTATTCCATTCTCCGTTTGGATGGCCAATCCTACAAGATATTTATAACGTGGATAAGGTGGGAAATATGTATCCCTAAACGAGGATTACAACAATTAATGGGATGTGCTAGCAATGATGTATACATAGCTTAAGTGATTGATCTCATGTAACATGTAAGAAAATTCATTAGATTTGATGTATGATCATTTGGTTAACATATATTTTCAATCACTTGTAAAATAATTAACGACTATTATATATAATGATGGATTATGGTTGTAAGGATTAATGTATCTTTAGGCATTTTTGTTGTGTATTGTGTTAATTCAAAGTCTCACATCGGTGAATATTAAAAAAAGAGAAGAGTGAACAATCTATATAAGATAGAGTGTCGATGGTTCGACTTGGTGATCGGCTTAGATGAATGGTACAATGATTGGAATGAATCTAAGTAAAATTAGGTGGACTTACTTTGTGTATCTCTTGTATCGAAAGTCTCACTAGCAGGGTTGGCTAGGTTTCGTGTATTGTTAATGTAAGCTATCGAACGACGGTACCAGAAATTAGGGCATCTTAACGACAATGTGAAGCTCGAGAATTGTCGCGGAGATGACAACTCTAATGGCTATCATTGACAAGTCTTTCGCTATAAGGGAGAAAATATAGTGATTATTTGTTTGAGGGGAGGATTGTTGGGATATAATCAAAGTCTCACATTAGATGAACATCGCAGAGCTTGAATGAGAAGAAGAATTTAACCCATCAGAAGATTCTACTACAAGAGAAGATGGACAAAGAAGCCTGAAGATTCTACATCGTTGTAGAAGTGTAGGACTTTGAATTAAGGGAAAATTGTTGTGTATTGTGTTAATTCAAAGTTCCACATCGGTGAGTATTAAAAGAAGAGAAGAGTCACAAACCTATATAAGATAGAGTGATAGACTTTAATCACTTGCACCACATCCTTAAATCTAGTAAAGAAATGTATTAGATTTTAGGTAATGTGTATCAAACACTATGGGAGAGTTTGTAATTTTTTCGCGAAAAAATTACATGTGAGATGGTTTATAATTTTTCCTTACAAAAATTACAAGTAGTGAATTTTATCTAGTAGAATCATGGATTAAGTCTTGAGGTTAACATTTTTATCAGGTTAGTTAAAATTAATGAAAGAAATAATTAGACTATTCTATCAGCAAAGACAATTGCACCTTTCATATCTATTAAAACAATCAAAAAAATTTAATTTTATATTTAATAATATGTTAAATGAAAACATTTTTACATATTTCCTATTAGATAAAATAATAATAAAGTAACATTATCTTATCAATAAGTATTAAGTTAGAAATAATTAAAAAGAAACCAAGATCCCTCAATCTTGATAACTAATTAAGAAATCATTTTTAAATGAATTTATAAAACTATGATGCAATTAAGTTTGTTTGATAGACAAGGGTCATAGAAGTTATCAGACAAATTTTGTAAAGATATAAAAGAAGCTAACAAACCTTAACCATAATGTCAAATAAGATAAACATCCTTTTAACGACTATTTTGGTTTAGGTACTGATAAGAGTTTTTTAAACAATCTCAAAGTAGGAGGTATTTACACAACAATTTACATAAAAAGGGGAATTCTCTGCCAAAAGTATTTGTTGTAAAAAGAAGTTTACACATTTTCAGCACTTTCTAATTATGTTAAAGCATAAAGTTACCAATTCTGATAAGAAGTCTCACGCAGATACATTTAATGTTTGTAGATGATCATCAACATGCTTCCTTTAGATGAATGATTTTTGAACATGTTAAATCTAAAACCTAGTTCGAGATCTTTAAAATCTTCATCTTCATTTGAAAATTTGAAATAATAGAAATTACTCTAACAAGTCCAAAATTTTCAATTTTTGTTTCTCATATGTCTTAAAAAGCCTTATATTGTTCCTTCTTGTAGATCTCTCTTGAGTAGAAGTTATTTAAACAATGCTTTCATTCAAAAACTTTAGTGATTAGGTATAACCTAAAAAGATTGAATTGTAAAGAATACTTGTTGTTTTTAATCTGAAAAAGTTGAGTTTAAATAATATTTATTTTAACCTAAAGAAGTTGTAGAAAAAAATACTTATATTTTCATAATAAAATAATAAAATTTTAGCAGTTGATGAAATTTTTTATAAAATTATTTATTTCTCTTTCTTTTATTTATACTACCTAGAAGGAGTTTCCTTTTAAAAATATATTCTTCAGATAATTTATCTAAAAAATCTACTTTAAGAAGTTCATTTACAAAATAAGACACAACAATTAGATTTACAAAAATTACTAAAATTTTAATTAATACAACTCAATTCTCTTTCACGTGTTTTTTTATGTTTATAAATGAATTAAGAAAATAAAAAACAGAGAAATTTTGAAAAACAATTTTTAATATTTATTATTTCTAAATCATCAACAAGGAAATTTTAGGTAGGTGTTTAGTTTAACGATAAGTAAATTTAGACATAATATTAATATGTTAATATTGATTCAACTTTATTTTAATATATTTTTTAATATTTAAACAGATTTAATTATAAAATAAATACAGATTTAGGATTTTTTTTTAAAAAAAAACATTTCATTATTTTTTTTTCTTTTTATATAGCATCTTAAATGATAATTCGTTTGAATAAAAAATATCTACAATATCAAATTATATATTGTTAGATCAAGATGGTTAACGTATCAAGTTTTGAGTAATTACAGAATAGAGGGAACATATAAGACTGAAGCATTGCAAGCCAAAGTCAGACTGAACAAATATAGACGAAAGATGACCCTTCAAAGATCATTCATGGTTAAGTCATTTGTCTGTCCCAAAGCCATGTCATTAGACGAATGATAAGACAATAATATATTCAGACGAAGTTCAAAGACGTTACTTAAGACTGAAGATTGTGAAGTGCATCATCTATCAAGGAAGTGATGTTCAGACGAAGTAAAGCAAGCGCGCCAATTTCAAAATCCAGTTGTTACTCTCATAAGTTTCCAAGACCAGTATGGGACTCGAGATAACTTCTTCAACACGAAAAGGTAACATCCTTTTTTATGACGTCTGTGTACAAGTAAGAAAAAAGTTTTGAGCGCCACCAAATCTGCAAAGCAACACATTATTGATTGCACTCTGACACCTTCTGAAGACTTTTGCTTGAAAAGTTCAACGACATTTTTCATGTCTTAAACGGATCTTTGAAGACTTGCCTATATAAGGACTTCCCTAGCTCAAGATCAAGTTGGCGAACACGCTATAATTTTTATCTTATTGTAATTTCGCTCACTTGTCATTTGAACTTCATTGTATACCCTTCTCTAGGAAAAGGAACTTATTTTCTTTGAAAAACCTTTTAAAATCCACATTTGTGGTGATTTAGCTTAAGGAGGTTGTGTTTCAAAGAATATCTCGTTGTTTAGCCTGAGGAGGCTGAATTTCAAAGAATATCTTGTTGTTTAGCTACTTGTAACCATTTTACGGTTGGTAGTGAAAACTCAGTAGTTGCTGGATAACTGGACGTAGTCTTGGATAGACGAATAATACAACTTTTAAAGAAGAAAAAAATTTCGTTTGACTGTTTTTGAACCAACAAACAAAAAGACTAAATTTTTAATTAACACAATTTAACCTTCTTTTTATATTTTATCTTTCACATATATATTTAATAACATTTATTTATTAACATGTAAAAATTTGTTATCATATATATTCTTTTTAATAAGTGAGAATTGAAGCTAAGTATTGAGTTTTTTCAATAACTCAAGCACGTTAGTTAACCAATTTAGCTATACACCCTTCTAATTGTTATCATGTATAATCTTTTATAATATCTATTTAGCGAAAAATGTTACTAAATATATAAAAAATCATTAATAACATTTTATAATATAATTTATATACAATATTTATTAAAATATTAATAAATTAATGAGTAACATTTTCATTTATTTTTATAATTTTTTTAAATGTTCACAGTGAAATAAGTACCGGTATTAGTTATATTAGTCCGTGCACTTAATAAGTTCAATGTATAGGTTTAAGCACTAGCACTTCGTATTAGATAATTTTTCCCTTTTTCTATAAACTCGCACATGGTAGAGTAGTTGGCATTGATAATGGTGTAGACTTCAAATTCTTCGATAACTTCTGTCAATTATTTTGGGTATTTCTCATTATGTACGTATGTGCCTGTGTGCGTTTGTAACAAATTTTATAAGTGGGGGTATTCAAGTCCTCTTTGGGTGAATTAGCTTCTTTAAAAAGATTTTAAAAAATAAAAAAATAAAAAAATGTATTTTCTAAAATTAAAATTAATTTTGCATTAATTACAAATAACTAATGAACAATTAATTTTAATTTATAAATTTTATTTTTTTCTTTTCCTTTTTTCATTTATAAATCCTTCTCAAGGACAAGTATCTCTTATAAATTTCAAAACAACATGCATTATGATTTATGAAATATATTTAAGTGGCGAAATAGTGAAAATATAAACAGAAAAATCATTTACTAGAATGATTTAATTGAAATATATTGAAAGTAATAATATTTTTATATGATTAATTAATTATAAAATGTTACATCTCAAAAAATATATATAATTAGTTAAATTTTTAGAGTTTTCAATTTCAGTCTCTGATAAATTTTTTTTTCAAATTTTAGCCCCTAATTTATTTTATGCCAATATTTTTAATATATGATGTTAGATTAAAACTGTTAAATGCTAATAAGAAAAGATCATAAGACATTTTTTTAATCAATATTTAATGATTAATTTAATGCTAAAAAAGTTGAAAAATATCAATGTAAATTATACTTGAGATGCAACAATTATACCACTATCCCTTCTCTTATTGTAATCGAGTAAAACTAGTTGAAAATTAGAAAACTTAGTAGATAATTAAAAACTGGTAGTTGAAAATTGAAAAAAATAGTTTGTGAATTATAATTATTTGATAAAATGAAATGTTTCAGTATCTATAGTAAAAGTAAAATGATTTATATTATATTTTTATATAACTTTAATCTTGTTTTATTGATAAAAATATATTTTTTAAGTACTTATAATTTTAATTTTTAAAATTTTTTATTCTACTATTTTAATTTTTATTTATAGATCAATCATTTCAATTACTTTATTTAGTTTATATTTTTCATATTACATATTCTATTATTAATCTCATATTTTATACTAAGATGTTTTCAATTAAATATAAAAGAATCTGTTTTTTATATAGAATCTTACTTTATTTAAAAAGTAACTGAGAAATTTTAATAAATATTTTAAGAATAAAAGAAGAATTAAGTAGCATCTCAAAAAACATGAAAAACATTTAAAAAATATACAAAATTTATTAAGTAATCAGATAAAAATTTGATATAATAAAAAATAAATAGTCAACTGAAATATTTTAACGAAGAACCTGAAATTTATTATTTGAACAACTGAAATATATATAGATAGATTGATAGTCACACATCGGAAGAAAAATGTTTTAACAAAGACTCGAAAAGAACCTGTTTGATTGGTTGCTTCTTCAATTTTTATTTTTATTTTTACTGTGACCGTCTATTCGGTCAAAATGTAACTTTATAGATTTTATTGGTTAAGGAAAACGCTAAATATTTACGAAATTTCAATTGTTGTTTGCGAAAGTCTCTGAAAAATTGAAAAATATGAGTAAGGTAATTTAAATTTGAAAAATTGTAAAATAATTTTATTCTTTTTAAAAATATTTATCATTATTAATTCATGAATTATATTAAATAATTATATTATCTGGAAAATATTTATTATTTTGTTTTAATTTATGGATCATATTATTTATTATCATTTCAGTTATTAAATGTAATCACTTATTTTCAGTTTGATCTCTTAAATTAGGGACTAAACAATAAATAATTTAATTTAAAAATAAAATTACAGTAGATATTTCTTATAAATTAAAATGATAAATGTCTTTTGGAAAAAGAAGCATATAACATTACTGATTGATTAGAGAACAACTCTAAACCGTAAGAAGAATTGTAATACGAAATATTCTAAGTATAACCATCAAAAGTCATGTATATTATACATATTAATACGATATAAACAAACTTATTTAATTGATTAATATTTTGTAAACAGAACGCCCTAAAAATTAACTGTGCACTTAAAGTTTAAGAATATTCAAGTATAATAATTGAAAATTATGTATATTAGGTTGCAAATATTATTATTGAAGTAATGTCATGTCATCCAAATTTATTTTTGTTATGACAACAAAAAGAAGGTACAAGTCAGATTTAATATATTCCAACTTCCAAAATTTGTTAGTAAATTTTAAAGTGTCTTATAACTGAGAAAAATAAAGAAAAAATTCTGAATATTTTTATATTCATTTACAATTGATAATTTAATGTATGTGATGGTTTGTATAAGGTTAGATATTACTCATGTTACTAATGTTATTAGTCTTTTTCTCTTTAAACATGGTAAGACGTAAAATGAATAATTAGACATCTTATATAGATTATGAGAGTGGTGAGCTTTAGTTGAATGGCTACACAAATATAAATATGGTGAGATGCATTCTAAAAAGTTCACTTATGAATTTTTTAAGGGGAATTATATTGTGGCAGTCTAAATTAAAAAAATATATGGTTACGTTTAAATAAAAGTAGAATTAGCTTATAGAAGGTGCCAAGGAACTCTTGCGGATACAAAATTTCCAATAAAAGTTAGAATTTTTGTAGAGGCATGCAGAACGATTCTCGACCTCTATCCTGCGGTCGCCCTACAAACTATATAAGCCGGCCTCAAATCCAATCCCTTCTCGAATTCATTATTAACCGCCTAACAATATGAACGAGCTTCACACCAGGGTGGCTCGGTTCATGATGATCGAAGAAAATATTGAGGCCAAACGTCGAGCTCGAGAGTGGGCCGACTCTCCGAGATCAAAAGAGGCTCCCCTACGTTGAGCTGAAAAATCCAAACAGCACCAACCAACCCGATATACTTCGTACACGCCCTTAAACGCTTCTCGGGAGAGAATCCTTAAAGAGGTGTACGCCTTAAACTTGGTGCGCCCGCCTTCACCTTCGAGTACCCCGGTACAGGCCGACCATGCCAAGGAGTGCACCTACCACCAAAACCAGGGACATACCATGGAGAAATGTCGACAAGTCTGAGATCTCATTGAAGGACTCGTCAGATCAGGGAAATTGCGACATTTTGTTTAGGCCGAACAACAACGTGCGGAGAAGCACGTCCTGTCCGATTCCAGAGTCGACTATACACCTCGTTCTCGAGAGGCCGACAACGAAGCAAAGAACCGACGATATGGAAAAGGCGAAAAGAACAAAAGCGCAAAAGAGAGCCCGATCAGAACCCCGATCAAGTTCAGGGAATGATCAATACGATTGTCGGTGGATTCGCTGGGGGTGGTGTCTCCTCCTCGGCCAGAAAGAGGTACGCTAGGAGCGTGAATAATGAGTAGCTCTCCAGGAAAAGATCACTCCTAACTATTACTTTCTCCAACGTCGACTTCAGCATCGATGATCCCGACCATACCGACCTTATGGTGATATCGGCCACCATCGCTAACTGGCGTGTCCGGAAAGTGCTGATAGATCAAGGAAGTTTGGCTGACGTCCTATATTGGACAATGTTCAAGCAACTCGAATTGCCAGATTCCATTATCCAACCTCACCCTGAACCGCTACTCGGCTTTGCTGGAGAAAGAGTACATGCCCCCGGATATGTCAAACTCCTCACCACCTTTGGAGGTAGCGACACATATCGAACTATTAATGTCAAATATATATTGATAGACGCGGACACCTTATACAACGTCATAATCGGAAGACGAACGCTTAACCAACTCGAAGCTGTTGTATCAACACCACATATGGCCATGAAATTTCCAGATGAAGGTAGAAAGGTCGTCACGTTAAAGGCCGATCCCAAGGTCGCGAAGGTATGTTATGTCAAGAGTCTAAAGATTTCCCTTACTCTAATCCGACCACTAATGGACGCGCAAACGAAACCGGCCACAACCATATGCTCGGTGCAACACCACTCGGATGATGACCTAGACATCGATCCCGGGGCCGAGTTTCAAGAAGAACACCCTTCATTCTTGGAGCCCCTACTCGAATTACAGCTCGGGTCCTTACCTCATCAAACCACCAAAATTAGCTCCTCTCTGGTAACCCACACTCTAGAGAATATAACCAAGACACTTAAAGATAATGCTGACCTCTTTGCATGGAAACCCTCCGATATGCCCGGCATCGACCCTACCTTAATGTGCCACAAGTTGTCTTTGTTCCCCCACGCAAAGCCTATCACCCAACGAAAGAGAAAGCTTGGCGAAGAGCGCCGAGCAGCCGTTCAGAAAAGAGGTCACAAAACTACTAGAGATTGGGTTCATTCGTGAAATTATATACACCATTTGGCTTGCAAACGTGGTGATGGTAAAGAAGGCCAATGGAAAGTGGCGAATGTGCACCGACTATACCGATCTTAACAAAACCTGCCCTAAGGATACTTATCCTTTACCGAGCATTGATCGTCTAGATAATACAGCCGGGTACGAGGTCTTTAGTTTCCTTGATGCTTACTCAGGGTATAATCAAATACCGATGTACCCTCCAAATGAGCCTAAAACAGCCTTCATGTCGGCTACTGCAAATCATTGTTATAGGGCCATGCCCTTTGGCCTCAAGAATGTCGGGGCCACTTACTAAAGGTTGATGGATAAGGTATTTGATAAACAGATCGGCAAAAACATAGAGGTCTATGTTGATGATATGGTGGTGAAATCCACTACCCATGTCGAACACCCAGCCGGCTTGCAGGAAATATTCGTCGAGATCCGTCGACATCAGATACGTTTGAACCCGGAGAAGTGCGCCTTCGGGGTAGGTGGAGGAAAATTTCTGGGATTTATGATCTCCCAACGAGGCATTGAGGCCAACCCAGACAAGTGCGAGGCCATTCTGTCCATGCCGAGTCCTACCTGTCTCAAAGATTTGCAACGTTTGAATGGTCGGCTCTCCGCACTCTCTCGTTTCTTACCTAAATTAGCCGAACATAGCAAACCGTTGTTTTGGCTCCTCAAGCAGTGACGACACTTTGAATGGAATTCCGAGTGCGCGGTGGCCTTTGCCAAGCTCCAAGGACAAATCTCCACCTTACCAACTTTGGGAAGCCTGTCCCCAGGCTCACCCGTGTATGTCTACTTGGCTGTTTCAGAGAACAAACTCAGCTCAGTTTTGGTCAAAGAAGTTGACAAGTGTCAGACCCCTATTTACTTTATAAGCCGAACGTTATAACCTGTCGAAACTCGGTACCAAACAGTTGAGAAGCTGGTCCTTGGGTTAATCTTCACAGCCCGGCGACTTCGACACTACTTCCGGAGTCATGACATAGTCGTTCGTACCGACCACCCCATCCGTCAGATCTTGCAGCGTACCGACCTGGCCGGACGTATGACAGCATGGTCAGTCGAGCTCTCAGAGTTCGGCCTCACCTATGAACCTAGAGGGCCAACAAAGGCGCAATTCTTGGCCTATTTCCTTACGAAGCTCCCCGAGCTTGGAGAACGGAACATTTGGTGGATGCTGCGTGTGGACGGATCCTCAAATAAAAAGGGAAGCTGTGCCAGAGTCATATTGGAGGGTCCTGATGGCCTAGTCCTGGAACAAGCCATACATTTCTCATTTGCAGCGTCGAACTATCAAGCAGAATATGAAGCCCTCTTAGCCAGGCTCAGGTTAGCTCGGGACATAGGCACAAGACACCTAAGATGCCTCAGCGATTCGCAACTCATCACCTAGCAAGTGAACAAGGAGTTCCAAGCAAAGCTACCACTGCTCCAACAATATTACCACCGCGTCAAAAACTTACTTTCCCACTTCACTAAATTTGAAGTCGCCCATGTTCCCCGTGACCAGAGTGACCAAGCTGACCTCTTATTCAAACTTGCGAGCTCTCGCAAAGGGGGACAACATCATTTTATAAATAAAGAGGTACTAGCATCCCCAAGCTGGGATTGAGATGAGATATACTCGGTCGGGACTGAGCAAAGCACGTGGATGACCCCTTCGTTGTCCTACCTACAGAATGGCACGTTACCCTCTGAGAATCCCGCGTCCCGACGACAAGCCTCCTTTTATGTTTTGCAAAATCAGGAGTTATACTGATGAGGTTTCTCCTCTCCGCTATTAAAGTGTTTAAGCCCAGATCAGGCTCGGTACATCATGGTCGAGCTTCATAATGGGATATGAGGAATGCATTCCAGGGCACGGAACATGGCTGTAAGAATAATCCGAGCTGGATATTACTGGCTGACGTTGAAGAAGGATACCAAAGATTTTGTCTAAAGTTGTAAAAAATGTCAAGAGCACGGTTTATTACATGCATCACCACCAGCAGAAATTTAGAACATATCCTCTCCATGACCGTTCGCACTATGGGGAATGGACATCCTTGGTCCTTTTCCTCCAGCACAAAGGCAAGTCAAATTTCTCCTTGTCGCCATCGATTATTTCACTAAGTGGTCAGAGGCCGAGCCCGTGGCCACCATCTCCGCCAAACAAGTTCGCCAATTTTTTTGGAAACATATTATCTGCTGACATAGACTCCCCCAAAGCATAATTACTAGCATAATTACTGACTGACAATTTATTGATAGCTCCTTCCGTACCTTCCTTACTCAGCTCGGTATCTTACACCGGACCTCATCGGTTGAACACCCCCAGACTAATGGGCAGGCCGAAGCAGCAAACAAAATCATTTTGAGCGAGTTAAAAGGGGATTGGGCCGAAGAGATACCCGACATACGTTGGGGATACCATTGTACCCCTTAATCATCAACTCAGGAGATGCCTTTCCGACCCACTTATGGAGTCGATGCTATGATTCCAGTTGAAGTCGGTGAACCATCCTTACGGAGGCAGAACTTCTCTAAGAATCAGAATGAAGAAGCACTCAGAGATGAACTCGCACTCATTGAAGAGATCCGAGAAGAAGCTTGGGTTCGAGAACTAGCTACCAAGCTCAAAGCAGCAAAGCGCTACAACTCACGCATTCGACATCGGTCATTCATCCCGGGTGACCTCGTTTGGAGAAAGACCGGGGGTGCACGCCGAGACCGAGCTCATGGGAAGCTCGTCGCCAACTGGGATGGTCCATATCGCAATCTCAAAAATCTCCGCAACGGCTCATACAAGCTACAAGAATTGAACGGCCGCCTATTGCCCAACACTTGGAACGCCACCCACTTAAAGACTTATTTTAGTTAGTTTATGTTTTGTAGTACTTTCTCTTCGTTTCTAGTAATAAGTTTTTTAAATAAGGTTGGTACACTCTTTTTCCTCTACTCAGATTTTTTCCCTAAGGAGGGTTTTTCCAGGGGAGTTTTTAATGAGGCACTATGAGAGGCTATAAATAAATTACATTTTATTCTTCACTGACAACATACTCCTCTAAACTCGGTACTCGACCCCTTCCGAGCCTTAGGAACTTCGAGTTCCCAACTGGACTCCGCGTCCAGCCCGGTACTCGGCCCCTTCCGAGCCTTAGGAACTTCGAGTTCCCAACTGGCATCTAGCCCGACACTCGACCCCTTCTGAGCCTTAGAAACTTCGAGTTCCCAACTGGACTCCACGTCCAGCCTAGCACTCGGCACCTTTCGAGCCTTAGGATCTTTAAGTTCCCAATTGGACTCTGCGTCCAGCCCGACACTCGGCCCCTTCTGAGCCTTAGGAACTTCGAGTTTCAAACTGGACTCTGCGTCCAGCCCGACACTCGGCCCCTTCCGAGCCTTAGGAACTTCGAGTTCCCAACCGAACTCCACGTCCAACCCGACCTCCCGACCAAACTCCAAGTTGATACAACATAATATAGCGCAATGATCACGAAGATAAAGAATAAGAGAATAAATACTTCAACTTCCACAAAAAAAATGTATAAACGTACGGCACCAAGTGCCAATATTACAAAATCACGCCTAGCAAGGCGGCCTACACAAAAAAAAAAAAATAACGACAGATCTACTAAGTTAAAGCAAGAAGGTGTGGCTAGTCGGCTCGATCAACCCATTGTCCGTCCACGATATCCATGAGGTAGTGGTAAGCGCTGACATCAAAGACTAGGCATCAAGTGGCAAGCTTGTCTCACAGCTCCGTCAAACCTCGCATAAAAGCTAGCAGCACACCCGGCCTACAAGGCTTCGATCTGGACTAGCTACTCGGCCACCGTCCCCTCGGTCTGGCTCAACCTCTCCTCGATTTGACTTAGCTTTGGCATCAACTGCTGCACCTTCTCTTCGGCCCTCCGTGCCCGCTCCCCAGTCAGCTCAAACTTACCCTCAAGGCTCTCCACCGTGGCGTGTGCCTTGCTCAGCTCGGAGGATAAAGAGTCAACATTAAGCTCGGCCTCTCCTTGGCCAACTTCATCTTGGCAAGCTCTGCCTCTAATTCGGCGACCTTGGCGATGGCCTCAGCTGCCCTCGTGGTACCCTCAGATTGTTAGGCGACCCATTGCTCAGTATGCCGAGTCACGGCCAATGCGCGGCTCAACATTACCTCCAACCCATCCAGGCTCCTCTCCACCCCAACGACGTTGAGCAGGGCCGCATCATAGGGGCACGGGAAGGGCTCCCCCAAATTTAGATCTTTCCCACGAAGGGACACTTCCCACAATGACTCTCCTAGGGTCGCCTTGGCGGCCATGTGTTCAAGTCGGGGTTCGTCCCCTACTATTCCCTACTAGGTCGCTCCAGGAGGAAGAGCGGCATCCGCCCTAAGAGTAGCTGTTGGGCAATGGGTCTCAGTCGGTATCTCAGGAACATCCTCCACCTCGGTTTCCATACGCACCGGCGACGTCGGCCTCGGCCTCTTAGCTGCTGATGGTTGGGAGGGGGTAGGCTGCGGAGTTGACTCCGAAGGCTGAACGACCTTGCTCGTTCCCCCTGAGGTCGGCACCCGAATCCGTGGACCCGAGACCTGATCCTTTGAAAATTTAGGATTCTTTAGGATGCCCACCAAGTCGAAATTTCCCGCCATGAATTCTGCGTAAAACAAACACAAGTTATTAAGAGGTCAGTTTTTATAAAGAAAGGCACACAACAACAATTACCTATGAATTTACCCTTCGGGTCCTTTATCTCTAGCCGCATGAACTAGAGCTCGGCTGCTGATAGGCCGAGGATGCCTGGTCACACTAATGATGTTCAGAACGGCCGTGGAGAGTCCGTTTCTAGTAATAGAATTGAATTTCCGAGGTAGAGACCAGTGCAGAGGAAATTTAAGTGACAAATCCTTTTGGAAGAAGGCCTTTACGACCTTGTCGGTAGTCGGGCAAAGCCTAAAATAACGATGTTTAAAGTTTTTAAACGACTGGGCATAGAGAGAGAGTAGAGGGCCACCGGCCTGTGAACCACAAAGGGAAGCCCAGAAACCTTCTGACCATACTTAACTTGGAAAAAATAAAGAAAAGAACACGCTATGGCCTTAAGGCTGAGTAGTTGACACAAAAGTTAGAAGGCCCGAAGGAACCCCCAACTGTTAGGGTGAAGTTGGCTAGGCGCCACATTCAAGAAAGACAAGACCTCGGCCTCACACCTGGACAATGGTAAGTCAATGCTAAACTCCTCGACCATGTACTCATACACGGAAATTGTAGGGCGACCTTCATTAAACATACGCGTGTGAATTCGGTGATTCGGCATACTCGCCCGATAACTAATGTCATCCTCATATCGAGAACAAATTATGTTGTATGCCTGGATGATCAGACACAACTTGCCCGTGGTGCCGTACACTGACACATGCTTAAAGACGTCTGTCTACCAAAAGCCACGAAAAGTTGGGCTCGGGAGACGTGGGGGGAACTGGGTCAGGCCTCGAAGAGTACTCCTCGACCTCCCTCACGGTAGTGGGGGGAACCCCAGCGCCGCTAAGGCCCCCACGAGGGCTCCTCGTTCCACTCACGACCTCAACAGGGGAGGTCGCGATACTCACCCTAGCATTGTCGGCGCCCTCGGTGGAGGATACCTCACATTAGCTTCTTCCGGCGATTTGGGCTCAATAGCCCCATTCGTCACAATGTTCAAACTATCAGTGCCGCGAGTAGCGGTGGAATGAGAGGAAAAAGACATACCTAAATAAGGAGAGAGGAATGGAGAAAAAGAATAAACTTGGAATGTGAACTTGAAACGCAAACCCAAGAGAAACCGTAATGGCAACAAACGCGAGAGAACCGAACGAACAAAGACACATGCTTATGGACCTTGGGAATGGGAGGAAGCAAGAAGAAGGCAAGAAGGGCAATGGAAAGGCAGGGAGACGCGCTCGGTACCTGGGAGAGTCAGGAAATGGGTAAAGGTATTACAAAAGGTATTTAAAGGGTAATGAAACTGTTTTACGTAGTTAAGCGCATTTAATAGGTAATGAAATGACCCTGGTGCGGTTACCAACGTGCCAATCATGACTAATAACCACCCACTTAAATTCATATTAAAAAAAAATGTCAATGTTCGCATTCCCGCTCAAAATAAACCTCGTTCGCCGAGCATCATGCTTAACTCAACCCACGACTGTCTTGGCTTGAGCTCGGGGTGCTGATGTACCGGACCAAGTTGGAAGGCGTCGAGCTCCCCCTCCGAGCCGGGTGCCGAGCTCGATGTCTCTCCTCGGTATAAACCATTCCCTAAAAAGGAGGAACTCGTGAACTTATGGACTATATAACTATCTTTGCGAGAATCACGGGAAGAGAACCCTAAAATTGAACCTATAAATAACATAGACCAATATGCATAAAGGGTCAATGATCAATCAATCATCACAAAATACACATACACATCAACAAGGGAACCAATCCCTCTCGTCACCGGAAAACCTTTGACACATACACATCAACAAGGGAACCAATCCCTCTCGTCACCAGAAAACCTTTGACCGAGCTAAGCTTGACTAAACCAGAATCTCGTAACAACAATACCTATTATTTGTTTATTTATTTTGTATCCTATCATTTGTCGTGATTATTTATTGTTACCACAAAAATATTCACATATCTTATCATAATTAATTTTAAATAAGTTAAAAACAAAATTTAGTTTCTTCCATTTGTGTCATTTATATTTGTAATTTTTTCACAATAAGTTGGACTCTACGAATTTCACAAAAATAAACATAATTATTTTGTCAAAAAAGAGTTTTTTATATATATTGAAATATCGTATATGTTGAATTTCTAGAACTTTTAAAAAATTAGCAATATCATAAACTACATCGATATCCTATTGAAAATATAAACAAATTATCTAACGAGTGCACAGATAAAATAGTCTTGATCAATATCGAGAGTTTCTCCGTCAAAGTCAACAACACTTGTGCCAAGTTGACGAAAGTTGTTTTCATTATTCTGGCAGGTCAGTCACTCCAAACCCCAATACTTGTGCCAAGCTCCTAATTCTCTGTCCTTTCATATTTTAAAATAAAAGAAACAATATAATTTATTATTAAATTTGATAATATCTGATTAGTCATTTAGGACTACTACACTCGCATCAAACCAAAAGGTAAAAAATTCAAAGCAAATATTGACAGATTTGAAAAAGAGACTCACAAGCCTAATAAAAGTTTTGGTCCAAAAAGTTTATCCGTCGTCGTCAACACTTTTGCCGAGTACTTCACGAAAAGTTGTTGACGTTCCTCTACACTATATTCTTCCCCCACAATCCCACTTCCACTCTAAAAAATTCTCTCTTTGCTCACACTCATCACCACCTAGACCATGGCAAAATCCAAAAACCTCACATGCATTTTCACCGTCACAATTCTGACGCTTCTCTTTTCATTCACCACCGCAACAAATTCCCCTCGTTTCCACCGAAGCATATCACCAACATTACTGGGCCTTCAGAAAGAGAAGCTCAGCCACCTCCACTTCTACTTCCACGACATTGTCAGCGGCCCAAAGCCCACCGCGGTCAGAGTGGCCGAGGCCCACACAACCAACACTTCCTCCACGGCTTTCGGGCTCTTGTTCATGGCCGACGACCCACTGACCGTGGGCCCGGAACCCGGGTCCAAACTTGTAGGAAAGGCCCAAGGAATTTATGGATCCGCGGCCCAGGATGAGCTCGGGCTTTTAATGATAATGAATTTGGCGTTCACGGAAGGGAAATATAATGGCAGCACTCTGAGCTTGTTGGGGCGAAACGCGGTGTTTTCCACTGTGAGGGAAATGCCAATCGTTGGAGGAAGTGGGGCTTTCAGATTCGCACGCGGGTACGCTCAAGCCAAGACTCACACGCTTGATTTCAAGACAGGGGATGCTGTTGTTGAGTACAATGTCTACGTGTTCCATTATTAACCATGCAACGCTATACCATCGTTCTATTAGTATCTGGTTTCTGGTTCTCTGGTTCTTGTCGTTATTTTTCTTCTCTTGTCGTTGTTGTTTAGGATGCCTTTGGAATAACAAGTTGTCTTTGATATGCTTCCTGTGATTTAACGTGCGTGACCAATTTTTTTCAGTAAAAAATCATAAGCATTAAGTGAATGATAAAAGGATTAAATTTTGGATTTTCTGTTCTTTTTCCTGCTGAGAATAAGGTTTTGGTTCGGGAGCTTTCCATACGTCTATATACTTCTTCTAGACAGGTGGTTAGTATAATTAAACTCAGACAAAGAAATTAAGTATGTAATTAAAGTAATAAATTTACTTTTTGTTATACAGTAATAACTATTTTTTTTACAGAAGTAATAATATTTTAAAATATATAAAATTAATGATTTCTCATTGTGTAGCTAAATATTTCATCGTGATACAAGTTTTTTAAAGTTAGATCAATCATGAAATTGATATACAATTAACTATAATTAAATTTATAATAACTATATTTATATTTCCATATTTTGTAATGTATAGAACAAATAATTGATTTAATAAAAATTTAAATTAATGTAAAAGTATTGAGTAATTATCAAATAGAATCTCAATGAATAGTCACTCTGTCAATCTCTCAAAAACAAAATAAATGCAGCATAGGTTGATGCTAACGACTGTCTTAGCTAGGTACTAATTAAGGATCTAAAATAGAAAGTATTTAATATTTTAATAATAAATAAATGTAAAAAAAAATTGGATAACATAATTTTGTGCATCTTAATATTTTTTTTTAAAATTTTTAACTAATATTATTATGACATTGGTTAATACTTATCTAAATTAAATAGTAGTATATTATAGCAAATAGGCACTTCAACTTTTGCATAGATTAATTCGGTTTTAAAGAGTAGAACCTCAGAATGTGCAGCAAGCTAATGAAGTGAAGCTAAGCAAACCAAACCATATGCAAGAACGGGGACTTTTCTTTTCTTTAGACTATGGCGGAGAATGTGAGGATGCATCGTAGTCGTTCAACATTAATTTCCTTCCAGAATAGTCAAATATCTCGTTAATTTCAACTAAACCCACAATTAATACGTAGAGAAAGGGGAAATTTTCGGATGAGTTCATTAACTACAAACGAATTTGACGAATAACATTTTAACTCATCAAAGAAATAAGTGATCCTTGTTTACTCACAACACTTTTTTACAATCCATTCTTTTATCCCACATAATTTTGTCTTTTCTTTTCCTATCTCTCTTCATTTCAAGAGAAATAATGAAATATTCTCAATACACGCTGTCACAAGTGATAAAATTTGTGTTCTGAATGAAATAATATAAAACTCAAATTCTGATAAATTTAAATATGAAATAAATTATATTAAAAGAAAAATATTTACTGTGTATATTCTTAAAGTCCTGGGTAAAATTAGAGGGGAAAGACACAGCCGGTGGGTAGAGACAGAGGGGAAGGAAACTCAATAAAATGAAAACACTAGACAGCGAGATTAGGGAAAAGTGGTGAAAATTTGGGCCGCCCAATATAAATAGAAGCTTAGGCCAGTTTCTTTCTTCCTCTCTATTTGTTTTCAATAATAATAATAATAATAATAATAATAATAATAATAATAATAATAATAATAATCATAATAATAATAAATAAATAAATAAAATAAAATAACAAACAACTAACACTAAAATAACAAAAGGTTTACTCAGAATGGAATAAATAACAAATTGGAAGCTTTTTCCTTCTTATCCAACAATATCATCTTCTAATATTATATAACCTCTATTTTATTTTATTGTGAAATTGAATTATTATTTTATTAATTAACTTGAATAAAATTATCATTTTATTAATTAATTTGGATAAAATATTTAAGGTAATTTGAAATCAGAATCAAACAAATAACAAAGTATTTAAGTTCTTTCCCTCTTATCTAACAATATCATCCTCCAATATTATATAACCTTTGGGTGTTCTATTGTGAAATTGAATTATTATTTTATTAATTTATTTATTTATATAAATTATTTAAAATAATTTAAAATCATTTTATTTTAAAAAATAATTTTAATTATATAAAATTAAAGAATTTAAAATTTTATAAAAAAAATATAGCATTTTAATTTTCTCCTCCCAATCTTCTTCCTCATATCTCCTCATTATTTATAAATATATAAGTAAATTAAATTTAAATAATTAAATCATATTATACTATTTTAAAGTTTCATTAAATAATATTAAACTCTAAATTTATTTAAATATTAAAATTCGTCACATTTATATTATTTTTATATTTATTAATAATACATAAAAAATTATTTTAATATTTATTTAATTAAACTTATAATAATAATTAAAAATAAAAATTATACATAAAAATAAAATTTAATTTAATTATTATTTTTTATGTTATTGGAATTAATATATATTTAATGAACTAATGTATTATTTATTTAAAAATACATGAATTAATATATTTTATTTAAAAACATGAAATAGGTTAATTAAATTTTTATAAATTTCGTCGTTATTTTATATTTATCCTATTAATTTTATTGTTAAGTGATTAATAAGTACAATTTATTTTTATAAAGCTCAGAAAATTATTTTTACCATAAAAAGTGGCCAGATGATTTATATTTTTTTTTAATTTAACTTTTCGTAAATGTTGTCGTTGTTTTTAATTTATCTTATTAAAAATTTTGTTGAGTGATTAAATAAGTTTTATTTTTTAATAGTTAATATTTTTATTATGTTACTTCCTCTTTTAATATTTTTTATATTTTAATATTTGATTAAATCATTCAAATTGTTATTTTTAATGTTCATATAAATTCTTATAAATAAGTATAAGTTACGTAATTTTTTATTTCTAATATATTTTTAAAATTTTTATGAGATTGCCTAATTCAATATTGTTTAATCTAATTACAATTAATTAATTATTATATTTTTAATTATTTAATATAAAAAAAATTAATTATTAAATATTTTGTAGCATTAGAATTCATTATGCAATATTAAAATTATTTTGAATATTTAAGTATTTAAAAATTATTAATATTTATTTTTATTTAATATTAAAAATTTTATTTTTAAATAAATATTTAAAAATAAAAATTTGAATTTCTTAAAAATTGAATTGATTTTTGCAAAATAAGGAAATTCAAATACAAAAATTAAATTTTTTTCATTCAAACAAAATGTTTACAAAAATAAAAGGAATTCAAATCAAAACTATTAAGATGCTGTAGTTTTAAATTTCTTAAAAATTTTCAAATTCTCCCAATCACAAGATAAAAAGTTTTCTTCTAACATCTATTTATTTTCTTCTTTCATGGACATATTTTACTCTTAAGTTCCATTTTACCTTAAAACTTCTTCTTAACTTACCATCGTCGTCTTCTCCTAGATTTCTCATTTCTATTTTTAATTTGACTTAATAATTTTCATATCCGGATTCCAAATATGAGAATCTATGTATTAGAGAATCTAGAGTATTATTTTTAAATATAAATTTCTAAAACACTTTGGATTCTCCAATTTGTAACTTCTCAAACATATATATATATATATATAGAGAGAGAACTTTAGATTATCCATAACTCAAATCAAAGAAAAATTCAAAACGCAAGACCCTTTCCCCCACACAAATTTAGATTTGGAAATAAAACTCCGAATTCTCCCGTACGTAACTTTTCAAATTTGGAAATCCAACGATATCTGGAATTGAAAATGCATAAGTCAAATTAAAAATCGGAAATAAAAAATAACCGAAAGAAAATGAGACGACAAATGACAACTTATAACATAATAAGAGAATAAAGCAGGAGTATAATAAGAAACACATGGTGAAGGGTAAAAGTCCTAATTAGGCCTATTTGGTTAAGTATTTATTGAAATGAGTCTAATTACAAATTATTTATATAAATGATGATGTTTAGGTAAAGTTGTTGGGTCAGTCTGCGACTTCACAAAATGCAACAACTTCAATAAGGCCAAACCACGTAACAACAGATAAATGAGGGACAGTCTGAGTCTCACTGAAATTGTCATAGGGTCTGTCGACTTTAGTGGAGTCGTCAGAGATTCAAATGACTTCAGGTGAAGTTAAGCTACGTGTTATAGCTTGAGTGACTCTTTTCAAACAGTTTGTAAAGTCGTCGCAGGAAGTGACGACTTCGATTTTATCGAGGGGACCACTATATAAAGGGGCGAGTAAATTTTTTATTTTACTTCCCTCATTCCCTCCTTACTCGAATTTTTCTCAAGTTATCCATCAATTTTATTGTTGAATACCTATAAAATGACATCATTTTCATCAAGTGGTGTAAGAATTGAGTCTGGTCCCATTGAAGATGATGTTTTATGGCTAAAAAATCACATATCTTGGAGCATGTGTGGTACACGAGAGAGACATGGAGATTGTAATTGAGATAGGTTGTTCCCACATACATGGGAGAACATACTATTCTGGATGCTATTGTTGATCTTCTTCATGAGGCTGGTTTTTATTGGGTATGCAAGCTTGCATACGTGAAGACACATCATGGGCTACTAAATACATTTATTGAGAGGTCACTAGTGCAAATTGACGTTTTAACGTCACCCCTTTAACGATGGTTATAACTATAACCGCCGTTATTAAACTTACAACGGCGGGTGAAGCTTTAACCGCTGTCGAAGTTAGGACTAGAGTCACTCTACGTTGCGTTTTTCATTTGCTATCCCGCGTGCTTTCAGTTTTTGCCCTATTCTCACTGTTCTCACTTTCTCTCTCATGACTATCTCCTTCACTCTTCTCTTTCTCACTTTCTCGCTTTCTCATTGCCTTATTTTCTCCATTTCCATCTTGGCTTATCTTCTCTGTCTTCTCCTTCTCATTCGCACTCCGACTTGGCTTGTCATTCGCACTCCATCGTGGTGAAGGTTAGTGCTTTTTTGACCTCATTGTAAACTTACTTGGGTGATTATTGAGTTGTTGATTTGAAGCTTGGTTCCTATTGCGATTGTTATTGATTTTCTTAGCTTAGGTTATTTAATTTTCGATTTTGAATTTTTCTTAGCTTAGGTTACAAAATCGATTTAATTGTTGTTGATTTTCAGAGCTTAGCTTGCAATTGCTGTTTGATTTTATGATTTTCGAGTGATTACCTGCAATAGCTTGCAAATAGAAGTGATTACATGTTTTTCTTTCAGTGATTTGTTGTAGGAGGTGACACTGTTGAAAAAGAAGTTGGACGAGTTTGGTACCTTTTTGGCCAGCCAAGGTAATTCCTAGTCTGATTTCACTTAAGTGTAGTTATACTAAATGATTTGATTCCAGACTGCGCAATGCACATACTTCTTTCTTTTACTTAGCATGACAGGGTAGCTTCTTTTCTAACATTTTGGAAGATTATATATTTTATGTTTTCTTAAAAAGGAAATAAATAAAAGATCAAAAGAAGGGAAGAAGAAAAAACAAGGAAAACTAAAGCTTGAGCTCATGATATATAAGAAAACCTTCCTTTCTCACGTTTTCTCTACCAAATCGTAATTTCTGCAGTTTGTATGATATATGGATAGAAAAACTTGTTGTGGACCTTCATAGTTATTTTGGTTATGCACAGTACCTCTCTTTGATAGTTGGAGTGCTAATTCTGGTTGTGACATTATGCAGTCTTATGGAAAGAAAAATATACTTCTATGGATCTATTATTTGTTTCTATCAATTTACTATATATTTGTCAAAATGCTGATAATTTTAGAATGTTTGGATTTAGTAATGTTGAATTTATAAACAGGGGTAAGGGAAATGAATCAAATGAATGAATTAGGGTGTTAAAGAGAGAAAAAGATCTAATACAAACTACACATAATCCTAAATGATAAAAAAGTTAGGCAGTAGCTAACTCTCGTGCCTCTTCAAATTTCAATTGATAAGCACCCAAGTACTTGGGAAACCCTCCCTTAAAAGCTAGTTATCAAGGGGGAGAGTTGTCCACTTAAGTACTCCATGTAGCACTCCATACTACTTCAAAGTTTATATGCACTTAGACACCCATAATACCAAGTTCCTATGTAGTTGTCTCCTAACTCCCAAGTCCTTATTCATATGGTGTTTCCATGGCTTAGACTTTTCCTCAGTGAGATTTTCCCTTTATCGTTTATTTGCATTTTGGTGACTCACGAATTCTGCTTTATATCCATCGGTGGAGGTTGGAAACCTACACCTTCCATATGCACTCCAGGGACTGTACTATTACTTTTCAAGATGTTAGTGTCTTGGTTGGTAAACCTTTCCTTGGCAATACACATGACCTATGGGTGGACCTTGCTAAAGCATTGTTGGGTGTTAGGCCTACACCACAAGATCTGAAGAGGTTCATGGTGAAGCTGAGTTAGCTTGCCAACACTTTTCCTGACATCAAACCTTTTTTGGGGGATGTCGAGACATTGCATCGATATACACATGCATGGATTTTACATTTCATTGGTGGCGTGATGTTCGTTGATAAGAGCGGTTCACGAGTATCGATGAAATGATTGTAGTTCTTGATTTATCTAAAGGAAACAAAGTTTTTATGCTTGGGGCAAAGCTGTTTTGGGTAATCTTTACAAAGAACTTTGCAACGCCACCAATATTAATACAATGTTGATTGGTGGTATGGCAGTATTGGTGCAGGTGTGGGCATGAGAGAAATTTACATCCATCGCACCATGCGTCATTGTGCCTTGGCTAGAGCAGACATCATTTGGTCATAGCTATTTAAAACTTTGATTATAGTCTTCATTATTTATAAATTTTGATTTTGCATGTTATAAGATAATTAAATTTTCAATTTTTTTTTTGTAAGTAACTCCCCTTGCAAAATAATATATCCCTTGATCATGGTATTGATGTTTATTGCCATAAATTAGATATCCTAAAAAAACAGTGAGGTATATAATTTTGAATTTTTTAAAGGTGTTATTTGATATTAATTGATAAATTGTTAGACTTTAATTATTTTAACTATTATGTGTTGCAGGTAGTTTGGCAACCATATAGTGGTGTCGTTTATTTATTATCTATTTTATATATGTCTTGATAGTAGTGCCATCTGGAGAGCTGTGGTGCCACTTCTTTTGTTTTCAAATTGCTGAGTGACACTAGCCAAATAGGGTGATTAGACAATTTGATCTAAAACAATTTATTCCTTCTACACCGTCTTAGCTTCAAAATTTGCATCAACTTGCATTGAGAAGCAAAAGAAGATGGACAATAGGTGACTTTATTTAGGTCAATATTGTAGATATGGGAAAATTGTCTGCAATACGTTGTTTATGGGATACCAGACGATGGTGCACTGAGTTATAATGATGATTACATGGTCTAATATCGCAAAAATTCAAAATTTTATATTGACCCGAAGCACGCATAGGTCTTTCAGGGTGAAGTGATCGATCTTTTATTTATGGCGTTATCGGAGGAATGGTCAATTGTTACGGAAGATCAACTACTAGATGTGCTAGTAGGATAACAATGCTTACATGTTAAGCTAAGCATATGTTTAGCCGGTCACTAGCGCACCACTTGGAATTGAGAGGATTCCAGTGGAGGAGGTTCATATACCATTCGACAATGTTGAGGCGCGTGGTTTATCACACGATCGTCTGATATTGGATCCTCAACCTCACATTATTCTTTTGATGCCAATAGGGGCTATGGGATGTATTACACTCCCACTCAGTTTACTCAGTCGTTGATGCAAATGCCCCCTATGTATAGCTACCTTGGCACATCTCATCTTACACCACATCCGGAGCATCCAGTGGAACACCATTTGCGCAACATTTTCCTGAGGGAAATTGGGCTATTGAGCATTTATTTGGGACGTCTCTTATGTCGACATAAGGTCTTGATGTTATCACCTTGAGTACACCGGTTGGACTATTGATGAATCATTATTTTGATCAATTTCTCTGCATTTAATACATCATATTACAACATTATTAATGGTCAATTAGCATGATTTAGTGCATTTAAGAGTTTAGGCTCATTTGGGCCTTAAGTGCTTATTTTTGTTCTAATTCGTTAAAATTTCCAGTTTTGACAAGGTTCACTAAAAAAGGCATAACTCTCACTACAGAACTCTGTTTGAGCTCCATTTTATGTCAAATTAAATAGGACTGAAAGAGCTACAAAAGTTATGAAGACATGAAGAGCCAATTCGCAGAGCAGGAGATTGTCACACTTGCAGACACACCGCCACTTTGAGCGGCCGAGGGAGTTTTCTTTTCTCCTTCCACTCTTTTCCGTTATGTTTTCATTCATTTCCTATCTTTCCACCTTCTTTAATTAGGATTAATTAGGATTTCCATGCTTTGTTTCATTTTATTTTTCTGAATTGGAGATTTTGTGATTCTGGTGTGATTATTAGTACATCTGCATTATGGTTTATATGTTGAGAATCTGAACTGGAATCTGAGCTGAGTTAATTTCTTTTTATTATTTTGTGGTATTGATATATTCCTCTGATAGATGTTGGACTAGTTGGTATGAATTGGTTATGTATTGTTTCTGATAAGTATTTCACAATATTGAACTTGTGAGTCTTTGGGCCTGTTTTGAATGGATTCATCTGCATGTCATTCCCTTTCTTTCGGTGTGATATATGCCATTAGTGGATGCCATTTTTCAGAACTTGCTTTTATTCTTTTCAAAGCTGCATCTTATCACTTAGTGCATGATCATGATTGAGGCATTCAGTTCTATTTTCCCCACTTGACCAAATAGTCTACCTTGCATTTTATCCCTTGTTAGCCCCTTTGCGCCTGAAACCATTTCTTTCACTACCTATATTACAAGCCTTAAGAGTAAAACAATGTTGTCCTTGGCCCCCATTACATCCTTTGTAAGTCCTCTTGAATAATGCATGACCGTGATTGTTGGTGGTAGAGAGCTAGAGTGATTGCAAGCCTATGGTAAAATGATGTTCACTTTAATGGTTTGAGAGTAAACACTTGCCTGATACACTTGAGAGTTTGAGTGATACACTTCTGGTGAGGTCATTGCTTATAATTAACTTACATTATTAATTCACTGTCTGATTGATACTATCTGAAGCAGGAATTATTTAATACTGTAATTTGTAATTATTGGATTGATTGTGCTCTGATCGCTATGTTCAGTTCTGAGGCATTGATAACTATTTTGTAGAGTATGAAATAACTTAAACCAGATGAAATTTTGCATCCAATTTAACATTTTCATTAGGACTTAGTTTTGCCCAGGAGTGCAAAAGAATAAGTGTGGGGGAATTTGATGAATCATTATTTTGATCAATTTCTCTGCATTTAATACATCATATTACAACATTATTAATGGTCAATTAGCATGATTTAGTGCATTTAAGAGTTTGGGCTCATTTGGGCCTTAAGTGCTTATTTTTGTTCTAATTCGTTAAAATTTCTAGTTTTGACAAGGTTCACTAAAAAAGGCATAACTCTCATTACAGAACTCTGTTTGAGCTCCATTTTATGTCAAATTAAAGAGGACTGAAGGAGCTACAAAAGCTATGAGACATGAAAAGCCAATTCGGACCGCATATGGGGTGAAAATTGCCTTGAAAGTGACGCACAAAATTGATGCGGGAATTTCAGCGTGAAGAATTAGTGTAGGCCCATTTCAAATCATATAATTGGACCATTTAAATGTTTGCATTGGGTGGGCATTGAACCCTGCGCCCTAAGTCACTTAAAGTCATGTGACTAGCACATGACTCACTTATTATAAATACCCCAATTCAGAAAATTGTAGACACTTTTTACCTTTCAATCAATTTCAATTTTCGGCATTGCTTTTGTTTCCTTTCAAGTCGCTTTGCTAGGGTTTTCAGGTTTGCCATTCCAATTCTCGTTCTCTCTCCCTTCTTGCAATTTAATTCTTCTAATATGCAATCCCAATTTATGCTTAGTCTAATTTCAATTATGTGCAACTAATTTCTTCAACCAATTCGATCTCAATAGGATCCCTAATTTCCTTAGGTTCTCTGTTTTCAATTGCATAAGTACTCATTTTGGATTCTATAATTTTAATTCCATTATGTTGATTAATATTTTGGATTTAGATTTTTGATTCTGTCATTGTTGATTGATAATGAATGCAGAGAACTAATTATATGATTCGGAACCAAGTTGTGTGCTCTCATGCGATTGTGTGAGTTTAAAGGCCACCAAGTGTTCGATGATAATTCTCTAAGATCTTAGAGCGCTAGTTCAGTGTTGACATGCAGAGATCTCGGTTTCAATGCACTGCATAGATGAGTGTCTTTATTTTGTTAAACTAATGAGGGAAATTGGGATCTGACAGAGATCGGATTGGTGCCTTTTAATAATCTATTAATTGCTTTTTAATTATTGTTTAATTACTGTCATTGGTTAATTTTTACTATTTAATTGCCTTTAATTTTTCCTCTACACAAAAACCCCCAAAATTGCATTTAAAATTTCGGCGGCTATAGAGAAGTAACAAAGTAATCCGTAGGGAAACGATCCGAGTCCACTATTACTGCAAAGTAGTAGCTAGGCTTTGGTATTATTTGACGCACGTTCGGCGCGTGTGTCAACTGTCGTGGGATATTCCAACGGATTTACCACATATCAACGACTTACTTGGTGGTTACTTGAGACCCCAATTTGATGAGATAGGAAACGTTGGTCATGGAAGAATTCCAATTGACATACATGGATTTACCACGGATGATGGTTATGGACACCATTAGTTTTTCTTTTTTATTATTTTTAAGTCGATCTTGCATGTAACTTTTTTTATTGTATAAATTTTGAATAGTTGTTATAAATGGATTCTTATTTTTTAATATGAATGCTATTAATTATTTTTATGTTGTAGTTTGAATTACGTTAATTTATAGAATTTTAATCAATAAATGCTATAATTAAAAAATTATTGACAATATAACAAAAAAATTGAATTAGTTCATTTAATTGATTTATATTATGTTGGGTGTTGGAAGGACAAAGTCATCTATTATGCTCATCTTGACCACATCTCTCACATTTTTGTCTTCTTTAAGAAGGTTCAATCCAATCCATTTCATTTCGAATTCTATTTGATTTAGGTCTTCATTTTCCTCGAATTGTTGATGGTCAAGAATAAGCTTCTAGTCTTGTTCAACAGGTGGAAATGCGTCCTCCTTGCCTATGGGCCACCACTCACCCAAATATGCCTTCAAAATGTATTCATTCTTAAAAACATTATCAACATATTAATAGAAGTCGATCGTAACATATGCACACACAATAATAACATGTGAACATGGATAACGGAAAGTAATAAATCGGCTGCATTGACAATATTTGTCATTCAAATTGACTATCCATTTTTTTTCGCCACATTTTGTTCTCAAACTTAGTTTGGTGAATGTCATAAACATGAAAAATATGGGAACATGCTTCATCTTGATTTTTTTTGAATAACTTTCATTACTTTCAAACAATAAATTTGACCATCCACTAACTCTTGATGTGTCCGACAACCGCTTTCCACAAAATACTGACGACAACGATTGTATGTTGACTTAACCAGAGCCGTGATTAGATGATTTATGCAACTTTTGAAAATTTTATTGGTACATTCTAAAAGATTTGTGGTCATGTGCATGTATCGAAGTCCTTCCTTGTCGTAGGTCATAGTCCATTTTTCTTTCGGAATACCTTGAATCTGAGTAGCGATCGTAGGACTCAAATAATAGAATTTCTCAAGATTTATGTCGGATATATGTTTGCAATGAGTATAACCTACAAAATAATAAATTTAAGATGGTTAAAACACATAAAATATCAATTAATTAACATAAAAATTATGATAAATAAATAATTAACTAACTTCACCAACATGCTTTTTGTTTCGGGTTCTTGAATTTGTGATTGAAATTTGAAGCAATGTGTATAATGCAATAGACATGGTATGTATATGGTCGACTTCATCCAATGACTTCATTATCGATGCCTGACTTGATGTTTTGATGTCTATCAGAGATTAAACGAATTCTTAATTTATTTAAAGAGAAACCACGACCAGGTTAATTGCGTTTCACCTTCAGCAACAACAAATGCAAGAGGTAAGACACTGTCATTCACATCTTGTGTTATTGTTATTAACAGGGTTCTGCGATATCTTCCATACAAGTGCATATCATCTACCTGTATAATTGGTTTACGAAATTCAAAAACATCGATACATTGCTTGTAATTCCAAAACACCAGTTGAAATTGTCAGAATTCATGACTCTGGGTGTTACCAATAGAATAATCTTCATCACAAATTTAATAATATGAACCAGAAGAGTGCATTTTCATATATTGAAGCCAAATTGGAAGTTAAGCGTATGATTCAACTCAATCACCATATACCATGGTCATTGCCTTTTGTTTTCCAAACCATGTCTTTTTGTAAAATATTTTATAATTGAATATACTTGAAACTCTCACTTGAACCAAGCCAATTTTTATTGATGGACCTTCCTTCTTCCTTGATCATTCCTATTAATAAGTAAACATGTTAAACAAGCTTTTAAAAATAAATTAACAAATATTTTGGGTTACTTGATAACGATTATTTCCTACTCAAAATGCATGTACTAATAAAATCTGAATAGAGAATTATGTGATCTTAGGCCAAATTGGTGTTAAGACAAGTATGCGTTCCACCCCCATTGCGTGACTTTTCATCTATCCATCCTTCTCGGTTGAATAGCTCGAATATAAAACAAAGATGGAAAATCATCACTACTTTGAAGACAATGAAAAACATACCTATTTAATTTGGACTTGACCACTCTCACCATTTGAAGCACATTCATCAGGTTGTGTTTAATAGCAGTTTGCACATTGGTTTTATTGTCAAATTCCAAACCAACAAATAATTCTTGTCCAACTTCCCAGTTTGAACGAACACTTACTGTTAAGTCAAAATGAATTAGCATCTTAATTTTCATAATTACAAGACAGATGGATGCATCAACAGACGCGGAGGGAACAATGATCAGACGAATCATTATTCGCATAGACAAAAGATGCACCCTCAAAAATTAGAAGTTTCCAGACGCAAAGTTCAAGTCGTCATGCTACAAAGCATTCTCATCAGACGAAGAACTTTCAAAGATCAAACGGAGAGTGCGTCTCAACTTCAAGTCATGTGCTCAAGTGTGAAGATTTGAAGACTAGAGTTGAAGATGAAGATTGAAGACAGACGAATGAATTCAACACACAATTCTCTATAATTATTCATTCGTCTAGCCTTTTATGAAGTTCAAGACTCTCTGAATAACATGCACACTCATTTCAATTCAACCGTTACTCAGAATGTCCTATAGGTGGAAAGGGATTTCAAAATAAACCTCTGCAAGACGAAAAATAGTTGTACGTTTTAGTGAAATCTCTGTGCGAATCAAGTCAAAGGCAGAATACACGCTGACAACCGTTGACTTTTTATTAGATGTTCTGATTGCTCACTCTGCTAGATGTGAAAGTACCCAAGACAAGGATTAACGTTAACATCTACAGTCTAACGGTTACTTCACGCAAACACCTATAAAAGGACTTCATCTCTGTGAGTTCAACTTGGCGAACTACTCTGATCAAGACTATATTTATACTCGTTCAAGTTCTCAAGAAAACAAGTTTGTTCGCCACAAAGTTAGAATAAAATTCTCATTGTAAAATCCCTCTCTGCGTAGAGGATATTTTCTATTTTGAACTCAATTGTAAGCCACTGTTGTGGTAATCTTTGTAGCCTGGGGAGGCTAAGTGTTTAAAGAATACTGTGAATCTAACCTGTGAAGGCTGAGGTTCAAATAATACCGTGAGTCTAGCCTGTGGATGCTGAAGTCCAAATAATACCTTCTTTAGCCTGAGGAGACTAAGTGTTGAAAGAATACCTTGGTTAGCCTGTGGAGGCTGTGTTCAAAGAATACTTGGGTTTACCTGCGGGAGGCTGGGTCAAAGAATATCGCTTTAGCCTGAGAAGGATGTGTTCAAAGAATATCTGTATTGTTAGCCAGGAGTGGCTGGGTTCAAAAAATACTCTCAGTGGAACCTCAGCAAGTTGTTGGGTAACTGGACGTAGTCTTGAATAGACGAACCAGTATAAAAATATTACTGCTTTGATTATATTTGTAAAAGACAAAAACACACAAGAAGGGGGTTGAATTGTGTAGACTATTTTAAAAAAGTATTTCTCTAAGATGATGCATTTGTGTCTATTATTTTCAAAGCTTGATCAGACGCAAGATTGTTTTCTTCTTTAAGATTGATTTTATTATCAGATTGTTCAAGTTATTATCCCCAGTTTGTTAGCAGATAAAACAATAAGGAAGACAACAATATTTTTATATTGATTCGTCTGATCAAGACTACATCCAGTTCCCCAACAACGCGCTAAGGTCCCACTAAGAGTATTCCTTGAATCCAGCCACTCTTGACTAATTACAGATATTATTTGGGCACAACCTTCTCAGGCTAAACATGTATTCTTTGAACCCAGCCCCCACAAGCTAAACAAGGTATTCTTTGAACACAGCTTCCACAGACTAATACAAAGGTATTCTTTGAAACACAGTCTCCTCAAGCTAAGAGCACCACAATAGTGGATTTAGGAAGATGAAAGAATAAGTTTATCCTCTACGCAGAGAGGGGTTTTACAATGAGATCTATTCTAAGTTCAGGGCGAGTGAACTTTGCTTGAGAGCTTGAAGCTTGAATATAATTTCTTTGTTGTGCAGTTCGCCAACCTTCTCATGAAGTAATGAAGTCCTTTTATAGAGAGCTCTGTGAAGTATCTGTTAGACTGAACATTTGAACGTTAGTCCTTTGTCTTGGGGTCTTCAAACGTGTGACAGAGATCAATCAGAATAATTAATATTTGCACAGGATTTTTTTGACTTGATTAGAGATATCAACAAAAAGCATGGTTGCTTTTTGTTGTTGCGGGGTTTTACACAGATCTCTATTCTGTCTTTGGAAGCTTCTACGAGTAACGACTAGATTTGAATTGAGGGGCGAGTTACTCTGTCTAAACTTCATTAAACGAGGTAGACAAATGAATAAATAAATGAGTTGTGTGTTGAATTCATTCGTCTGTCTCCTTCCTACGTCTTCAACTTCAGTCTTCAAAGTCTTCCTTCTTGAGCACTTGACTTGAAGTTGAGATGAGCTCTCTGTCTTGAGCAATGAAGGTTCTTCGTCTAATGTAGTTTCTTTGAGGCTTGATGACTTGAACACTTCATCTTGTGCATCTGTGCTTGAGGGTGCATCTTGACTATGCTCATTAATGATTCGTCTTATTATTCTTCCGTCTGTTCATTCTTTCGTCTGTTCATTCAGTCTTCTCTTTAGTCTGATGCTTCTTTAGTCTGGTCATTCAGTCTGATCCTTAGTATGATGCTTCTCCATTCTGTCCATCAATCTGATGCTTTTTCAGTCTGATGCCTCTTCAGTCTGTTTTTTCTTCTGTCTACAGGCACAACAGACTGTTCTATAATTATCAAAACTAAGATGCTAAAACATCTTGACTTAACAATATTTTATTTGCTTACTAACTAGGGATAATAATAACTTAAACTGTTTTATTAAAATCAATCTTTAAAGATAAGTTTAAGTTTGCATCTGATCTGACAATTTTATACATACGCAAAACGCATCGTCTGAAATAGTTTTCAGAAAACACGATTCAACCCCCTTCTTGTGTATTTACATTTTACACTTACATCTCACAACTCTTCTTGGTCAAGGTAGTTCCAATTTATATTTGTGGCGTATTTTGCTAAAAAGGTTGTTGGCTTCCGCCTGCAATATCATAAAATATATATTTTATCTTTTCATTTGATAAGGTTCAATTAATTTTAATTCATACTAACCTGCTTCTGTTTAAGCAACAACATTTGGTTGCACGTCATGGCTTAAATTGTAATTATCATCGTTCCTTTTATCATCATTCGATTCAAGTAAATTGTCCTCAAAATCTTCTTCACCAAATGATGAATCAACATATGAATTTGAAATGACATAATCTTCATCATTGTCGCAAGAATTTAATCTCGTACAACCTCCCTCATCGGAGTTAACAATATTTAACTCAAATGCATCACCAAGATTATATGAAGACTCGCCACCTACATTATATGCAGACTCACCACCTACAACAACTTCCTCTACATATAATTTTATAGGACTCACACCCTCTTGTTGAAAATTAGTAATCATAATCTGAACATCTTCATCGTCAACTTTTCGTAATGCACTATATTTATTACTTACGAAAAATTTAGTTGTAATAGAACCAATAACTTCATTAGAATTTAACTTAAATTAATTATGTGTTATTTTTTTAACCGATTAAAATTTATTCCCCGTTGATCCTTCGAACATTACTCCTTCGTCGTCTTCAGTAATTCTGTCATTAACGTAGACAATAATAATAACTGTTAACCCCATTTATTTATCTACAACAAATAAATTTTTTTAATAATAATATACTAAATTAGTCAAGTAATATCAAATATTAACAATTCAAAATCAAATTTAATAATTTTCTCGTCTCGCAATTTATATCGTACATAATAAAAAAATTAGTTTTAAAAAAATAAAATAAAAATAATAACAAAATTTTGAGAAATTTTGACCTTCCATCTCCATCTGTGTGATAAGACCGGAGGGAAGGTGTATATATAGATTTTTGGTATTGTTATGTTGAGCCATGAGAACAACAATGATTGATGGAGTGATTAAAATTATCAAAGGTTTAGACGACTCCTTTAAAAGTAAAATCGTTAAAAAGCCAGCAAATTCACTAGACTGTAAAATCATTGCTGGCCACAGCGACTTCACATAGTTGGATCCTAACGCTAAAATAAAATCGTAGTGAGTCGTGATAACTCTTCTTAAAACAGCACTGAATTTAATAAGTTTCAAATTTGCAACATATGCGTATTTTGTTTCAAAAAAACAGCCATTCAAGACTTTTACCCGATCCATGAAAGAAAAAAAAAAAAAGCGGATGCGAGAAAGAAAAAACTAACTACAAAGAGTTAGCCTGCGTCCATTTTCCATTTTCTTTTTGTTATATGAAGTTGAGTTTGTTTTTATATTATTTGGTTTTTACCTTAGTATATATTTTAATTTATAAGTGCTCTACTAATATCCATTAAAATAATGGTGAAATTATAATATTTCAATAAAATCAAGTGGTATGAGTAACTTAAAATAGAAAAATAAAAATAAAAATAAAAAATAATACTGAAAATGTGACAGCTTGATACTCTTAAAATCCTTCATTAATAATTATTATTATTTATAATCATCACAATCTAAATTATGGAAGATGAAGTTAATTAATCGAGGTATTACATGTATACTAAATTACTAACCATTATTATAATATCATGGTACTAATATCATAAAGTCACAATATTTACACGCTAACAATTCTATTTTCATTACAAAATTAAATATTTATATCAACAAAAGCAAAACACACACACATATATATATATATATATATATATATATATATATATATATATATATATATATATATATATATTGAAGTGTGGGAGATACCAGTACTTCGAACATATTGGTCCTTTAATATATATTATTTTATTGACCAGTTCTGTGGGTGCCGATGGGTCGATGTATTTTATGGAGGAACAAAGTTTCTTCCTCCTTAACAAAATGCCTCTTGATCCAAATCTTTGTAGGCCTTTAACTATAAAAGCTTTATGAGCATCTAACCCTCTCCTCAGTATAAAGTGTCCCAAACTTATCAGCAAAGTAAAAGCATGGTTAGTTTAGCCGTTGTGTTTTTGGAGTCTAATTAGTTTAACCATAACTAATTAAGTTCCTTGTTTATCAAAAAAAAAGAAAAAAACAAATATGTTGTTTAAACGTATTGATTGGCTGAAAACAGTCAACAAATACGAGTCCTGATTTTTGTTGAAAATGTGACAAATAATATTTTCGCGAATCATTCCGCAATTGATGCTTACAACTAAAACTCAACATAATGAACCGTTGTATTAATTGTTTTCTTTTATGATTTTCTTTTGAGGAGATACCTAATTCCAACTTGGCATAGATCACTGAAATAAATACATTGTTCTCAACAGATCTAATTCATTTTATGTATTTAAATATAATAATATAAAGAGAATTATATTAATTTTAGACAACTAAGATAAGTTTTTTTTTTTTTTCTAAATCCAATCATTTCTTTCTTTCTAACATTTTTAATTTTTATTGATAACTTGTTTTAAACTTTTCAAACAACGGATTTTTTCGAAAACATTTGAAATTAATTTACTCTAAATTTTTTACAAATCATATAAATTGAAATTTTAGATATAACTTTTTACTCTAAATCATTCTGGCTCTCCAAAACATAAAATTAGGTAAGCTAATTCAAATTAATAAAAAAAATAAATTAATTTGAGATGATTAAAGTAAAAATAGCTCAAATCTAACTAAATTTTATTAGAGTTGAACTTGGCCTGTGTTAAAAATATATATTAAACCTAACCTTTTTATATATCGTAGACCTTTTCTAGATGTCCGACCCAAATTATTTAAATATTCAATCCCATCTATGAGTTTATTTAAAATTTCATTTAAAATGGAATTTATATTTTATTGTTAGGAGATTATTAGTAAAAAATAAAAATAACTAGAATTATCTTTTAGATGATTTGGTTATGTCTCTATGATATATAGTTTATTTTTTTCCTCGTATATCTTGATTAATTATCTTTCTAGAGTGCGTTGTTTTAAGAAAAACAACCATGGATGACTTTTTTACATACTGGGAATGGGAATGTTATCTCTGTATATATATTTAAAAAAGTGTTGAGTACTTATTTAATATTCTCGTAAATATATTTTAAAATTAAAAATAATTAAATAAAAACGAGAGTAATTAGTATAATAGATAATAAATTCTCATATTTTCATATAAATATAACATTCCCACCTCTTATCATAGGAACAAAATGTATTTAAAATATGAGGATCTAATTTTTTTAGAAATAAAAAATCTTTGATAATTATTTGTTATTATCTTCTAACATATACAGAAATGAATATTCATATCGTGGTATGTACGAGAATATATGAGAGATAACTTGAAAAAATGTCCCCTTAGATCATGTTTATTGCATGTTATATCTCCAATTGGATTGTGTTGATTCTCTAAGTAAGTCTTTACTTTCTATTAAATTTTTTACTTTCAAACTATTATTATATTTAATAAATAAATAGATCAACTTATTAAGCTTAACACTTTTTTTTAAAACTCAAATTCAATCTATTTAAATAAACAAGTTGTTTTAAAAGCTTAAATTATTAGATGGTGAACTAAATTATATATCTCTGTTAAAATCTGAACTATTTCTATCCTAATGTTTACTCCGTAGGATAGGATCTATTCAAAATATTTCTTAAAATTAAGCATCCATCCGATCTATTAAAAACTTCTTAGTAAAAATATCATATTCTCTTATAAATTAATTACAAAACCTTTTATATATAAAATGCATGCATCTGTTTCTCTTCGCTATATGCTAAAGTGGGTGCTTTACAGACATTACACGGTAAATGATTAAATAAATAGAATATTTTTATTATTATACCAGAAAGACATTGGTAACACTAGTATTATAAGTGCATCTTTAAATTATTTTTTTCAATTTCTTAACTAACGCTCTATGTTAAGACATAATTTTTTTAGGTAATTACATCAATGTCAAATATTTAATATATTTATTGATAACTAATATTTGTTTGAGAACTTGACTAAATTTTTTGACTTTAGAAGAGTCTAACTACATTCTTTTCCATCTTTAATGCTTGAATACGAGATTATGTTTTAGAAATCTGAATGGTATTAGTTTCTTCATTTTAAAACTTTGGGTGTTCAAAGTTTTTCTACACAAATTAACAAACATTTAATTTATATTAATTTAGACTAAATCATTATTATATTATTTATTATAGAACAGATTTCTATATTATATTATAATTTTCATTTACTCTAATTTTATATTATTTATTATAGATGTAATTGGAAAATAATGGACAAGTGTATATGAAACACCCAAAGTTTTGAAAAAAGTACAACTAAATAGTTGAAATATACAGAAATTTTATGTGGTGGTGTAATATGTTAAGACACTGTTTAACGTTCGTTAATAAATATTTTGGGTAGAGCAATAAATGAATTTGGTTGATCTATTTTTATTTATCAACAATTGGTTGGCGCGGAGGAGCTCCGCTTAAGGTTTTTAAGTTAATGGATAAATGATAAATTATATATACTGAATGACATAATTAGATGAATGATAAATTAATGGATCCAATTTTCACTTTGAAACACTTATATTTACATCATTAAAACAAAAAAAAAAAAAAGGTTAATTCATGGGTCACTAATTATTGAATTAGGTTAAAATGACATGCCTATTTAATGGTCATATATTTATATCTGATTTAAGAATGAAATGAGTAATATTAAGAAAATAATTTTAAAAAAATATTTAAGCTCCATTGTTTGTCTACAACCGTAGTATTAGTGCAAGTTTTTGGTATCATATCTCCGATTGTCATTAATTATAATAATTATATCATTATAATAATTATTAAGATAATTCATTAATTATTGATTTTTTATACGAACTGTTGTTTCTTTATTAATTGTTGTTTCCTTTATTACAAGTTTGTATTTTATTTTTTTTTACAGATACAACAATGAAAATCGCACAGAATATATTTTTTCTCGAGAAATATTTATTAAAAGTGGTCAATCAAATGAAATGAATCTCCGTACTTCCAATTCCCCAAAAATTTGAAATCATCACCAGCACCAGAATCTGAGCCATTATTTTCTACCTCCCTCGATGTGTATAAATCACAAAAGCAAACCTTCAGGAGATGGGAAAATAAAGATATCAGTCTAACCACCATGTTCATTTGTTCCTTAACAGATCCTTTTTGTTGAGGGGTTGGTTTTGTTATTTTAATGTCAAAACACAAAAGCCCTTGATCTGTGTGTCACTTCCCCTGGATGATGAGATTTAATTAATTAATTTGCGTCTGCAGACAAGGCATTAATAAGCGATCCAGTCTCGCTAGTTATGGTACTATACTCATCAACGTAAGTAGTACCGCAGTTAACTTGTCACTTCTATTCTGAATGATAATAACTTAATACCCATTAATTACATCAATTCTGATTCCACCTAGGATTCCTCCACGTTACATCAAATTTTTCTGCAATGGACTGCATTCTTTGGCTCAACTCCGGTCAACCTAAATCGACCGCAAGAAACACCGGAAGAAACACTGGCATTTTCTCTAGCTTCAAATATGACCCTTCTCCCATTTCTTGACTTGTAGAGAACAAGAGAGAAATAGAGAACTAGAGGACTGTGTGTTAATTGCCTGTGATATATTTTTGGCTAAAGTTAGGTACTTTTGAGAGTGAGAAATTAATCTATTGAGATGTGTCCTGAAATTTATTTAAAATATTAATTTCTCTTAATAAATATTATTCTATATATATAAATTTAAAAATCAAAAATTTTAATCGCATGTATAAGAGACATAATTATTTGACTGTAGCTATTAATTGGATAACAATATATTGGTATGTAATGGCAGTTATATACTGTCCACCTTGTCTTCTTAGCCCTAGTTGTCATAGATATTATGAGGTTCCATATCTTGAATATTAATTTAGCGTAAAAGAGTAAAAAAAAAAACGTACTAAGTGGATATAGGAGCTATTCTAGCTAGCTAGTACAGGAGACATCTCAAAGATTAAGAAAATTGGGTAAATTCTGAGCATTTAAAATTATAATGAATCAAAAGTGTCTCGTGTTTTTACCTTTGAGGGACATATAGGTCTTATACGCATAGCCGCATGTTATGACCCTTATTCAGCGAGAAAATTTGTGTAATTTTTACTGTGTAAAAATTAGCAGAGTCAACAATATTTACAGTGTAGTAATTAAGCAGATTAGTATTTGTTCCTATAAATGGAAAATACATTGGCAGGTTAAAAATATATAAATATTATTATTGCAGATTTAGTTTCTCCCATACTGCGGATTGATTGAACACTTACCATATTGTTTGGCATGTAAGCATAAATTAGTTATTTTTTGCGGAAAATAACTTAAAAGTTAAAAGATGAACATGCACAGGTGATCGGTGAGATATGGACTCAGAAACCAACCTCGATGGAATGCAGTAACATATCCACACACGTGTTCTTTTCTCTCCTTATATACAATATTGCACAATAAACTAAAAAGAAACTGTGACTGAGAACAAAAGAAGCATATGTATGATATAGGTACATGAATATATGATGGAGTTAATTTGCAGAGCTATATGGTGCCAGCAAATGGCAATGAAATATCACTTTCTTATCTTCAAAACTTTAGCTGATTGTATAAGAACGTTGGCCACAGTGCATTAATCTGAACCCACCTCTGTCGGCACTATATACCTGTCCGAGTAATGTGCTAGAATCACGCACACGTGTGTTCGGATAGTATGTTCATGAGCGCTCAACATTTTTGTACGCTTTACATGTTCTCCACACGAGTGGACAATTTTCTCAGCTAGCGCAGGCCCTGAATGTCGTTAGTAGTGACTATGCAAAAGGAAAGTAGCAGGAGCTCCATGCACATTTCATTCTCTTCACACCAGTTTTCAAACTCAGGAATATCAGTTTAAGGAAAAAAAGTTTTCTACTGTGTACGGGTGCCGTTCATTATTTCAAACTTTTTGACATTTTAATTATTTCTTGAAAATTTTAAAATTTTTTAAATATAAAAAGTTATATATATTTAACAACCGTTAATTAAATTGTATAGTTATGATAGTGTGTTGTCTATTTACCAAGCAGTATAAAATATTCAGGAAATATATATATACTTATAATCAAGCAGTATAAAATATGCTATTAGAAAATGTATTTTTGTTCCTCGTATATTCAGTAACAACATAGCCAAAGTTCCTATATGCTTTTAGATCGATGAATTCAATATTTAAACTTTAAAAATAGTATATGAATTTAGTCACTTTTAACACTGAAAATACATGCAAATTCAAAGAGTTTAAGGACCACATTTGTCTATTTGAAAAAATAAAAAACTTCGTTTGGTTGAAAGTATATATGGACTAAAAATACTTTTTTATGTTATTTACAAGATTAATTTTAAAATATTAAATGTTTTTCTAAATTTTGAAATGATATCTTTCTAACTAGTTCTAGACATTATTTAGTTCTGTTTGTTTTTAGTTTCTACATGATATATGTATTTTTAATTCTTAGACAATTATTGAAATCTTATGATTTTTTAAAATTTAAATTTTGAAAAAATGTAAATATGAATGTTTTTAAAACATCATATTTTAATAAATAATAAAACTAGTTAAACCTGCTTATATAAAAACTATTTAAACCTAAATATATATATATATATATATATATATATATATATATATATATATATATATATATATATATATATCAATCAAACTTTTATCAGCATTCTATTCTTTTCCATCTCTATACGTAGAATCATTTTCTATCCACTCGATCTATATATGTTATTGGATTTAATTGTTGTCCCTACAAGCAAGTTTTCTATTCAGATCGTTAACGACACCAATTAAATCAAGAATATTAATTTCACAAATCGAAACTAGATTGAAAATGACAAATTAAAAAAATTAAGGTTTAATTAAATATATCTAAATAATAAACTATATAATATCATACAAATTCATCTTTTATTGGTGTACATAAAAATAAATCTCAGATCCTCCAGTTTTACTATATCCAGTCCACATTTACCCTTTTATATACATGGTGGAAGAGTAGTCACTTAAAAATAAAACGTGAAAGTGGGAAAAAGATGGGCTTGTTTAACGAGCGTGCAGGAAAAAGGATAAAACTAAATGTGAATCTTAAATTTTGGGTGTATAGTGTATAGGTAGAGAAGAGATAAATAATAGGAGAAAATAAGAGATAAGAGAAAAAAAAAACTATATATTGTGAATTGTAATAGAAATTAAAGAGAGAAATAAGAAGCAACAATGAGATAGCCGGAAGAGAAGAGGACGTTGCTGAGTGTATGTTTAAAGGACAAAAGAATTTGCGATTTATTTTACACATTTGAGTCCTTAAGTCAAGTAGAACTAAAGATAAAGAGAAAGAAAACGATAAATATAAGAGATGTGAGAGAGATAAAGAGAAAGAAAACGATAAATATAAGAGATGTGAGAGAGATAAAGAGAAAGAAAATGATAAAAATAAAAATAAAAGTTAAGAAAATAATATAGTGTAAAAGTTGAGATTTCAGAAAAAATCATAAATAAAGCAAAAAAAAAAAGAAACAATCAAATAAACACAGTGATTGATAGGAGAATCATCATAACTTTATCATAGAGTCTCTCGTGATCACAAAGATCCAACAATAAGAATATGAAAATCTTCTAGATAAGCGGTTCACAAGTTATTGAGATATATACACCGGCGTATGTGTTTAAATTTGGTGTTACAGATGAAGATCCAAACTCACATGGTCGTTTACGCTGGGTTTGGGTTTGGGGTCATAACCAAACCGGTTTGGCGAACTAGTGGGCCCCACCCTGGCGTTCACCATTTCCTCGCCAGAAAACAAAGGCAACGGATGCAACAAGCGCTGTTCGCGGTTGAAAATAGGGTTACTTTGTGCACGAGTGGTAGTAGCGTTGTAGGGGAGTTGCCACAGGCCCAATGGGTTTCCGTTAATGGGTTGAAGTTGTCGAGAATAAGAAGTGCTTCCATAGAACCTTCCAACGCCGCTACTACCAGTGTTCCCAAACAAAGCACTTGACGAGTTTGTATTGTTATTATTATTATTATTATTCCACGTCGGATAAGAAGAATAAGACGGCATTGCCGTTGAACTGAACCTGTAGTTCATGAAACCGTAGGCGTTGGAATCAGAGAGGGTAGTTTGGAGGTGTCGTTTCGCTTGTTGCCGCTCACGTTTGTGGGCGTTTTGGTGACCGCCTAAGGCTTGAGAAGTAGGGAAGTTTCTACAACAGTAATGACACTCAAATCTGCGGCTAATCTCGGTGTTTTCTACGTTGTCTTTGTTGTTGTCGTTGATATCAGTGTTGTCGTTGTTATCGCCGAATTCGCGGCCGAATAGGCGAATGGGTTTGTCTTTGGACTCATTGGAGGGTGGTGGGGGACGGAGGAAGGGGAGTTGAGAGAAGGAGTCCACTTTCATGAAGTTGTGGGTTTCTTTCTCGGTGTTGTTGTCCATGAGGCCGGTATGTGTATGAGTGTGTGTGGGGAAGAAGAGTAAGGGGTAGTTTGGGGAGGGAGAAAATTATAAGATAATGGAGGGTTTGTGAAAGGAGTGTGTGGGTGTGAATGGTTCTATAAACGAAGGGAGAGTGGGGTATGGTATGTAGACAAATGAGGCGGCTGATGCATCTCTGAGTGAAGCCTGACAAAGCCACAAAATCTGATAATGGCTTCGGCTCGTCAAAGTACCGGCACAAGCACAACCGATATCTGGGACCGAAGCACACCCGTGTCATTCTTTTAAACCAGATTTTATTACCTTTTTCTCTTAAAGATAATTTACCTGAATTAAGTGTAAAAGTTTACTGCCATCAGTACAAATCTCTCTCTCTCTCTTTCTTTTTTTCTCTCTCTCTCTATATATATATATTCTCGTAAGAAATAAAAATTTCATCTTTTATTCTATTAATAGATTTTATCCTAATTTATATTTATAAAATATTGTTTAGCTAAAACTACTATTTAATACTTCAATTCTTTGTTTTATAAGTAATAAATAAAAGTAAAAATATAATCTAGAAAAAAAGAAATTGAAACTAATAAAATTTAATACAAATAAATTATTTCAATAAATATAAAATATTTTATTTGTTACTTATAATTAACATCGGAGGGATTACTAAAAGACTTTTGCTTGGGTGTATTTATCTATTTATTTAATTAAAATATAGGTTATTTCTTATTTGATTGGTTCAATTACTTGTTTAATTAATTGAAACAAACCTACTTAGTAAACAAATGCATTTGTAATGGTTTTTTAAATTTAACTTAGTAGATTGAATAATGTGTGAATTATTATAAATTTTTAATTCTTAATATTTATGTTTGATTCTTATGGATATAAAGTTATAATTAAATTTATAATTTATAATTATTATTTTAGTTATAATATTTTAAATTTTTTTATTTACACCTACACGGCTATATACTATCTGTTTTAACTATTATTATGGAGTACATATACATTGTATTTATTTAAGGCGTTCAGGTTCACCTATATACTAATTAATATTTTCACCTAGTCCCTTAACGGCTTACATTTACTATCATTTGTTAGTCGAACAAACCCTTATTCAATTTTCCCTAACATTCAATAATCGTCCAATATATCAGAATTATGTTCCCCATATTCATTACTCCCGATGATTGTAAGATTAATTGATTAGGGAAAAGCGATCACAAACAAAGGATTTAATTATGAAAGAATAAAAAGCTAGCGTCCAACCTTCACCTTCACTTACATGTTCATTATTTAAGATTTTTAACCCGTTCCTGATGTTTACTACCAATTGTTTTAATTTTCGCGCATTCAATTTAACTTTAGTAACGCTTTATTGACCATGCAATGCAATGTCACTACTCTTTTCCTGATCTTCATCACTCCCAATATTTATGTAAGATAATGATAAAAAAAAATTCCAAAATGCTTGTTATTAAAGATAAATTATCAATTTTTTATAGATATTTAATTAATCAAATATTACTGTTTATATAATTTTCAAAACATGTAAAATTTAATAAAATTTCAATATAATGACTTATAATTAAATAATAATATAAAACTATTTTACACTAATAACACTTATTTATTCTCTCTACGCATCGGCGGAGCCACATGCAACGTTAGGGGTAGTTGCCCCCAAAAATTTTTAATTTTTTTTTCTCATATGTATATAATAATAAATAATAATAATTTATATATTAATGATAATTATAATATATATAAAAATATATTTTAAATAAATAATTGTAATTATAGTTTTATAATTTTAAATAAAATTATAATTATATTATTCCTAAAATAATTATTTTAAATAATAATTATAATATATGTAAATAAAAATTTATATATATAAATAATAATTTATAATAATGAATAATATATATAATAATAATAATAACAATAATAATAACAAATTTTAATTTTTGATGATTTTCTATTTTTAATTTATAATTATATATTTAATTTTAAAATCATATATGTTTAAAACTTTTATTTAAATATTTTTTAGTTTTAAAATTTTTAATATTCATCTTCCTATTTAAATGACTTTTAATTTTAACATTTTTAATATTCATATTTGTATTTAAATAATTTTTAGTTTCAATTTTTTTAATATTCATCTTCCTATTTAAATGGCTTTTAGTTTTAAAACTTTTAATATTCATTTTTAATTTTAAACTCTCATTTAAATGATTTCTAATTTAAAATTTTTTAATATTCATCTTTAATTTAAAATTTTCACTTTCATATTATATTTATTTAAAAAATTATTGATCATAACAACAGTTTTTAACTATTGATAATGTATTTTTTATTATCTTACATATAAATTATAACTAAATAAACTAAAATAAATTTATCATACTTTTTAAAAGTACACTATCTCATTTTAAAGAAATTAAATAAAAAATATAAAAAATAATAAATTAAAATGAAAAAATGAAATGAAAAAATAAAAAAAAAATTGAAAAAAATGATAAAATAAAATAAAATTAAAATAATAAAAAAAATTAACCTTTTTCACCCTTAAATTCTAACTCTTAATTATAATTTTTAATTGATATGATCAATGTATAATACTTAAAAGCTTATGAATATATGTTAAAAATATTATTATGTTGTTAATGAATTTATGTCTAATAAATATTTAAGAATATAAATAATAAAATTAAAATATAAAAAAGAGAAAAATTAAATAAAAATGAACCCCCTAATGTTTGGGTCTGGCTCCGCCCCTGTCTCTACGGAAGGTACTAATAATACTTATTTATTTTCTCTACGGCAGGTGTAACATAGTTGGTTGAGAAGGAGGCGTAAGTTATGGTAAATTTCTAGTACCTATTTTTGATTCTATTAAAATTTAAAACAGTATTCTATTTATAAATTTTATAACAGTGATATCAGTAACTCGAATGAACAAAAATAGTAAGACTAATTACTCTGCATGTCTCTCACTATAGTTGCATAGAATTGTATAGTTGCATAGAATTGTACCGCACACATCTTCTCATTTTCTATAATCTCTTTATAAAACACTCTATTTCCCTGATGCGCACTTTTTTTTTTTTTTTTTTTTTATTTCCGGTTATCATGGATCATCTACTTATAAAAAAAATTATTTTCTCTAATTCATTAACTAATTAGCTAAGATTTACATTGCCCTGAATCTTAAATTCGGCTTGCCTTATAGATTCATTATTGAGAGAATGTATGATTTCCAAAAACGCAGTCAATGAACTAAGGTCTACGTTTTTAGTCGAGTTTTTTTAAAAACATTTATGAACATTGACCAATTATTTACTTTTAAAATCTAGTTTAGTTTTTTCTTTAATTTTTAGTTTCAAAATGAATTTTTTTAGAGAAAATTTTATTCTATTAAAATTATTTTAAGAGTATACCAATGTTAACAATAATAATAATAATAATGATATTAGTGATAATACAATGACCGTAATGACCTTAAGACAAGAAAAATCAAATTAAGTTGAGTTAGGTTGAGTGGAGCTTTGAAAAAATAAACTATATAAGAATAGAATAAAAATAGGTCTTAACATGCTAATGTGTTTGAAACATGCTAAAAAAATATAAGTTAAAACAAGTTATTGGAACAAAACATGTCAATCACATTCTTTTTAATTATAAAATTTAAATAAAACAAAAAATGTTTTATTTGACCCGTCACCTAAATAGTCAAAATACTAGCATAGGGCAAGCAATGCACAGCCAATTTGAAAAATAAGTTAGCTAATCAAAACTCATTACTTGACGGATAAATACCTTATGAAGCTTGACTAATTCATTTCCGAACCCTAATGGTAATAGTGTTTTTGTTGGTAGGGGAGGCGGGGACAAAGTGGTGATAACAGTGATGTGTTTTTAAACTAAAAATTGAATTTATAAAACATTTTTCTTGCTTTAAAAATAAATTGAAAAGTGTTTTAAAAATGAGTTAAAATAATTTCAGCTCTATTATTCTCAAATACGTTTTATTTTAAAAATTATATGTATATATATAACTAATTAAAATTTTAAAAACTGCAACCACTCCAAACAGACACATAATATCAAGATTTATTACCAAATCTTGTCGGTCAATGCGAAGGGAGAAAAATCGGATTTGTTATTTATCTTTTGAGTTACATTGTTATTCATTTTATATATTTAATAATAAAATTTTCTCTTGAGTACAAATTTATGAATTTTCTCTTAAAATTCTTAGATAGAAATGAATGATTGTTATTTCTAAAATTTACTTTTTTCAGCAATTTAGTTAGAGATGGAGATTAGAAATAAACATGATTCATACTTGATTTGGATGCCCTGTTTATTTTTGAGATGGAATATTTATAGAGATAGAATAGTTTATTTCTATTTTTTAATCAAATCGTTTTAATTGTTTTTCATCCATCTACATCTTTAAAAATTGGTATTTATTTTCATTTATATTAGAGACGAATACAAATTCGTCTCTCAGTGTATATCAATCTACAATTTAGTAGTATATGTTATGGTCTATTAATTTTTCAAATATCAATCTACAATTTAGTAGTATATTTTACGGTCTATAAATATATAAAAAGTTATTTAATATATCCCTTCATTATACATACACTGTCTTTATAATAAAATCAATATATCGGCGGTATATTCCCTACATCATTAATTCACTAGAGTATATAATAATATATTATTATTTATTGAGTTAGGAAATAAATAATTAAAAAAATAACATTTAAACTACGTACTTTATCGTGTAATTTAAAGAAAAGACTTAAATGATTTTTTTAAAAAAAATAATTTTAAAAAAATATTTGTAATAGTTTCAAGATAGTTAAATCAAACCTACTAATTTAATTCTAAATAATATCAATTATAATAAAGTATTTGTAAGAATTTTAAGAATTTAAAATTTTAAGAAAGCACTTTAAATAATTATAGAATATTTTCAAATTATAAATTCTGTATTTAATTATTTAATATCAATTTCTCTTAATTTGAATAAAGCATTTATATAATCTTATAAAAATTTTAAAAAGCATGTGCTCAAAATTTCTTATCAAATACTTTAAAATATACCGGCAAAAACGCATATCCTAGCACTTGTGTATTTATATTTTTATATAATTAAAATATATTATCAAATATATACATACATAACTGATTACATCTTCTAGTTAGCTTCTATAAAGTAAAGAAAAACAGTGTGTTTATTTGCATGTCTTAAATTTGAGTACAAGGTTTCATTTTCACGTCAAAATATCACAAAAACATTGATACTAGTGAAAAATAGTTATTTAATAACGATTGTTTTAACATTTTAATGAAGGTTAAATAATTGTGTTATACATTGATTTTTTTTTTTTTTCCATTTTTTGTAACGGTTGCAACTGTCGTTCTTTTAAGTGAAAATAGCGATAATGAAGAATGAGTCGTCGTATGTCTTAATTGACAACAGTTTGACTATTATAACTGGTGTTAAAAGTCAGAAAATCAACGACGATTAAATAATAACATATATTAGTCTACCTTTAATTTCCCTTCATTACATATTTTCACTACATGATCTGTAAAGGCAGCAGAAACATCATTGAAGACCTTACCCTAATCCCAGTTTCAATTTCAAAATCCAAATAGAGAAGAGAATCAAGAGTGGCCCGTACTCACAAATCTAATATTTGAGGCTAGGGCGTTCAATGTACGGTGAATAATGGCATGCAACGTTCGCGTCATTTGTGGTGTTCGCATTGTGATGGCGACATGAAAGTTGTTCCCGACTGTAGCGGCATGACGGCGCGAGAGTGCGAGCGTGAGTGCGGGGTGGAAGAGTTAAGCGTGACTACTACTACATTTTCAACAGCAACTTTCAATTGCAACGCGACAAAGAAAGAAAAAGATGTATAAATGAGTGCAGTGTAGATTCGGGCAGAGGAGAGGAGAAGAGAGTGAACATAGTGGAGAGAAGAGTTTAGGGTTTCAATTGCAGCATCATGCCACAAAGTCAGTACTTTTATTCATGAGACGAGACAGTAGCCGTCATCGTCTTTACGAAATAGTGCCAATTAACGACGAGTGCAGTGGGAGACCTCGTTGATTTTTTCAAATTTTCTACGATTATTTTTGAACCGTCTGTTAAAATCATTCAAAATTTTACAAGAATGTCACCGCATGCTTATTGACAACGGGTTGTTTCATAGCCATCGTCGTTTTGCCGAGCCTTTTTTTCACTAGTGTGAAGCTATGTTTCATTGCTTAAAGTTTGACTTTGGCTGAATGACAGTAAAAGTTCAACTAATTATGCACGAAGGTGAAAATGAGTTTTTCCCGTTGAAATTAGGGTAAAAATAGCATGCCAGATATATTGGACAAATATGGCAGTTGTTTAACTTTCTTCAGTATGAAAAGGTATCATAAGTAGATTTACGGAACTGTCAGAGTACCTGGTTTCTCTGTTACGCACGAGTTTTCTTTTTCTTACGGTTTGATATTGGGTGTATTAATATGAGGTGACCATGTTAATTTGTAACTTAAAAGTTCAGAAAGATTGAGAAATGGCCAAACTGATGGACCATATATACGTACTATTAGTTGGTGTCGGTTCTTTAATTTTTTGTTCGCTACTTAATATCTTTTGCAGAAATCGTGGTCCCTAAAATGTACAAATGAAATCATACTACACGAATGGGTTAGAGCATGTAAATCTGCCTCTTTAATATCTATCTTAATATCTGCTTTCTCTCTTCCAATTATACCTTTTTCTTGTTTTTCTAGACATCATTAACATTGTTTTCTTTCTGATACCTTTTCTAGCTTCTTCTAATATTAATATACTATTCCTTGTCCAATTTGTTGTTTTATTCTCCTTCTCTTTGTCTTTCTGAATATTGATAGTATTTTAATCTTATAATTAAGTTTGTCAGTCAATATTAATTACAAACATGAGTTAACTTTTAGCCATTAATTGCAGACCCTGAAGTGTTTTAATTTCTCTCAAATCAAACTTTGATTTACTAGCCGTACGTAAATCGAGTATTCTCGCTAGACGTGAATTGAAAGTCCATCATAACCGTACCCTGTTTTTTTCTCGCTTTTACCCTTTGTCCTTCTATTCAACCACTAGACCAACTTATGAGAGTACTTTGGATACCTAATATATTAATGCTTAAATAGCGATGATCTTATATTGACCCAAACAACAGGGAATACATAACCCACATCTTTCTCCATCTTCTTATATGGCCACTGTAAAAATTTAAAAAGTTACTCTTAATTCTGCCACATTGAAGAAGATATGGAGGGCGAGCCCTCTTACTATAAGGAGTTAACTGTTACTGGTTCTTGGTAGCTAGTTGTCAATGATTTTTTCATGGAACTTTTCAAAAGAAAAGTGCCATAATAATACATTATTTAATACACTTTTTTAACATGTTTTTGTTATTTTTAGTAAAATTTATTAAAATTTAAAAAGTTGTTAATAAAAGTTCATTAAATGAAAAATTAAACTTACAAATTTTGTAGTCTCTAATAAACAATGTGTTTAAAAAATGATGAAATACAACCAAATCTCACGTCATCGTAAATTTATAAATACATATACATCTATAAAGATAATATGCTCCTAATAAAAAAAACATGTATTATAATACATTGATGATTTAATGATTTTTTTTTTTTCCTTCCCCTATATATATATATATATATATATATATATATATATATATATATATATATATATATATATATATATATATATCCTCATGGACTGCTTTCCATTCATTTGTAGTTTACACCTTTGATGGCCAACACCAGGATATGTCACTATTCACAATTATTTCTCTCATAGTCATGCAATTATTTTCTTATTCTGTGCTGTCAAGAAAATGAACTTCCTTGGAAGTATTGTTGGTAAATATCTACTCTATGCAATTTGATTTTAAGTTTCTAATCATATACCCCCTAGTCACACATTTAAATTTGCATCTATCTCAAAGCTAAAGTGGGCCTTCTTTCAATTCCGGACGCGTCCTTTGAATATCTTCTTTAATACCAACGACAGCAGTAGCAACTACCCTTAATTTGTTCATGCAAACTTTCTCTTAGCCAATAAAGTCACATTCAGATGCGAGACTTAAGGCTGGGACCTTGGAGCAAGGGGACCATAGTAACATTCATAAACATGTGTATGCGAGTTTCCATTGCCAATGCATCGGATAGAAAATTAACTGACGTGATCATGAGCCTTGCCCGTTAACTTTGTCCCTTGATTTGGTCACATCATCAGCGACGTTTCAAGGATGTTTAAAAAGGACATGACTTTAAATTGATCATATAATTGCTTCACATTCGTACAAGTGTATATATATTCGTAGATAAAAGTAAGGGACTTAATTTAAACAATTTATCACAAGAATTATTAGCGTAGTACTAAAATCATAATTAAGATGATCCTTAATTATTTAAATACATTATAAAAATACTTTTTTACATTTTTCTAATCTTGTCAGAGACACTGGCACAGGTAATTTATAAAATGCACGACTGGCTGATCCCTGTATATGTATCTTGCTAGCTTTCTGAAAGTAGTTGCTTGTTTTAGACGTAAATATATGGTTGTACGAGTTTCTTTTTTAGTCGAGAAGTGATCAAATAGAATCTAACTATTAAATTTGTCAACGTAAGATAATTAAAGAAGAAGGCTTTTATATATAAATATAAAAATGTCTTTGTTGATTTGAGATATCTTGAATAATGACAACAAAAAAAAATATAAGGAATTAGACTCAAAATAGATGATATCACACTAAGGTTATATAATATTTTTTTGTTATACCAAAATTCTTTTATTTAAAAGAAAACATATATATGCTATTCTGTCACAAGATTCTAACAACTATGCTCCTTGTTTTTAATCCATGCTACAAAAATGAAAACCACAAAGGTGCTACGACGTGGAAAACGAGTTCAATCTTTCAGAGGCTCAGAGCTGTGTGTGTGCAGTGTGTATATCACGTGATGATGAATATAAGGATTTTTTTTCTTTTTTGATTTTGCGTTTTGAAGATGTTTTAATCAAATAAATAACTTTCTGCTTATTAATTTATTGATTCAAACTATTTCATCTTAAGTAAAGCATTTTCTACTTTTTTAAAAAACTAAAACCTTATCTACTTTTTTAAAATTTTCTTTTATTAAAAAGTATTTATTTTATATAATTTTTAGCTCTTGAAACTAACGCTATCAAGCTCACAAATATACACAATTCACCTGTGAGTGGAAACTACACATCAAAACTAATCCACTCATCAAAAACCGGTGAGTGAAACAAACATAATATATCATGAAATCAACATGGTCATCCTATTGTAAGTGTTATTCTAAACTTTTTTTTACATAGATTAAAAAAGTTAATAAATATGAAAAAAATATAATTCTACAAAATAAATCTTATTATTTTCAGAAGAATTAATTATAATAATACTTATTTGGAGACTAATTTTTTTTACTTATATTTGTGACACTTACAGTGGGACAGTTCGCTAACAAAACCAAATAAATGTTGGATTTTTATATTTAGAAAGGAAGAGTTATTCAAGAAAATATATGAAAAAGGAAGCTTATAAACATATAATTAATATATGAAAAAAAGAAGAAAAAGAAAACAGAAAGCAACAATGCAGGTGCAAGAAAACTGATTTAAGTGGCAGAGAAAACACGAGAACCCACCAAAAGTCTCTGGTACTTGGCAGACATAGCACCATCAAGCACAAACAAACATGCAGTTAACTATTTCACATAAATATTATAACATATAGTAACATGTGCATGAACCTAACATATACAAGACCGTGATGGATATGTGCACTTTTTCTATAGGCAAGACCCAGCTTATTTGTCAAATATAAGAATAAGAGAATAGCCCTTTTGAACTCCTTATTAATTTAAAACCTTGAAGGTTGAAGGCCAATGAAGGGTACTATGAATTTAATTGTCGGGACTGGAGGGTTTGGACCACATATTAAAGGACATCTTTTCATGAACTTAATTGCATTATGGATCCACTAAATTATGTGATATATATCCCTGGTCTCTTTCAATTTAATTTATTTCCATCCATAATGGACTTCTTATTCACACACATGTTTTTCTAAGTTACATGTTTGCCTAAATATAATTTAGTACAAGGTAACGATTGTATTCCGCTAGCTGCACGAGTTTCACTTTTTTTTAGTCTTGAAGGATAAAAAGAACATAATTTAACTCTATATTTATGCATGCCACTCACACACTACTACATTGTTAATATTTAATAATATTTTAAAAAATGTTATTGTATATTATCTTTAAAAACATTTATTTGATAAAAAATGTTACTAAAATTACAAAAAAAAATTTATCAGTAACGTTATATGATATAAATCAGATACAACATTTGTTAAAATATTACTAAATTTTATAACATTTTTGCATATTTTTACAATATCTTTTTTAATGTTGCTAATAAACACACACATATATATAGTAAATACTTTAGGAAATTATGTACTATTCAATGAAACAAAACAAAAATATTTTCCCCCATATTAACTTAAAAGATTAGTGGTAGGATTTTTTCTTAGAAAGAAATATCTCCCATATTATTTTGACTTAAGTCGCATAAGATTGGTAAAGACAACAAATTTTTTATCAATTTCATTTTTAAAACTCAAACCCAAGACTACTATCGATTATGTTCATTAGAATAAGCTCTGTCAATTGACTAATATGTTTGAAGATGCGTGATGACAAGGTTGATCAAAACTACTTAGATTAGCTGAAAACAATAACACCTGCAATCAAGTAATTAAATAGTTCAATCTATTATCATACACTAGCTGGATTTGTTTTAACAAACATGGGTAGTTTTCCCTTCCATTAAAAAAGAAGTTTCAATATAATTTTAATCTTTAAAAATATGATAAATTTTCATTTTAGTTTTATTAAATTTTATTTATTTAGCTACCAACAATTAAGACTCAACCTAATTAATGGATAGTTGAGTTCCTTATTAATTGTAGTTTTGATTTCTGACTATAATAATTTAATTCGAAAAAAAATTGTTGGAAAAAAATCAATGATTTTCACTCAAAAACATATTTAACAAAAAAAAAAAAAAAAAGAAACATCAAAATATCCATCGAAATATTGTCGGGTTGACAACCCAGTTCTTTAATCTTTCGCAGAAGTTTTTATCGGCTTATCATTTCATTCAAATGAATTTTAAATGTATTTGCATTGATAGATTCCGAGAGGCTGGTCATCTGTCATATTGATAGAGATTTGCAGTTGTGTCTTGAGTTCACTAGTTAATGTGAAGAGAATCAAGCATGATCTCAATTCTCAAAGTTGGTAATCATTGATCTTTCATTGTTATTTTTTTGTAAAGCAACTTACATATACATGAATGGATTTTTTAAAATTGCAAATCAATCTTCTTTGAATATATGTGTTTTGATGAAGGTTTATAAAATTGATTTTGTTAACATAATTTCAATCAAAATTAATTTTAAAGTAAAATCATATATTTTTGGATATTTTTATTCTATAAGTAAGTTAATATTAAAATTTAACATAAAATTTCTTATTTCATATAAAAATTACTTAAAAATTTTTTAACTCAAAAGTAATTTTTAGTTCAGAATTAATTTTTTTAACATGAAATTAAACATCTCAATGTTTATTTAAAATTATACTAACCAATATTTTAACACAAAATTGATTAATTCAAAGAAACCAAGTATGCACTTAACAATATAATATGTAAACAAAATATTGGAAGATTTATGAACGGACTTGACTATTAATTACCAAAATATGTAAAATGGCTTCCTCAGATGATCTGTGAACAGTTTACTTTCCCCAAGTGAATTTAACTTTCATCCACTCTTGTCCTTGTTTATGACAGATCATGTGAGGGAGAGGGGAAGCTGAGAGAAAAGAAAATCATTCAAGTTTGTATGTTCTTTGAGTTCGACAATAAAAGTAGTACAGAATAGTATCTAAATTTGGTAGTTGTAGGTTAACGACGTTCACATGAATGATGTCTCCTTTCATTTACTTCAATGACGGAAAATTGGCCCACATCCATAATTTAAAATATTGACACTAGAAAGTGTTCAAAGTGTTATATTGACTACTAACTAAATAGTCATTATCATTATCATCATAATTAATTATTCTATGCATAATTCACTGATGCCTATAGTGACCATGATGATTTATGGATGTTTCGAATCAGCAATCAATTATATACAGAAGAAACAAAAAAAGGATAGCTTTTCTTAGATTTTGTAGTTTTTATTAATATACCTTTTCCTAGCTAGCACTAAGATTTTAATTAATTGAATCATTAGCATGAAATGTCACCGTAATTGATTGAGGTAAGATTCATTCCCTAAAGGAAAGATCATCGTCCCGACAATATCATTGTTCCTCTGTGTCAATTGACAAGAGTGGTACCAGATTTTCGTTGGTTTACACTTTACATTGCTATTTCCCTATCTGAGCAATAATCATTTATGTTTGCATTTGGTGCTTACTAAAGTTTTTCCTGTAACGTGTATGTAACATATATAAAAATATAGTCCCCTAGAATTGTTCACTCTCCTGTGGTAAATTTGTGAAATTTGTTCATGTATGTAGGTACGTTTAGTGAGAGTAAAATAAAGAGATAAAAATGTACTTGGTAGGCCAAATGTGGCAGCATAGATGCAGGGTTAATTAAGAATCGTTGCTCTTTCTGTGTTCTATGACTGTGCCTTGCATGCGCATTCTGGCATTTTTAAGTGGTCCAAAAAATTATTAACAAGCAGCCTCTGTTTCCTGTGCTTCAATCTTCATCATCCTACGTGACTTTCCTCTACATTAACTTATTTCTTAAATGTTTAATAGTGTAGGGCCCTTTGATGGAAAGTGGGTGAAACAAAACCCATCTTCCTAACCCCCACAAATAGACAACACATGCACCATCATAATGCATCTCAAAACTGTTAAGCTAAATGAAGTACGAACCAGGAAATGAGTCACAACTAGTCTATTCTATTTAGTATAAATAAAAATAATGGCTTTGCCATGACTCATTTAACTAGTCTATTTTTTTTTTCTTTTAAATTATAAAATTTAAATGTATCATACAAGTATTGATTATGACCATAGATAGACAAACCACCTAATAATTTTTGGTCAGTCATCTTAAACAAACACAACAAAACATCCATCAGTATTAACTTCTTAATATATATAATAGTCATAAAGTATATGGATGAATTTGATATAAAATAATTTATTACTGCATTTAATAGTTATTTTAACACATGCATAAGGATTGCGACCCATCACCCATGTATGTAACTAACAAGTTACTTTACTTGAATGCTAATAAGATTTTACTGGGTTACTTTACTTTAGAAGTGGAGTATTCAATAATTATATTGGAGAGTTAATTTTCGTTAAAAAATTTGAATATATTCTTTTTAATGTTTTTAACTACGTTTTTTCTAATCATATGCATGATTATTGCATTTTCATATTATAAGAAATTTTTTTTTAAAAAAATTGAGACATTTTTTCTCTTGACATATTGTGAGAACGTACAAGTTAGTCTTTCTTACCGAAAGCAATGAAAAGTATAAATAAAATTTATTACATTTTATTAGAATGATAAGAGATCAAAAGAAAATGTTGCATAATCTTTTTAAGTGATCATGTGACATTTAATAATTTTTAGTCTTAATCTTCTATTTAAGATTGTGTATGACCCAATCCAAAATTCATATATTCCAAATATGATAACTATTTTAATTAATTGACACACTCAATATTTTTAAAACTCAAATTGGTCAATTAGATCAAATCAATCAATAAATGAGTTAATAGTTGGTTCATTCACTTTTAATGGATCATCCAAAATGCATTTAAGAGATTTGTTTTCAATATCCTCAAGACCCAAGCTGCACCCTATTTTTAAACTTCGAGAAGCCCAATCCGGAAGCTAAAAGAGGGATGTACATTGAAACATTAAAGATGCAGCAAGAAAAAAATTGCATCTAAACCACTCAACTTGATTTCAAACAAGTCAACTTTAGTAGGCTCGACTAGTGGTTTAACTGGTTTTAAAATGAATTATGTTTTCTTTTTTTGTTCTATCGCTCACTTATATAGACCTACTATTCAAAGCAAAAATATTTGATAACAATAGAAAGAAAGATAATTAATTATAAAACGTGAAGAAAAAGTAAAAAGGAGAAAAAATTAAAGAAAAAAGAAAGGAATAAATTGAATGATTGACTATATGTTGAATTTAACTAAAAAATAAAATTGCAATGTTGTCGCTCTACAACGGCCCAACTGATGACTCATTTTGCAACATACTCTGCTCATTTGTCTCGCGTGACTAAATCAAAGTTATTTATTAGACATGTGTATGAAAATGGTTCTATATTTTTTGTTGAATAAAAATATACACGAATTCACGTGGTTGAATAAGTATACCTTGCTAGTTCAAGATTTGACTATTAAATTTATATCATGACTGGAAATAATACACTATTGTTTACTTAAAAAAAATTGTGCATAATGAGAGATATATGAAAAAGTGGGAAGTTAATTGCTAGGCTTTGTCATAATCAACGTGCATTTCATTTAGAACCGTTACCTATGCACCAGGACGAGTTTCCAGTCAAGAGAATAGGCCTTCGATATTGATAGATTTTGTGTGGGCAATTCCATCATTATATCATTAATCTCACAGCTGAATAGTAGCCATTTTTGAATTGATTAGAATTTTCTAACAAATCAAAGAACTATGGTGAAAATTTCTATCACAATCCCACGACTAATTTATATTCGTTTGACTCAAATCAACACTACGCTCAAACACACGTTTTTAAATATATTTTTATTACTAGTTATGAAATTAAATTATATATTTTTATTTTATGTTTTTAATTTCTATAGGTCATAAATATTCTTCACAGAAGACATTTTTACTCTACTTAAATAGAACCACTGACCGTTAAAATTCTTACTTTAGATTATTAATTAAATTTAAATAGTTTTAATCAAGTCATGTGTTTGGTGATTAAACTTTAGTGAGGAGTGCTTTTGAAAAAGTACATCCAACGATGTATTTCTAGTTTTCTTCTTGAATTCTTCAATAGACCCGGTCAAGATTTTTTATCCAAAATATTTTAATTATTAAAAATGTTTGATGATAACTCTACTATTAATCAATCGGTCAATTATCTTAAAAAATAAAAAATATTAAAAAAATAAAAAAATCAATAAAATAAATATGTATATGTTTTATTAGATAAATAAATAGTTAGTTAGTATTATAATTAACTACCAAATATTTCTTTTTTATTATTTTTTTCTACACCCTTCAAAATTCAACATACACCCATTTTTTTTTCTTTTTGAATTGAGCTTTTATGAACTAAAAGGAGAGTGTAGGAGACTTTTTATCCAAAATATTTTGATTATTAAAAATGTAACAAATAAAAGAAATCAATAAAACATATACGTACGTTTTATGAGATAATTGAATAGTTAGTTAGTAATTAATTACTGAATATTTCTCTTTTATTATTTCTTCCTACACTCTTCAAAATTCAACAATAACCCGTTTTTGTTTATTTTTTTCTTTTCGGATTAGCTTTCCTGAAGCTAAAAGGAGAGTGTAGGTGGATTTCTCTCGGGTGTTCAAACAAAATCCCAAATATTTTTGGTCATATGGTCCAGTTTTTGTGAGTAGTTTCAACTCTTTATTGGGCTCAATTATTACCACCAAGACGAGCCCAAATAAGCCCACTTAGGGCCCACAGACGAAATGCAGCGTTGAGGAAAGTAAGAACTAGCAGCACAAGCAATGGGAGACTGGTAGGTAGTTCCACTGCAGCATCGTTGTTTATCCGTTATTCTAAATAGAATTGAAAAGAAGAATACATATAACATATAGAAGCTCGCTTCGTGATCTACGATTAATTCTGTTGCAGAATGCATATCACCGATTCTAGATAAAGGTAAACAATGTTTCTCTCTCATATTTCCGTTGTTTTCTCTTCGCTATGTACACGAGTATATACATATATGCTTTATGCAGATTGACGATTTTCTTTGTTTGGTGTGCCTTTGCGGTTTCAATTGTTATCGCACGATTGTGCGTGCAAGCAAATAGGGCGAAGATATGTTAGGGATTTATGATCTTCTTGTTTACCGAAAATTCCCTGTGCGAAAATCTATGTGATTCTAGACATTTGAATCAAGCTACTACTATTGTTGTTGTTGTTATTGTTGTTGTCAGTAAATTTAAGCTTCTTTGGAAATTGCAAATGCATGTTTATAATTTTGTTTAGTTTTATATTTTTGGTAGATTGCAGTTGGTTGTTGTTTAATTGTGGCGTATGTATATTTTGCGGTGATGTGGAGATGAAGGAAAAGAAGAATAGTGCCTCTACTCTCAAGCGCATTTTAGTAAATTGCACATCTCAGGTTTGAATTTATTTTTTTCTTAAGAGTAAGCCAGAAATGTGCTTTTGGTTTTGGCTTACATGATGAAATTGTATGTAGAACCTTTTTGATACTTTTTTTTTGGTGCTTAGAACCCTACACAGAAAAGCTTATATAACTTGTTTTCACCTTCAACCAAAGAGTTCATTTTACTGTTTTCATTTGCAAGAAGTAATGAGTTAGTGAGTTTAATTTGTCTAGTTTGATAGATGCTTTAAATATGTGATGATCATTGACGTGTTAGGTTGTCAAGAAGAAGGAATGGATTGTGTAATAGGTGTTTGTGCTTGCCTTTTCTTTTTTGTTCTCTCTGTCTTTCCCTTACTATTTGCTGATAGTTGTACTTGGACATAAACATTGATTTGGTTAAGACTTTCAAATAGGCAAAAGCATACGGGAGCTGTGTTGCAGCAAAGGTTCCAGACATTGAACGTGATATGTGTATGAAGGAATTTGTGGCACTAAAAAGTTGTATGCAGAATATGGTATTGTATTCTACAATTGGCTTGGAATAGAGTTTTTGCTTTTACTCTGGCTTGGCATTTCAGCCATAAATTTCTTTCTTACATTTTAAGCAAAATATGCCTTTTTATGTTTTCTCTCTTTGAATATTATTCTGAGAAGATTGGAGAAAAACCTTTTTGCACGCTTCACATTTAGATCCAATTTATTTGAGTTTCTTTCTTTTTTTTTTTTTTAAAGATGAAAAAAATGTGTATTTATTGAAGATATATGTTTAGAAAATTTATAACAATTAAGTAACTTCTTTTTGGAAAATAAAAGAGCACAAATCTCAAAAGAATTTTTTTGTGATTTTGTTGGGAGTTAAGAATAATAGCTTCTGCAGAAATGCTCTAAAAAAAGCTGTATCATCTGATCGCTTTATTTAAACATAAACAATCATAACCTTCATTGGATCATGAATTTTGTGAGTCAGAAGCTGATTATGGTTATATATTTTAAGCTTTTCCCCATCAGTTGCTAAAACTATTTTTTTGTGCCTACTTTATAATTGTTGCGCCCCTTTTAACATTTCTAATTAATCTGTCATGTTTCAAAATATTTCTCCAAACAGCTCAAAAAGAAGGTTTAAGTGAACTATCACTTGTTTCCTTGTACTGGAGGCTGCTGAAAAAGTGAACTAGAAAGCTTGATGGTTATGAAGAGAAGTTTTTGTAGAAGTTTTCAATCATAAGTCTAAGAGGAAGGTCCTACATTTTTTTGCAGGCAAAGTTTAACCTTTGGCACTTACATCTCCTGTTAATCATATATGCATGAAGTTTACCTTTTACTGTCTAGTTTAAATAATTTGGGGGATTTTGCTGCAGTTTTTATCTTACATCATCTGCTCATTATGTAAACAGGACTTAAGATGTCTGGAAAAGCATCAACTTCAAGGCCTAATATAGGTCTGAGTGGATCTGATGGTCTTTCACATGCTTATATTCAGTATCCACCACTTCGGTGCAATGTTCCTGGATCAGTTGGGTTATTTTATGATGATGGAAATAAGTTGCTTCTCTCTCCAACTGCTGACCAGGTAATATGATACACATATATCAATCTCAGATAGCAACAAGTATTGGCTAGCTCTGAAAACACTATAGCAGGATAGTGGGAAGGATGACCACTATTTTAAATATTATAATACAAACTAAATAATTTATACTAGACATAAATAAGTACTCAAGAAAACCAAAGTTAAATAAATCCATAATTAATGATAGGTCATAATTTGTACACACAATCACCATCACTCTAGGAGCAATACGAGCATAGTAATGAAGTCAAAACATGGAAGATGGTCGCAATATTAATAGAAAAAAAAATAATAAAATAGATAAAAGTTAGTAGAATAAAAGAAGAAAGGATAGAACAGAGGGCAAAAAATATCTGGTAATGTGTGAAAGAACAAAGGTCAAAGTAGGGGTAATTTTTGTGTAATGGTCAAGGGTTTTCAATCCTATATGATTTTCAATCTAAATATGCATCAGAAAATGGTGGAGAAATCACAATTTTACTAAAATAAACCTGAAGAATGTTGTTTTAGGGTGAAAAAAGCATTTTTGAAGTTTATATATCATGGTTGCATCACTATAGCAAATGAAATTACATTTTTTTGGCCGCAATGCCTGTTATTGAAACCCACTTCGCTATTTGAATCTCATAGCCCACTCTGCAATTCGAGTACAACATGTTATTGAGTACTATATTATGACATGCTTCATATATTTACTGTTCGGTGAATAGTGTTATTTGTCCACCTTTTTGAATTATTTCAGAGTGGTGATTCATTTTTCAGGATATGTGTGTCACTTTATCACATTGTGTGCCTGTGTTTGTAACATTTAGGTCCTTTCATGGAAAGTTGGTCCCTTTGATCCTCTCATTGGTCCAACCACTGATTCAATAAGTGAAGGCCCTATTATAGCTATCCGTTATTCTTTAGACATGAAGGTAATAGCAATCCAACGATCAAACCATGAGATACAGTTTTGGGATAGAGAGACTGGGGAGACTTTTAGCCATAAGTGCAGGCCAGAATCAGAAAGTATACTTGGATTTTTTTGGACAGATAGCCAACAGTGTGATATTGTTGTTGTTAAGACCAGGTATGTTTAGTTTCTTCACTTCCTCTCTGTTGATCTGATTTACATTATTTAATGTTTTTTAATATATCCTGAGAAACACAGCAAATGCTAGTAATAGTGCTTTTCATCGTGTCTCTCCGCTGCAAATAGCGGCATGGATTGGTGAAGCTGGTATGATAGTGTTCACCTGAGACTAGTGTACTGCCAATCCACATGGGCACTAGGGCTGCAGAGTGTTGTAGGATGTTAGGATCCAAGTTTTGGGAATGTGACTTGAGTCCCACGTTGGAATTATGAGATTCTAGTGCAGTATTTAATTTAAATGTCCTTGGGCTTTCCAATAATGACTAGTGTTTGTGGTGTGATTTTCCTGGGATTCTTATCAATATTTCCCTTTCTTCCTTCCTATTTTCTTTTTTCCTTTTTTTGAAGATAATAATATACTAAATTGCAAACTTCCTCAACAGTGGTATAGACTTGTATGCATATAATTCAGAGCCAAGATCACTGCAACTGGTGCAAACAAAGAAACTGAATGTGAGTTGGTATGTTTACACCCATGAAAGTCGCTTGGTTCTTCTTGCTTCTGGAATGCAGTGCAAGACATTCCACGGATTTCAGGTGAGAGGGTATATGGCTTGCTTCTTTTTCTTGCAATTTTTATATCTAGAAGATATTTACCTTGAAGAACAGTGATTTATTTTTGTTTCTAATTAAGATAAGATGTCATAATTGTTTAGAAAATAATGACATGTATCAATGAAGCTTCTGTAGTAGTGCTTGTCACAACTCATGAGTATTAATGTATAATATCAAGTATCAACTGATATTGCTCCTGTGCTTTCATTTGGCTGATACAACAATGCCTTTCTGGTTAGATTTCATCTGCAGATATTGTTCGGTTGCCAAGATTTGAGATGGTTATGGCCAAATCTGAGGCAAATAGTAAGCCTGTTTTAGCAGCTGAAGACGTCTTTATTGTCACTGTGTATGTATCAGTTATTTACTTCATCAAACTTAGACCTTCATAATTATATAGCTTCCTACTGAAAGTTTTATTTTTTAACTATCAATCACAGTTATGGTAGGATATACTGCTTGCAAGTTGACAGAGTTGCTATGCTGCTCCATTCATATAGGCTATATCGTGATGCAGTAATACAGCAGGTTGGTTTTGCTCAAATTCTAAATGATTTACTATTTTAATTCACTCCAAAGTTTCTTTTCTAAATAACAGTTCAGAAAACTTTTCTAAACAAATGCCAAATTTCTAACAAGAATATGTTCCCCACTATTTTATTTCTGTGATTCTGTAATATCTGTTATAGTATATGATCTTAAACAGATAAAACTTCATAAAGTAAAAAAATGAGTATTCGTGATTGTGAGCTTTAGGCCTTTGTGATCTTGGGATTATTTTCCAATTTTATGAAGCATTTTTTATACATTATATGTAGGTGCAAATCAATAGTAGTCCTTTGTATGGTTTTTTTTTTTTTATTATTGACAAACAATCTGCAATTATTCAATAAGAAATATCTAGAAGAAAATAATTGTACTTCAGAAAATATCAAATTGGGAACAGTAAGATTGATTATTGTTATGGTATGTGCAGGGTTCTTTACCAATTTATTCCAACATGATTGCCGTGAGTGTGGTTGACAATGTACTTCTTATTCATCAAGTTGATGCAAAGGTTGTTATACTTTATGATCTCTTTGTAGATTCTCGAGCACCAATATCTGCACCACTTCCTTTATTATTAAGGGGTTTTCCCAGATCCAGTACTTTATCTCAGTCTAGTGGTAGAGAAAGTGACAGTTCAGGTGGTAATGTTTTGAGTAATCATGAAGCAGTTACATACACCAATTCATGGACTTTCCTAGTGCCTGACCTCGTATGTGATGTGGCCAATAAGTTATTGTGGAAATTCAGTTTAGACTTAGAGGTAAGTTATTTGTTCATTTATGTGTCTATAATATCGAATTCAGGTGCTTTCTTTTTCATGAATAGTCCTATCTTGCAGGCAATTTCTGCCAGTACCTCAGAGGTCCCATCAGTAATAGAGTTCCTGCAGCGGCGGAAGTTGGAAGCAAACAAGGTATCTTTCTCTCCACTTTGTTATACCAATGATTGATTTTCAGGTTTCAATAGTGCAGCAGTTGCTATTGGCTATTTTATTTTTTTAATTCAGTCCATTTTTTTTTGTTAATCTATTTTATGCATCCTGGCTTTAGCCTAGTTAATACAATAATTTTTTTTTGAAATCACTTGCCACCCTCAGTCGTCCTTTGGCATAGCTGTAGCTTTTACGCATTAAGTTCTTTTATGTATCCCAGTTTTCACATGAATAGTGCAATAAATTATCCGTTGTTTTATTTCACATTTTTTTTTTCTTTTAAATGACGAGCTAGGTCTAGCAGTTGCAGTTCTTGAAATAAAGTTACCTGTTACTTCATCTAGCAGGTTTAAAAGTGGTAGACATTTTTGCTCAAGTCATTTATTTAGGGGCCGTTACACCTTAGTATTCCTGATGTATAAGGAGAAAAATGTATGAATGTTATGAGAACTAGAGTGCATTGAATAGACATTTGACAGTGGATAGGTATCATCTACTACCCTATAAAAAAAATGATTTTTATTTGCATTGCCTGGACAAGTTATATTGTTTTGCAATTATTGAAGTAAGGGGTTACATGGTATTCAGGATTGTTAAATATAATTATAATTATATCAAATTTTTTATTCAGAGCTGGGTACACCTTGTATTTTTCTTGCTAAACATGAGAATGCTGAATTCCCTTTATCCTTTATTTAGGTATTGCCCTGGATGTCTGGAATGTGATTATGGAAGAAAAAATCTCATCTAAATTGGTCCTCAAGGAAATGATTTTTATATTGATATTTCCTGGAATGCCTTTAAAACTAAATTTAAACTACAGTTATTAACAGCATTCTCACCTAGACTTGTCTGGTTTGAAAGTTTGAATTAATTAATTTATCTACAAAAATGTCACCTTGTTTCTGCCCTTTCAGGCTAAACAATTGTGCTTGGGTATTACATGTACACTTATTCTAGAGCATAGACCTGTGCCTGTGGTTGCCAAGGCTGTAAATGTACTAGTCACCTCATACTCTCATTCAATTAAAACTGGTAGCTATCTTAAGGGGCTGAAACCAGAGAAGGCATCTACTTCTGTTGTACAAAATATTGGTGTTGATGCATCTGCTGTCGAAACAGATGTAATTGGAAAATTGATCTTACATGAATCTTCAGAAAGAGTGGACACTGGATCTTTCAGTAAAGGTTCAAATGTTTCAAGTTCGAATTCTGAGGATGAATCCCGATCTGCGTATTCAAAACACAAGTCAAAGGAAGCCCAAGTTGAGGGTAAAGTGAACAATGAGATCCCTGTGACCACTGGAGCCCATGCTGCTTATGTTATGCAATCATCTCTGCAGTCTGGGCATGAGGAATCCCAACTTATGTCTGCAGCAATTTCACCTGACGAGATGTACAGCTTTGTCTTTTCCCCTGTCGATGAAGAGATGGTAGGAGACCCTTGTTACTTGGTTGCTATCATTATTGAGTTCCTTCACAGGTATGCCATTACTCTTCATCTAGGTAGTGGTTTTGACTCTGAAAGCATTTGATATATTTACTCTAGTTTCTAATGGATTTTAGTTTGGTCCACATTCAGTTTAGGGAGGTGAATTATATGATTTATCACTGATTTAGAAGCACTGTTGAAAACTTTAACAACTGAAATGCCCCAACTACTCCAATGATATTAAATAATTATATTCTCTTACTAATAATGTGTAGTCTATCAAGCTTTCCATCACATTAGAAAAGAGTCTAGTTTAGAATCAATTCCAATATGAACAATTCGTATTTGCTTTTTTTTATCAACCTTCTTGTATTGGTAATCTAAAAGCTCCCTATTTATACTAAAGTACTAAACATATATAAATGGTTAAAAATAAAAAATTATCCTAAACTAAAGACACTAATTATTTGTCATTAATAATCAAGAGACATGGCGACAGTATAGACACAATAAACATAAATTTAAAAGCATAATTCACAAGTCGATAACATAAGGATGTAAGTGCAAGATACGCAACACATAGATGGAGCAAAGTGAGGTTGTTACCTAAAAGAGTAGCAGCCACGATTTGGAGCCATGACATAATGTATGCACCACAAACCGGCTTGTTTAATATATAAGAGGTGGTTGAAAATGAAATAATTTTACAAGGAATTTATTGTTGTTAAGAACAAAAAGCATTGCATCTTTTATTTTAAAACCTCTAATATCAATTACTATACATATCATAATTTGCAAGTAAAGGTGAGTCCTGAAATAACAGAAAACTAATTATCTTAAGCCAACCATGGACTTGATTTAGGATATTATATAAACTTATATTCAGTTAGCTGTACCAGGTGTCCACTTGAAATAATGCACGGAATTCGTTTTCGCTGCAATTTTATATTGATTTGGAAAAATTTTGCATCCACTATGTTAATCATTTCCCCTCAATGTTCTTTCTTAATTGTTACAGTGCAAATGCAGAAAAGATTCGTGTACTCCCAAATGTTTATGTATTAGTAATTCAACTTCTGGCCCGCAATGAACGTTATGCAGAGCTGGAGTTGTTTGTCTTAAACAAGGTTAGAAATCTTTCGGTATAAGCCTTGCATGTTGAATCATGATTAGTTTGGTTCTGAGACCTGTTACTTTCTGTTGCAGATTCTGGAGCCCTCTAAGGAAGTTGCACTACAACTCCTAGAGTCTGGTCGTCAGAATGCCCAAACAAGGAAGCTTGGTCTGGATATGCTGAGACAGCTGGGTTTACATCATGATTATGTTTTACTGCTCGTGCAGGAAGGATACTACCTTGAGGCATTACGATACACAAGGAAATACAAGGTAATTTACTTTGTTGGCTCCTGGTATAGGGAGTTTGTTTTAAATAATCAAGAGAGCAGGGTGATGATGGAAAACTGAGGACTCTGGTACGGCCCTTTTCTCATATGTAGGCATTGTTGCTGTAGAAATTTCATTCATCCGGTTATCTCTGTATGATGGGTTTTTATTCCCAGCATCTGGAGAAAGATTGTCCTTTTCTGAAAATAAAGTAACGAATGTTTTAGAATACAAAACCTAATTAAACTTCTTCATGAATAGTAGTGTTTAGTTGCCTTCAGATTCAAACGTCAAAAAATACTTCGACCAGTTGTACTGTTGAGATAAGTGAAACAAGTATCGCTAGGTTGAGTCAATGATTTTGTTTAAATTTCTAAAGCTCAAAGCTAACAAGTTTTAAGAATTACCTTCAGGTGGATACCATCCGGCCATCATTGTTCTTAGAAGCCGCATTTATTTCCAATGACTCCCAACATCTTGCTGCGGTTCTAAGATTCTTTACAGATTTTCTTCCTGGCTTCAGAAACACCTCAGAGCATAATAGATACTGCCGCATACTGAATGAAATGAATTCATCCATCACTGTTTGAGAAGTAAAAGACCAAGGAGAAATTTTGAGTCATTATCATTTGGGACCCTTGATCAACGGTGGGATTATCTCGTTTTGACATCCGATTTCTACAAGATATTGATTTGGTAAAATTTTCATGTTGTATGTTAAATAAATGTCTCTTTCTAGTTAGATTAGTTTCGGTAGATACTCTGATCTAAATGAAACTCTTACGCTGTGAAATTTACATTGGTGAAGTTTTGCGGCTGTATTGCATGACTGTTTAATGCATTAATTTCTTTCCTTCTTTTTTTTTTTTTTTTTTTTTTTTTTTTTTTTTTTTTTTTTTTTTTTTTTTTTTTTTGGAGAGGGAGTAAAATAGCATTTAGCTCTCGGCAAGATTCTAAATTTTGAAGGTGGATATCTCATTATTAGATTTCATAAGTTCATAACAAATAAAAAATGTAAAGTCATATTAAATAAATACTTAATTATGTGGTTCAACTAATGATCGATACTGTCACCAATCAATGTCTATTTTTTAAAACATTAATTAGTTGTCAATTTTCTCTTTTTATTTTTAAATTTATATCACAACTAAAAAGTACTTGTAATGCTTACATTATTACTCTCATTCACATTTTAACTAGTCGAATTGTTATTTTACATGTAATTTGACAAGTAGAATTGTTCTCGCTAATTGCAATAGGACTGATCAAAGTTATTCTCAATAGTGAATTAACTTGATACACAGTCAAATTTCATCAATAAAATCATATGTAACATGAGAGATATTAATTTGACTAGAATCATATATAACATGAAAAGTATTAATTTGACTAATAATGAATTGACTTAGTCAACAATTAAAACATATTTATAGTAATAAAATATTTTAAATGAGACCGATATTGATATTTTGTTTATATGACAAACTTACTTTGATCAATTCACCTAATTTCTGAAATAGGGTGGCAAAGTTTGTGAAAGAAACTCCTTTATCACATCACACTCCCATACAATTTGGAGCAAAAATGTAAAACAAATTATTCTTTTATTTTATATTAGATTTTTATGGCATTTCTCGGAGTAGCATTCAGAGCTCCTCAACTAAAAATCGAAAAGCTCGGATTCTTCAACCAGAAATAAGGGCATTCAAAATCCTACAAATTTGAATTGGATTGTTGGCAAAAATTGATGAATTGAATTGACAGAGAAAGAATACAGAAGCTTTCAGTTTCAATTCATGTCAGCCTGGATTAACTAATGTTTTATAAAAAACTTTTGAAATAACGTGCCACATTAAATAAAATTAAATAAATAAATAAATCACGTGTCATATAAAATTTTCATAAACTACACCTGAACCACCAAACGCAACTTTATTCCAAAAAGTTTTCAAGTATGTATGGGGTCTCAATCAAAAAACTGATAAAATTATACACGATGCTGTAGAGTAATGTAACCGCATTTATTGAGGTGTTAGTAATAATACATGGAAAAAAAAATGCTAGAAAAATATCTTACTCGGAAAGCGTTTCAGAATATATATAAAAGCTTGCCGTGATAATGCATAAGACAAAAAGGCCCGACACGAAAAGCAGCTACAATGAGTGATTGGAAAATAAGTTCAAATATTATACTAATATCTCTTGGCCGTCGTGGTTGCAACTTGAAACTACCTTTAAGAGAAAGAACAATTGATGATATTATAAATATAAATATAAATTATTATACCTGAACCACCAAAAGTCGCTTTGTTGTTTAAGAAAAAAGGATCATAGGTATGCGTGAGCAACTGCATGATGCAAGTCCAGAGCGTACAAAATGATCAAACCAAAATAACTGGGATTTTTTTTTTTGCGTAAACTAAGTCTTCAAATGCGATTTTATCAAAAGTTTTCTTTAGGTAGTACTTTAATAAATAGTTTTTTCTATTTCAGCTTACCCCAGCGGCGCAGCCAAAGGGGGGCAGCGGTTCATGGCACCAATGATTCTTATTTTTCTTTTAAAAAATAAAATTTATTAAATATTTTAAGTTTTTATTTTTTACTTTTCATAAATTATATACTGTTTCTTTTGTATTTTTTCTGTAAAATGTTCATGAATTTATTTATGTGTAATTTATCATATATAGCTTTATAATTATTATATACTCCTGTCTTTTACATTTTAAAATTTAATCAAAATATAAAAATTAATTTAAGAAAAATTCTTAATAACAGATAAAAATAGATTATATTTTGGTATAATTTATAATATAAAATTAATGATAATTTTTATAATTACATATTTATGTTAATTTTATTTAATTTTTTTCTTAATGATAATACAATAGAGGTCATCGAAAAAATCTCAAAGGGACATAATCGCACTTTAAAATCACAAACAAATTTTTTAATATTTATAAGTTTAATTGAAATTTTTTATTATTTATTTCTATATTTTTTATTTTATATATTTCTTTTAGATTGAAAGATATTTAAAAAGAAATTTATTGGCTCATTTATTCATTAAAAAGTCATTGATATCAAATCTTTAACTATATTGTAATTTTGTCTTATAAGAGATAAATTGTAGGTATTTTTTATGGCCAAACTAAACTGCACTCCGAACAAGCAAATTCTTTAGAAATTCAACTCTTCCGGAAAATACTTTGTTCGATCTGCATATCATAGCACTATGAATTACATTCTCAATAACACCCATCTCAAAGTGCCTGAAAATTTGCTACTGGTCTGGAAATTAATCATTCCACCCAAAATGAAGCATTTTATTTAGAGAATCTTGCGTGGATGCGTTCCTACTGGACAAAATTTTCAAACCATAGGTATCTTATGTTCAGCTTGTGCTAACTGTGACAGGGACCAGGAGAATGAATCGCACTTATTATTTTTTTCTCACAAATGTTTGGTAGATTGTAATATGCAGATAGTATTATTATAAGATGTGAGAAAAAAAAAAAAAAAAAAATTAATAAAAGAATTATATATATATATATATATATATATATATATATATATATATATATATATATATATATATATATATATATATATATATATATATATATATATACACGTGACTGCGTAATATTTCTCTACGTGCGTAACATTTCTCTAATTTTTCAACTATGAAAACATGAGGCATGCATATAAAATGTAACGTGGACGCAGCTATCTTCAAAGAGCACAACTGTTTGGCATTGGCAATGAGTATCAAGGTACTCCAGAACCACATGAAGCTGAAGCTTGGGCCCTTCTCCAAGCGATCAAATGGATGATAGAATTGAATTTTTAGAATGTTATATTTGAAGTTGATTGTAAATCTGTAATTGATATATAACTTACATTGCTACAACACTGGTCCTTCAGATATTCAAAATATGATTTTTAGATCGAGACATTGTCTTAGTAATTTTTCTAACCCAATATAGAGTTTTGTTAGGAGGCAAGGTAAATGCTATAGTTCATAGTTTAGTTAGCGTGCCAAGATTATACGCTAGCAATTATGTTTTTTTTTTTTTTTAATCACCTTTCATCTTGTATTTCTAATTTGATAATGAATAAAATGGTATGATCTTCCTTTCTTTGAAATATTGTTTTCCCCAATGGAGAAAATTTTCATTTCTTACGTAATTTCATTTAAAGCAACCCATAAACAAGCCCCACATAAACAAGCACTAAATATATACTTTTACTAACTCTTAAATAGAATATTCATATGAATTTATTTGATTATTCAAATAAATAATCAAACTTAAATTCATCATTAGAGAACTTTTATTATAATGATAAAATTCAAGCATTTTAAGAAAATATTATAAGAAATACGTCTCAATCAATTTCTAAATAAAAATTAAGCACAGATGGAGAATCTATAAAAAATCTAATAATATTTTTGCCTTTTTTTTTTTTAAAAAAAAGAAGACCAAAACCTTACTTCGTGAAATTATTTAAAATTGTTTGGCTCTTCAATGTGAGAAAAGTACCAAAAAGAAGACAAAAATTATAATAGGCACATTTATTTTAATTAGGCGAATCTAGCTCTCTTAGAGAATTAGAAGCTATCTTTTTAAAAATTGACAAGAGTTGCGCTTTCTTAATAACAAAAATTATTACATTGTTTAATAATTTAACTAATTTTCACAAGTAATTAAGTTCTTTCAATTTTTCTTATTTTAAAAAAAACTCAATTATATATTACCCAGGACAGAAAGGACTCATAAATATATAACTATATCAAATGATATAATAACTTTCCCTCCAAATATATATTATTTCATGCAGACAATAAATTTCTAGATACTTATATCGCAATCTTAAAAAAGTTCTACTAGTTGATAATAAAAATAATCATGATAACTGGATATTATAAAGTTACAAATATTCTATACTTTCTCTTATTTTCATTTACCAATCTTATTAATCACTTATCTATCGTCTTTTCTTATACCTGTCCAGTTGTCTATAATCAAGTAATGTCTTAAAGGATAGACATTTCATACAATTTTGAAATCACACACACACATTTTTATATCTCTTAAAAATCTGTGTAATTATATAAATATTTGATATTTAGAAGATTATGGTATAATATTCTTTAAATAATTAAGGAAGTTAATATAATATATAGACAACGTAATATTTTCTAAATAATTAAATAATTTAGTGTAAAATTTTTAAAAAACACAAACTAGTTATACATTCTCGTAAAAGGTAAAAGCTAAGTGAGTATCAAAATAATTTACTATAGTAACATGTATATATATATATATATATATATATATATTATAAATTCACAATATTTTATTAGATATTTTTTAAATTATATTTTAATCTTATCGTTTTTTTTCTAATTTATTAATATACAATTTGTCAAAATCATTCAATGTTTTTATCAATAAAAAATTTGAAGAAAATAATTCTGATATAAATTTATAAAATTTAAAATTATATTATATTTCAATATTAAAAATTTATCATAAATATTGTCCCACTGGTTAAAAGTTGTAGACATGGGAAGTTATCATTTTTTTAACTACAAAAGAGGATGGTAAAGAGCACAAAACTAAAGTAACGTGTCCCGTTACCACACCGTGGTAGGTCCCATCTCTTGAGACACCTGTAACGTAACTGTCATTGGTGGCTTATTTCTAATTCCAAGTTCTACAAACTAGCAATACCAACTCCTACCTTGTTCACTCTCACGCGCCTCTCGTGAAACAGTGAAACACAAATCACGCATGAACCCCAACACTTAGGTTCGGCCTATATGCGCGCTAAAATAACACTAAACTAGATAATAATCATGTACACTACACAACACCATCCAGCTAGGGAAAAGAAAAATAGATTCGAGGAAAATTTACGCGAGACGAGACCCACCACACCAACAACTAGCGTCTTTGTGTCTTGTTTGTACCATTTCCACTCCACACACACACTCTCTTTATCCCAATTTGTCGCACTTTTTACTCTTACTGTTTCTTCTCTCTTCTAACTTGAAAACCAATAATGCTAATTATCATTACCAATCATCACCATAATAAAAGTTGGTTCCAAAATAATGTCCTCTTCGCTTTTGTTAATGAAGGGCATCCCATCGCCATCGCTTCCAAGGCAAGGCAATAACCTATTCTAACTTCTAACTTCTAACCTCTCTCTCTCTCTCTCTCTCTCTCTTTCTCTCTCTCATTCTCCATGAAGATGATGTCCTATTTTCCCTTGACTCACTAAACTCGCTCACTCACTCTGACTCGCTCGAATTACCTCACTCGCACTTTACTTTCTCTTTTGGATCTGTTGCTTCGCTTCCAACGCGATCTCTTCTTTTACTCCACAATGCGCCTCTGATTATTCCTTCCTTTCAGGTCAATATTCCATTCTTATCTTACTTTTTTCTTTCTTTTTCTTATGTATTCACGCATTGACCCAAGCTATTCACCTTTTTCGTACCTTTTTTTCCCTCGCATTATTGTTCTCTTGTTAACTGTGTACTACATGTAGGTTTGGTTTGGATTTTTAATAGGTTCACTCAGTCATGGATTATTGACGTTTTCTTCTTAATTTCACTGTTAGTCAAACGATTTTCAGGAATTTGCGTTTAATGTTGAATTGAGATGATGTTGTTGAACCTTGTTGTTTTCTTCTTTTTTGTTTGCTGTTAGTTCGACGAATTTCGAGGAATTTGTGCATAATGCTGAGTTGAGAATTGAGATGGCGCTGTTCAACCTTTACTGTTTTCTTCTTTTTTGCTTTATGTCAGTTCGATGAATTTTGAGGAATTTGCGTTAGTTACGGAATTGAGGATTGAGACGATGCTGTTGAACCTTATTGTTTTCTTGTTTCTTATTTTCTGTTAGTTGGATGAATTTTGCGGAATTCGCGTTTAATGCTGCATTGAGGATTGAGATGATGATGATATTGAACCTTACTGTTTTCATCTTTTTTATTTTCTGTTAGTTCAATGAATTTTAGGAATTTGTGTCGAATGCTGAATTGAGATTCGGATGATGCTGTTGAACCTTGTTTATTGTGTTGATTTTGTTGAAGGTTTGAGTAGAAGTGCCAATGGCATCAAAGCAAGGTGCAAGATCGAGAAGGTTTGGATTGAGTGGCTCAAAAGGTGTGAATTCACCTTCGTCTTCCACCACATCATCTTCTAAACAGTTTCAGGAGACATCGGTGGATGGTCTTAGCTCACCGGTGTCTTCGTCAACTCGAAGTAAGCTGCAGCATTTTAATCCGGAAGCTGCAGCCGCACCTTTGAATGCGCCAAGAGCAAAAGAGAATGTCACAGTGACGGTCCGATTTCGGCCTCTGAAGTAAGTTTTGCCTTTTCTGAATTGTGTATCGTTGTTGTGACTGTGTTATTCAGATTCCTGTTAATTTGATTGAGGTCTCTGTATTGGACAGTCCAAGGGAAATTCGTCAAGGAGAGGAGATTGCTTGGTATGCAGATGGAGAAACTATAGTGCGAAATGAGTATAATCCATCCATAGCATATGCATACGGTATAATATGCAAAACTGGTATTTATGGATAGGAATTTTGTTCTTTGCATATTTGTTCATTTGGTATTGAGGATGAAGCATATATTATGAGTATGGTGCTTTTGAGGTCAAATGAATTACACTATATGCTTGTTCTACATTCTTAGGCACATTGAAGTGTAGAATTAAATTTTTTCTGTGTTTATTTTTAAAAGTGAAATCTCATGATGATAATGGAATGATATTCTCATTGTGGTACAATTGATGAAACAAAATTGAATTATTTTTTTTGGAGGGGGGCATATGGGTTTGGTGGAAGAAACTTTTGTTAGAAGGGATCCTCCTAAGACAGAACTAAGTCATAAAAAAGAAACTTAGCAATATAAATCCAGGATAGATCTCCAATCCCTGTGTAAATCTATGAAGAAATCCATGTTCTGATCACTCAAGAGGAGCCAACTAAAAAAAAACGTCCCAAAGTGCAACTTAGGAAAGATACTTCTTTTATGAATCTGAGCTGCCCTCCCTAACCAAAGTACAATAAGTATAGCTCTCTGCCAAATGACTTTTCCTTTCTTGCAACTGCTGAAAGCCTGAAACCTCTGAAATTAATCATCAGAAAGTGTTCCAAGTATTGAGATTCAATCAAGGGATCACCATATAGTTCTAAAGCAAGAATCCCTGTAAATGTAGCCGCTCAACAATGTAGAAACAAATGTGCAACTGTTCCTGAATTCAAACTATAGGTGAATAACCATTAAGTATATTGGCCTGCAGTGCTGTATACCATAATTAATCTTGTTGAGACAGCTGTGCAAATGAAAGATAAAAATTTCTGTGTTTGGAGAATGAATGAGAAATTGGGAGGATAGGAAAGAAAAACTTCTGTTTGGAAGTATCTGGGTCTCACAGAATCCAAGAGAAATGGGAAATCAAAGAAATGTTGGAGCCTTAATTATTGTCAAAATCGAGGATGGGGGATTGAAAAGCAGGAAAAGCTTCTGAAGAAAAATACCCCCTACCCACACAAAGTCCCATAATTAAATGTGTTCCTTGTTACCTACTTTTAAGGGTGATAGTGGTCCAAACAAAATGAGAAATATTCAGAATGAATTTCCAATGACTTATGTAGTGATGATTTCGGGATTATCAATTTGGAAACATTTTAATGTACACCGTACTTGCTCTTTATAACCACATGCTACCATAAATCAAAGCAGTACTATTGGACATTAAATTATTTAGAATCTCCCTTTACGGGCATACAACAGATATCCTAGATAACAAAATGATCCTTTTATATCTCCTACATCTGATTAAAGAAATATCTTGAAATCTTCTTCGTCCATGACTAATCCCTGTTGAATTTAGAGGGTGAGGAAGAGAGAGAAAACAATCTAGAGGGAACTTAGAGAATGGAAATGCTTTCTTATTGAAGAGAATGTAGTACATAGGTTCTGCATATAATCTATATGTAGACTATTGATAGACTTAATGGAGACTATTCCCTATGCAACTTCCTAGACACTATACCCTTGAACATTAAATGCATTTTAGCATGTTATACCTGCACCAAAAATTTCTAACAATCCACACTAGAATTCTATTAAGGACAGAGCTAGACAAACAAGCCAGAAGAATCAGCATTATCTGACCTTCTAATGGAAAAAAAAATGTGCTTCCAGGTATCCCATTTTTACAGATATTTTGGATCACGGGGCCCCGCAAAAAGTGACCGAGAATCTTACCATAGGATACCATACAGTGGAAATAACATTTGATAACTTGTCATCCAACCAATTAGCAAAATAATTCAGAATCTAGTTCTCTATATTAATTCTGGCCAACATGTTATGTATTATGTTAATTTTAAAGGGAAGTACAAAAACAATTACAATTTAACTGTGTTGTACCGAGTAAATGGATTAATATTTTCTCCTACTGTTAATGACATAGGTAGAGTAATGATTTTCAAAGAAGAGTGATGATATTCACCTAGATGTCATGACATGATCCTATTTAAGATATTTTTTTTTTCAAATGGTACATTTATGGTAAATCAAATCTGTTATCATGTACATTTCATTCTCAATAAATTGTCCCCTTATCTCTCATTTACCAATGGTGAGCATTGAATTTAGATTTCTTTTATTTGTTTCTAGATCGCGTCTTTGGTCCCACAACCACAACTCGTCAGGTCTATGATGTTGCTGCTCAGCATGTTGTTAGTGGTGCTATGGAAGGCATTAATGGTAACTATCAGAATGAACTTACTACTTACCACATATTCAGCATGGTAAAAGTACAAAATCTAAGCTTTCTTGGATCAACTCATCCTTTTATTATCCTTGCTATAATACAGATATCATTTTGGATGTTTGATTAGATTTGAAATAATACTGAATCTTAGTCATTTGATGTGGCTGATCAGCTCTTGGCTGGATACTGATGCTCTTTTAAAATTGAAGTTGTTATTACTTATTTTGACTTTGGTAGATGCATTAAAAAATTTAATAGCAATGCATTTTCATTCAAAGATATCCGATTTTACTTGTTGAACATGACAAAATCAGATATAATTCTGCAACAATAGTATTGAAGACCATTTAGAAAAATTTCTAAGGGACTGCAATGCCATCTGTACAATTTTGATCCTTCTCAAATCATGGCTTTCTTGATCACTCATCTCATAAGATAAAATAAGATTGCAAACCATGTTTGCGTAGGTCGGTAGTCAGGTCATGAGGGTTGAGATTTGACATCATAGCAATCAGTTACATTTTGTTGTCATCTTTGCATGCAACAAAGTAAACAGTAGGGTCAAATCTTGGCAGAATTCATGATAAAGGAAACTGAAGTAACTTGATAATTCAGACCCTGGAAATTTTTGTGACTCTCATCACATTTCTCATATGGGTTGTAGTTTTGCAATTTCCTTGGTGTAGAAACCTATTCATTTTTTACTCTTGTTTCTTCTAGAAATTGATCATTGCGATTAAAAGTCATGGTATATGGATATGTAACATCTAGATTGTTTTTTCACTTGCATATCATGTGACTCCTCTTTGGTTTTCATACAGGTACGGTATTTGCGTATGGGGTAACAAGCAGTGGGAAGACTCATACAATGCATGTGAGATCACACTTATTTCCTGCCTACATCTTGTTGAGCTGCATGTTTATGTTAAATTTACATATTTATATTTTTTTGTGTGGTCTTTTAATGTCATGATACTTGAGGTTATTAAATCACACTTAATTCACAGAGAAATTGGTGACCATTGTGATACTTTCCATTTTTTATTCTGATATATTATTGATGGGTTGGTAACTTAAGGTTGTTTCTCTTCGTTGAGTTTCATAGATTTTCTGGACATAGCGTCCTGTGATGAACTATCTCAACAGACTGTCAACGATATTTGGTTTTACTATGAAGTACATAAAATTACAGGATAACATAAACTTTTCTGATCATTAGAATTCAATTTACTTAAAAAAACTGTTCATGCTAATAGCTCATCAATAGTACTGTAAGATATGTCTAGCCACCAAACAGTAAGCCACATGTTGATCTTGTATGCATTTGTACAATATGGACCCACACATAATAATTGCACAGTTGCACTGTACCGTCTCTCTTTCTTTTTTGTTTATTTTCAACGTGCAGAGCAAGGGTTTGACATCTAGTTCTAGTTTAAACTTGTTAAAACTTGCTAGCGGATACAGGATATGTCATAACTTCAAAGACTCCATCCCTTTCTCTTTCATGCTAGCCTCTATTCTACTATTTGTTTTGTTCGAAACTCCTGGTAGTCTTGCATTGTCAAGGTTGATTTGATGGTACCAAGTTTGAATTGCTCATAAGTTCATATTTTCAGGGTGATCAAAGATCTCCTGGAATCATACCCCTTGCTGTGAAGGATGCTTTTAGCATTATCCAAGAGGTATGTCAAAGGCCACCCTCTTTGTTACACTTTTTATTATAGGAATTACATGTCTGTTTTTTCTGTGTATCAGACTCCAAACCGGGAGTTTCTCCTTCGAGTTTCATATTTGGAAATCTACAATGAGGTGGGATTTCCTGCTATCTACTTTGTTTCTTGTGCTTCTATGTATGTTAATGCGGAATTTGTTTTCCATAGACAGCTATTTGCTTGAAAAGAAATTTGCTTAATGCTGCTTTGTTCCTCAGATTGTTATTCTCAAAGCTTCCTTTTTATTTTAGGTTGTTAATGACTTATTAAATCCAGCAGGACAGAACTTAAGAATCAGAGAGGATGCTCAGGTACTGATCATAGCTTTTCTTATCTTTTTTCTTATATATTTATCACTCTCTTTCTACACACACACACACAAATATATATATATATATATATATATATATATATATATATATATATATATGAGAAATGAAAATGTAAATTATTTCTCAACTTATAACTGTACATACAAAATAATATTATAAACAGGAAGAAATAAATGCTAATCTAGAGATTTTAAGCTGCAATTCTTTGCATAATCATAGTACGAGGGAAGTTAGGAAAATTAATCCTATTAAAATGATTATGGAAATATTCTACACTTAATTACATGTAACAAAACTCCTTCAAGTTGGTGAATAGATATCTATCATTTCCAACTTGCTAATATATCTTGAAAGCGTTTCATGGTAGTCCCTTGGGTAGTACATTTCCAAGGCAATTGAGCCAAGTAACCATTTGATGCATAAAAGCAAACTTTGGTATATAGATGATGATTCACTTCAGCTTCTTTCATGAGTGATTATTAATTATTAACAATTCTTGGATTTTACTGTTTTAAACATCAGTGTGATGGATTTTAGAGAAATCAATCCTTTTTCGTCAAACCTTGCGAAAGCTAAAATTTAAATCTAGAGACAAAATGGTCTTTTTTATGTTTTGGATAATAAACAACTAAATTGTTTGTCAGATGCTGTGTTCCAAACACTTTTAAATGGCCACGGCACCTGTATATTGATCGTTAAACTCTTGTTCTCTCTTTGTGTAGAGTGTATAATACAATCGAAGCCATTCGCACGTTAACATTAGTCAGACATATAGTGTTGTAATACTTATTCAAAGTTCTTTAAACTAAAGTATTTTAAAGGAGGCCTGCATCGTTTATATATTAATTCATATGTAGGGCACCTATGTAGAGGGAATAAAGGAAGAAGTTGTGCTCTCCCCTGCTCATGCACTGTCCCTTATTGCTGCTGGAGAAGGTAAAAGTTCCATCTAGGTTTATTTTCTTGTGGATTATTCTAGTGTACTAGTTTGTGTACCATAATAATGTGAGCTGTTATGTTTTTTTGCTTGTGTATTTTGTAACTAGTTAATGATGTTTATTTTCTTTTAATATTGGATATTTATTTAAAGAGTGAGGGAGAAAACAAACTATCCCACTTATCTCCTTAATATTTATTTATTTTTGTCTACTTTCTTCTGGGAAATAGGTTGTGCTTATGCATTAAATACTGGCTATATTAATATAGTATTGTCGAAGAGTAGTTTTGTTAGGATATTAGGATAAGAGAGTTAGTTAGGACAGTTAGGATATTAGTTAATGAGTTGGAGGGGTTTATTAGATATAAATAGGGGAAGAAAGATACAAGGAAGGGGAGACTTAATCATTTTGTAAATTGAGCTTTAGCTCTTCGTGAAAGGAGAAGTCCTTTGTGAAGGGGAAACCCTTGGTGGAATGCTTTCTCTCCTATTTTCTTTGTTCTTTTTATCCTATTCAATTCTCTCTTCTCTATCTCCTTTCAACCGTTGGTCCCTAGCAAATTGGTTCGACCTGCTGGATCTTGATCGCAATGGAGAATAGAATGATAATGGTGGAAAGGACAACCAACGAGTTGAAGAAAGAGGTCGCTTACATCAAGGCACACATGCCAGATCTTAAGCAACTCAAAGATCTGGCTATGGAGTGTTTGAACAAGAAGGAGAAAGAAGTTTCTGAGGGCGAAGGAGAGACATCTGTTAACAATAAAGGGGGGTCGAATGAGAAAAAAGATGACAATGATCAAGAAGAGGTGTTATCGCGTTCTTGGTAGGAAAGAATACCCAATTCTTGTAGACTGCACTATCATTCTTGCAAGGTCACCATTTCAGAGCTGAAAGAGGAACCAGAAAAAGGTCCAGAAATCATTCTTGAAGTGAAAGGGGATGAGGAAAGGATGGGAGCACAACCGTCTAAAATCGAGATTAAGAAAAAGGTTGACGGACTTAAAGAGAACGTGGAACCCATCATAGAGGAGCTGGATATTGATGATCTAGGTTCAGATAAAGTTGTTGAGGCAGAGAAGAGGATTGGGATCATGGAGGAAATTAAAGGACGAGATGCAGAAATTGCCCACTGTTTTGAAAATCCAGATTTAGCTAAGGTAACAATTGAGGAACTGCAGAAAGATCTTGTTACCATGAGCCAAAGATATCCACCATCAAGGCTCTGTCTTGGTGTCAACATAAGCATGGAGATGGGGAAAGACCCATGTACAACTTGGGTCTTAAGCAACTGGGTTAACCTATCATTTCCAGCATTAAAATTGTTGAAGACAAATCTCTGTACAACACTAGTTGGATCAAACTACGCCATGGGTATTGCAAAACTTGGTCATATGAGGTACTCACTGATGAATGCCTTGAAACAAGATGTGGCGGACAAATTATGGGTTTTAGAAAATCTGGTCAACTTGTCAATGCAGTTAAAGCAGTGGGGACGAAATATTGAAACAGTATCAATGGAGAATGAAATTATACAGAATCCAGCTCTCCCTTCACCACCACCAAAGCCACCTGATGCAAGCAGCAAAGGTGGAGGCCAGGGTTTTTTTTTTTTTTTTTTTTTTTTTTTTTTTTTTTTTTTTTTTTTTCTAACAGTTGAACAGCCATGGGTGCTGTTATGTTCCAGTAATTGGAAAAAAAAAAAACTTAAGTAAATGTGTTACTATTTTCCATTGTCAGATTTCAACCTTGAGGACAAGGTTGTTTTGTAGGTGGGGTGTAGTGTTAGGATATTAGGATAAGGGAGTTAGTTAGGACAGTTAGGATATTAGTTAATGAGTTGGAGGGGTTGATTAGATATAAATAGGGGAAGAAGGATAGAAGGAAGGGGAGACTTACTCATTTTGTAAATTGAGCTTTAGCTCTTTGTGAAAGGAGAAATCCTTTGTGAAGGGGAAACCCTTGGTGGAGCTCTTTCTCTCCTATTTTCTTTGTTCTTTTTATCCTATTCAATAAAATTCTCTCTTCTCTATCTCCTTTCAACTGCTGGTCCCTTACAAGTTTCATATAATGTTTATGGACTATTAATTTAAAACCACAAAAACTAAATAAAACTGTTTACTGGTCCTGTGAATGATGATAGGATTCGGGCTCTTCTACAATTCTACTAGATGCTCTACATTTTTGTTATTAATGTGTCCCTTTCTTTATTCTTAACAAAATTTTGATTTGATAACAGAGCACAGACATGTTGGGTCAACAAACTTTAACCTACTCAGTAGCAGGAGCCATACGATATTTACCTTGGTGGGTTACACTATCTTAAAGGAAGAATCATATTGCTTTAATTGTTTAATAATACACTTCTTAATATTAAGTACTAATTATATTGATGTTAATAGTTAATTTGTTACAACTACTTTAAAGAACTTAAATGTAATTTAAGCACATCTAGATGTAGCTATGCAGTTGGTAATTTATCCTGGAACAAATAAATGAATTAACATTGAGAAACTATTGAATAAAAACACTGACCATCATCCTGCCCAAAACTTCTTGATGAGATTTCCCTGTATTATTGTTTTTTATTTCAAATAAGAAGGACCTGCTAGGGTGGGGGTAGTTATTAAAAGTTTAAAACTGTGTCCGTAATATTTAGCTAGATCATCAATGATAACAACTTGGCCATGAACAGTTCAGGAACAAGAAAATGGAACATCAATATAACCTATTTCTTTCAATTGCTTTTTTTATGTATGATATTCTTTTATTCTATTAAATTTCATACCATTTTGTAACAGACTATAGAGAGTAGTCCATGTGGTGAAAATAGTGAAGGAGAAGCAGTGACGCTGTCACAACTGGTAACTACCTTAAATATTTTGGTTGAATTTCATTTTCTTTAACATGGATAATTATTTCATGTTCTTGTTTTATATTTTTCTTTTGTTTCTTACTTTTTTTTTAATATTTTACTTATACTTGCAGAATCTCATCGATCTAGCAGGTTCTGAGAGCTCAAAAGCTGAAACAACTGGCATGAGAAGGAGAGAAGGATCTTATATCAATAAAAGTCTGCTAACTCTTGGAACTGTGAGGTCTCAAACCTTTTCTTCTTGTTGTATGTTAGGCACCATTATAATTTTAAACTGTTTATGTCTTCCCTCACAACTCAAACCTTTATGAACATTTGATCCATTTTTCAATCTTTGTTGCCCCCATTCTTTCATTTAGAAGTTATATTTCAGCAGAGGTGGGGTGGGCCTATGCATTTTCCAAGCTTCAACATAGGATTTTTATGTGAGGAAGCCATTAGTTATGAAACCAGTCATGAGCTTTAACCCAATAGCTTAAAGTTTTGGTAAAATCGGTGCATAACGGACCGAGATGCCACCCCTATTGACAGTGTGCATAGGAATTCAGGACCCGGTGTGGGGAGGGTATGGGTAGGTTGAAGTTCAAGTGATGTATGCCATGCAAGAGCGAGAAATACTCCCACACGGTTGTAACAAGTATACCACAGTCGTCAAGTAATAAGTATAAAAATCAGAGTTCTCATTCTCACGAGGACAGTTAGATCAAATTGTGTTAAGTATAATACTAGTGTGAGTTGGGTTTGAATAATGACTAAAGTAACCTAATTATAAAATTTGGGATTTAATTCAAATTAATAAAAGCGATTGGGATTCTGATTTCACCACTACTTATCCTAATATCCGTCCTTTATTATTCAATTTACTTAATTGGATGAAATAGATTCCTACCCTCGTATTCATCCCCTCTTAGAATCAAATACGCCTCCTAAGATCTACCCAATTAATCAATCTCTTAAAATTAAACTAAGTCAATGAGGGTTTAAATTTTGTGAATCTTAGATAACTGTGAGGTTATGGTTTAACACCACCTTCTATCCCTATCTCTAAGTATAACTAAGTGACGGTTATTTCCCAGTACCACCTAAGTTTCTTCTCTCAAAGTTCCCTTAGGTTTAGATTCAATTCATTAGTGGCCAATTAATGAAAAACATTAAGATTAGAAGAAAGAACTCTCAGTCATATAAACTGAATAACATCAGGATTTTTATTAGAATAAAATAGGATTACATAGTTTCCCCAGTCAAATAGGGATTTAGTTCATGATAGATAGGGAGTTCATGATTAAAGAATTATGAGAGAGAGAAAAGTACATAGAAGATAGGCTTCCGGGACGAGGGGTTGGTGATCAATGTCTTCCAGTTGGCTTCTCTCTCTTTGCAGACTCTCTCTCCCTTCTTCCTCTCTCTAAAACTTTGTCTTCGATAGCTAAAAACATGAATGAAACTCCCTTGGGTTTCCCTTTTTATAAATGAAACTTCTTCTTTAGGCTTAGCTAAAAACATGAATGAAACTCCCTTGGGTTTCCCTTTTTATAAATGAAACTTCTTTGGGCTTCCCTTGTATAAGATGAGATTTTGGGCTCAAAATCCTCTAAAGTCTCTTCTCACCAAGATGGACTGCTATCTCCCGTGAGATATTTCTAATACATCAATTCACTCAAATTTCTTCATTATTAGGCGCTGAAATACTTGAACAAACACATCAAGGTACCCTGGAAGCAACAACACTATAGTTCACTCAAAATGAATTAATTCCTATCGAAATTATTCTAGTTTGAAAGAAACTAATACAAAAAGTCATACACAAATAACTCTCATTGGAGAGTTATCATCAAGCAAAGAGGACTATAGGGTGGTGGATATGGTGCACTTGACTTGAGTTATGGCTGTAGCTGTTAGGTCTTAAACTTGTTTTTAGTCAACCCTGCCAGATTGTGTTTGTTCTATTTGCCAGTACAGATGTCTGTTTCTCTTCATATACTTCTACATGATCATCTTGCAGCAAATTAGTTGCAAAATTTTAATTTTTATTTCATGTCTTTTCACCTTTTGCTGTCAAATAGGTTTGGATAGCCCTGCACCTGCTTGTCCTAAAGGCATAAATTTATGATGACAAATTTCATATAAATTTAGAAACCCTTGAAAACTATTTACTACAAGGATTAAACTGATTAACACCATAGTTATCCATTAAAAGTTGTTTGAAATTGTTGAAAATCACAATACAATATTCTGATTCTATAACAATAGCAGTTTATTGGCACATTATCTTTGATTTAGATGAAATAGGATATCCTGTATTTGTGTACAATTAATATAATTAGTCTATATAACAAAAGAATATACAAATCCCTAATCCAGAATGTTACTTAATTCAGAGAATGACCAAATGAATGCTTAATCTTCTAATTGTATTAAAATTGTTCATTTTGCACCATTTCAATAATGTGTGACAGTCTTCCATTTTCCTCAAAGTTTTGAAAAATTTTAAAGAATGTTCAATTTCTTTTAGAATAAAATAAGCTTCGAAAAGAGATACTAAAGTAAAAAGAGAAAATATATATTTTTTTTCTTTCTGTGAAAATAAATGAAGTGGACAAATAAAGCAGTGTAATGTATTTGGAAAGAAGGGAAAATGAAGACAACTGCATTTTACTTCTGCAGAATATATTTGCATTGATAGTTGATATTGTTCATAGCTAAAAGTATTGAATTCAAACATGATAAATTTTTCTCTAGATTGCATGGACTTATTCATAATTCTTCACTCTCAATGAGAAACATTGTGGGCTTTATCCTTAGTTAAATACAATAGATCCTTTTGTTCCATAGTATCAATCCCTTTGTTTACTCCATTGACTTTTAGTTATAATCTAAGCTTTGGCCTTCTATTTCTTTTGAGTTTTCTCTTGGGATGTTTGTGGCACAATGTTCACTTTGCCTTTAGAATGTTTGCAGTTCTTCATCACGAGATGTTTAGCAACCAGTTCCACTGTTATTGGTAGAATTACAGTATGTTGATGTGCAGTAGTTTTCATGCAGAGTTAATTCACTGAAAGGCTGTTATATTCAATGAATGTGTTTATGCCTAGTGTTTGGAATTGTAATTATCATTGTAACACAGGTTATTTCAAAATTGACTGAAGATAAAGCTAGTCACATACCTTACAGAGATTCCAAATTGACTAGAGTACTTCAGTCATCACTCAGTGGTCATGGACGTGTTTCTGTAAGACTTCCCTTGTGTGGATATTTGCTCTTATATGCATTTTTATTTTTTTTTTGTAAAAGTAGATTTCATTATACATATCTGTGGTAGAAATGCTTAAATATAAATCAGCAATTCTAATGAATTATTATCATTTCAAATACAGCTTATTTGCACAGTAACCCCTTCATCAAGTAGCACTGAGGAGACGCATAATACATTGAAGTTTGCTCACCGGGCAAAGTACATTGAAATACGAGCAGCACAAAACAAGGTAAGTTAAATTTGATGACTTGTTTGGGTGAATTTGAATTTTATTCCTACCAAATGACAGAGTACAATCTGCTCACAATACAAAGTACAGGAATTACTTTAAGAAGTTCTGCTGTTTTTCTTTTCTGGAACCCCTTTTCTTATAGATGATCTCGTCCTTCTTTTCCCTCTTATTATCTTATTTGAAAACATTAAATTAAACCTGCAGATAATTGATGAGAAGTCACTTATCAAGAAATACCAACAAGAGATTCAATCCTTAAAGGAAGAATTGGATCAATTAAAGAGAGGTATTGTCACAGTTCAACCAAAAGATCTTGGAGATGATGACATTGAGCGCCTAAAACAGAAGGTAGGTAATGTTATACATATATATGTGTCTCTGTGCGTAATGCATTTCTCTGTTTTCCCAGAAATTGAGTGTAAATAGGGGTTTGCTTCAGTATGCCCTTCACAGTAGGGAGCGCTGAACTGCTTTTTTAAAATTATATATTGATTAATAAAAAATTGAAGCAGAGTAATAAAAGTTACAAACTGGGTGATAGAAGTTACAAACAGAACAATAAAAGTATATTGCTTCTATTACTTTATTCTGTAAATTTGATATGGACTCTATATTTTTAGAAAAACTAGTATAGTACCCTTAGTTTTGGTGGGCGTGTCTAAGTGAAGCCTGCATAAATATCAAAGGAAAACAATTACTTCATTTTTTTTTAAAATTCTAAAAGGCATCATGTATGGATTTGGAAATGAGTTCACTTAATTATTGCGAAGAAAATTTGCTGCCCATTGAGTTCATTGGTAGTCTGCAATTAGCATTCTGATTTTGAATGGTTCTCAACTGTTTTGATCATTTAAAGTTAGAAGACGGTCAAGTTAAGTTGCAATCCAGACTGGAACAAGAAGAAGAAGCTAAAGCTGCTTTGTTAGGAAGAATTCAACGGTTGACAAAGTTGATTTTGGTCTCCACAAAGGCATCACCATCATCAAGATTTTCTAACAAGCCTGGTCCTCGTAGAAGACATTCCTTTGGGGAAGAAGAGGTATTCTCATGTTTGATCAACTTTCTCCCCTTTTCTTCGAAATACCAGGATTTTAGATTTCTCTTAATTGCTTCATTTTTTAATTTTCAATTATGTTTGCAGCTGGCATACCTTCCATACAAAAGACGGGATTTAATCTTAGACGAGGAAAATATTGATTTGTATGTTAATCTGGAGGGAAATGCTTCACCAGCTGAAGATTCGTTCAAGGGAGAGAAAAAGATGAAGAAACATGGACTACTGAATTGGTTGAAATTACGCGTAAGTTATCCATTACTCTGTTGTTCATTGTTCATAGGAGGGAGTTTCATAACATGAATGAAATTTTTCGAAGCTTGCATCTATAGATTGAGGTTTGATTTGGATTCTTTTGCTTCCATTTTCTATAAACCTATTGGAGTTATGTGACTGATTCTCTTATTTGTTTTCTGTTACACCCATTTTTTACCCCTCAACATATTCTAGCAATTAAGAACATAAAATACACTATTATCCCTTGTATTTGAAATAATGTATCAAACATTCAAACTGGTTTAGCAATGTTTTTTATGTATTCATTGGTATTATTCCTTTATTTTTATTGAAGCTTTAGAAGAGCTAATTACCCCTAATCCCCAAAAGCTTAAGCTGTTAGGTATAGGAACCTAAATTGTTTTATATTACATTTACAATTCTAAAAATTAGAATGCATTCTGTTTCTTTTGTAGCAATTCTTTTGATTTTGTTATAGGTAATACTTGACACTGGAGAATTTAGATTTTTAACCATCATTCCAAAACTTATTTGATTGCATTTTACTACACAAACTCGTGCTTTCTCTGGGCCACGCGTGTCATGCTGGGTTATACTTTTTGCAATTATATAATCACCATTTAGCTTAAGTATTTTCATCCATGCTGGGATGTGCTTCTTATATAACGCAAGTTGTATAATGGATCTTTCCATTTTCGGTTCTTGTTGCAAGTTGAATATCTATTTGTTTAAGCTAGTGTTTTTCACTACTTTTATCAGAAACGAGATAGTGCCTTGACAGGCACAAGTGATAAATCCAGTGGAGCAAAATCTACTAGCATACCTTCTACACCTCAAGCAGAAAGTGGTAATCATGTGGAGTCCAGACTTTCTCATTCTCAACATGCAGAAAGCTCTCCCTCTGCTGAGCTTGCATCAGAGGCAAGAGAGGATAAATATATTCATGAGGATAATTTATTAGGACAGGAGACTCCTTTGGTACGTAACTAACTTTCCCTTTTGTTTCTTACTGTAGCTTTGGTGAAAAATGCAAATTTCTAGCATTTGGAAAAGTTCATATTCACTCTAGTATTTAACAGGACAAAAAACTAGACAGTGGATGTGTTTTTCCAAAAACTTGAAGCAATTTTCATGCCAAAAACATCACTTTAATGCTTTGCAAAGCACCACAGAAAAACCTCTACTGTGCTAGTACTGCATATAATTTTTAGTCTCTAGTGTTGCCCTCAAGTGCAGTTTACTGAATAAATGTCCTTGTCTAACCAGAAAAGTTTCTCCTGGTGTCCAACACTGTTTATTGATTTGTGGTTAGTTTTACCTTTTGTTTTCAAATATTACACTAGTTTTTCATCTGTTGATCATTTTACTTCTCTGTTAAAGAGTTAGAATTCAAGCCTAAAATAGTAGCTAAGGGTTACCTTCAGTTTGAGAAGTATCTACAATTTGGTGTTATTTGTGGGAATATATATATATATATATATATATATAAATTGAAATTAAAAATATGGTGGATATGTGGTTGTTATGTTCTTGGCAAAGATGTGTAATGGCTATATATCATGAGGACTCTATATTTTTACCTTATTAGTTGTCACTTTTGTTTTTAATTTCAAGACAAGCATCAAATCAGTTGATCAAATGGATCTTCTGAGGGAGCAGCAGAAAATTTTATCTGAAGAAGTGGCACTTCATTCAAGTGCTTTAAAGAGGCTGTCTGATGAAGCAACAAGAAATCCTCAGAATGGTCAGATTCATGTAGGTTACTAACTCCTTTTTAGTCTATATCGATATAGTTGTGTTTATTTGAGTGATTAGAATTATCACTCTGAATATTATGGCTGAGAGTTTTGTTTAATTCATACCAAGGTGGAGATGAAAAGGTTGAAAGATGAAATTATGGCAAAGAGTGAACAAATAGATTTGCTGGAGAAGCAAATTTCTAATTCTTTCGTTGCTTCAGATAAGACAGAACAGTCAGGAGCATTGCAGGTATGTTCAGTAGGCAACATTATTGCTTTGTTTCTTTTTCTGTAGTCCAACCTAATACTAGTTGTTTTGTACAGCAGACTGTTGCTGAGCTGATTGCACAATTAAATGAGAAATCCTTCGAACTTGAGGTGACAATTATTTACATCTTGCTTATATTTTCCAACACATCTTTACCTTAGACAGAGAGTCCAGATGCACTCAGTAGTCTTTTTTTGGAACATATGGGAGGTTAAAACCGTTTTATTAATTCATAGATACAATTTTACTGTAGTACTTTACAGTTAGAACAAAAGATATACTGGTACTGTTTGGATAAACTTGTTCGTGATCATTTTTAGTAGAAGAAAATAAGAAGGTAAAATGAATTAAGTTTCTCCTATAAGTTAAAATGAATATCTTCTTACCTTTTTCCCTTAAAAGTGCTAATGGAGAACATTATCCATATATGACCATTGTAGTTACATCAATAATTTGATATAATTAATATTTTTAAAGCCATGCTTCTGATCATGGAAGACAGGAGTAATGTTCTTATATGATTATGTATCATTAAGATTTCAACTGCTAAAATTGCTACTAGTGCATGGACACGTGGCCTTGATGAGAGATGTTTTTTGACGAGCCAGGCATTAAGTAATGCACATTATTGTGTTAATTCAGGTCAAAGCTGCAGATAACCGTGTAATTCAAGAACAGCTTAATCAAAAGGTGAAATATCTTAAACTTTTAATGAAATTCTTATTCTTTTTTTCATGTTCTTGGCTAAGAAAGTAATGGCATTTTCAGATTTGTGAATGTGAAAGCCAGCAAGAAACAATTGCCTCTCTGAAACAGCAACTTGCAGATGCGCTGGAGTTGAGAAATTTCAGCCCTGTAGTTAATCATTCACAGAATTTCTCTGTAAACAAAGACTATAGTGGTGAACTCCTTGACAAGGGGAATGCGATAAACAATACCAATGAAGGGATTCATTTGCAAGTGCAGGTATATTTTTTTACCTCGTGCAGTCTTTGTTGGATGCTATTGTAGTTCTTAATCTTGCATTTTTATCTAGGGGGAGTGGCTGTGTTTACCTTTCCAGTGTTTTCCCCTAAAAGCTGCCTATAATGTCCTTATGATACAGTACTCATGGCAAAGTACTCAATACTTGCTTTAACTTTATTATCATTTATCACTATGCAAAGATTTGTTGAGTGAGAGCACTATATTATTGTGACTGATGAATGGCAAAGGGAATAAATCTTAACTGTTGGATCTATGACGAATAATGAAGACTAGAAATTACTTTAAATCACAACATGACTCTATGTTCTCATCCTAGGCTACGTGCATGATGATCCCATGGTCAAGATATGTACATAATATAAAACCTCCGCCTGTCTACATTCCCATGCTTGTAAGTTTGAAAAGGTTGGAACCTACTCATGATTCATTATATGCAATTGGGATTCAGCAAAGTACCTGATTTCTTATTTGTTTCTTTGAAGAAAAAACTTGAAAATAACGAGTGTAATCTGAAATTGGTTTATATGTCTAATTCACATTTGGATTTGTTTTCTAAGTGCTTTTAGTTTATGATGGAATCCATTCAAATAATGATTTATGTTTTAAATTTGACGAACTGAGAAGTGAAAACTAATATCTACATTATCCATATAAGACAATAGAAGTCTATTTACTGATTGATTATATATGCAATCTATTGTGCATTTAGTCTAGTTATCATCAAATGGCATATAGTATTTTCTATATCGTCAAGTGTTCATTCCCACTGATCTTGTGTTCTTTATTAGGTAAGTGAAATTGAAGAGCTGAAGCAGAGGGTGGCAGAACTAACAGAATCGAAGGAGCAGTTAGAATTTAGAAATCAGAAACTGGCAGAAGAGAGTGCTTATGCTAAAGGGCTTGCTTCAGCTGCTGCTGTTGAGCTTAAGGCACTGTCAGAAGAAGTTGCGAAACTCATGAACCAGAATGACAGATTAGTAGCTGAGCTAGCCACATCCAAGAATTCACCTGCTGAACGTAGAACTAGTGGCACAGTCCAAAATGGACGAAGGGAAAGTCAAGTTAGACTTAGACGAAATGATCAGGGTGGATCAAACTCCAGTATGAAGAGAGAATTAGCCTTGAGCAAAGAAAGAGAACTTTCATATGAAGCTTCCCTTTTAGAGAAAGATCAGAAAGAGGCCGAGCTTCAAAGAAAGATTGAGGAGTCAAAGCAAAGAGAAGCATACCTAGAAAACGAACTTGCCAACATGTGGGTCCTTGTGGCAAAGCTAAAAAAGTCACAAGGAGCTGAAACTGATGTTTCAGGGTCGACTAGAGAGAGTTTGCAGTTGGATGGTTTTGACGTTTGATGTGATCTTGTAATAGTGGCTTTTGAGTGGTTCCATTATTACAACGTGCTTTCAATAGGAGTGGTTTGAGAGAGAGGTGTGTAAAGATTGTTGTTCTCAGGCAAGTGTGCTATTCTCTTCCCCCACCATCCCCATCCATTTTGGTCCATAGCAAGGGTTCAATTTGTACATGCAAATCATAGTCGCTTGATTCACTTCGCTTCCCTTCTCCTTGCATTCTTACCTCCATTCTTCCAAATGTTGAGCTAATTTGGTCCATTCTTATTTGGTTGGCATCTCTAGAGTAATTGGCTTCAAATTTGCATTAAGAATGAAGTTGCGTTTGTGCCTCTTTAACCTTACTCCTTGCTGTCAATACGAGGACAAACAGATTTTTTATTTATTTATTATTTTAGAGCATATTAAGAATAATGCACCAAGATCACCAACTAAAATTTAAGCCACAAAGCTTCTTTTCATTGCTTCTATAGCTACCATATATTTTGACTTTGCGGATAAAATTTTGTACAACAGGAGACTGTAAAATTGCGTGCCTACTGATAACATTATTTTCAAGCATGAAAATATAACTAGTCCATGAACTTCTAAAATCAATATCACCATCATAATCTATGTCACTAAATTCAATGGCATGACTAATATCTTGTTTTGTTCTTTTTACCAAACACTTAGCCCCTTCCATTATCTAAGAATCCACTTCAAAGTTTGCCGGTGAGCCTCCCTTAAATTAGCCATGTCATCAATTGGATACCTGCATATAATTGACATGTCATCAACGCAAAGAAACAAGCAAATATATGGTTCAATAGAAAGTGTTTTATGATCAACACGACCACATATATATATATATATATATATATATATATATATATATATATATATAAATGAGTTAAATTGTTTACTTTGTTGTTTTGGTGATTGCTTCAAGTTATATAGTGAGTTATTTTCATGATACCTTGAATCCTTGTGATTTATTTATTAGTTTTTATTTTAATTGGTAGTCTCTTGTAACTTCACATGTTTGTTTAAAACATCCTTGAAAATAGTTGGGAAGTCTTCTGTTACTGATTTGATTTGTTTATTTTGATGTGATATAGATGCTATTCTTGATATTGATTGGTTATTTTTTAAGCTTCATCCTTTTCAATTATTTTGATTGAGTTTGATAGTGTGGAAGTAAGTAGGGTAGTACTTTCATGTTTGTCAAACATGTTGTGTCATATTAAGAAAGAAAACTCAAGTATATGTTATATTAGCCAACCTAGAAGTTGTAAGTCAAGTTACTCTTGTTAAGGTGCTTATAACCTGTAAATTCTTTGATATTTTTTCTATGAGACATATTCTTCTTGCTTCCTTAGAGAGAGATAGATTTTGGTATAAACTTAGTGATGGGAATTGCAACTATATTTATGACTCTTTATAGAATGTCTTCGGTAGAATTAACTAAACTTGAGAGTCAAGTAGAGGAGTTCTTAAGTATACAGATTGTTAGACAAAGTATGTCACCTTAGAGATCACCTATGTGATTCGTGAAAAGGAAGGAAAAATGGTTTTACGAGTTTGTATGTAGACTATAGACAATTGAATAAAGTTACCATTAAGAATATAAGTACCTTTTGCCTAAGATAAGTGATTTGATGGAACAGTTGGCAGGAACAATGTGTTTGGCAATGTAGGTTTTAAGAAATGAAGGAAATAGAAAACTGGGAAGAAAACAGAGTTTAGATGATAGGGAAATAATTTTGCAGGATAATTTTATTTGAATGCAAATCTAATTTTAAATACATATATAAATAACTAATGAAAAGATCATGTCCCATGATTCTAGCAGCCATAACTACTAGCTTAGCTAAAAATTTGGGAACAGATTACCCACTAACAACTAATAATATATTGGGTAAAATAACTTGACTTATTCAAACTAAAACAACTCTAAAAGCTTCCACAAAATCTGTAACATCTAAAGGCACATTCTCAACACTCCTCCTTGCCTTGGAGGCTGCAAACTCCTAGCTTCTTCCTTAGACATTCAAACCTACTGAGTGAAAAAGACTTGGTAAATATATCAACAGCTTGATCTTATGTGCAACAATAAATCAGTTTTGCATCTCCATTTTCTTGAACTTATCTTAAGTGAAACAACTTCACTTAAAATGCTTGGTCTTTCCATGAAAAACAGGATTATAAGAAATTGAAATTGCTGCTTGGTTATCAACAAAAACTTTTGTACTTTTATCTTGCTTCATGTCCAAATCTTTTAGAACATTTCTCAACCAGATAGCCTGATCTACAACTGCAATAAATTCAGCTTCTGTTGTTGACTGAGCTATAATCTCTTGCTTCTTGGAACTCCAAGAGAAAACACCTGAACTCATACTGAAACAGTACCCTGAGGTACTCTTCATATCATCCAAGCTACCTGCCCAATCACTGCTAGAAAAGCCAAATAATTTGAAGTCTTGTACTTGGTAGTACTTAACTTCATACTTGACAGTTCCTTTGATGTATCTCATGACTTGTTTTTCTAGCTTCAAGTGCAGCTCACTAGCACAATGCATGAATCTTGATAGCTCACTAACGGGAAATAAAATATCTGGTCTTATGGATGTAAGATACATTAGACATCCAATTAGGCTTCTAAAATATACTTCATCAATTTCATTAGCTCCATCATTCTTGCTGAATTTCTCCTTTTGATTCATAAGAGTGTTAATTATTTTGCATTCTTCCAACTGGAAATTTTTTAGAATCTCCTTTGCATAATTTTCTTGACAGATAAAGATTTCATTCTTCTTTTGAGCTATTTCCATACCCAAAAAATAGATCATAAGACCAAGATCAATCATCTCAAAGACATCCTTCATTTCTTGCTTGAATTTATCAATTTGTGTTGGGTTGCTTCCTGTCACCAAAAGATCATCAACATACAAAGAAATGATTAAAGTATCAGCATCAACATGTTTGACATATAATGTAGCTTTAGATTGACTCTTTTGAAAGCCTAAGCTCAATAAATGATTATTGATTCTACTGTACCATACTCTCAGGGCTTGCTTCTAGCTATATAGGGTCTTTTTCAGCAAATAGACTTTATCTTCTTGTCTTTTAATCACAAAACCTTCTGGTTGCTCAACATGAATCTCTTCTTGCAAACAACCATTGAGAAAAGCTGACTTAACATTCATATGAAACACTTGCCACCCATTTTGTGCAACAATGGCAAGTAGCAACCTTATTGTGTCATGCCTTGCTACTGGAGCAAAGGTATCTGAATAATCAATGCCAAAAATTTGAGAATAGCCCCTTCACAACCAGCCTTGCTTTGCGCTTGTTTAGAGAGCCATATGGATTGAGTTTTGTTCGAAACACCCATTTTACTCCTATAATATTTTTGTCATGAAGTCTTGGAATCAACACCCTGGTTTGATTTCTTTTTATCATAAACATCTCCTTTTCCATTGCAGCTAACCATTTTTCTTCAAAACTAGTTGGTTCACATGCAGCTATATTGCATGCTGCTACATTTCTTCTTTGATAAATGTTGGATAACAACTTTGTGCCTCGAACAGGTGGATCATCAACCGTATCTCCAAGCTCTAGTACAATATTTTGATTATTCATTGAGTCACCCCAACACCATTTTTTGTTCTCTATGAAGTGAACATCTCTGCATATGAGGATTTTTTCAGTTTGAGGCTGAAAAATTTTATACGCTTTAGAAATTGTGCTATAGCTAATAAACACACCATGTTCAACTCTTTTGTTAAACTTATCACGCTTGACCTGAGGTACATATGAGTAGCACAAGCAACCAAATATTTTAAAAAATTCCAGAAAAGGTTTAAAACCAAAACATGCTTCAAAAGGAGTTTGATTTTGTACAACTCTTGTAGGAATTCTGTTATGGATAAACACAACTGTATTTGCAACTTTGGCCCAAAACTTCTTTAGTAATTCCTTTTGATGAAGCATACACTTGGCCATTTCCATGATTGATCTATTTTTCCTTTCAGTCACCCCATTTTGTTGAGGAGTGTAAGGCATTGTCAATTGATGCTCGATTCCAACTTGATCACAAAATTGTTGAAATTGATTTGATACATATTCTTTCCCATTGTCTAATCGCAAAATTTGAATACAACATTTGCTTTGATTTTCAACATAAGCTTTGAATTTCCAGAACATTCTAGCTACTTCTAATTTGTATTTAAAAAAATAAATCCAGTACATTCTCATTAGATCATCAATAAAAATAATATAATAAAGACTTCCTTTTAGTGATTAAGTTCTTTATGGTCCAACAACATTAGTATAGACAAGCTGAAATTTTTTATTTGCCCTCCAACTGCTTTCAGGAAATGGTTTCCTTGTTTGCTTCCCAAATTTACAAGCTTCACATTCAACCAAATTATTTGTCAAGGAAGGAACTCCACAGACTAGTTGATTTTTCAGCATGTAATGCATTCCAGAATGATGAAAATGACCTAACCTTTTGTGCCAAAGATCAACTAAGCTTGCTATAACTGGAAATGCAACCTGCTCCTCCTTCATTGGATCAAGTGAAAAACTCTTACTCCTCATTTTTACCTTGAATATGTTAAGGCATGTTGGATCTTTAATTGTGCAGATTTTATCTTCAAAGATAACTTTGAACACTTTCTCAAGCAGCTGTCCAACACTAATCAAGATTAATTTTAGGTACTTATAACATATTAGAGAGGGTCTTTGTACCTATATAGCTTGATATAGCTACTAATCCTTTGCCTTTTACGGGAATTTGTTCACTATTTCCGATTCTGACCCATTTGACTTTAGTGTTGTCTATATGCTTGAACAATTCTCTGTCATAGGTCATGTGGTTAGTGCAACCACTATCTATCAACCAAGATTCACATAAATTGCTGCTGGAGAAACAAGTAGCAACAAAGAGTTGGTCTTCATCCCCCTCGTGTATTTTCTGCATTAGCTGCAACTTGTTGGACATTTGCTTTGTAAATTACAACTTCGTGTCCAAACTGGTTGCACTTACTGCACTTCACATCTGGTCTTTTCCAACATCTAAATGGTGGGTGACCCATTTTTCCACAATGTTGACAAGGTGGATAATTTGTTCTTTTACTTTTGCCTTTGTTTTGGTTGCTTGTTGTATTCTTTCTATGCTTGGTTGGAAGTGCATCTTCAATAGCATGGTCTCCTCTCATCAACTTTCGCTGCTCTTGCGCTTACAAGGCATGTAGCACTTCTACCAAAGTGATCTTTGACGGATCTTTTGTATTCTCCAATGAGGCTATAGATGCTTCATATCTCTCAGGCATTGTAACCAAATTTTTTCCAATAATTCTAGAGTCAGCAAAGTCACTACCCAGTAGCCTTATCTTGTTGGCAATACCTAGTAATTTGTTTGAGTATTCCTTGATCATGTCAGACTCTTTTCATCTTTTGTAACTCAAATTCCCTCATTAAATTAAGAACCTTCATACTCCGTATTCTTTCATCTCCAGCATATTCCTTCTTCAAGTGATCCCATATTGTTTTGGCTGATTTGAGAGTCATGATTCTTGTGAAAATGGTCTGAAAGACACCAACAAATAGACACGCCTTTGCCTTTACCTTTCTTGTTTTTCTCTCTTTGTGACTTTTGATTTGGGTCATGGTAAGATTATCTGGCAGCGGAAGTACTTTGTAATCCTCTTCCACAACTTCCTAAAGATCAAATGCCTCCAAGTAAGATTCCATTCTCATTGCCCAGAGGTTAAAGTATTCCATCAAAGATTGGGAGTGCACTTTGGGAAAACTTGGTTTCAGAATCCATGGAAACTTAAAAAACACAAGTCCCTTAAGAAGAGAGCTCTGATGCCAACTGTAGGTTTTAAGAAATGAAGGAAATAGAAAATTGGGAAGAAAACAAAGTTTAGGTGATAGGGAAATAATTTTGCAGGATAATTTTATTTGAATCCAAATCTGATTTTAAATACATCTAGAAATAACTAATGAAAAGATCATGTCCCATGATTCTAGCAGCCATAACTACTAGCTTAGCTAAAAATTAGGGAACAGATTACCTACTAACAACTAATAACATATTCAGTAAAATAAATTGACTTATTCAAACTAAAATAACTCTAAAAGCTTCCACAAAATCTACAACATCTAACGACACATTCTCAACAAGCAAGATAGATCTTAGGTCAAGTTACTAGCAGATGAAGGTTAAGTTTAAGGACATTTTGAACTACGAGTATCTTGTAATTCTATTTGAAATGACCAATACCCTTGGTATTTTCATGGAGCACATGAATTGCATCGTTCACCCTTACCTAGATAGATGTTTAGTGGTTTTCATATATGATATCTTAGTGTATTTTAAGACTAAGGAGGAACATGATGAACATTTGAGGATAGTGTTTCTGACTCTTAAAGGTTATAAGTTGTATTTTAAGTGATCAAAGTGTGAGTTTTGGATTAGTAAGGTGAGTTTGATAGGTCATGTAAGATCCTTAAGGGAGAGAATTACAAGGGTCCTTAGAAGGAGGACTAGATTGATGAAAAAAAAAGAAAGAAATATTTCGAGGATATCATGATTAGTGTTTCACCGGCTAGAAGGTTGAATAATGACATTTTGAGGTATAAACTATCAAGAAGATGATAATTTAGTTATCGAAATTTGAAAATGGGCATCGAAGGCATAAATGAAGCCATAATTAAAATAGATGATTATATGGATATGATGACGTTGGGATTAAAGCTAAAAAGGAAAAGGTAATTGTTATGGTGAATCAGAGTTGACAAAGTGCATTAAAACTTTAAGACAAAGGAAAGTGTGACAGTACTGGACTGGACCCACATGAGGGCGATAAAAGCCCCCACTAGGTCGAGAACCGATGTTGTTGTTCACAACAAAGTATCTGACAACTCAATGAAATTTATCTAGGCAAATGTGTTGGACTTAAAGCTTGAAGATGCTTTGGTGTCTCTCTTGGTGTTTTGCTTTTGATGCTATGTAATTTTGGTTTTCTTAGATGAAGTGTAATTAGGAGTTTGCTATGTATTGATTGTTTAGTTTAGGCATGTATGTGGTTGTTCTTTGGTTGAATGCCCTGGAGAGCTTGGCAATCTTGTGTGATTTCTCATGTGTCAAATGTTTGTTTTCCCTCTCTAAAATATTTTGAAAATATCTTTGGTAACCAACTGAGGTAATAGATTACCAACAGAAGGTAGTTAACTACCAACAACAGGTAATCAACTACCAACAGTAGGTAACAGAGTGTGGGAATTCATTTGTCACTGGAGTAATTGATTACCCCCTTGGGTTAATCGATTACCATGAGCCAAAATCACCCTGGAAACCATCGCGCTCCTTTGGTTTAATCGATTACCGACTTCCTCGCGTTCGATTACCCTTATCAGAAAATCATTAAGTTGTCTAAATTGAGTTTTTAATTAAACATATAAATACTCTTTTCTCAAAAATTAACATAAGATCTTGGAACATAAGTTTTAGAAAAGTTCATACACTTTCATATTCTCTAAAAACTGAGTTCATCATCTTTTCCAAGAAACCCATAAAGAACTTCAAGAGTTCATCAAGCTTTCATAAAGAAAAGGCAATCTTGATCTTTTCTCTGACTGGGTAGCATTCATAGTGTTTTCTTTTCTGATCAGATCTACACTCCAGGTGTTCTCTAAACTGATCTTTTGTTTACCTTTTTGATTTCTGGGTTATTATTCTAGGAGAGAGGTCTCTCTGGATAGAGTAAAGGTCTTTGAGAAGTGTGTTCTCAAAGGTTTGATCTTGGGTGTTCCAAGGTCAAGGGAAGAACTGTTCTTTGGGTTAAAGGACAGGTTTTGGGTGTTTTGATTTCGTTTTTGTGTTGCTTGTTGCAGAGTGAATGTAAAAGAACATAAAAGGGATCATTTGATAGTGGAAGACCGATCGCAATAGTTGTTGGGTTGGGACTGGATGTAGGCAGTGGGCCGAACCAGTATAAATCACTATGCACTCTTCTTCTTCCTTATTCTCTTTACCGTTTACCTTACATTGCTGTTATCACGATTTATCTTCTGCAATTTGTTTGGTAACCGACTCGGTAATTGACTCAAATAATCAACTAAAACTGGAACGGTTAGATACTGATATTGATTACGACGCATATTGATTACTAACGTGTTTCTGATTATTCCTTTTGGTATTTCTGCTGTGTATCTTTGATATTTCCTGTTTATCTGCCTCATCTATTGATAGGTAATCAAGAATAATTTTGTTTGAATTAAAAGGAATTAGAAACTCGCAAAATTGGGCTATAGTAGAACTAGAATCTATTCACCCCCCCTCTAGATTCACACATAGGGACCATCAATTGGTATCAGAGCTTTATCTAGTAGGTTGCTCTAGATTTTGATCCATAGTTCCTTAGAATGGCCGGTAATCAATTACCATTCACTGAAGGTGCCTCTATTAACAGACCTCCTCTGTTTTGTGGTGATAACTATCCTTTTTGGAAAGTGAGGATGAAAATCTTTATGGAGTCTGTACATAAAAGCATTTGGCAAAAGGCCAGATCGATTTCAAGGTCCCCACATACATAGAAAATGGGAATGAGATTGAAAAACCATTTGAGAGATGGGAACAAGAGGAAATTAGGAGAGCTGAAGATGATGCAAAAGCTTTAAATATTATACATTCTGCTTTGAATTCAGATGAATTTTTCAGAATTTCAGCTTGCAACACAGCCAAAGAAGCTTGGGATTTAATAAGGGTCACACACGAAGGAACCACTGAAGTACGAAGGGCAAGGAAGAATACCTTGATCCAAGAATACGAAACTTTCAGAATGGCACAAGGTGAGTCCGTGATGGATATGCAGAAACGTTTCACACACATTGTGAATCATCTCAAAGGACTTGGTAAGATCTTCGTTGAGGAAGAAGTCAATGTAAAGATGCTGAAATCCTTGAGCAGAAAATGGCAACCAACTGTCACAGCGAAAATGGCAACCAACTGTCATAGCAATCACTGAATCAAAGAACCTAGCCTTGATGACAAGTGCAGAGTTATTTGGTAAGTTGAGGGAGTATGAAATGGATATGTCCCGTATTGCTGATGAGGAACAAAAAGATAAGAAAGCCAAAGGTCTAGCACTCAAGATGGAAGACACAGCTAGTGAGAGCGATGCATCAAGTTGTGGTAGTGAATCTGAACAGGAAAATATGAATCTCATGGTAAGGAAATTCAAAAAGTTCATGAAGAGGAATAATGATAAAAGAAGATTCAACAACTCCAGAAAAGGCTTCAAGAGGTATGAGAGTTCATCTTCAAAGGTCACTTGTTATGAGTGTGGAAAGGTGGGTCACTACAAATCGGAGTGCCCCAACATGAAGAAAAGTAACAACAGTGAGCCTAGAAGAGTAGAACATGAGGAACGACCTAAGAAGGACAGATTTCGCAAGAAGAAGGCATACATAGCTTGGGAAGAGAATGATTCCTCAACCTCAAGTGGGAGTGATAATGAAGAAGCAAATTTGTGTCTCATGGCCAATCCAACATCCGATGATGAGGTAAGTGATTCCGATTCATCTACTTTTGACTATGATGAGCTGCAAACTGCTTTTTGTGATCTTTACAAGGAAGCTGAAAAACTAGGCAAGTTGAACATGGTTTTGAAAAACAAAATTACTGATTTGGAAAATGATATTTCTGTTTTGAAAACTGATGTTCAAAGTTTGAAAAAGGAAAATGATGCCTTGAAACTACCCTGCTCAAAGTGTAAGTCTTTTGATGCCTCTTTGAAAAAGAATAACATGAAGTTCTTTGCATTTAAACAAACCAGCAAAAACAGAACTTTCTCATGTAGTTATTGTATGAAACCTGGACATAATTCTTATAATTGCATGATTAGGAAGGAAGGTATAACTAGTGGATTGTATAAATGGATTAGGAAAGATAGTCACAGCTCTAACACTAATGGACCCAACAAGACTTGAGTACCAAAAACAAAGTGATATCTTTTTCTGTGTAGGTATGCTTGAGAGCCAAACACTCAACTTGGTACTTGGATAGCGGCTGCTCAAGACATATGACTGGCGACAAGAGCAATTTTATCTCCTTCAAATCAAAAGAATCTGGTTCAGTAGTGTATGGAGATAACAACAAAGGGAAAATACTGGGTATAGGTGCTGTTGGAGACAAATCCAACACTGTGATTGAAGATGTACTGCTTGTGGAAGGTTTGAAATTCAATCTTCTGAGTATTAGCCAACTATGCGACAAAGGTTATCAAGTATCATTCGATAATGGTTGCTGCAAGATCAATAGCAGTGATTCGAGTGAAGTATTAATGGTCGGTAAGAGACATGGTAACATCTACATCCTTGAACTTGATCATTCATCATCATATCATGCATGTCTTACGTCAAACGATGATTTATCATGGCTTTGGCATAGACGTATAGCTCATATTGATGTTCATCAACTGAATAAGCTTTCATCTAAGAACCTAGTACAAGGGTTACCTGACTTGAGGTTCAAAAGAGAAGGCCTATGTGGTGCATGCTAGAAGGGCAAGCAGTCTAGAAGCTCCTTTAAAACCATAAATGTCGTTTCAACTTCTAGACCACTTGAGCTACTGCACATGGATCTCTTTGGTCCATCTAGAACAACTAGTTTGGGTGGAAACCTATATGGACTGGTTTTAGTAGATGACTATTCTCGTTTTGCTTGGGTTGCATTTATACCAAATAAAGACAACACATTCAAAGTTTTTAAAATTCTTGCCAAAAGGATACAAAACAAAAATGATTTGAAAATCAAGTCCCTTAGGAGTGATCATGGAGGGGAATTTGAAAATGAACCTTTTAAAAATTTTTGTGAAAAATATGGAATCGATCACAACTTTTCCGCTCCAAGAACTCCGCAACAAAACGGGGTTGTTGAGAGGAAAAACAGATCTTTAATAGAACTAGCTAGAGCTATGTTAAGTGAGAGTGCACTGCCTAAACACTTTTGGGCTGATGCAGTTTCCACTGCTTGCTATGTTCTAAACAGAATTGTGATTCGTCCCTTTTTAAAGAAAACCCCCTATGAACTCTATAAGGACAAGAAGCCCAATATCTCTCATGTTAGGGTATTCGGGTGCAAGTGTTTTGTATTGAATAATGGCAAAGAGCCTCTTGGTAAGTTTGACGCCAAGGCAGATGAGGGTGTGTTTATTGGGTATTCATCAACAAGTAAAGTATACAGAGTTTTCAATAAAAGGAGAATGTGCATTGAGGAATCTGTGCATGTAAAGTTTGATGAATCTAACAATCCCCAAAAGGGAAGTGTTTTTGTTGATGATGATGAGAATACAGGTGAAGACAGCAACAGCAAACCACAATTACAGCAAGATCCATCAACCACTTCTCATGATTTTCCAAGAGAATGGAGGAAACCAAGGGATTTATCTCTTGACAACATCATTGGTGACATCCATAAGGGAGTATCCACTAGATCCTCCCATAATATGTTCTGTGATGATTATGCATTTGTATCTCAATTTGAACCCTCTTGTGTTGATGATGCTATAAATGATGAATTTTGGATGAATGCTATGCATGAGGAGTTAAACCAATTTAAAAGGAATGACGTTTGGGAGTTAGTACCTTTTAATAAAGATATGAATCTAATTGGAACAAAATGGGTGTTTAAGAATAAGCTAGATGAGAATGGAATTGTGGTTAGGAATAAGGCAAGACTAGTAGCTAAGGGATATAATCAACAAGAAGGAATAGACTTTGATGAAACATATGCCCCTGTTGCTAGATTAGAAGCTGTAAGAGTCTTACTTGCTTTTGCCTGCATTCATGATTTTAAGCTGTTTCAGATGGATGTTAAAAGTGCGTTCTTAAATGGCTACATCAATGAGGAAGTCTTTGTTTCACAACCTCCTGGTTTCACTGACTTCAGTTACCCTGAGCATGTGTACAAGCTAAAGAAGGCCCTCTATGGTCTGAAGCAAGCCCCCAGACAATGGTATGAAAGATTAAGTAATTTTCTTTTGTCAAAAGGGTTCAACAGAGGTAATGTTGACAAAACTCTTTTTATTAGGAGGAAGTCTAACAGTATGTTATTGGTCCAAGTGTATGTTGATGATATCATTTTTGGATCAACTAATCAATCTCTGTGTGAAGAATTTGTGGCTAGCATGCAGGGTGAGTTTGACATGTCTATGATGGGAGAACTCAAATTCTTCCTAGGACTGCAAGTCAAGCAACTGAAAGAAGGAACCTTTATACATCAAGCAAAGTACACTAAAGAATTGTTGAAGAAATTCGACATGGAAAGTTGTAAGATCTCTAATATACCTATGTCAACTAATCTCTCTTTAGATAATGATGCTACAGGACTAGGAGTAGACCAAACAAAGTACAGAGGGATCATTGGATCACTCTTGTATCTCACAACGAGCAGACCGGATATAATGTTCAGTGTTTGTGTTTGTGCGCGATTTCAATTTCCACAAAACAATCACACATGACTGCTGTAAAGAAAATTCTGAAGTACCTCAAAGGAACAACGAACTGTGGTTTGTGGTATCCCAAAGGTACGTCCCCTACTCTAGTCGGTTTTAGTGATTCAAATTTTGCAGGTTGCAAAACAGATAGAAAGAGCACGAGTGGTGTATGTCACTTGTTTGGAGAAAGCTTAGTCTCATGGTACAGCAAGAAACAAGTATGTGTTGCTCTATCAATAGCAGAAGCAGAGTATGTGTCTGCGGACAGCTGTTGTGCTCAAACCATTTGGTTGAAGCAACAACTTGAGGATTTTGGACTAAAGCTTGATCACATTTCTATCAAGTGTGACAATACAAGTGCAATCAGTATCACGAAGAACCCGGTTTTGCACTCAAGAACAAAGCATATTGAGGTGCGTCATCATTTCATAAGGGATCATGTTGAGAAAGGTGACTGTGAAGTGGAGTTCATTGAAACGGAAAACCAACTCGCGGATATCTTCACAAAGCCCCTACCTAAGGAGAGATTCTTCAAACTTAGAACCAACCTTGGTATACTAAGTGAGGAACATCTCTCATGAATTCTCTAAGTATGGTAAGTTGGATCATTCATGATACTCAAACAAGGTATGAGTTCATTACATTACATAGCCATGACCAATTCTCTTTCAAAACATGTAAAATCAAGTGTTTTCAATCTTTCTGATATAGATAATCGATTACCATTGCATTTCAATCGATTACCTAGCTTGATTTCAAAGTTTTTGGTGAATTACTCTCTGGAGTAATCGATTACCCCACTTGGTAATCGATTACCACGATTTCAAAATTTGTTTTTCCAGTTTTTGGGCATCTGGAGTAATCGATTACCATGCCTGGTTAATCGATTACCATGTCCCCTGTTTTCAAAGTTTTCTGGTTACTCGCGGGAGTAATCGATTACCACGTAAGGGTAATCGATTACCTTCGTTGCTGGAAGTGTTTTTCATGGATTTGGGCCTAATCGATTACAATTTCTTAGAGTCCAATACTTTGTTCATTGAATCTAACCTCAATTGTGGAGTTTTTATAAGTGATTTTCAGGTTTTGGGTTTCATTCTACACATCTCACAAACCCTAAAAATACATTTCTCTCTCTAACCCTAAAACCCCCTTTTCATCTTCTTCATCTTCTTCATCTTCTCCACCACCATCAATGGAAGAGCAAGGACGAGACAAGCGGTTCAAGCACGTGGGTCACAAACCTAAGCCAAGAGTTTCGCCCCGATCAAAGAAGGGTGAATCCTCCTCCAAGAGGAAGGAACCCACATCTCCGGGAGAAGCGGTGGCACGCACAATCAACCCGTGGTTCACCTCTACTGCACAAGAATCACGTTTCTATGGAGATTTTGCCAACAAGGAACTCGTTCCTGCAAAGATTTTGGACCTCCGATGGCTGGATGCACAAGGGTTCACATTTCACTTGTAACATCCCAAAAATTTAAATATAGTTTAAGAGAGGTTTTTTTTTGTAACATTCAAGAAATTTAAAAATAATTAAAAAATTATGAATTTTTGAAATTACTGTAGCAAATCACTGTAGCAACCGCCATTACTGTAGCAACCGCCATTACTGTAACAAACCACCATACTGTAGCTGCCGACATTACTGTAGCTGACTGACATTACTGTAGCTGCCTGAAATTACTGTAGCTGCCCGAAATTACTGTAGCACCGCCTTAGGAAGGTTATAAATAGGGCTTAGGGGTTTCAAATGAAGACACAACCCAAAGAATACTCCTACATTCTCTCAAACTATCTTCTCTACAAAAAACCTTTCTATACTTTCTCCACCTTAGGAAGAAATCTCTCCAAACAAGGTAGGAGCACGTAAGTAGAGGAAGAATATAGGAAGCTAGGAGAAACCTGTAAGGGGATCTTTCCTTATCCTTCTTTTCTATCCTTTGTTTTGTTGGTACTTTCATTATCTTTCTTTAGTTTCTTGCAGTAAGGGGACCTTTCCTTATCCTTCTTTTCTATCCTTTGATTTGTTGGTACTTTCATTATCTTTCTTTAGTTTCTTGCAGTAAGGGAACCTTTCCTTATCCTTCTTTTCTATCCTTTGTTTTGTTGGTACTTTCATTATCTTTCTTTAGTTTCTTGCAGTAAGGGGACCTTTCCTTATCCTTCTTTTCTATTCTTTGTTTTCTTAGTACTTCCACTCTCTTTCCTTGGTACTTTCAGTATCTTTCTTTGGTTTCTTGGTGTTTCTTTTCTTCATCTTTCTTACACTACTTCTAATTCTTTAAGTTTGCGCTTTCTTTACCCTTTGAAAGATTATTTTGAAGTTGTTTTCCTCTTTCAACTATTTCTCTGAATACCATGACTACTTTATAGTAATATTGTTGTTTGATGACTGGTTTTGTGCTTGATATACAATCACTTGGTGAGTTGGATGTGAGTAAGTGGTGACATGCATGATTGCATGAAATTGGTGATGGACTTGAATTGTTTAATGACCGATTGGAAATGCCTAGTGGAGAGGCAATATTCTAAGATTGCTTGGTGAATGGGCAATGCTTAGAATGAGGTGAGATGAAGATGACTTGGTGGAAAGGTCAATATTTAAAATATGATGAAGGTCATTATACAATTCAAGGTCCTAGAACATGTTGCATTGTGACTGGATAGTAGTAGACCAAGTCCGTAAGTCACGGATTCCCGTCTAAGTGAGTGGAATGCCGTGGACTGGGGGGTTCTCTTGGTGGGGAAATTGCCCTGCTCATGATGATCACATGTTGTGGGGGAGGTCCTGCCGGACACTGAGGGAACTCGACAAATTACGGAGTGTCTACCTCTGGTGGGTCTGATTGAGAGTGAGAATCAGATGCCCTAGGCTATTTTCAGTGGAGGGCGCCACATTGCATTTCGAGTGAAGAGTGAAAATGCATGGTGAAGGTGCATGCATCATGTAGGCTTAGGAGCATACATTAGTAATGGTGTGTTTGATTAAATGGAATTCATGCCTGAATCATTGATTGTGACTGATGGTTTGTTTGATTTGGTTGTTGATTGCCTTACTATGTGATTGATATTTTGATGATCATGGATATGTATGGAAGTATTATTCTAAAAATGATAATTTTGACGAAATTTCTAAATTTATAAAAGAAAAGGTTTTCCTTGAACTACAATTAATTTTTTATAATTATGGTTAAGGAAATCTCACCCTTGCACTTTGTGTTTTTAACACCTGTGATGATCTAGAACAACGTTCGGGGGAGCAGATTTGCAGGGTTAAGAAGTTGTCACTGGTTGTTGCTACTATCTTGTGTGAAGGTGCTTGCTATGTTTTGCGTGTAGAAGTGTTAGGTAGATGTTCTAAGGTAGTAGAAAGGTAGTTATGTAAAATAATAAAAGGACAAAGTTATGAAATCTATTTGTAATGAACTTTAAATCTTATGCAATGAAAGTGTTGTTTCCTAAATCTCTCTTTTATTTACTATATCATTAACCACTTTAAATTACTAATTAAAAATAAGATAAGTAAGTAAATAAGAGGGGGTGTTACATCACTCTTTGCTCTGAGATCAGAACCTTGAGAAGTTTGTTGGTCTGAAGGGTTACATATACCCCGATCTGGTGAGAGTTTTCTACTCCAACCTCCGACCACACCAAGCCACCGGAACGGTAATCTCCGAGGTAAAAGGCCAACCTATGATTTTGACTCGTGATATATTCTTTCGTTTTGCTGGATTTAAGAATGAAGGTATACGTCCTACGATTGAGAACTTGCAAGCACAAGGAATTGAGCTTCACAAGGACTCTTTCTTCATGAGCCTGCTCAAAAATCCCGAAATGTGGGAAGCTGAAAAGGCTGCAAGGAAGGAGCGTGGGAAGAAGATAACCTACAACACCGGCGGGCTGAACGCCGATGATCGTCTTCTCCACTACACAATTTACTGGATCCTAGTTGCAAGAGGAGCCAATCATGCTCAGATCAATGAGGAGGATATGGTAATGATGGCAGCGTTGAAAAATGGCATTCAAGTCGACTGAGCACATGTTGTGATGGACAACATGCTCAAGACAAGAAGGCTATTTGATAACAAATGCCCCTATTCTCTGTTTATTTCACGTTTGCTTGAGCATTTTCAGGTAGATACCTCAAATGAAAATTGAGACTTGGTGAAGGACATTCACATCATTGGAGACAAAGCGTTGAAAATGATGCGATTGACAAAGACTGATGCTGGATGGGTGCCAAGGGAAGAAGCACCACAACAACAACAAACAGAAGCTGTAACAAATCCACCTTCTGATGATGATGATTCGGCGGCTGGGGAGTACATCCCTAAATCCCGTTTTGAATCAATTGTCATTGATCGGATGGATGAACTGGAAGCTACAACAGCCAAAAGATTGGATGAGATGGAGGCTGCAAACAATGCCCGCTTCTTGGATCTCAAGGAGCTGCTGGAGTCCCTTCATACTCGCTTTGATGCACTCTAGTATTCGCTTCTTATCACTTCTCTCTCTTTTGCTTATTGATATACCAAATAGGGGGAGATGGTTATAGGTTATCCTAGATAGGGGGAGTAGAATAGAGTAGAATAAAGTAGAGTAGCATTAGTATTTTGGAGTATTGAGTAGAGGTGAGTAGCATTTTGTTTTGTCTTGCGCTTTATGTTTGAACTATTGATTTCTCTTTAGCTCTGAACAATTTACATTCTGGTGATTTGGATTTGAACAATTAGATATAGTTGTAATATTTTGTTTTGTTAATCACGTTATGTTTTATATTCCGATTCTCTTTTTTAAATTTTTTTTCTAGTCTTGGTCTATGATTGTGAATTGAATCATGTCTTATATTTTTGAATGGATGATTTTAACTTGATGATTGATAGTATAATGCTCTATTTAAGATAGTTTGTACAGTGAATCTGCAATGCATATACTGCGTATTTGGATATCTTTAACAATTGTAGGATTCGTAGAAGATCAATACACATCCTAAACCTCTAGGAAAACCTTGGTTGAGATTTGGTACATCAAAACCAAAAAGGGGGAGATTGTTGGACTTAAAGCTTGAAGATGCTTTGGTGTCTCTCTTGGTGTTTTGCTTTTGATGTTATGTAATTTTGGTTTTCTTAGATGAAGTGTAATTAGGAGTTTCCTATGTATTAATTGTTTAGTTTAGGCATGTATGTGGTTGTTCTTTGGTTGAATGCCCTGGAGAGCTTGGCAATCTTGTGTGATTTCTCATGTGTCAAATGTTTGTTTTCCCTCTCTAAATTGTTTTGAAAATATCTTTGGTAACCAACTGAGGTAATAGATTACCAACAGAAGGTAGTTAACTACCAACAGCAGGTAATCAACTACCAACAATAGGTAATAGAGTGTGGGAATTCATTTGTCACTGGAGTAATCGATTACCCCCTCGGGTTAATTGATTACCATGAGCCAAAATCACCCTGGAAACCATTGCTCACTGGTTTAATCTATTACCAGCTTCTGGCAGTCGATTACCCTTATCAGAAAATCATTAAGTTGCCTAAATTGAGTTTTTAATTGAACATATAAATACTCTTTTCTCAAAAATTAACATAAGATCTTAGAACATAAGTTTTAGAAAAGTTCATACACTTTCATATTCTCTAAAAACTGAGTTCATCATCTTTTCCAAGAAATCCATAAAGAACTTCAAGAGTTCATCAAGCTTTCATAAAGAAAAGGCAATCTTGATCTTTTCTTTGACTGGGTGGCATTCATAGTGTTTTCTTTTGTGATCAGATCTACACTCCAGGTGTTCTCTAAATTGATCTTTTGTTTACCTTTTTGATTTCTGGGTTATTACTCTAGGAGAGAGGTCTCTCTGGATAGAGTAAAGGTCTTTGAGAAGTGTGTTCTCAAAGGTTTGATCTTGGGTGTTCCAAGGTCAAGGGAAGAACTGTTCTTTGGGTTAAAGGACAGGTTTTGGGTGTTTTGATTTCGTTTTTGTGTTGCTTGTTGCAGAGTGAATGTAAAAGAACACAAAAGGGATCATTTGATAGTGGAAGACCGATCGCAATAGTTGTTGGGTTGGGACTGGATGTAAGCGATGTCAATAACCGAAAGTATAAATCACTGTGCACTCTTCTTCTTCCTTATTCTCTTTACCATTTACCTTACATTGTTGTTATCACGATTTATCTTCTGCAATTTGTTTGGTAACTGACTCGGTAATTGACTCGGTAATCAACTAAAACTGGAACGGTTAGATACTGATATTGATTACGATGCATATTGATTACTAACGTGTTTCTGATTATTCCTTTTGGTATTTCCGCTGTGTATCTTTGATATTTCCTGTTTATCTGTCTCATCTATTGATAGGTAATCAAGAATAGTTTTGTTTGAATTAAAAGGAATTAGAAACTCGCAAAATTGGGCTATAGTGGAACAAGAAACACGAGAATTGAAATATTCAAACAAGAAATTGAGATGAAGGAAAAATCAGTCAAGGAACTCAAGAAAGAGAATCAATTCTTGAAAAGTAAATACGAAAATTCTGATACTTGAGATAAAATCTTGGAGTTTGCATTTCCAAAGTCAAGGAGGAGTGTTAATGATTTGACTTTTGGAACAGCAAACCAACAACAAAATATTTAGATTTTTATTTAAAATAAAAATATGCTAACTAATAAGATGATTCTTTTTCAGCTCTATTGGTTAGAAATGAATATTAATGATTTTTATATTTTAACAATTTAGTTTTTATATATATTTTATAAATATATGTTTCACATTTGAATAAAAGTGTGTCTTTTATTCTTAGACTCCTCCATTTATTTTTTCTTTACACTCCAAAATCCAACTGGATGTGAAGTTGTAAATAAAGTGGTTGGTAACTGATTAAAGGAATAGGTCAAGTGAGAATGGGGTGTAAGTAGACAGTTACTAAACTAATTTAGTTTTTATATATATTTTATAAATATATGTTTCACATTTAAATAAAAGTGTGTCTTTTATTCTTAGACTCTTCTATTTATTTTTTCTTTACACTCCAAAATCCAACAGGATGTGAAGTTGTAAATAAAGTGGTTGATAACTGATTAAAGGAATAGGTCAGGTGAGAATGGGTCTGAGTAGACAGTTACTAAACTATAATCCCATGTATCAAATCTATTTATTGTACCCATTTTCCCATCTTTTTTCACCCTCGTATAATCCCATGTATCAAATCTATTTATTTTACCCATTTTCCCATCTTTTTTCACCCTCGTATCTCTCCCAATCCATTTCCCCATCTCTTTTTACCGTCATATTTCTCACGAGACTGAAGCTCTTGACCAGAGTGGAGACAATAATCTTGCCCCTTCCAAATTTCCCTATGTATGGTTGCTGCAAATTTAGGTGAGTTCTCATTTTAACAATAATAATGAACCCTTTGTCGTTTAATTGATATGAATAATTGTGGATTGGTTTTGTTTATTTCTTCTTCCCTGTGGCTCAATACTTATGCACTCACTGTCGTGTCGCTTCGTTTGACTGACTCTCGTTTGACATACCCTTGAATACCCTATTTTTATCTCTATCTTTCTTTTCTTGTGTTGTTGATTTATTGTTTGTTATTCACAATCTTATTTTTCATTTCTCATTTTAGTTTGCATTAAGATCTATCATCGTGCCATTTCTCTCATAACTGATTCATGATCAATGCAAAATTTTAAATTGCAAATTTGGAATGCCCAAATTGGATACTTAAATGGATGATGATTTGTTGCTCGATTCATTATTTGTTTTCTGTTTGATTATGCTTCAATCAAAGATAATGTCGTTTCTATTTGCGACGTAGATTTAAATATAGATTAATTCTATGCTTTTTTTTTTTAAACAATCAACTAGTTCGCACGAAATTCGCATATAAGTCAATGTCATATTTTATATATTTATTTAATTTAATGTCAATTAATATAGTTGGATAATGCTTTGTTTATTTTAATGAAAGAAATTTAGTTATTTGTAATCATTTTTAATTTTAATGTATGTTATTTAAAAACTTAATATCATGTAACAATTTATGTTTAAACGCTACTGACTCACTTCTTAATAATTATATTGTTTATGGGAAATATTCCTGGATCAAATTATTCTGATTCCAAAATGAGGACGTGTGATATATTAATGACCGGTTTTGATGTTAGATTTATTTATTTCGTAATAATTTTATATGTGTTGTTTTATTTATTTAGTAAACTATATAGTATTAAATTTTATTTAAGTTGATGTTGCTATTATGTTTAATTATTTATTCCTATTACGTGAATTTAGTTTTGGAGTTAAATTTTAGATTGTCATGGTTGTTTTAGGTGATCAATGGGATTCCTTCTATTTATTTTAGAAAAATATTGGAACATAATTATAATACATAGTATATATATATATATATATATATATATATATATATATATATATATATATATATATATATATATATATATATATATATATATATATATATTATAATTGACTTAACAGGTTTATTTCGGTTTAATTTGTAAGGTGATGTTAAGGAGATTAATCAAATTCAAGATAGAAATTAATCCCTCCGACCTCTACCTATTTTGGCAAGAAGAATTATGATGGATGGTGTGCTCAAATGAAAATGATCTTTCATTTCCAAGAAGTCATAAAAATTGTGTAAGATGATCTTCAAGAACTAGAGAAATATGTCACTGATGTTCAGAAGGCAGCCCATCGTGATTTAAAGAAGAAAGATGGCAAAGCTTTGTTTATCATTCATCAGTGTGTAGATGCATATAATTTCTGCTTCTAGTACAAAAGAGGTATGAGAGATTATTAGTGACTCTTGTGAAGGTGCTAACAAATTGAAAAAAAGTGAAATTATAGCCCCTAAGAAGGTAGTTGGAACTTCTCCATGTTAGGTATTTCATTCAGTTGTAGATTTTAACAAATCAAATGAAGAACTATGGTAAGAAGTTGATAGATTTGGTGATTGTTGGGAAAGTTGACAGAACATTAACTCTGAGGTCTGATCATGTGGTGGGTACAATAGAAGAAGGCAAAGATTTGGAGGAAATAAAAGTGAAAGTGTTGTATGGTACACTTGAGGCACGAGAATCGTGGCTTAATGAAAGAAACTCACAAAGATCCATTAAGTAAGCCCTCAAGCTCAAACTGTTAATAACAGAGAAAATAAAATACGGAAGAGAGAAAATAAAGTATCAAAAAATTTAACGTGGTTCGACTAATTGCCTACGTCCATGGTCACATAATATACATTTTATTTTGTGCATATAGAAGCTTGTATAGAGAATTGTTTATATAGAGATATAAAAACAATCTCTCTCATCGTTTATACGATGTGAGACTAAAATCAAACTACTTTCATCATTTATACAATGTAGGACTAAAATCAAACTACATATTCCTAACAATCTCTCAATTGGAGTTTGATTTACATCACCACCTAGTGTAATGTTTTCCACTCTAGTGTCGAGTCCACCGATGAGTCTTCTGCCCTGTCCACCGACGGGTCTTCTTGCGCTGACTAATCTCCAGCGGAAAGCTCCCACCTCTTCTTTTCTTAAGTTCTCATTGCTTCTCTTCTTCAAATGTTGCATTCCTCCCCTATTGCAAATGATGGTCATTAGAGCTTCCATCGTCGCGACAATTCTTGAGCTTCACATTGTCGTAGATATGCCCTAGTTCTTGTACCGCTGTTCTAACAGCTCACATCAACGACACACGCAACTAGTCACTCACTAGGAAGACTTTCGATACAAGGGATCCCCACAAAGTAGGTCCACCTGTGTTAGATCAAGATGATTAACATATTTAAAGTTTTGATTATTACAAGACAGACAGAACTTTCCCAGACGGAACATCAGCAAACAAGTCAGATGAAACCAGTATAGACGGAAGATGACCCCTCAAAGTTGAAGTCATTCGTCTGTCTCAAGTCAAGTCTGTTGGTCCCTATGTTGAATCTAGAGGGGGGGTGAATAGATTCAAGTTCCCGATGTTCAATTTTAGCCTTTGTCAATTTCTTTCCCGATTCAGTTTTATCTATGTTAAGAATAACAATTCAGAGAAGTAGCAGCGGACATAGAAAGAAATTGATACACCTTTTCAAAACTCTTTTAGAATTAATCAGTAAAAGCAATTATAAAACAATATATTCAGGTAAAGATAAGAGATAAGGTAGAGAGAAAATTTAGACAGAGATTTATCCTGGTTCGGCGTTCGGCCTATGTCCAGTCCCAACCCAACAACTGTTGCGATCGGTTTCCACTATAATGATTTCTTGTGTCTAATACAAACACACTGCACAAACACAAACAAAATCAAAATAACCAAAATACATGTTCTTCTCCTAAGAACATATCTCTCTAGTTCTTGAATCCTTCAAGAATCACCTTTGAGAGCACCTTTCTCAAATTCCTTAACTCTTCTTCTAGAGAACAACTTTCTCTTAAGAGTTTGAACAAAAAACAAATACAAAAACAAGATAAAGATCAGTAAAGATTACACCTGATGTGTATGATCTGATCAAGTTGATAACCAAGTATTCAATCCTTCACACACTTTTCATCTCTAGAGAAAATCTTTTGAAATCTTGAAGAGAACTCTTAGAACTTGTGTTCTTTGTAAACTCAGTTTTTCGCTCTTCCTTTCTTCTTTAAAAAACTCAAAGATTTCTCTTGTTGAATGAATTCTAAGAGATTTCAATTTAAAACAATTTAAAGATATTTTTGAGATGAGTTCTGGTGTGGATAATCGATTACTAGAATGTGGTAATCGATTACTCCAGAGAGTTTTAGGCTCCTCTGTTATCTCAAGCACGAGGTAATCGATTACTAGGATGTGGTAATCGATTACTCCAGAGAGGTTTAGGATTCCCTGATTTCTCAAACTGTTGGTAATCGATTACTGATATATGGTAATCGATTACTTCAGTTAAAATCATTTTAAAAAACAGTTTTCAACTTGTCAAATCAAAGTTAGGGTTCCCAAAATTGCTCTAGCTTGATTCTCAGAGTAGATTTAACTTCTCTGTCAAGTGAAATAGAATAGAAACCACACTCAAAGCCTATTCTATAACAATCAGTACAATTAAGCTCATATTTACAATCTATCATTAAATTCAAGAGTACAAGTAGATCAAAACTAAAAAAAATAAGAGACGACTTCTTCAGCTTCAAGTCCCACAAAGTCATCAGACGATAGGATAAGATGAAATCTCTTAGACTGAAGAAGTTTATCGTTTGCACAAGAAGTGAAGCAAAGTATGAGTCACTCGCGCCAAGATTTCAAATCTTAGTAAGTACTCATTAGAAGCATCCAAGATTAGTATGGGGATTCGCGCTTACACATGCAACTCGAAAAGGTCTGCACCTTTTTGTCAAAGTCTCTGTACATGTCAGAAAATGTACTGCGCACGCTATCTAAATCCGCTGCACACGACATCAATCACTCAAGTATTATCTGACACCTTTTGGAAGCTCTCGAGGAAAATGTTCAACGACATTCTTCTGTGTCTAACGGATATCTGAAGACGTTGCCTATTTAAAGACTTCACTTCTTCAAAGTTCAGCTGGCGAACACGCTTCTAGTATTCAATTTACTGTGATTTCGCTCACTGTATCTTTTGCACTTCATTGTAAAACCCTCTCCGCGAAGAGGAAACTTTCTTTTCAAAGAACTCTTTCAAATCCACCTGAGTGGTATTTAAGCCTGAGGAGGCTGGTTGTTCAAAGAATACCCAAGTTGTTTAGCCTGCGAATGCTGTGTTCAAATAATACTTGTAACCATTTTACGGTTTGTAGTGAAAACTTAGTGGTTGCTGGGTAACTGGACGTAGTCTTGTATAGACGAACCAGTATAAAAATACTTGTGTATTTATCTTCTTAAGTGTTTGACTAACGGGGGTAATCAAACTATAACATCTGTTCATTAAAATCAATTTTTGAAAGATTAAGACTGTTTCGTCTGAACCCCTTTAAACTCATAGACGAAAGGAACCTACGCAGAGTTCTGGAGTGACGCGAAGGAGTTTGATGATGGTATTGTAGGTACCATTGACAACAAGGAGTATATTATCACAATAGACTCTACTGTTGAAGCTGGGAGTTGCAAAGCCGAAGGGCGCTTTTACAGCGCTGACTGGATGAGGTTAGAATCTAAAGAGCATGTAGACAAGATTCTTTATGGAAAGGTCTGCGACCCCGAAGATCCCAAGTTTCTAAGATCTGGGAATCTATATCCCACAGGAAGAGTCATTCACAACCTTCTCTACAACATATTCACTCCCAGAACAGGCTCACGAGACAATGTGAGTACTCGTGACAAATTTTGCATCTTCTACTGTCTGAGGAAAGCAAGGATGAGTCTCCTTCACATAATTCTCGACCATTGGATAAATGCGTTGAGAAATAGGAACATTCGTAGGAAAAGTAGTATCCCATACGCCACTCTCTTCTCCAAAATCATTATAAACCAAGGTTTTGATGTCACTGGTGTTATTTGGCATGAAGAAGGAAAGGAGGTCAAAGGAAACACCTTTGCCAAGATGCATCTGAGCCCTAGCTTTCTTCATCACAATACGAGTGAAGAACAAGTTCCTCTTTCACCCATCACCAAAGATCCTCCTCATAGAGCTCGCATCAAACGCGTCAAAACCCAAACACAAACCCAAACACACACCCAAACACAAGCCCAAACACAAACCCAAACATCTATTTCTCTTCCACCTGTGATCATATCTGAAGTCCCTTTCGAAGATGCTCAAGAAGAGCCTCTTAGAAAGAAGAAGAGGACTATTAGAGTAAAGCATGTTGCGACTAAGACGCAAGAGAAGAAGATATCCCCCAATAAAGATGAAGGGGTTATGATATCGTCTAAGGGTGTATCGTTTGTTAAAATCCTTTCAGACGAAGATAAGCAGAAGAAAGCAGCCGAAGAGAAAGCAAGAGCCAGAGAGGTTGCTCTTCAAAAGGAAGCCAAAGGCAAAGAGAAAATGAAGCAGAAGCTTGCGTCTATAGTTATTGGAGAAACAGACGAAGCAAAACAACTAAAAGAGGCTATGAGGGTCTCTATGCTGCTTCAAGCTGAAAGAGAAAGAATCTTTCTCGAAAGCGTTAAGGACATTAGATTGTTTGAAGCTGCGTTTGCTCTAGAAACTTCAGAGGGCATGAATAGTGAAGAAACTGCCCAGATCCAGAAGGACAATGCTCAGTTAGCTGAGGAATTGAAGACTATGCTTAATGAAGAAGCTTCAACTATGGAGGTTTCTGCATCAACACTCCAAGATGAACATAGGATAACTGCTTCTGATCCTATTGTTGTGTCTCCTCTCAACACTGCCTTTGATCAAACGATACCTGCTGCGTCTAAAGAAGCATCCCACCTACAGACGATGGAGATTCCGTCTGAAGTGATAATCATTGAGGACACATGTTCTTCGTCTGATGAAGAACATGTTGATATAAAGAGGGTAGATGTATCATGGGTGAGATCTCATGCTGAAGTCATAAATCTAGAAGATCTTCCACCCAAGCACAAGACTGACTATTCGTTCCTTAACGAATTAGTCATGAGAAGATTTGCTAAAAACTCTTATGCTGAAAGACCAGTCAAGCCTGACTGGATTCTTGGAGATGAACTTGAAGATATCTCTGATGATGGTGAACCGTCTGAGTCTGCTAAAGATGGTTACTTAGCAGACGATGAAGACTGCTTTATAAAGGACACTCCTTATATTGAGTTGAAGAATACTTATCGATACAGAGGTAAAAAGGGATTTCAACTTGGGAGATTTGTCAACCCCATCATTTATCACAAACCCCTGAAGCCAATGGACTTCAAAGAATATTTCATCTATACTCTTGAAGAGCAACGCGAATGGCTGAAGTGTCTGCCTTGGGATAAACTGGCCTCTTTAGACATCAATGGTTTAGAAGAAATAAACGTGTACAAGGATCATCTAGCTGAGTCGGTGATTAAAGGACCAGCTCTTGGCTATGAACCCCACATTCCTTTCAGAGAAAACATCAAGTGGAAGGTTCAGCATGAAATCAATGCACCTGCATTTCACCACTATAGATATGGAGATCCCAGCTCCACCATCTATGAGCCAAAAGATTGCTCTCATTGGCATCTGGACGCTATTGATCGCCATGATCTTGTACCCTTCACAATTCCAATGAACCAAACAGAGTATGTAGGTCTAGGATATACTCTTGGAATTGTTCTTCCTTAGACAAGACCACATTGTTCAGGAATTTGCCCACGCTACTCCATCCTCCTCAAGGAATATGAAGACCCCGAAGAATTTGCTCATGCTCTTCCTGAAGATTATAATATGGCATTCAAACTGATGACCAATGCTTATAGAAGGGAAGAAAAAGCTAGATCAACTTCCTTCTATCACATTGAAAGGAGAGCAAAGAAGGAGTTGAGAGACTGTCCATTCATGGTGGGATCTTAATTTTCTTCTGTCATTACAAATGAAACCAAGTTCTTCATTGTTTTAAACCGAAAATGACCTTGCTTGGTCAAGTTTTTGGCTAAAGGAAAGGAGAAGAAGACTCCGTCTGTCTCCAAAACCTTCAAGTTTGCAAGGCACATTCCCAAGAGACTTCCTTCTGCTGCATACTCGCATCTCAAATCTATTCAAACCAATGCCTCAAGACCTATCAATCCTAAAATTCAAAGGATGATAGAAGATCATGAATTTCTGCTCTAGAACATCATTTGATGAAGATTCCACAATCTGTGGCAAGATGTATCCAGGAGAAGCTTTCGCTTATACACATCCGTCACAGGAACATCCAGATCTTGAGCTCTCTGTACCCAGTAAAGTGTTTACTTGGCAATGGGAGAGAGACTTCACTGCGTATCTCACACTTCCACTTTTCACTCTATGTCTGAAGAGGACTCCAACTATGCTCATTGAAGATGACTCTGTACCATTAGTTGAAGAACCTCAAACTCCTGTTATTGACCCTTTAACTGTGGTCATCAAAGAAGAAGATTTTGATTCAATCGTAGAAGAGCCTCAATCGCATTTTGTGGAGATCGTTGATAAGGTGAAAGTTACAGTTATTGAAGATGTAGAAAGGGACGCTGATGAGTATCATACTCTAAAGCATAAATATGATGCCTTAGAAGAGAATTGCGAGCATTTGAAGAAAAAGAACAAAGAGCTTGAGGATAATCAAGCTTCTCTTACATCTGAGATGCATCAGCTGAAGGAGATCGTTATGAGCCTTATTCAAAAGAAGCCTAAGTCTTCTTCTTGATTGAGCTTTTGATGATTCTCAGCCCAAGGGGGAGAATATCTTAGGAAGAAGAGGTTATTATGCTAAGGGGGAGCCTTCGTCTGAGGAGTCAAGCATCGTCTGAGGGGGAGTTAGCATTTTTTTTTGTATTCTTTTTGCTATGTTGTATTAATTCTTTATTTATTTGCATAGCGTTATACTTGTATTCTTAGAGATTTGGTTTTCTGTATACCTTGTAACATTATATATGGTTTACATCACATTGATGTAACAATTCTTATAAAGAAGTGTTGTTTTAAAAAACATCGTCTTGATGTAAATCTGACTTGTGCTTAAACTGTGATCACTAACTTTGTCTTATGCAGATGCTTCCTTGAGAAAGTTATCGGTATGGTCTGTAATCATCAAAAAGGGGGAGATTGTTAGATCAAGATGATTAACATATTTAAAGTTTTGATTATTACAAGACAGACGAAACTTTCCCAGACGGAACATCAGCAAGCAAGTCAGACGAAACAAATACAAACGGAAGATGACCCCTCAAAGTTGAAGTCATTCATCTGTCTCAAGTCAAGTCGTCAGACGATAGGACAAGACAAAATCTCTTAGACTGAAGAAGTTTATCGTTTGCCCAAGAAGTGAAGCAAAGTATGAGTCACTCGCGCCAAGATTTCAAATTTTAAGAAGTACTCATTAGAAGCATCCAAGATCAGTTTGGGGATTCGCGCTTACACATGCAACTCGAAAAGGTCTTCACCTTTTTGTCAAAATCTCTGTACATGTCAGAAAAAGTACTACGCACGCTATCTAAATCCGCTGCACACGACATCAATCACTCAAGTACTATCTGACAACTTTTGGAAGCTCTTGAGGAAAATGTTCAACGACATTCTTCTGTGTCTAATGGATATCTGAAGACGTTGCCTATTTAAAGACTTCACTTCTTCAAAGTTCAGCTGGCGAACACACTTCTAGTATTCATTTTACTGTGATTTCGCTCACTGTATCTTTTGCACTTCATTGTAAAACCCTCTCTGCGAAGAGGAAACTTTCTTTTCAAAGAACTCTTTCAAATCCACCTGAGTGGTGTTTTAGCCTGAGGAGGCTGGTTGTTCAAAGAATACCCAAGTTGTTTAGCCTGCGAAGGTTGTGTTCAAAGAATATCGTGTAATAGCCAGAAGTGGCTGGGCGCAAATAATACTTGTAACCATTTCACAGTTTGTAGTGAAAACTCACTGGTTGCTAGGTAACTGGACGTAGTCTTGTATAGACGAACCAGTATAAAAATACTTGTGTATTTATCTTCTTAAGTGTTTGACTAATGGGGATAATCAAGCTATAACGTTTGTTCATTAAAATCAATTATTGAAAGATTAAGACTGTTTCGCCTGAAACCCTTTAAACTCACAGACGAAAGGAACCTTTTCTTAAATTAACACAATTCAACCCCCCTTCTTGTGTTCTATCTTTTACAACCTGACCTTCACTTAGATCCACTCCAATCATTGCATCACTCGTCATTTGAGTTGGTCGCCAAGTCGATCCATCGGCTCTGATAGCACTTGGGTAACCTAGGAGAAGACTTCACACACTTCTTCCAATGTCATTGTTCTTGCTGCTTTCTTAGGAAAGCTCTCACCACTTTTCTACCCTGAGGATAAACCAAATCTTTTCTGATGTGGAAGATCAGACTAAGCTGCAACCACAGAGCATATTAAGATATTGGCTCTGATACCAATTGTTAAGAACAAAACAATAATAGAAGGAGAGAAAATAAGGAAGAGAGAAAATAGAGACTAAAAAAAATTAACGTAGTTAAGCTATTTGTCTACGTCCACAGGTACACAATATGCATTATCTTTTGTGCACTTAGAAGCTTTACAGGGAGTTGTTTATATAGAGACATAAGAGTAATCTCTCATCGTTTATACAATGTGAGACTAAAATATGTATTGAATAAAATCAAACTACATATTCTTAACAATCTCCCACTTGGAGTTTGATTTACATCACCACTTAGTGTAATGTCTTCATAATCAATTATTCTCTTGTCCACTCAGTTTCTTGTCCACTTAGTCTCCTATCCACTCAGTCTCCTGTCCACTCCACTGATAGGTCTTCTGTCATATCCACCGACAAGTCTTATGCCCTGTCCACCGACGGGTCTTCTTGCGCTGACTAGTCTCCAGTGAAAAGCTCCCACCGCTTCTCTTCTTAAACTCCCATTGCTTCACTTCTTCCAATGTTGCATTCCTCCCCTAGTGTCAATGATGGCCATTAGAGCTTCCTCGTCGCGACAATTCTTGAGCTTCACATTGTCGTCGGTATGCCCTAGTCTTTGTACCGCCGTTCTGATAACTCACATCAACGACACACGCAACCTAACCATTCCTGCTAGATAGAATTTCGATACAAAGGATCTCCACAAAGTAGGTCTACCTGACCTTCACTTAGATCCACTCCAATCATTGCATCTCATTTGAACCAGTCGCCAAGTCGAACCATCGGCTCTGCTACCACTTTCACTTCTTCCAATGTGTCATTATTTTTGCTGTTTTCTTAGGAAACCTCCCACGGAAAGTACTCCCACTATTTCTCTGCCTTGGGAATAAACCAAATCTTTTCTGATGTGGAAGATCAGATAAAGCTACAACCATAGAGCATACTAAGATATTGGTTCTAATACTAATTGTTAAGAACAAAACAATAATAGAAGGAGAGAAAATAAGGAAGAGAGAAAACTGGCTCTGACACCAATTGTTAAGAACCAAACAATAATAGAAAGAGAGAAAATAAGGAAGAGAGTAAACAGAGACGTGGTTCAGCTAATTGCCTACATCCACGATGATGAAGGTGCCCTTGGAGGAAGATCCAAAGCAACTTCGGAATGCCCTAATCTAGCCTTCACCGAGCGCATCACCATAGAAGCCAAACCAAAGGTGTCTCGGCCATGGAAGTGTTTAAGGGTTTTTTGGTGTTTAGAAAACAAGGTAGAAAATGGTTAAGGTGAGGAATGGTGGTGGCGCCAAGGAGGAGACTCCTATAAGCCTAGGAGGAACCGCCACAATGGTTGAAAGAGGCCATTGATGAGATTCAAGGATTTTCCCTAAGGAAACAAGAGAGATTCTCTCTACAAAGCTTAAAGCTATTTCATTCAATTTTGATCAAAAGTGTTTTACATGGTTCGGCCAAGGGCTTATATAAGCATGCCTTACTTGGCTCTCAAGTAAGCTAAACTATGGTTAAGCCTAAACTCTACCCTAACCTCTAATTAACTAAGGCTAACTGAAATCCTAGGTTGTTAGCCGTGAGCCAATGGGAAGAGAGTGAGCACATGGACTTCACATGGTGGCACATGGGTGCACATGGCTTTGCCTCCTTGATTCGAGCCATGTGATGCTCCATGTTACTAATCCGTGCTTAATTAGGATTAAGGGAGGAGATCTTCTAATCAAGTGAAGGCATGGATCCTAAGCTTGATTAGAAGCCCTTCCTTAATTCTAACTAGCTAAGACTTCACACAATTCTTCTAGTTTTCAAAAAGGGTTTTGTGTGAAACCTATAGGACTTGTCTTCCTATTAGCCTAGGGACAACCGAGGGCTTTGGACCCCTTAGCACATAAGTACCCTAGCCTATGCCATAGGACTTTGTTCATACATGTTTACAAGAAGGTTACAAGTGAGATATCCTATGCTATTAGCTTCTTAGTCTTGGAGCTTTCCTACTTCTTCTTCTAGTCTTCGTTGCATGCTTCTAGTGATCCTCCTTGATGTTCCTACATCACACGAGCACACAATATGCATTCTCTTTTGTGCACATAAAAACTTTTATAAAGAGTTGTTTATATAGAGACATAAAAGCAATTTCTCTCGTCGTTTAAACGATGTGAGACTAAAATCAGTCTACTCTCATCATTTATACAACGTGGGACTAAAATCAAACTACATATTCCTAACACAAACAAGTAGAGAATATATCCATAATGGTGGGAAGAATATGAAAGGCAATGGTAAATGAAAGAAAAACAAGTAGAAATTTTTTGGTGAAGGCCCTCTAGAAACCAAAATTAGAACAGTGACAATGACAATAACAAGAAGAATGAAGGGAACAATAACGGTGGCAAGAAAAGATTCAACAAGAAAGGGATTCAATGTTATAATTGTCAATAGTAGAGACATTCTGTAGATAAATTTTAGAGCAAGAAGGAAGGTCAAAAATGAAATGAAAATGGAGCAAATGTGGCAACTAATGATAGGTCTAACTTGGATGAGGTGTTGTCGATGGTAACTACTAATCTTAATACTAGTTGCTTGGATACATGATATTTGGACACGGGCTGCTCCAATCACATAACTAGGTACAAGGAATGACTGACTGATTTTGAGAAGAGTAAAAAGCAAAATTAAATTTATTGAAACAGTGTAGTAATTGCAAAAGGAATTGGAAAGGTGGTTATGTGAAGAAAGGATGGAGACACAACAACAATCTCTAACATGTTTTATATTCCCACTATGAAGCATAATTTGTTGATTCTTAGGCAATTGGCTAAAAAGGGAATCACAATGAAGTTGAATCATAGTGTGTTGGTTAACCGTGTTTAATGAAAGGCAAAGACTGATTTTGAGGGCCCCATTGTGCACAACTAGAAAATTAAAAATCAGCCTACAAATTGTTGATATACAATGTCTTGTAGTTGGAGTTAATAGTGGCAACGGGTTGTGGCATTTTAGGTATGGTCACGTAAACTTTAGGAACCTCTATCAACTAGGGAAAAATCATATGATAAATAGTTCGCCTTTAATTAAACTTCTTGAGAAACTGTGTAAAGGATGCATGATAGGAAAGTAACCCAGAAATGTATTCAAGTCATATGCTCCTCCAAAAGCAATTGAACCGTTAAATATTATGCACTTAGATGTTTATGGACCAATTAACGTGGAATCACTGGGAGGTATGATAATTCACTGTCGAATGAACATCAAAAACTAGATTTATCCCCAATTAAGCTTGTAATATAGAGGATTCAACCTAGGTAATCTCTCTGAAGACATGCATGCACTCGATTCAGAATTATTCACAATTAGGAGGGGGATTTTCATGAATTAATTCAATAAAACCTAAACAGAACAAAGAATATGCAACTAAAGACAGAAGTAGAAATTGAAAGTAGAGCAGAAGAGTAGAGAAATGTAAACATAAGACGCGAAGAGAAATTAACGCGAGGAGAAATTAAAATTGAAAATAGAACACAGCGGAATGTAAAATTGCAGCAGCGAATTAAAGAGAAAATGAAAGCATAAGAGGAATAACAAACAATATCATGCAATGCGAAAAAGAACAATAATAGAGCGTAAATTGAACCCGCAGAATCAAAATGGAGAAACAAATTCACTTGTTGCAGTTCCAATGTTGTGAAGAGAGATTAAGCACATGAAATTGAGAACTAAGAAGAAAAGAGAAGAGAGAACAGAAAAGAAAATCACACAATCGCGCGAAAGAAGTGTGCAAGAGAAGCAACTGAATTATGAATTCGGAATCCTCAATTTTCGCGCCCAAAAACCCTTATATAGGTGAAGAATTGCGCCTCCACATAAGTTGATTTGCGCCCTGGCGCACATCTCCAGCTAAAATGGGTTGCTCTGCGCCTTGGTTTGCGGCCTGGCGCGTTTGGACAGAGAAGAGGGGTTCAAGTGCGCCCCTTCTTGCGCCCTGGCGCGTTTGCGCCTTCATTCTTCATCAAAATGTGCCTAGGCGCGTTTAGGCAGAGAGGAGGGGTTCCAGTGCGCCCTGGCACGCGCCCTGGCGAGTCCTTGCGCCACAGCTTGCTCCAGATTCGCGCCTAGACGCGTCTTGCCAGAGGAGAAGGGTCAATTGCGCCCCACTTTCATGCCTAGGCGCAAATGCAAGTGTTGTCTCAACTTGGGCTTCATCTTCTCTTTTTCTTGATGGCTTGCACTCCAAGTCTTCATCTCATTCCTTGCTCTTATCTCTTCTTCATTCCTCAAAGCTCTAGATACAACCTACACAAGAATCAACATAGAAACATAAAAACTTGTGGAAATTAACTATTATTTACTACTAGTACTAAAATATACCTCTAACACAAATCTATGATAAACTACCAAAATATGACACATATAAAAGCTAAATGATCCAAGAACAAAGTAAAGAAAATGTATATAAAATGGATTATCAAATACCCCCACACTTACTCTTTTGCTTGTCCTCAAGCAAACCTAGACTCAATTATCACAAGGGTTAACAGTCATAATACAACATTAGCTCTGCAGCCACTGAAAATGCCTTATACAACTCTTAACTCCTTAAGCCAACTCAATTCTTCTATGAAAGTTGATCATGAGCTCAAAACATTCTCAAGAATTGCACAATTCATCAAGCATAAGCAATCAATCCTAGATTGGCATAAAAAATGTACTCTAGCAACATCAAACAGTCCTCACCAGTTAAGTATTTACACTCAATCTCTCAAGTGTTTGGGCTTGTGTTTCTCTCAATGTTACCAATCAGAAGGTATGTCACCATAGGCTTGCAATGTCTCTAAAATTCTCCACCGCCTTCAAGTAGAATTTGGACAATCAAAAGGTCTTTCCAGGGTTGTAATGGGGCTTAGGTAAAGGTAGGGTAAGAAGGAGAGGTAACTGGCTAAATATCCACAGGAACTTAAAGAGTAAAAGTTACAACCTATATGATATGCACGGATTAATGATGGAAAGAAGAAAAAATAAAGAAAAGGATAAAGACTAATATCAAGTGACATAAACAACTAATGAGACCACTTTGTTTTCTTTTCTTCCTTTATTTCTTTTGCTCTTAATTCACATTTCTTCTGTTTCTTTTTCTTTTCCTTCCATTTGTTTTCTTAAAACTTTTGGTGTTCTCTTTCCTTCTTTCTTTTGCTTTCTTTTTCTTTCCCAGATATCATTTCTTGTAGCTTTTGGCATTTTCTTCTTGTTTTTTTTTTTTTAAATTCTTGCTTTTCTTCTTATTTTTACACTTTGTCTTTCTTAAGTGAGTCTCACTAATTGCTATAACAAGAAGAAACAGAGAAAATATGCATGAAAAAAAAAGAGAGAATACAACTACACTACAACTATCTGTTATTTACAAAATTTTCACCAGTACCCAACTTAAACACCTAATACACAGTGACCCATCAAATACCCCCACACTTAGAATTTTGACTTGTCCTCAAGTCACAAGCTACACATGCATCCCAAAATGGCAACCCAAACTTTCAACTAAAACCTATCATCTAAGTAAAGCAACCAATACTCTTTAAAGTTCCAATGGCAGGACAATTGGTTTTTCACTTATTCAGGCTTGTAATGAGCTTGAATGTCAACGAAAGAAAGGGTTCATCAAGGCTCAAAGGGGCTAACAATGGAAAATTTAAGGTTCAGGCTTATTTGGCTCAAGGCTACAAGAAAGAAAATTGCCTTTATCATTTGTGTCCATTCCTAAATATATGCAATTTTGACCAAGAGCTAAAGCAAGTTCTGGCACACAACATTTCAGATGGTAAAACACTCAAGAATGGATCATGTTGGAGGCCCAATTCACTATCCAGGTTAATTATTGCATAACATTGCTAATTTCATTGATCATGTCACAACCTAGGAAATTTTCATGCTAAAATTCTCATACAATATCTCTTCAAACACTGAGACACATGCAACTTGTCATAGAACTTTAAGCTGAACCTAAGTGCCAAATTTTGCATAAATTATTCTACTGAACTACAGAGTCACTGCTATATTAGTGAAATCAACCACCATAAAATGCAACAACATAGGGAGTATACTTTAAAACAGTTAAAACAATAGAGTATGAGAACACTCCCTGTTGAAGACTAGCCCTGGTGCTCAGAGGAATTTTCCATGTTTTCCACAGTGCTCATCATCTAGAATTCCAAAGTGATCAATAATGAACTACCATAATAGTAGAATAACAGTCAAATAACAGTCATATGAACTAAGGCATCAGTAAAATAGGTTATTCATACTACATTAATCAAAAGTAAATTGTTAAAAAAAAAAAAAGATCACTTAATCAGCATCCTCTTCTTCATCATCTTCATCATCCTCATCCTCTTCTTCATCATCTTCATCATCCTTATTTGCTGGCCTCTCCTCATCTTCAGAAAATTCTTCAAACCTCATCAAGTCTTCAATCATCACTAGTGGAAAAATAACCTATAACGTCACTTAATTGACGTTGGTTATCGAAACACACGACGTTAAAAATTTTAAGAGATCTTTGACGTCGGGTAGACTTTAATCCGCCGTGGAAAAGTTTCATGAAACCTATTTGGGCCTGCACATTTTCATTCTCCACGCTCTCTTTTAATATCCCAGTACTGTTCTCTTTCTCTCGTCTTCCACTACCTTCGATGCCCTATACCTCATCATCATCCCTCCTCGTCTTTGTGCTGCGCCACGCCCTTCGTCATTCTTCCTCACCTCTGTGTCACGTCATTTCGTTGCGGTGTCGTCTGTCCATCTTCACTGGTTTCTCCCCACAGATTTTTGTCTTCTCACTTAGGGTTTCGTGGGTTTTTCATCGTTCACGTTTAATCAGGTTAGCAATTTTTCCTTTTTTCTTTTAATTTAGTGCAATGGGAAGCCAGATCTACCAATCTCTCCTTGAGTGCAATGGGAAAGTGTATTAACTTAGTTCATGTGCTTACCATTTCCAGGCTTCCCAATGGAATGGGGATATTCAAATTTCTGATCGGACCTGCACGGGTGTTCTCTGTTCGCATCCTCTTTCCAGGGATATAAGGGTGAGTAGCGCGTTACCCATATCACTATCTTTTTCACTATACTAGAATTGTGAAATTATCTTCTCAATTTCTAATATTAACTTCATCCTTAAAGTATTAGAAATGATGCCAGCTAGTTCCCCGAGTATTAAAAATTGCTTCAAATTTGTCTCTGAATGTTATTAAAATATTACAACATAGAGACTATATTGGCTAATATTTAATACCTTCATGGACTATTTATATGCTTTCATTTCTTTAAGGACAACTTCGGATAGAGAATAATGAGTGTGAGATTGAATTAATGGTTTAACGATTCTTAATATTGGTCGTGTGTATGATTGCCTAACTAAGCAGTTGTGTATGTAGCATCAGCATTCTACAATGTTACCAAGGTCAAAGACTTGGTTCTCCTTCATGAATTTAACCAAATATTTGCTAACAATGAGTTCAATGAATGAAGGTTCATATTGTAGTAAAATGCAATAAAGAGGATTTTTTTTTTTACCTTATGAATTGTAGCTAATTTCTTTGTATTTTAAATGAACTGTATTGACTTTTTTATTTTTGCTGTAATTACAGATAGAATCTCTGTGAGTTACTTTCCATGGACATGATTTGATAGTTGATTCTGAATTAGAGCTAAATTATGGAAGGTTTGTCATCCTTGATTTTTTTTGTCTGCTTCTGGTTAAATGTTGTAATTTATAACTATTATTTTTTGGTGATTATGTTTACTTTAAATTCCTTTCAGACGTTATGGCTTGCTTAGATTAAATGGATGTGGAAAATCTACCCTGCTTACAGCAATTGGATGCCAAGAGCTACCTATTCAAGAGCACATGGATATCTCTCACCTTACCAGAGAAATTGAAGCCCCTAACATATCTGCATTGGAGGCTGTCATAAGCTATGATGAGGAATGGTTGAGATTGGAGAAAGAAGCTGAAGCTCTAGCAGGTCAAGTATGTTCAAGTAAAATAGAATCTTGATAACTGGCTGATTTGATCACAAATTAGTGAGGTACTTAATCACCGGAAAGCACATAGTGAGGGCTAAGGGGTTATTTCACTTTTGCCATTGATAAGGTAAAGTCACTTCACTCTGTTCATTTGGATTTTGATTTTAGCACCTCTTAAATTTGTGGCATTGAGTGGGGCTTGCATAATTTGTGCTGAGTAGTGATAAGAAAAACCAGAGACCATATATTGAATAACTAAAAATGACATGCATCCATTTAACATCTAGTTTCGTAATTTTTACATGTTATTATCAACTTAATCTATTTTTCAGATAAAAATGACTAAAAAACATTAAAATTAGGGGACCTATTTGCTATTTTTTTTGTTTAGGACAAATATAATAGCACCTAGACAATTAGAGATTAAATTAATACTTTGATACAATATAAGAAATAAGTTTTTTTTTTAACTAAGATTAGCTTATGAAAAGGTTAATAAATAGAAACTCTCTTATACTGATTTTATTTTCAACTCATAAGAATTTTCAATCCTTGGCTTCTAGCACTTCTTTGTCAATCACCCTATTATAGTTATTTATAGGCATCTAATAATCTCCTAAGATAAGCACAACCTTAATGGGCGTAATCAATTGCAGACCCACTCTCCTTCTTTCTAACATAAACTATGCATATTAAAATCATTATTGATCAAATTGATTGTTTATTTATATTCTTCAATTCTGCTTCAAATGATTAAAGCTAGCTAGGACTCCGATGATCTCTATACACGTGCACCTTGCCCTGAAAATCAATTATTTTTTAGTAAGTAATTTTCTCAATAATAGCAGAACCTACTAAACTGTAGTTCTTTTCATTCATGATTGTTTGAAGTTGATCTTTAAGCCAAAGCTTTTTTCTTTTCTGTTAATTTATATTTGAATTTTATTGTAGTATTGAAAGCTAATTTCTATAGTGTAATGTGAAATGATATTGATGTTTTGTTTGTATCAATATTTACTTCTATGGTAGTTTTGTATTATCATCAATGGATGTTATAAGCAACATTAGGTGTTCTGTTTTTGTATTAAATTAAAAAAATAAATAAATTTTTGACGTCGGTTGTTAATAAAACCGACGTTAAATATATTATTACTACATCACATTTAACGTCGGTTAAATTCAGAACCGACGTTAAAAGTCAAAACTTTTAACGTTGGTTAAATTTAGAACCGACGTTAAAAGTCAAAACTTTTAACGTCACCCCACTTTAACGTCGGTAAAAAACCGACGTTAAATGTCAATTTTAACCGACGTTAAAAGCATATTTTACACTAGTGCATCTCGCTGTTGAGTGTTTCGAGTGGCACCAACTTCTCCACCGGCAGATTCATTTGGGATGCCACAGACCTCAACAGGGGTTCAAGTGCAATGCAGGCTCTTGTGGATTCGTGAACCCTACGAATGTTTCCTTGAACCACTCTCAAGTGGCGCAAAATCTTATCTTGCTTTGAATCTGCATCATGGGATGAAGTTGTTGTCATAGGTGCTTTTCCTTTTGAACTAGTCGCGGTGTTGGCATTGGGAACAGAAGGTGCTTTTGGTACAGCTCTTGTACTTGATTCTCCTCCAGTGAATTTCACATCCAATGTCGACCTTGTTCTCATAGGGATTAAACCCTCACATGATACTCCAGCATCAATACACAATTGTGTAATGATACCTGCATAAGATAGAGACCCCTGCTTTTGCTGGTGAAGGGCATGAATCTCGTTGGCAATGGTTAAGCCAGCATTAAGGTATTCGCCATTCATCACTGTATATAAACACCAAACCCGCTTCTTTGTGATAGAAGACTTGTGTTGAATTGGCAGCAAAATACCAGAAATGAATGCCCACCATATTTTTGCTTTAAGGCATAATGATGAAGATTTCACATGCCTAACACCATTGTTGCGCCATTCACTATCTTTCCAAGCTCCTTTGCCTTCACATAACAACTCGTCCACCTTGCTTGGGTCAGCTTTGCGAGATGCTCTATGCTCAAAAGCACAATCCCTCTCATTAAAAAAAGGAATCAGCAGTAATCTGTTGATGGCTTGAGGTGAAAAGGAGATTTGTTTTCCTCGGACGTAAGATGCATAGAGTTCTTCTTTATCTCCACTTGTCAGATTAGCATAGAACTCTAAAACCAACTCTTGATATGCTGGGAACGTTATATTAGCCAGTCTATTCCATTTTCTTCCAGTGATCCCCTTGCATACTTCTCTATAAATGGAACGTTGAGACAACTCACCATTCCCTTCATTTATGAAATTGCTCGGACTCATATTAAATCTCCACTCCACTAGCATAGTGCGTGCTGTAAACCGAGATACAAAGGCTTCTGCATGCTCTAAAGACCGAAATCTATGAGTGTCAAACTCTGGAGTTTCCGGCTCTCGAGGAGTGGTTGCCTTTGCTCTTTTTGTAGTCCTTTTCTTTTCTTGGCATTTCCCCTTAGAAGCTCTGTGTTTAGTCCTTGGTTCCTTTGAAGAAGATGCAGCTGGTTGGTTGCTTGATGCCATGATTTTTTTTTTCTTTTTGGAAATGAACCTACACAACGAAAGCTATATGAGAAAAACATGCATGCATCTAGATAACCATAAATGCCATAAAGAGCATGTATTCTCATCAATGTAGAGTGAAGTTCAAAAAGAAATCAAATTGGAATTGTCAAAGGACATACATAAGCAATTATAATATGGTCATGCTCACTAGAAGTATTCACATAAACACACTCGAGACTTCATTGAAGCATTTTAACAAACATCATGTAAGCATGACTAAACATGAACTAACTCTTTCTAATTGCTTTGAACAATGCACTCCCAAGACAATTACCATAATTCATTTACAAGTACTCAATGGCATTTATCACAAAACATCCAAACAAGGCCATGCAATATCATCAAAGTACACAATTGAAAGTACCCCCAAAAATTGGCATTCTAGGGTTCGCACCTCAAAACTAAACCCCCATCCGAATGATATATCCTATTGATGAAAGATGAATGCAATTAAAGATTGGAGAATGAAGGAAACAAGTCGTAATCAAAGGATAGATGAACATACCTTGTTAGAGCAAAAGATGTTTGAGCACACAAAGTGAGAAATGGAAAACAAGTGTGAGGGAAATAGAGAAATTGATGAAAAACAAGTTGCAATGTGAGATGGTGGAGGTGAGAATTGATGGAGAGTGGGATTGTTCTCTAGAAATTTCACACAAACTAAGTGAGAAGGTTAATGGAATGGTCACGCCCTGAGTTTGTGCCTTGGCGCAACAACGCGCCTCTCATTTATGCTTAGGCACATTGAACGCGCCTCATTTTTTTAAGAGAATCGCGCCTCGGCGCGTCTTACCCGAGAGCAGGGGTACAACCGCGCCTCCCAAACGCGCCAGGGCGCAAGAAATGCGCCATCCTTTGCGCTGGAGCGCGTTTGTCCAGAGAGCATGGAGGGATTGCGCCTCCCAAACGCGCCAGGGCGCAAGAAATGCGCCACCCTCGCGCTGGAGCGCATTTGTCCAGAGACCACTATGTGCATTGCGCCCCTCTATCACTCAATTTGCGCTGGGGCGCAATTGACAGAGGAGTAGCTTAATTTTGGTATTCTCCTAGTGGTTCCAAGGCTTGTGCACACACTCTGAACCATGCATTGAACCCTTAACATTTCCAACAATGATGTCGCACCTCTCACCTTCTCTTATTCCCTAACAATTCAATAAAACTCCAATATTGAAAGAACAAAACTAGAAGTAAAACAGTAGAATATTCACAATATTCACAAAATCCCCCCCCCCCCCACACTTAAAATTGACATTGTCCTCAATGAAACATACGATGCATCAATGGATTCAATTTCAATTAAAATCAGAAGGGGAATAGAAGACTCCCTCAACGGCCAAATATCTATACATTCGGCCAGCTAGGTTCAGCCAAGGACAATTCTTCCTCAACTTCCTCCGCTTTCGGACTCTCATGAAATTCCTTGAGTTGATGACCATTTACCTTCCAAATTTTACCAGTAGCTTCATCTCTTATCTCAACTGCACCATGGGAAAAGATATTAGTAATAACAAAAGGACCGTCCCATCGAGAACGAAGTTTACCGGCTATAAGCTTCAAACGGGAATTGAATAACAACACTTTTTGGCCTACTTGGAACTCCTTTCTCAGAATCATACTATCATGATACTTCTTGACTCTCTCCTTGTAGATCTTAGAGTTCTCATAAGCCTCTAAGCGAAGCTCCTCAAGTTCCTGTAATTGAAGCTTTCTCTGTGCACCAGCCTGGTCCATTTCTAGGTTACACTTCTTCACAGCCCAATATGAACGATGCTCAATCTCCACAGGTAAGTGACATCCTTTACCAAAGACCATCCTGTAAGGATACATGCCAGTCGGTGTCCTATAAGCAGTTCTATGGGCCCAAAGAGCATCTTCAAGTTGCTTACTCCAATCCTTTCTGTTAGGATGGACCATCTTTTGTAACATGAGCTTAATATCTCTGTTGAACACTTCGGCCTGACCATTAGTTTGGGGATGATAGGTTGTGGACACTCTATGCACAACCCCATACTTATGGAGCAGAGACCGCATGCTGACATTACAAAAATGGCTCCCTCTGTCATTGATAATGGCTTTAGGCACTCCAAACCTACAGAAAATATTGGATCTAACAAAATCCACAACAACTTTAGAATCATTAGTCCTGGTGGCCTTAGCCTCAATCCATTTTGATACATAATCAACAGCTAACAGAATATATGAATATCCAGAAGAGACAGGGAAAGGACCCATGAAATCGATACCCCAAAATCAAATACTTCACAGAAAATAATAGGTTGTTGGGGCATCTCATGCCTTCGTGTGATGGCCATCCCAGCTCTCTGACATTGCTCACAAGTGTTAAAGAGCTTATATGCATCCTTAAAAATAGTAGGCCAATAAAACCCACTGTCCAACACTTTACTAGCTGTTCGCTGAGGTCCATAGTATCCTCCTACTGGTGAAGCATGACAAAACTGAAGGATTGATTGAATTTCATGACTTGGAATACACCTGCGGATAACTCTATCACTGCAAAACCTCCACAAATAAGGATCATCCCAGACATAATATTTTGCATCACTTTTTAATTTCTCAATTTGTGATCTGGATGCATGAGGAGGTACAACAGATGTAACCAAATAATTGACAATATCAGCAAACCATGGCACTACATCACAAGAGTATAAAAGCATAAGATGTTCATCAGGAAAATCATCTTTGATAGGTAACAGATCAGGGTTACCCTCAATTCTACTCAAGTGATCAGCAACCAGGTTCTCCGCACCACTCTTATCCCTGATTTCTATGTCAAACTCCTGCAGAAGAAGCATCCATCTAATTAACCTTGGTTTAGCATCAGACTTCTTCAACAAGAATTTCAGAGCTGCATGATCAGAGAAAACAACAATTTTAGAGCCAAGTAAGTAGGCACGAAATTTATCTAAAGCAAAGACAATTGCCAAAAGCTCTTTTTCAGTGGTGGTGTAGTTTGCTTGGGCAGCATCAAGTGTACGGGAAGCATATGCAATAACATGAGAGTGTCTACCAACTCTTTGAGCTAGAACCGCTCCAATTGCAAAATTGGAAGCATCACACATTAGTTCAAAGGGAAACTCCCAATCAGGTGGTTGCATAATAGGTGTTGTGGTAAGCCTACTCTTCAGCTCATCAAAGGCCTTCTTGCATGTCTGGTCAAAGGAAAATTCTACATCCTTTTGGAGGAGCTTGGACAATGGTAGAGCAATCTTGCTAAAGTCCTGAATAAATCTCCTGTAGAAACCTGCATGGCCAAGAAAAGAATGCACTTCCCGCACAGAAGCAGGGTAAGGTAGAGAAGTAATAATATCTATCCTTGCTTTATCAACTTCAATACCTCTACTAGAGATTAGATGCCCTAGGACTATACCTTCACTAACCATGAAATGGCATTTTTCAAAATTCAGTACTAGGTTAGTCTCAATACATCTACTCAGAACTCTCGAAAGGCTATCCAAACATGTATCAAAAGATGAACCATATACTGTGAAATCATCCATGAACACTTCCATGCAATTCTCTAATAAATCAGAAAAGATACTCACCATACACCTTTGAAATGTACCAGGTGCGTTGCATAAACCAAATGGCATCCTGGTGTAAGCATAAGTCCCAAATGGACAGGTGAATGTGGTCTTATGTTGATCTTCTGGAGCAATGTGAATCTGCATATAACCTGAAAATCCATCCAGAAAATAGTAATGTGATTTACCTGCTAACCTCTCCAAAACTTGATCAATGAATGGGAGTGGAAAATGGTCCTTCCGAGTGGCTTGATTGAGTCTCCTATAGTCAATGCAAACTCTCCAACTGTTAGTGACTCTAGTTGGAACCAACTCGTTATCTTTATTCTACACCATAGTTATGCCAGATTTCTTAGGAACCACTTGCACAGGTGAAACCCATGTGCTGTCTGAAATGGGGTAGATGATGCCAGCTGCAAGCAATTTTATGACCTCTTTTTTCACTACATCCAGAATGGTAGGATTGAGTCGCCTTTGTGGTTGTCTCACAGGCTTAGACTCCTCCTCTAGTAATATTCGGTGCATGTAGATAGCTGGATTAATTCCAGGGAGATCAGCTCATTTTATATACATGTTCTTCACCTTGTTTTTGGTTCAATTAGCTCTTATATGTGTCATACCTTGATAGTTTATCTTAGATTTGTGATAGAAGCATATTGTAGTACTAGTAGTAAATAATAGTTAAAATTCCACAAGTTCTTATACTTTTATATGGATTCTTGTACAGTACATCTAAAGCTCTGAGGATTGAAGAAGAGATAAGCAACAAGGAATGGACCAAATACTTGAATGGAAACTCAAACCAAAAAGAGAAGAGCAAGGATGGACCCAATTCAAGAACCAGAGTAACCCATGGTGCAAAGCCTCTCCCTAGCAGCCGGAATTCACGCCGCGACGTGTTTTAAGAACCAAGGGGGGGCGCGTTGAGGGTTAGGTGCGGCCAATTCACCGTCGCGCCAGCGTTCGTGGGCGCTCCACATCTTCTTCTTTGCTTCAAATGGCGCCGTGACGCAAACTAAAATCCAAGGGTGGCGCGATTTGCCTCTCTGATGCTTCTCTTGTTTCATGGCGCGCTGCAGCGCGTTTTGCTCTAGTGGGGGCGCATTTCATCAGTTATAAATAACCCAGGACGCGAAATTGAGGGAGAGCTTCTTCATTTTTCTGTTTTCCCAACTGTTTTAGCTTCCTCTGTACACCTCAGAGTTGTGCGATTGTGCAACTCTCTTCTCTCGTTCCTCTCTTCTCTTTTCTCTTCTCTTCATGATTCTTGATTTACATGTACTCAATCTCTACTTGCAACTGTAGCTATTGCAACAATTGAATCCAATTCTTTGATTTTGATTCCTCTTCATCTCTGGTTCCATTTACTTTCACACGCTATTTCTTTGTTCATAATTGATTAGGTTTTCATCTCAAGATTCGTAAGCACTATCTTATTCGTTATTGCGTTTCGCATTTACGATCGTTCACTTCACCATTACACTTTACATGTTCTTGTTATGTTTTCCAATTCTAATTCTTCTTGCATGTTATTTCCATTCTGTTTCTTCTCTTGAGCTTAGTTGTTGTTTCAATTTACATTTTGCCGTTCTACTTTCGATTCCTAATTTTCTTCGCGATTTATGTTACATGTGCATTGTTCATTTTCTGCATTTATCGTTCGTTGCTCAATTTACACTTCGCTGCTCTGTTTCAATTTCTGCTTCTACCTTTAGTTCTTCATCTCATTTTGTAATTTCAATTCAGTTTAGTTTACTGCACTACTTCATGAAAATTCCCCTCTCAACTGTGAATAAATCTGAATTAAATAGATGTATGTCTTCTGAGGGATGACCTAGGTTGATTCCTCTATATTACAAATCTAATTGGGGATAAATCTAGCTTTTGATAATCATTCGACAGTGAATATCAAAATGGCGCCGTTGCCGGGGACATGCGTCGTTTGATTTGGAATTATCACCTGTATATAAACTGCTTGTGAATATTACATGTGTCTAGACTAACTATGAATTCATATAATAGTTTCTACTTTTAGTGTAGGTGTTGACTGTTTTGTTGAGTTTCTGCATAATTTCTAATTCTTTCTAGATAGTATTTCTGCTAGTTTTTCTAGGTTTGTGTAGTACATGACCAGATCTAGCTTAGATAATTCACTGAAATTTGATCCTGAAATTGAAAGAACAATTCATAGGCTGAAAAATCAAAATAGGAAAAGAAACCAAACTTTTCATTGTGACTCTGATTGTGATTCTGTTGCTGAAGAAATGGCAAATCCAATGGAGAGAACTCTTAAGGAATTGGCTACACCTGACATTAATTATCAACCTTTGTGTATCCAATTTCCGATACCAGAAGGTGTCGTTAACTATGAATTGAAATCGGACCGATTCATTTGTTGCCTAAGTTTTTAGGACTTGCGGTGAAGATCCACATAAACATCTCAAGGAATTCCATGTGGTTTGTTCCACTATGAGGCCTAATGATATTCCCTGAAGAATTTGTCAAAATGAAGGCATTTCCATTCTCTTTGGATGGAGTGCCAAGGATTGGTTGTACCTTCAACCAACACCTATTACCACATGGAATGACATGAAAAGAAGATTTTCGGAGAAATTCTTTCCGCTTCTAGACTGCAGCTATTAGGAAGGATATAAGCGGGATAAGACAAAGCGCAAGGAGAGACCTTATATGAGTATTGGGAGAGATTCAACAAGTTATGTTCCACATGTCCAAACCATCAAATAACTGAACAGCTCCTCATCCAATACTTTTATGAAGGACTCATGCCTATGGAGAGAAATATGATAGATGCAGCAAGTGGTGGAGCTTTGATGGACAAAACACTAGCTGCTGCACGATATTTGATTGCAAATATGGCAGAGAATTCCCAAGCCAGTTCAGTTCAGAAATTCAACATCTTCCAAGCATGTGAATGAAGCTTCCATAGTCGCTGCTGATACATATAGGTTGGAAAACAAGCTAACAGAGTTAACTTCACTAGTGAGACAGTTAGCTTTGGGTCAACAACAAAGGCAACCGAATGTGAACGCAGTGAGCCAGATTAAGCAACTATGTGGCATTTGTAGTGGAGCCGAACATTCCACTGATGCTTGCCCACCGCAAGAAACCGAACAACAACAACATTTGGTCCAACAATTTGTGGATGTGGTGGAATGTACTCCGGACAAAAGCAAGATAGACCTCCAACACAGCCGTACAATCCATATTCCAACACTTATAACCCTGGTTGGAGGGATCATCCTAATTTGAGATATGGTCCAGGACCTAGCCAACAGCAGCCACAACAACAGCAGCAAAGGTTTCAACCTCCTAACAAGTATCAACCTCCTCCCATGAGACAGCAACAAATGGTCCAACCTGCTCAACCACCACCTGTGAATAATGCTGGACCATCCTTGGAAGATTTGATGAAACAGATGGCAACTACCAATCTGCTGGTTTCAAAGCAAAATGTGAATGCTTCTATTGTGGATTTGAAAACTCAAATTGGACGAGTTGGCCACCACGTGAACCACTTGCAGCAACAAGGTTCTGGTAACATTCCTTCCCAAACTGTAGCTAATCCAATGGGGAATGTGAGTGTCATCACCTTGAGAAGTGGTAAAGAATTGCAGCCAAATGTTCGGGATCTGAAAAATCACAAAGCAGATGAGGTAAAAATGACTTCCTCTTCCTTTTCCTTCTGTAAATATACATTCAAAAAAATCAGAATTAGAAAAAGAATTATTAGAAACATTTAGGAAAGTAGAAGTTAATATACCTTTGTTAGATGCTATCAAGCAAATTCCCAAGTATGCCAAATTTTTAAAAGAACTGTGCACCCACAAAAGAAGATTTAAAGGAAACGAAAAGGTAAACTTGGGAAGAAATGTTTCTGCTCTTATCCAAAGCACACATGTTTCTCCACCCCCTCAGTCTAACCTTCCACAAAAGTGCCAAGATCCTGGAACTTTTACAGTGCCTTGCACAATTAGAGATCGCACTTTTGCGGATGCCATGATAGACTTGGGAGCTTCTATTAATGTGATGCCTACTTCAGTCTACAGGTCATTGCAGATTGGTGAGTTAAAACCAACTGGAGTTATTATTCAGCTTGCCAATAAGAGTGTTGTCCATCCACGTGGAGTCCTAGAGGATGTGTTAGTTCGAGTTAACGAATTGATTTTTCCTGCAGATTTTTACATTCTTGATATGCAGGATAGATCACCTTCACCTACATTGATCCTAGGGCGACCATTTTTGATGACTGCACGGACCAAGATTGATGTTCACTCCGGCACATTGTCTATGGAGTTCGGAGATGATATTGTGAAGTTCAACATACTCGAAAGCATGAAACTGTCTGCTGAAGAGCATTCTGTTTTTTCCATAGATTTAGTTGATGATTGTGTAGATAGTTGTACAGATTTTGATTCTGAACTTGATTTTGATTTTACTAATTTCTCTAAATTAAATTCTGATTTGGCTTGCTCTTGCTGTCATGATGGAGACACTGTTTGTACTATATGTGCAGAGATTAATACTGCCATTGCAGATGCAGGTTCTAACTTGCATGTTGCATACCTTGGTCTACAGGTTCTCGATCTCGATCTATCGCAAAGAAACAAGCCAAAGCATTACCTTCCATTGAACCGCCACCAAGCTTAGAGTTGAAGCCACTGCCTCATCACTTGAAGTATGCTTACTTAGATGATGCCCAGAAGCTTCCCGTTATCATTTCTACTACTTTGCAAGATGAGCAAGAGGAGAAGCTGCTGAACATGTTGAAGGTGCACAAGAAAGCCATTGGATGGACATTATCCGATCTTCCTGGAATTAATCCAGCCATTTGCATGCACCGAATACTGCTAGAGGATGAGTCTAAACCTGTAAGACAACCACAAAGGAGACTCAATCCTACCATTCTGGAGGTAGTAAAGAAAGAAGTCATGAAATTGCTTGCATTGGGATCATCTACCCCATTTCGATAAAGACATGGGTTTCACTGGCCCAAGTGGTCCCTAAGAAATCGGCATAACGTGGTGCAGAACAAGGACAATGAATTGGCTCCAACTAGAGTCACCAACAGTTGGAGGGTCTGTATTGATTATAGAAGACTCAACCAAGCCACCCGAAAGGACCACTTCCCTCTTCCATTCATTGATCAAGTCTTAGAGAGGTTGGCGGGTAAATCACATTATCGCTCGGATGGATTTTTACGGATATATGCAGATTCACATTGCTCCGTAAGACCAAAGACAAGACCACCTTCACCTGTCCATTTGGGACTTATGCTTACACCAGGATGCCCTTTGGCTTATGCAATGCACCTGGTACATTCCAAAGATGCATGGTGAGTATATTCTCTGACCTCTTAGAGAGTTGCATGGAGGTATTTATGGATGATTTCACTGTATATGGTTCATCCTTTGACACATGTTTGGATAGCCTCTCTAGAGTTTTAAATAGATGTATTGAGACTAACTTGGTGCTGAATTTTGAAAAATGCCATTTCATGGTTAGTGAGGGTATAGTCTTAGGACATCTAGTTTCTAATAGAGGCATTGAAGTTGATAAGGCAAAAATAGATATTATTACTGCTCTGCCTTACCCCGCTTCTGTGCGGGAAGTGCGTTCTTTTCTTGGACATGCAGGTTTCTACAGGAGATTCATTCAAAATTTTAGCAAGATTGCCCTGCCATTGTCCAAACTACTCCAAAAGGACGCAGATTTCTCTTTTGACCAAACATGCATGAAGGCCTTTGATGAACTGAAGATGAGGCTTACCACAGCACCTATTGTGCAGCCACCAGATTGGGAGCTTCCCTTTGAGTTAATGTGTGATGCTTCCAACTTTGCAGTTGGAGCAGTTTTAGCTCAAAGAGTGGATAGACTCTCTCATGTCATTGCATATGCTTCCCGTACATTGGATGCTGCCCAAGCAAACTACACCACTACTGAAAAAGAGCTTTTAGCAATTGTCTTTGCTTTAGATAAATTTCGTACTTACTTGCTTGGCTCTAAAATCATTGTCTTCTCGACCATGTACTCGAAATTCTGTTGAAAAAAGTCGATGCTAAACCAAGGTTGATTAGATGGATGCTTCTTCTCCAGAATTTAATATAGAAATCGGGACGAGAGTGGTGTAAAACCTGGTTGCTGATCACTTGAGTAGGATTGAGGTAACCTTGATCTTTTGCCTATTAAGGATAATTTTCCGATGAACATCTTATGCTTTTATACTCTTGTGATGTAGTACCTTGGTTTGCTAATATTGTTAATTACTTGGTTACATCTGCTGTACCTCCTAATGCATCTAAATCACAAATTGAGAAGTTGAAAAGTGATGCAAAATACTATGTCTGGGATGACCCTTATCTTTGGAGGTTTTGCAGTGATAGAATAATTCGCAGATGTATTCCAAGTCATGAGATCCAATCGGTCCTTCAATTTTGTCATGCTTCACCAGTGGGAGGGCACTATGGACCTCAACGGACAGCCAGGAAAGTGTTGGATAGTGGGTTTTATTGGCCTACTATTTTCAGGGATGCATATAAGCTTTTCAAAGACTGTGAGCGGTGTCGTAGGAGCGGGATGGCCATCACTCGAAGGCATGAGATGCCCCAACAACCTATTATTTTCTGTGAAGTATTTGATGTTTGGGGTATTGACTTCATGGGCCCTTTCCCTGTCTCTCCTGGTTATTCATATATTTTGTTTTGTTGATTATGTATCAAAGTGGGTTGAGGCTAAGGCCACCAGGACTAATGATTCTAAAGTAGTTGTGGATTTTGTTAGATCCAATATTTTTTGCAGGTTTGGTGTGCCTAAAGCCATTATCATGTGAGAGGAGCCAGACTTCAACCGGCATGAAGTCTCTACTCCATAAGTATGGGGTGGTGCATAGAGTTTCCATGACTTATCATCCCCAGGACTAATGGTCGTGAAGTGTTCAACAGAGACATTAAGCTCATATTACAGAAGATGGTCCATCCAAACAGAAAAGATTGGAGTAAGCAACTTGAGGATGCTCTTTGGGCCCATAGAACTGCCTATAAGACACCAACTGGCATGTCTCCCTACAGAATGGTCTTTGGTAAAAAGGCCGCACTTGTGGAGATTGAGCATCGTTCATATTGGGTTGTGAAGAAGTGCAACCTAGAGATTGACCAAGTTGGCGCGCAGAGGAAGCTTCAATTGCAAGAACTTGAGGAGCTTCGATTGTAGGCTTATGAGAACTCAAAAATCTACAAAGAGAAAGTTAAGAAGTACCACGATAGGATGATTCGAGGAAAGAGTTCAAAGTGGGACAAAAGTCTTTGTTATTCAATTCTCGGTTGAAGCTCATAGCTGGTAAACTTCGCTCTCGATGGGATGGCCCTTTTGTTATTACTAATGTCTTTTCCCATGGTGCAGTTGAGATACAAGATGAAGTTACTGGTAAGAATTGGAAGGTAAATGGCCATCAACTCAAGGAATTCCATGAGAGTCCGAAAGCAGAAGAAGCTGAGGCAGAGTTGTCCTTGGCTGAACCTAGCTGGCCGGACGTGCAAATATTTGGTCCTTGAGGGAGTTCTATTCCCCTTCTGTCGTGAATTACAGATTGACCTCATTGATGCACTTTATGCTATATTGAGGACAATGCGAACTTTAAGTGTGGGGGGGATTCTGTGAATACTTTTCTGTGAAGACTTTGCTGTTATTTTTAAAACTTTTCATTGTGATATACTTGTTAGTTGCTTAGAAATTGGAAAATGCAAAAACAAAATAAACAAGTAGACATAGGAAGGAACACTTGAAACCACAATGTGATTGAGTGATAGAAATAAGAGAGGTGTGAGGTGTGATCACAGTATTGGGAAGCTTTTAGAATTCTCTGCATGTTCATCCTAACTATTGTCCTGGTGCATAGGACACATAACACCAACACGAAATGACTTAGAATTTGTGCACAAATGAGAGCAATTTGCATTGAGAATGTGCAAGGCAACCTCATGTGTGACCTCTCGGACTAGCAAACTTGTACCAATTCACGGATGAAATGAAAAGCACAAGCTTCCCTGGATAGAGCGCGCCTGGGCGCATTACAGGAAAGGAGGAGGGCGCGTTTAAGGCCCCTTGCGGGCTAAACACGCCGCAGCGCCACTTGCTGAAATTGAGAGGCGCAGTTGACAACCCATGCAACCTAAACGCGCCGCGGCGCGGTTGAAGGAGGAAGAGGAGCGCGTTTAAGTTTCCTTGCGGCAGAGACGCGCCGCAGCGCGAATCACTTATGCAGGGGGGGCGCGTTTCACTTGGCACAAATACAAGGGGCCGCGCCTGAGCGAAACACAAAGCGCGTTTCACATTTCTTCACCTTTCTCCTCTTGGCACGACCAATCCCAACCAGTTTTTAATATCATCACTTCACTTTGCCAAGTAAATTTAGGTTGATTTCTTCATCTCTTTCAACTTAGATTCCCATTTTCTGTTGATAATTTTCGGAAACCCTCATTTGGTATCCTCCATTCACTTCGGTTCAAGCAAGATTCAATTGTTGAGAGATAACAATATCTTCAAGCAATCAAGCGACTGGTTCTTCTTCAATGTCACCAAGATCCAAACAAAGAGCTACCAAGGGACGAAGCCAAGAGAAGAAGAAGGCCACCAAGAAAGTCAATGCCACTCCTGAAATTCAAGACTATGACACTCATAGATTCAAGTCAAAGGAGCATGCAGAGGCCTTTGCCTCCCACTTTATGTCACGTGCAGTGTTAGTAGAGCGGAAGTTCAACATGAGCCCGAGCCTTTACATTGATGAAAGCAATGGGGATGCATCGCAACGAGCTAACTACAAAGAAGTATGCAATGAGATCTCTGCACGGAAGTGGACTAAATTAGCCAACATCACATATCCAGCTTATAAAGAATTGGTGCTAGAGTTCTATGCAAACTTGACGAACAATAGGGAAGAGGAACGATATGCATCATATGTTCGGGGGAAACCAATCTCATTCTCACCACAAGCCATTAACCGCATGTTATTGATCCCTTTCTCGGAAGGGAGGAACTGTATTTTCCAATATAGAGCTGACTGCAGAGCCGAACCATGCGTGGTAGATCAGCTATTGTGTGAAGGCAAAGGAGCTTGGAAGGACAGTCTATGGAAGAACAAGGGAGTAACGCATATCAAATCATCATCCCTATGTTTCAAGGCCAAAATCTGGTGGGCCTTTATTTCTGGCACCCTGTTACCGATCCAGCACAAATCCTCCATCACCAAGAAGAGAGTTTGGTGTTTGTACACAATAATGCAGGGTCAGTATCTTAATGTGGGCCTGACCATAGCCAACGAAATTCACACGCTGCACTTGCAAGGACAAGGTTCCCTGTCTTATGCAAGCATTATCACTCAGCTGTGCATTGAGGCTGGAGTTTCAACTAAAGGGTTGATTCCTATGAGACCTGGTACGACATTAGATGTGAAATTCACCAAGGGAGAGTCCAGCAAAATGAAAGCCATATCAGAAGAACCCACTTCTAGAACAAAGACCACAGCGAAGTCCAAAGGCAAAGCTCCAATGGCAGAAGCCCTAGCTAATGCTGCAGATCAGCAAAAGTTATTGAGACATTTGAGGGTAGTTCAAGAAAATATGCGAACGATTCACGAACAAAATAAAACTTGCATTGCACTTGAGCCCCTCATGAGAAGTTTAGCTGCTCAGATGAATCTGCCAGTGCAGTTGGTGCCATTTAAACCACTTAGCAATGAAATGATTGAAGATTTGATGAGGTTTAGGGAGTTTTCTGAGGACTGTGAAGGTGGAGCACATAATGAAGTATATGAAGATGATGGTGAAGAGGTTGATGGCAAGCTGAATGAAGAAGAAGAAGAGGAAAGTGAGGAAGAAGAAGAGGAGGACTGATATCTTAGTCTACTATTTCTGTTTAGTTTACATTTTTTGTTGATGTAGCTTAATTAGACCATTTCTCTATTATTTTAGTTCCTGGTACTGTTATTTGACTAGTTAACTGTATTTGACTTTTAATTGATCTTTATTTGAATGTAATTTGACTGTTATTCTTCCTGTTAGTTTTGTTGTTTTTGTGAATTGTTAGATGATGGAGCACTGCTGGAGAATCATGGAAAATTTTGGCATATCAGGCATATCGAGAGCTGGTACCACTTGACCACGCCGCCACCTTGAGCGGCCAAGGGAGTTTTCTATTTCCCTCCTGATTTTCATTACAATTGACTTCTTTGATGCATTTTTCATTGAGGACAATGTAAATTTTAAGTGTGGGGGGGGACAATGTAAATTTCTAGTGAATATTTTGTGAACAGCTCTATTCTCTATAATGGCTTGTCCCTCTCTATTTCCTGCATTGCTCTACATTGTTCTGTCTCTGTCTATATTTGAAAAAAAAATAATAAAAATAAAAAAAAAATAATAAAAAAAATATATATGATACAAAAGATGTAGGTGAACCACACTTTTGCTTTGAAGTTATAGGTGTATAAGCTTTGAAAGTTGCAAATATTTTTAGTTGATGGATGTCCAATTTTCTTATGACCATTGTGCACCCTGGATTTGAAATTGACTTGAAACTGAAGCTTGGATGATTTGTGATAGAAAATAAACCCTGTAAGAATTTGAGCCTTATATATGATGGAACCATTTCTTCCATCCAACTTCTTTCTTGTGTGAATACACTCATCTTGTTAGTTGCTCTGGATTTTTCCTTGACTCTTGTTGATATTTCTTGATCACATGCATTATTGATATGATTTAGGCAGATTTCTTCTTAAGCTACTAGCCAAATGAGCCTACCTTACATATCTGTCCCTTGTTATTCCCCTTTGAGCCTATATATCCCTTTCTTCAATTTTAAGCTCATTACAAGCCGAAAAACGGAAAACAATGATGTTCCCCAAACCTTAAGAATTAAAGGAGCTTTGGAATTATTTTGGGAATAAGTTCTAAATAAGTGTGGGGGTATTACCTTCAAACAAGTTTGGTTCGTGAGTTGGTGCATGAATTGGCAGTGGTTATACAAAAGAAGACAAATATGCAGAAAAGTATATGTATATGTATATATAAAGAGATACAAAAAGAAAAATACCAAAAGCCACAAAGAAGGAAATCTAAAAAAAAAATAAAAAAAAAAGGAAAAGAAAAGTAAAAGAAAGCAGAAAAAGAAAGCAAAAAGGAATCAAAAGAGAAACAGATAAGCAGAAGAAAATGAAAATCCATGATGAAAATAAGTGGGAAACCAAAAAGAGGTAAATGCTAGGAGGGTAATTCTCATGCTTACTAGATTTATTCCCCATTGCTCCTCTTTTCTCTTGGTTATTAGCCTAAATGACCTTTCTCTTATCCTACCTTCACCTTGTCCCCATTACAAGCTTAATAAAGACCTTTTGATCTTTAATTGCATGTGTCTCAAGTTATTGAAATTAGAGGCTTGTGAAAATCTGGTAGTGCTAGCTTGCATGATGTGTTTGAGTGCACATACGAGCCTAAACACTTGAGAGTCAAGAGGAAACACTGACTTGTGAGGTTCTATCACTTTGAATTCATTCTTTAATTCACTTGTCAATTTGTTTGTTTTGGATGTACAATAGATTCATGGATTGTTGTTGATCTTGATACTCTAAATTTTGTCCCTTTCTCTTTCTATGCATCTGTGATTCAATTGGAAGTGGTTCAGTTCATATAGCATTAATTCTTCTTTTAGTAAGTTTTGCCCCGGAGTGCAAAAGAATAAGTGTGGGGGTATTTGATGATCCATTTTATATACATGTTCTTCACCTTGTTTTTGGTTCAATTAGCTCTTATATGTGTCATACCTTGATAGTTTATCTTAGATTTGTGATAGAAGCATATTGTAGTACTAGTAGTAAATAATAGTTAAAATTCCACAAGTTCTTATACTTTTATATGGATTCTTGTACAGTACATCTAAAGCTCTGAGGATTGAAGAAGAGATAAGCAACAAGGAATGGACCAAATACTTGAATGGAAACTCAAACCAAAAAGAGAAGAGCAAGGATGGACCCAATTCAAGAACCAGAGTAACCCATGGTGCAAAGCCTCTCCCTAGCAGCCGGAATTCACGCCGCGGCGTGTTTTAAGAACCAAGGGGGGGCGCGTTGAGGGTTAGGTGCGGCCAATTCGCGCCGCAGCGCGTTGAGGGTTAGGTGCGGCCAATTCGCGCCGCAGCGCGTTCAGGGGCGCGCTCCACATGCTGCTGCTGCTTCAAATGGCGCCGTGACGCAAACTAAAATCCAAGGGTGGCGCGATTTGCCTCTCTGATGCTTCTCTTGTTTCATGGCGCGCTGCAGCGCGTTCTGCTCTAGTGGGGGCGCATTTCATCAGTTATAAATAACCCAGGGCGCGAAATTGAGGGAGAGCTTCTTCATTTTTCTGTTTTCCCAACTGTTTTAGCTTCCTCTCGTACACCTCGAGTTGTGCGATTGTGCAACTCTCTTCTCTCGTTCCTCTCTTCTCTTTTCTCTTCTCTTCATGATTCTTGATTTACATGTACTCAATCTCTACTTGCAACTGTAGCTATTGCAACAATTGAATCCAATTCTTTGATTTTGATTCCTCTTCATCTCTGGTTCCATTTACTTTCACACGCTATTTCTTTGTTCATAATTGATTAGGTTTTCATCTCAAGATTCGTGCTACTGCTCGTTATTGCGTTTCTGCATTTACGTACTATTCACTTCACCATTACACTTTACATGTTCTTGTTATGTTTTCCAATTCTAATTCTTCTTGCATGTTATTTCCATTCTGTTTCTTCTCTTGAGCTTAGTTGTTGTTTCAATTTACATTTTGCCGTTCTACTTTCGATTCCTAATTTTCTTCGCGATTTATGTTACATGTGCATTGTTCATTTTCTGCATTTATCGTTCGTTGCTCAATTTACACTTCGTTGCTCTGTTTCAATTTCTGCTTCTACCTTTAGTTCTTCATCTCATTTTGTAATTTCAATTCAGTTTAGTTTACTGCACTACTTCATGAAAATTCCCCCTCTCAACTGTGAATAAATCTGAATTAAATAGATGTATGTCTTCTGAGAGATGACCTAGGTTGATTCCTCTATATTACAAATCTAATTGGGGATAAATCTAGCTTTTGATAATCATTCGACAGTGAATATCAGTCCACCCAATAGCTTTCTTGTGCATTTTCAAGATTTTCAGCAACTTCTCTTCTTGCTCATTTTGCAACGTGCTAGAGATAATAACTGGAAGCTTATGATCATCATCTAAGTAGACATACTTCAAATGACGAGGCAGTGGCTTCAACTCTAAGCTTGGCGGTTGCACAGTGGAAGGTAACAATGGCTTGTTTGCTGTAGCGTCAGTGGATGCCAGAACTTGTGGACCAAAATCTACAACCTGCAGATTAAAATCTGCACCTGCAATGGCAGTATTAATTTCTGCACATATGGTACAAATAGTGGCATCATCACCACAGCTACAGCTAGCCAAATCAGTATGGAAATTAGAAAAATTAGTCAAATCGGAATCAAATTCAAAATTAAAATCTGTACAACTATCTTCGAAATTATCAGCTAAATCTATGGAGAAAACAGAATGCTCTTCAGCAGGTAGTTTCATGCTTTCAAGTATATTGAACTTCACAATATCATCTCCAAATTCCATCGACAATGTGCCGAGTGAACATCGATCTTGTCGCGCTATGATCATCAAGAATGGTCGCCCTAGGATCAATGTAGGTGAAGGTGATTTATCCTGCATATCAAGAATATAAAAATCTGCAGGAAAAATCAATTCGTTAACTTGAACCAATACATCCTCTAGGACTCCACGTGGATGAACAACACTTTTGTTTGCAAGTTGGATAATGACTCCAGTTGGTTTTAACTCACCAATCTGTAATGACCTGTAGACTGATGTGGGCATCACATTAATGGAAGCTCCCAAGTCTATCATGGCATCCGCAAAAGTGTGATCCCCAATTGTGCAAGGTACAGTGAAAGTTCCAGGATCTTGACACTTTTGTGGAAGGTTAGAGGCGAGGGGTGGAGAATTATGTGTACTTTGTATAAGTGCAGAAACATTTCTTCCCAAGTTCACCTTTTCATTTCCTTTAAATCTCCTTTTGTGAGTACACAATTCTTTTAAAAACTTGGCATACTTGGGAATTTGCTTGATAGCATCCAACAAAGGAATATTAACTTCTACTTTCCTAAATGTTTCTAATAACTCTTTTTCTAGTTCTAATTTCTTTGAATGCATATTTACAGAAGGAAAAGGGAGAGGAAGTTGTTTTACCTCATCCTGATGTGATTTTTCAGTACCCTGAATTTTTGGCTGTAACTCCTTACCACTTCTCAAAGTGATGGCGCTCACATTCCCCATTGGATTAGCTACAGTTTGGGAAGGAATGTTGCTAGAACCTTGTTGCTGCAAGTGAGTAACAGTGGTGGCCAACTGTCCAATTTGAGTTTTCAAATCTACAATTGAAGCACTTACATTTTGTTGAAATTGCAGATTGGTAGTTGTCATCTGTTTCATCAACTCCTCCAAAGATGGTCCAGCACTATTCACAGGTTGTGATTGAGCAGGTTGAACCACTTGTTGTTGTCTCAAGGGAGGAGGTTGATACTTGTTAGGAGGTTGATATCTTTGTTGTTGTTGTGGTGGCTGCTGTTGGCTAGGTCCTGGACCATATCTAAAATTAGGATGATCCTTCCAACCAGGGTTATAAGTATTGGAATATGGATTATATTGCTGTGTTGGAGGTCTATACTGCTGTCCGGAGTACATTCCAGCTACATCCACAGCTTGTTGGACCAGTTGTTGTTGTTGTTCGGTTTCTTGCAACTGAGGGCAAGCATCCGTGAAATGCTCAACTACACCACAAATGCCACACGGCTGTTTGATCTGATTTACTGCATTAACATTCTGTTGCTTTTGTTGTTGTTGACTCAAAGCTAACTGTCTCACCAGCGAAGTTAACTCTGTTAACTTGCTTTCCAATCTATGTGTGCCAGCAGCAGCTATGGAAGCTTCATTCACATGTTTGAAAGATGTTGAATTTCTGGAACTAAACTGCTGGGAATTTTCTGCCATGTTTGCAATCAGATATCGTGCAGCAGCTGGTGTTTTATCCATCAAAGCTCCACCACTTGCCGCATCTATCATGTTTCTTTCCATAGGCATGAGTCCTTCATAGAAATATTGGATGAGAAGTTGCTCAATTATTTGATGGTTCGGACATGTAGAACATAACTTGTTGAATTTCTCCCAATATTCATATAAAGTCTCTCCCTGCAATTGTCTTATCCCACTTATATCCTTCCGAATAGCTGCAGTCCTAGAAGCGGGAAAAAACTTCTCTAGAAATCTTCTTTTCATGTCATTCCACGTGGTAATAGGTGTTGGTTGAAGATACAACCAATCCTTTGCAGCACCATCCAATGAAAATGGAAATGCCTTCATTTTGACAGCTTCTTCAGGAACATCATTAGGCCTCATAGTGGAACAAACCACATGAAATTCCTTAAGATGCTTATGTGGATCTTCACCTGCGAGTCCTAAAAACTTAGGCAACAAATGAATCAGTCCAGATTTTAATTCATATTTATCAACACCTTCTGGTACAGGAAATTGGATACACAGAGGTTGATAATTAATATCAGATGTAGCCAATTCCTTGAGAGTTCTTTCAATTGGATTTGCCATATTTTCAGGAACAGAATCAAGGTCAGGATCACAATGAGAATGTTGGTTCTTATTCTTATTTTTATTTCTCAGCCTATGAGATGTTCTTTCAATTTCAGGATCATATGTCAGTAAATCATCTAGACTAGATCTGGTCATATACTACACAGACTTGGAACAACTAACAGTAATATCATCTAGAATGAATTAGAACCTATGCAAAAACTCAACAAAATAGTCAGTACCTATACTAGAAACAACAACTATTACATGGATTTACGGTTAGGCTATACAATTGCAATATTTACAAACAATTTATATACATGAAAGGTGATAATTCCAAATCAAATGACGTATGTCCCTGGCAACGGCGCCATTTTGATAATTCATTGTCGAATGAACATCAAAAACTAGATTTATCCCCAATTAAGCTTGTAATATAGAGGATTCAACCTAGGTCATCTCTCTAAAGACATGCATGCACTCGATTCGGAATTATTCACAATTAGGAGGGGGATTTTCATGAATTAATTCAATAAAACCTAAACAGAACAGAGAATATGCAACTAAAGACAGAAGTAGAAATTGAAAGTAGAGCAGAAGAGTAGAGAAATGTAAACATAAGACGCGAAGAGAAATTAACGCGAGGAGAAATTAAAATTGAAAATAGAACACAGCGGAATGTAAAATTGCAGCAGCGAATTAAAGAGTAAATGAAAGCATAAGAGGAATAACAAACAATATCATGCAATGCGAAGAAGAACAATAATAGAGCGTAAATTGAACCAGAAATCTATTACAGAATTGAAGATTCGCAGAATCAAAATGGAGAAACAAATTCACTTGTTGCAATTCCAATGTTGTGAAGAGAGATTAAGCACATGAAATTGAGAACTAAGAAGAAAAGAGAAGAGAGAACAGAAAAGAAAATCGCACAATCGCGCGAAAGAAGTGTGCAAGAGAAGCAACTGAATTATGAATTCAGAATCCTCAATTTTCGCGCCCAAAAACCCTTATATAGGTGAAGAATTGCGCCTCCACATAAGTTGATTTGTGCCCTGGCGCAAATCTCCAACTGAAATAGGTTGCTCTGCGCCTTGGTTTGCGCCCTGGCGCGTTTGGACAGAGAAGAGGGGTTCAAGTGCGCCCCTTCTTGCGCCCTGGCACGTTTGCGCCTTCATGCTTCATCAAAATGTGCCTAGGCGCGTTTAGGCAGAGAGGAGGGGTTCCAGTGCGCCCTGGCACGCGCCCTGGCGTGTCCTTGCGCCACAGCTTGCTCCAAATTCGCGCCTAGGCGCGTCTTGCCAGAGGAGAAGGGTCAATTGCGCCCCACTTTCATGCCTAGGTGCAAATGCAAGTGTTGTCTCAACTTGGGCTTCATCTTCTCTTTTTCTTGATGGCTTGCACTCCAAGTCTTCATCTCATTCCTTGCTCTTATCTCTTTTTCATTCCTCAGAGCTCTAGATACAACCTACACAAGAATCAACATAGAAACATAAAAACTTGTGGAAATTAACTATTATTTACTACTAGTACTAAAATATACCTCTAACACAAATCTATGATAAACTACCAAAATATGACATATATAAAAGCTAAATGATCCAAGAACAAAGTAAAGAAAATGTATATAAAATGGATTATCAAGTAACAAATACTTTGTGTCACTTGTCACTTGTTGATGAATATATAAGAAATAATTATGGATCCTTGTTATGAAAATGAAACCAAAAATTTTGTCTATTTTTAAAACATTTAAGAAGTTTGTAGAAATCAAACCGGGAAGCATGTTTACATTTAAGACTTTTTTTACTTAAAATGGGATTATTCACAAGGTTATTTCACCTTACTAGCCTCAATATAATGGCCTTGGTGAGTGAAGAAATAGAACTCAGTTAAATATGGCACGAAACATGATCAAATCAAAATAGTTGCCTAACAACCTTTGGGGATACGTATGAGTATATTTTAAATAGAACGCTTATAAAGAGACTTTAATTAGTGATTTCTGAACAAGTGTGGTTAGGAAAGAAACCAAATGTGGCTTATTACAAATATGTTCCTAATATGAAGAGAATAAAAATAAGCAATAGGAGTGAAGCAACGGTCATGGTTGGTTGTCATCCCACTCGAGCTTACAGACTATTCTGTCCAATTACCAATAAAATCACCACTAGTAAGGATGTAGTATTTGATGCAAGCAAAGCTTGGAATTGGGTTGAGAGCCGTAAATTAAGTGAATCAATTGTTAAAGTCGTGTTTGATGATGAGAATCAAAATCTAGCTAATGTATAAACAAGTGAAGTCAATGCAAATCAAGGTGAAAGATCACAAAGAGTTAGGCAATGACTTCCATGACTTAGAGATCGTGAGATGTTTCCTGATAGTGCAGTTACTGTTGAAGGTGATTTACTCCATTAGCACTACTTGCTGATGTTGGACTATTATCATTTGAGCAAGCTATTAAAGAAAAAGTGTGGCAAGAGGCTATGAAGGGAAAAAAATTAAAGCTATTGTTGCTCTGGCAAGTCATGAACAATGGCCAATTTCCAGTTAGATGTCAAGTCTGCTTTCTCATTGGTACACTTGAAGAAGAGGTTTATGTTATGCAGCCACCAGGATTTACAACAAAAAGGTGGTGAGGATAAGGTTTACAGGTTAAAAAATGTCTTGGGTGCCTAAAGCAAGCTCCTCGATCGAGCATAAAACAAGAGAATGGATAGTGTCTTAATGCAATTAGGGTTTACTAAAGTGTTGTAGGACATGAAATATATGTAAGACATGGCTTAAGTGGTGATATGTCAATGGTATGTTTTTACATAGATGACTTGTTAATCACTGAAACAACAGTAAAAGGATTGATGCATTTAAAAAGATGATTTCTAAGTTAGAAATGACATATTTGGGTATTCTTAGTTATTTCTAGGAATGGAGTTCAAAAACGACATCTCTGATCTTAATGACACTAAAGATAGGTATATTAAATGAATGGAATTAGTATATGGATATAATATAATGAAATAGGGTCACTTTGAGTTCCCAGTGAAATGAAGCATGGAATGAAGCTATTGTGAAGAAATTTTACGAGTTACAAAGGAAATTTCGAGCTTATATTAGTTATGGGTAGAGAACGGGAATTGAACTCTAAAACTACATATTTGAACTTTTTTACTTATTTAATGGAAATGGAGTCCAAAACAAAGGTATTGTCCTCTGTATTAAGTGTTGAAAAGTTTTTATATGAACAACTATAATTCAGCCACTGCCCAATGAAATGTGGAATTATCTAGCTTACCAAAGATCAAGATGAAAAATCGAAAGACATCATATCATACCAACAAAAATAGTAAGTTGATATGCAAAACTAGACCTAATATTGCTTATTTCGGTGGATTAATTAATCAGCAGGTTTATGGATGATCCAAAAATCATCTCATCCACCAACAATAAAAAAATATTAAGGTACCTAAAGGGAGAAGTGATTAAGGCCTATAGTTCTATTGCAAGTGTCAACTTTGAAAGTAATTGGCAATTTGGTAAATAGGAAGAGCACAACTGATCGTGTTTAAGTTTCTTAATGCTTATGCTCCAATCTGCATCTTTCGCAGCATGTCAGGCTACTTGATTAAATCCAGAGTTGGCCTAAAATTGATCAAATCCAGGCCACATTAAGAGAGGAAATTTTACAGTTAGCATAAAAATAAAGAAAAATCTATTTGTAAGGAAAGAGAAGGTGAACATTAAACTAGTTTAGTGCATTTGGTTGTTTTAATAAAAGAAGAAAAAAGATTATTGAACATGGGCTAAGTGTGACAACAATTGTTGCATCCATTACTGAATTTGTACACACATAAAGCTTCGTAATCTGCAAAATTATAGGAAAAGATGTGCTACACATACCAAAAATTTATACAATATATATATTTTTTTTAATTTATCTCTTTCCATTATATAAAATGTAATGAATAATGCATAGGAGAGATCTAGAAAAAAATTTGTTATACAATTTATTATATGAATTATTGCATAAATAATATTTATAAATAAATTCTAATGACCAAATTAGATTTAGATTAACAACCATATTGCTTGTCTTATGCATAAAATATATTTTTTTAACTCAATGGGTCTAGATATATTTTGTCAATGATAATAGCTGGTGGCAAAAATCCATATTGTACGCTTTGTTTTAGAAAATAGTCATCAGAATGTGTAGAAAAAAAATAAAGATAAACTTTCTTGGCAAGTAAAAAAAAAAAAACTTTAATATATTTTAAAATGGATATATTAGATAAATTCATTTATGAAAACGGTTAAAGGATGGGTTGAATAGTTTTCCAAACAAGAATGAATTAGATTTTGTTTTTATGAATTTTTAGTGGATCATAAATAAGCTAGTTATTGTTGTTTTTCTTATTCATTAATTTATTTTAATCCAAAATCTATCCCTCTCTCTCACACACACATACATATATATATATATATATATATATATATATATATATATATATATATATATATATATATATATTAAAAGTATTTGGGCTCCTTAAAGTTTGAAATCTTGGGGTGACTTTTGCATAAATCTAGAGAAAACATTTAAGAAATAAAATTATTTTTGTAATAAAACACCGACACATTATAGTTATAATCTTTCATTAATTCTTATATCTGCGTGTACATATAAATGAAATATACTAATATTTTTATGGGAATTGAAAAATTGTTTGTACAATTATAAAAATTTAATAAGCGCTAGAGTGGCTGTAATAAATATCTTTGTAATATATCTATATTTATACTGAAGAATATTAAGGTGAACAAGTGTTTGAGAATAGAGAAAAAAAAATATAAAACACTTAGTATCTAAGAATAAAGAAAAGAAAATGTTTTTATAACTACCCATTAAATAGGAATTTTAAAATAAAATTAATAATTATAAATATTAATGTTAGGATGGGTTGTACGTAAATATTTTATAACTGAAAATCATGTATTTTAATATAAAATTATATAAATTTCATAAATTCATTATTTTATATTTATAATTATTTATTTTGTTTTAAAATTCCTATTGAGTGGGTGGTTATAAAAACATTTCCTTTCCTTTATTCTTAAATACTAAGTGTTTTATATGTTTTTTTTCTCTCTCCTTGACACTTGTTCATCTTAATATTCTCCTATATAAATGTAAATATTTATTGTTTTATATGTTTTTTTTTTCTCTCTCCTTGACACTTGTTCACCTTAATATTCTCCAATATAAATAAAGATATTTATTACATAGATATTTATTACATAGATATTTATTACAGCCCCGCACTTATTAAATTTTTATAATTGTACACACAATTTTTCAATTACCATGAAAATATTGGTACATGTGTGTATGTATGCGTTATCTACATTTTCATATTTGTTCTAGAGGACATTCAGTAGCTTAACATTTGGATGTTATGGAGGATAATTAAAATTAGTTTTCAATTTTGATAATTGTTAAAATTACTTTATGTAAACTTTCTTGTGTTAAATTGTATTAAAAAATAATTTTTAACTTATCATCCATAAATTCATTTTAATTGGTGGACAAACTTATTGACCTCTTCGGTAGTCTCCTCCATAAAAAATATTTTATTTTCATAAATTGAATGGTCTATACATAAATTAAAAATCAAATTTTTGAAAAAAAAATAAAGTGAAAAAAGTCACAAATAATCAATGAATCGCATGTCATTTTATTTACGGTGCATTTATTAATCTTGATAAAATTTCTTCAAACATCTTGATTGATGACGTAAAATCGTTTTACATTATTAATTATAAATTAATTTATGCATTGATTGCAATTTATAAAAAATATATTTCATTTTCTTTCTTTTATAACTTTTACTCTTATAAATATTTAAAATGCCCAAAAGCATTTTTGACCCCGGTGCCGCGGAACAGACATTCATGATTGTTTGAGTTAATTTCATTCAATGAGGGCATTTATTGATGACTTGAATAATTTTCTTTGGCCGCGTCATATAATGTTTTGGTTCTGTTCCATTGAAACAACTGTCTCACGGTCTCGGCAAGAGGAAAACAATGCACAAAATAACTCAAGATTGAACAGAAAGAAACATATCATTAATATCATAAATTAACAAAAGGAGCGACAACAACATAAACATACCGAAATGAAAAACACTGATAAAACATACAGAACAAAATACAGCTAAAGAAATACACCAAATTCATAAAGCAATACAGGATAAAGATAATAAAAACGAAGGTTGACACCGAATTCGACCGCTGAACTCAAAACCTTAACCCAGTCTCAGCCTCAGATTCAAATCCACGCGCTGTCTTCTATTTCCCAGCGTAAGCATGGCACCCCATTCTCTAAGCACTTCAATTGGAGGGTTTAACACCCTTCGACCTCGCATTTGTGCTGAACTGCTTGCCTCCATCCTCGAGAGAAAATCAATGGTTCTCACTGATGAATCAGAATTCTCTCCCACCACATATGACGGCTCCATCCATGTCCTATAAGGATGATATCTCATGTTATTACTAGCATTTTGTGCCGAGAAAATCGCACCACCAGGTCTGCGGCCCGCTTCAATTCCTGTGCCAGATGACGAAGGAAAAGTAGTCGAATTGGGCCGTAGTACAGCACTTCCTCCACCATAAGATGGGGAGGAAGTGGAACCAAGAGGATCGGTGAGTAAACTTCCTCTCTCGTATGATCGAGAGAAATTCACACCAAGAGGGTGTTCACGATTAAGGCTAAGAGGGTTTTGTGTACCACTGGAAGCAGCATTCAAGTCAATAGGGTTTTGACGATTAAGGCTAAGAGGCTGTTGGTGTGTACCACTGGAAGAAGCATTCAAGTCAACAGGGTTTTGATGATTAACGCTAAGAGGCTGTTGGTGTTTACCACTGGAAGAAGCATTCAAGCCAATAGAGTTTTGACTATTCACACCAACAGGGTGTTGACGATTAAGGTTAAGAGGCTGTTGGTGTGTACCAGTACTGGAAGCAGCATTCAAGCCAATAGGGTTTTGACGATTCACACCAACAGGGTGTTGACGATTAAGGCTAAGAGGCTGTTGGTGTGTGCCACTGGAAGCAGCATTCAGGCCAATAGGGTTTTGACGATTCACACCAACAGGGTGTTGACGATTAAGGCTAAGAGGGTGTTGGTGTGTACCACTGGAAGAAGCATTCAAGTCAACAGGGTGCTCACGCTTCACTCCAACAGGGTGTTGACGATTGAGGCTAAGAGGGTGTTGGTGTGTACTACTGGAAGCAGCATTCAAGCCAATAGGGGTTTGACGATTCACACCAACGGTGTGTTGATGATTAAGGCTAAGAGGGTGTTGGCGTGTACCACTGTAAGCAGCATTCAAGCCAACAGGGTGTTCACGATTCAGACCAAAAGGGTGTTGACGATTCAGGCTAAGAGGGTGTTGGCGTGAACCACTGTAGGCAGCATTCAAGCCAACAGGGTGTTCACGCTTCACGCCAACAGGGTGTTGACGTGTACCACTATAAGCAGCAGCATTAGGGACTGTCGGCAATGCTGGTGATGGTGGTTTTGGTAAGATTCGCACCCACGGTCCGCTTCTGTTAGGTCTTGGTTGTGGTGGTGGTGGTGGTGGTGGTGGTGGTGCTGGTTGTGGTGGTGGTGGTGATGGTGGTGCTGGTTGTGGTGGTGGTGGTGGTGATGGTTGTGGTGGTGGTGGTGGTAAGGGAGATGGCGGGGACGGAGCAGTCATAACCGCTCGGTTGTGGCTGGATGTACTGCTTTCATCGTCAGAGATAAGGATAACAGTGTCTTTTGTCATGTTGGAAGGAAGAGTTTGCAGGTTTCAAGAAGAACCTGACGAAAATGATGCTCTGGCTAGAAAGAGTGAGTGTAGTATCTCAGTGAAGAGAGGCTGTGATTGTGGCTGTGGAGAAAATGAGTGTAAGGAGACACTTATATAATGAGGTTTGGACTCTGAGTTTTAGAGAGGTTTCTAGAGTCAGCACCTGGACATTCAATGGAATTAACACTTATTCTTATGCTTTTTACGTTGGTTTTAATGACTATTGACTATTGCAGATATTAAAGATAACTAGGATTTATTAGTGTGTTCAAAAGTATTTGGATTCTAGCTAAAGAAGTCAATACTGAAAGATCAGATCAACATGCAGGGCCACCAGCAAATCAGTTACAGACCGAGAAAGAAAATGCTTTACTGATGTGAAAAAAAAGAAGGAGAAACGCGTTTTTAATTGTATATTTATTTATTTGTTAGAAAATCCCAGTTAACAATTATAGTCCAACAAAAAAAATACATTTTTTTTTTTAATTGCTTCTAACAATTGTCATGCATATGTAAAAGGAACATGGATACTGTAAACGGCGCCGCTGACACATTAAACAGTTGGTGGTTTTTAAGAACTGATATGGTTTTGAAGGGAGGGTTCTACCCTAGACTTTACTGTGTTATATTGGTTTTTCAGTTAATCAATTATTAAATTTACGGCTAATCTAAATCAGTCCTTTATTTAATTTCATTTCATTATTTGACTCTTAAATTTAAGTCAATATAATTCTAAATTAAAATAATTAATTTTACAACTAATTCGTGGGTCCACAACGGTAATATATTAGTTTCACGTAAAATGTTGTCAAGGATGAAATTTAGCTGGCTAAAGCATTAATTATATTTAAAAAATTAAGAAAACATGTATTTATCACTTTGAGGAATTATATATTATGTAGTAATTGTTGAAATGATTTATATGATAAATATGTAGTTTTAATCAAATATATTTTAATTATTAATATATATATATAATATGTGAATGATAATATATATATATATATATATATATATATTTACACGAATGATAATATATATATATATATATATATATATATATAATATAATATGTGTAAATGTTTTTTAAAAAGTAGTGTGAAATAACTTTTCTTAAATACTAACATTATTTATATACAACATGCATTATTTTTCTAACATAAAATAAAGGCATTCATTAAGCTCTTTAATTAATATATATATATATATATATATATATATATATATATATATACGTGGAATGAGTGCGGTAACACGTGTGTATATATATAGTGAGTGAAGTAAGAAATATGCTGTAAATACCATTTGAGTTATAATGTAATGATAATAATACTTGAATATAGAACATAAATAAATAATAAATAATTATGCATAATACTATCATATATGACTTTTCTCATAAAATATTGTGCAAGATGAAGTTTAGCTAGCCAAAGTATTATATTTTAAAACTGTAAGTACAAAAATATTTATCATTTTGAGGAATTATAAACCGTCTAATAATTGTTTAAATGATTTAAAAGGATTTATATGCTAAATATGCAAGTTTTAATGAAATAAATTAATTAAATATCTTTTAATTATTAACATGTATGTAGACGCAAGATATATATTAACTTAATGAATGCTTTTGTTTATGCTAAAGATTCTTCTCTTTCTTCAATGAACAATATTCTTTCTAATAAAAAGAAAATGAATGCCTTTTGTAAAATATTTTTTTTTAAAAAAAGTCATCGTACACTAGTTTTCCAAAACAACCAAATTCTTTTTTTAATATTTACTTGAAAAATTTTCACACACACACACACATATATATATATATATATATATATATATATATATAATATTTTTGACTCGTTACAAAAAGAAAATTTTACACGTGATTTCATTGCAGTTTTATTTAATTTTTTTTTGAAAAATTATAATTAATTATTCCTTTTATTTGTTTTTAAATTTTTGGTCAATGATGTAATCAATGCTATAATTAATGATACAATCAATCATAATTTCTTAAAAAATAAAAAGACTTTATAAAATAGACTGATATATAATTTAAATTCAAAGATGGTTTGTTTTAGTCAATATAACTTTTAGATCTTTAAATTTAAGATTTATTTAATTCTAGTCTTTTAAGTTTAATAAGTCTAAATTTAGTTTTTTTATTTTCAAAATTTATATATTTATATATATATATATAATATTTATATTTATATTTGTATATTATTATATTTATATTTATATTCATATTCATATATCTATATATATATATAATATTTAAATTTATTATTTATATTCAGATATTACATTTTGTGTTCAAAAAGTGTCATATTTTTCATTATATATGTCAATTCTTTTTTTATTATATTTTATTGCGATTTTAGACCACTTAAAAATGCTTCAAAATGAAAAACCAAAAGGCAAAGATTTAAACTTATGTAGGGGAAAAGATTAAGACATTTGTCACTTATTAATTTGTTGAAAGCTATGCAATATATATATATATATATATATATATATATATATATTCAAATATATATATTTTTTTATATTTGCTTATAGGATCACATGGAATCTCACAAATGGGCCTGAGACATTCCGTTCAAGGAAGCTAGCACAGTGCAAAGGTTTCAAGCCGAAACGCATTTTAAATAAAACATAGCCACATGTTTAAAATAAATGTAAAAAAAAAAAGGAAAACAATGAAAGAAAGAAACAAGCCTGGGAGATTCCTTTCTATTAAATGAAGAGTACACACGATGTATACTTGTGAAACATAGTCAAATTCTAAATTATAATGTGACTCTCCACTTAATTTTTTTTTTTTTACATTTATAAATATCTTTTTCCCTTACTCGGTAAAATATTCCTTCTTGACTGTTCTTACACTTTCTCTACGTCTTTGCTATAACCATTGAAATTGAAAATTGGACGACCAAAGTTTAGGTAATTTAATATTAGTTTCTTACAAACTTCAATGGATAAAAACTCTTTTTTTCCTTGGAGATGATTGGACAAAGATGTTTATGATTTTATATTTTCTCTTACGGTTTATTCACTAATAATTTTTTATTTTATATTATATTTTTAGCTTTATTTTTATTTTTGTTCGTAGGAAGGAAAAATTTATGCGTCTGTTGAAAAAACTTTAACTTGTAAATTTTAAGCTCTTTATGAGAAGGGAAGTATTATATTATGAGTGATTTTGGCATATGTTTTCATACTGGAGACTACAAAACCACTAGACATAAATTCAAAATTAATTTCATGCTAAAAACTAATGTGCTCCCTATTTGTCAACCAATTATTAATCAAATCCTTATAGTTTCATTCAATTCACTAAATTAGCTGAATTAAAATTTAACAACAACTATTTAGTTGGTTAGTTCTTTCTTTTTTAAGTAAATTTATTATTTTATAGTAAAGATTTATATCAATGTTTTTATTACTTTTCTAATTATAAGATGTCATAGGTGTTCTTATCAGTGGAGTAGAGAGAATATATATGTTAAAGTTATGAATACCATCAAAATGAATCTTATCGAACTAGGTCAAGAGATAAATTTTGTTTCTATATTTTATTTCAAATTTAATATATTTTTTTTATTTTTCAATAAAAACATACCATATTTATTAATTTTTTAAATCAATTGAATATAGTGTGAGGATGAAATGTCCTCTATTTGGATCTCGTGTCAATGACCTGAATGCTTTTTAAATTTTGAAGATCCTTCAAGTGCAATTGTTATTGTTGAGTTTGTTAAAGTTAAAATTTGGAATTTCAATCTTTGGTTAATTAAACGTTGCTCTTTAAAGTTGAACCAAAAAACTTGATCGGTTCCCACTTTAAGTCTTCTGGTTGGTTTTAATAAAATATATAAGGTGCAAAGACAAGAAAGAGGAATATTTTATACTGCAGAAGCATATCTTAATTGCATGACAGAAACATAATTTATACAAGATAAAAATTGAAGAATGAGTAAAATAACTGTTATTAGTTAAGCATAATTGTCTAAAACAAAGCTTAAAAGTCTGCTGCACGTTAGGCATATCAGCAATTCCTAATAAATAGCATAATGGGTCCTTAAAACTAGCAACAACTTTAAAAAAAAAAAAACAAAAGAGTTTCATGAGTCATCCAATCAATAATTCTTTTCATGTCAAAAAAGTCTACACGATGAAATTTTCACATTAAAAAATTTATCCAACTGAAGGAAGTTGCAAGAGTATTTCGAAATTGATTCACTTGTATAAGCTTTTATAATTCATAAATGTTTTTTTTTTTTTTTTGTTAATATCTCACCTTTATATGCTGTTAGTAAAGACTCAAATTAGATACTTTGAAAGTTCCTTCCGTACGAGGTGAGACCTTACAAATTACCCTAGAGAAGATTTAAGGAAATATTCTAAGTTGATGATGACAACCAGTGATTAAAGGAGAGATGAAGAATGGTTATTTTGCAAGAAAAGTCTAAGTCAAATAAAAGTGAATGAAGATATTTCATTCGATATTAATTGAACCAACTTAATTGGACATCGATTATATTGAAGCAAAAATTAAGGTTAAAGTTTTCCTATTCAAGAGTCTCCATGGTGATGCTAAATATTTCAAGAATAAGGCTTCAAGCAACAAAATTATGAAAGTGTTGTAGATGGAAAAATCATGAGTTTTAAGTCATTTAATTTAATAATTTTATGTTTTGTTGCTTCTTTTTACTATCAGATATTAAATTATAGTATATTATGACATTCTTTAAGATCATAGTCTTACTTAACATTTATGTTTAACTTTTAATCTATGCATATGTTTCTAATTCAACTTCTCCAAGCTTTAATTATGAATATGAATTTCCTTTTTCTTTTTATTTGCAATTTAGTATATTGTCAATGTCATAACAATGGATTTTACTATTTGAGTATTTTATTACTATTTTCTTATATGTCTAAAATCAAAATATTCAGTAACCCATTCAAAAGAAGAAACAATACATATGAAACAAATTAATGTTTGCGCCCAATACATATTTGAATTAACGACAGAAAAATATTATATACTTTTGGGTGCCTATTCTAGACATTTCTTGGTGTCATATTGTGGCAGTACTGCATGCTCAATTAGATCTTATCTGTAACTTTTAAAACATTTTAATACAATTGATCAAATTTTAACACATTTTAATACAACTGAGCAAATAACAATTGAAATGCAACTCTCAATTAATTTTGGGAAGTTTTTATTTATTTTGACCTTTGCTCAATCAAACAAATTATAATTAGAGTTGTAGATATCCTGATTGAATGTTCTTGGTGTCCTTAGGAAGCTAAGAGAAAGAGGTACAAAAGTATTTTTGCGATGCAAAGCTTAATTTGATTATTTGGTGGACAAAAACCCTTGAAAAGTAGCGTCCTAAAGCTAGAAATAGTCGTATAGTTTGTTGATTCCGACTTTGGTTCTTGTCTTTTTTTATCTAGCCCATTCTTAATTGTAATTAAGAGCTTGAATGGGCTAATGTGTTAGAAAATTAATATTTTTTAATTGATTTTAAGCATAACATTTTAATTAATAATTATATTAGTTATTTAATTATTTAACTTATTATTAAGTAACCTAATTTAGTGAGCTCGTAAAATTTAGAGTTAACGTGAGTTCAAGGAGAAGATATTAAATTGATTTATTAGGGGATTATAAAAACCCTATGGGTTAATAATTATGATTACGATTTTCAACACACTAAACCAAATAGAGATTCCTTCTCCCTTTCAGAAAGAGAAAGAGAAACGTTGATTCCATGAATGAAATAAATTAATTTAGTTGAGGAAGATCATAAAATTAATTTTTTTTTTTTTGCAATGATTGATGATAAAAAATTACGGATCCAAATATTCATATAATTTTAAAATTCTCGATAATCTAGGATGAAGTTGATGTTAGAGTTTTATGTTAACAGTTCAACATAATGGCCAACACTTAGGAATCAGGTAATGTTGACCATTTAATTGTAACATATATTGGAACATAAGCCGTTCGTTTCCCTCATATTTATTGAGCATGCACGGAATCAAGAGAGAAACGGAGAAAATAAGGAAGAGATGAAACATATAAATATTAAATAAAATTGAAGAAAAGATTATTAAATGGAAGAATAGAATAGTACACATACCCTTTCACATTTCTGACAACTAACTAACTGAAGAATTTAGTAACAATATTAACCTCTAACCAATACAACTAATATCTAGTACAAAATGCCAACTAAATAAATCACCATCCAGCACATCCCTGCTTCTCTCTCAAAGTCTCAAACCTTTCACCCTTTTAATGATTTGTGCAGTAGTGTGACAATATTAGTTTCCCTTTGTTTACTTGTTCATAAGTAGTTGAACCGTGTTTCTATTTGTTTGCTCCTTCCATGAGCCACGGGATATTTTTCCAAGTTGATTGCTAACTTATTGTCAATCAAGAGCTTCATACTTTCACTCATTTTCACTTTTAACTCATTTTTGTTTCAAATCTCCATTACAGTTTGTCAACCTTATCCTCCTCTTCCAGCTGAGTTGCTAATGCAACCACCACCACCACTTGCTCAGAAATTTCATGTTGTTGACCTATCAGAAGAACCTTAAAAAAAACCATGATTTCTTCTTTATTCTATTTGTTGATGTCAAAAGGGGAGAAATGAGATGAATGGATATTCACCGTTCTGAGTGTTGCTAGGACTTAGATCTTCCCTGTTCTTACTTATCATTTCATGTCATATATTACTCTATTCAATATATTTTTTTCCTGACATTAAATGTTTTAAATATATGAGTATTGGACACAAGGGAGTTCAATATTTCTAGCACATGTGATTGATTACATGTTTTATATCTCCTTTATGAATCATGTTAAACATGTTTTAACAAGAATTTTGATATGTTTGTTTAATAGTAATTTTGTGGGTTATTTAGAAAAATGCATATATAGGATTGTAGCAAGAACAAAATATAGATGTTAAATTGTAGAAGATTATATTTTTATTAAATGACATAACGTACATTTATATAATAATAAGAAATCAAGAATCACGTAAAATCTGCTTTTGATTGAACACATATGTCTAAAAAGGAGAATCAAATATTCTATTTTTAGGAAATTATTTAACTCTTTATTGCGTGCAAATTAGAAAAGTTAAAAAGGTGATTTGGCAGCTTCATGGGTCATTGCACTCAACACTACTCTTTGACACTGAAGCTGCATATTCCAAGTATTTTCCTCAAGAACTCAAATTTGTTTTTAGGAAGCGTCTTTGTTAGAATGTTAGCATTCTGATATTTTGTTCTACAATGAACAAGTTGCACTTCTCCTGTTAGAATATTTGTGAGAATATTATAATTAGAGAAATAAATCAGTAGAATATCAGAGATAATCAAGGAAAATCATATGTATTTATTTAGAATACTTTCTATATTTAGTTCTTTAGAATTCTATATTAAGTGAGCTATTGTAAAGAAAAAAAAAATATAATAAAGAATACATTAAGAAAACCTTTTATCCTTTCTTCCCTATTATCACATCATTGTCTAACATTTCCAAACTCTCGATACCATCGTGAGATGGTATCAGAGCAGTGTTAGATCCTGGGAACTCAGAAATCAACATTATTGTTCCAATACCCCTTACAGCCGAAAAAATAAAAAATAAAAACACCAAAAAATGTCACAACGAGACAAGGAAGACAAAAGCCACCTCCACTGTACTCATTGTGGAATGAAGAAACATACCAAGGAGACTTGCTTCAAAATCGTGGGTTATCCCGAGTGGTGGGAAGATCCCAAACCAAGAAATCGCAAGGCTGCCACCATCGTGGGCATCCCGCAGGCCACAACCGGAAGAGAGGAAGAAACAAAATCGTCAATTGTTCATGGAAGAGCCGCGGTCGCTTATGGAGGTGAAAGAAGAGAGGAGGATACCAGCCCAGGAAAATCTTATCAGTGGATTTTTGATCGTGGGGCAACTGACACCATGACCCATGACCCTCATGATTTTGAATTCCTCTCCACACCTGTTAAAACCCATATTGAAATAGCCAGTGGAGAACTAATTGCGGTCCAAGGAGGGGTCTCAATTGTGTTTTCAAACAAATTGAAATTAAAAAATTGTCTTTGTGTTCATGCACTATCATCAAAATTACTGTCTGTAAGCCAAGTTACAAAGGAGCTGAATTGTGTGGTTCTCATGTTTTCTACTTTTTTCCTTTTACAAGACATTCTTATGAAGGAGATCATTGGGCATGGTACTGAACGTGGAGGTCTTTACTACGTTGATGAGGTTGCTCACAAGGGACATGCCATGCTTGCTCACGGAACGATTAAAAGGAAACTCTGGTTATGGCATAAACGTTTGGGACACCCTTCATTCGAGTACCTTAAGGTTTTATTTCCTAGTTTATTTACTTGTAACACTAAGCCCATCAAATGTGAAACTTGTATACGGGCAAAGAATCATAGAGTTACTTTTTCCCCTAATAACAATAGAACTAATTCTGTTTTTTCATTAGTACATTCTGATGTGTGGGGCCCAGCTCCTAATTCCCAAAATAATCAATTTAAGTATTTTGTGTTATTTGTGGACAATTACTCTCGCATGACGTGGGTATATTTTCTAAAACACAAATCTGAAGTACCCGACAAGTTCTATGCATTCTATCAAATGATTCACACTCAGTTTGACAAGAAAATCCAAGTACTTAGATCAGATAATGGTGGAGAATTTGTGAACAAATCAATGCAAGAGTTTTTCAGAAAAAAATGGCTTAATTCATCAAACTTCCTGTCCAAACACACCCCAACAAAATGGTGTAGCAGAATGGAAAAATCGTAAGCTACTAGAGATGACTCGGGCCATGATTTTTGATGCACAGATTCCAACACGTTTTTTGGCCCGAAGTGTCGCTACCTTGGCCTATCTTTTGAACAGGCTACCCTCCCAAATCCTTAACCACAGAACACCCCTACAGATCCTAGCTACTCAGACTGCTATCCCTCATGTCCAAATGTTACCACCACGAGTTTTTGGGTGCTCCGTGTTCGTCCATATTCCCAAAGCTAATAGAACCAAATTTGATCCATGTGTTGAGAAATGTGTCTTCGTTGGATATGCTACGCATCAAAAGGGGTATCAATGTTACAACCCAATCACTCATCGTGTACATGTGACTATGGATTGTGATTTTTTAGAATCAGAATATTTCTTCAGTAGCCAACTTGATGTTCAGGGTAAGAACACGAGTGAATCACCAAGTTGGTTAGGAAGCCTTAGTTGTCCAGAAACTATTCCTAAAAAGCAAGTAGATGGAGCCAACGAGCATGCCTTTGTCAGCGTAGGAGGGACCAACACAACCAATGAGGATCCTTCTGAGAATGTCCAACAAGAGGTAAGTGATCTTCACTCTACTGAGTTGTCTTCTGTTATGAACGAAGTCACGAACAATGACAGGTTAGCACCAAGAACCGAGTCTTTCACACTTCCGCCAAGAAGAAACAGAGGGGTACCACCTAACCGATATTCTCCAGAATATGCCCCCCGAAATTCCAGGTATCCTATGAAGATAACCAGGGAAGGAGTGACAGACATTGCAAGAGCTTTTCTTACCTCCTTTCTAGCTGAAGAAATTCCCAGAACAGTTCACGAAGCCAGTAAGAAGGGCGAATGGCGAGAAGCTATGAAAACAGAGATGGAAGCTCTAAAAAAGAATGGAACTTGGGAGAGATGCATCTTACCAGCAGGGAAGAAACCAGTTAGGTGTCGATGGGTTTTCACCGTTACATACAAAGCAGATGCCACCATTGAATGATATAAGGCAAGGCTGGTGGCAAAAGGCTATACACAAACTTATGGCATTGACTACTTAGAGACTTTCTCACCAGTTGCAAAAATTGACACCATCAGAGTACTATTTTCAATAGCAGCAAACGAAAATTGGCCACTCCATCAGTTTGATGTCATGAATGCTTTTCTGCATGGGAATTTGAAAGAAGAAGTGTACATGGAAGCTCCTCCAGGGTTCTCTAAAGATTTCCAAAGAAATGAAGTCTACAAATTGAAAAATGCACTCTATGGGCTTAAGCAGTCTCCACGCGCCTGGTTTGGGAGGTTTATAGTGGCCATGAAAAGGTACGGGTACAAACAAAGCAACTATGACCATACTTTATTCTTGAAAAGAAAAGGAGATTTGATCACATGCCTAATAATATATGTGGATGACATGATCATAACCGGAAGTGATATAGAAGAAATTGCATGACTAAGGAATAGGACTTAAAAGGACTAAAGTACTTCTTGGGAATAGAGGTTCTTCGCTCCAACAAGGGGATCTTTATTTCTCAAAGAAAGTACATCATGGATTTACTTGCAGAAACAAGGATGGTCGATTGTAAGCCAGCAGATACTCCTATGCAAATTAACCATGGTTTAAAGTTTGAGAAAGAAGTTAATCTGGCAGATAAAGAGAGGTACCAACGGTTAGTTGGGAAATTGATTTATCTGTCACACACTCGACCAAATATAGCATATGCAGTAGAGGTAATAAGCCAGTTTATACACCAACCTCAAGAGAATCATGTGGAAGCTACCGTAAGGATTGTCCGATACTTGAAAGGGACACCAGGAAGTGGGATCATGTTCCAAAAGCATGGGCACTTAAACATTGAAGCTTACACAAACGCTGATTGTGCTGGTAATCCAAATGACAGGAGATCTACATCGGGTTATTTTACTCTTGTAGGAGGTAACTTAGTGACATGAAGGAGTAAGAAGTAGAAAGTGGTTGCTCTTTCAAGTGCTGAAGCTGAATTCCGGGGAATTGCCAAAAGGATAACTGAAGTCTTATGGATCAAGAAGTTGATGACCGAGATTGGTTTTCCACCGCAACTATCAAGTCAGTTAAAGTGTGGTAACAAGGCATCAATCAATATCTCAGAGAATCATGTACAACATGATAGAACCAAGCACGTTGAAGTGGACAGACACTTCATCAAAGAGAAGATTGAGGATAACAGTGTTAAACTTCTGTTTGTATGGTCAGAAGACCAGCTGACAGACATTCTCACCAAATCTGTTACAGGCAGAGCATTTATCCTTGTCCTTAGCAAACTAAGCATTGGTGATCTCACTGCTCACCTTGAGGGAGAGTGTTAGAATATTTGTGAGAATATTATAATTATAGAAACAAATCAGTAGAATATCAGAGATAATCAAGAGAAATCATATGTATTTATTTAGAATACTTTCTATATTTAGTTCCCTAGAATTCTATATTAAGTGAACTATTGTAAACAAAAAAATATAACAAAGAATACATTTAGAAAACCTTTTATCCTTTCTTCCCTATTATCACATCATTGTCTAACCTTTCCTAACCCTCGATACCATCGTGAGATCCTTCTGAACTTCTCTTAGAAAGAAAAACTTGATCTTGAAGTGTTTTGTTCTGCCATGGAAGACTAGATCATTTGCAATTGAAATTGCAGCTTGGTTGTCAACAAATATCTTTGTGCTTTCTGTTAGTTCTGTGTACAAGTCCATCATGAGCTTTCTGATCCAAGAGCTTGGTTTCCTGCAGCAACATCAGCTATATACTCTGCTTCTGTTGTTGATTGAGCTATAACTTCTTGTTTTTTAGAACACCATGAAAACATACTAGAATCTAGAGTGAAGCAATAATCTGAAGTGTTTCTCATATCATCAACACATCTTGCCCAATCACTTGATAGTAAACTCACAACATACATAATATCTGGCCTGGTTGCTATCAACTGATGTTCGATGCCCGCATCTTCATAGAATGTTTTAAATTTGTCACAAGTATATACAGTTTCATTGTCAGATCTGATTACCTGTAGTTTGCATTAGCTTTAGGTTTTCACCCAAATCCCATTTAGTGATGGTGTTCTCATAGGTCCTCCAACATCTGTGTGTATTAATTGTAGCCTTTCTATAGCCCTCCAAGTCATAGTTTGGGAAAAGGGAGTCTTGTTTGCTTTCCATATTGGTAGATAGCACATGCAGGAAGTTCTTCTTCTAATTCAAGTGAATTTTTTTGCAAGATTGTTCTTTTTCATAAACATTAGAGCACCGTGATGGAAATGCCCCAATCTCTTATGCCAAAGTACTGTGTTAATAACCTCTTTGTGCATTGCTGCCTGCTCTTTGTTCATGAAGTCCAAGGCAAAACTTTTGCCTTTCATTTGAACGTTGAACACCTCTCTATCTTCTGAGTCTTTGATCATGCAATGTCTGTCTTCAAACAGCACCTTATAACCATTATCGAGCAATTGAGGAACACTCAACAAGTTTTGACTAATTTCCGGGACATACAACACATTAGGAATTAGTTTCAAACTTGTGTGACCTTCAATTGCCACAATTCCTTTGCCTTTTACTTCAATGTATGCTCCATTGCCGATCTTGACTTTAGAAATAATAACTTCATCAAGTTCTGTAAAGAGCTCACGATCATATGTTATGTAGTTTGTACATCCACTGTCAATAAACCAACTTTCTATAGAGCTACTAGCAGTGAAGCATGATACAATGAATAACTGCTCCTCTTGTGATTAGTCCTCAGCAACCTTGACTTCTTGTTGTTGTTGAAATTTGCATATTTTTTCAACTTTCCCTAACTGATCACACCTACGACACCTGACATCTGGCCTCCACCAACACCTTTTCTTTGTGAGTGATTAGTTTTTTTACAGTGAGGGCAGGGTGGATATACCTGAGTGTTGTTGTTTTGATTTTTTTTTGTTTGCAAGAACTTCATGTCTGTTTCTATGACTTTTTCCATCATTGTTGATTTGCAACTTGACTTGAAATGCCCCCTCCACAGATCCTTCCTGTCTCATAAGCCTTCTCTGTTCTTGTGTCTTTAAAGCATGTAAAACTTCTGACAAAGTCATCTGTGATAGATCCTTTTTGTTCTCCAAAGTTATGACAGAGTTTTCATATTTTTCGGGAACTGTTACAAGAATTTTTTGTAAAATTATTGAATATGCAAATTTTGTGCCTAATAATCTCACCTTGTTAGCAATATCAGGCAGTTTATCTAAGAAATCTTTGATTGTCTCAGACTCCTTTATCCTTTGTAATTCGAATTCTCGAATTAAATTTAGAATTTGCATGTTTCATATCCGGTCATCTTCTTCATACTCCTCCTTCAAATAATTCCAAATGGCACTTGCAGTTTTGAGTTTCATGATTCATATGAAAATTGTTTTTAAGACTCTAGCAAACAGGCAAGCCTTTGCCTTTGCTTTTCTGGTTTTTCTCCCGTTGTGATTTTTCATTTGGGCGACTGAAGGATATTGTCTGGTAGTTGAGGAACATCATAATCCTTTTCTACAGCGTCCTAGACATCTAGAGCCTCTAGGCAATTTCCATTATCACCGCTTAAAGGTTGTAGTTCTCTCCATTAAACACAAGAGAAGCAACATGTGAAAAGTTTGCCTCAATATCCAATGCATATAGGGTTGTAGAAATAACAAAATAAAGATATTAAACTGTAGAAGGCTATTTATTGAATGGCATAACGTGCATTTATACAATAATAAGGAACCAAGAATAATGTAAATCTACTTTTGATTGGCAACGCGTATGCTTAAAAAGGAGAATTAAATATTCTATTTCTAAGAAATTATTTGACTCTTTATTGAGTGCGAATTAGGAAACTTAAAAAGGTGAGTTGGCAGTTTCATGGGTCATTGCACTCAACAAATTTTATGATAAATAACTTTGATCTTATGATTGAGCGAACAATTTTAGTAACAAGCAAGGATGACAATCTATATCTTTTTAAAAGCTCGTTATTATTTATTTTATATGTCTAACTCTTAATCAAAATGACGAAGTTTTTGTTATCATTAAAAAGAGGGAGGTTATTGGAACCAAGGATGTTAAGTCTATGACTCTTCAATCTGTTTTGAATTTGCCTTATGTTTGGATTAGTCAATTTTGTAGAGCAATTCATTTATTCCGTGCATTTGAATTACCATCTTTTTAATTGACTTGTTTGGATAAAGTATTTAGGAGAATTTGAAATCATGTCATTTTAAAGAAGGATTTCAATTGTGTAAAATTGAAGAATTTGAAATTCTACCTAAAATGTAAGAATTTCAATTTCTCCGTTCCTCCTTACTACTCTTGTACGATCGCACTTCGCAATTTAATGATTAATATTTATTTTTATTCATTATTAAAAATTTAATTGTTAAATAAATATTTAAAAGTGAAAATTTAATTTTATCCAAACAAAGAAATTAAAATACAAAAAATTGAATGGTTTCATCCAAACAAAATATTTATAAAATAAAAGAAATTTAATTCAAGGCAATTAAAATGCTTTGTATTTAAATTTCTAAGAAATTTTTAAATTCTCCATCTAAACATAAGGTTAAAGTTTTGATGATAACATACATTGAAGTAATTATGATTAAGTTTGATTTCTCATTAAAACAAAAACTACGCACATGATGGATAAGTTTGACTAATCTTCCAAAACATATTACATTCATTATCCAGCATCCAAGATGGACAAGGTCAAACAACCATTATCTGAAATTTCATCCATCACCCAAAGAGTTTCTCGCCCTCGTTTTAAATATTTTGTCCAATATCCAATGTTTGATTCAAAAAATAAAGAATATGGGATCACTCTTTTTTATCTTTACTACTTTTGATTTTTTTTTACTCACTTTAAGCTAACACATTTATTGTGTTTGTCCTTACTTAACATTTCAAATTTAAGATTTTATACTCTAAAAGTATAAACAACTTGGTGGTACGGTGTAACAACTTTGAAACAACATGTATCAACGAAAACACTTTTTTAATCTTGTGTTTGACGTTACGAGGATGTCCCTTTTCAAGACATCCACACTATTTCCCTCAACTAAGCTTGACTAGACTCAGATCAACGATCATTTTCTTTTTATCCATATAAAAGAGTCAACTTATCAGAAATAAAGTGGAGACACGTGCAAAGAAAAAGACCAAAGTGAAAAAGCAAGGTGCTAAGAACCTTAATGGATGATAAAATTATCTTCTTCTAAGTGTGAATATCGTATAAAAATATTCTTTGCTTAGAAAATTAATACACTTGTGTATTTCATTGTATATCTTCTCTTTGAACAAACTCTGAAATGGAGTAGCAAGGAATGACTTAGTAAAAAAAAATACTTGATTTATTAAACATGAGTGTTAAGCTTATCAGTTTTGACTTTTGAGCAAGAAATAGCTTTGTAAGAAAGATACTTAAATATAACTAGGATTTAGTTAGTGGAAATCCTTGAAGTGTTTAGAAAGTACTAGACATATCCCACTTTAGTGAACTAATATAAATCATTTGTGTTTAACACCCTCAAAATTAATTTATGTAAATAACTACGTATACTTAAACATAGTTAAAACGTTTACTAAAATATCCGTAAAAACTTGCATATTGACTGTTTACTGTTATACTTTCATTAGGTGAAAAACGTAATTCAAAATATTTTGTTGTCTTGTAGCAATATTGTTACGTAATTTGAGAAAATTACGGTTACGTTTCTAAATAAAAACATAGTTGAAAAATAACTTTGTTGTTTGACGTTTTTATTTCTAGTTGAATTTTTGAACGCTATTTGATATTTCCGATTTACGGTATTGTATTATTGTCCATATACAATTATGTCTCTATATTTAGTATGAGAAACCTATTAAGAATAAATACGTAAAAGTTATATATTATTACACAGAAAAATATACTGACTCTAAAAATATACATGTTCTGAAAAATTTAATTATTTTCTGGACTGTGTTTGTATACGCAGTATAAGTTAAAAAATTCAAATAGAAAGGAAATCAAAGGGAATATGGACCATAATATATAGAATTAAGAGTAGGATAAATAAATATATAGGTTGGAATAAAACACTATATAACAAATTTTTTATAAATTAAATACAGAAAACATCTTAAAAATTTATCTAGAACAATCTATGAACCAAAAAATTAGGGAAAAATAATTTTTAGAGTCCTTATAATTTTCTCATAATTATTGCATAATCATAGATGATATTTGAAGGTTGGATTTAAAATCATAAAATTTAAAAGAGAAATTAGGATTTTAATTCATTATAAAACCCTAAAATTAAGTAACTTTTAAATTGCAATTGTGTAAAATCATGCACAATTTGCTATCCTTTATTATAAATAAATTGAATAAGCATGAAAAGAATGAAAGAAAGAGATAAAGTGGGGTTGAAGGGAAGTTACAATTTTTTTAAACAAAATGTCAAAATAATTAAATTTAGGAAGTTTTGTCATTTGTGAAACATATCTTCACATTTGGAAATGTGTAGCCATCAAAACCTACATATTAACATCTTAAAATCAAGAAGAAAAGTCCAAATTCATGTCTAAATAAGCCACCACTATTGACAAGTCAAGATAAGTCAAAGACTTATCTTAAAAATTTATTATTTAGTTACTTTTAAAGTAACTACTAGTTCAAGTAACCAAACTATCTTAACTAAATACTTACATGCAATCGTTTATTAATTTTCTTCATCTATAAATACCCCATCACGGGAGACATTCCAGTTGTGAGAAATCAAAGCAAAAAAAAAGTCAACACACTTGTCATTTTCTTTTCATCAAAACCGTTACACACTTTGCCGAAATTCTAAAATTTTCTAAGTTGTCTAAAGCCTACTTCACGTGTATTTTAGTGGAGTGTATGACCAACCTTATTTCAACCTTCAAAAGCCTTTTCAAAGCATTTCTTAAGTTAAGAGAAATTAAGGTAAGGGAAGTTTCTAAATTTCTTAAGTTTTCAAGTTTGTAAAGGATCTAAAATACTAAACTTTATGAAGTTTTATGTTCTAAAGTTTCTTTACTGTCTTAATTTTTATATGATCTTAAATTTTGGAATTTATAAGTCTTGTAGAAGTTTTAAAGTAGTAAGAACATCAAAGACTATTACTAAAATACTCCAAATTTATAAAGATTTCTAACGATTTTCAAGTGTAATCGGAAAATTTGTTGATAAAAGATAGTTAATATGGTTTCAAGATGTTTTGATAGTTAAAACAATTCAGCCAAGGTATATTAAACCACTAAAACGAAATGGGTAGCAACAAAAAGTAATTAAAGAATGATTCAATAATTAAAAACGTTAAAATTCTAAGTTTATAATAATTAACTTCCTATGCTTTGAACTTGGATGTCTTGTGTTGTGAACTTGGATGATGATTTGGATTGTGTTTGATTACCTTTGCTTTAAACTTGGATGACCTATTCTATGAACTTGGATGATGATTGAGAATGTGATTAATTACCTATGCTATGCACTTTGATGACTTGTATTGTGAACTTTGACTGTTTGGACTATAAATTATTATTCCATAACATAAAATAAAATTATGGATTGAACTTGTAATACCAATGAGTTGGTGTTGTTTTAATTGATATTTTTGAGAAAGGGAGATAAGATTTCATTCATTCATGCATTGCCTTAAAAGAGGTGGTCTCGGTTAGAGGTGCAGATAATAAACTTAATACATGCATTTAGGCGTGATGTTAGACTTGGAGGATCTTAAAACAGTGAGAATTCATTTAATTCATGATGATCACATGTTTGTTTATGATATTCGGTGCACCACTGTGGGATCCCAACTGGTTGTTAAGTTTTACGATGATGATGTCGTATTATCTGAGATGGTACCACATGACATATTAATGAAGTTGAGGATGAAGCAGACATCATATAGGAAATTTTCATTTAGTTATAATTCATTTATTTATATATTATGGTATGTATTTTTATTGAGATTTTTACTTAGAACTTAACCTTGTGTGTTTGTGTCTGTAGTTTGACACCTGTGATGATCCTAAATTTTATTTGGGGAGCAGATTAACCGTTATATTTGATAATTCTATTTGGAGGTGTGACGGAAGAATAAAGAAAATGATTAACTAACATAAAGATATTTGTGAATAATATGTATATTTATAATCTTCACAACATTACATAACATATTCTTATGACACTTTGTAAATAAACTTTGGATGTGTTTGTGAATTTATGATTTATACGATGTGTTTTAATTTCAAAAATGAATTAAAAGACGGTGATGTTTTCTACCAAGAAAGATAAATAATTTTGAAATTTTCTTGAAAATTAATACACTTGTGTATTTCATTGTATATCTTCTCTTTAAACAAACTTTGAAATAGTGTGCCAGAAATGACTTAGTAAAAAAATTAATTGATTTATTAAGCATGGGTGTTAAGTTTATTAGTTTTGACTTTTGAACCAGAAATAACTTTATAAGAAAGATACCTAAATGTAATTAGGATTTAGTTAATAGAAATCCTTAAGTACTGACATATCTGAGTTGAGTGAATTAATATAAACCCTTTGTGTCCATTCTCTCTATCCCTTTTCTTCCTACAATCATTCAAAACTATTTTCTTTTATTTAGTGGACCTAGCATAGTTAAAAATGTTTTTCACAACAAACTCTTATAACTTTTTTTAAATAATTGCAAAAAGTTTTCAAAATCTAAAAGTTTTACTAATAACACAATTCAAAGTCTTCTCTTCTTTTGTTATTCATGTTCTTTCATTATATCCATCAACGGAGTGATAGCCAGGCAAAATCATCTATTTTTCTTTGTCATCCCGTTTTTTCCTTAATCAATCGAGAATATACCTAAACCAAAGACAATCAAACACCCTAAAATAGCTCACATTAGGCATGAAACCACTCCATTCCTCTTCAGGTGTGACTTCATTTAGCTTCTTACATAGACTTCTATTTAGAATATGAGCTGTTGTAGAAACAGCTTAACCCCGTAAAAACTTAGGCAAGCTTTTACTTTTCAACATTCTTCTCTCCATGTTCATGTCAGTTATGCTCTTCTTCTCAATGGTGACATTATGTTGAAAAGTTTTAGGTGATCATACTTCTTCTCAATGGTGATCTTACGCACAACGCCTTACTTATCACGAAAGTCTTGAAACTGAGTAGAAGTATACTCACCCCTCCATCTATTTTTAAAGTTTTAATTAATTGGCCATTATTTCTTTCAACCATCACTTTGAACTTTTAATGTTTCAAGAACTTCACTTTTCCGCTTTATCAAATAAATTCACACCTTCTTAGTCAAATCATCAATAAAAGAGATGAAGTATCTATTACCTCCAAGGGATTCAGTTTGAATAGCGCTACATATACCTGAGTAAATCATTTCCAATACTTAGTTCTACTGGGAACATGTTGTTTGAATGCGCTTCCAGATTGCTTACAATCCAAACACTCTTCACATACTTCATTAGGTTGATGAATCAGTGGTAAACCTTGGACCATCGTATTTGTGTTCAAGCAATGGAAGTGTTTGAAATTCAAATGTCTAAAGTCGAAACTAGTAGTGCCATACTCACTCCTCAGCATGGATAGTTGATGCAAAGCACTTGTGGTTCACAACTTGAATTTCAATTTTGAAGGTTCTATTCTTTGACAGTGGTTATTTTAGAATTAGTTTTTTTATTGCAATCAAACACTTTGAGCATCTTATCTTCCAATTTAGTAACATGTCCCTTTTCTAGTAGTTGTCCTCGAGTTAGTAGATTGCTTTCCATACATGGTACAAAGAGCACGTCGGAGATAAAGGATTGGCCTTCATCCCTTCTTTTGATAAAAGGGCTTTGCCTATTCCTTCTGCACTAAGAGTTCTATCATCTACAAACTTCACCTGACTCTTCATAGGTTCTTCCATACTTACAAACCAATCCTTTTTCCAGTTATATGTACAACAGTTCTCATTTCTTCCCTCAATCTGAGTAGTCAACGCCAACAAGACTTGTTCAACGTCATCATCTTGCCCTTGAACAATCATTGCTTCAGTACTCCTTGACTTCCTCTTTGTATTTCCGCAACCCTCATCAACAAAATGGCCCCAATTTTTACAATAAAAACATTGAATGTTCCTTTTGTCAAACTTCTTTTTGTTAGCATCGTTCTAGAAACTATGTTCATTCCCTCTCTTTTGATTGTCACTGTGCTTCTTTTTTTTTTACTTCCCTTTGCCTTCATCGTGATTCTGATTGGCCCTTTATTTGTTATTTTATTAGTTTCCTTTTTCATTCTTCCAATTGTTGCTCTCACCATTGTTTCTTGAATTAGATTGAGCCTATAGAACTTGCTTACAATTCTTTTATGTATTTCTTTCCATCGTTCTCTACTAATGTGATTCCAAAGAACCTTGTAGTTCTTTAAGTCTCAGAACTTTAAGATGTTTTTACTCCTCTTTTGCCACCACTGTATGATCGAATTTTGCGATTATTATTCTCAAGATCTTTTTTATTATTATTGCTTTGTAAGCTTCTCACCATACTTGTTAGGATTTATAACACGAAATAGAAATAACAAAGCAATGGAAATGGATTTTTTTATTGATAGAAGATTAGGAATAGAATAGTGGAAATTACAGAAGAGTAATAGATACTCTCTACCTAGAGCAATGCTCCGAAGAAGATACCAGGAATGGACCTTCTCTCACTCTTTAAACCACAATCATTCCCCCTCCCCTAATTCCTATCTCTCTGATTTTATACAATCCTACCCCCCTTTTTTCTCTCTCCTCTAACCACCTTAACCTTCTAGATTTGCCACCTCAGCTCCCACATTCCTCTTTCTCTCATATACCTTACCCCACCTATGTTTACTTCCTGCTTCTTGATTATTCCCTGCTTCTTGGGCTCTAGCATCTCTTGGCCCATTAGTGTAGAGTTTTGTATCATTGCCACCTCCTTGAAAATGAGACTTGTCCTCAAGTCTAAGCTTAGGAAATTGGCTTCGTATAACAGTCTCTTCCTCCCATGTAGCTTCTTCCATTGTTTGTCCCTTCCACTGAACCAATACCTGTTTCTTAGTTTCCCCACCTGTTGTCACTTTCCTTTCTGCCACTATAGCTTCAGGGTACAACACTTCATTTCCATCACCTTCCATCTTCGTTGGCAGTTCTCCTGCTGACTTATAATCTCCAATGGCTTTCTTCAACAATGACACATGGAAGACTGGATGGATTTTAAATTCCAATGGAAGTTTCAGGCGATAAGCTACCTTCCCTATTTTTTGCACAATTTCAAAAGGGCCATAATATCTGGCACTTAACTTGGGATTTACCCTGCTCACTACAGATTGTTGTCTATTCTTTTTAAGCTTCACAAACACCATGTCCCCAATCTCAAAATGCTTATCCTGTCGGTGTCTATTCGCCTGAATCTGCATCCTATCTCGTGCCCGAAGTAAATGATTCCTCAGTTGTCTCAAAGCTTCATCTCTCTCCATGAGGTCCTTCTGAACTGCTTCCACTCTAACTTCCCCTGGAACCACTGGCACAATTCGTGGAGGTGGCTTCCCATAAACTGCTTCAAATGGAGTCATCCCTGTAGCCCCATGGTATGTTGTATTAAACCAAAATTCAGCCCAAGGCATCCACACAACCCATGTTTTTGGTTGATCAGAGATAAAACATCTTAAATATGTTTCAAGACACCTATTGGTTACTTCTGTCTGACCATCCGTTTGAGGATGATAGGCAGTACTCTTCAAATTAGTACCTTGTATTTTGAAAAACTCCTGCCAAAATAAGCTCATAAAAAGTGGATCTCGATCACTGACAATGGACAAAGGTACCCCATGAAGCCTTACAACTTCCTTCATAAAAATCTCAGCAAGGACTTTTGTCGAAAATGGATGTTTCAGAGGAATAAAATGGCTATATTTTGATAAACGATCCACTATGACCCATACTACCTCATACCCTTTAGATTTAGGTAACCCCGTGATGAAGTCTATACTAATATCTTCCCAAATTCCACTTGGAATTGGTAATGGTTGAAGCAATCCCCCTAGAGTTGCAGTAATATATTTCTGCCTCTGACACACATCACAAGCTCTCACAAATTCTTGAACATCTCTCTTCATTCCCTGCCAAAACAGATTTGATGCAATTCTTCGATACGTTTTATAGAATCCTGAGTGCCCTCCCATTGGCGATGCATAAAATTCTTCCAATAATTTTGGAACCCATTTAGATTTCGCTGGAATCACTAAACGATTCTTGTACAACAGTACTCCTTGCTTATAGTGAAAACCTGGGTACTTATACCCCTCCTCTCCCTTCTGCAACTTCTCAATTATTTGGGCCAACTTTTCATCTTTATGAACTTCATCTTTTAACTGTTGCCACTCTTCCCACACAGGGTAAGACACCATTTGATTCAACTCAGCATTCTCCCTACTTCGTGACAACGCATCTGCACCCTTGTTTTCCATTCCTGGTTTATACACTATCTCAAAGTTATACCCCAAAAGCTTAGCAAGCCAATTATGTTGTCCCCCATTTATTATTCGTTGCTGCATCAGTTGTTTTAAGCTTTTCTGATCAGAGAAAACCGTAAACTTGCGTCCCAAAAGATAGGGCCTCCAGTGTTGGATAGCCAATGCTACTGCCATTAACTCCTTCTCATATGCTGACTTTGATACATTTCGTGGACTCAGAGCCTTGCTGAAGTAAGCAATTGGTCTTTTCTGTTGCATCAAGATGGCTCCAATACCTATCCCAGAAGCATCACATTCTAACATAAATTCCTCTTCAAAATTTGGAAACTGTAATACTGGTGCCTGTGTGATTCTCTGTTTAAGCTCCTCAAAAGCCTGTTGAGTCTTCTTATTCCAACAGAATCCTTCCTTCTTTGTCAGATCTGTGAGGGGTTTCGCCACCTTACCGTAATCCTTAATAAATTTACAGTAATACCCCGTAAGTCCTAAAAATCCTCTCACTCCCTTGACGTTCTTCGGAATTGGCCAATCTAACACACTACTAACTTTCGCAGGATCCACTGCAACTCCTTGTTCAGTAATAATGTGCCCCAGATACTCAACACTTTTTCTTCCAAAGGTACACTTCTCTTGATTTGCATACAAACAATTAGCCCTTAGGACAGCCAGGACCTCCCCCAATGTCTGCATATGTTCACTCCAATTCTGACTGTACACTAAAATATCATCAAAGAACACCAAAACACCTTTTCTTAATAAGTCACGAAATACCTCGTTCATGAGCGCTTGAAAAGTGGAGGGAGCATTCATAAGGCCAAAAGGCATCACAAGATACTCATAATGCCCCTCATGTGTTCTGAAAGCTGTTTTTTCAATGTCTTCTTCCCTCATCCTCACTTGGTGATATCCTGAACGAAGGTCCAACTTAGAAAAAAACTTGGATCCATGCAACTCATCCAGCAATTCTTCAATGACGGGAATAGGAAATTTGTCAGGTAAGGTTGCTTTGTTCAATGCCCTATAATCCACACACAACCTCCATTTATTATTTTTCTTCTTAACCAAAATTACAGGGCTGGAATAAGCACTTTGACTTTATCGTATATGTCCTGCTGCCATCAGTTCCTTGACCTGTTTTTCAATTTCATTTTTCTGATGAAAGGCATATCTGTAAGGCCTTACATTTATTGGTTCCTGCTCAGGTTTCAATAATATCCTATGTTCCTTGGTTCTTCTTGGAGGTAATCCAGTTGGTTCCTCAAACACATCCTCACATTGTTGCAGCATTGTACTCAAAGCCAATTGTTGTTCTTGGCTTAATCCTCACCATGACCTTCCCGATTACCTTCTATTAGGTTGTAGACTGATGAGCAGAACGAAGATTCCCTCGTCACTCCCCTCAACACCCAAGGTCCTTTGCTCGTATTCACCTTCATTACTTTTTTCTGCCAATCCACCACAGTTTCTCCTAATGTTGATAACCATGACATGCCCAAGACAACATCAATATCTTCCAATTCAAAAAGGAAGGCATCAATGGTGAACTCCCCACCTTCAAATTCTACCTTGACATTGCGACAAACACCTTGAGTGCTTGCCTTGTGCCCATCTCCCATCAAAATTCGCATGAGCTTAGTTTCCTCCCAATGCCATCCTAGCAACTCAATAACTCTGCGCGAGATGAAATTATGAGTTGCCCCGCTATCCACAAGAAACAACATGGGAATACCCCTGACCTTCCCATGAATTTTCATGGTCTGTGGTTGCTCCACTTCACCTGTGATTGAGCAACAACAAAGCACTGAACAAGCTCCATCTTCATAAACCTCCCTGTTCACCTCACCTCCATCGTCAATGACCTCCCCTTCTTCACCTTCCATACGAATCTCCTTATCCATCAATATCACTCTCAGTTGTTTGATTGGGCATTGATGAAGCGGCCCAAAAGGCCCACCACATTTGAAACACAACCCTTTCTGCCTTCTCTCTTCAAGGTCCTGATATGAGAGATGGTGCGCTCCTCTATCACGGCCTCTTCTATTGCTATCTTCACCCCTCTCCTTCTTTTCATTTGGGTCAGGCCCATTAGTTCCCCAGTTTCCTGCATTCTGTTTCGGGTTTACTCGGCCCAATACACTGGGAATGGGTCTAAAATGGATGCTCTGCCTTTCTTCTCCACGCGACTCCCCTCTTCCTGTTGGTGTTATGCTACTTTTCGCCATCTCCAATTCTAACGCCCGCGCCACATTCTTCATACGGCTTCGCGTCAATGGATTCGCCACATTCAAGCTTCTTATCTTCGCTTTTATGTCAGGTGATAATCCTTGCATGAAATAGGAAAAATATTGAGCGTCGAGCATTCGCGGAACCTGGGCTATTAAACATTCAAAATCCCGAATATACTCCTCCATGCTTCCCAATTGCTTCAAGGATGCGAGTTGATCGTAAACACTCCTTTCGCCCATTCCTCCATACCTCTCCAGCATCTCCTTCTTTAAATCCTCCCAAGTTAGATTGTCGTAATCATTCAGCAGAGCATGGAAAAAGTGAATGGTTCCTCCCTCCATACATAATTGCGCGAGGTTCACTCTGACCGCATCGCTGGTTTCTTGGACCCTGAAATAGATTTCCGCTCGCGAGATCCAGCCGGCGGGATCCTCTCCATAAAATGATGGTAATTCAATCTTCTTCACCGACTGACGGAACTCTGTCAACTCATCGCCTTCTAATTGCTTCAACGTAGATGTTCTCTCTTTCTTTTCTTCTTCCAGCTTAGACGAACTCCTTCCCACAGAGCCTTGTCCTTTGCCCTCCTCTGTTGGTCCCTTCGAAAAAGTGGACATGAGACTCAGTAGCCTCGATTGATTCGCTGCGGTTTCTCTGCGCAACGTCTCCATCTGATCTTGATTTTGCTGACATGGGCGATGAGTTCTTCAACGACCGCCTTCAGCTTCGTAACTTCCCCCGCCACAAACTCCACCTTCATTCCTTCGTCTTCCTCAATTGCTTGGTTCCCCGTCGCGTTATTCTTCTTCGGAGGCATGAAGGTATCTTGAATTTCCAGCCAAATTTGGTATCCGGCAGGTCGGACCAAATTGTTAGGATTTATAACACAGAAATAGAAATAACAAAGCAATGGAAATGGATTTTTTTATTGATAGAAGATTAGGAATAGAATAGTGGAAATTACAGAAGAGTAATAAATACTCTCTGCCCAGAGCAATGCTCCGAAGAAGATACCAGGAATGGACCTTCTCTCACTCTTTAAACCACAATCATTCCTCCTCCCCTAATTCCTATCTCTCTGATTTTATACAATCCTACCCCCCTTTTTCTCTCTCCTCTAACCACCTTAACCTTCTAGATTTGCTCCCACATTCCTCTTTCTCTCATATACCTTACCCCACTTACGTTTACTTCCTGCTTCTTGATTATTCCCTGCTTCTTGGGCTCTAGCATCTCTTGGCCCATTAGTGTAGAGTTTTGTATCACATACCCTTTCATAGATTTAATTACCAGAGTTGGCATACAAGTAACATAAGTAGCCATTGCTTCACTTTTCTCCATTTGTAGCAATTCATATTATCTTCTCAATAGCCATTGCTTCACTTTTCTCCATTTGTAGCAATTCATATTATCTTCTCAAGGACAAGGTTAGTAATTATACCTTCTTTATCTTTGTTGCTCCTGTGTATGCCCTTTCAAGAATGTCGCAAAGCCTCAATTTTAGTTTCAGCTCTTGAAATTTTCTTGAAGTATGCTGAATCAACTCTCTGATGAAGAATGTATAAAGCCTTATAATCTTCTCATTTTCTTTATTTTCTAGCATTTGTGCATCAATGGCTTTCTCCGTAACTTCTTCGTACCCATCTTCAACAAATTCCCAAACACCTTGAAGTGAATAATCACCCTTATTTGAATTCGCGAATTGTCAGGATTTTTCATATTAAGAATTGAAAGATTTGTAGGCACTAAACCTATTGAAGCTGGCATTGCAATACCAAGATTAATATGCATAATGTTAGGAAGAGATGGAGCTACACATACAAAAATTTATATAGTAATGTCTGTTATATTTATCTCTTTATTATAAAATGTAATTAATGAATAATGTACAGGGGAGAGAGCTAGAATTTTTTTTTATACAATTTATCATATGAACTATTTTATAAATAATATTTATAAATAAAGTTAATGACCGAATTAGATTTAGATTAACAATCACAATGTTTGTCATATGCATAAAAAACATTTTTTTTAACTCTCTGGGGTCTTAGATATATTTTAACAATGATAATAGCTAGCAACGAAATTCCATATCGCACGTGTGTTTTTTTTTTTTTAAGAAAATAGTCATCATACCAAGGAGTGAAAAAAGATTAGAGATAACTTTTCATAATAAGTAAAAAAAATTAAAACTTTAATATATTTAAAATAGATATATTAGCTAAATTCATCTATGAAAACTATTGAAGGATGGGTTGAATAGTTTTCCGAATGAGAATAAATTAGATTCTTTTCAATGCATCATAATGAACCATAAATAAGCTAACTATAGTTTTTTTTTATTCATGAATTCTTTTTAATTCAAACTTAAATCTACCTGTATATATGATTCTTTTAGGAAAGTACATGGGCTCCCTAATTACTTAAATTTGGAGATCTTGGGAGGACTTGCATAAATCTAGTGAAAAACATTTGAGAAATAAATTTATTTTCGTAACTTTTGGAGATGCATAAAGCAAATGTAAAATGAAAATGATACTATAAAGGACACCGACACATTATAATTATAATCTTTCATTAATTATTAAATTTGGGTGTACATATATAAGTTAATTATTATGAAAAACAGAAAAAAAAATAATTTAGGGAAATAAGCTACATCATCTCACGCATCTAATTGTATACATACAATCTTTTCAATTACCATCAAAATATTATAACATTTTTATAAAGAATATATATATATATATATATATATATATATATATATATATATAATATGGGTTATGCATAATAGATAAAATCTTGTGTCTAAACGCATAACTTTATCATTTTTTTATTAGTTTTAGACTGTTAACAAGATAAATTCATAAGTGATTTATTTGAGATTTTAGACCGAGAACTATACTAGATGTCTTAAATTTTAAGTTATTTATTTATTTACAACATTTTCTATTATATTTTTTTTAAAAAAAATAGTTTATTATTGAATTGTATAAATGAAGTTTAATATTTCATTCTTTTATTGTTTGTTATAATTATGTAATTGATTTGTATTATAATATTAAGCTTTTCTTATTTATATTACATGTATAAATATAAAACTTTTATAATTATTACTATTACCAATTTATATCTATAATAAAATTTTATCACTAAAGCAAAAATATTTATTACATCACTTAATTCACGACAGTTATCTATTTTATTTTTTTTTCTCTCTCTTCATTCTTCAATTAAGAGTGTTTTTAATTTTTCTATTTGATTGATAATGTTTTTAATTTTCCTTTTTCTTTTCTTTTCCAATTTTTACCCTTCACTATAAAGTCTAATAATTTTACCACTGCACCATATTATTTTTATTGTTTATATTTTCTTCATAAATATAATATGTTAAAATTTTGACATTAGTTAGACCAAAATAATTTTAATTATAATGAGAGTAAATTCAACTTAGAATCTAGATCCTTCTACAACTAAATTAATTAGATAAAAAATAAATATTACTTAAAATAAAAAATAAAAGCTTTACGTATTACATAATTTTATTATAACTAAAAATATATTTAAATTTAAATAATAAGTATTACATAAAATATAATAAACATTACATAAGAGTAAAAGTTATTATTATATAAAATATAATATAATTAATATTAAATTATAATATTTTTTTAGTTTTCTAAAACAATCATATATTATAAATTTATTTAATTTAGCTATAAAGGATCTTAAATTATGGGTTGAATTTACTCTTATTTTAATTAAAATTATTTTGGTCTAATTAATGTCAAAATTTTAATATAATATATTTATGAAACATTAAAAATGATATGATAAGAAAATTTTTGAAATACTAAAATTACGTATTGAATTTGGATTCTTGTATCTAGAATTTTAAAAATTTATTAAATTTTATAGCAAAAGTTCTGGGTTCAAATCTCAATTTTTTTAAGAGAAAAATATAATAGTGTATCCAACTGTAATTTCACGATTCCCATCAAATATTTTTTTCATATTATTTTTTCGAAATAGTACCAGTAATCGTAAATCAACGTACATATATAAATGTACATAAACATTTGATAAGAAGAAACATAGGTTTATCTCCCACCGAAATAGGTTTTCAACCTACAATGAAAATAAAGTAACAAAATAATACTTGTATATAGATCCTAAAAGAATAATAACTAAGTGATAATAATACTCTAATATAGGACTCTTCTCTCATAAAATATTGTGAAAGATGAAGTTTAGCTAGGTGAAGTATTATATTTAAAAATTAAGAAAACATATCTTAATCGTTTTGGGGAATAATATATTTTCTAATAATATTTTAAATGATTAGAATATGTAATTTTTAATAAAATATAATAATTAAATATATTTTAATTACTAACAGGTATATATGCACATGATATATACTAGCTTAATGAGTGCCTTTTGTTTTATGCTAAAGATGGTTCTCTTTCTTTAGTAAACAGTACGTCTACTTATAAAAAGAAAATGAATGTTTTTTTTATAATAACTTAGTATTTTAAAAAAATTATTGCGCACTACTTTTTGAAAACAGCCAAAATAACTTTATTAATATCTAGTTGAAAATTTTCGCACATTTAATATATATATATATATATATATATATATATATATATATATATATATATATATATATATATATGACTGAGTATTTTAAATTTTGAAAAAAAAAAATACAAATATCAATATATATTAAAAAATATAAAAATATATTACATCGTCAAAAATTCAATGAAGAACAAAGTATATTATGCAAGGGTTAAAGTATGGGATTATTCAAAATTAGAAAAAACAACTTTTAAATTGTATAAATCAATTAAGAATATCTCGTGTCAAAATATTTGCACATTTATAATTTTTTTTGAAGAGTGGGAGAGAATTTGCATATTAATTAATAAAGAATCAAAATAAGTTTTACTTAGAACTAGAACTAAAAATACAATTTAATCTAAATTTATGTGTATAGGACACCTATTATAAAAATAGAAAATAAAATAAATAAATAATATATGTGTTCAAATTGCATAAATTTTTTATGCTATTTTTACAAATTTCATATGAAAAAATTTATTGATTTTATAATAACTAACTTAAAATTATATCAAAAATAAATTTTATTATTTAACTGTATAAACATTTTATATTACTAAAAGAATCTCAAAACAAAATTATAAAATAATTTTATTTAGTGAAATGACTTTCATTTACTAGAAGATGTGCCTATGGATAATGCATTATCTTATTTTATATAACAGGATAGAAAACATCATTGACCATAAGGTTTTGTATTGAAATCCACCGGGTAATTTTTTTTCACTGTTAATAATACATGTGTCATATGTTTGAAATTTGAACCTCTAGAAATCTTCCTTCAGTACCACGTCATGAGTTGTAACCTCCCTAACCAATTCAAATAACTTTGCCTTTTCCTTCTTCATTTTATGAGTTGTATTATATACTCTTATATATAAAGTGAATCAGACAAATTCTTGAGTTAAAAATAAACTCCAGTCTTTATTTCAATTAAGACCACCATTTTATCACCAAAACAATGGTCTAGTTATTACAAAGAAAAAGAAAACAGTCGGCAATTTCTAGAAGCCACGGAGAGAGAAAAGTGAGTTTGCCGGAGAGAACACAAGAATGGAGTGAGTTCACCAGAAAGACGAAAATGGTGGAGGGAAACAGGGCAAGTGTGAGTTAGTATTTATCCTTGGCCAGGCGACACGTGGCATCAATTTCGCCAACTCTATACTCAAAGTTACTTTCAACCGTTACATTATTATATCACTAGTTATTAATATATATCTGCTTTGTTGACACTTGCATCATATTTTTCTCCGATGTTCACACTGAAACTTTTTGAAAAATATTACAAAATATTAAGTGTGTTCTGTTGCTTTTTGAAAGTGAAACTTTTGATTATACTAGTTAATAAGGTTTTAAACAAGTTCCAAACAGGTAATTTTCCCATGGAATGGGATTGTCTTAAAAAAATAATCCTTAGAAATATACCTGTGTTAGAACTAAATCTAACTAAATTCAAGTGTCAACCGACAATTGCTATTAGTTAAGGTACATAAAAACTCCTTCTTTGTAATGAATAATTAATGATTGATGCTTATGTACTGATATGTATTATGAAGTTGGCACGGTAATTTCTGCAATGTGTACTAGAGTGTATTGGAATATCTCCCATGTTCCTTTTAACATTTTTTATAAAAAATAATCAATTACCTCAACATTTATATTGTGTAGACACATGTTTTATCTCTCAATCCCATGCTCCTTTAGTAATGAAGTTTTAATTTATTTTTTTAGCTTAAATTGAAAAAAAAAGTGTATATATATATATATATATATATATATATATATATATATATATATATATATATGTATGTATGTATATGTGTGTGTGTACTACGCTGTTGAAAAAAGTTTTAATTAAGTAATGAAGTTTTGATTTTTGTTTTTAGCCTAAATTGGGCTCATTAATTTCTCAGCTAGCTTTTGATATCTTGGGATGCCAAGCATAAATCTACTGTATGTAAATATTTGTGAAATAGATTTTTTTTTTTTACAATAAAATTTTGCTGATGTTTTTTAACAAATGTGATTATGCAAAATGAATTGAACAGATATTTGGCGAAGTCCACTACTGACATATTATAAAATTAATTGCATGTGTAGTACAAAGATATGTATAATCTTTTCATTAATTATTAAATTTGTGTGCACATATAATTGATTATGGGAAAGAGAAAACATAACAAATGAATTTAGTGAAATAAACGAGATTGACAATTGTTTGGGTGTAATCATCCTTTTGTTTTTCTTTTTACATTTTTTTTATGTAATTTGACCATTGAATTTATACATTATTCATAAAAAAATACAGTAAAGATATTATGAAATATTTCATACACTATTAACGTTAGCCCATTTTATTAATAAATAAATCTACAATTTTAGAACTGTTATAGGATTCGATAAGGTTTTTCAAGATTAGGCTTTTCCTACCAGCGCCGCGTAACACGCAAAAGAGCAATTGAGCAAGCGTAATTGATTGAGTTTCAATGGGGGCATATATTGATCAATCACTAATTTTCTTTGGCTTCATAATGTTACTGAAACAACACGGTCTCACCAGAAGAAACAGTACATAATGCAATAACAGAAGATTAAACAGAAGAAAAACATATACTAATTATTAATTAATAAGAGGGGACTACATCGAAACAAGAACAAGAACAAGAAAAAAAAAAAAAAAAAAAAAAACTAAACTGACAAAAACACTGAAAATTTGGTCTGAAACAAACCACAGGACACGGCCGAATCCCTTATAACAGACAAACCAGATAGCTAAACACAACTGAAGTCGAACAAAGTTCATAGACTGTATCAGAAACCAAGCGATGAAAGAGATAAATAACTATGAAGCTTCACACCCCCATTCAACCGTTAAGCACGAAACCCTAACCTCAGGCTCAAATTCACTTGCCTTCCTCCTCTATTTCCCAGGGTTAGGGTTTCACCCCATGCTGCACGCATTGCAACACTGGGAGGGTTCCCCCTTTGGATTTGCACTGGTGCCGGATTTTCTGTCTCCATCTGAGACAGAAAATCCACCGTTATTTTCTCGGAATTCTGCCTCAGACGGGTATGATTCTGCGAGGGTATGACAACGGCACCAATCTGGTGGTGCGGCTGAGAAGATGAGGCCCCAACAGAACGGGGTGTTGCACTTCCTCGGTTATTTGGATTGGAGGAAGTGATAGCAGCAAGAGGGACTGGTTTACTTCCCCCGCCATAAGGCCGAGAGTAAGTCACACCAGCAAGCCGGTTTAGGCGGCGTTCTCCGCACAAAGTAGCGGCTAAAGTTGCGCTCAATTCAGGCCTTAAATTAGCGTTACTACTGTTGATCCTCAACGAAGTGGTTCTTCGTCGGATTGATGGAGCCCCAGTTTCAGCTTCGCTGGGTAGTGGTGGTGGTGGTGAAGTGAACACCGTTCCAGCGGGTGTCTTAGATCTTTTGGATGGTGGTGGGAATGGTGGTGCAACTAGCGGTGCCTTTTGTTTTCTTGATGTCTGTCCGGGATCATTTGAAGGAGTGTGTATTATCGGAAGAGCACGACGGGCACTCGAACCTTCGGAATCGAATTGTGACCTGAGAAAGGGAACAATGACGGTTCCAATGAGGTTGTCGCCATTGCTGCCTTGACTGCTGTCACTGTCGACGATTTCGATAACAGTGTCCTTTGCCATGTTGGAAGGGGTGAGGAATTGGGAAGGTTTCAGAGAAAGCTTATGAAAATGATTTGACTAGAAATGAAGAAGCTGTGGGCTGTGGCTGTTTCAGTGTCTGAAAATCAGAGTGAAAGTGATGGTTATATAGGAAGGGTTTGGCCTCTCAGGTGTAGCTTGGTTTTCACAGTGATGAGTTGGACATTTGATGAAATTGAGAGTCATGTACGTGTCCCAATCTTACAAGAGGTCTCTCTTTTTTTCTTTTTCTTTTTTTTGTGTGGTTTTAGGGCTATAATTATTAAATAATTCCAATAATTTTATTTTTCTTTTTTTTCTGTGAATTTCTATCAGATATGACTGATATACAAGAAAGAAAAAATGAATACGGTCAAAGCGGCCGACACATTAAAAAAATATATATGGTCTATAAAGACAGTAAACCCCTTCATTTAATTATTTTTTTATTGAACTTATTATTTATTAGTCAGTAATGATTATATTATTAGCATGTCGGTTATGAAAAGAGGGAAAGAAAACAAATAAATAGTATCATATATGTGTATAAATAATGGAATTTTTTTTACTATTATTAATTACAAATATATTATATAAATGTGAATATGAAATTGAATGATATGTAATTAGTTTCATTTAAATTGTTTTTTGAAAAATAGTCAATTTCATTTTCTTGACCTCTTTTATATAATAATGAAAAATATTGTTCACTTCAATTTGTTCACTCAAATCAAGGATAACTTAGGCACTTTTTTTAGTTATTTTTCACATATTATTTAATAAATCGTGTTATTTAGTGTGATGTTTATATTAGAGAATGGTTTATAAATTCACTCTTTATAAGTTTTTTATTTTTATCATTAGACATTGGGGAAAATATACTGAGTTTTATAAATTCACTCTGTATATTCTTTTTTCTATATATAAAACCAATCTAATTTATCATTTGTATGAACTATTTTGTTAAAAAGAATTCTTTGGTTAAATTAATTTATTTTAGTTCAGTAAGTAATTACTAAAATTCATTAATTTTTGACTCTTTGGAGAATATAATGACAGTTTTGAAAATAAAATATAAATTTAGGAGAATTTGACTCATTAATTAAATTAATAATTTTTTTAAACTTGATATATTAATTAATTGGGTCTTATATGAAGAAGACCAAAAAGAATATTAATTTATTGCAACAATGAATTTTACTTTTACATTTAACAATATCATATGTGAAAAATAAAAATATAACTAAGGTATTAATATAAAATTATTATTTCACTTGTTATGCGTAATTATTACTCTATAGTCAACAAGTTTGATAGTGTTTCAAAAACTATTAATATGTAATTGACCAGCATCAGTTTGACCATAATTGAAATTATGGGATGTATGTATTTGATAATTTAATTGGTCAATTTTCAAAACAAGTTGACCAACAGTGATTGCTGTATTTTTGTGACCTCATAACCATTTTTTTTAATTTATTTACAGAATGAGACCAGAATTTAATCAAAGGTTAAATTATGGTTGCATAATTCATAGGACATTACTTGATTAATTCCTTCATCCAATATGTCAATATGTGGCTTCTATATTTCTAGCCTTCGGAGCTCTCTCTAATCTCTCTATTCTATTATTCGTCAACTTATTCTTTTTATAAGAAAAATAATTTATAAAAAAATTAAAAGGAAAACAAATCAAGTAAAAGATGAATCAAACTAATCATCCAACAAAGTTTCAAACAAGGATTGGGGACCTAAATCATTTGGGTCAATAGGCTGTTGGCTGAAGACAAAATTAAAGTTTTAAGGTGTTGGTTAGGGAATCTCGGAAACAATGAAGGTACAAGGATGGGGAGATTAAGATGGAAGGAGAAGTTAAATTAAGGGGCATAAAACAACAATTAAAAGGTGGAATTCGAAACATGTGGGCGACCACCTTGGTAACATACATGAAGTTGATGTAGGAAATAAATGAACTGGAAGTGAAGGAGGAGCAAAAAGTTTTAAGTGAAGAAGAGATGCCTAGGGTAGGATCCAAGAGGAATTTTGGGTAGTGGCAAGAAGCTATCATTCTATGATTAAGCAAAAATCAAGGTTGAAATGGAATCTAGACCAATTCTAGATACTTCCACTTTGTGATAAATCGGTGAAGGAAAAACTCTATGAGAGGAGTTAAAGCAAATAGAGCTGGGTTAGAAGATCTGAAACTTGTGAAGGAGGAGGCACTCAACATGTTCCAAAGTAAGTTCAGAGAAGATTCTCTTGGAGGAGACCAACTTTAGATGGAGTGCATTTTTCGCAATCATAGGAGGAAGACCATGCAATATTGCTAGCTCAATTTCATGAATTGGAAGTGAAACAACTAACGTGTGGGATTGTGGTGGACACAAAAGTCCTGGATCGGATGACTTCAACTTCAAATTCATCAAGAAATTTTGGGAGGTGCTAAAGGAGGATCTCTTATGTGTGCTATTCAAAATTTCCACTCCAACGGTTTATTACGTAGAGGTAGCAATGCAGCTTCTTTCATCTCTATAATCACTAAAGTTGAAGACCCACAATTCTTTTGTGATTTTCGGCCTATTTCTTGGTTAATTGCTTGTATAAAATCTTGAAAAATCTTTTAGCTAATAGGATAAGAAAGGTGTTGGGGGAGTTACTAATGTGATGATAGAGAAAGTGTGTGATCTAATTGATCACTAATTCCATAAAAATAGATTTCATGTTTAAACCGGAAATATTATTGAAATTGGAAAGAGATGAATGATCACTTTTACTTGATATGTGTATGTGAATCTAATAGATCGCTAATTTCAAGAAAATAGATTTCAAATTTACACGGAAAGTATTATAGAAATTAGAAATAGATGAATCACTTGTTGGGTCAAGTTGTTAGGAATAACAGTGTGTAGTTCATGAAAATAAGTTTAAATCGGAAAGTATTGTTGAAATTAGAAACAGATATTCACTCGTTTTCTCAAATTGCTAAGAATGACACTTGGTGTGGTAATTGCTTTTTATGATTAAATTGATCATACAGATGGAGATCTTTATTGAAGTATGTAAGGGATTGCTATTTGATAAAGATTTCTTGAAATTCCGATTTTGAAGAATTGATTCGGAAAAACATTTGTATCTATAATGATTAGAAAGTAATCTATGTAGAAGAGTCATTTGAAAAGTGAAAACATAAAGAATTAACTCTGATAACATGTTTTCCTAAGAATCCTTAATTTACACACGCGCATATATATATATATATATATATATATATATATATATATATATATATATATATAACTTGTATATACTTAAGTTTACTAACATAAGTTAATGTGGATATGATAAATTTAAAACAATGATGATAATTGGTGCACTTACCGAAAAGGAGAAAAATCTTAGATGATAATGAAGAATTATCCTGTCCAATATGTACATTAGAGGAGCAGACATCAGATCATATTCTCTCCTCTTGTGCAAGGGTAGATTCTATCTTGAGGCAATGCTAGGCTTGGTAGGAATGTCAACAGTTCTTCCAGGCACTGTTAAAGATCATTTTTGGCAACATAAGCAACATACAATTCAGAACTCAAAGTCTACCAGATGGATCTTGATATGGGCTGCAGTTATATATGGAACATTTGGCTAGCCCGGAGCAATCTCATTTTTAGAGGGACTCGTTTTGACTCTAACGATATTACTCAAAAGATTCTGCTGTGTGGGATAAGTTTGAAAGCAAAAGGGCTACTAATTGGAATATCCTTCTCACAATGGTATATAAATCCAGGGGCGTGCCTTTGAACTTCTAGAAGAGGCATGGGATATTGTTAATATGTTGGAGAGTATATTAACATGGGAAAATATGAATTTGGAAGGGGTACATATAAAGGACGGGTTTTGTGCCAGTAATCTACTGTGGTCAATATATAAATTTCTTTTTGCTGAACAAAAAGAAAAACAATTTAGTTACATAAACAATCAAATCTACAAACCACATCACACTTACACAAAAGATAAGATATACATGTTCCACGTATTATATATATATATATATATATATATATATATATATATAATACGTGGAACTTTTAATCTATGCATTCTTAACAAATTTTATTTTTTAATTAAGAAAGGAAAACATAACACTTCGTTACATTAGTAACCCAAAATCCACTTACAGTTCACAATGAATACAACAAACCAAAGGCTATATTTTTTCTACAATTGACTGCATGAACTAATTAACTAGTGCGCGGATGAATTCTGGAATTAAGAATTTGAGAGATATATAGAATAAGAGAAAGATGCATAATTAAATAAATAAACATGTATATATATATATATATATATATATATGTGTGTGTGTGTGTGTGTACAACTTCCATATTTGTTTCATGTGCAACTAATGGAGTGATTAATCCATACGTACGTACATATAAATAGAAAAGGCAACCAAATAAATTATCAAAAACTAAAAAACAAGGGAAGCTCCTGATCAATAGCCCTGATTCTTTAGGACAGGGTAGTCTTTGTTAATAGACACTAATTTATATATTAATTTTATATTATAGACTTGCAAACAGGTACAGGTCGTTGTATGTATGGAGAGTGATTATTTTTTTTATTTTATTTTGAACATTTTATCAACATATCTTTTTTTTTTAATATCTTTTCTTATTTTCCTTTCTCACTGTATTTACTTTTACTGGCTACGTAAGGATCTCAACTTGAGACTCAAGTCCAGCCCAGTTTTGAAAGTAAATTTTGGTGGTACCCCTTACTCCATAGGCCACCCCTACATACTGATATAACATTTCAGAAAGCGACCAACACCGACTTGAACTAGCTTTTTTTATTTTAAATCAGTTAAAAGGAACACATTAAAAATGTAAAAAGAGAAACAGCAAAAAGAATGATCATAAGGAACAGAATTCAAAGAATGATAAATTACAATCTCAGTAAATTATACTAGCTCCAGAGTCCATACCGTCTTGTAGCGAGTCATATATGTGTTTGCAAAGTATGAGGTGGAACACTAATACATTTGTGTGATGGAGTTGTTGCACTCAACACTGTTCCTTGGTGTGCTGCTGTCGGTGTTGGTGTCAGAGATTGAGATGATATTCTTGTTTGTCATGTCTGGGTTCTGAGATGAACTGAAGGATGAAAATGGTGGTTGCAAAGAAAAACGGTAAGAGGCTGTTGTTGTGGGGTGAAAGTTTCAGTGTAATTAAGCTATGCTTATATACAGTGAGGATTGGACAGCGAATGACAATGTTCATCGCATAGCGTGTCTGTGTCCGAATCTTTACAATATTTGTTATTAACGTTTTACTAAAATAGAATTAAAATTAAACAAGGAAGTTATCAATGACAGTAAAAATTCTCCATTCTAACCAAAGATGTCAATTCTGAAAAGACGCGATTCATCAAAGTTGTAAAAGGAACATACAGTGAAGCCGCGGCACCGCTGCACATTAAACAATACCATGCTAAAAACACCAATGAATTTCCGCCAACATATCATTGATGATAAAAATAAAAAACTAATAATGAAATAAATAGAATAAAAATACAAATTTCAAACATAATGAAAATTTCAAACTACCGTTCAATTATAAATTATCATATATAGTAAATTTATTAATTTTATAATAATTGTTTTAAAAATTATTCTAAAGATGAATTTTTACTTCTTCATTGTATAAAACCTTACTCATTTTCTTTTTATTGAATTCAGTGTTTGTATCAGCAGAAATTATAAAAAGAAGAAACACAAAAATATATTTTTAAAAATAATAAAATTTTCAAAGTATCATTTAACTATAAATTGTCAGAAATGATAAATTTATTCGTTTTATAATAAATATATTAAAAATTATTCTAAATATGACTTTCGACTAGTTGACTAAATAAAAGAATTTTCATATTTATTTATAGAACATCTGTGTATATATCGCCAATTATAAAAAAAATTAAAAGAATAAAAATATAAATAGAATTTAAAACATCATTCAGTTAAAATTTGTTATATGTGATAAATTTATTAATTTTATAATAAGTATTTTATAAAATATTACATATTTTTAACTAGTCGACTGTATAAAAATTTATCCGTTAATGTTCTTAAATTTCTATGTACATATCACTAATTATAAAAACAAAAGAGTAAAACTTAAAAAATATATTAATAAAACTTAATAAATTTTTTATACTGTCATTAAATTATAATTTTTCATACACAATAAATTTATTAAATTTATATTAATTACTTTAAATTTTAAAGGTTATTTTTTACTAGCTGACCGTAAAAACTTGCACATTTACTTTTATTAACTTTTTGTGTACATATTCCCAGTTATATATACAAAAAAATTTTACATATTATATAAATCCTTCATTTTATTAAATTTTCGTGTAAATTTACCTAACTATGAAAAGGAAAAAATAACAAAAATAAATCATAATATGTACAAATTGCATTCTTTCTTAGATATAATACAAATGCAATATTTTACTTGTTGTCTGTTATTTATTTTTACATATTTAGTGTATTAATACTTAATTTTATTAAACACATATTAAAGTTTCAATTATATTATTTAGTCACAAAATTTATAAGTAATAATTTTTTAATTTTATATCATTTATTTAAAATCATTATTAAACAAATTTGGGACTAGCTGACAGCATAAAAACCTTTACATATATACTTACTGAAGTTAAACAAAATACAATAAAATTTAATTTAATAAAATGACTTGTTTCATTCGATAAAAAATGGCACTTATATTGTGGTGGTTATTTTAGAAAGAAATAATATTTTATTTCTTTAAAATTGAAAATATTACATTATTTTTTTTCTTATGTTAGAAAATAAGATTTCCTCTTCCACAACTTCAAGTACTTGCATTGGCACCAAAACATCTTTTATACTACCTACCCTCAGAGATTCATGTGTTACATCTCACTCCAACCTTATATTAAAAACTTAAAATACAAAGTTTTCTCCCTTAACAAAAACCAATGCAAGTGTATTACACTTAACATTAATATATGAAAAAAAAATGTATAATCTATACCCTTATATCTTAGTTTTAAAATTAATATGAATTAACCTAAATGTATTTTATATATATATATATATATATATATGTATATATATATGTATATATATATATATATATATATATATATATATATATATATATTACAAGAATTTGTTGTAGTATTACGTTGATGTTATTATAGTATTTTAATAATAATTAAATAAACTAGTATTTTTCCTTATACAAGTTAAATTATTTTATTTATTAAGTACTTATATAATTAATTTTAATAATATTATTAAAATTTAACCACGCCCAATTAACTTTAAGCTATTGATAAATCAAACACAATTAAGTATTCTCTCATGTCGGGACATAAAAACATGTCTCAAAGTTAATCTCAAAAGGCCTAATCTTTTTATAATAAAAAATTCACGCATCCTCCCTTGATAATTTCAAATGAATGGCACTTTTTTCTTTTAAAAATTTTCATTAACTTCCTTGAAAAACATTAGTACCAAAACATCCTTTACACGACTTGCCACTCAAAGATTCTCGTTTTACAGCTCTCATCCTGAATTGAAAATTTAAAATATACAATCTTTCCCCTAAATATATATATATATATATATATATATATATATATATATATATATATATAATTCAGAATTTGTACCCTTAACTATTATTTCAAAATATTAATATGGATTAAGTTAAATTTAATTGTGCATTTTAAAAAATTTCACTTTTAATTATTATTTTCACAAAAAAAATCAATTTTAAAATTATATATATAATATTTTTCTTATATAATATTAATCATTTCATTTATTAAATATAATATATAATGGTTATAATATTATTTCCATAATATTTAATACTAATAGAATATCTACAAAATTTAATAAATATAATTCTGTATGTATACATTGAATAGACAACTTAATTATTAAATGAATCTCTTTATTTTAACAATCTATTATCAAATCAAAAATATTTATTACAATATTTAATACTTTTGACATGAAACATCATTTAATAATTATAGAATTTATTAAATATGCTATATAATTAATTTAATAATTTTATTTATTAAATATTAGAAAAACCGTATACATGTGTTTATATTTTTATATGACTAATTTTGTTTTAAAAAATAAAAAATGCAAAAAAAAAATAATAAGAGGAAAGAAACGAGGTAAAGAAAGTGAGACTAAGAAATGTTTATTTAATTTAAAATAAAACTGAATAATAAATTTGATAGTTTTAATTTTTAAGAATAAACTAAAAAATCATATTAAACTAAAATTTAAGTTAAAAGGAATATAATATTTCATAAGATTATATTTATTTAATTTTTTAATTTTATTAAGAATAACATAAAAATAAAATATGAAAAATCATCAAATAATTTTATAAATTTAAAAAGTAAAGTTATCTACTAGAAATGAAGAAACAGTTTAATAAATGATTTAATAAATTTATTTATCTACTAAAAATTTTAATCCCTATTCACAACTCTTTCAAAAAGCAACAAAAAGTCCTAAACTATGAAATCAAGTCACTTTTAAGAAATAATTAACTATTTGTTAAAATGGAAGAACTAAACATCAAAGAGTTAGAGAATATCCTATAGTCTCTGTATGCCCCTAAATATTACCCACGTATAATGAGTATCAATAAATAAATCAACCAAAATCACAAGCACAACTTAATTGTAGTCTTCGACCCCTTTAAAAATTAAACATCTTCCAAGTAGTTTTTAAAATTAATTTAGATTATTAGATGATACATTTCAATATATTATTTATAGTTATTTCAACAGTAAGATTATTCAAAAATAAGTATAGATGCAGAAAAGTTAGTTTGTGTTGTTTTAATAAATTCAAGCAAAAAGTAATAGTATTAAAATAATTATAAAGATTAAATTTCATATCAAAACAGTGTCATTCATAAAAGTAATATTTTATTGAAATGATAAGCTTCAGATTTTATATTCAATTAAAATTATTTTTTTGTTTTATTATTTAATATACATATTAAATGAATTTAAGATCACGAATTCTTTTAAAAAAAGTGTAAAATCACTTTGAATTATTATATTTGAGTCTCAAAATTTGTGATTTTTAAAAGAGAAAGAAGTTAAACAAAAAAAAGATTAATCTTGAAACAAATTTTGTTACAGTGAGTATTAATAATTTGATATTAATGTTCTTGATTAATTTTTTTAAAAAGAAAGTTCTTAAAATTATCTAACAAAACATAATTAATGTCTTATGAGAAGTATTAAATTATATTAAAAAATGATTCTTTTTAAGTGAATACAATGTTAATAAAATATCGTTAATGACACTTAAAATTATTCATTATCATTTTAAAGAAATAAATTTTAAATTCTATTTGATACAAACTATATTTACGATAACAATTGAGTCAATGGTTACCGAATAAGATGTTTAAATTGCTTGATGGTTAAATTTTAATTAAAAATTTTACTATCTAAAAAATTAAAAAAGTAAAATGATATGAATTTATAAATTATATAAAAGAAAGACTCAACTGAAACATTTAATTTGTCCAAACAAAATTCCAAAAAGACGATCCTACAATCATATAGTTTAACCTTTATTCAACAGTAAAACTAAAATCCCTAAACCAGCCCAAGCTTCACCTTCAAATCCACTAGCAGTTAATTTTCCTTTCCGAGTCGAAGCATTGCACCCCATTCTTCTAATGCATCATTTGGAGGGATTTCCCTTGGAGCTTGTCTCTGAGCCGAAGTACTTTCCTCCTTTTGTGAGAAAAAATCTATTGTTCTCCGTGGTGAGTTATGATTCTCAGGGTGATTCATCTGCCTCAGGTAGGTATGGTAAGGTTGTTGATTATTGCCAACCCCATTTAACTGTGAGGCAGTGCCACCAAGAGGGTTCTGCGCTCCGTTTATTGCACAAAAGGGATTAGAGGTGGTGACACCATAGGGCCTCAATCCACTACTTCCTTCTCCATGTGGCTTGGGGAAAGTGAGAGTAATGGGATGATTTGGTCTACTTTGAACAACGTAACAGTTCATCGGTAATCTTATTGGCGGTGGAACAACTGTATCATTTAACTGTGAGGAAGTGCCACCAAGAGGGTTCTGCGCTCCGTTTATTGCACAAAAGGGATTAGAGGCAGTGACACCATAGGGCCTCAATCCACTACTTCCTTCTCCATGTGGCTTGGGGAAAGTGAGACTGATGGGAAGATTTGGTCTACTTTGAACAACGTAAGTGTTCATCGGTAATTTTATTGGCTGTGGTGGAACACCTGTAACCACAGCTGTGGTTTTGCTAGGTTGTGGTGCTGAAGGTGAAGGAACCACAGCTGTAGTTATCTTAGGTTTTGGTGCTGACGGTGAAGGAAGTAAAGCTGTAGTGTTCTTAGGTTTTAGTGCAGGTGGTAAAGGAAACCCAGTTGCGGTTGTCTTACGTTTTGGTGCTTGTGGTAAAGGAACCACAGTTGTGGTTTTGCCAGGTTTTGGTGGTGGTGGCCGCGAAGTAACCACTGCTGCAGCGGTTTTGTTTGATGTGATGGCTAGTGGTTTTGGTGGCTGTGATGATGATGGAAAATCAGGTTTTGTGTTTGGTTTAAATGATGAATTTTTGAGGTTTTCTTTGGGTTTGTGTGTTTGCAAAGTCGGAGGTGGGACACTAGTACATTCGTACTCATGGCCTCCCTTGGAAACAATAGCGATAGTGTTGTTACACTCAACACTGTTGCTTCCTGTGCTGCTCTCGGTGTCGGATTCGGAGGTTGAGATGACATTGTTGCTTGTCATGTTGGAACTAAGGGAGGGAATAGCAGGGTTCTGAGATGAATAGAAGGGTGGAAATGGTGGTTTCAAAGAGAAAGGGTAAGCGCCGTTGTTGAGGGGTGAAAATCAGCGTGACTTTGCTATGCTTATATAGAGTCAGGGTTTGGACACTGCGTGTGATGTGGTGTAATTGTAATGCTTACGTTATAGCTTGTGCATATCCAAATCTTAACAATATTTGGTAATAACATTTGACTAAAATGGAATTCAAATTAAACATAGAAGTTATCAATGAGAATAAATGTTATGGATTCTGACCAAAGTCAATTATTAAATGCAAGCTGTAATTTAATTGTGTGAGGTGAGAGAGAGGGAACGGCTGCCATCCTAGTGAATAAAATTTTGAGTAATTTTAATTGCTGAGTATTTACAAATCAATATTTTTATTTTATTACACTATTATTTTTTTTGTAAGTCCATAAATATTTGTCATGTGTAATAAAGATTTAAATTATTAATATGAAAAATGTTAAGGCATCAAAATCAATCAAAATTTTGTTTAAAAATTAATACAGAATACTGAAAGAACTAAGACCAGTTAATTTTTTTAAAAAAAAAACACTAAAAATAAAATACAATAAAAAATATGAGAAAATTAGGTACTAATAACACATTTAACTCATTAATTTTTCACTAACTTGGCATGTCGGAAGGGACATATAGGGACGGAGGCTGAATCTTCACATTATACAATTACCTTGCATAAAGAAATTCATTTTATTAGATTTCCATGCACATATCGTTAATTGATTACCTAAAAAAGAAAGTATAAAATAAAAAAAAAAGTTATATTTTAGAATGTAATAAATATTTTACTTTATTATTTGATTATAAATTATTATACATGATAAATTTATTAAATTTATAATAACTAACTTAGAAATAATTCAAAATTTTCTTTACTAGTTGGTTGCATAAAAACTTGTCATTCATTTATTAAATTTTGATTTACATATCACCAATTATAAAAGAAAAAAATTAAAATATTAAATATTAGAATATATTTTCAAACATAATCAATTTTGGACACTGTAGTTCAACTAAAAAATATTATTATTATTATTATTATTATTATTATTATTATTATATTATGTTACATATAAATTTTAAAATATAATAAATTTTTAATATCATTCATTTATCTTAAAAAAATGTAAGTATTACAGGACCTTTTCTTTTTATACTAGAACTTTCGTCACGCATCCTTTCATGACACTTTTTACTTAATTTCCATGGGGAAAAAATTATTGCCAAAAAATCCTTTCTACGACTTGCTCCTCAAATACTTATATGTGTTACATCTCTCTTCTTGTGTTAGAAATTTAAAATATACACATTTTTTCATAAAAAATTACACACTCGCGTGCATACAAAATTCATAATTTAAACCTTTAATTATTATTTCAAAATATTAATATGAAATAAATTTAATTATATGTTATAAAATATTTATATTTAATTATTATTTTCACAAAAAATCATAATTTATACCTTTAATTATTATTTCAAAATATTACTATGAAATAAATTTAATTATATGTTATAAAAATATTTATTTTTAATTAATATTTTCACAAAACAAAAGCAATTTCAAAATTTCATATATACAGTATTTTTTTAATATGATATTAATTAATTATTTATTAATTTTAATATAAAATTATGGTTATAATATTTTTAATGCTATATTTAATACAAATAACATATATACTAAATTTAATATATGTATATATTCAATGGACAACTTACTAAATGAATCTCCTTACTTTAACGATCTATTATTACATAAAATATAGTTATTGTAATATTTAATACTTTTTAAAGGAGAAATGACATTTATATATATATATATATATATATATATATATATATATATATATATATATATATATATATGTGTGTGTGTGTGTTTGTGTGTAAAATTACATAAATATTTCTTGAGCATAATTTTTACTACCTTTGTAGGTAGTTTCAATTTAATTTTTTTAATAAGACTTAACCCAACCTGGTGATCACCATGACCTGATCATTTTGAGTCAAATTAAATCCTGTCCAGAAAAAAAAAAACACAAAAAAAGTAGTCTTTATTGTTGGCCCTATTTCACGTTAAGATGGGTTCGGGTTATTTGTCATGTCTCAATCTTATACAATCCATTTTATTCATATTTTTGTTGTAGATCAAAGGTTTCAAGTTGTTAAAAGAAAAATTATGTATTTCTTCTCAAATCATAACTAAGCAAAGAACACCGGTGCAATTTAAATATTTTATGTAAGTTAAAATCTACTTTTTATATCAATTAATCAACAAAACGTAGAAAATGCGGGACTAAATCGAATGTAATCTTACGTAAAAAAAAATGGATTTCAAGTTGACTGTTAACAAAAAAAAAAAAAAAAAGAAAATCAATTGTTAACAAGAGTCCTCCTTTCACGTCAGTTTCCGAGGTAGAAAGTGGTATAGTAATTTAAAAAACAAATATTATTTTCGTGTGAGTTAATAATTTAACCTACATGAAAAATAATTTTTTTAATATTTATTTTGTTTAACAAATAATCATAATAATAAGCGAGATAAAAATATCATTCGTTAAATTCATCACCAGTAGATCTTTGTTAGCTTTAACATTACAATTTTAACAACCACAAATACACTCCAAAATTATCAAAGTATATATTGTATTTATATAAGAGTGTTGTCCAATATTTTTACATAAATTAAAGAATTTTAACAAAATTTGGACAAAATCTCCCTAATAATTTAGACAATTTCTAAATAAAAACCTATTTAAAATCAATCAAATACAGTCTAGAATTATTCAATCAATACATTCAAGGATAGAATTTCAATCTATAATAATTTAAAAACACAATTGAGTAAAATTTCCTAACCCTAGTCATTTAAAGCACCTTTTTAACTTCAACATAACACGACAACACAACTTTTATAATAATCATTCATAAAACAATTGCTTCCTAAAACAACGACAACGTTCATTAAGACATAAATAGTTTCTATTAAACATAAATAATCTTCTCCATTTTAAATTATCTCTTCGTACAACAGGATTAGTAATATAAAACTCTCTTTATTTAAACCAAATATATTATCCATTCTTATTGAAATATCTCAACATTATCACTTTATAATGGGTCAACATCTTAAAACACCTGAAATATGGATTAAGCCATTAATCCTTAATTATGTTGTAAATATCTTATTTTCTATGGATGATTGTATAAATATATTATTATATATTACTTGAATCCAAGAGCCATAATAATAATAATAATAATAATAATAATAATAATAATAATAATAATAATAATAACAACCTGCCACTTAAGGTCCGTGCGACTCCGACGAAACGTCTCTCAATCTTCTAAATATGTCTACTTCTGACAAGGAGATTATTTACACTTTACTCCAAACACATATTCCCCAGTCAACATGGTCTTAAAGTCTCTCTATCAGATGTTTGGTATTCAATTTGATTTCTTGTCATAGTTCATGTGTGTATATATATACAAAAGAAAAGAAAAGAATACAAAAGAAAAAAACCAATATAGTTCAATAAATTGGAAAAAGAATAATTGGGATAGTATGAGCATTTAAATGATGTTGATTGAGTGGTTTTTGTTATTTGCTTGAGTTATGTTGAAAATTTGTTGTGCCATTTACTCTGTCAATATTTCTAGAATTACCTCACTTGCCTCAAATTATTCCTACCATGACCCAAGCCCCATTACAACCTTGGATGAACCCTCTTGAATCATGCATGCACTAGTCCAAAATAGGAATTTCATGTCAGTTGTTAAGTGTTTTTCACGTCAGTTAAAGAACCGTCATTTTATATAGGTGATGTTAAAAATGTAGATTTTTTACGGCGATTTAATAACCAACGTTTTATAAATGGATTTAACGTCAGTTGTTATCGAAGCACCGACGTTATAAATAGATGTTTCCACGTCAGTTCTAAATAACAACCGACTTGGTATATTGTTTAATAAAAAAAAATTTGCAATGTTTTAACGTCGATCTCTTTAAGAACCAACGTTCAAAATGTTTTTTTTTAATTTTTGTTTTAGTTTTTTATAGAATTCAAACCTGTATAAAATTTTTTTTAAAACATATATAAATTTTTTAAACATCTAATACAATGACAATTACAAATTCAGATATAAATAAATGTTCACATGGTATTGAATTTCTAACTTTGAATAAAATAAATATCAAATAAAAGAGAATTTATATAATTACTAAAATTCTCAAATTGAAATAAACTATGAATTGACATAAATTATGAAGAAGTATTAATTTGTCTAAGTAATTACGTATAAAATAATATTAATTAGTATATTACATAACAATTCAAAAACAAATAAATTATGTAATATCATCATCAACTCCTACAATGTATGTTACCTGAAACATGAAATAAATATATATCAAATATTAATTATAAAATTGTCTAATACATAATGTAAAAGAAATTAAACATAAACTAAAACAATAATACTAAAATGATTTTGGCAGAGTTCCCTCTATAATTTAGATAATTCTCATTATCAAACCTGTTACAAATCAATTAAATACAACCCACTAGAATCATTCAATCAATGCATATTACAATAATAATCTAATAACAAATTATAACTTCAACATAACCAATTAAAATACTTAAAAGAACAATATAAATTTTTATTCATAAAACTAAAGATTTTTTTAAACAACTACGAGGTATCTCTTATATAGAGGCGTCAGAACTATGAACTTCTCTTTAATCAAATTAGATATGCTGCTCATTCCTTTCGAATAACTTTAATATCCTTAGTTAGTAATGAGTCAGCATCTTGGAACATCTGAAACACATAAAAATGATTAATTTTTATTGCTTATATTTTGAATGTCTTCCTAAATATAATAATTATATAAAAATATACTTATAAAGGTATTACCTAAACCCAAGATTCCGTAATGGTCGCAGCAATAATGGCCCTCATCCAATACATGACATAATAACCGCATTTAAATAAGTCAAGTTGTCTATTACTCTACATTGGTAAGATTCACAGTTAGATCACATTATAAACTATATGAAAATTAACTATGGTGCATTATACCTTGGGCATAATAATGTTGGTATTCTTTCTTCGATTGCCCATTCCAGTCAACATATTTGTGCCCGCAATGACTCTAATCAAATTACATATTATTATATCATTAGAACATATGTAGAAGTAATATACAATATATTTAAAATGAAAACAGACTCAAATTAGCATTAGTGTACTCTTCACTAACTCGACTCTTATTCATCCAACTTCGATCCATTATCTATGAACTCCTCTTTTGGATGTAAAATTCAATAAACTCTTTAAGATGACAACAACAACAATCTGAAATTACAATTATTAGAATAATGAAATACTCTAACTTATCAATTTTAACGAAATTTGGGTAGAGTCTCGCTTATAATTTGGATACTTCTGAAAACAGACTCAAATTAATTAAGTAAAATCCAGAATTATAGGATCAATATATTCAGTAACAGAATTTCAATACATTTCAATTATTTAACAATCATAACACAATAAAAACTTAACATACTTCTCAAATGTATAAACAACATTATAATCAATAGCCGAGAATAAAATATAATTATAGTCATGTAACTAACCTATAGAGATTTACTCGGTGTAATTTGACAGTAAAATGGAGAAAATCCTAACTGAGAAGAAAAACTCTTCTGAAGTTAGAGAAATTAAATGACAACAGAGATGTCATAAAACCAATGAAGAGAGAGCTTCGAGGGAGAAGAAAGGGGAAAGAGATAGAGTTTTGGGTTTGAGAAGAAGGGGGGAGAGAGAGAGAGCTTGAGAGAAGGGATGGTCATTGATGGAGTAAAAAGAGAGTGATTCAGGGAGAGAGAAAGTGAGGAGGGAAAGGGAGTTTTAACGTCGGTTGTTTAAACAACCGACATTAAAAATACATACAATGTCGGTTACGATAATAATCGACGTGGAATGTCTTTTTAACGTCAGTTGTTTAAAAAAAGACATTAAAACCCCTTTTACATCATTTTTGGTTCAAACTGTCGTGAAATATATGACATGAAATCCATATTTAGCACTAGTGATGCTTATAATTTAGTGGTAGAAAAGTATAATGTTTGCAAGCCTATGGTAGAGTTCACTTAGATGGTTTATGTGTCGTACACAATTCCTAAACACTTGAGAGTTAGAGAGATATACTATCTAGGGGGTCGTCATGATTTTCATTGCATAGTTTATTTCTAACTTGGTTTATCTAATACATCTAGAAAGAATTTCACACTATGTTGACTAATCTTTAGGCTAATTTTTGAATTTGATTTTACTCGCTCAATTCTTTTGCATAAATGGTTTTGTGAAAAGTGAGTGCTTAGTTATAATTACAGAGTTTTCACATTCAATTTATTCAAATGGTATAGGTTAACAATAAATGAAATCTTCTTTGATAACTTCACTAGTTTTAAATTCAAAATAATGTTAAAAATCACATTGTTAGTGAATAATTATGATTAAAGTTAACTAAGTAAATTAATTAGATTTACAATGTACTTAAGAATTATAAGTCAATATCCTGTCATATTAGAACCTTCTGAACCGACTCAACATTATCCCTGCTGGGAATGATGATTGACATATGACGTTATGCAATGAGTTCTAAATAACTCTAAAAGTTAGCAACATTTAATCTACTCGTCTTACCTGAACGGGATCTATTTCTACAAGTGTCTTTCCATTCATAATGTGCCTCACTACTAATTGTGGTAGTAATGTCACAGATCTACCACTCTGTCCGCCACAAGACTTTAACGAATTAGTCATATCCGTTCAAACTAGAAAAACAAAAATAAGTTAATATCAATAATAACTACATGATAAAAAAACAAGAATATGTGCTAAATTAAACAAGAATAATAACTACAAGTTGAAAAACAAATAACTTAATATATTATTATAATATTGTTAAGTCAAATTTATTTAAATACAAATCATATCCCTTAAATTTTAATAATTACAGTCTATTAAAATAAGAGTTTGAATTTATAAGATGTATAAAATTTTCAGACTTATCAAACGAAGTCAAACTCAAACACATGAAGTAAAGGCCATCAGATGAAGATCAAGACAGATTAATGATGAGACAAACGTACTCAGAAAAATAAGATAAATATCATTTCTATCTTTTATCTTCATACACTCAGACTCTAACAAATCTGATTATTCATGTAGTGTCTGCTCGAAAGAAATACAAGTCTCACAAAGCCAACATTTTATCAAAAAAGAAGTCAACCAAATCTTTATCAAAAACGTGCCTAACAGAGTCAAAGAGGATATTTTCTAAAATAGAGATTTGTTGTAGAAAGTAGAACCCCTTTTTCAACTCTAAACCTTAGATTAGGAACAACTTTCTACAATGATTTTGACAGACCCACACTTCATTAGATGTTGAAGAATGTTGAACAATCCTCCGTCAGAATGGAGAAAAAAATTTGAAGTTATTAAGTCTAACAACTACTTCAACACCTTAATCTATATAAAGGCTCGAGTTTAAACAACAGAAGTTGGCGAGAATTCTTTGTTTAAAAGTACCCAATACTATGATAATCTTGCTCTCTATACAACTTATCTTCTTCATTCACAATAAATAACCTTTAGTCTATTTCTTATTGTAAATTCCTTCTACGTAGAGGTTAAAATTCTATAATTTAGACAACCCTCATCAAAATCCACCTTCGTGGTAGTTAGTATAAAACCTAAAAATCAAGTAAACATACTCACAAACCTATCAATCACAAACATACTCTAAAACTATTAAAGTAAATATCACTTTTTAAACATGCATTTGTCTATTACATTTATAGAAAATTGGACATAGTCTCCCATATAATTTGGATATTTTCCAAACAAAAACCTTTTGGCCCACAGTAGGGGAGGATGACGACTCCCTTAGGTTAGCATTGCTTATGTTGGGGACAATTCATATCTTAAGTTAGAGGTGGGAATTTTTTGTTTTTAGTTGTTTATTGATTTTCTTTGAATAAAAGTAGGTTGTAGTTAGATATTTTCTTTTAATTAGGTTGTTCTTTTTATGTTTTACGTAGTTTTCAATTCAACTAAGGAATCTATGATTGAATTGGTCAGTTGTACTAAATTTCATATGTTCTGCCTATAATTGAGTTGTGCTCAAGACTATAATTTTAATGATATAATTTGTCGTTTAAATGAATCCATTTGATTTCTGTAAAAAGATAGAAACTCAATGTATGGTTGATATCTAATGGTGTGGATAATCTAATATTATGCACGGTAAACTGTTTCTAGTTATTCCTATAATGTGTATGTGAGTAAGAATTTAGAAACTTATAATCCCCCGAAATTGAGTTGATCTTGATTGAATCAAGTTGAGCAAAAAATTAATTAAGAAAGGATTTAGACATTGTTTGGAACTCTAAAAATAGCCTTTCAACCTACTTAAAAGTATGAATAATTGTAATCACCCCTTTAAGCCTAAACAGATTTTCTTTGGTCAACAACTTATAGTCTATGTGTCCATTTCTTTGGATTGACCTCTTGATCCCACCATACCTTAAGCTTGAGATCCTAAACCATATCACAGAGTTTGCCCCACTCAAGTAAAAACTAGTTGAATATGCCTTATAAAAGTCATAACAAAAAGGGGAAGGAATTAGAGTTAAAGTCTATAAAAAATAAAAATAAAATGATGAAAAATGATCCAAAAAGAATAAAGACACAAATGATTATGAGTTAACTCCCCCGGAATAGATGAGGCATAGGTTATGAACTATAAAACATTCAAGGGTACCTCTTGAAGACTGATTTAGGGAAGATGGTTCCTTAACTTCGGGAATATGGTAATATGAGCCTAAATGACTTATCATCATACCATCACCAAGACCGAACATTACAAGCATAATAAAGCTCTATTAATCCTAGTGAGTGATAGCTCATGTGGAAATAGAGAGGCAAATATATTAAGGGATAGGGTTGTTGTTCTTTTCTTAAGTTTTGGTCGCACTTAAACTCATTAAGCAATTGGAGCAAAACACACACACACAAATGACCATCCCCATAAATTGAGTACTCATATACTGATGATCTATCTTTGTTTTGAATTAAGTGGGTTGAACTACGACCACTATGAAAAATTGGCCTTTTGAGCTATCAATTCATGTATACAGGAATTTTTCATGTCATTCAAAATTCTCTTATTTAATTGAATTATGATTTTGTTTGGAATACTTGTCTCTACTACTTTTGATTTGTTTCTTTACTTGAGAACAAACAAAGGTCTTAAGTTAGGGTGTTTGATAACTCTCCAATGAGAATTATTTGTGCTTGTCTTTTAGCAGTAGTTTCCTCCAAACTAGGACAAATTAGATAAAGATTAAGTTATTTTGAGTGAACTGTAATATTATTGTTTCCAAGATATGTTAATGTGTGTGTTCAAGTGTTTTAGGGTCAAAATATTGTAGAATTGGAGTGAATTAAATTGTTAAAAACATCTCACAAGAGATACCAAATTATTTCACGCGAGATGAAACTCTGGAGGCATCAAAGAAATCATCAAGGCTCTATCTCATACGAAACATTAATCATCTCATGCAAGATGACCTTTCAGGGAGTCTCTGCTCATCCATCTCACGTGAGACGCCACATGTCTCCCGCAAGACATGCTTCTAATGTAGAATTCCTACTTTTTGTCACTTTATCTCATGCTAGATGCCCCATAACTTGTGCGAGAAAGGTCATTTTTGGCCAAAAATTGTTTCTTATAAGAGGGAAGCCCAAGTAAAAACTGATTCATACTTTTACTGAAGATAAAGATCTAAAAGGAAAAATGAGAGAGAAAAAAAACGTATAAGGAGGACATTGATCACCGATCCCTCACCTTAGAAGCCTATGTTCTATGTAATTTTCTCTTTCTTATAATTCTTTTTTCATGGATCTCTTGTTTATCATGAACTATATCCCTATTTGTTTGGGAGAACGATGTAACCCTACTTCATCTTAATGAAAATCTCAATGTTATTTAATTTATATGATTGTGTGTTCTTTCTTCTACTTTTAATGTTTTTCGCTAACTAGCCACTAATGAATTGAATCTAGTCTAAGTCAACTTTGAAAAAAGAAACTTAGTGGTAATGAGAAATAATCATCACTTAGCTACACCTTAGAGATAAAGATAGAAGGTGATGTGAAACAATAACTTCACAATTATCTGAGATTCACAGAACATAAACTTTAATTAACTTAATTTAATTTTAAGAGATTGATTAATCAGATCGACCATAAAAAATATATTTGATCCTAAACGAAACAAATACAAAGATAAAAATCTAATTCACCTAATTAAATAAACCAAATAATAAAAAAAGATATTAGAATAAGTAATGATGAAATGAAAATCTCAATCACTTTTATTAAATTGAATTTAATCATAAGTTATACAATTTGATTACTCTAATCATACTTCAACTTAATTCACAGTATTATACTTAAACACAACACAACAATAACTCTAATATTAAATTTATATTAATTATTTTAAAATTATAATATACTTGCCACATGTGAATGTATACTCACTCTTACACACAAGCCATTAGTAAACTGAGTCCATCTTAAATAAGCCCAATCTTATTTTAACCCATTAATTTATGAGTTTATTCATATTAAAGATAAATTTAAATCTAATACATTAACTTGAATAAAATTTAGAATCGGACTAATATAATTTATATTAACTCGACCATACTCACCATATATATATATATATATATATATATATATACCCGCGCATATAAGAGTTATTTGTTTTATAGAACCATTTATTTCGTTTTTAATTTAATAGTATGGTAGACAAGTAGTTTGTTAAAATTGTTAGATAAAAAAAAATATGTATTAATACATGGAAACACTTTCTTCAGTGACGCAATTAATAAATACAATATTATATGTATATATTCAGCCAAAAAATTATTAAATATTATATTTATTTTAAAATTTTATTACTTAAAAAATACAATTTATATAATATTTAATGAGTAAATATACTCATACTGTTTTGTACTTAGTATCATTTTCTTTTGTTATTATTTTAGCATATTTATAGATGATTTCAGTGTAATATATTTTTAAATTTAAAAGGTTCATATAATACTTAAAAGAATGTTTTCAAATCTTGAGAGAATTTATGTTTAAGGATATAAGAAAAATAAGAATGTTAATAAAATCTAGAAAAACGTAGAGTATCAAGCAGGTATAATTTACTCATATTTAATACTTTTGACCAAAAACAACATTTAATATATATCCAGACGGTATTAAGAGTAAATATAAAAGAGTTATTTTAATTTTATTTATTTATTTTAATTTAAATAATATGATAGATAAGTTATTTGTTTAATTAAAAGAAATAAATAATTAAAATAAAAATAATATTATATTTATTTTTAAAATAAATGCATCTTTCTTATTAATATATATATATATATATATATATATTAAAATATACATTAATTTGAATATATTACATGATTAATATATCAACACTTTATTTCATGGGAAGACTAAATGGTCAATATTTTGTTTAATGTAATATTTAATACAGATGATAATATCTAGTAAATTCAACAAATACAATGTTATATATATATATATATATATATATATATATTAATAATTTGTTATTGAATAAAATATAATCATTATAATATTTAATAAGTAAATCACATTCACATATAATGTACTTTGGTAAATAGTATCATTTGTTTTATGAAATATGTTTTAAAATTAAGGGTTCTATGAAAGGTTGATGGAGCCTTTTTATATTATTTGTGTAAGAATAAAAAAATAAAGATATTTATAATATTTATATTTGGTTTGTAGTGAATTTTCATATGTAATTACATTCTCACGTTGTTATAGTCAAAACACGGGTACATGTACGTAAATAGTAGATTTAGTACAGGATTTTTTTATTAAATAGGTTTTTTTCATTTTAATTTTATTTTTCTTAAATTTTTTCTTTCGGGACCCATTAATAACAAATCCATTAGTTATGTAATAATTTTTTTTCTAAAGCTAAAGAAGAATATATATATATATGTTCTCGCTGGATTTTGAGGTGGCCCGAGCTGAGCTCGGCTCTAAGAAATCCGGCGGTAACATTTGGCGCCCACCGTGGGGCAAGATAATTCTTAATCCCACAACCGCAAGATAACTCTTAATTCCACAATCACTTACTAATTCCTGATCCCGCAACTGTCCCAGATGGTTTGCACTCGCAGCCACTCTAACGCTGCGGTGGATCCCACCATAGCGGAACTTATACAGTCACGGGTGGACGCGGCGTTGGCAGAAGCACAAGAACGAATGGACGCTCGCGTGGAAGCTTTGCGAGCCCATAATCGAGAAACTGAAAGGGCCTTGCAGACCGCACAGGTGAACCTAGATACTGTCCAGCGACAACGTGAAGCCGATCTTCTGGAATTACAGGCCCTGCGATAAAGGAATCAAGAAACTCAGGGTAGGACTCCCCTCATTCCCAACCGGGATGACGAGCCAAGGCATGGAGAGGAGGCCAGGTCCAATTCGCGCGTCGGTCCTAACAACCCACGCACTACGGGGGAGGATATGCATGTCGCAACCTCCGCGCCCCGGCATGATCTCTCCCAGGTTCGGGCGGCTATCTCAACAGCTCGGCCAGGCCCCTCCCAGGCTCAGCCGTTTGCGGACCTCGGACCTCCTCCTCGGACACCTGGACTTGGTAAAGTCTGGAACCTCCACCCGTTCATCCCGGCCATCCTCTCTGTCCGGGTTCCCGAGTCTTGGAGGTGGTCGTCCCAGGACAAATACGATGGGACTACAGACCCAGTTACTCACGTGAGGGCCTTCCTCACTTAAGCTGCTATGACCGTAGAGGACGACTACGTACTCTATCGAATGTTCCCCTCAACCTTGAAGGGGACAGCCCTTGATTGGTATTACTCGCTCCCCCTGTTGTCAATAGACTCCTTCGACACCCTGTACGAACACTTCCAAGCCCGGTTTGCGGACGCCAGACCGACACCAACCACCTCGATATCGCTCCATCACCTGGTACAGGGAGACAAGGAATCCCTCAAGGACTATATGGCCCGCTTCGCGTTGGCCTGCCGGACTATACCCAACCTCCACCCCGCTGTCGCATTACATGCCATTCAGGCCGGACTCAACCCCGGCCCCTTCTCCGACTCCTTTTTCACTGAACCTCCCCTCAACATGAACGACCTCCGCTTGTGAGCTGCCCGCTTCATGAACATAGAAGAAAACATTGCGGCTAAGCGTCGAGCTCGGGAGCACGGTCATCCACCCAAGCAAAAGGAGTCCTCCTCTTCCCGACGGGCGGAGTCAAGAAGAGAGCGGCGCTCTGATTCGTATGCCTCATACACCCCCCTGAATGCGTCCAGAGACAGGATCTTTAGGGAAGCATGTGCATTAGACTTAGTTCGCCGTCCTAAAGCTTCACAATCTCCAGCGGACGCTGACCCCACCAAGCAGTGCGCCTATCACCAGAACACGGGGCACACCACCGAATATTGTCGCCAAGTGCGAGACCTCATAGAACGACTCATTATATCAGACGAGCTACGGAGATTCGTACAAGAGGAGCAAAAATACCCGGAGAAGTATACCGGACCGAACTCCAAGACTCGACCCTGAGACCAAGATCGGGACACCCGAGATGGCCCAAGTAAACGCACTGACAGAGGCTGGGGTAAGGGGACTGACCAAAATCCAGACAAGGTAAAGGGGACTATCAATACCATTGTCGGAGGCTTCGCCAGAGGAGGAGCTACGTCTTCGGCCCGAAAAAGATACGCGAGAAGCGTCAATCACATAGGGTCGCCCAAGAAGAGGACTCTGTCGTCCATTACCTTCTCCGACGCCGACTTCAGCATAGAGGATCCAGATCAGACCGACCCCATGGTCATCTCGTGTACCATAGCCAACTGGCGAGTTCGCAAAGTGTTGATCGACCAAGGAAGCTCGGCCGATGTGCTATATTGGTCCGTCTTCAAGCAGTTGGAGCTTCCCGAGTCCATAATCAAGCCATACCCCGAGCCACTGCTCGGATTTGCCGGAGAAAGAGTCCATTCTCGGGGATACGTTGACCTCCTCACTACCTTTGGCAGAAGCGAGACTTACAAAACAGTGGAAGTCAGGTACATTTTGATCGATGTCGACACCTCTTATAACGTCATCATAGGCAGGAGAACGCTGAACCAGTTGGGAGCCATTGTGTCCACACCGCACATGGCCATGAAGTTCCCGGAGGAAAGAGGAAAGATAGTCACGGTTAAGGCTGACCCGAGGACGGCCTGGGTATGCAACGCCCGGAGTCTGAAGGTCGTACCATACTCCATCAAGAAAGAAGATGGGAGGCCGATCTCGAACATCTGCTCTGTCCATAGCGGCACCGACGAACTGTTGGATATGGATCCCCGTGTAGAATTTGAAGAGGAACGTCCCTCCTTCACCGAGCCTCTTGAGCCGCTGCAGCTCGGCCCAGAAACGGGTCAGGTCACCAAGGTTGGCACTTCCATGCCGACCCCCTCCCGTCAGGAAGTGATAGCAACCTTACGCGAAAACGCAGACCTATTCGCATGGAAGCCGTCCGATATGCCCGACATTGACCCTAATCTGATGTGCCATAAATTATTCCTGCTTCCTCACGCCCGGCCAGTGGCGCAACGAAAAAGAAAGCTAGGCGAGGAGCGCCGGCTAGTGGTTCAGAAGGAGGTTGGCCAATGTTGTAATGGTCAAGAAGGCAAACGGGAAAAGGAGGATGTGCACGGACTACACCGACTTGAACAAAGCTTGTCCCAAGGACACCTACCCCTTGCCTAGCATCGATCGGTTAGTGGACAACACAGCAGGGTACGAGGCATTCAGTTTCTTGGACGCCTATTCTGGTTACAACCAGATACCGATGTATCCCCTCGACGAATCGAAGACTGCGTTTATGTCAACCACAGCCAACTATTGCTATCAAGTCATGCCCTTCGGTCTCAAGAACACAGGGGCCACCTATCAATGACTAATGGACAGGGTCTTTAGTGCCCAGATCGGACGTAATGTGGAAGTCTACGTTGATGACATGGTGGTTAAGTCAAAAACTCATGCTCAACACGCTGCCGATCTAAGGGAAATATTTGCAGAAATACGCCGACATCAAATTCGGCTGAATCCGGAAAAGTGTGCCTTCGGCGTGGGAGGGGGTAAATTCCTCGGCTTTATGATCTCCCAGAGAGGAATAGAGGCCAACCCGGACAAGTGTACGGCCATCACTAACATGCCTAGCACGACCTGCTTGAAAGACTTGCAGAAACTTAATGGACGCCTGGCCGCCCTATCTCGGTTTCTGCCCAAACTGGCTGAACAAAGTAAGCCCCTGTTCGCATTATTGAAACGCTCAGCTCGCTTCGAATGGAACGAGGAATGTGCCTCCGTATTCAACAAGTTAAAGACACAGATCGCCTCTTTACCAACCGTGACTAGCCCCTCTCCAGAGCTGCCTCTGTATGTTTACTTAGCAGTTTCCGAGGTCGCCATCAGCTCGGTCCTGGTCAAGGAAATCGACAGAGCTCAGACCCCGGTGTACTTTGTGAGCCGCACACTCCAACCCGCGGAGACTAGGTATCAAACCATAGAAAGGCTAGTGCTCGCCCTCGTCTTCACTACTCGACGATTAAGACACTACTTCCGTAGCCACGATATAATTGTAAGGTCGGACTATCCAATCAGACAGATATTGCAGCGACCCGACCTTGCTGGTCGCATGACAGCCTGGGCGGTAGAGTTGTCCAAGTTCGGGCTTCAATTTGAACCCCGAGGCCCCATGAAGGCTCAGTTCCTAGCCGAGTTCCTCACCGAGTTGCCCAAGCTCGGCGAGCGTGAGCTAGGTTGGACACTGAGAGTTGATGGCTCTTCTAACAAGAAAGGGAGCGGGGCAGGAGTTATACTTGAGGGACCAGACGATCTCGTATTGGAACAAGCTATACGCTTCGCCTTTGCAGCCTCCAACAATCAGGCTGAGTATGAGGCCCTGCCGGCCGGCCTCAGGTTAGCCCGGGACATGGGCATTCGACACTTGAAATGCCTAAGTGACTCTCAGCTGGTTACTTCTCAGGTTCGGGATGAATTCCAGGCCAAAGAGCCTCTCCTACAACAATATTATCATAGGGTGAAGAACATGCTTTCTCACTTCGCCAAGTTTGAGATTATCCATGTTCCCCGCGAGCAGAACGACAGAGTCGACATCTTGTCTAAGCTGGCGAGCTCCCGTAAAGGGGGACAACACCATTCAATCATCCAGGAAGTCCTCATCTCCCCGAGCTGGGATAAGGATGAGATCCACTCGATCAGTACAGATCCCAGCTCGTGGATGACCTCCCTCATATCGTATTTGTAGGACGACGTCTTACCCGACGACAAGAACGAGGCCCAAAAGGTGCGTCGACAGGCCCCATACTATATACTGAAGGATTGAGAGCTGTTCCGGAGAGGCTTCTCGACCCCATTATTGAAATGTTTGACCGAAGAGCAAGCTCAGTACGTGATGGACGAGCTTCATACAGGCATCTGCAGCATGCACTCAGGGGCCAGGAACATGGCGGCCCGGTTAATCCGAGCTGGGTACTACTGGCCCACAATGAAGAAGGATGCCAAGAACTATGTTAGAAGCTGTAAAAAGTGCCAGGAGCACGGTTCGCTGCCGGCAGCACCGTCGACCGAGCTCCAGCTCATCTCATCACCTTGGCCCTTCGCCCTATGGGGAATGGACATTCTCGGCCCATTCCCACCCGCGTAGAGGCAAACAAAGTTCTTGCTGGTGGCCATCGACTACTTCACCAAGTGGATCGAGGCCGAACCGGTAGCAACGATATCGGCCAAGCAGGTTCAAAAGTTCGTTTGGAGACATATCGTTTGCCGACATGGCATACCTCACGGCTTGATCACCGACAATGGGCGGCAGTTCACAGATGCTACATTTTGCACATTCTTATGCCAGCTCGGTATCCAACACAAGACGTCATCAGTGGAGCATCCCCAAACAAATGGGCAAGCCGAAGCAGCCAATAAGGTTATCCTCAATGAGTTGAAGAAGAAGCTTGGTCGAGTAAAGGGAGATTGGGCGGAGGAAATACTGAGCGTATTTTGGGGATACCACTGCACACCCCAATCTTCCACCAACGAAACACCGTTCCGCCTTACTTATGGATTCGATGCTATGATACCAGTTGAGGTCGGTGAACCCTCCTTGAGGAGGTTGACATACACATTCTCAAGCAACGAGGCTGCCCTCAGGGAGGAGCTCGACCTTATTGAAGAAGTCCGAGAAAAAGCTAGAGTAAGGGAGTTGGCCACAAAGTTGCGAGCAGCTCATCGTTATAACTCCCGAGTTCAGGAGCGGTCTTTCGTCCCGGGCGACCTCGTTTGGAGAAAGACCGGGGAGGCAAGGCGAGACCGAACTCATGGCAAGCTCGCCGCCAACTGGGATGGCCCCTTTCACGTCCTCGAGACCCATCAGAATGGAGCTTACAAGTTGCAAGAAATGGGGGGACGTCTAATTCCCAGAACTTGGAACGCCAGTCATCTGAAGCCCTACTTTAGCTAGCTTATTCACTTTTTAGTTTAGTGTTCAGTACAGTCAAGTTTAAGCAAGTTGTTAGGTTCTTTAATTTATCATAAAGGTGTACTCTTTTTCCTAAGCCCGGGTTTTTCCCTAAGGTGGGTTTTTCCGGGAAAGGTTTTAACGAGGCACCGCGTCAACATTCAGTAAAGGAAGATTTTGCCATCACATTAAGTTTTACCGTGCTCGGCGGCTACCGAGCTAAAGGAGACGTCGTGTCCCTTTACAAGTTTTACCGTGCTTGGCGGCTACCGAGCTAAAGGAGACATCGCGTCCCTTTACAAGTTTTACCGTGCTCGGCGGCTACCGAGCTAAAGGAGACATCGCGTCCCTTTATGAGTCTTTACCGAGCTCGGCGGCTACCGAGCTAAAGGAGACATCGCGTCCCTTTACAAGTTTTACCGTGCTCGGCGGCTACCGAGCTAAAGGAGGCATCACGTCCCTTTACAAGTTTTACCGTGCTCGACGGCTACCGAGCTAAAGGAGACATCGCGTCCCTTTATGAGTCTTTACCGAGCTCGGCGGCTACCGAGTTAAAGGAGACATCGCGTCCCTTTAAAAACTTTTTACCGAACTCGGTGACTACCGGGCAAAAGGGAAAGTAATTCACCAAGCTCCGACCCGAGACCCATTGGAGGTCGGTCAGGTGAGCGGCGTAAGCAAAAATCTAAGCAAAACAAGTGCAGAATAAAGTGGCGATATTAAAGTAGAAGAACACGACATGAAGACGAGATAATAATATTGAAGGAAAGAAAAGCGAACATTGTATGGCCCAGAAGACCTTAGTTACAAACCAAAACCGACCTTCAAGGCCGGCAATAAAAAAAAAAGGTACATGATAAATACTTAAAAGCAAGAAGAATAAGGACGAGGCCTAGTCAGTACGGTCTACCCACTCCCCATCCACGACGTCCTTGACATAGTCAAATGACTCGGGATCTAATGTCGGGGCCAGGTAGCAAGCTTGGCGAACCGCCCCATCGAAGCCCGAGCAGAAGCCGGACACAGCGGCCTCCTCCATCTGCTCTATCTTAGCTTTCTGGCTGGAGATGATCTGCTCGGTCGCGACAAGCTGCTCGGTCAATCCCAGCACTTTGGCCTCCGAATTCACAGCACGGTCGGCCGCTGAGTTCAGCCTGCCCTGGAGGTCCTCCTCGTTCGCCTTTAAGGCGACAAGTCCCCTTTGGAGCTCTTCTCGGTCCACCCTCGTAGCCGCGAGCTCCCGTTCAGCTTCTTCCCTGGCCAGCTTGGACTTGGTGACCTCCATTTCTAGGACGGCGGCCCGAGCAGCACACTCTTGCTCCCGTCGAATCGACGCGGCTTCCAGCTCGGCCACTCTTCTCTTGCTATGCCGGGCTATGGCCATGAGGCGGCTCAACAAGACCTCAGCCCCATCCAGATTATCCGCCACGCCAACTGCATCCAACAGGGCGTTGTCGTTAGAGCTAGGGAAGGGCTGTCCGATCTGAATGTTTTCTCCCCGTAGTGAGGAGTCCCATAGCGATTGACCGGGCAGGACGTCGGCCGCCATCTGCTCGATGCGGGACCCGACACCATCTTTGCCAAGCCAAGAAGCGCCGGAGGGAAGCTTGAGGGAAGTCTTCGCAGTCGCTGGAGGTGCACCCTCCTCCCTGGACGCCGGCTCAGGTACAGCCACCTCGGCCCGTGTGGTGGGGGAAACGAAGGTGGCGGTGTCTTCCTCATGTCTCTGCCTCTTGGGTGAGGCCCCCATACCTTCGGATGGGAGTTCGGCCACATCAGCTCTTGACCTTTTTGGACTTGGTGCGGCCTGTGTGAGGGGAAGTCGGGGAGCCGGGCTGGGTCCGCTAGAGGTCGCCCCGCGACCCCGAGGCCCGGAGCCTGACCTGCGTGCCCTCAGAGCGGCGATCAAACTGAAATTGTTAGCCATGGAATCTACAAAGAAGGTACAAGGAAATGTTAGTCAAACAACTCACAATTAGAACAGAGAGACACTAAGATTATTACCTAGAAAATGCTGATAGGGGTCCTCCTCCCGGGCTGAGTGTATCAGAGCCCGGCTACTAATGGGCAGGGGGAGGCCGTGCAGAACTTGGATTATGTTTTTGTCACCTGGGGTCAACATGTCCTCGGGAAACTTGGTGTACTTCCGGGGGAGGCACCAGTGTAAGGGGTACCTCGACTTCAGGTCGTCCTTCAGAAAGAGGGCCTTAACGGCCTTATTGTTGACCGGGGACAGCTTGAAATAACGCTCCTTAAATCTCTTATATGACTGGGCATAGGGGATGAGTAGCCCCCCCCAGCCCGGGCACTGCTAAGGGAAGCCCAACCCACCTTGGGGCCGTGCTTCAGCTGATAATGATAAAGGAAAACACGAGAGCTCGGCCTAACACCGAGCATCTTACATAGAATTTGAAAGGCGCGGAGGAAGCCCCAACTATTAGGGTGGAGCTGACTAGGGGCCACATTGAGAAAGGCCAGGACTTCGGTTTCACAACGACTCAAAGGAAAAACTAAGCCGTACTCTTTAAACATGTACTCGTACACTGTTATGGCATACCGACCTGAGACGAGGGTTCGAGCATGTACCCTCTGATTACGCTTACAAGTACGGAACCTAACCACGTCGTCGAACCCCTCCCTCAAGATCTCGTACCTATCAAGGACGGCCTGGACACTCTCTATGTTGTCGAAGGAGGAGACTCGGCTCGACACTTCTTCCAGGAGCCACGAGAAGTCGGGCTCCTCGGCAGGGATGGGAACATAGAGGTCGGCCTATTCGGGCTCCCTCGCTATCCCTCCTCGGCCGAGCCGGGGAGGACGTCCCCACCACCGGATACCTCCATGGTGACGTCGACACACCTTACCCCGGTCTCAACAGGGGAGACCCCGGTTACCCCATCAACAGAACAGACCTCAGCCCCAGCAGGGGGGACCTTGGTAGCAGCGAAGACGGGTCCAGATCCGACATCAGCCTCCGCCGTGGACGCTTCAAGGGAGGGGGAAGAAGCCTTCGTTGATTCGGGTTCAGAACCCAAAACGGAAGGGGGAATCAAGCTTTCTATGCTATGCGTGGCAGAAGAATGTGAGGAAGACATACCTACTGTAAGCGTGGGGAGACAACGGAGAACTACCAGCGAACGAGAAGAAGGCGAAGGAAATGTTTCGCACGAACCAACCAAAGCAACGGTGAGCAAGACGAAGACGAGAGCAGATGTAGACAGGAAAGGAAGACCTAGGGCAAGCGAGAACGAGGGAGAGAATGCAAGAAGGAAACGACGCAGAGGAGAGGAGAAAGCAAAAGGGGCGAGTAATGGAGGAAATGAAGGATTCAAAGATGTTTAAGGAAGAAAGAGAGTAGTTACGCAAAGAGTAACCGCAAGGCCCTTAACGGCCCATTTCGCACATTTAAGCCCATTAACGTAAAAAAAATTAATAAAATTAAATGAAGGAATATCAACCGTTTCGACAGTTTCCCGCCATTAGACATCGGAAGACCGGGCTCATGACTTAAACTCATGTCACTTGATCGCTAGGCCTGAGCTTGGGGGGCTGATGTACCGGGCTGAGGATGAGCACCGAGCTCATCCCCTGGACCCGGGCTCACCCCACTGACCGGGCTGAGCTCGACATAAACGGAACATATCTGGACAAATATGGACATATATCTTTTCCCTAATTTATCGGGATTCTTGGGCTTGAAGCAATCTTCTCCATGAAATTCACGAATATGGAACCCTAATCTTGATCCCTATAAATACCGATAGAGGATTCAAGACACACACACTAAATAAAACCTAAATTGCTCATACAAATCAACGAGGATTCCAACCCCTCACGCCACCGGATTTTCTCGGGCCGAGCTCAGCTCGGGCCACCTCAAAATCCAGCGAGAACATATATATATATATATATATATATAATAAATTTGAATCACCGCCGCTAATCGTCCATGTTGCTCCAACCGTATATATAATCTTTCAATAACCATTAATTTGAATATATTACATGTATTAATACATGAACACTTGTGAAACATTCAATTTCGTGAGGCGATTAAATGGTGAAGAGCTAGGTACATCATCAAAAATACATAATCATCAAAATAACAGAAGCTCTGGTTGTTGTGGAGGGCAGCTTTAGTCAATAGACATTAATTAACAAGAAACAACATAAGTAATAAAAAGGGTAATTAAAAAGAACAATGAAAATCCGGACTGAACAAACTGCAATACTTACTATCTAATCTCGTACATAGACAAATCAGTCAACACACAACTCAACACGAAGAAATATATCATTACAACGAAAATAAAGCTAGACATTAAAATCAAAATTATATGTTCTGCACACGTTCTCATTTATAAAATGTATCAATATAAATTTTTCTTCATTTATTTATTATTAATTGGGATTGTATTGCATATCTTTCATCTGTTCATTTTATTAATTCGTCTCGTAAGATCTTCTGTCTGAACTTTATCAAGTAGTTCAGTTTTTCAAAATATAAATTAAAGAAAAACGGGGCCTGGGAAAATTTATTAAAGTACGGTTCAATTACTTCTTATGTTTTATTTTTTATAAATATGTTTACCAGAATTAAATTTGACAATATGAGAAGAAACAAAAGCATAATTTAATATAAATCAAGTAAACACATCATAAATTTAACAATCACAAACATATTTATTAATAAAAAAAATTAATCACGTTTATACATTTATAACAAACCTCTAAAAAAAACACCGTAATTACATTTTTAATGATAGTTCATAGAATAATCGTCGTTAAAAACATATATAATAGGGATTGTTTGTATAATTAATGCTAAAAATTTTCTTAACAACATTTATTTCAAGAACTGCTGTTAAAAATGCAATTTGAATTACATTTTTAATGACGGTTCTTAAAATAATTGATGTTAAAAATATATATGATGACAATTATTCCAAGAACTGCTATTGAAAATGCAATTAAATCTTTGTGTCGGTACTTTTTCACTTATCCTTTTATTATATACTATTTTCATTTTGCGCTCCACCTTTCTTGTCTTCTCTCTTGTGCGAAAACCCTAATTATTCTTCTCTTTCCTCTTCTTTCCTTCGTTGTCATTCTTCTTGTCGTTGTTGGACTTCGCCTTACCGTCGGTAGACCTTGCCTTGTCGTGATCATCTTCTTTTAAGCTTTCGTTTACGATATTTGAAGTCTCAAAACAACGAAACCTTTCTTCTCTACACACCGTCAACTGTTCCGTTTGCTTAAGTCGCCACTAACCGCCATTGTCTCTGGCCGTCGTCTTGAGTGGTCAAAAGGAGTGTGAAAATATAGAATCTGATATTAAGAAGAAACCATAATATTGTCTTTGTTGTATATTGGTCATTTCTTAGCTAGATGGGGTGCAAAGTTCTTCTTTTACTGGTTATTTTCTAGAATGAGTGGTTGTTGATATAAAAATTTTCATTTCACTTCCATTTACTTATTTCATTTTGTTTTTTATTAACAATAATTTACAGGATGAAATACTCATTTTCTTGACTGTTTGTCTCAAGCTTTTATTAATTTTTTTATCCATTTAGTTTGACAAGAAAAGTAATACTATTTTCTTTTATTTTTTTAAATATACGATGGGGATTTTTAGCTAATAATCGTCGTTAAAAATCTTCTTTTACGGTGGGTCAATAATCGCCTTGAAAAATACTAATTTTTACGTCTCTTATATATCACAACAGACCTATACTTGACGAGAAAAACAATTTTTAACCGTCATAAAAAATCCTTTTTGCACTAGTGACTCCAAAATTATAAAAGCAAATATCACTTTTTAATCATGCGTTTGTATATTATATTTATAGAAAATTAGGCGGAGTCTCTCTTATATTATAGATAATTCAAAAATATCTATTCAAAATTAATTAAATATAATTCAAAATCATTCAATCAATATATTATAAAGCATAATTTCAATTTATAATAAATATTTGCATTTTATCAGTTCACTAAATATATTTTTATAAAATAATTATATTTTACTAGAGAAATTTGATTGCATTCCATGTATTTTTCTATTAATGAACTAACATAGCATGCCACGAGCTATCCTATGCTTCACGGTCTTAACAAGAATTAAAAGAGTATATATCATAGCCATAGCAAACACAACAAAATATTCATAAAAAGAAAGGAATAGTTTTTAAAAGTGTAGACGAATCTAATACATGTAACTGAAATAAATGTGACATCTACTAAAAGAAAAAAATTGCACCAAAATCAAGCAAAAGAAACAATAAAAAGTCATAAATTTTACTAGGAACACTTCTAAACCGAATGTTAAATTGTTAATGGTTAGAAGAAAGAAAGATTCGGTAAATGTTAATGCTTGAACTACAATTCCTAAAAAGAACAGTAGAATATACAATCGAGTTCTCAAAAATTTCACGCATAACCTCTCTTATAATTTTGGATAGTTTCTAAATAAAACCTATTCAATATTAATCAAATACAATCCAGTGTTGGGAAAAGTCTGAGTACGCATTGAAAAAATTTATACGAAATCCTGAAAGCATGTAAAATAAAATTTTTTTCCTTTGAGGGAGATAAGAAAACTGTAATATACGGTAGTATAAAATCCCAAGAGAACAAGGAAAACCAAGTGCAAGAATCAAAAGAATACAAACAATTTTAACGTGAAAATCCTCAATGAGAGGGACAAAAACCACGTGACCTAATCCAGAAAAAACTTCACTATATCAAAGAGTATAGCAAAAGAGTTTCTACAAAGGATCTCACCAAAACGCTCTACTCGGGACCATATGTGGAAAACACACCGGTGTTTGACACACACTACCTACAATCTAAATATAAACATTATATAGATCTAAGGTGTGGTGCGAATGAATAAAACATATCACTCTCTCTAGTATAGGTGTTCTGCTCCTCTCTCTTTCTAAAACCTGCTGATGTGAGACTTTGAATTAACACAATATATAACAAATCCTCCCTTAATTCAAAGTCCAACATTATTATAAATTCTTCTATAGTGATCCTTCTGATGCGCGGAATACAGGTGATAGTTATACCTCATGCACCCCTTACTATGACAAGTATACCACAACTGTCAAGTAATAAGTATGTTTAAGAACAGAGGTTGTCGATCCCCACGAGGATAAACAATTAGATTTAATTCTTATTTTAATCTTATTATTATGAGAAGGTTGTTGGAAGTTTGTTGAGAAGTTGCTGAGAAAGCAATGATTAGAAAGAGAGCAAAGAAGTAATGATTAAGAATGGTTGGTATCCTGATTTTACCACTAATTCCCCTTAATATTCTCCTCTTTTGTTATTCAAATATAATCTATTGGTTGGATCAGATTCCTACCCTCGTGACCGTCCCTCTCAGGATCACCCACGCTACCTAGGTTAATTAGATTAATTAATCTCTTAATTTAATACTAAGTTAATTAGGGATTTGGATCTGTGAATCCAGGGGTAAACTTAGGTGCGTCCACACTATTACCTACTCTTATCTCTAGGACTCTAGTGTAATAATGGTTTAATTCTCCAGTACCACTTAGGTTTCTTTTCTCAAAGTTCTCATAAGTTTACAATTAATTTATTAGTTGTCAATTAACGAATAACATTAAGCATAGAAGAATAAACACCCAAACATATACTAAATAACATCAAGAATTATAATAAGTGATAAATTGGGGTTACATCGTTCTCCCAATCAAAGGGGGAGTTTAGTTCATGCTAATAGAGAAAATAACACAAGAATAATAAGAAAGAGAATACATAGGTAATCAAATTCATGGGAAGCTGAGTGATCCTTGTGTCTTCTTCACTTAGGCTTGAGGTTGAATTCCGAATGTCGCACTAAACCAAGAGTGGGGGAAGTAGTCGTCTAGGGTTTCTAGAGTCGGTCATGGTCTAGAGGTTTTCAGTCTCCAGAACCTCAGATGAATTAGGTCAAGAAGTCGTCTCTTTCGTTGATAGTAACTTGTGAATATATAGCTTTCTTAGTGGACTTGGGCTTTTCTGCAAACTCAACTCGTGTGAGTTGCGGAGAGATGCCCGCGAGTTAGTGTTCCAGAGAGCTAACTTGTTCTGCAAGTAAGGTCATCTCGCGCGAGTTGGTGGAGAGATGCCCACAAGTTGCGGAGAGATGTCCGCGAGTTGTGGAGAGATACACCACTGGAGCTCCAAGTCACGCGAGGCACGTGTTAACTCACGTTGTGTATTCTTCTACACGTTTTCTCCTATTTTTGGCCATTTTTAACCTTGAAACACTTAAACAAACCATCAACAAGTCCTAACACGAAATATTATGAATTAGAGCATTTAGTGGTTGTTTTAGGTTGCTTAATAGTGTTTATTGGATAATTCATATAGTAAAAAGAGTATAAAAATAACTCACTTTTGTGAGTTATCACCTTCCTTATAGTAGAATCTTTTATATTGTCCTTCTTTTCTTCTAGACTCTGCAAAATGTGGGACTTTGATTGAATCCCAACAAATGCTTGACACACATTACCTAAAATCTAAATATAGACATTGTATAGATCTAAGGTGTGGTGCGAGTGAATAAAACATATCACTCTCTCTAATATAAGTGTTCTACTCCTCCATCTTTCTAAAACCTACCAATGTGGGACATTGAATTAACACAATACACAACAAATCCTCCCTTAATTCAAAGTCCAACATTATTACAAATTCTTCAATAGTGATCCTTCCTTGCATCCAATCAATACATTTTAGAACAAAATTTCACTTTATAATAATTATTTGCACTAAATATATTTTATAAAATAATTGTTCAACTAATCAATAATCATAACCCAACCAACCCTTTAGGAAATTCTATAATTCAAGGCAGCCCATAATTAGAATGTAAGTCAACATAGTTATCCATAGCAATAGCTTTTATTCATTCAAAATCATGTACATTTCACTTTAAGACATTGTGACAATTGAAAAAGAAAATACAAATATAAACATAAATTAACCGTTGAAAATTGATTCAATGTGTAGTAGGTGTATTTGTAGGGAATGGGGGTAAAATCCTAAGTGAGTGAGAACTATGCTTCAAACATAAAAGTGACGTGAGAAGAGAGGCGTGAGAAAGTAAAGAGACGTAAGGGGAAAAAGCAAGGAAGAGAAATGAATACTTATATGGTGGGTTTAAGGCAAGGAGATGGCAATAGAAAAGAAGTAACACGAGTAGTGAGAATGGAAAACAAAATTTCAAATGCATAATAATTAATCATATTCTATCAATAAAATTACACTAAATATATTTTTTATAAAATAATTGTTCAACCAATCCATAATCATAACCCAATTAACCTAGGAAGAAATTCCAAACTTTATGTCAACCCATATTTAGATCGTAAGCCAACATCATTATCCTTAACAATAATTCTTATTTATTTAAAGTCATTTACATTTAACTTTGATACGTTGTGTCAATTGTAAAAGGAAGTACAAATATGACTATAAATTAACATTTAGAGATTGATTTAACGTATAACAAGTGTATTTACATGAAAATGAGGGTGAAATCCTAAGCGAGGGACATTCGTGCTATATACATAAAAGTGAAGTGAAAAGAGTGGAGTCAAAAAACAAAGAAAAGGAGAAAAAACGTGAGGAGAAGAGCAAGAAACAAGGGGGGTTTAGGACAAGGGATGGCAATAGAGAAGGAGAAACACAACGGGCTACTCACGGTAAGAATGGAGAACGTGCATGTGATGGAAAATGAAGAGAATGGAGAACGCGAAGGAGAACTGCACATAAAAAGGTTAGAATGATGCGGTGAATGAAAAGTGAGAACTACAAAAAACAACAGTGAACATGAAAAATAAAAGACCGACAGAGAAAAAAAAAAAAAAAAAAAAAAAAAAAAAAAAAAAAAAAAAGACCAGTGAACACGAGAGAGCGAGAGAAAACAATAGAGAACGAAAAAGTGACACGGAGACGAAAGTGAACCATAGAAAGGTAAAAGGCGCGAGTTTATATCATGTTTATAAAATTCTTTTAATCAATGAATTTATTATTCTATTAAAAAAAAATATAAACACTTTCTAATTTCTAACTTTCTTGTCTTTCAGGTAGACTCAGCCCATCTCAAATCAACTCAATCTTTGTTTAGTCCTTTCTAGGTTTATTCAGATTATTATAGACGAATTAGAAACTAATAAAGTAACTCAGACAGAATTTAGGATCGGGTTAGGTACGAGTATAACCAGTCCCATCCATGCCTTGCTCACCTTTAATAATATTTTTAAAATCAAAGAGACGTTAATATGGTACATAAAAAAGTTAATATTTTTTAAATAATTAATCAGTGCAGCAATTTCAAATATTGGAAGTATTTATATGATTTCACAAAATCTAAGAACATATCCATACATTCATTGATTATCTTGAGAATAAATATAAGAGACTTATATTTCATTAACCATTTATTTCTTTTATTAATTTGGTAGTATGATAGACAAGTAGCTTGTTAAAATTTTAGATAAAAAGAAAAATATATGTAAATAAAATATAATTTTATATTTTTTTTTGAAATAAATGAATTCTTCTAATTAATATATATATATATATATATATATATATATATATATATATATAACAACATTAATTTGATTATATTACATGTATTAATATATGGACACCCTTTCTTCAATGAGGCAATTAAAACGTCAATGAAATATTTAATGCAAATAGAATATCTACTAAATTTAATAAATACAATGCTATATATGTATATATCCAACCGAAAAATTATTAAATGATTATATTATTTTAACATTTTATTACTAAAAAATATAGTAAATATAATATTTAATGAGTAAATTTACTTTAGTATATCAATTTTCTTATCATTATTTTCGCATTTTTATAAATTATTTCAGTGTAATATTTTTTTAAAATTTAAAAAGTTAATATAATACTTAAAAGAATGTTATTATAATATTTTTCAAATCATGAGAAAATATATGTATAAAGATAAGAAAAATTAAGAATGTAAAAAAAATCTAGAAAAATGTAGAGAGTATCGTGCAGGTATAAGTTACTCATATTTAATACATTGACCAAAAACAGCATTTAATAAATATAAAGACGGTATTAAGACTAGAAATAAAAGAGTTATTTAATTTAATCATTTATTTATTTTTAATTTAGTAATATGATAGATAATTTATTCCTTTGATTCAAAGAAAATAAATAATTAAAATAAAAATAATATTGTATTTATTTTTGAAATAAATGCATCTTTCTTATTAATATATATATATATATATATATATATATTAATCTTATTAATATATATATATATATATTAATAATTTATTATTAAATAAAATATAATCATTATAATATTTAATGAGTAAATCACATTCACATATAATTTACTTTGATAATTAGCATCATTTGTTTTTAAGGGAGGTCAATGAAATATAAAAATGTTTTAAAATTAAAGGTTCAATGGAAGGTTGATGCAATATTTTTATATTATTTGTGTAAAAATAAAAAAAAAATAAAGATATTTATAAAATTTTGCGTAAGAGTGTTGTGTCTTGTATAATTTACTCATATATAATACTTTTGACAAAAGACAAGATTTAATATTTTATAATATAAATGTACAAGAGTTATTATTCATCAAAACTATTTATTTTATTAATTTAATTTGTTAAATAAGTTTGTCAAAATCGTTAACTTAAAAGAGAACATAGGAAGAGAAAAATATATATATATATATATATATATATATATATATATATATATATATATATATATATGAACACGTGTATAATCTTTCAATAAACATTAATTTGAATATATTACATGCATTAATACATAAACACTCCTGAAACACACAATTTCAGGTGGCGATTAAACCGCAAGAGCTGGCTACATCATCAAAAATACATAATCATCAAAACTACGGAAGCTCTTGTTGTGGAGGGCAGGTTTAATCGATAGACATTAATTAACAAGAAACAACATAACTAATAAAGAGGGTAATTAACAAGAACAATGAAAGTTCCGACTGAACAAACTACAACACTTACTATCATATCTCATGCACAGAGAAATAAGTCAACACACAATTCAACACGACGAAATACATAACTGTAACGAAACTAAAGCTATGAAAGAGAAAGATTAAAATCAAGATTCATCCCTTATTGAACAGCTAAACTGATAATTATCCCAAAGCCAAACCCAGTTAAATCCTCAGATTCAAATCCACACGCTGTCTTTTTCCATTCCCCAGCACAAGTGCAGCACCCCATTGAGCTAGCGTTGCATCACTGGGAGGATTCTCCCTCCGAACTGGCACCGGTACCAAACCTCCTGCATCTATCTGCGACAGAAAATCCACCTGCCTCACCGGTGCGGGGTCACGTGATCCACTTGCTCCGCCGCGTGGCGGGGAAGAAGAAGTGGGACCAACCACATGGCCTTGTGTAATTCTTTCGGCGGCAGACTCTGTCTGATTTGTAATAGTAACAGAAGAGGGGCACTTTGGTTCAGATGCAGGCAGTTCGCGTTCAGGGGATTTGTTTTTGACCTGCGACGCTACTAGTGGTGGGAATGCAGTTGAAGCCGCCGCGGCTGTGGTTGTGGTTTCTGTATGTTTTTTTGGTGGTTGCGATGGTGGTTGTAAAAGAACCATCATTGCTGATACGATTTCTTTACGTTTTTTATGCGGTGGAAGTGAGGAAGGTGCTGCCATTGCGGTTGCGGTTTCTTTAGGATTTGGTGTTGGTGGTGGCAAAGGAACCACCATTGTGGTTGCGGTTTCTTTAGGTTTTTCTGGCAGGGGTGGTGGTGGTGGCGAAGGAACCACCATTGTGGTTGCGGTTTCTTTAGGCTTTTCTGGCAGGGGTGGTGGTGGTGGCGAAGGAACCACCATTGTGGTTGCGGTTTCTTTAGGTTTTTCTGGCAGGGGTGGTGGTGACAGAAAAGGAACCGTGATTGCGGTTTCGGTTTCATTAGGTTTTGGTTGCGGTGGTGGTGGTAACTTCAAAGGAACCTTTATTATGGTTTTGGAGTTTTTAGATTTTTGTGGTGGCAGCGGTGGTGGTAACTGCTGCAGAGGAACCGTAGCTGTGGCTCTAGTTCCCTTGGATTTTGGTGGTGGTGGTGGTTGTAACAGCAAAGGAGCAGTTCCTGTGTTTCTGGTTCTTTTGGATTTCGGTGGTAACAGCGAAGGAACCGTCGCTGGGGTTCTGGTTATTTTGGATTTTTGTGATGGCAGTGGTGGTGAAGGTCGTAACGGTGAAGGTTTCGGAACCGTCCTTACGGTTTTGGTTATTTTCACCTTTGGTGGTGGCGCCGGTAACAGCAAAGGAACGGCTGTTACGGTTTTGGTTTCTTTAGGTTGTTGTTGCGGCGGCGGTGGCAGTGAAGGAACCACCGTTGCAGCAGTTTGGTCAGATCTGGGTGGTGCTTGTGGCTGTGAGGAGGAAGAAGGTGGTTTTCTAAAAACTAGTAGTTTTGGTCTGAACGGTTTCTGTGAATGACTTTTTGGTCGATTGTTTGCTGCCGGAGCAGCGGCGGTGATGGTTGGGTGTCCGGCGGAGGAGGAAGCAGTAGTAACAGCTTCGATCTTGCCATTTCTTCTTTTGTTTGGAATTGGGGTAAATGGCTTCTTAGGCATGTTGGAACAAAGGGGGAATTGAACAATGCCCTAGAAAGAGAAAGAGAGAGAGTGGTTTTGGAGGAAGAGACTGAAGCTGGTTGTGAGGTAAAATGTCAGTGAAGAGGTGGTTTTATAAGAGGGTTTGGACTTGTGAGTGTAAGAGATGGTTTTCTTGGGAGTGACGCTATTAATGACACTACGCGCAGTCTCTTTACTATTTTTTTTTTGTTCACAAATAAAAATTTATTATTTGTATTAATTAGTTTTAAGTTTAACCGAAACTGGATAACAGGATTTCGTCAAAGTCTATGAAGATTTTTGATTCCTGCTAAGGTAGTCGTGCCGACAAAACGTTGTGAAAACCTGTGTGCGTTTTGGTCAGAGGAAGAAATTTTTTTATTTTCTTTTGTATTATGCTACCAAATTAATATTTTTGGATTAATTGATTAATTCTAACAAATGGGATGCACAACAAAGGGCACCGCTAACACATTAAGCATTTAAAGTGTCCGGTCTTATTACCAGCAGTTTCTCTGTTCATACCAGCGGCGTCTCCGGTTTTCTTTTCTAAAGGATAAACATATTTTTTATTTTTTTTTCAATTTTAAAATGTTTACTTTTATTTTTTTATATAAAATTTTACTTGTTTTAATATATTTAATTTAAAAATACACCATTTTTAGTTTTAAGATGATTTCTAGTAGCATTTTATATTACTTTTGAAGGTTTGACTCTTTAATGCAGGAGAATATATTTCAAAGAATGATTGAAATTTATAATAAAATAAAATATATATAGTCAATGAAATTTGAAATTAATGATATTAATTATTAATTTATAAATCAACAACAGCAAATGTACTTTAATTTTTTAAAGTGGATTTTCATTTATAGGGGTCAAATTCTACTTATAAAATATTATTTAAACTATTTTAAAAATAAAAATATATATTTTTAAATTAGAGAAATTAGAAAGATTAAAAAAATTTAATACAAAATAAAATTAAACACATCCAATTTTATAAAGATAAAATCATTTTTTTCAATAAAAAAATTATTTCGGTTGACTGATATGTAAATGCTTTTATTTATTAATATAATTTCTTCTTCATTTAACATAGTTCATTAAATAAAGGAAAATTTATATTTCTTATAATATTTATTGTTGAATAAATCTCAAGTCACTTTATTGGTAAGAATTAATTTTGATTCTTAAATCATTTTTATTGGGTTATACCATCAGTCAAATATTAAGAATTATTTTTATTTTTCTTTAGCGATAAGAATAAAAATGAAATTTTTTTAGGTTTTACAACAAATTTTATTTTTTAGTTCATTTTTTTATTTCAATCTAAAATTAAGTATTTTTTAATTCAAAAAATTGAATTCTTCACTTTTGCAGAATAACAATTGTGACACGTGGAGAACTCTTCCACATTGGTAAGTATAGTTCTTAAGTAACGCAGTTGAATGGTAATTAATACAAGTTATAATTCTTATATTATATTTATATATATATATATATATATATATATATATATATATATATATATATATATATTCTCTGGCCAGAATTCTCATATTCGTGAGATCTTATTCGTTTCTTATTATTATCTTGACATGAATTTTTAATTCTTTACTTTTTAATATAGAAAAATTCATAGATTCGTATGCTGCATAGCGTATACTCTTATTGCCATTATTTTCTCTTTAATTATAATTTCTTAATTTTATTTTTTTATTTAAAAATTTCTTTTCTTTTTTCCTCTTCATATCATTTTCTTTCTTTTATACATGCAAGTTCAGATTTCGACAGCTTCTTCCAAATACGAATTTAGTAATTGGTACAAGTCTTTTGGTACAAAATTATACTCAGAAAAAGTTATAACAAATTTTTTCAATGAATAATACATTTATCTTATACCAAAAAGAACTTATATAGTTCATCCACTTTATCTATTGTCCAGGATTCTATGAAAATTAACATAAATTTTATACACATCGGGATATGCTTTGCTTTCAGATTTATCTTACGCAATGCATATTTATAGAAAATTTTATACTCTTGAAATTTCTATCAAGCCGGATAAATCTACATTCAGATTTAGTGCAATACAGATGGCTGAATTTATTTAATGAACGGAGTTCACAAAATGATAATGCATTATGTAGAAATAATATTTTTTTCACATTAGAACTTTTGACAGTGAATACATTGAAATTAAATTTGGAAATCTAAGGAAAAGAAATCTTTATTGCGAATTTACATTGATTCTTTTTGGATATTGAAAGTACTAGTCAACCCATATGAGGTGAATATTTTTACTTAAAATATAATATTATGAGTTATTATATAAATTATTTGAGTATATTTGACTATTTTTAGTATATTTAAAAAATCTTAGTGAAATTAACTTTTGTTTATATGAAAAGAAGCATAATTTTGTATTGCATGTGTATTAATATAATATAGATCCTGTGTGACACTCGTACAACTTAATTTGCATCTTTATTTCATAAGGCTGGCGATTAACCCATCAAGGGCTGTCTACGTGATAGCATATATTAATAGGAAAAGCAACCAAACCAATTACCAAACAAAGGAAGCTCTGGATCTCTAGGGTAGACTTAGACACTAATTTATACATTTTATAGACTTGTAGAAAGAGAAGATATTTTTTACTAGCGATATGTATTAGCAGCGGGAAGAAAAAATACACTGGATACACAGGAGATCAAGATAAAAATACTTAATAAAATATATATATATATATATATATATATATATATATATATATATATATATATATAAAGTTGGTTCTAAGAACAAACTATACATAGGTAAAAACTCCTACAATGTCTTCGTGCACAACAAAGATTCATTAGACCATTAATAAAATGGGAAAGAAACATCATCTCACCACCTTAACACTTTCTTTTATCAAAAAAAAATTAAATTGTATTGATGGTTGGCACCAGGGTACCAACAACCCATTTACATTGAAATGAGTTTTCATCTGCATGTTACAATATCTATTCCTTGGACTTGTATAAACTGATCACCCCCAGACCATAACCACGTACCCACCCGCTCTTGCTAACTCCCTTTCAATACCTTTCCTTTTGGACCCTTATCAAATCATGTATAAGATTCTGGAATTCATTTCCATTTCAACAACGTAAATTATCCAATGATGTATGAAATAGGTGTTAAATACCATTGTGTAAAAGAATATCTAAAGTTTGGTTCAGAGGCTTTCAACCAATTCCAACTATGAAGCAGAATGTCATTCAATGCAGTATCACAACAGAATTGTTTTCTTTGAAAGACCTTTCTATAGCTGCAATCTCATAATACCCAAACAACCGCACACCAATTTAACACTTAATCAAGACCAAGATCTAAACTTAATCAAGACCAAGATCTAAACTTGACTTAGTCATTAACACATTCAGCATTGGCAACCTCACATTAATTGAAAACAATATTATTTCTATCCAGCCATAAGATCCATATGAAGGAATCCGATCTATTTTAGAAGGATTCATGAAACGAGTATCTCAAAGAGTCCTAAGTTGTACATAGTTTAATTAGTTATACAGAAACGCCACTAAAGACTTATGTTTAATGGATGTTCTAATAAGTTGAAAACCAAAGAGAGTAAAAGTTGAGATGGTGGCTAAGAAAAAAGAGTTGAATCATAAACACCAACCAAAATCCTAGAGTGGCAAAAGAAGGGGTAATAAAATTGAAAATTTTATGTTACAATTTGTTATTCAAAATTTATATATTATTAATAGAAATTGATATGATGGATAGATGCATTTTCTTTTAAAATGGAGAGAGAAACGGTTGAAATTTACATAATATTGGTTACTTGCTTTCAATCAAATTCATGAAGTAGTCAACATTTAGTGTGTGTCCTCGTTTCTTTGTAGTTTGCTCTACTTTAACAAAAATTCCACATTACAGGTATTTGCAACAGTTAAGAGTGGGTCCATAGCTATTGCTGCATCAACACTGGATTCTCTGCTAGACCTCATGGATGGTGCTGTACTTTGGTTTACACACCTCTCCATGAAGCGCACTAATATTTATAAGTATCTCATTGGAAAATTAAGAATGCAACCAGTCAGCATTATCATCTTTGCAGCTATAACGGCTACCTTGGGTATGTTACTTTTCTGCCACTGCCACTGCCTCAAAAAACTATGCTTCATTGATATTAGCTTGGGTGCAAACCTAATTGGGATTGTAGTTTTTATGGTGATGCTTTGCCGCACCATCTTCTGTAAAAAAATTATAAAAATTATATACTATAATTACTAGCTTGACACTCTTTTTTCTTGACAATTTAAGGTTTTTAAGTTCTGATTGAAGGCTTTTGAGCAATTGGTTAAAGAAAAACCATCCCAGAAGATGACTTCATACATAGTTATGCTGACTGCAACTGGAGTAAAGCTTTCACTACGATTTTATTGTAAAAGTTCGGCAAATAAAATAGTTCGTGCCTATACAAAGGCACAACGTCTTCTCTTATGCAACTTACTTAAGTTGCTGTACTAGGTTGATAATATCTCTGGACAATGTTAGATACCGTAGTTTCATTCTTGTTGTCATAATGCTTACCAGGATCACTATTTTGATGTGATAAATTTAGTTGGTGGATTAATTGACCTTATTCGCGCTATATTGCTTGTACTTTACACAATTTCAAATTGGTCTAAAACAATGCTTGAAAATGCTGGTTCTCCCTCTCTTTCTTGTTATTTATATCTTATGCTTTGTTCAATTATGCATTCTATTTGATGGTTATCTCTTCTGTAGTTTCCTTGCTTGGACAATCAGCTCCACCTGAAGTTTTACAGAAACTGACGTACCTTGTTTTATAATATACCATCCTCAGATCAAACATATTGATGCAGTCCGTACCTACACTTTTGGAGCTTTATACTTTGTTGAGGTAAATTGATTTCGTGTCCTCCATTGAAAAATAATTGTTTTTAGCCATATTTAGAGTAAAAATTGGTATTAATACTGGACATGTGGGTTAAAACAGGTGGACATAGAACTACCGGAAGATCTTCCGCTGAAAGAAGCACATGCAATTGGAGAATCTTTGCAAATAAAGATCGAAGAACTCTCTGAAGTGGAGCGAGCCTTTGGCATCTTGACACTAAACGTGAGCACAAGCCAGAACACTTTGTTCTTAGCGGTCTTCCCCGTAGCCAAATATAACATCAAGTGATATAAATATTGGGCTTAGTTATTAGCCAATGAATCAAAGTAGAACTCTTCTTCTTTGTGATCCTCTCCGTGTTAAGAGAAGTATAGTGTTTGAACTTGAAAGATTATGTTTGTCAGGTGCTTTTCACAATTGATTAATAAATTTATTCCATGAGTGGTTCCATCATGGAAATTTATTTCCACATATTATCAAACCAATAACGTAACAATAGGTATACGCCAAATATAAATATATATATATATATATATATATATATATATATATATATATATATATATATATATATATATATATAAAGAACTGCGGCTTATTCATTCTAAAAAGTTAGCTAAGGAGTCCAAAATTTTTTAAGTACTGCATGCGACCATATAACTGGTTAACGTGGGATATTTTAACATATTACTTTACACTCCACTATAATATTTGTAAGATTGGATCATTTGTAAATAATTTAATTAAAATTAGATAAATTCTAATTCCGGTTAAAAATTATTATTGGTGTCACTTTTGAAATAGTCTTTATTAAAATCAACCAATTTAATATAAATAGTATGTAGACGAGAGTGAAAATTGTATTACACCACACAGACTAGTTTTCTTATTTATTAACTTCTTTCGTTTCATAATCTACATTGAATAATATGCAGTGTTACTAGTTACAATTTTTCAAGTGTTTTCTCAAAAGTAACAATTTTAACTATCCACTATCAAAATTTCTTCTATAATTTGCTCATTAAATATTTTTTATTTCTAGCTCTTTAATCAATACTTTACGAGAACTAGTTAGCTTGACCATAATTTTTCTAGAATGTTCCTCAGTATATATTTATGGTAGAATTGTTTTTAGAAAAAATATTTTTAATATATATATATATATATATATAATAAAAGAAATGAGTATAATACTCTCTAACATATACATTTTAAAATACTTTTTTTATTGATTGAAATTCAGTAGAGACCATAAAATTTTATAGCACATTTGTCCTATTTAATTATCGTATGATATTTCATAAATTTTAATACATTTTAATCAATTCAAAAAAGTATTTCAAGAATAGTGTAATGGAAAATAAGTTACTAGTAATATATATATATATATATATATATATATATATATATATATATATATATATATATATATATATATATATATATATATACTGAAGTAGTTTTCATGTCTTCGGGTTGGTTGTTTTGTTAACATGTGAGATTGGTTGTAGTTAATGGAAGTGAAATCTATAATTATATAATAGTAGATGTAAGATGCATATTTGCATGAAACATGGAGTATTTTCACATGTGGTGCTGGGTGATTGGAGGGAAAGGAAAAGTGTTGGTCAGGATTGTGGGTGAGGTGAAGTGGGTTTTGTAAATGTGGAACATCCATGACATTTAGTGATGAAAAATATTTGGTAGACAACTGTAATACGTAGACAACTAGTTATAAAATATAAAGAGAGAGAAATACGTATACATATAAAGTGTGAAGAGAGAGAAATACGTAGATATTCTGTGAGTAGGTTAGCTGGTTGGCTACGTATTACAATTGTTAGTGTAGTAAAATTATTTAATGATTGAATAGAAGTAGTGATAAGGATTTTAATGATTAGGTGGAAGTGGTGACAAGGATTGCGGAGTCTAACCTATAATTCATGGTCCCGGGTGATAACATATGAACCTCCTACTAAAGGCTTTTTACCCACATGGGCTTCATTTAAAAAATCAATTATGTATTTGAATTTGGGTTGAAAATATTTATAGTTACAGCATTTTTTTTATTTATCTTTTAGAATTCGCTAGAGTCTGTAGCGTTTTGAACAAAAATTCATTAAGTTGTTAAGCGGGGCCAATAGACACGATTCAATCTAATAATGGCACGAAATTTGATTGCTTAATTTTTAGGAATTAATCACTTCAATAATTTTCAATAGTTATACAGATATCCAAAATACGAACGAAATGGATGTTTATTGTCCCAACCATTCTTTGTTTGTCCCAATCCCAATAAGACAGAGGATAAACAAATATAAAGAACAAACATTCTAGTAGAAACCTCTGTAATTGGTCAATCAAAGAACATGCTTCCCTTCCCTATCTATCATGTTCAAGCTTGGGAGGCCTGCAATGGGTAGCGAGACCAATCTCTTATATATACTTCCCCCACTTCCAATTCACATTAAGAGGTAAATTTGTAAATAAATTTTTTTAAGTTTTTATTAATTTATTTATTTTAATGTTAATTTTTTAATTATATTATTTTTAGGAATATTTGATAAAGTTATTTTAAAAAAAATGTGAGGATGATGATAATTTGTGAGGAAAATTTTATTTGAAATAATAATTTAAATTATTTATTATGGTGATTAATATTAAATACTGATATTTTTTATTTGTGTTATTACATATATATTGTGGAGAAATGACTTCTGCAATTATAATTGTTGTATATATCAATAGTAGGATACATGAAGATGATGAAGAAGATATGTTTTGATCTATCAAGAAGAGTCATGCAAATCAAAAGAGGAATAAATATTGAATTGTTGAAAAATAGTATTTGTGATAAGTTAAATTCAAATGAAGTAATTGGTTATATCGTAATTAGATGTAATGTAAGAAATAAATTTTGTCGTCGTCAAATTGTCAATGATGATTAGGGAAGATCATTCGATTAAAATATTATTAGTTCAAGAGCGAATTGCAAGTTCACTTAATTATAAGATATCTTACAAGAAGACATAGTTAGGGAAGCAAAAAACAATGACTTTGGTTTATGGTGATTGGGAGGAATCATATTCTAAACTTCCTGTTTGACTTAAATACATGCAAATTCACTCTCAAGTTCTTATTATGAAATTGTTGACAATGATTATTTTTTCTGCAACACTCTAATATGTGAATACCGGCAATTTAAGCGTGTGTTTTGGACTTCTCGACAATGTGCTGATGCTTTCAATTTTTGTAAACCAATAATACAGATTGATGGTATGCATTTATACTTGAATGGAAATGTTTTACCTTTAGCATTTGTTGTTGTTGAAGGTGAAACCTTATTAGTGTGGTTGTGGTTTTTGTCTCACTTGCGTCAATATGTCACGAACAAGATGGGATTTGCATAATTTTCGATCGATATCGCATCATTAAATCGGCAATTGACAACGAGACAATCGGATGGAGCCAACCTCATGCGTATCATGTGTATTGCATTAGATACATTGCATCAAATTCCAATCATAAATTCAAGAACCCAAAACTAAAACAAATGCGAGTGAAATTAGGTGAGTTTATTTTTGATTATATAACTATTGTTTTATTTTACTCATTAACTATTGTGACCAACCCTCATTTGATTACTTATTAATGATAGATTATATTCCGTGCAAACACATTTTTGACTGAAATCTAGAGAAATTTTGTGAGAAAAACTCTACTAAAATTAAATAATAAGTATTACATAAAATTAAAAATTTAACTTTAAGCATTACGTAAAAAAAATTAACTATAAATATTACGTAAAAATAAAACTAATATTAAATAATAAACATTACATAAAAATAAAAATTAACTTTAAGTATTACGTAAAAAAAAATTAAATAATATGTAATCCTAAAAAATTTAAAATTAAATAATAAGTATTACGTAAAAAGAAAAATATTATCGTGTTAGTATAAATAAAATTAAATATAAACATTATTAAAAAAATAAATTATTAAACATAACAAAAAAAAATATTAAACATAATTAAAAATCTAAACCGTTTTTCTATACTAACAAAGTCCTCTAAATTTCTATTTTTATCTATACTATAGTTTTTCTAATTACCTATAATTTTTTTAACTAACTACCTAAATTTCTAAACAACAAATATTTATTAATTTCATACTAAATTCATAAACTAACACTATATACAAAAATTACAATAATATTAAAATTTAATCCAAGTTACGTTTTAGAAACCGTACATCTTAGATTAACCAAACTATACCAAGTGGTGACCAAAATATGTGAGTTGGACCAATTTTGCAAAACAAGTTCGGATGGAAGTAGGGAAGAAGGAATGGAAACAGAGAAGAAGAGAAATTGAAAGGTGAAACGGAGAAAGTGAAAGGGGGAAGGAGGAGATCGCGGTAAATTTGAACTGGATCTGTTAAAGACTGTGACACGTTCAACTTGAATTCACTATAAGGTTGAGCATGTCCAGGTTAGGGTTAAGTGTGTTCAACCTGATCATGACACATGACACAATCCCGTGAAACTCGCTATACATTTTAGCGTGTCCCATTTTGCTCTAGACCCTGTTGGACTTAGCGTGTTGAGGTAAAACAATCTCACAGCTATACTTAGTTTCGAAAGGAAAAAAAATAAAAAGTCCATATATGTCAATTTACCCCTCCTAAAAAAATATAAAAAAAAATTATTGTAATTAATATTTAAATGGATGACTTATGTCAATTTATCGTCAAATAAATCATGACAAAAATACCCAAGCCATAACCATTATTATTGGATGTGGATCATGTGTGCTGGGAGGGTGTATTATTTAAGTGACATATTTGTTCAAAAATACTCAACACTTTAGGGTTTAAACCCATAATTCTTACGTATCCACCACTAATCAGAAAATAATTCTTTAACACTCTCTTTGAAGTCGAACACCCTATTCAGACTTATCTTCAATATAACTATTGAAATGGTAAGACGTCATATGTTTCACTTTCGCTTATTGACTGGACTTATTTTCATTTTTAGTCCATTCACTTACCCTTCTCTAAATTTTTCATTTTGGGCCTTCTATAGCTTTTCGGCCCTTCTCCTTTTGGTTGAGACTTTTAAGTATTTTCTTGAGTATTGGCTAACAATATCGCTGTATTATAATTTATGAATAAACACTTACAAAAAATATTTATAAGTTATCTATAAATTAAATTCTCAAAATTCAAACTTACTCTTTATAGGTTACAAGCCCAATTCTCATGCACTGGATTAATTTTTAATGGCCAAACTATTTTTAATTAACATGGAATTAGTGTAATTATAAATGTCTAATCTTACAAATTTTATAGTCTACGATTTAAAGTAACATGTTAAAATGTCCCACGTACGTTACCCAGTAATATAGTCAGATACTTATAAAATTTGGGCATCCTAGAGTGAGTGTGTGCAGTCCTCATGGCTTACTAATTCAAATACACGTAATGCAAACTAGCAAATATCTGGCAGATATTACTATTATGTGGAAATAAGCCTATTGTTGTTATTGAATAACGGGGTACAATTTACCTGTTGTTATTGAATTCCTAATATGTGGAAATAAACTTCCATGACGGAATCATCCTTGGAGTAAATTAATTAATCAACTGTGAAAAATACCAAACAGTGAAACAGACATAACAACAAACCTTCCAAGTTCAAACACTACACTTCTCTTAACATGGAGAGGAACACAAAGAAGTGTTCTACTATGATTTATTAGCTAATAGCTAGGCCCAATATTTATATCACATAATCTTATATTTGGCTACTGGGAAGACAGCTAAGAACGGAGTGCTCTGGCTTATGCTCACATTCAGTGTCAAGATGCACAAAGGCTCGCTCCACTTCAGGGAGTTCTTCGATCTTTATTTGCAAAGATTCTCCAATTGCATGTGCTTCTTTCAGCGGAAGATCTTCCGGTAGTTCTATGTCCACCTGTTTTAACCCACATGTCCAATATTAATTCCATTTTTTACTCTAAATATGGCTAAGAGACTTAAAACAATTATTTTTCAATGGAGGACACAAAATCAACTTACCTCAACAAAGTATAAAACTCCAAAAGTGTAGGCACGGACTGTGTCAATATGTTTGATCTGAGGATGGTATCTTAAAACAAGGTATGTCAGTTTCTGCAAAACTTCAGGTGGAGCTGATTGTCCAACCAAGGAAACTACAGAAACAGATAACCATCAAATAGAATGCATAATTTAACAAAGCATGAGATATAAAATAACAAGAAAGAGAGGGAGAACCAGCATTTTCAAGCACTGTTTCAGACCAATTTGAAATTGTGTAGAGTGCAAGCAATATAGCGCCAATAGGATCAATCCACCAACTAAATTTATCACCAAGTACAGCAGCAACTAAACCAACTACGTTCGTTACCACATCAAAATAGTGATCCTGGTAAGCATTATGACAAGAATGAAACTAAAGTATCTAACATTGTCCAGAGATATTATCAACCTAGTACAACAACTTCCGTAAATTGCAAAAGAGAAAACGTTGTACCTTTGCATAGGCACGAACTATTTTATTTGACGAACTTCTACAATAAAACCATAGCAAAAGCTTTACTCCAGTTGCACTCAGCATGATTATATACAGCCAAACCAATTGATCTGAAGTCATCTTCTGGGATGGTTTTCCTTTAACCAATTGTTCAACAGCCTCAATCAGAACTTGAAAACCTTAAATTGTCAAAAAAAAGTTTGTCATAATAGTAACTATAGCATATAACTTTTATATATTTTAAAGAAGATTGTGTGCCGAAGCATCACTACGAAAACTACGATCCCAACTAGTTTGGCACCCAAGCTAATATATATCAATGAGGCATAGTTTTTTGAGAAGTGGCAGTGGCAGAAACGTAACATACCCAAGGTAGCCATTATAGCTGCAAAGATGATAATGCCGACTGGTTGCATTCTTAATTTTCCGATGGGATACTTATAAATATTAGTGCGCTTCATGGAGAGGTGTGTAAACCAAAGTACAGCACCAGCCATGAGATCTAGCAGAGAATCCAGTGTTGATGCAGCAATAGCTATGGACCCACTCTTAAATGTTGCAAATACCTGTGTAATGTAGAATTCTATGTTAAAGCAGAGCGAAGTACAAAGAAATGAGAACACTAAATGTTGACTACTTCATAGAAAACCCCCCTGTTCTCAGTGTTAAATTCGAGTAATGGAGTTTAACTCAACCTTACAAAACTAGTTTGTACGGCGAGAAATAAACGACGTGAGATTTCCAATATTTTTAACACATCTCCTCACGTCGACGCTAAGCATGATAGCAAAGGGTCTTAATGGGGTGCAAAGGGAAGAGAGAAGAAGAATCGCTGACTGGGGTGCACAAGAAGGAAGAATCCGACAACGGGGTGCAAATGGTCCTAGGATAGGTTTTCATACCACATTAGGAACGTAAGTGATGGCCTAACTTAACCCTACAAACCAGCTTGTATAGTGAGAGCTGTTCCTCATTTATATACATTCAACTGATTCTATCTTGAGATTTATCGTGTGCTTCTATCATACTCGCCGTGAAGAAATTGTGTTGGAAATATTAAAAATCTCACACCGCCTAGATATAGAGTCTACAAATTCATTGGCACAGAAGATTAGTTAGGTTCATCATCTTCGGTTTTAACCCTTAACACATGCATTATGAAAAACAGGTAAGTAGAATGAACAGCTCTATTTTCCTCAACACTTTGCCTGGCATTATTCTGTGTTCTAAGCTGACCAAGTTCAAATCCCAGAAAATTCAGAAGCAGAAGTGTAATTATCCAAATTGCTTCTTTCTTTATTTTTTTTTTTTATTAACTCGGTTCTTTACGGGCCACGGCCCAACTCACATATTCTTTTATTTACTTGTTTATATTAAACAAAAAAAAATAATGTTAAATTTATATATTTTTTAATATATTTAAATTTAACAAAAAATTAACCAGTGAAATTCTTAATTTTCTTTTTGGATATGGACTTAACTCAATGGATTTATTAAATTCAATCTTTTTATTTATTTTTACTTTATTTTAAATATTTTTAGTCATTATATTTTAAAGAAAAATAGTACATTATAGTAGCAATATAATATATTAAATGATAGCATATGATATATATATATATATATATATATATATATATATATATATATATTAATTTAACGCATTGACATACATAATTATTTATATTGATATTTAATTAATTAATTAACTATTTCATTATTAAAAATTTAACAATAATTATATAAAAAATTCAATCATTTATTATTACGGTGGATTTACTAATTAGTTATACAATAATTATAGTTTTCTACAATGGTTTTAAAATATATATATATATATATATACGTGTCAACCCAACGGCATCACGGACTGATAGGTATTTATGACGCAAGTCCAGTCAAAGCTAAAATTAAAATTCAAACTTAGATTTTAGTAGCTTATAATCTGTATCTAAGTGCAAGCTAACTGGCTGGCCCATTAAGTATGAGCTATTTTAACAATTTTACTAAAAATCAAGGCGATTGTTTGGACAAGAAATTTTAAATAAAGAAAATATTAAATTTTAAAATTCTTAATAATTAAATAATTTAATAAAAAGAATTTAAAATTTGAGAGTTTTAATTAAATATATAAGATAATTATGAATTATAAATCTTAAAATTTTTCTTCTCTATTCTTTCTCGTGACTCTTTCTCTCTTTTATCTTCTCTCTCCTTTCTTTCTCTTCTTTCTATCTCCTTATAACTTGTGTCTAGATGATTTTTTATTTTGAATGCTTGCATTTTAATTCTTATAAATTATAAAATTTCTCCGTCAAAATTGAGATTTTGATCAATTTATATATTTTTAATTTCAAAATATATGATATAATGTACTCTTTATCTTAATAAAGGAGATATTCCTTCCTATAACTACATTTTTTTTCTTTTTTATTGTTTTTACATTTGAATCATTATTTTTTATTTCTATGATACTCTTTAAGTATTTAATTTAAATTTTAAAACATATTTATATGAATATTAAAATATTATCAAATAATTTTGAAATATATCTATAATTAATATTTTTAATTATAATATCAGAAATATATTCGTGAAAAATATAAAATAATTCTGTGAAACAAATTTTATGCCGTAAACTAATTAATAGTCTCTACTAGGCTAAGAAAATTGAGGGCGCCACTTGACTGGACGAAGAAAACAAGGTTATCCGTTGAATGAAGAGAACCCCTTCAAAAAAAAAAAAAAAAAAAAAAAAAAAAAAAAAAACTAATCTATTAAATAAATAGATTTTTCTTAACTTAAGTATAATATGAAATTTCTTATTCTACTCGAAACTGTTATGCTAAGATTTTACCAACATCATACATATTGGGCTTCTTTGGGGCAATGAAAAGTTTGATTTGGTTTTATTGGTTATGGATCGGTTACAACTGTGATCATTTACACCTTCTTGATGTAAGCAACTGATAAATGTGTAATCATGCAGGCACCATTTCAAGTAAACAATATATATTACTTTCCTCCTACCCCAAAAAAAAATCCCTAAAATTAATACTTGTTGGCTATCTTTCAAGTAACATGTTGGAATGTAGGAATTAAATGATGCTTAGAGTATTTGAGTTATTTTTCGTTTATTATCTTAGTTAAAAAATTCTGATTATCTCTCTCTTGGTTCTGAAATTTTTGTTTAGAAGAAAGAAAGAAAAAGGATATTTAAAGATAGTGGAATAAAATGATATAGTGATATTCTACTAAAAATGAGAGAAGCCGGTACCTTAACAGCGAGTAAAAGAATGTTCGCCCAATTGGATATTTTCATTGCCCTTTCAGATTGCACTTGTTCCTCATGCACTGCCCCATCCTCAACGACATTTGATGATTCAATTGAATCAACCTCCTCAAAAGACCTTAGGGTGGCAAATTGCCTTTCATAATACTCTTTCTCCCCTACCACACCAACAAAGAAAATGAAATTTGAGTAACATGAGATTAATACAAGTTAATTTTAATTTTTCAAATTTTTTTCGATAAAATCCTTCAGAAGAAATCTACTTGAACATCCTAGTTACTACATAAACTTAAAGAAAGCAATAATAAAGTGTAATGACTTCTAAATAATTTGCATGTAAAAGGAAATTAGACTCAAAATCAACAATACCTTTTGTTAAGCCAGTGGCCTTTGAGAAGTCAATGTGAAATGAGAGCTCATGATCAAGACCACACCGAACCTTATCAGGCAATTTGGAGAAAAATTCGAATTTGAGACGAGTGACTTCAATGTGATCACCCATGTTATTGTTACTTAACAAAAACGGTGCCTTTAAATGATCCAAACTATCTTCCATATCCACTGTCCAAGTGCAACTCAGAAACTCAGGACAAAAATATAAGATGCAAAGACCACTAAATTCCACTGCCAAAACAACAACCACACCAAACAAAACAAAAGAATAACATGACCCTCAACCGCAACCGCTGAACTAATAGTGCTTTTATATGTACATGAAACATGTCTTGCAATATTATTTTTATTCCCTTAAACTCCAATTATATATATAATAGTGTCGCAACTTCTAGGAAACATAAAACTAGAATGTATGGATATGTTTGAGTATTTTGACAAGGAAATTTCGAGGTATGAGAGCTTGATGGGTGGTTGCCATGTGCACTGCCATGGTTAAGCCAAAGTTATCTATGTCAGTGTCAGCAATGTACTTACCTATATGGCTATATTTATGCATGGGCTCACTAGATAATGCAAGCACAGCAATCAGACCATGGACAAATTCGCATTGGGAAGATCGAGGGCCATTCCTCGTGGATCATGATTCCGTTGTCAGAGTTAAAAAATGTTAAGTTTTACTCGAACAAAAAAAACTAGTGGATAAAAAACTTAAATTATCTAAGAATATGTAAACTTTACTAATATCAATACTCAACGGATTATGCACCATGATAACATAAAAGGTAAAAGAATAGAAGAAAAAAGAACCCAAACAAATTTACAAGGTTTGCTCAATGTAGCCTAAATTCTTGGAAACAGTAATTTTCACAATGCAAAAAACATTACAATAGAGATTACTTTTACTTTCACTCTTCTCTCACGAGTTTGAAATGAACTATCTCCAAGAATCCAAGTCCCCGTCTCAATCTTTCACTCTCTCCGTTTTCTCTCAATTGCTCTTGCTCACATTTACTATCTATTACCTGAGTGTTCTCCTATTTGTGCGATTCAAGTCACTAAAACTTTACACTTGACAACTGATAATAACAACTATTCATCTTAACAGGCGAAGCTGAAGGCAAACAAAACTGACAGACGAAGCGGGCGAAACTATCTGACGAAACTGATCAACAAAGTCATCAGTATGCATCAGACCAAAGGTTCGTGGGCAAAACTAAAAAAAAAAAATCAAAAATAAATCATACACACACCTTTCATAACATCAACTCAAAATTTTGTTCAATTTCATAACAGTATATGTAAGTGATAAGTCGTAACGCCTAAACGAAAAACGTAGAATTATTTGGTAGACGTAAATAAAAATTGAACCTTCACCGTAACAAACAACTTGATCTTAATTTGACAAGAACATAAAAAAATGTTTAGATATATGATTCGGAAAATTGAAAATAACAGTTGCTATAAACAGTAGAAGTACTTGATGGAAAACACCAACTAGGACTTACTGATCAGCTGCGCATCAGTGATAATGCGTGCTCAGAAATGAGTTTGGGGTGAAAGAAACTAATGTGTTTTATGTCCGAACTCTGCACTGAAGAAGACTAACAGAGCCTGGGAATAGTTGACAAATTAATATCCAATTAAAGGAACTCCGTATCGCTGGTTTCGGTTACCTGTGAAGAATGAAAACAGGTGAAGGGAAATAATTACATTTGTACATGGACATGGTTTTATTAAAAAAGATATATAAATTTCATTTTTAATTAAATATATTTTTTCAGTTAAAAATATTTTTTTCTTTGTAGGAAAATGTTACTTAATCGTCACTCCAATAGATGTGTCATATTCAATGTATCAACTTCTCTGGTCAATCAACGAATACGCGATACATGTCCAGAGGGTCCTTTGGGATGCTAAAATTCATGTTATATAATTATGAATATGATCAAAGTCAATACTTGATGATGTCAAGATATCTTATACTGACACAAAGCAGTACCAACTCGGTTGCGTTAGACATGCATGCATGAATAAGTTAAGGCATCGACCTTAATCTATAAATATCTTTAAGGAGTACCTCTAACTCTAATGAAATTCTCTCTATTATCATACTTTAACATACATCAAACTCTCATTGACTTAAACTTTGTAATATCTTTACAAATACATTTCTACTCGTTGACATAAGGCTAGATACACACCGGTGCTAGCTTCAGAAGGAGCTGAGCTCTCCCCTCGCTCATAGTCAACCTTAATAGCTCGGTTAGGCTCTTTAAAGGACAAATGTTCTTTTGGTAAGAACATTTAGGCGCTCACTGTGGGCCCGAGTAAAACTTCCAGAACCACGTACATATATGGTTAGTACTCAAAGCTAAACAATAGCTTCAACATCGCAATCAAACATGGATCTGATACTCCTTGAAGCATTAAAGGCTCACATTGACTCTGTTATAGCCTGGGTACGGAGTCAATTAAAGGAGAACATGGAACGACTTAGGGCCCAACACAGGGAAGAGATGCAAGCTATGAGGGATCAACACAGACAAGAAATATATGTTATTTGCCACCAAGTCTCGTTTATGCATAATGATGGAGCGACACATCACACAAGGCAACACACCTAACCCCTGCTTGAGCATGAGGTTGAGTTGTGCCCAACCGCCAAGCACACCTGTGAGGGAACTCAAGTTCTCAACACTAGAGCAGATCCCTAATCAGCCTCGTAGAACAACGCCAGATGTCATTCCCATCGTCGTGCCGACTCCGTCTATACAACAGTGCCCTCAACAAATGTCCTTCTGTGCTCAAGCCAGATCTTTGTCCTTTTTCCATCCCTTCACATCCGACATAATGCAAGCTCGGTTACTAGAAAGGTGGAAATGGCCAATTCTTGACAAGTACAAGGGAGTTTCAGACCCCACTACTCACATAAAAGCGTACTTGACCCAAGGTGGTCTTGTTTCCGACGACCTCAAGATACATTGTCAACTCTTTTGGACCACTCTAAAAGAAATGGCTTTAGAGTGGTATTACTCACTCTCTCCCTTATCGATAGACTCTTTCGATACATTATGTGTGAGGTTCACAACACAGTTTTTCGACTGTAAACTGATTATTACAGACTCGGCTTCACTAAACACGTGGATTAGAGTGATAACAAAACCTTGAGACAATACATGACAGGATTCTTGAAGGCTGTCTTGAATATTCTCACTCTCCACCCTACAATTGTCATGTACACGATAAAAGTCAGACTTTGTACGGGGTCTTTCTCAAACTCTTTATATACCGATCCACCCCTGAAGTAGTGCCTATCTGGTCAATCCAGACCCTCTTTCCTCCGTAGAAGGCACCAACAGGCAAAGGTTAGGCAGTGGCAGATATCACACGAGGGATAGGAGCTAGCGTCAGAGTCGGGGTTGGCATCGGGGTTGAAGTTGGGTTTAGAGAAGGGATCAAGGTAGAAGGTTAGATTGGAGTGTGAGAAGAACCCAGGGTAGATTGAGGTTGCGAGAAAGAACACTCAAAGTTATCTTATAAGGGAGGCAAGAACCGAGGAATCACCCCTAAACCCCTCGTGCATCCCACCTTGGCTCGGCCAAAGCGGTTTCGGGCCTAAGGGCCGAGGTATCACGTGTTTTGATATCAACAACTAAGATGGCAGTTTCCTAACTAAGCACTAAAGGAGCCAACAACGAAGGACTCTAGAATAAGGTCATCTCAGCCTTAGTGAAAAACCTCTTTAGACTAAAATCTTTGTCATGACGTCAGCATAAAGAGAAAAGATTGGTAAGAAGAGAGTAACTGAAAAGGAAAACGAAGGAAAGGTTCAACAAAAATTACTTAAAATATCGCCAAGGGATCCTCCGTCGAGGAAGCCTTTAAAAGACCCAGCAATTTATTGGCCGCGGAAGGCCCTTTATTTACTCAACCACTTCGTTCTTTAACAGAAAATGCATGTTCGGGACAAGAAATAAATTTATGAGTACGGTCCCAATAAAGGGGAAAACGTGGGGAAAAGTCAAAATTTAAAAGTAATTTGATGTAGGAACATCCATTACTAGAAGAGTGACTAAAAGTTTTGTTAAGTCAAAATGACTTAGCATATTAATTTTGATAATTACAACTTAGACGAAAACATCTACAGATGCGGAGGGAACAATGATCAGACGAATCATTACTCGCATAAGACGAAAGATGCACTCTCAAAACATTAGAAGTTCCAGACGCAAAGTTCAAGTCGTCATATCCCAAGTCCCAAGTATTTGCTATCAGAAGAAGAACTTTAAAGATCAGACGGAGAGCGCGTCTCAACTTCAAGTCATGTGCTCAAGAGTGAAGATTTGAAGACTAAGGTTGAAGACGAAGGATGGAGACAGACGAATGAATTCAACACTCAACACATTATAATTATTCATTCGTTTACTCCTTTTAAAGTTCAAGACTATGAGTAACTGTAAAGAATAAAACACAAGAAGGGGGGTTGAATTGTGTTTTTAATAAAAAATTTCTTTATCGTCTGTTGTTTTCTAATAGCTTCTAACCTAGCTACAGGAGCAAAGGTTTCAGTGAAATCAATACCTTCCTGTTGGTTATAACCTTGGGCTACTAACCTTGCTTTGTTTCTTACCACTTTTTCAGCTTTATCAAGTTTATTTCTGAACACCCATCTTGTTCCAATGATGCTTTTGTTCCTTGGTCTCTCTACTAAAGTCCAGACGTCATTTCTGGTAAACTGGTTTAGCTCTTCTTCCATAGCTAAAATCCAAATCATTCTCTTGTAGAGCTTCCTCAATACTCTTGGGCTCTATGTTTGACACAAAAGCGTACCCAGACGATTCTCTAACTTTTGATCTTGTTTGAACTCCTTGAAGTCTATCGCCAATGATAAGATCTTCTGTATGGTTTGAGGCAAACCTCCACGTTCTGATAGGAGCTTGAACATCATGTTGATAAATATCAGATGAAGAGAGTTCGTCTGTTCTTCTTTCGTCTGTTCTTGCGTCTGTACCAGGTTGACCATTTGAGCTCGAGTTTTGACCAAGAGGGTAGATCTGCAAATTATCAAACAAATTTTCTAGGTCTGATATTTCTTTATCAGCCTTTGAGTTATCTTAAAATTTTATATGAATAGATTCCTCTACAACTTGCGTCTTAGAGTTAAATACACTATAGGCCTTAGATGTGTTGGAGTATCCAAGTAAAAAACCTTTTATTACCTTTGAGTCAAACTTTCCAAGTTGATCTCTGGTGTTAAGGATAAAACACTCACATCCAAAAGGATGAAAGTAGGATATGTTGGGTCTTCTTCCTCTCCATAGTTCATAAGGGGTCTTGTTCAATATAGGTCTTATTAATATTCTGTTTTGAATATAACAAGAGGTATTTATTGCTTCTGCCCAATAATATTTTGGAAGAGAGCTTTAATGTAACATTGTTCTAGCCATTTCTTGTAAAGAACGATTTTTTCCTTTCCACAACTTCATTTTGTTGGGGAGTTCTTGGAGATGAAAAATTGTGAAAGATACTATTTTCAAAACAAAAGGCTTTGAACTCAGAGTTTTCAAACTTTGTTCCATGATCGCTTCTGTTAGATCAAGATGATTAACATCTCTAAAGTTTTGATTATTACAAGACAGACGGAACATCAAGTCAGACGCAACGAGCACAGACGGAAGATGACCCCTCAAAGTTGAAGTCATTCGTCTGTCTCAAGTTAAGTCATCAGACGATAGGCTAAGACGAAAACTCTTATGACTGAAGAAGTTCATCGTCTGCCAAAGAAGTGAAGCAAAGTACGAGTCACTCGCGCCAAGATTTCAAATCTTAAGAAGTACTCTTTAGAAGCATCCAAGATCAGTATTGGGATTCACGCCTACATATGCAACTCGAAAAGGTCTTCACCTTTTTCTATCAAATCTCTGTACAAGTCAGAAAAAGTACTGCGCACGCTATCTATATCCGCTGCACACGCCATCAATCAATCAAGTACTCTCTGACACCTTTTTGGACTTCGCTTGGAAAATGCTCAACGACTTTCTTCTGTGTCTAACGGATATCTGAAGATTTTTGCCTATTTAAAGACTTCGCTTCTTCAAAGTTCAGTCGGCAAACAGGCTTCAATATTCTAACTTATTTTGAATTCGCCCTCTGTTACTTTTGCTCTTCACTTGTAAAACCCTCTCTGCGAAGAGGAAACTCTCTTTTTATTGAACTCTTTTAAATCCACTTGTGTGGTGTTTTAGCTTGAGGAGGCTGGTTATTCAAAGAATACCCTTGTTGTTTAGCCTGCGAAGACTGTGTTCAAAGAATATCGCGTTATATCCAGAAGTGGCTGGGGGCAAATAATACTTGTAACCCTTTCACGGTTTGTAGTGAAAACTCAGTTGTTACTGGGTAACTGGACATAGTCTTGCATAGACGAACAAATATAAAAATACTTGTGTATTTGTGTTATTAAGTATTTATCTAACGGGGATAATAAAACCATAACGTCTGGTTATTAAAATCAACCTTTGAAGATTAAGATTGTTTCGTCTGAACATATTTAAACACACAGACGAAAGAAACATTTTTTTAAGCAACACAATTTAACCCCCCCTTCTTGTGTTCTATCTTTTACAATTTGGTATCAGAGCTCAGCCTCTAAGGGTTGAGCGCTTTACAACTGCTAGAGGAAAAGATCCTAAATGGAGTTTAAAGAACCTTCGTTTTTGTCTGGAAGGTCATCCATGAACAAGCCGTCAGCGTTCTCTGGTGATGACTATCTCCACTGGGCTGATCGGATGGAGATGTACATCAAATCCACCCAGTACAGACTATGGAACATCATAACTCAAAGAGACATCCCTATTGTCAAACCCGAGGTTGAATGGGAAAATAAAGAATACTCGTTTATGGAACTCAACAACAAAGCTAGATATGCCATCATGTGTGCATTATCAAGGACAGAATACAACAGATTTTGTGCCTACAAAACCGCTAAAGAGCTTTGGGATGCCCTCAAGATTTCATATGAAGGAACTGAGGATATGCGTATGAAGAAAGTCGCCACTCTTCAAAGAGAATATGAGATGTTCTCAATGAAGAAAAGAGAATCATTGACATGATATTTGGAAGATTCCAAACAATATTAAATGGACTCACTGCGCTGGACATTACTTTCACCTAGGCCTAGAACAACATGAAGATATTGGATAGTCTTCCTCTTCCGTGGGAAGCTGTGTCCATTGCCACAGGAAGACCAAGTGAACTTGATGGTGAAGAAGTTTAGAAAATTCATGAAGAACAATTCTAAGAAGAAATTTGGTCAACCAAGAAAGGGAGTCAAAAAGCAAGACAACACTTCAGTCAAAGTAACATGCTAAGAATGTGGAAAGATTGGGCACTATAGATCAGATTGTCCAAGCCTAAAAAGAAGCAACAACACTGAAGTAAGAAAATCTGAAAGTGAAAGAAATGTCATAAAAGAAAAGAAGAAAAAGAAAGCCTACATAGCTTGGGATGAAGGCTACACATCCTCAACATCTGAGAGTGAGAATAAGGAAGCAAATCTGTGCTTAATGGTCAAATCATCCAGTGAGGTAAGTGATACAAACTCTACCATGGATGAATATGATGAACTACATTCTACTTTTTGTGAGCTTTACAATCAAGCTGAAACATTTGAAAAAGAAAACATAGTTTTGAAAAAGCAAATATCCTTGTTAAAACAGAAAGTATGTGATTTAGAGAATGATATTTCAAAACTAAGAAAAGAACTCAACACCTCTACAAACTGTGTTCACATAAGAAGGCATGATAACATGAAATCTGGAAACTCTAAACATGCTAATTTCACTTGCACCTACTACATGAAATCTGGACATAAATCCTTTAATTGCATGATTAGAAAGAAAGGTATTTCCAGTGGTAAATATAGATGGGCTAAGAAAGAAAACCGTAGCACTAACTTGCATGGACCCAAGAGAAGTTAGGTACCAATCGCAAAATAAGTTCTTTTTCTCTTGCAGGAAAGCCTAAACAGCAGAAACTCAATATGGTACTTAGACAATGGCTGTTCAAGGCATATGACAGGTGATAGAAGGAATCTTAGCACCTTCACACCAAAAGAAACTGGATCAGTTGTATATGGAGACAACAACAAAGGAAAAATACTAGGCTACGGTACAGTTGGATACAAAGCTAATACAGTGATAGAAGATGTATTGCTGGTCGATGGATTGAAGTTCAACTTACTGAGTATTAGTCAACTATGTGACAAGAACTACAGAATTGCATTTGATGATGAACATTGTCTTATCAGCAACAAAGACTCAGATGAACTTCTCATGGTTGGCAAAAGATCAAACAACATCTACATATTGGAAGTAGATCACTCATCTCCTTACTCTACATGCTTAACTTCTAATGATAATCTGTCTTGGCTATGGCATAGGAGAATAGCACATATTGACATATTGCATTTAAATAAACTTGTATCTAAAGAGCTAGTTTTTTGACTTCCTAAACTGAAGTTTTCCAAAGAAGGACTATGTGAGGCTTGTCAAAAGTCCAAGCAGGCAAAAACATCTTTCAAAAATATTAAACATGTTTCTACAACTCAGCCGCTTGAACTCTTGCATTTAGACTTATTTGGTCCATCTAGGATAGCTAGTTTCGGAGGTAATCTGTATGGGCTAGTCATTGTAGATGACTACTCAAGATTTACTTGGGTTTTGTTTATCAAGAAAAAGGATCAGGCCTTTGGAGTTTTCAAGGTACTTGCCAAGAAAATTCAAAACAAAAAGGATTTGAAAATTAAAGCTTTAAGAAGTGACAATGGTACTGAATTTAAAAATAGCTATTTTGAATGCTTTTGTGAAAAACATGGGATATCACGCTGCTTTTCAGCTCCCAGAACTCCCCAAGAAATGGAGTAGTGGAGTGGAAAAACAGGTCACTTATAGAACTAGGGAGAACCATGCTGAATAAGCACAGGATGCCTAAACACTTTTGGGTTGATGCTGTGAAAGCTGCATGTTATGTTCTTAATAGAGTCTCTATAAGACCCATTTTGTTGAAAACTCCTTATGAGCTTTTCTATGGCAGAAAACCAAACATTTCTTACTTTAAAGTTTTTGGATGCAAATGCTATGTTTTAAACAATGGCAAGGACCCTATTGGAAAATTTGATACAAAGGCTGATGAAGCCATTTTCCTTGGTTATTCAAATACAAGTAAAGCATATATGATCTTTAACAAAAGAACAATGTGCATTGAAGAATCTGTCCATATTAAATTTGATGAAACTAACACTTTCCAAAAGGAAAGCTTGCTACGTAATGATGATGAAACAGGTGAAGAAAGCATAGAAGTTGATCATATGCATCAGCAAACTCAAACAACCCCAGTGTCTGATCAAGCAAAAGAATGGAGGACACCTAGGAACCTATCACTTGACAATGTCATTGGTGACATTCACAAGGGGGTAACTACCAGATCCTCACAGAATCTATTTTACTATAATACTGCTTTTGTATCACAGGTTGAACCCTCCAGCATAGAAGAAGCCTTGAGCAATGAATTTTGGATCATGGCTATGCAAGAAGAACTTAACCAGTTCAGAAGAAATGGAGTTTGGGAACTTGTTCCAGAAAAAGGCAACATGAATATAATTGGCACAAAATGGGTATTCAAGAATAAACTGAGTGAAGATGAAGTTGTGGTCAGAAACAAAGCAAGGCTTGTGGCAAAAGGTTACAATCAATAGGAAGGAATTGACTTTGAGTAAACCTTTGCCCCTGCTGCAAGACTTGAAGCAGTAAGACTACTCCTAGCTTATGCATGCATCAACAACTTCAAGTTATTCCAAATGGATGTAAAGAGTGCATTCCTAAATGGGTACATAAATGAAGAAGTCTATGTAGCATAACCACCAGGTTTCACAGACGCTACTTGGCCTACACATGTTTACAAACTTCATAAAGTCTTATATGGGTTGAAGCAAGCCCCTAGGCAATGGTATGATAGATTGAGTAAGTTTCTCATATCAAAAGGATTCCACAGAGGTAAAGTAGACAAGACTTTGTTTATTAAGAACAAATCTAACTACATTCTATTGGTTCAAATTTATGTTGATGACATTATCTTTGGATCATCTAACCAACAACTTTGTGAAGAGATTGTGAGCAATATGCAGGAAGAATTTGACATGTCCATGATAGGAGAACTAAGTTTCTTTCTAGGACTCCAGATCAAACAAATGGATGGTGGCACGTTCATTCACCAGGCTAAGTACACTAAAGAACTACTCAGGAAATATGATATGATTAACTGTAAAGTGTCAAATATTCCTATTTCTACTAACACTTATCTTGAGATTGATGAAGCAAGTCATGAAGTTGATACTACCTTATACAGAGGAGTTATAGGATCTTTACTATATCTTACAGCCAATAGACCTGATATTATGTACGCTGTATGTTTATGTGCTAGATTTCAATCTACACCTAAGCAATCTCATTGGCTAACAGTAAAGAAGATTCTTAAATACCTAAAAGGAACTATAAGTTGTGGGTTGTGGTATCCAAAAGGAACCTGACCATTACTTGTTGGTTTCAGTGACTCTGATTTTGCAGGTAGCAAAACAGATAGGAAAAGCACTAGTGGCACATGTCACATTTTTGGAGAATGCTTAATATCTTGGCATAGCAGGAAACAAGCTTGTGTAGCACTGTCAATTGCAGAAGCTGAATATGTAGCTGCGGGAAGCTGTTGTACTCAAGCAATTTGGTTGAAGCACCAACTAGAAGATTTCGGGCTAAAGATAGATCACATTCCCTTGAAATGCGACAACACAAGCGCTATAAGTATCACAAGAAATCCTGTACTACACTCAAGAACAAAACACATTGAAGTCAGACATCATTTCATCAGAGATCACGTCGAAAAAGGAGATTGTGACATCGAATTCATAGATACAGAAAATTAGTTAGCAGATATTTTTACCAAGGCATTACCAAAAGAAAGGTTTTACAAACTTAGATCAAACCTCGACATTTTGAGTGAGGAACATCTAAACTAAACCCTTCTACTTGATTACACTCATCCATAAAATTGTTTTTGTGAAAATTTTTCAAAGAAAACCTTTTTCTGATAGAAATAATCGATTACCAAAGAAAGATAATCGATTACCAAAGAAAGATAATCGATTACTTCGAATCAATTTCATTCTGAGAATGATTTGGCACTGTAGTAATCGATTACCACGATCCCGTAATCGATTACCACAGAAACCAGTTTTTAAAGTTTTTGAAAATTGCTCTGGAGTAATCGATTACCAGAATGAAGTAATCGAATACCACGACTGTTTTTCTTGATTTTCTTCTTCTATCTATATAAGGAACTGAGATAATCAATTTCCAACTGCTGGTAATCTATTACCTCGTTCTTGGACTAATTTCTTGGGCTTTTTCTCTTTTATAAGAAGTGCAGGTGAAACCCTACAATTCACTATTCATCTTCTTCCTCCAAAACCCTAAGAAATCACTCCCTCTCTCTCTCAGCAACTATGGAAAAACAAGGAAAGGGAAAAAGAATCAAGATAAGAGCCAATAGATACTCTTAAGAAGAGATAAAAGGCAAGAAGAAGGTAGGAGAATCCTCCAAAAGGAAGAAATATACTTCACCGGCTCAACCAGAAAGAGCTCAACCTCCTCCACCTGAATCTGCGGTCAACCGTTGGTTCACTACCAAAGGACAAGAAACAAGATTCAATCTGGATTTCGCAAATAAAGGTCTTGTTCCGCCAAAGATTCTAGACCTACAATGGCTAGATAGTCAGAGTTTTACTTTCCAAACCTACCTGAGGCAACAACATTTGGAGAGATTTGTGGGAATGAAAGGCTTTATCTACCCGGATTTGGTTCGAGTCTTCTATTCAAATCTCAAACCAAACATGGAACGAATGACTGTAAGTTCTGAAATTAAGGGTATTAAAATAACCTTAACCCCTGCACATTTTCTTCAAATTGCTGGTATCAGGAAAGAAGGAATCGTGGCACATGTAGACAAACTCCGAGAGAAAGGATTTGATCTGCAAAAGGACACCTTCTACATGAGCATGCTGAGGAACCCACAGAATTGGGAAGACAAAAGGAATTCAAGGAGATCACAAGGCAAAAAGGTGACATACAACATTGAAGGCCTAACTGCTGATGATAGGCTACTACACTACACCATTTGCTGGATCTTAGCCGCTAGAGGAGCAAATCATGCACAAATTAGTGAAGATGACATGATACTCATGGCAGCACTGAAGAATGGAATTCAAGTGGATTTGACTCACATCATAATGGAAAACATGCTGAAGACTAGAAGACTTTTAGATAATAAATGTCCGTATTCTCTGTGTATTTCTAGACTAATTGAAATTTTTTAGATTGATACGACTGATGAATCCAGAGAATTAGTCAAAGATGTCCACATGATCAGTGACTGAACCTTGAAGATGATGAGGCTGATCAAAACTGATGTAAGATGGATCACCAGAGAAGAACAACAAGCAAATCCACAAGAAGATCCAGAAGGAGCTCAAAATGAAGATGAAGATGAAGACAACCTTGCATCTGGAGAGTACATTCCAAAATCACGATTTGAATCCATCATGATTGACAAATTGGATGAATTAGAAGAAACTGTCAACAAAAGGAAAGATGATCTAGGAAAGCGTCAAGACTTGCACTTCCTGGAGATGAAGGATCTGATGGAGACAATCATGGAAAGACTCAACCAAGATGACTCAGATTAGTAACTTCAACTCTACCTCTCATAATCTTATATGTTTTCTTTCATGTTTTCATTTGATGTTATTTGAATTATCTTTGAACTGTTTGAATCTGTAATTTTTTAAGTATTTTACTTAGGGGGAGCAGATCATTAAAATTTGAACAATTATGGATTACTGTAATGGCACTAGATTTAATTTCTTTGCAATTGATTACTTAGATGCCATAATATTTCTATAAATTGAAAAGTGATATGGATTGTATATTATCTATAAGCTGTATGAAAAAAAAAAGAGATACTAACATTGCAGGACACATCAAAGTCGTTAGATTCTCGACTACACTATGATTTTGTTGGACTTGAAGCTGAAGAAGTCTTTCCTAGTTTTAGTTTTGATATACTTGTAATTTTGATCTTTATGATAGACTGTATATAGGAGTTTAAATGTATTGATTGTTATAGTTTAGGCTTTGAGTGTGGTTTTTATTCAATCTATTCACAGAGAATTTGTTTTAACTCTTGTAAGATGAGCTAGAGTAGTTGTGAACCCCATTTTGTTTTGAAAAGAACTCAAAAAACTTTGGTTTTAAAGTTTTAAGCTGAAGTAATCAATTACCCTGAAGCTGTAATCAATTACCAACAGACTTAGAAAACAGGGGAACTCAACTAGCTCTGGAGTAATCGATTACCACTTCATAGTAATCGATTACTTCGTGCTTGAAATGCAAGGGAAGATAAAATCTCTCTGGATTAATTGATTACCAACATCTGTAATCGATTACCACACCAGAATTCATCTCAAAATGGTTTTGAAACTGCTTTAAATAGACCTTCTTCATTTTGTTTTCAAGAGAGAGATCTTTTAATGTTTTAGAAAGGAAAAAAGAAGAGAAAAACACTGATTTACAAGTTCTAGAAACTCTCTTCAAAGATTTCAAAAAGAATTTCTCAAAGAGATGAATATTGTGTGAAGGAAGGATTGGATACATTTGGTTATCATTGTGATCAGAGCATACACACAGGTGTAATCTTTACTGATCTTTATCTTTTGTTTGATAGTTTTGTTTTGGGTTGAAAACTCTTTAGAGAAGGTGTTCTCTAGAAGAAGAGTTAAAGGTTTTGAGAGAGGGACTCTCAAAGGAGATTCTTGAAGGATTCAAGAATTGGAGAGATATGTTCTTAGGTGAAGAACATAGAGAGTTTTGAGTATTTGATTTGTTTTGTGTTTGTGCAGAAGTGATTGTATTGAACACAAGATTATAGTGGAATACCAATTGCAACAGATTGTTGGGTTGGGACTGGATGTAGGCCGAAAGCCGAACCAGTATAAATCTCTGTCTACTCTCTTCTCTATACCTTGACTTTACTTTCCATTGATTTCTTGCATTATATTTTCCTGTATCTTTCCGCTGTTATATCTCTGGTACATTGCTTATAATATAGATAAAATTGAATCGGGAAAAAGCGAGAAAAAGATTGGTAGTATTAGGGAACTTGAATCTATTCACCCCCCCTCTAGATTCATATAGGGACCAACAATTGGTATCAAGAGCTTTAACTAGTAAATCAATCTAGTAATCCTTGTTAGTTCCCTGGAATGGCTAGTAATCTTTTACCCTTCGCTGAAGGAGCTTCGATAAATAGACCTCCATTGTTCTGCGGTGATAATTATCCATTTTGGAAAGTTCGCATGAAGATCTTTATGGAATCTATTCACAGAAGTATCTGGCAGGCTGTGGTAAATGACTACAAAGTTCCAATAAAAATAGAAAATGGAAAAGAAATAGAGAAACCTTTTGAGGAATGGGACATGGATGAGATTAGAAGGGCTGAAAATGACGCTAAGGCCTTGAATATCATACACTCTGCTTTGAATTCTGATGAGTTTTTCAGGATATCAGCTTGCACAACAGCAAAAGAAGCATGGGAGCTTATCATGGTAACCCATGAAGGTACTACTAAGGTAAGGAGAGCTAGGAAGAACACGCTCATTCAGGAGTATGAGACATTCAGAATGTTCCAAGGAGAGTCAATCATGGAAATGCAAAAGAGATTCACACATATCATCAACCATCTCAAAGGACTTGGCAAGAACTTCATTGAAGAAGAGGTGAATGTCAAGATTCTGAAATCATTGAACAGAAAGTGGCAACCTACAGTGACAGCCATAACTGAATCAAAGAACCTTGCTGCTTTGACAAGTGCTGAACTGTTTGGAAAACTTAGAGAATATGAAATGGATATGACTCGAATGGCGGATGAGAAGCAGAAAGACAAAAGAGCCAAAGGAATTGCTCTCAAGATAGATCATTCTGAAACTGAATCTGAATCCTCTGAAGACAAAAATGATTCACAAGAAGACCAAGTGAACTTAATGGTGAAGAAGTTCAGAAAGTTTATGAAGAACAACACTAAGAAGAAATTTGGTCAACCCAGAAAATGAGTCAAGAAGCAGGATAACACTTCAGTCAAAGTAACTTGCTATGAATGTGGAAAGATTGGGCACTACAGGTCAGATTGTCCACCCTTGAAGAGAAGCAACAACACTGAAGTGAGAAAAGCTGAGAATGAAAGAAATGCCAGAAAAGAAAAGAAGAAAAAGAAGGCATACATAGCTTGGGATGAAGGCTACACATCCTCAACATCTGAAAGTGAAGATGAGGAGGCAAATCTGTGCTTGATGACCAAAACATCCAATGAGGTATGTGATATGAACTCAATTATGGATGATTATGATGAATTGCATTCTGTCTTTTGTGAGCTTTATAATCAAGCTGAAACTTTTGAAAAAGAAAACATAACTCTGAAAAAGGAAATATCCATGCTAAAACAGAAAATATGTGAACTAGAAAATGATATTTCAAAGTTAAAAGAACTCAACATCTCTGCAAACTATGTTCATATGAAACCTGGAAATACTAAGCATGCTAAATACACTTGCACATATTGCATGAAACCTGGACATAAATCATATAACTGCATGATTAGGAAGAAAGGGATTTCCAGTGGCAAATATAAATGGATTAAGAAAGTAACCAGTAGCACTAACATGTATGGACCCAAGAGAAACTGGGTACCACCCACAAAATAAGTTCTTTTTCTCTTGCAGGAAAGCCTGAACAGCAGAAGCTCAATTTGGTACTTAGACAGTGGCTGCTCAAGGCATATGACGGGTGATAGAAGGAACCTGAGCACCTTCACACCAAGAGAATCAGGATCTGTTGTATACGGAGACAACAACAAAGGAAAAATCCTAGGCTACGGTACTGTTGGATATAAGGCAAACACAATGATAGAAGATGTATTGCTGGTCGATGGATTGAGGTTCAATCTGCTGAGCATAAGCCAACTATGTGACAAGAACTACAGAATTGCTTTTGATGATGAACATTGTCTCATCGGCAACAAAGACTCAGATGAACTTCTAATGATTGGCAAGAGATCTAACAACATTTACATACTGGAAGTAGATCATTCTTCTCCTTACTCTACATGTTTAACTTCTAATGATAATCTGTCTTGGCTATGGCATAGGAGAATAGCACACATTGACACATTGCATTTGAATAAGCTTGTTTCTAAATAGTTAGTTTTTGGTCTCCCCAAGATTAGATTTTCCAAAGAAGGACTATGTGAGGCTTGTCAAAAGTCCAAGCAGGCAAAAACATCTTTCAAAAATGTAAAACATGTTTCTACAATTCAGCCGCTTGAACTCTTGCATCTAGACTTATTTGGTCCATCTAGGATAGCTAGTATTGGTGGAAATCTGTATGGACTAGTCATAGTAGATGACTATTCAAGATTTACTTGGGTTTTGTTTATCAAGAAAAAGTATCAAGCCTTTGGAGTTTTCAAGGTACTTGCCAAAAAGTTTCAAAAATAAAAGGATTTGAAAATCAAAGCTTTAAGAAGTGATAATGGAACTGAATTTAAGAATTGCTTTTTTGAAAGGTTTTGTGAAAAACATGGGATATCACACTGCTTTTCAGCTCCTAGAACTCCACAGCAAAATGGAGTGGTGGAGAGGAAAAACAGGTCCCTTATAGAACTTGGGAGAACCATGCTGAATGAGCATATGATGCCTAAACATTTTGGGCATATGCTGTGAACACTGCATGTTATGTTCTCAATAGAGTCTCTATAAGACCCATTTTGAAGAAAACCCCTTATGAGCTTTTCTATGGAAGAAAACCAAACATTTCTTACTTCAAAATTTTTGGATGCAGATGTTTTGTTTTAAATAATGGCAAAGACCCTATTGGAAAATTTGATGCAAAGGCTGATGAAGCCATTTTCCTTGGTTATTCAAACACCAGTAAAGCATATAGGATCTTTAATAAAAGAACAATGTGCATTGAAGAATCTGTCCATATTAGATTTGATGAAACTAACACTTTCCAGAAGGAAAGATTGTTGCATGATGATGAAACAGGTGAAGAAAACATAGACATCGATAACAAGCATCAACAAACTCAACCTGACCCTGTACCAGAACAAGCAAAAGAGTGGAGGACACCTAGGAACCTATCACTTGACAATGTCATTGGTGACATCCACAACGGGGTAACTACTAGATCCTCAAAGAATCTGTTTTGCTATAATACTGCTTTTGTATCTCAGGTAGAACCATCCTCCATAGAAGAAGCCTTGAACAATGAATTTTGGATCATGGCTATGCAAGAAGAACTCAACCAGTTCGAAAGGAATGGAGTTTGGGAACTTGTTCCAGACAAGGGCAATATGAACATCATAGGTACAAAATGGGTTTACAAGAACAAACTGAGTGAAGAAGGAGTTGTGGTAAAAAACAAAGCAAGACTTGTGGCAAAAGGATACAATCAACAAGAAGGGATTGACTTTGAAGAAACCTTTGCTCCTGTCGCAAGACTTGAAGCTGTTAGACTACTCCTGGCATATGCTTGCATCAACAATTTCAAGTTATACCAGATGGATGTAAAAAGTGCATTCTTGAATGGTTATATCAATGAAGAAGTCTATGTAGCTCAACCACCTGGTTTCATAGATACTACTTGGCCTACACATGTCTACAAATTTCATAAAGCCTTGTATGGGTTGAAGCAGGCCACTAGGCAATGGTACGACAAACTGAGTAAGTTTCTCATATCTAAAGAATTCTACAGAGGTAAAGTAGATAAGACTTTGTTTATTAAGGACAAGTCTGACTACATTCTATTGGTTCAAATTTATGTTGATGACATTATCTTTGGATCTTCTAACCAACAACTTTGTGAAGAGTTTGTGAAAGACATGTAGGAAGAATTTGATATGTTTATGATTGGAGAACTGAGTTTCTTCTTAGGACTTCAAATCAAACAAATGGAAGGTGACACTTTCATACATCAGGCTATGTGATAAGTGCTAGATTATACATGTTTTTCTAGGTGTTTTAAGCTCATTCCCATCTATTTTCACTAGGTTTAGCTATAGTTTAGTCAAGAAAACAGTAAAAATATCATAATTGCTTAGTGTTAGTTCTTGAGTTAGTGTTTTGTTAGTTTTGTAAGTTTTCTTGAGTTTTTAAGTCATTTTATCCTCTTTCTTGTTAATTGTAGGTTGATTGAAGAGGAGATAGAAGTTTGGAATGAAAGCCATGGACCTAAGAGAAAGACTTGGGGTGCAAGCCATCAAGAAGAAGAAGATGAAGCTCAAGTCAAGGAAACACCTACATTTGAGCCTAACTTTCACCCAATTTTCACTCCGAATTGGCTCTTCGTGTCTTCATGAGATTTGTAGCTCTATCAAACCTCTTTCATTTGCAAAAAACCAGAGCTCAAAACGATATCTGTGGAGGAAGTTATGCCCATTTTAGTGAAAGTACTCAAGCAGTTGCGAAATCACTATTCACATTTGTCAAAACGCGCAGGGCGCGTCGTGGTGGCGCATTTCACTGTCCCTTGCGGCCAAAACGCGCCAAGGCGCGTCGGGTGGCGCATTTTACTGTCCCTTGCGGCGAAACGCGCCAGGGCGCGTTTCTACTTATGGGTGGCGCGTTTTCTTACCGCTATATATGGTTTGTTGGGGCGCGAAAATAAGGGGAATAACTGCATAACTCAATTTCTTCCTCTGCACACTTGTGCTCTGCGATTCTCTCTTCTCCATTTTTTGTTTTTCTTCCTCCTCCATCAAACCTAGGAGATTTCTTGAAGATTTGGAGCTTGTGGAAGCAAGATCTAAGGCTTCATGGAGCGCCTCATGTGTTTGATTTCTATTTTCCTTCTTTCTTTTCTCATTTCCATGTTAGGTTAGATTTCTAGGTTAAGATTGGGGATTTTGATTCCAGAACTCTTGTAATGACTTTCTCATGTTAATTCAAGTATAATTTCACCGAATTGATTGATCTCTTCCTTGCTTAATGCTTATTCTTGAGATTTAATTCATGAAATTCAAATAGAGATAGGAATATTAATGTTTGATTGAATTGAACTATTTTTTAAGGATTTGTATCTCGTGTCAGCTATGCCTTCGGAAGATTGATAGTTGAATTAGGAGAGGAAGTGCATCACTATAGTAATGCATGAGTCTAGGGATAGAACTTGCATGCTATGAGATGTTGTAACGAATTTATCTGTTTAGCTTCTTGAATGAATTTCTGTTTTCACCTAAGGGATTAGGGATTATAGAAGTCATTCAAAGGGACTAAAGACCTAGGAATAGGATTAGTCTACGGTATCACAAATTCTAGTCTCCAATTGAGTGATATTTGCTGAATTGACATAAGAAGTAGTTACTTGAGAGAAGAATCAATTGAACCAATTCCCTAACTGTTTTTATCATCTTTGAAACTTAAACATTTACTTGCTTTCTTTACTTTACAGTATTGCTTTATTTTACACAATAGCTTAGTTTTATACAAATGCTTAATTCATTGATTCGTCCTAATAGCAAAGCATGTTGAGTAATTGGTAATTCACAACTAGTCTCTGTGGTTCGACAACCTTTTCTCACTATTTCTAAACTTGTGACGACCGGTACACTTGCCGAAAGATTGACACACACGTATATTTTAAAAGTCAACACTATGTACACTAAAGAACTACTTAAGAAATATGATATGACAAATTGCAAAATGTCTAACACACCTATTTCTACTAACACTTACCTTGAGACTGATGAAGCAGGTGATGAAGTTGATACTACCCTATACAGAGGTGTTATAGGATCTTTAATTTATCTTACAGCCAGTAGACCTGATATCATGTTTTCTGTATGTTTATGTGCTAGATTTCAATCTGCACCTAAGCAATCTCATTGGCTAACAGTGAAGAAGATTCTTAAATACCTAAAAGGAACAATAAGTTGTGGACTATGGTATCCGAAAGGAACCTCACCACTACTTGTTGGTTTCGGTGACTCTGATTTTGTAGGTAGCAAAACGGATAGGAAAAGCACTAGTGGCACATGTCACATCTTTGGAGAATGCTTGATATCTTGGAATAGCAGAAAGCAAGCTTGTGTAGCACTATCAACTGCAGAAGCAGAATATGTAGCTGCAGGAAGTTGTTGTGCTCAAGCAATTTGGTTGAAACACCAACTTGAGGACTTTGGGCTAAGGATAGATCACATTCCCTTGAAATGCGACAACACAAGCGCCATAAGTATCACAAGAAATCTTGTACAACACTCAAGGACAAAACACATTGAAGTCAGACATCACTTTATCAGAGATCACATCGAGAAAGGAGATTGTAACATCGAATTCATAGACACGGAGAATCAATTAGCGGGTATATTCACAAAAGCATTACCAAAGAAAAGGTTTTACAAAATTAGATCAAACCTCAGCATATTGAGTGAGGAACATCTAAACTAAACCTTCTTACTTGATTACACTTATCCATAACTCTGTTTTTGTGAAAATTTTTCAAGAAAAACCTTCTTCTGATAGAAATAATCGATTACCAAGGGAGGATAATCGATTACTTCGTGTGAAATTCACTCTGAGAAGGATTTTGGGACTAAGATAATCAATTACCACGACCTGTAATTGATTACCAAAGCACCAGTTTTCAATATTATTTTGTGAAACACCCCTCGAGTAATCGATTACCACGAGCAGTAATCGATCACCACAAAACATGCTTTTTATGTTTTAAGAGGAATCCACTGGAGTAATCGATTACCATTTTACAGTAATCGATTACCACGACTGTTTTCTAGTTTTTCTTTCTTCCCTCTATATAAGGAACTGAGATAATCGATTTCCAACTGTTGGTAATCAATTACCTCGTTCTTGGGCTAATCTTTTGGGCTTTGTTCTCTCTTATAAGAAGTGCAGGAGTGACTCTTCATTCACCACTCAACCTCTTACTCCGAAAAACCCTTCATCTTCTTCCTCCAAACCCTAGGTTTTCATTCTCTCTCAAACAATGGAAGGACAAGGTAAAGGTAAGAGAATCAAAATGAGGGCAAGCCGCTACACTCAAGAAGAGATTACAGGAAAGAAAAAGGTGGGAGAATCCTCCAAGAGGAAGAAACCAACCACCTCGGAGCAGCAACGGGAAATTCCTCCTCCTCCACAACCACAAGTATCAGAAATCAACCGGTGGTTCACTTCAAAGGGACAAGAGACGCGGTTCAATCTGGACTTTGCGAACAAAGGTCTAGTTCCTCCAAAGATACTTGACCTTGGATGGCTTGACGCTCAGAGTTTCACATTCCAGACCTTCCTCAAGTAACAACATTTGGAAAGGTTTGTAGGGATGAAAGGATTCATCTATCCAGATTTGGTTCGAGTTTTCTACTCCAACCTCAAACCGAATATGGAGAGGATGACTGTGACCTCTGAAATCAAAGGTATCAAAATTTCCCTAACCCCTGCACACTTTATGGATATTGCTGGGATTCGAAAGGAAGGGATTATAGCATATACAGACAAACTCAGAGAGAAAGGGTTTGATTTGCAAAAAGATTCCTTCTTTATGAGCCTTCTGAGGAACCCTCAACACTGGGAAGAGGACAGAAATTCTAAAAGGGCTTTGGGCAAGAAAGTTACTTATAACATTGGTGGCCTCACAGCAGATGACCGGCTACTTCACTACACCGTTTGCTGGATCTTGGCTGCAAGAGGAGCAAACCATGCCCAGTTGATTGAGGATGACATGATCCTCATTGTTGCCTTGAAGAACAACATTCAAGTGGATTGGACTCACGTGATCATGGACAACATGCTGAAAACAAGGAGACTACTTGATAATAAGTGTCCTTACTCTCTTTTTATTTCTAGACTAATTGAAATTTTTCAAATAGACACTACTGATGAAGCAAGAGAATTAGTCAAGGATGTTCATGTCATCGGCGATGGAGCACTGAAAAAGATGAGACTCATCAAAACCGATGCTGGATGGATCACAAGAGAAGAGGCACAACAAGAGCATGACGAACCACAACAAGAGCATGAAGAAGCACAACAAGAGCAAGAGGAAGCACATCATGAAGATATGGATGAAGACAATCCTGGAGAGTACATTCCACGATCTCGCTTCGAATCCATTATGATAGATTGATTGGATGAATTAGAAGCAACCGTCAACAAGCGCATTGATGCTCTGGGAAAGCGATAGGATCTGCATTTCCTAGAAATGAAGGACTTGATGGAAACTATCATGGAACGACTCAATCAGGATGATGACGACTCAGATTAGTAACTTCATTTACTTCTCTCTTTTGATTTGATATACCAAATAGGGGGAGTATATGTAGTTAGTGATTTTAGTTGTTTAGTCTTTAGCTTTTTAGTATTTGATTTGCCCTGCTTTTACTCTGTTTTGAACTATTCTGTTTTGAAAAGTTTTAAATCTGTTTGTACCTAGGCACCTGACTTAGGGGGAGCAGGTTAACACATTTGAAACTATTATTGGATGACTGTAATAGATAGATTTAAATTTCTGCAAATGATTGTCTTTATATATCGCTGAATATTGATATTTTTGACATGAGTTGGATGATACACATAACTGTATGTGAATTGCTTAATAGAATTGAAAAAAAACGAGAAAAGAAAGAAAAAAAAAACACACTAACATTGCAGGACACATCAAAGCCATCATCTACATAAGGGATCAACTACACAAGATTTGGTACATCAAAACCAAAAAGGGGGAGATTGTTGGACTTGAAGTTGAAGAAGTCTTTCCTAGTTTTAGTTTTGATATACTTGTAATTTTGATCTTTATGATAGACTGTATATAGGAGTTTAAATGTATTGATTGTTATAGTTTAGGCTTTGAGTGTGGTTTTTATTCAATCTTTTCACAGAGAATTTGTTTTAACTCTTGTAAGATGAACTAGAGTAGTTGTGAACCCCATTTTGTTTTGAAAAGAACTCAAAAAACTTTGGTTTTAAAGTTTTAAGCTGAAGTAATCGATTACCCTGAAGCTGTAATCGATTACCAACAGACTTAGAAAATAGGGGAACTCAACTAGCTCTAGAGTAATCGATTACCACTCCATAGTAATCGATTACTTCTTGCTTGAAATGCAAGGGAAGATAAAATCTCTCTGGAGTAATCGATTACCAACATCTGTAATCAATTACCACACCAGAATTCATCTCAAAATGGTTTTGAAACTGCTTTAAATAGACCTTCTTCATTTTGTTTTCAAGAGAGAGATCTTTTAATGTTTTAGAAAGGAAAAAAGAAGAGAAAAACACTGGTTTACAAGTTCTGGAAACTCTCTTCAAAGATTTCAAAAAGAATTTCTCAAAGAGATGAATATTGTGTGAAGGAAGGATTGGGTACATTTGGTTATCATTGTGATCAGAATACACACAGGTGTAATCTTTACTGATCTTTATCTTTTGTTTGATAGTTTTGTTTTGGGTTGAAAACTCTTAAGAGAAGGTGTTCTCTAGAAGAAGAGTTAAAGGTTTTGAGAGAGGGACTCTCAAAGGAGATTCTTGAAGGATTCAAGAATTGGAGAGATATGTTCTTAGGTGAAGAACATAGAGAGTTTTGAGTATTTGATTTGTTTTGTGTTTATGCAGAAATGATTGTATTGAACACAAGATTATAGTGGAATACCAATTGCAACAGATTGTTGGGTTGGGACTGGATGTAGGCCGAAAGCCGAACCAGTATAAATCTCTGTCTACTCTCTTCTCTATACCTTGACTTTATTTTCCATTGATTTCTTGCATTATATTTTCCTGTATCTTTCCGCTGTTATATCTCTGGTACATTGCTTATAATATAGATAAAATTGAATCGGGAAAAAGCGAGAAAAAGATTGGTAGTATTAGGGAACTTGAATCTATTCACCCCCCCTCTAGATTCATATAGGGACCAACAGATTTGGTACATCAAAACCAAAAAGGGGGAGATTGTTGGACTTGAAGCTGAAGAACTCGTCTCTTGTTTTTAGTTTTGATCTACTTGTAATCTTGATTTTAATGATAGATTGTAAATAGGAGCTTAATTGTATTGATTGTTTTAGAATAGACTTTGAGTGTGATTTTTATTCAATCTCGCTTCACAGAGAAGTTGAATCTACTCTGAGAATCAAGCTAGAGCAGTTTGGGAACCCTATTTTGATTTGACAAGTTGAAAACTGTTGTTTAAAATGTTCTTAAGCTGAAGTAATCGATTACCATATATCAGTAATCGACTACCAACAGGTTAAGAAAACAGGGAAGCCTAAAACACTCTAGAGTAATCGATTACCACATCCTAGTAATCGATTACTTCGTGCTTGAGATAACAGAGAAGGCAAAATCTCTTTGGAGTAATCGATTACCACATTCTAGTAATCGATTACCACACCAGAATTCATCTCAAAAAGTTTTTGAACTGCTTTAAATTGAAACCTCTTTGATTTGATTTTCAACAAGAGAGATCTTTGAGTTTTTTCAAGAAGAAAGAAAGAGCGAAAAACTGTTTTTACAAAGAACACAAGTTCTAAGAATTCTCTTCAAGATTTTAAAAAGATTTTCTCTAGAGATGAAGAGTGTGTGAGGGATTGAATACATTGGTTATAATCTTGATCAGATCATACACAATAGGTGTAATCTTTACTGATCTTTATCTTGTTTTTGTATTTCGTTTTTGGTTCAAGACTCTTAAGAGAAAGTTGTTCTCTAGAAGAAGAGTTAAGGAATTTGAGAGAGGTGCTCTCAAAGGTGATTCTTGAAGGATTCAAGAATTAGAGAGATATGTTTTTAGGAGAAGAACATATGTTTTGGTTATTTTGATTTTGTTTGTGTTTGTGCAATGTGTTTGTATTAGACACAAGGAATCATTATAGTGGAAAAACCGATCGCAACAGTTGTTGGGTTGGGACTAGACGTAGGCCGAATGCCAAACTAGGATAAATCTCTGTCCAAGCTTTCTCTCTACCTTATCTCTTATCTTTCTCTGTATTTCTCGCTTTACAATTTCCTTCTATGTCCGCTGCTAAATCTCTGAATTGTTATTTGTAACTCAGATAAAATTGAATCGGGAAAGGAAGTGAGAAAAGATAAAATTGAACGTAGGGAACTAGAATCTATTCACTCCTCCCCCCCTCTAGATTCAACATAGGGACCAACAAGAGTGTCCAAGGTTAAAGAGAAGATGGAATCCTCGCAAAGACAAGGGAAAAAAGAGTCTGGTGACTTGGTAAGACCTTGATAGTGAAAGTTTAGAGGAATCCACTGAAAGAAGGAGTACAAGAAGCAAGAGAAAGAAACTTGAAGAGGAAGTGGAAAAGCTCCAAGTTTTGTACCCTAGTATAGGACTCAAACTTGTAATATCTTGTAAACTTGTGTGGACAAGATTAGGTCCTATTGTAATAGCCTAGGGTATGACAAAAAGGTCCAAAGCCCATGGGCTTCATAAAGCCTAAAGCATGCCATGCATTCCTAAGTCAAGGTCACACAAATTTTCAAAATCGGCTAAAACCATTTTTCGGCTACAAAAATTGTGTGAAACTTGAAACACTTGCTAATTAGGAAGGAAACCTTGATTAAGCATTGGATCCATGCCAACACTTAATCAAGGATCTCCACCCTTGATTAGGAAGTGATTAGGATTGATGACATGGCTAATCACATGGGTACCAAGGGGAGACAAACCCATGTGCACCCATGTGAAGGCCATGTGAAAGCCATGTGAAAGCTAACAACCAAGTAACTCACATGGTTACTTGGTGGTCAAGTAGGATTTCGGTTTGGCTTAAATCTTAACTAGGATTAGGCTAGTTTAATCATGGTTTAGATTACTTGTAGGCCAAGGAAGCATAGCCTATAAGTACCTTGGCCAAAACTCATGTAAGGATCTTTGACAAATTTTGAATGAAAGAAGCTTTGAGCTTTTAAGAGAAATGTTCTCTTGTTCCCTTAGGGAAAATCCTTGAATCTTATCAATGACATCTTGCTTCCATTGTGGCGGTTCCTCCTAGGCTTATTGGAGTATCTCCATGGTGCCACCCTTCCATCTCTTACCTATTCCGCTTTGCTTTGATTTCTTAAACACTAAACCCCTAAAAAGCTTCATGATTGAGGCACTTGTCTTGGTTCTTCTTGATGAGCATGGTTTGAAGACTAGATTTGGGCAACATTGAAGCTTCTTTGGATCACCCCCAAGGAGGCCTACATCAAGTAGTATCTAGAGCTTGTTGTCTTCACCAATTGGTTCATCACCACTGGTTAGTTTTGAGTCTCCATGAGTCTTTAGTTTTCTTTGAGTTTCTTCCATCTCTAGAGTCTTCCTTTCATTGAGTTGCTAGTTTTGATTCCTTTGAGTTGTCTTGTTCATAGTTTTGAGTAAGAGCATGTTTTTCTTCTTTTGGTTATAGCCTTAGGCCGTGACTCACCTTGGCATGTTCTTCCTTTGATTCTTGAATGCATGATTTACTAGCTTGCAATTTTGATTCCATGATTTTCTAATTTCTCTTCTTGCAAGTTATGATTCATGTATGCCATTAGGATTTTTGTTTAGTCTTGTATCTTTACTGTATTGTGAGGCATGCTTGCTGGATTGTACTGCACTTGAGGTTCAATTACATGTATCACATGATTTCTAAGTGTTAGGAACAATTACTAGTGTATGCTTGCATGATTTTGAGTTTTTAGTAATTTTTAGATTACCATTTGCTTTGAAATTTTAAGTAGACTTTGTAATTGCTATGTGTTGGTCCCTATATGAATCTAGAGGGGGGGTGAATAGATTCAAGTTCCCTTATTCAATTTTACTTTTTCTCACTTTTTCCCGATTCAATTTTATCTTGAATTATAAGAACGTATCAGAGATATAATCAGCGGAAAACAAGGGAAAATTGTAAAGCAAGAAAACAATGAATTAAAAGAGATAAGATAGAGAAGAGAGTTTAGACAGAGATTTATACTTGGTTCGGCTTTCGCCTACATCCAGTCCCAACCCTACAATCTGTTGCGATCGGTTTTCCACTATAATGATTCTGTGTTCAATACAATCACACTGCACAAACACAAAACAAATCAAATACTTAAAACTATATGTTCTTCACCTAAGAACATATCATGATCCTTGATCCCTTCAAGAATCAACCTTTGAGATAACCTCTCTCAAAAACTCATCAACTCTTCCAAGAGAATACCTTTCTCTTTAGAGTTCAAACCAAAAAGATTACAAAAGATAAAGATCAGATAAGATTACACCTGTTGTGTATGCACTGATCAATGAAATCATCCAAACAATTCAACCATTCACACAGCCTTCATCTCAAGAGAAATCTTTGAAACTTTGAAGAGAATTCTTGTAAAAACTAGTGTTTAGCTCTTCCTTTCTTTCTTTTTAAAATTTAAAAAGATCTCTCTCTTTAAAACAATTCAAAGAGGTTTCAATTTAAAGCAGTTTCAAAATCATTTGAGATGAAATTCTGGTGTGGTAATCGATTACTGGATTGTGGTAATCAATTACTCCAGAGAAATTTGTCTTCCCCTGTTTCTTCAAGCACGAAGTAATCGATTACTATGGAGTGGTAATCGATTACTCTAGAGCAGTTTGAGTTCCCCTGTTTTCTGAATTTGTTGGTAATCGATTACAGCTCGTGGTAATCGATTACTTCAGCTTAAAAACCTTTTAAACCAAAGTTTTTGATTCCTTTCAAATAAAATAGGGTTCCAAAACTTCTCTAGCTTAAATCAAAAGAGTAAAAACAAATTTTCTATGGAACGATTGAATAAAAACCACACTCAAAGCCTAAACTAAAACAATCAATACATTTTAAACTCCTATATACAATCTATCACAAAGATCAAAAGTACAAGTATATCAAAACTAAAACTAGGGATGGCTTCTTCAGCATCGGTCTTGATAAGTCTCATCATCTTTAATGCTCTGTCACCGATGACATGGACATCTTTGACTAACTCTCTAGCTTCATCAGTGGTGTCAATCTGAAAAATTTCAATTAATCTAGAGATAAAAAGAGAGTAAGGACACTTATTGTCTAGAAGTCTTCCAGTTTTCAACATGTTGTCCATGATGATGTGCGTCCAATCCACTTGAATCCCATTCTTCAGAGCAGCAATGAGAATCATGTCATCCTCACTCAGTTGGGCATGGTTTGCTCCCCTTGCAGCCAAGATCCAGCAAACAGTATAATGGAGTAGCCTATCATCCGCTGTCAGGCCACCAATGTTATATGTTATTTTCTTGCCCTGTGCTCTCCTGGAATTCCTTTCCTCTTCCCAATGTTGGGGGTTTCTCAGAAGGCTCATGTAAAAATAGTCTTTTTGTAAATCAAACCCTTTTTCTCTGAGTTTGTCTACATGTGCAATAATCCCTTCCTTCCTTATTCCAGCAATTTGCAAAAAGTGAGCAGGGGTTAGAGTAATTTTGATACCTTTAATCTCTGAACTCACTGTCATCCTTTCCATATTCGGTTTGAGGTTTGAGTAGAAAACTCGAACCAAGTCTGGATAGATGAAGCCTTTCATCCCTACGAACCTCTCTAGGTGTTGTTGCCTCAGGAAGGTCTGGAACGTAAAACTCTGATTATCCAGCCATTGTAGGTCAAGAATCTTGGGTGGAACAAGACCTTTGTTAGCAAAGTCAAGGTTGAACCTAGTCTCTTGTCCTTTAGAGGTGAACCACCGGTTGACCCCTGATTCTTGTGGTTGAGGAGGAGGAGGAATTTCTGGTTGCTCTAAGGATGTAGGTTTCTTCCTCTTGGAAGATTCTCCTACCTTTCTCTTTCCCTTGACTTCTTCTTGAGAGAATCGGTTTGCCCTCATTTTGATTCTTTTACCTTTACCTTGTTCTTCCATTGTTGAGAGAGAGTGAAAATCTAGGGTTTGGAGGAAGAAGATGAAGGGTTTTTAAGAGTAAGAAGTTGAATGGTAAGTTGAAGAGTCACACCTGCACTTCTTATAAGAGAGAACAAAGCCCAAAAGATTAGCCCAAGAACGATGTAATAGATTACCAGCAGTTGGAAATCGATTATCTATGCTCCTTATATAGAGGGAAGAAGAAAAACAAGAAAAACAGTCGTGGTAATCGATTACGGTAAACTGGTAATCGATTACTCTAGAGGATTTCTTCAAAACATTTGAAAATATGTTCTGTGGTAATCGATTACAGCTCGTGGTAATCGATTACTCCAGTACAAAAATCCTTCCCAGAGTGAATTTCGCACGAAGTAATCGATTATCCTCTCTTGGTAATCGATTATTTCTATTAGAAGAAGGTTTTTATTGAAAAATTTTCACAAAAACAGAGTTATGGATAAGTGTAATCAATTAAAAAGGTTTAGTTTAGATGTTCCTCACTCAAAATGCCGAGATTTGATCTAAGTTTATGATGTAGGAACATCTAGGAGAGTTACTAGAAGCATGCAAAGGAGGCTAGAAGAGGAGGTGGGAAGACTCCAAGACCATGAAGCTAGTATAAGACTTATCACTTGTAACTTACTTGTAAATTCTTTTGAACATGGTTAAGTCCTACTTTGTAATAGCTCTAGGATATGACTTGGGCTAAGCCCATGGGTTTCTTAGGGCCAAGCCCACGGTCCCATATAGCATACATGCCATCCGAATCAAGGTCACACAAGGTTTAAAAGAGAACCAAAACCTTTTTCAAAAAGACTTGTGTGAACCTTGAGACACTTGCTAAAAGGGGAAGAGCCCTTGATTAAGTATTGGATCCATGCCAACACTTAATCAAGGATCTCCACCCTTGATTAGGAGGTGCCAAGGATTGATAACATGGCTCATCGCATGGGCTATAAGGGGAGACAAACCCATGTGCACCCATGTGAAGGCCATGTGACTTCCTAACAACCAAGTAACCAACTTAACTACCTTGGTTACTTGGCTTGCAAGGAAGCCCACGGATTGGTGCAGCCCTAACCTTGGTTAGGAGCTCCCAAACCGTGGTTGAGGCTTGCTTGGGGGCCAAGGGATGAGTCCTATAAAGCCTTGGCCGTGGCACCATTGTAGAGATCTTTGGCAAATTGATGAATGAATAGCTTTGTGCATTCTTGAGAGATTTTTCTTCTCTTGATCCCTTAGGGAATTTTCTTTGAATCTTATCAATGGTTCTCTACACCCATTGTGGCGGTTCCTCCTAGGCTTATAGGTGTCACCACCTTAGCGCCACCACCATTCCTTTCTTCTCCATTTTTCCTTTTCAATTTCTTAACTCCAAACAATCTAAACACTTCTTGGTCGAGAGCATCCTTGGTGCATCCGTGAAGTGAGTGTTGAAAACTAGATCGGGCAACCTTGGGAGCTTCTTGGATCTCCTTCCATGGAGCACCTACATCAAGTGGTATCAGAGCATAGTTGTCTTCACCATTGGTTCATCTTCACGGTTAGTAGATTGAGTTCCTTAAGTCTTGTTTTCTTTTTGAGTTTTCTTCATCTCTTGAGTCTTTCTTCCATATAGTAGCCTTTTTGAGTTCCTTGAGTTGTCATATCTTGTAGTCTTGTGTTGGGCATGCTTTGTTTCTTTTGGTTGTTGCATTAGGCCGTGATTCATATTGGCATGTTTATCCATGAGTTTCTTGAATACATGATTTTCTAGCTTGCAATTTTGATTCACATGATCATCTAGTCTTTTCATGCAAGTTATAATTCATGTATGCCTCTAGGATTTTTGTTTAGTCTTGTTTCTTTACTGCACTATATGGTATGCTTGCTGGATTGTACTGCACTTAAAGCTTTAGTTACATATCTCACATGAATGCTAAGTGTTAGGAGCAATTCTAGTGTATGCTTACATGTTACATGCTTTTTAGTAGTTTTTAGTTTACTTTTTGATTTGTAATTTCGGCTAGACTTTGTAAATGCTATGATAAGCTAGATTTGAACCTAGAAAGTGGCTCTTAGATCCCTTAAGGTTTCGGTCCAGCCATAGTGAAGCAAAAGAAAAGAATCAAAATCAAAAGAAAAGAAAAGAAAAGAGAAAGAAAAACAAGTGAAAAGAAAAACAAGTAGTGAATAGTAGTGGTTCTAAAACTAGTAGAAAAATTCAAGAACCATAGAAAGTGAAAAGAAAAGAAATATTACAGCAAGAAAAGAGTTAAAGAAGTGAAAAAGAAAAAGAGTTACACAAAGGAAACACCATTGGACCTAGGAAAGAGCCTACACCATTCTAGTAAAAAAAATTCTAGTTTTGAGCTTCCTAGTGATTTGTGTATCTTTTGATGAGTTACATGTAATTTTCTTTTTCATTCATCTTTTACACTTTGCTGGAACTGTATTGGTACTGCACGTTTTGGATGTATATTGGATTGGCATTAGATCACATGATAGTTTACCCAATTGTAACCTAGGAAAAATCGGTTTCCAATTTTGCTGATTTTTGTTTTCGGTTTCTAAAAATTTTTGGTGACTATTTGCTTTGTGTGAGCTTGCTGTCCAGTATTGTATGCCATGTTTTCATCTCTGTATTGACATCTTCTTGTGGGCATTTGGGTGCTACCTTGCTGCCCTAGTATAAGCCTTTGTCTCCTAAAAGTTTCTCCACAATTTGAGTGCCTATCATTTCTATTTTTAGCTTTTTATTGCTTGTCTCCTTTGGTTTCTTTAGTTTTGTCTTAGAGTCCTTTGTCTTTCTTGACCTCTTAAGCCTAGTCTTGGTGCTGTTCTTCTTTCATGATGGTGTGATAAGACCTTGATAATTGATTAGAAGAGAATTTACTAAGAGAGCTTAGAGAAAAAGAGTGGTAAAAGGCAAAAGAGAACATTAGAGAAAAAGCCTTATTTTTGTGTGATACACGAGTTGATTAAGTGATACACTTAGTGAGCTTGTGAGGTTTTATTTCCCTTTGTATTTTCTGTATACTAACCTTTCTTTGCAGCTATGGCAAGTTCCCCAAGTGTGGGTAATGAGCACTCACCTAGAACCCAAGCTTTGATGGACAAAATGATTGAAAGAATGAATGAGATCCAAATAAGTTTGAGGGAGAGTGTTAAGGAGGGTGTGAGGGAGATAAAAGAAACACATGAGAAGGAGAGGAAGAACAATAAAGAGGGAGGAAGGAGAGGTAGAAGAGGAAATGATGAGGATAGTGGAAGGGAAAGTGAGAAAAGAGGTAGTAGGAGAGGTGAGCACATGAGTTCCATTGGTAGTGATGGTGGGATCTTCTTTGGGCATGGAGCACATGGTGGGAACCCTTTTGTGAATAATAGGAGGGGTGGAAGAGGTGCTGCACATGTTGGAGGAAGAGGGACCTGAGACTATGGTAGACCAAATTGGGAGGATGATGATCAGTTTGATGAGAGAAATGTGAAATTCTTCATTCCCAAATTCAATGGAAGTGGTGGTGCGGATGTGTACTTGGAATGGGCTATGAAAGTGGACCAAATACTTAGTAGCTACCCTATGCTTAGTGAGGAGAGGAAGCTACACTTGGTCACCCTTGAATTTGAAGAGTATGCATTAGTTTGGTGGCATCAACAAGAAAGGGGAAATGGTTACCTAAGGCCATGGATCACTACTTGGGAGGAGTTGAAACAAGCCCTTAAAGAGAGGTTTGTACCACCCACATACATGAGAGATTTGCATCACAAACTACAAAGACTTGTACAAGGTAATAGGAGTGTGCAAGACTACTACAAAGACTTAGAAGTTACCATGCTTAGAGCCCAAATTGAAGAGAGCCTAGAAGCTACAATGGCAAGGTTTGTGCATGGACTCAATAAGGAAGTGCAAGATGTCCTTGAATTGCAAAGATACTCCAACCTTGAGGAAGCCATCCACTTGGCCGAGAGGGTAGAGTCCCAATTGAGAAGGAAAGCTAGCTTCAAAAGGATCTCCAATGCTACTACATCAACTTGGAAGGGTAAGAGCAACAAAGACCATTCACCTAAGCCTACCATGAAGGCCAACCGAGAACTCACCAAAGGTAAAGAGGTAGTTCCTTCATCCCAACCCTTTAAATCAAGTAACATCAAATGTTTCAAGTGTTTAGGAAGGGGCTACATTGCATCACAATGTCCAAACAAGATAGCCATGGTGATGAGGCAAGATGGAGGGATTACTAGTGAAGAATCAAGTGGATCTTCAAGTGAAAAAGAAGATCAAGGTGAAACCCACTCTACTTTTAGTGAGGAGGCCGAAGAGGGGGACTTGTTGATGGTAAGAAGATTATTAAAATTGAACCATAACTTAGATGATACTCAAAGGGAGAATATCTTCCATACAAGATGTAAGGTAAAGGACAATGTTTGCTCCCTTATCATAGATGGTGGTTCATGTACAAATGTAGTTAGTGAAAGACTTGTAAATAAACTTAACTTGCCAACTTTAATTCATGCTAAACCATACAAGTTGCAATGGTTAAGTGAAAATGGGGAAGTTAAAGTAGATAGGCAATGTATGATCACTTTTTCTATTGGTAAGTATTGTGATAATATTCTATGTGATGTTGTGCCCATGGAAGCTACACATATGCTTTTAGGTAGGCCATGGCAATATGATAGGAATGTTATACATGATGGACTTGCTAACACCTACTTGTTTACATTTGAAGGTAGAAAAGTGCTCTTAAAGCCTTTAGCCCCAAAGGATATATGTGAGGACCAAATCAAGTTGAAGATCAAGAGGTCCCAAGAAGAAAAGGTGGACATGGCTGAGAACTCCAAGCACTCCAAGGCTTTGACCGAGAGCCATACAAAAAAGAAACATGTAAAAAGTAGTGTAAATAATTCTAAGTGTAAAGTAGATAGCAAAAACAATTGTAAAGGGACTTTGCTTATTACTTGTAAGGACATTAAAAGGGAGTACCTTGCTAGAAGGTCTATGTTTCTATGCTTACCGAATCCGATGATATTAAATGCATGTATGAACGAATCCAAGGAAATAGAGGAGGTACTTGAAGAGTACAAAGATGTTTTCCCTTTGGAGCTACCTCATGGGTTGCCTCCTATAAGAGGAATAGAACATCAAATCGATTTCATTCCGGGTTCGTAATTGCCCAACAAGCCATCCTATAGGAGCTCACCACAAGAAGCACACGAAATTGAAAGGCAAGTTCAAGATCTCTTGAAGAAGGGATGGGTCAAAGAAAGCCTCTCACCTTGTGCATCTCCAATCATCTTGGTTCCTAAGAAGGAGGGTACATGGCGCATGTGCACGGATTGTCGAGCGGTAAATAATATTACTATTAGATATAGGCTTCCTATCCCTAGGTTAGATGATCTATTAGATGAATTACATGGATCCACCATATTTTCTAAAATAGATCTTAAGAGTGGTTACCACCAAATCCGAATGAAGGAAGGGGATGAGTGGAAAACCGCCTTTAAGACTAAATTTGGACTATATGAGTGGCTAGTAATGCCTTTTGGATTGTCTAATGCTCCAAGCACATTCATGAGACTCATGAATCATGTCTTGAGGGAATTTTTAGGAAAATTTGTAGTAGTTTACTTTGATGATATCCTAGTATATAGCAAGTCTTCTCAAGAACATGTAATCCATTTGAGACTTGTCTTAGAAGTACTTAGGAAAGAAAAGTTATATGCAAATAAAGAAAAATGTATACTTGGAACCGAGAAGGTGATCTTCCTCGGCTTTGTGGTAAGTGCAAAGGGTGTGGAGGTTGATGAGGCCAAGATTCAAGCAATCAAGGAGTGGCCAACCCCAACATGTGTGAAAGAGGTAAGAAGCTTTCATGGACTAGCTAGTTTCTACAGAAGGTTTGTTAAAGATTTTAGTACTATAGCTAGCCTTTTGAATGAACTTGTAAAGAAGGACACTATGTTTACATGGGGGCCCTCTCAAGAGGAGGCCTTCAAGGTACTCAAACACAAACTCACACACTCACCTATACTTGCTTTACCAAATTTTGCTCTTTCATTTGAACTTGAATGTGATGCATCCAACGTAGGCATAGGCGCGGTCTTAATGCAAGGTAAACACCCTATAGCTTATTTTAGTGAGAAGTTAAAGGGGAGGCACCTAAATTACTCAACCTATGATAAAGAGTTGTATACTTTAGTTAGGGCTTTTCAAGTGTGGCAACATTACTTACTACCTAAAGAGTTTGTAGTTCACACCGACCATGAGGCCTTAAAATATTTGAGAGGGCAAGGAAAATTAAATAAGAGACATGCTAAGTGGGTAGAGTACATAGAACAATTCCCTTACATAGTCAAGTACAAGCAAGGGTCTAGTAACATAGTTGTCGACGCACTAAGTAGGAGGCACACCTTGATTAACATGCTTGAGTGTAAGATGTATGGCTTTGATCATATTAAATCTATGTATGTCCATGATGAAGACTTCGGTCTTATTTGGGAATCAAGTACCAAAGGTGCATTCAAGGACTACTTTAGGCATGATGGGTATCTTTTCAAAGGCCAAGCATTGTGTGTACCTAAGTCTTCCTTGAGGGACTTATTGGTGATTGAGACCCATGAAGGAGGTTTGATGGTCATTTTGGAAGGGATAAGACATTGGCTATGTTACAAGAGAACTTCTATTGGCCTCACATGAGGGTCCAAGTAGTGAAGCACATTTCAAGGTGCATCACTTGTAACAAAGCCAAGTCTAAGGTCTCCCCTAATGGCTTATACCAACCCCTTCCGCTTGCTACCACTCCTTGGATGGACATCTCCATGGATTTTATCCTTGGTCTTCCTAAGTCCAAAAGAGGAATGGATAGTATCTTTATAGTTGTATGCCGGTTTTCAAAAATGGCTCACTTCATAGCTTGCAAGAAGGTTGATGACGCTTCAAATATTGTAAGGCTATTTTTTAAAGAAGTAGTGAGACTCCATGGAGTACCCAAGACAATTGTGAGTGACCGAGACTCAAAATTCCTTGGGCACTTTTGGAGAACCCTTTGGAGTTGCCTTGGAACCAAGCTTCTCTTCTCTACAACTTGCCACCCTCAAACGGATGGGCAAACCAAAGTTGTCAATAGGACCTTGGGTCAACTATTGAGGACTTTTGTTGGTGAGAACATTAAGAGTTGGGAAGATTGGCTCCCTCATATTGAGTTTGCCTATAATAGGGTTGAACATTCCACTACTAAGTTTTCTCCTTTTCAAGTTGTTTATGGATTTAACCCACTCACCCCACTTGATCTAGTGGTTTTGCCTATTGAGTTTTCTTGTAATAGAAGTGGTCAAGAGATGGCTAGAAAGATCCAAGAGTTACACACTCAAGTAAAGGAGAAGATAGAAAAGAAGAATGAGCAAATAGCAAAAGCCTACAACAAACACCATAGAGCTATTGAGTTCAAAGTAGGGGACATGGTTTGGATACACTTGAGAAAGGAACGGTTCCCTACCTTGAGGAGTTCCAAGCTTCTTCCTAGAGGAGATGGACCCTTCAAGATCTTGGAGAAAATTGGCCCAAACGCCTACAAGCTAGACCTACCAAGTAAGTATGGTGGTAGTAACTCTTTCAATGTAACTGATCTTTCTTTGTGTGATGTAGGTACAAATGATGACCTCAACTTGAGGACAAGTTCAAGCAAAGAAGGAGGGTTTGATGTAGGAACATCTAGGAGAGTTACTAGAAGCATGCAAAGGAGGCTAGAAGAGGAGGTGGGAAGACTCCAAGACTATGAAGCTAGTATAGGACTTATCACTTGTAACTTACTTGTAAATTCTTTTGAACATGGTTAAGTCCTACTTTGTAATAGCTCTAGGATATGACTTGGGCTAATCCCACGGGTTTCTTAGGGCCAAGCCCACGGTCCCATATAGCATACATGCCATCCGAATCAAGGTCACACAAGGTTTAAAAGAGAACCAAAACCTTTTTCAAAAAGACTTGTGTGAACCTTGAGACACTTGCTAAAAGGGGAAGAGCCCTTGATTAAGTATTGGATCCATGCCAACACTTAATCAAGGATCTCCACCCTTGATTAGGAGATGCCAAGGATTGATGACATGGCTCATCACATGGGCTACAAGGGGAGACAAACCCATGCGCACCCATGTGAAGGCCATGTGACTTCCTAACAACCAAGTAACCAACTTAACTACCTTGGTTACTTGGCTTGCAAGGAAGCCCACAGATTGGTGCAGCCCTAACCTTGGTTAGGAGCTCCCAAACCGTGGTTGAGGCTTGCTTGGGGGCCAAGGGATGAGTCCTATAAAGCCTTGGCCATGGCACCATTGTAGAGATCTTTGGCAAATTGATGAATGAATAGCTTTGTGCATTCTTGAGAGATTTTTCTTCTCTTGTTCCCTTAGGGAATTTTCTTTGAATCTTATCAATGGTTCTCTACACCCATTGTGGTGGTTCCTCCTAGGCTTATAGGTGTCACCACCTTGGCGCCACCACCATTCCTTTCTTCTCCATTTTTCCTTTTCAATTTCTTAACTCCAAACAATCTAAACACTTCTTGGCCGAGAGCATCCATGGTGCATCCGTGAAGTGAGTGTTGAAGACTAGATCAGGCAACCTTGGGAGCTTCTTGGATCTCCTTCCATGGAGCACCTACATCAGTTTATAAAACCTTTCTTTTGGTAATGCCTTTGTGAATATATCCGCTACTTGATTTTTCGTGTCTATGAATTCGATGTCACAGTCACCTTTTTCGATGTGATCTCGAATGAAGTGGTGTCTGACTTCAATGTGTTTTGTTTTTGAGTGCAGTACAGGATTTCTTGTGATACTTATAGCGCTTGTGTTGTCACATTTCAAGGGAATGTGATCTATCTTTAGGCCAAAGTCTTCAAGTTGGTGTTTCAACCAAATTGCTTGAGCACAGCAACTTCCCGCAGCTACATATTCAGCTTCTGCAGTTGATAGTGCTACGCAAGCTTGCTTTCTGCTATTCCATGATATCAAACATTCTCCAAAGATGTGACATGTTCCACTAGTGCTTTTCCTATCCGAATCAGAATCACTGAAATCAACAAGTAATGGTGAGGTTCCCTTTGGATACCATAGTCCACAACTTATTGTTCCTTTTAGGTATTTAAGAATCTTCTTCACTGTTAGCCAATGAGATTGCTTAGGTGCAGATTGAAATCTAGCACATAAACATACAGAAAACATAATATCGTCCTTGTTTGTAAGATAAAGTAAAGATCCTATAACACCTCTGTATAAGGTAGTATCAACTTCATCACCTGCTTCATCAATCTCAAGATAAGTGTTAGTAGAAATAGGTGTATTTGACACTTTGCAATTAGTCATCTCATATTTCTTAAGCAGTTCTTTAGTGTACTTAGCCTGATGTATGAATGTGTCACCTTCCATTTGTTTGATTTGGAGTCCTAAAAAGAAACTCAGTTCTCCAATCATGGACATGTCAAATTCTTCCTGTATATCTTTCACAAATTCTTCACAAAGTTGTTGGTTAGATGATCCAAAGATAATGTCATCAACATAAATTTGAACTAATAGAATGTAGTCAGATTTGTTCTTAATAAACAAAGTCTTGTCTACTTTACCTCTGTGGAATCCTTTTGATATGAGAAACTTACTCATCTATCATACCATTGCTGGGGCTTGCTTCAACCCATACAAGGCTTTATGAAGTTTGTAGACATGTGTAGGCCAAGTAGTATCTGTGAAACCGGGTGGTTGTGCTACATAGACTTCTTCATTGATATAACCATTCAAGAATGCACTCTTTACATCCATTTAGTATAATTTGAAATTGTTGATGCAAGCATAAGCCAGGAGTAGTCTAACAGCTTCAAGTCTTGCAACAGGGGCAAAGTTTTCTTCAAAGTCAATCCCTTCTTGTTGATTGTAGCCTTTTGCCACAAGTCTTGCTTTGTTTCTGACCACAACTCCTTCTTCACTCAGTTTGTTCTTGAATACCCACTTTGTACCAATAATGTTCATGTTGCCTTTGTTTGGAACAAGTTCCCAAACTCCATTCCTTTTGAACTGGTTAAGTTCTTCTTGCATAGCCATGATCCAAAATTCATTGTTCAAGGCTTCCTCTATGCTGGATGGTTCTACTTGTGATACAAAGGCAGTATTATAGCAAAACAAATTTTGTGAGGATCTAGTAGTTACCCCCTTGTGAATGTCACCAATGACATTGTCAAGTGATAGGTTCCTAGGTGTCCTCCACTCTTTTGCTTGTTTTGGCACTGGGTTTGGTTGAGTTTACTGATGCTTGTGATCAATGTCTATGTTTTCTTCACCTGTTTCATCATCATTACACAGCAGTCTTTCCTTTTGGGAAGTGTTAGTTTCATCAAATCTAATATGGACAGATTCTTCAATGCACATTGTTCTTTTATTAAAGATCCTATATGTTTTACTGGTGTTTGAATAACCAAGGAAAATGGTTTCATCAGCCTTTGCATCAAACTTTCCAATAGGGTCCTTGCCATTGTTTAAAACAAAGCATTTGCATCCAAAAACTTTAAAATAAGAAATGTTTGGTTTTCTTCCATAGAAAAGCTCATAAGGGGTTTTCTTCAAAATGGTTCTTATAGAGACTCTATTGAGAACATAACATGCAGTGTTCACAGCATCTGCCCAAAAATGTTTAGGCATCATATGTTAATTCAGCATGGTTCTTCCAAGTTCTATAAGGAACCTGTTTTTCCTCTCCACCACTCCATTTTGCTGAGGAGTTCTAGGAGCTGAAAAGCAGTGTGATATCCCATGTTTTTCACAAAACCTTTCAAAAAAACTATTCTTAAATTCAGTACCATTATCACTTCTTAAAGCTTTAATTTTCAAATCCTTTTTGTTTTGAATTTTCTTGGCAAGTACTTTGAAAACTTCAAAGGCTTGATCCTTTTTCTTGATAAACAAAACCTAAGTAAATCTTGAATAGTCATCTACTATGACTAGCCCATACAGAAAGCAATTCTGTAGTTCTTGTCACATAGTTGACTGATGCTCAGTAGATTGAACCTTAATCCATATACCAGCAGTACATCTTCTATCATTGTGTTTGCCTTATATCTAACAGTACCGTAGCCTAGTATTTTCCCTTTGTTGTTGTCTCCGTATACAACTGATCCAGTTTCTCTTGGTGTGAAGGTGCTCAGGTTCCTTCTATCACCCGTCATATGCCTTGAGCAGCCACTGTCTAAGTACCAAATTGAGCTTCTACTGTTCAGGCTTTCCTGCAAGAGAAAAAGAACTTATTTTGCAGTTGGTACCCACTTCCTCTTGGGTCCATGCATGTTAGTGCTACAGGTTTCTTCTTTCTTAATCCATCTGTATTTGCCACTGGAAATCCATTTCTTTCTAATCATGCAGTTATATGATTTATGTCCAGGTTTCATGCAATAAGTACAAGTGAATTTAGCATGCTTAGTGTTTCCAGATTTCATGTGAACATAGTTTGCAGAAATGTTGAGTTCCTTTAGCTTGGAAATATCATTTTCTAACTCACATATTTTCTGTTTTAACATGGATACTTCCTTTTTCAATACTATGTTTTCTTTTTCAAAAACTTCAGCTTGATTATAAAGCTCACAAAAGGCAGAATGCAATTCATCATATTCATCCATAATTGAGTTCGTATCACTTACCTCACTGGATGTTTTGGCCATTAAGCACAGATTCGCCTCCTCATCTTCACTTTCAGATGTTGAGGATGTGTAGCCTTCATCCAAAGCTATGTATGCTTTCTTTTTCTTCTTTTCTTTTCTGACATTTCTTTCATTCTCAGATTTTCTCACTTCAGTGTTGTTGCTTCTTTTCAAGCTTGGACAATCTGATCTGTAGTGCCTAATCTTCCCACATTTGTAGCATGTCACTTTGACTGAAGTATTGTCTTGCTTCTTGACTCATTTTCTTGGTTGACCAAATTTCTTTTTAGTGTTGTTCTTCATGAACTTTCTGAACTTCTTTACCATCAAGTTCACTTGGTCTTCTTGTGAATCATTTCCGTCTTCAGAGGATTCAGATTCTGTTTCAGTCCGGTCTACTTTGAGAGTGATTCCTTTGGCTCTTTTGTCTTTCTGCTCCTCATCTGCCATTCGAGTCATGTCCATTTCATATTCTCTAAGTTTCCCAAACAGTTCAGCACTTGTCATAGCAGTAAGGTTCTTGGATTCAGTTATGGCTGTCACTGTAGGTTGCCACTTTCTATTCAGTGATTTCAGAATCTTGACATTCACTTCTTCTTCAATGAAGTTCTTGCCAAGTCCTTTGAGATGGTTGATGATGTGTGTGAATCTCTTTTGCATTTCCATTATAGATTCTCCTTAGAACATTCTGAATGTCTCATACTCTTGAATTAGTGTGTTCTTCCTAGCTCTCCTTACCTTAGCAGTACCTTCATGGGTTACCATGATAAGCTCCCATGCTTCTTTTGCTGTTGTGCAAGCTGATATCCTGAAAAACTCATCAGAATTCAAGGCAGAGTGTATGATATTCAAGGCCTTAGCATCATTTTCAACCCTCCTAATCTCATCCATGTCCCAATCCTCAAAAGGTTTCTCTATCTCTTTTCCATTTTCTATTTTCATTGGAACTTTGTAGTCATTTTACCGCCGATGCTTCTGTGAATAGATTCCATAAAGATCTTCATGCGAACTTTCCAGAATGGATATTATCACCGTAGAACAATGGAGGTCTATTTATCGAAGCTCCTTCAGCGAAGGGTAAAAGATTACTAGCCATTACAGGGAACTAAGAAGGATTACTAGATTGATTTACTAGTTAAAGCTCTTGATACCAATTGTTGGTCCCTATATGAATCTAGAGGGGGGGTGAATATATTCAAATTCCCTTATTCAATTTTACTTTTTCTCACTTTTTCCCGATTCAATTTTATCTTGAATTACAAGAACGTATCAGAGATATAATCAGCGGAAAACAAGGGAAAATTGTAAAGCAAGAAAACAATGAATTAAAAGAGATAAGATAGAGAAGAGAGTTTAGACAGAGATTTATACTGGTTCGGCTTTCGGCCTACATCCAGTCCCAACCCAACAATCTGTTGCGATCGGTTTTCCACTATAATGATTCTGTGTTCAATACAATCACACTGCACAAACACAAAACAAATCAAATACTCAAAACTATATGTTCTTCACCTAAGAACATATCATGATCCTTGATCCATTCAAGAATCAACCTTTGAGAGAACCTCTCTCAAAAACTCATCAACTCTTCCAAGAAAATACCTTTCTCTTTAGAGTTCAAACCAAAAAGATTACAAAAGATAAAGATCAGATAAGATTACACCTGTTGTGTATGCACTGATCAATGAAATCATCCAAACAATTCAACCATTCATACAGCCTTCATCTCAAGAGAAATCTTTGAAACTTTGAAGAGAATTCTTGTAAAAAATAGTGTTTAGCTCTTCCTTTCTTTCTTTTTAAAACTCAAAAATATCTCTCTCTTTAAAACAATTCAAAGAAGTTTCAATTTAAAGCAGTTTCAAAATCATTTGAGATGAAATTCTGGTGTGGTAATCGATTACTGGATTGTGGTAATCGATTACTCCAGAGAAATTTGTCTTCCCCTGTTTCTTCAAGCACGAAGTAATCGATTATTATGGAGTGGTAATCGATTACTCCAGAGCAGTTTGAGTTCCCCTGTTTTCTGAATCTGTTGGTAATCGATTACAGCTCGTGGTAATCGATTACTTCAGCTTAAAAACCTTTTAAACCAAAGTTTTTGATTCCTTTCAAATAAAATGGGGTTCCAAAACTTCTCTAGCTTAAATCAAAAGAGTAAAAACAAATTTTCTATGGAACGATTGAATAAAAACCACACTCAAAGCCTAAACTAAAATAATCAATACATTTTAAACTCCTATATACAATCTATCACAAAGATCAAAAGTACAAGTATATTAAAACTAAAACTAGGGATGGCTTCTTCAGCTTCAAGTTCAACACTATGATAAGATTGGATTTGAACCTAGAAGAAGCTTTTAGTTCCCTAAAGGTTTCGGTCCAGCCATCCAATTAGAAAAGAAAAGAATCAAAATCAAAAGAAAGAAAAGAGAAGAGAAAGAAAAACAAGTGAAAAGAAAAACTAGTATTGAAAAGTAGTGGTTCTAGAGATAAGTGAAAATTGAGAACCATAGAGAAGTTAAAAGAAAAGAAAGGTACTGCAACATAAGAATAAAAGAAAGTGAAAAAGAAAAGAGTTACACAAAAGAAACACCATTGGACCTAGGAAAGAGCCTACACCATTCTAGTTGAAATTCTAGTTTTGAGCTTCCTAGTGATTTGTGTATCTTTTGATGCTCTCCTTGTAATTTTTCATTTCTTCAAGTTACTGCACCTTGCTAGATATGTTAGGTACTGCATAGTTTGATTTGATATTAAATTGAGCATGAGAAGCATGATAGCTAGCCATTTCTAGAAGCTAAGAAAAAAATCGGTTTCTAAAATTGCTGAAATTTTTGGAATTGGTTTCTAAGTTTCAGTTATTAATTGAATTTTGAGCTTGCTGTCCAGTTTTGAATGCCTTTTCATATGCCTCTGTTTTGATGTGTTTCCTTGGGCAATTTTATGATATTTTGCTGCCCTAGAGTGTGCCATTGTCTCATTAAAATTTCTCCACAAATTGAGTAGCCATTCATTTCATTTTTTAGCTTTTATTGCTTGTCTCCTTTGGAATCCTTGGTTTTGTCTTAGAGTCTTTGTCTTTCTTGGCCTCTTAAGCCTAGCTTGGTTGCTGTTCCTCTTTCATAATGGATTGATAAGACCTTGATAATTGATTAGAGGATAATTTCTAAGTGAGCATAAGAGAAAAGAGTGGTAAAAGGCAAGAGAGAATCATTAGAGAAAAAGTCATTGATTTGTGTGATACACGAGTTGATTGAGTGGATACACTTAGTGAGCTTGTGAGATTTATTTGCTCTATATTTTCCTTGTATACTAACCTTTTGTTCTTTGCCGCCATGGGAGAAAATTTACCCATCAGTGAAGATCAATTATGTCCTAGTGATGTGAAATTGATGAAATTCTTTATGAAAGCAATGGACAAATTTGAAACAAATATTCACAAGGATTTGAATGAGATTTTTGATAACCATAGAGGTAGCGATAGAAGGGAAAGAGAAAGGAGGGAAAGGAGAAGTGAAAATGAGAGAAGAAATGGGGAAGATGGAGAAAGGAGAAGTGGTAGGAGAAGGGAACATATGACCTCCATTGGTAATGATGTTGGGAACCCCTATAGAGATGATTTCCATGGACATGACCCGTTAAACTTTGAGAGAAGAGGTGTGAGAGGGGCTGGCCGTGAGGAAGTGAGGGGGAACCATGAGTATAGAAGACACCATTGGGAGGAACAAGAGAGATACCATCCCTCACATGAAAGAAGTGATAGAGATTATTATGACTATAAGAGAGAAATGAGAGAAAGAAGGTTGTTAGAAGAAAATGAAAGGAATTATGATGAGTATTGGAGAAGGGAAAAAGAGAGAATGATAAAGGAGTTGGGAGAAAAAGAATTGAGAAAAAAGGAAGTTAAGGAAATAAAGTTGATGGAAAAATAAATGAAGGATAAATGTGATTCTTTAAATTCTTATACTAACCCTTCATTTTATTGTTTTGATTCTTATTTGGAAATTATTGTAGGAATGGTTCCAAAAGATGATTATCAAGAAGAAATTGAAAATCTATTGTGTAAAGATATAGAAAGAAAGACACTTGAAGACCTATGTGAAGTTACTTGTGACCAACTTTACAAAGAACCTTTTATTTTGGTGCCTAATGAAGAGTTGTTCCTAATGGAGTCTTGGAACAAACCTTGTGAAGAAAAGGAAATACCTATAGAGTTTGAACTTCCCTTTGAGAAAGTTTCTTTACCACTTAGTATTCCTTTTACTTCTAATAAATATGATTTTTCATGTTATACACTTGAGTATTATGGTATTAAACCTTGGACCATTCTAGAATTTGGTAGTTTGGAATTCTTAATTGAACCTAATGATCTTTATCTTCATAATGTTGAATGTACTTCTAGGTTGATGGAAGATTTTAAGAAGGAGGGTACTTTGGAAACTTCTACACCTAGAGGAAGAATCTTGATGGAGAGTTCCAACCCAAACATGTCCAAACTTGAGAAAATGCTACTATCAACACAACTTGAAGTACAAGCTCCAAAGAGCTTTGGTTATGCTTTGAAAAATGGACTTAGATTGTGTTAATGATATTAGAAAGAAAATTATCTTATTGTTATATGGTTGGCATATAAATAACTTAGGTAAAACTAATAAATTTAAAAGTTGTTTGAATAGAAGGTATCATTTACTTTTACACCTATGCAATCACTATAAAGTTTACCTATGTGTTACATCATATAATAATCCATTTGTGTAACCTTGTTTAGTATTTGATCCGGGTGGAATGTATTTGTTGATGCATCCTTACCTTTTTGAATCTTGCATTCTATCTTCTACTTTTCTTAGATTAGGATCATCTTAGTTCATAGTTTTTGTTTGATTTTCATGATTGTTGTGAGGTTTCCAACTTGTCACATGAATTTCCTTGTATTGTAGCCTTGAGTTTTGAATTAATTTGCATGTTCTTAGTTGCTTCCTTGCTGCACCTTTTGGATAAGAAATTAACATACCATGTCCATGCATTTCATGATGAACACATGCTGAAAATTATGAACACTTGAATTTCCCTTAACTGTTAGTGTGAATTGGGGTGTCTTAGTGATTCGGTTTTTGCTTGATTTATTTGCTTCATTATACCTCTGCATTCACATAGTTTCATGTGTAGAATTTCATGTCCAAGTGAAGCAAGTGGAGAGAAGAAAAGAAACAAAAAGAAGAGGGATCAAGAGAATAGACTTGATGCAATCCTCAAGGAGAATAGCATAAGAGACACGGATCTTCATGCTTCAATGGAGGCTTGCATCAAATTTGGTATCTAGAGCTTGTTCTACTTCAATTGGAGCATCCTATCCGGTTTGAATTTTCCTTACTTTGAGTTTGCGTTTTCTCTTCAATTTTTTTGTGTTAATTTCGTGTTGTATGAACTTGCTTGAGTTCTTCACATGTTCCTTGAGTTGTCTTCATCTTGAATTTGAGTTTTCATGTTAAAAAATTCCTAGATCTAAAATTCCTATCAATTCCTTGTGTTTTCACCGTTTAATTTTCTTTCTAAGCTTGTTCTAGTAATTTTAACATGTGTTCTTGCTTTTGCTTCATATGAACCGTGCCAAATCCATGCTATTCCGTGAATTACTGGTTTGAATGTGTTTGAGGTGTTGTTCACATGTTTTAGGTGCTAAGAATTGTGCATTACAAGTTCAAGTAGCTTTCACCATGCTTAATCTTGCTTACTAGTAATTTTAGACTTAATTTTGCCGTAGTCTTAGGTTTTTCTCAATTCGGTCCAGCAAAAGAAAGTCAAGAAAAAGAAGTACAAAGTCAAAGGAAAAAGAAAATCAAAAGAAAGATTACAAGAAAAAGAATCACAAGAAAAATCAAAGAGAAGAGAAAACTAGAAAAGTGAAACTAGTGGAAATTCAAGTGAATAGAAAAAGAGCAAATGAAAAGTAAATTTAGTGAAATTAAAGCCTAATTGTGCAGTGCAGTACCTTGACTAATTGAGCCTCTAAATACTCCCAAAATTAGTGGTTCAAAGGACTTAGAGTACTAGAGACACTTAGGACTAAGCATTATCACAAAAACTTGAGTTTAGATTGCTAGTAGCCTAGATTCTTGAACTTGTGGTGTGTGATGTGCTTGGTAACTTGAAACTCTGTTTTTCCCCTGTATTTTTTAGCATATTACTTGGCTGTACAGTGGTGAAAACTGCACCTAATCACTTAAAATCACTTCACAAAATTCACTTGCAAAATTGCCTAAATTCGGTTGCTAAATTGGTGCCAAAATTGCTTGAAAATTGGCTTGTTCATTGGATTCTTGATTCGCTGGAATTTTTCCAGTTTTGAACATTGTTTGTGGCTGTCCAAACTGCAGTAGTATTAGTGCCTTTGTCACATATACATTCCTATATTTGAGTAGCCAAAATTTTGTTCATTGAGTACCTTTATTGCTTGTCATTTTTGGACTCCTAAGTTTTGTCTTGAGTATTGTATTTCTTGAAATTCTTAGGCTTGACTCTAGAACCGTTCCTCTTTCACTTTGGATACTTGGACCTTGAATGATTGATTAGAGGTTTGAACAAGAGTATTAAGAGAGGTTGAGTGGAAAAAGACAAGAGAGAACATTAGAGAAAAAGTCTTGAAGTGTGAAATACGAGTGGCTTGAGTGCATACACTTAGTGAGTGGAAAGGATCCTATTTTCTCTATATTTTTGTGTACTAATCTTTGTTGTGCAGCTATGGATAGTTCCCCTAGTGTAGGAAATGACCTTTCACCTAAAACTAGAAAAATGATGGATCTAATGAAGAACATGCTACAAACTAGTTTAGAGGAGAGGTTTGATCTAGAAAGGAGAGCTAAAGAAGAGAGGAAGATTAGGAAGGAACTAGAGAAGAAGATCCTTGGTGAGACAAGTGGAAACCAAGCTAACCATGAACATAGAGGTGCTAGAAGTTCTAGCCACCGAGAGAGTGTTAGTAGAGGAAGTCAACATACACCTAGAAGTAGTGAAGGTGGAAGCAATGATGAAGATGACCATGAGTATAGGGGTCATAGGAGAGGTAGAAGGGAAGCTAGAAGAGAAGATTATGGTCATTTTGGAGGGTATGGCTGAGGCAATCAATTCTATGATGGAGAGGGTAGGATAGATGAGAGGAACCTTAAGCTAAACCTACCTAAGTTTAATGGTGAGGGAAGTGCCGAGACATATCTAGAGTGGATCATGAAGTTAGACCAAGTTTTCTCATGCTATCCCATTCTAAATGAGGAGAAAAAGTTGAACTTAGCTATCTTGGAGTTTGAGGGATATGCATTAGTGTGGTGGAACCAAATGTTAGTAGAGGGTGAGAGGAGGAGGAGACCACAAATCATCTCATGGACCCAACTAAAAGAAGCTATGAGAGCTAGGTTTGTGCCACCAACCTATGAGAGAGACCAACACATAAAACTCCAAAGGTTGACTCAAGGGACCAAGAGTGTGCAAGAGTACTATAAGGAGCTTGAGTTGACTATGCTAAGATGTAACTACCAAGAGGCTAGAGAGGCCACACTAGCTAGGTTCACTCATGGACTTAATAGGGAGATCCAAGACATTCTTGAGCTCCAAAGCTATGTGACTATAGAGGAGGCCATCCATAAGGCCGAGAAGGTGGAGCAACAAATAAAGAGAAGAGGCACCTTCAAGAGATCCTCTACTTCATCCTCTAACTCTTGGAGAGACAAAGGCAAGAGAGAAGGCTACTCCAACATGAGAAAGCCACATGACCGAGACAACACTAAGGTAAAGGAGGTACATCCTAACTCTTCTAAACCTAGTTCTATTAAATGTTTCAAATGTTTAGGTCATGGTCACATAGCCTCTCATTGCCCAAACAAGAAAGCTATGATGGTGAGGAATGATGGAGCAATCACAAGTGAAGATTCAAGCTCATCATCTAGTGAGAGTGAAGCATCAAATGCAAGTGAGCATTCATCCTTTGAGCAAGCCGAGGAGGGAGATCTCTTGATGGTAAGGAGGATGCTAAGCAATGTAAGTAAAGAGCTTGATAACTCACAAAGGGAGAATATCTTCCATAGTAGATGTACTATTGAAGGGAAGGTATGCTCTTTAATTATTGATAGTGGTAGTTGCACTAATGTAGTAAGCACTAGATTAGTGGATAAATTAAAATTGAAAACATCTTCACATGATAAACCATATAAGCTACAATGGTTGAGTGAAAAAGGAGAGTTAGTGGTAGATAAACAAGTAGTCATATCTTTTACTATTGGCAAATATCATGATGAAGTACTTTGTGATGTTGTTCCTATGGAGGCCACACATTTACTCCTTGGTAGACCGTGGCAATTTGATAGAAAGGCTATACATGATGGAGTTGCCAATACTTACATTCTTTCTCATGTAGGTAAGAAGGTTACACTCAAACCACTAACACCTAAGGAGGTTTGTGAAGATCAAATAAAGATGAAGCTTAAGAGGGGCCAAGAGAAACAACTCACCTTAGCCGAGAGCTCTCAAGGAGGGAAAGCCAAAGGGAAGTTGTCTAATCCTAAGGTTCATAAGCTTGAAAAATTGAAAAGTAAAAAGAATGAAAAGAAAGAGAGCTTCTTGATAGAGAAGAGTGAACTTAAGAGAGACTATCTAGCTAGGAAGTCCATGTTTCTTTGCATCCCTAATCCTTTGGTTTTGAGTTCTAACTTTGTAGGTGAGCAAGGAAGCTTGGAGGCCTTATTGGAGGAATTTCAAGATGTCTTTCCCAAAGACATACCTCACGGCCTTCCCCCTATAAGAGGCATTGAGCATCAAATTGACTTGATACCGGGTGCACCACTACCAAACCGTCCAAGCTATAGGAGTTCTCCTCAAGAGAGCCATGAAATTCAAAGGCAAGTACAAGAGCTTATGGACAAGGGTTGGGTGAAGGAGAGCCTTTCTCCTTGTGCATCACCCGTGATACTAGTGCCTAAGAAGGAGGGAACATGGAGGATGTGCACCGATTGTAGAGCAATCAACAACATCACTATTAGGTATCGCCATCCTATCCCTAGATTAGATGACTTGTTGGATGAGTTACATGGTGCTTGTGTATTCTCAAAAATAGATCTTAAAAGTGGTTACCACCAAATTAGAATGAAACAAGGAGATGAGTGGAAAATTGCATTTAAGACTAAATTTGGGTTATATGAGTGGCTTGTTATGCCATTTGGCTTATTCAATGCACCTAGTACCTTTATGAGACTCATGAACCATGTGTTAAGAGAGTTCTTAGGAAAGTTTGTAGTTGTGTATTTTGATGATATTTTGATATATAGTAAAACTTTTCTTGAACATCTAACACATTTGAAGTGTGTCTTGGAAGTACTTAGGAAGGAACATCTATATGCCAACAAGAGCAAATGCACCTTCTCCACCAACAAGGTAGTATTTCTCGGTTTTGTAGTGAGCTCTCAAGGAGTTCAAGTTGATGAAGGAAAGGTAAAAGCTATACAAGAGTGGCCTACTCCCACTTGTGTAAAAGATGTTAGGAGTTTTCATGGCTTAGCTAGTTTCTATAGGAGATTTGTTAAAGACTTTAGTACAATTGCTTCTCCTTTAAATGAACTTGTTAAGAAGGAAATTCCATTTGTGTGGGGGCCTAAGCAAGAGGAAGTCTTTCGGTTACTAAAAGAAAAGTTAACTAATGCACCTATTCTTGTTTTGCCTAACTTTGAATTGTCCTTTGAATTGGAATGTGATGCTTCAAATGTAGGAGTGGGAGCCGTGTTGACACAAGGAGCACATCCCGTGGCCTACTATAGTGAAAAGCTCAAAGGTGCACAAGTGAACTACTCAACATATGACAAGGAGATGTATGCCCTAGTGAGAGCCTTCCAAGTATGGCAACACTACCTCCTTCCCAAAGAGTTCATAGTGCATACCGATCATGAGGCTTTGAAGCACTTGAAAGGCCAAGGCAAATTGGGTAAAAGACATGCAAGATGGGTAGAATTCATTGAAACTTTTCCTTATAGCATTAAATACAAGAAGGGTGTGAATAATGTTGTAGCCGATGCACTTAGTAGGAGATATACTTTAATTATCATGTTAGAAACTAAGATGCTAGGTTTTGAACATATCAAATGCTTGTATGAAAATGACCTTGATTTTGGGGAAGCTTACATGATATGTGTGCATGGGGCTCATAAAGATTTCTATAGGCATGAAGGCTATCTTTTTAAAGGAAAAACTTTGTGTATGCCTAAGACATCTTTAAGAGATCTACTAGTATGTGAAGCACATGAAGGGGGCATCATAGGGAATTTTGGGATTGATAAAACTCTAGCCATATTACAAGAACATTTTTATTGGACACACATGAAAAGGGATGTGAACCGATTCATATCTAAGTGCATAGCATGCCATAAGGCCAAATCTAGGGTTTTAAATCATGGATTGTACACCCCCTTACCCATCCCTAATTCCCCTTGGGTTGATATTTCTATGGACTTTGTCCTTGGGTTGCCTAGGACCAAAAGGGGAATGGACTCATTGTTTTTTGTAGTGTGTAGGTTTTCTAAAATGGCACATTTCATTGCTTGTCACAAAGTTGATGATGCCACACACATAGCAAACTTGTTTTTCAAAGAAGTGGTAAGATTACATGGATTGCCAAAGAGCATAGTAAGTGATAGGGACTCCAAATTTCTTAGTCATTTTTGGAGAACCCTTTGGAGCAAGCTTGACACCAAACTCTTGTTCTCTACCACTTGTCATCCTCAAACGGATGGCCAAACCGAAGTGGTTAATAGGACACTAGGTCAATTACTAAGGTGTTTTGTTAAGGGAAATGTGAAGACTTGGGAGGAGCATTTACCATTTATTGAGTTTGCTTATAATAGGGTAGTAAATGCAACTACTAAGTGTTCTCCATTTGAGATTGTATATGGATTTAACCCACTAACACCTCTTGATCTTATTCCTTTGCCACTTGAGTTTGCTTTGGATGTAGATGGAGCTAGCAAGGCCGAAAGGGTGAAGACTCTCCATGCCAAGATTAAAGATCAAATTGAGAGGAGATACACCAAGGTAAATGGGCTAAAGCAAACCAACATAAGAAAGATGTTCAATTTCAAGAAGGAGATTTGGTTTGGCTTCATCTAAGAAAAGAGAGGTTCCCTACTCTAAGGGGATCCAAGCTCATGCCAAGAGGAGATGGTCCATTCAAAGTTCTCCAAAGACTTGGGCCTAATGCTTATAAACTTGACCTCCCTAACACTTATACTTGTAGCAATTCTTTCAATGTTAGTGATTTATCTCCTTTTGTTGTAGGGGAAGAGGGAGATAACTTGAGGACAAGTTCAAGTCAAGAAGGAGGGTTTGATGGAGGACCATCCTTCACTAGAAGAATTACAAGAGCAATGACAAAGAGAATACAAGAAGAGGTGGAAAGTCAACTTAAAAGTCAAAGTCAACTCTCAAGTCAAGAGTCAACTCAAGACTTCATCTTAACTTGTAATTTTTCTAGTATCTTGTAATATTGTAATTAGGATTAACAATTAAATAATTAGGATCTTATATTCATTAAAGGTCCACGGTCTAAATTGTAAAAAAATAGTGACCATTAGATAGGATTCTAATCCAAAGGCTAAGCTTAAAAGCTTGGAGTGCAAGCTTGGTGCCATAACCATTGGATGAGGATCTACATCCAAGGGTGGAGGATTGATCCTTGTCCTCCAAGCTAATCAAGCTTCCACCACAAGCTTCCCTTCATAGCCATTAGATTTGAATCTAATCCAAGGGTGGACATTAGTTCCTTCCATAGCAAGCTAAGCTCCACACCTCATTAGTATAAATAGGATTTCCTTTGTAATTCAAACACTTTTTGATTAATTGAGAATTGAATTCAGAAAATTGAGAGTGTTTTCTCTCTTGTGTTCTTATGAAGAACCTTGAATCTCATCAATGGCATCCTTGCTCCATTGTGGCGGTTCCACCTCAAGCTTATTGGCACTTGCCATGGCGCTTCCATTCCTCTTCTAATCCGTTTTTCTTCTTTCTTTTCTCCTTGAGGTTGTGTGCTTCTTCTTCCTAAACACCAAGCCTTCATTGAAGCATGAAGATCCGTGTCTCTTATGCTATTCTCCTTGAGGATTGCATCAAGACTATAGGAGTTTCTAACTTGTTTTCATCTACTTGGATCTTATCTAAATTCTTGGAATGTTTGCAGATCTGGACCTTGAGGTTAATAAGGAAATGAAGGAGTTTCAAGTATGGGAAAGAGAAGAACAAAGGAGGCTATATCAACCTTTGTTGACACACACCTTGTCTTTGAAAATTCTTACTTGTTAGGAAATAAAAACTTGTAAATTTTACTTTGTTTTGATTGGAATTTGGACTTTGGGCTTTAATATCCGGTTTGCTTGCAGAACCAAAGTGAATTTTAAACGTCTCTAGTGTAGATTCTTGCTCACGTAAAATCAGACCTTATATCTTGCTCAAAGTTTCGATTTCCGAAAATCGGGTTCTAAAAATCGATTTCTATTTTCTCTTGCTATCTTACATTGGATTTATCTTGATTCTTTAGCCTTGTCAAGTAGCTTTATCTTTATCCATTCTAGTGCTTATCTTTAGCTATTTGAATTCAAATAGGAGATATGGTATAGGTACACCGTAGAGAAGTGTGGTCTAAACGCCTACAAGCTAAAACTTCCAAGTAAGTATAGGGTATTAACAACTACTTGAATATAACTGATCTTTCCTTGTTTGGTGTAGGCCCAAATGAAGATATTAACTTGAGGACAAGTTCAAGCAAAAAAGGGGGGTTTGATGTAGGCACATCTAGGACAAGAAGGAGTACTAGAAGCAAGAGAAGGAAACTTGAAGAGGAAGTGGAAAAGCTCCAAGTTTTGTACCCTAGTATAGGACTCAAACTTGTAATATCTTGTAAACTTGTGTGGACAAGATTAAGTCCTATTGTAATAGCCTAGGGTATGACAAAAGGGTCCAAAGCCCATGGGCTTCATAAATCCTAAAGCATGTCATGCATTCCTAAGTCAAGGTCACACAAATTTTCAAAATCGGCTAAAAACATTTTTCGGCTACAAAAATTGTGTGAAACTTGAAACACTTTCTAATTAGGAAGGAAACCTTGATTAAGCATTGGATCCATGCCAACACTTAATCAAGGATCTCCACCCTTGATTAGGAAGTGATTATGATTTATGACATGGCTAATCACATGGGTACCAAGGGGAGACAAACCCATGTGCACCCATGTGAAGGCCATGTGAAAGCCATGTGAAAGCTAACAACCAAGTAACTCACATGGTTACTTGGTGGTCAAGTAGGATTTCGGTTTGGCTTAGATCTTAACTAGGATTAGGCTAGTTTAATCATGGTTTAGATTACTTGGAGGCCAAGGAAGCATAGCCTATAAGTACCTTGGCCAAAACTCATGTAAGGATCTTTGACAAATTTTGAATGAAAGAAGCTTTGAGCTTTTAAGAGAAATGTTCTCTTGTTCCCTTAGGAAAAATCTTTGAATCTTATCAATGGCATCTTGCTTCCATTGTGGCGGTTCCTCTTAGGCTTATTGGAGTATCTCCATGGCGCCACCCTTCCATCTCTTACCTATTCCGCTTTGCTTTGATTTCTTAAACACTAAACCCCTAAAAAGCTGCATGACTGAGGCCCTTGTCTTGGTTCTTCTTGATGAGCACGGCTTGAAGACTAGATTTGGGCAACATTGAAGCTTCTTTGGATCACCCCCAAGGAGGCCTATATCACAAGAACTGACACAAGAGAAGACGATAGAAGTACAGACGAACCCTCTTCGTCTGATGCTCATCAACATGATGATCAAGCTCCTATAAGAACGTGGAAGTTTGCCTCAAACCACACAGAAGATCTTATCATTGGAGATAGACATCAAGGTGTTCAAACAAGATCAAGGCTAAAAAGAATCGTCGGCTATGCTCTCGTGTCAAATATAGAGCCCAAGAACTTTGAGGAAGCCCTACAAGATAATGACTGGATTTTAGCTATGGAAGAAGAGTTAAACCAGTTTACAAGAAATGACGTTTGGACTTTGGTAGAAAGACCAAGAAGCAAAAGCATTATTGGAACAAGATGGGTGTTCAGAAATAAACTTAATGAAGATGGGAAAGTGGTAAGAAACAAAGCAAGATTAGTAGCTCAGGGCTATAATCAAAAGGAAGGTATAGATTTCACTGAAACTTTCGCTCATGTAGCTAGATTAGAAGCCATTAGAATTCTACTTGCTTTTGCTGTTCATAAAAATATCATCTTATATCAAACGGACGTAAAAAGTGCTTTTCTAAATGGTTTTATTGAAGAGGAAGTATATGTAAAACAACCTCCTGGATTTGAGAGTTCATCTCAACCAGATCATGTTTTCAAGCTGAAGAAAGCACTATATGGTCTTAAACAAGCTCCTCGAGCTTGGTATGATAGACTAAGTTCTTTTCTTCTTCAAAATGGTTTTCCAAGAGGAAAGGTCGATACTACTCTCTTCAAGAAAAGTGTTTCAAAAGACTTTATTATTGTCCAAATATATGTAGATGATATAGTCTTTGGAATAACTAACGAATCCTTGTGCAAGGATTTCTCTAAGTTAATGCAGGATGAGTTCGAGATGAGCATGATGGGAGAGTTGATGTTTTTCCTAGGACTTCAAATCAAACAGACGAAACAAGGCATATACATTCATCAACAGAAGTATACTAAGGAACTTCTAAAGAAGTTCAAAATGGAAAATGTCAAACCAATGAAGACTCCCATGCATTCGTCTGGAGCCAGTCTCAACAAAGACGAATCAGGTAAGACCGTTGATCAGACGGTATACAGAGGTATGATTGAATTTCTTCTCTATCTCACTACAAGTAGACCTGACATTATGTTCAGTGTATGTCTATGTGCATGTTTTCAATCTGATCCTAGAGAATCACATCTACAAGTTGTTAAACGTATTTTAAGATATCTTATTGGAACCACTAATCTCTCTCTGTTTTATAAGAAAAGTAGTGATTTCAATCTAAGTGGTTATTGTGATGCTGATTATGCTGGAGATAAAGTGGAGAGGAAAAGCACAAGTGGTGGATGTCAAATCCTTGGCTCATCACTAATCTCTTGGTCAAGCAAGAAGCAAAACTCCATTGCACTTTCAACCACCGAAGCAGAATATATTGTTGCAGCTGGGTGTTGCTCACAACTACTTTGGGTAAAACATCAACTTGAGGATTACTCCAGGTTTGAAACCCAAATACCAGTGTTTTGTGATAATACAAGTGCAATTAATCTCAGCAAAAATCATATTCAACATTCAAAAGCCAAACATATTGAAATCAAATTTCATTTTATAAGAGATTATGTTCAAAAAGGCATTTTCGACATACAGTTTGTTCAAACTGATTTTCAATGGGCAGATATCTTTACGAAAGCTTTAGACGAAACTCGCTTTAATTTCATCAAAGAAAATTTGGGAATTGTTTCTTTAATTGATTAAGTTTTTTCCGTCTGAGCATTTCATTTCGTCTGTACATATTAAATGCCTTCGTTAAGATGAAACATTGCGTCTGATCAAGTTGAATCAGTTTGAGAAAATTCAACAGACGCAAGGTTATTATTTAATTAATTTAAAGTTAAGCGTGCAGGGACAACTTAAAGGCAGCATTAAATGTGTCTGTCATTTATTACACTATTCTAGGACTTTGAAGAGCACGCGCTGTGAATTGCAGAAGTCAAATCAATCATTAAAAGGGCAATGATGGGGACACGTCAAATCAGGGACGGTTTTAACTTCTTTCGTCTGATGAATTATAACTATTTTTATCTTTGATTATAAATACTCTCAAAGTTTACACTTTTACCTCTTACTACACTCTTACTATCTCTGAGTATTTTATTAACACATTCTTCTCTCTTTTCAAAATTAGAACAATGGCCGCCAAGAACATCAAAGCAACTGAAGCAACCTTCTTTGCGCAAGATCTCTTCTTGCCTAGCAAGTGGATTTCAAGGTCCACCATAGAAGACATCTCTGACAGGGTATCAAAAATGTTAATACACAATGGCTGGATGGATTTCGCGGAGATGAGAGGCCCATGGTTGATAGAGGCCTACGCGGAGTTCTGGAGTGACGCGAAGGAGTTTGATGATGGTATTGTGGGTACCATTGACAACAAGGAGTATATTATCACAATAGACTCCATAGCTGAAGCTGGAAGCTGCAAAGCTGAAGGGCGCTTTTATTGCGCTGACTGAATGAGGTTAGAATCTGAGGAGCATGTAGACAAGATTCTCTATGGAAAGATTCGTGACCCCGAAGATCCCAAGTTTCTGAGATCTGGGAATCTCTATCCCACAGGCAGAGTTATCCACAACCTTCTCTACAACATCTTCACACCCAGAACTGGCTCACGAGACAATGTGAGTACTCGTGACAGATTCTGCATCTACTATTGTCTGAGGAAAGCAAGGCTAAGTCTTCCTCACATTATTCTCGACCATTGGATAAATGCATTGAAGAATAGGAATATTCGTAGAAACAGCAGTATTCCCTACGCCACTCTTTTCTCCAAAATCATCTTAAACCAAGGTTTTGATGTTACTGGTGTCGTGTGGCATGATGAAGGAAAGGAGGTTAAAGGAAGTACCTTTGCCAAGATGCATCTAAGCCCTAGCTTCCTCCATCACAATAGGAGTGAAGATGAAGTTATTCTTTCTCCTATCACCAAAGATCCTCCTCACAGAGCACGCATCAAACGCGCCAAAACCCAAACACAAACCCAAACACCTATCCATCTTCCACCTGTGTTTGTATCTGAAGTCCCTTTCGATGATGCTCAAGAGGAGCCTATTAGAAAGAAGAAGAGGACTATCAGAATAAAACATATTGCGTCTAAGACGCAGGAGAAAGAGATATCCCCAGATAAAGATAAAGGGGTTAAGAAAACATCTAAGGGTGTAACGTCTGTAAAGATTCTCACAGACGAAGAAAAGCAAAAGAAAGCAGCTGAAGAGAAAGCAAAAGCTAGAGAAATTGCTCTTCAAAAGGCTGCCAAAGGCAAAGAGAAAATGAAGCAGAAGATTACGTCTGTAATTGTTGGAGAAACAGATGAAGCAAGGCAACTAAAAGAGGCTAAGAGGGTCTCTATGCTGCTTCAAGCTGAAAGAGAAAGAATCTTTCTCGAGAGCATTAAGGGCATTGGATCGTTTGAAGCTGCGTCTGCACCAGCAACTTCAGAGGGCATGAATAGTGAAGAAACTGCCCAGATCCAGAAGGACAATGCTCAGTTAGCAGAGGAATTGGAGACTATGCTTAATGAAGAAGCTCCAACTATGGAGAGTTCTGCACCTACACTCCAAGACGAACATAGGACAATTGTCTCAGATCCTATTGTTGCGTCTCCTCTCAACGTCGCCTGTGATCAGACGATACCTGCTGCGTCTGAAGAAACATCCTATCTACCGACGATGGAAATTCCGTATGAAGTAATAACAATTGAAGATGCATGTTCTTCGTCTGATGAAGAATATGTTATTATAAATAAGATGGATGCACAATGGGTGAGATCTCATGCTGAAGTTTTAAATCCAGAAGATCTTTCACCTAAGCACAAGACTGACTATTCGTTTCTTAACGAATTAGTCATGAAGATTCTTGAGAGTTCTTGTGCGAGAAAGACGGTTAAGCTGATGGATTCTTGGAGATGAACTTGAAGATATCTCCAATAAGGGTGAATCATCTGAATCTGCTAAAGAAGGTTACTCAGCAGACGATGAAGACTGTTTTATAAAGGACACTCCCTATATTGAGTTGAAGAATCCTTATCAGTACAGAGGTAAGAAAGGATTCCAACTTGGGAGGTTTGTTAACCCTATTATCTATCACAAACCCCTAATGCCAGTGGACTTCAAAGAAGATCTCATTTATACTCCTGAGGAGCAACGCGAATGGCTGAAGCATCTGCCGTGGGAAAAACTGGCCTCTTTAGACATCAAGGGTTTATAGAAGAAATAAACAAGTACAAGGATCATCTAGCTGAGTCGGTGATTGAAGGACTAGCTCTTGGCTATGAACCCCACATTCCCTTCAGAGAGAATGTCAAGTGGAAGGTTCGGCTTGAACCCAATGCCCCTGCATTTCACCATTGCAGGTTTGGAGATCCCACCTCCACCATCTATGAGCCAAAAAAGTGTTGTCATTGGCATTTGGACGCCATTGATCGCCATGATCCTGTACCCTTCACAATTCCAATGAACCAAACAGAGTATGTAGGTTTAGGACATACTCTTGGAATTGTTCTCCCTTGGACAAGACCGCATTGTTCAGGTATTTGTCCACGCTACTCCATCCTCCTCCATGAATATGAAGACCCCGAAGAGTTTGCTCATGGTCTTCCTGAAGATTACAACACAGCTTTCAGGCTGATGGCAAATGCGTATAGAAAGGAAGAAAAAGCTAGATTGGCTTCCTTCTATCACGTCGAAAGGAGAGCAAAGAAGGAGTCGAGACACTATCCCTTCATGATGGGATCTCAATTCTCTTCTCTCGTTTCCAATGTCACCAAGTTCTTCGTTGTCTTAGACCGAAAACGACCTTGCTTGGTCAAGTTTTTGGCTAAAGGAAAGGAGAAGAAGACTCCGTCTGTCCCCAAAACTTTCAAGTTTGCAAGGCACATCCCCAAGAGACTTCCGTCTACTGCATACTTGCATCTTAAATCCATTCAAGCCAAAGCCTCAAGGCCTATCAATCCCAAAATTCAAAGGTTGATAGAAGATCATGAAGTCACTTCTGCCTTTTGCTCTGGAACCTCATTTGATGAAGATTCCACGATCTGTGGCAAGGTGTTTCCTGGAGAAGCTTTCGCCTATACACATCCGTCTGAGGAACATCCAGATCTTGAGCTCTCTGTTCCCAACAGAGTGTTCACTTGGCAACGGAAGAGAGACTACACTGCATATCTCACACTTCTCTTTTCACTCTACGACTATTGAGGACTCCAACTGTGTTCATTGAAGACAATGAATCTGTTCCTATTGTTGAAGAGCCTCAAACGCCTCCAATGGAAAATGATGATAACGTAGAGGTTACTATGGTTGAGAGTGAAGTTGTGAACGCTGATGAGTATCATACTCTGAAGCGTAAGTATAATGCATTGGAGGAAAATTGCGAGCATCTGAAGAAGAAGAAGAACAAAGAGCTTGAGGACAATCAAGCCTCTCTCACATCTGAGATGCAATAGCTGGGGAGATCGTCATGGGGCTTGTCCAACAGAAGCCTAAACCTTCTTCTTGAAGCTTTTGATGATTTTCAGCCCAAAGGGGAGAATATCTTGAAGGAAGGAAAGGTGATGCTAAGCTAAGAGGGAGCCTTCGTCTGAGGGGAAGTTATTAGACTGAGGGGGAGTTAGCATAGAGGGGGAGTTACTTTTATATTATTATTTTATTCTTTATTAATTTGTATAGCTTTATACATGAATTCTTAGAGCTTTTGTTTTCTGTATACCTTGTAATACTATACATGGTTTACATCACATTAATGTAACGATTCTTATAAAGAGGTATTGATTCAGAAAATATCGTCTTGATGTAAATCTGACTTGTGTTTAAATTGTTTAGCTAATCTTGTCTTGTGCAGATGCTTCCTTGAGAAAGTTATTAGTATGGTCTGTAATCATCAAAAAGGGGGAGATTGTTAGATCAAGATGATTAACATCTCTAAAGTTTTAATTATTATAAGACAGACGGAACATCTACAGACGGAACATCAAGTCAAACGCAACGAGCACAGGCGGAAGATGACCCCTCAAAGTTGAAGTCATTCGTCTGTCTCAAGTCAAGTCATCAGACGATAGGCTAAGACGAAAACTCTTATGACTGGAGAAGTTCATCGTCTGCCAAAGAAGTGAAGCAAAGTACGAGTCACTCGTGCCAAGATTTCAAATCTTAAGAAGTACTCTTTAGAAGCATCCAAGATCAATATGGGGATTCACGCCTACATATGCAACTCGAAAAGGTCTTCACTTTTTTCTATCAAATCTTTGTACAAGTCAGAAAAAGTACTGCGCACGCTATCTATATCCGCTGCACACGCCATCAATCAATCAAGTACTCTCTGACACCTTTTTGGACTTCGCTTGGAAAATGCTCAATGGCTTTCTTCTGTGTCTAACGGATATCTGAAGATTTTTGCTTATTTAAAGACTTCGCTTCTTCAAAGTTCAATCGGCGAAAACGGTTCAATATTTTACCTTATTGTGAATTCGCTCTCTGTTACTTTTGCTCTTCACTTGTAAAACCCTCTCTGCGAAGAGGAAACTCTCTTTTTATTGAAATCTTTTAAATCCACTTGTGTGGTGTTTTAACCTGAGGAGGCTGGTTATTCAAAGAATACCCTTGTTGTTTAGCCTGCGAAGGCTGTGTTCAAAGAATATCGCGTTATAGCCAGAAGTGGCTGGGGGCAAATAATACTTGTAACCCTTTCACGGTTTGTAGTGAAAACTCAATTGTTACTGGGTAACTGGACTTAGTCTTGCATAGACGAACCAGTATAAAAATATTTGTGTATTTGTGTTATTAAGTATTTATCTGACGGGGATAATTAAACCATAACGTCTGTTTATTAAAATCAACCTTTGAAGATTAAGATTGTTTCGTCTGAACATATTTAAACACACAGATGAAAGAAACATTTTTTTAAGCAACACAATTCAACCCCCCCTTCTTGTATTCTATCTTTTACAGCTTCTTACAGATGCAATACATATTCCCTTTTCTTTTTTAACACGTTTACAGAATATCTCAAAGACATTGAAAGACTCGTGTTTATGGGCTAGGAAGTATACCCAAGTAAATCTAGTATAGTCGTCTACAATGACAAATCCATATCTCTTTCCTCCAAGACTTTCAGTCTGAGTGGGTCCAAAGAGATCAATATGTAACAGTTCCAAAGGTCTTGTCGTGGAAACAACATTTTTTGATTTGAAAGAAGCTTTAAATTGTTTCCCATGCTGACAAGATTCACATAGACGATCAAACTTCCAAGATATTTTTGGCAAACCTTTCACAAGATCCTTTTTGGAAATTTTTGAAATATACTTGAGACTTAAATGTACAAGCTTTTTGTGCCAAATATCTCGTTCATCGTCTGCTGACATCAAACATGTTACATTCTGATCACTGAGGTCAGAAAGACAAACCTCATAGAGATTGTTCTTTCTTTTCCCAACAAACAGAATAGATTTATCCTTGTTTTTTACTATACACTCACTAGCGTTAAAGGCTATTTCATATCCACTGTCACAAAATTGACTTATGCTATGTAGATTGAAGTTCAGACTTTTAACATAAGACACATTTTGGATGAGAGGGTTGGGTGTCTTACCAACAGTCTCAATCCCTAGGATTTTACCTTTCCCTGAACCATAAGACACAAACCCTTTACTTGGTCTTAGGTCTTGGAACATAGACAGGTCTCCCGTCATGTGTCGTGAACACCCACTATATACACAGTCATGACGGGAACAATGCTTGACGACCATGAACTCAGCCAGATCATTGGTGCAAATTGGGTACGATTTAAGGTATTCGTTGGCTTTCTCCGAGGAATCAATAAGGGAAACATAATAGTCGACCTCGTCTGAAACCCACGAGTACATAGGATTAGAAATGGGGGAAACTTGTTTCTCCTATTTTCCCTATGGGCCATCTCTTTAGAAGAGCCAGCAACGATTGTGACAAGTTGAGCCACCATTACCACGGTAGCTTCATCCTTCACCTCAATTGTGGTATGGGGGGACATGACCTCCAAAAGGTCATTTCCCATTGAAGAGTCTAAATGACTCCTTGAGATATCACCCTTGTAGGGGTGACATCTTTAGAAACCAGAGGACGATTACATTGTGAAGAAGAATAAGATGAAGAAGCCATGGAAATGATCCTCGGTTTATGGAGGGGATGCACGATGGAGAGAGGTAAGACAAACACCAAAACCACCAGAGGAAGTAAGGAGAAAGCGAAGGCACAAATGAGCTCAAATACGCAAGAAAAAAGTAAAGAGGGACAAGAAAAACCCTTGGGTATTTATAGAAGAAGCGTGAGCACAAAAGGAAGCCCTAAAAGTGAAAATCCTAATAGCAAATGTCAACACTCAGGAATGCGACATTTGAAAATCTAAACGTTTCTTTCAAAATGATATCAGGGGAAGTCATGTGGTATCACGAGGAGAAATGACTGTTCTTCTCCCAAAACAACGTGACGGTTACAAGACATTTTATCATTGGTTTATAAAACCCTTCTTTAAGAGTGAAATGACACATTTATTAGCCTTTCATTTATTGCTTAAACGACACATTTATTACATAAAGAAATCCTTCATTTATTTCTTAAACAACACATTTATTGCAAAAGGAATCTCATAAATGTCCCAACTACACGAAATATGAAGAGAGGGCAAGTCACTACCATTGTGGAAATGATGCACAATCTGAACCCGAATTACCCTAATGACCAAGGACAAATACTTGTTAAGCTCGACAACCTTGTTACTCAAATTGTTGAACTTGGGGTTGTGTACCATTAGAGTAAATTCATAATGATGGAACTATAGTGGATGTGTCACATCCAATGTACCAACTCATTTAATCAACCAGCAGATATACGACACGTGTTCGAAGAGTTCTTTCAAATGCCAAAACTCATGTTATATCAATATTAGTGATTATGGAAGTCTATCCTTGATCATATCAATATATCTTGTACTAACAAAGAGAAATAACAACTCGATTGAGATTAACGTGCATGTATGAATAAGTTAAACTGTCAATCTTATCCTATATATACTTCAAAAGAAATAATTCTAACACTAATAAAATTCTCTCCCTTTTCATACTCTTATTTTCATTAAACTTTCATTAACTTAAATTTCAGAGTGTTTTTTTTTAATATACTCTTACCTCTTAACACATAACTTAATACTCGTCAATGTTAATTTTTAGTGGAGCTGAACTTTCCCTTCACTCCTAATAATCTTAATAATTCAGTGGACTTTTCAAAAAGACAACATCCATCCATCAATCAAGATTCGTTTTTATTATAATTTTTTCTAAGAAAATATTGTTTAGCACGAAAATTGTGTTTCCTGAAAATAATATAAACTAGCATGTTTGGATTGAAGAATCTTCAGCAATGGATTTGTAGCACAGTGAAAACATCATTTGACAAGTATAATTTTTTTTTTTTTTTGTTATTCCATATTTTTGTAATATTTCCTTTGTTATTATCTTAACTTTTAAGATAATAATTATAAAAATTAAAAAATTTATTACATACACCGGTGATTTAAATAATTGTATAATTAATAAAAGGTTTAGTTAATAAAAGAATAAAATCTATATAATTAAAACCGCCAGAGATTTTATTTGCAAAAATAAATAAAAAAATTCACAATTAAAATAGTGATTATAGAAAACTCAAATGCAATTAAGTCTTCATTTTAATATACATTTGTTAGTATAAAAAACACAGTTTATTAACTAATTTACATATATTAAAAATTAGTTAATTTAATATATGACATTACAAATTATTAATAATTATATTATTCGTTTAAAAAATTATCTTTAATATTATTAAGATTCCTCGCCATTACCTACCACTTTAATTAGCATGATAATCTATGATTTTTAATAATTGTTATGGTTTAATTTAGGGTAAAAAGATTTAGTTTATCTTATTAACTAATTTGTGAGTTGTAATTTTCTCCAATCTTATTAATTTATATTATTCATTATTTTTTGAGTGATAAACATAAAATTCTAAGAGTATTTTAGTAAAATGTAATTAAAGTAAAATATAATTTAAAGAGAGTGTTTTACCATAGAAGTAAAAAATATTTTGCAAGTTAACCCATAACAGTGACCCCAAGGCCTAATCCAAGTGTTCCCTGCACTGCTCAACACTCTGTACTCTGCACAATCCTCACCTTCTTCTCTGCAACCACAGTTCCCTTCAAAACATTCTTCAACTTGCAAAAAAAACTTTTCTTTCTTCCATGAATTCTGCATCTTTATGTTCCTTCCTTCTCATACACCCACCACCATGCACTCTCCGCCCTCTTCTTCAAACTAAACTCCAACCCATATCACACACTCTTAGTCTCTCTCCAATTTCACTCACTAAAAAACCCACTTTTCTTCAAGCTACTGACTCAAACACCGACGCCCCTGTTTCTCTCTCCGACGGCTCGTGGTCCGTTGTGCCCATCGCAGAAATCGTCGAGAAGGATTGGTCGGTGCTCGACGGTGCTGAACAGCGAAGCATTGAGCGCATTGTGTCTGCTGCAAAGGTTGATGAAGGTTCTAGGGTTTTGATTTCAACGGGGTCTGAAGACTTTGTGGATTGTTTGGTGGGGTTGACTTCTTCTCTGTTTGTGGTGCATGATTCTCTTCTCATATTGGCTTGTGTTAAAGAAAAATACGATAAGGTTAAGTGTTGGCAAGGGGAGATTCTACATGTTCCAGAAAAGTGGGCACCTTTTGATGCTGTGTTTCTTTATTTTCTACCTGCGTTGCCCTTTAAACTTGATGAGATTTTGGGGTCTTTGGCTGGGAAATGTGTACCGGGTGAGTTTTCTCTTCGATTTGGGTAACTGTTAGATTAGTTTTCTCTTGTAATGGCTAGTTGCTATTTGATGTTATTGCTGCGTGTTGAATGGTTGGAAACCTGAGAAAGCTTATTTGTGCAGATTCTTTTTAATACACTTTTTATTATTAGCTGATATTTATTGGAAATCAAGGGTTGTGTAGGTCTCACACTTTGTTTAATGAGTCTTGATTATGATTTCGCAGTTTTCAATCAATTTTAAGTAAATAGGATAGCGTGCAGTAAAAAGAGTCTCTTAGAGAGTATATTGTTAGCTCTCTTATTTTATGTTTTAGAATTTGGGTTTAGGCCTAAGTCAATCCCAAGACTACTAACACATAGGGTGAGGGTTGCCTCACATTTGTACACACTACCAAGACATCTTGTGTAGTGTGTGTAAGATATGGTAAGTGACCTAATAACAGATCTAGGATAAACTCTAATATCAACTTAGTTTGGATTTTGGTCTAACTCAGCGTCAAAAGCCTATAACATAACAGTCTCAGAAGTTTTTCGTTAATTAAGCATTGAGTAATTTTTCCTTGTAACTGATTACTTGAAGGTTTGAGCATTTTGCCATTTGGGAGTAGAGGCAAGAATTTGCTTCATGAAAAAACTCTCTGAATTGCTGAATTTTTTACAGCTATTGTTTCTAGGCTCTTAATTTGTTTATGACTTTTTTTTAATCAGATGATAATTTATAATCATGTTATGTGTAGTTTTTTTTACTAGTTGAGTAGTTGTATGTATACTTGACTGTATTTATTGGTAATAAACTTGATGGGTTTTGTTAGTGCTCCATATGTTATTTTTCATTTTCTTAGCTCAATATCCTTGCCTCATTTGAACTTTGAAGTCTAAGCTCAGAGCTCCCTAGATGTTTTCTTGTATTTAATTTCGGGTTTTACCTGTAGGTGGAAGGGTGATTATCAGTCATCCCAAAGGGAGAGAAGTACTAGAACAGCAACGACAACAGTACACAGAAGTAGTAGTTTCTGACCTACCTGATAAAACATATTTACAAAGTGTTGCAGCTGCTCATTCTTTTGATGTGGCTGAATTTGTGGATGAACCAGGCCTTTATTTAGCCGTTTTGATATGCTCGAGGCCTTAAAAACTAGAGTGGATACTTTGAATACACAATTTGATTAAGTTTTTTATATGTGGCGGTTTTTCCTTTTTTACTGTTAGTTTGAACTATGAAAAATTATAAAGTAATATAATTTGATTATGTGAACTTTCCCTCACTTGTAAAATCTTGCATGGCTGTTGTCAATCAAATTCTTCCATCTATTAAAATGCTTCACTCCAAACATTATGATAGTCCCACCAAGCACAACCATGACCACCTTTCTCCATTCAATCCAAATCAAACCAAAACCAAGGTTCATCATCAAGCACCATTGTTACTAATGACAAGATCAAACACTAGAAGCTGTTGCAACATTCACCAAGATGTGGTGGCTTGCTAGATCTTGGGTAGGGGTGTATTAACTGTATTAATCATGAGGTCAACTAGCTCTAGTGGTTTCGGGCTAGATGATTCAGAGACTGGTCTTGTGCTAGAGTCACTTCAAATTTGACCATAGATCAAGACTTTTGGTTGATTCGAGGCTTTGAATATGGTGGGTTTCTGATGAGTTTTCTTGTTTTCCAGGATGATAATTCTAATTTTATGTCCACACAGTGCTTAGAGTTCTCAATCCCATTTCTTGTTTGATGAGCTTCTGGTGATGTTTAGTTCTTTTGGAGTATAACATTATATATATATATATATATATATATATATATATATATATATATATATATAAAAGTGCACATTTGTTAAGGTGCTTGTGGAAATGAAGTGGTGAGGTTGGCTTATCTATGAATTTTTTTATGGGTTTTCTTGCATGTGACCATTTGTGGAGGTTATTTGCCCAAATTGATGAGATGAGATGGAGAACTTGAATCTGAGCTGAATCAATTCTCAAAATCAAATCCAAAATTTGATCAATCTGTTAAATTCTTTTTTTATTATTATTAAATTTGAGTCCTTGATTTTTTATTTATTTGATTTTAAATTTTTATTGGATTTGATCAATTTATAAACACGGCTGGGAATCAAAATATGGATTTGGATTTGATCAATTTATAAACACGGCTGGGAATCAAAATATGGATAGTAAAATTAAAGTAATACTGATACTGAATTAAAATAATAGTAAAGGTATAAACCTCTGTTACAAGCAAATCACAGAGATAATAGTATCATTTTCTGAGGAAGAATTAAAATTTTCAGTGACGCCTCACGCCTGCCTCATCACTATATAGAATAATTTCCATCTTTGTGAGCTCTATCCTCTCTCTTATCCTGTGCTACCCCTTACTTACTACTCTGTAATCCAGTAAGCCCAACTATTCTGTAATGCAGTAGGCCAACAGTGGTGCGTGACCCATCAAACACCCTGTTAAAGAAGATATGTAGATTTATTTACTTATTTTGTTAAAGGATCTCAGTCAAATTCAGGACCACTATCCCAACCTCATCCTCCCCCAAAAATGCTATACTCAGCGGGGCAGGAATAAATTTAAAGTACTACTTACTTTTACTAATATTATAAATGACTTTTGTATTATTATTCAATGACATATTGTTTCATATAAAACTATTGAATTTTATATTATTTATTTTAAAATTTATATTTAATATAATTATTACATGTGATATATAAAAAAATTTACTTTTATAATAATTGGTCTAAAAGTCATATTTAACATAATCTTTTATTGGTAGACATTGTAAACAAAAATCTTTAATACTTTATACTACAAGTTAATAAAATTAAACTCTTAATTAACAAAAAAAATCAAAATTCAATCCTCACAAGTATTATTTTTGGAATAGCTCAGAAATTTTACCAAAAAATGGCTGAGCACCCATGGAAGAATAATAGAATCAATATAGCAGGGAAAAAAAACTTCTAGTAGATCATTTTAAAAGGTGTTATTTTATTCAAATATACTGAAACAAGAATTATTTATTCATTCGATGGATCATAAATCTAATTGTTATTTTAATTGAGTTCAATTCGAACAGAATTAATAAAATCTGATGATGTTCAGTTCAGGTACTAAGTTGGTACTAAGTTAATATTTATAAGTAATTCAAACTAAATCAAATATTATATATAAGATTAATTAAATTAATTTTATCTATTATTTTTTATGATTTTTAATGTAAGAGATAATTTTATCTCCGCGAATGTTTTTCACTTTTATTTCACTAACTTAACGAGTCATCGCAATGCTTGCACGATTATTAAATGTTATTGGATTTAAATATCAGATTATATTATTTAAGTGATAGAATTCACTTAAAAAAATTGGTTAAAATAATTCAATCCAAACCCAACCAATTAAAATTAATTAATTTATGTCTGTTTGAATCAAATTAACCCATGAATATATCCCGTTAAAGCTATGAAATCATAAATCTCAACATTGGATCTTACATTAATTCCGTGACAAAATCGTCATCATATTCACGTGGATCTAAATTTGAATTCAATGGTTGACACTTATCCATGTGAAGGGAAAAACAGAAAGAAACCCGAGTCAAACAAATGCTTTGATCATAATGACAATATCAGCTCAAAAATTCCAATACAGCTTTCACTACAAAGCCTGCTCTGGTTCAGTATGACAAAGAATTATGAAGAACAAATGATTCATTGAAACTTTAAGGTAATTATGACCTCACACAAAAAAAAATAAAAAAGAAAAAGAAAAAAACCATTTAGTACCAACACTCTCAATCTTTCTCTACACCAAAAGAAAGAAAAAACAAGAGAAGTAAAAGACAATTGAACAACAATTAACTAATCAAGCTATAGGCTAAATCTGAAATTGCTGAAAGGAAGCTTATTGTTCACCAAATTACAAGGTACTCAAACCTCCATTACCATATGTGAAGATAGGGACTGGATTCCACAACAGCCACCTTATACTTCTCACTTTATCATTTTATAAAATTGAAAAACCTCGAGTTATTACTTGTTGCAAACAAGTTGTATTCCTCCATGGCAGGAGTCTCTTTCTTATTGCAATTAGGAACCTTTCCAACATGATCTACCGAACTTTTTGAGCTCAAATCGCCAACAGTACCACCATTTGAAGATGTGAGTTCTGATTTACAACCTGTTGAAAGGGCTACAGGTCCACCAAAATGAAACAAGGAAAAATCATTGTTATTCTCAGGAGGCTTGGCAGAATTATCATGCTTAACTTCTCCATATACTGCTGATTTTTTGGAAATTGCTCCAGCTGGAACAGCCCTTTCTACAAAAGATACATTTCGATGATCTAGCAAAGGAATAGGCTTGGAAACTCGAGTCCGTTCCTCCGAATTTAAGACATTAGTTCTGGCAACTGGCTGATAAATTGGAACAGCAGGATTTAATAAGGGCCCTGGTTGCTGTATACCTCCATACTGCAAGCAGAAGTGTGGGTCCTCATTTAAGCCATACCCAAGAGGTCCAGCATACAAATATGGACTTGAGTGTGGGAAAGGCATCAATCCATTTGTTGGAGCAGCTGGCCATGAAACTGGATTTTGATGGAAATAACCCATTGCTGAAGGTGCTTGAAACACTGGAAAATGTATATTTTGGTTTGACACTGGTGAAAGCATACTTTGAGGTTGAGAACACACATTAGTGGCGGAAAGACAATTGTCAATATTTTGGGCAGTTTCCACAAGATTTCCCAATGCATGATTTCTCGTACCATCCAATGATGGACCAGTCATTGAACTTGAACTTCTCATCAAACCCTCATCATTTGCATTCTGGTTATTCTCTATGGCAACTTCATGACAATCAGGCAAGGCATTTTGCATGCAATCCGAATTATTTCTTACTTCAGATTGTTGGCTAACATCTTCTGAATCTGATGCAATGGAGGATTCTGTATTCTCTTGATTTGACGAAGTTGTATTGTTATCACCCTCACTTAGACATGATGAGCAGTTATCAGAACTAAAAGTGCTACTTTGAGTGGGATCAGCAGAATTATTTAAGACAAAGCCTCCAGTTGCGTATATTCCAGGTTCCTCTGAAACAATTTCCGTAGAACTACAAGAACCTTCAGCTTCTATGTGAAAATCATTTTGACAGCTTTCATCCACTCCACTAAATCTTTTTGAATTACATTCCTCCTCCTCATTTTCACCTGAATCAGCAGCTTCTCCAATAGATGACTTGATCACATCAGACTGAGCACCTTGAAATTTAGTGGACCTCAAAATAACATCAGAGTCAGAATTAATGCAAGGATATTTCTTCTGAGATTCTGTAGGCTCCCAAACTTTCTTCGATTGAAACAAATCCCTGCTAGGATAGTTCCCCAGGATGATTTTGCTTTTAGGTCTTCCATTGCTCTCATGCATAAACTCTACTTGATTATTCTTACTACCACGATAAAATTGCTTGGATGTATCTCCTGCAGATTCAGACAGACATGCCGTTTTTGTCTCCCAACTAACTCTAGTCATAGGAGAATGTTGCTCAATCCTTGACTTATATTCATTATTCAAGCTACAACTGCAAGAATGAATATTACCTCTGTCATTCATCCGGTTCTTGGAACTATAGAACTTTTCATTATACTTGGGAGGACCAACATTTCGGCCATTAGATTTTGTTGGGACATTTATTCTTGATTGCCTGTTCAACCCATTCATTACCCTGGATGATGTCACAAAACTCTCTCCATAATGTCTTGGCTCAAATCTGCCAACCATCGCACTATTTTCTGAAACAACTGCATATTGCCGCCTGTCAGACCACTTCATAGGCATATCTGGTTGAAATTCTTTCCTGCATCTTAATCTTCGATGAGAAAACATTGACTGTTCAATTGTAGACTGGCCCATCTCATCTTTTACATTTGAAATTTCTTCCTCACAATCATCGTAAGATAGGTCTTGGGGTTTCAAAGTACTACCCTCACTAGAGAATTCTTCATCTTGGATGTTAGGAGAATCATCATCCCTCCATATATTAGTTTCATCTGTTTCAATAACTGAATTCCTGCTGCTAATAGGATCATTTTGCTCCATATCAGCAACTGCAGGCAATTCCTCCTTTGAGATTTCAAAAGAACCAAGGGCATCATTTGATTCAGAACACCTTTTCTCCTTTTCTTTTCCTTTTAGTCTTTCCTTCCTCCTAAGCTTTTTCTCCCTTTCCTTTGTCCTTCTCCTCTCCTTGCGTTCTTCTTCTTCACGTTTTTCCTTTTCTTCTTCTTCAAGAAGTTTCATCTGTAGAAAAAATCATACAATTTGGATTTAGGAAGTGCAATTCAAAAATAGAACACAAGTTCTTTTTCCTGTCTCAAACAGCCTTTTTCCTAAAAGCATAATAACTGAGACCTGCTTTTCCAATGTAATGATTTCTTTGCATGCTACATGCACTCGATCCTCCAGCAGTTTTAGCGCAAGACAAACAAATATGCTGTGTGCATTTTGGCGTGCTGTTCCTTCTCTGAAAGCCTTTTCAACCTGAAAGGATAAGGCGCAGTCAGTAGTTGAACAAGATAAACAGGCGCAGAAAATAATATTAATGCTAAACATGCCTGTTCTTTGAAAATAACAGTGGCAGCATCTAGTAGAAATTCTCGAGCAAGTTCAGGGCTCTTTGCATGCTTTTGAGGACGGGAGCATTCTCCATCAAGCTCATTCCCATCCTTGTCAATCGAATCATCATCCTGAGAGCATACACTATACAACATGAAACATAGTCTGACAAATTCCTCATGAATAATTATCAAAACCAAATGAATGATGGATAATTAACAGGGTTTATTTTCTCAGTGGAACTCGTAATACCTCTTCTTCCTCAGCCTCTTCAGCATGCTCAAAGAATCTTCTGATACTTTCCCCTTTTGTGATTGTAACATAACCATCTCCTACAATTAACCGGCAATGTACACACTGTTGACCTTTCAACGAATGAGCTTTAACAGAAATTTCAGTACAGCGTCCATCTAATCTCCAAGCTCGGAGGGTGACAAAACATACACTCAAACCACCAAGCTCCAGGCCATTAGCTCGAACACATCCATTCAATCCAACATTTTCAAATTCCAAAATGTCAGATTTTCCTTCAGTTGTCCCCACAGCCCATTCAAAGTGATGATACATTCCCGATGCATCAGCAAATGTCTGACGCCAATCAGCTTGAACTGAGTCATCAGATACCTGATGAAAGCAAATGGATAGATGTTGTGTTAGGTAAATTCCTATTCTAGTTGTCAACGTTAGCTTGATAAAACAGAATTTTCACAGATACTCTGTAGACTCTTTCACTGAATCTCAATCACCATAGATTTTACAGGATAGTATGCAAAAGTCACACCTCATACTGAAAAGCAGAGTCAGCAACACAAAACCAACTGGTGCAACGGGGTTCTCTGCGCAGGCGCTTTAGTTCTTTTAGTTCCTTGAATTCTCGAATAACATTTCTTCTACAATCTCTGCAAAATCTCTTGCTATCAAACCTGACAGATGTGGTAACTCATTAGTAAAAAAGCAAAAGCATAGAACATCCTTGAAAACATGCAATTATGTGTGTGTGTGTGTGGGGGGGGGGGGGGGGGACAAGTGATCTCACCAAATACTATAATACAGCTTTCAAGAAAAGATTCATATAAGTTTTAAATGATGACAAAATAGATTAAATCATGTTAGGATGAATGAGTAGGCATTGCTTTTATGTATTTGAATGAGCATTAGAACAAAATGTTGAAAAGAAATAACAAAAGAATACAAAATTCCCTTCTATAGTCTAACTCTAATAGCACAAAGACCCGCTTGATCATAGAAAGCAGCAAGTTCTTGGACCCAGTACAACAAGCACCAGATACAATGTTGGGAATTTTGTATGAACAGTGTGGAACATAAGCTTTCACTTAATATCTATTGCTGACAGATCATGTAACTCCAGAAACAAACACTTAACGTAGAACATTGAATAAACCAGTAATAACAGGAAAAAAGAAATTATTGAGTGAATCTATAATGGATAAAGTTTTTCCTATTTATATCAGAAAGACAAAGTTAACATTCTAATCTAGCAAGGTGCCTATGTCAAAATCACTCAGAAGGTGGACAAGTGCCTTGCCCATTATTTATATCTAATAGACTATTCTTCAAATTTTTCCTGTTTCTTGTCTTTCTCAACTCCAGTTCCATTAATTAAGGATCTCATTTTACTCTCTTCACTTGCGTTACCTTTCAACAAATCTCATAATGAACATTATTGTGTTAGCCATATTATTGCCTAAAACCTTAATGAAAATCAGTAATCACAAACCATTTGAGTAGAGAATGATACCAGTTTCAATCCTAACAACAGTTCATCTGTTGATTTATCTTCTCAAAATTTGCATTAAAACTCTTACATAGCCTAATCAATTTTTATCTAATAATACATATATACAGTCCACAAAGTCCCTAAGTATCTAATTGTCCCCACCAAAATCATCCTTTCTTATCTAGACTACTAGCGTATACAATCCACAAGTCCCAAGTATCCAATTGCCTAAACCTTGAACTATGTCATAAATGATGGCTGTCCTATAGCAGTCTGAATCATTCTGCTTCTCCATATTTTTATGTTATAATAATTCTAGCATGAACTACAGCTATTTTTGGGTAATAGTTTCTAAAAATGCAATATCCAAACTTAAATATTATGTCAGACAGCCTGTGACAAGATATGCAATTGATAGATTCATCCTTTGGTTGACCCTGGGTAAGTGAGCTCCAGGGAAATCTGAAAGCAGAGAGAAAAATCGCATATTCAACAATGAACTGAAGAACATCAGATTCCTGTAATAAGCAGCTCTCCCACATAACAGCCTATACTTGATAATGTTATATTTTTCAACTTAAAAATCCATGAATAACAACAAGATTTCCCATTATCTGACAGAATTATGCAGCACATTAACATGGCATTATTTATTCTTCATTTACTGTATCTGGAGTATGTAGATAGACAATTTTTTAATTCCATGCATATGATAGAGTTCCCTGTTCACCTTTTTAAGCATCAAACCAACAGCTCAATTGTCCTAGAATCCAACAGATACTTAGTTGAATACAGATCACTTGTATTAATGGGTAAGAATATCAAACCCCCAAAATCTTTTTCTTTTTTTTCTAGTTACTCTGCCTGATTGTTTTTAGGGATGTAAATAGATAATATGGATCCTAACAAAGATACCCATTACTCAGGACATTTATTTTAAACCTTTCAGAGGTATGTTACACATTCTCATTCTTTGTATGTCAACTGTATTAGAATTTTTAGGCATGTACCTATTTCAACTGTATGACTGATTCTAGTATTAGACTTTATATAATTATTATTAGTAATAGTAGTAGTAACAATCCTCACTTTTCTAAAGCTCAACAAAGTGTAAGGAACATACAAATAGATAGATACCTGTACATAAGTCTCTCAATAAAATCTTCTTCTTTCATCCTTAGAAGTGAAAGCCGAGTCTCATCTCCCAATGCTGACCAAAAATCAACCAGTGTATCACAAGAAAGTCTGGCAGTATGCAGGGCACATGTTTCTCTGGTCCCATGTCCTCGGCCATAACTGACTATTCCTTGGCTTATCCAACCACGGCCTCCCCCACCACAGGCATCAGGATAAAGCAATTCTCTTTCCCGCTCCCTGGCACGCGCCCCATCAAAGACCTAACATGTGCAAAACTTTAGCTACCAACATGGAAAAGAATGGCATCAGGATTCAATAATGAGCAGCACTTACAATTTGCAGTCCTTTCAGAGATTTCGAATACAAGTAACAGCTCATAAGCGTTAATGAACCATCACGTGCTGTAGTGAGACCTCCCCAAGGATGGATAGATGGATCTTGAATTTCATCTTGGCATCCATTGGTAATGCTTGATCCTTCATTGTTTAGCTTTCTCATACCTCCAGATCTGTTGCAAGCAAAGTGAGCATCCACCCCTTCGCGTTGCAAAGATTTCCCATACATAGCAATCTGCAGAAAACCTTCAAGAAGCAATCCATTGCACCTGGAGCAGTACATATTTTTACGAGCTTGCTCAAAAAGGGATTGTTTGTCTATCCTCAAGAGTTTTTGACGAGCTTGCAGTGACAGATCACTCCAGAACTGTATCACACAAATATGAAACACCAATACAAGGAAATCATGTCACAAGATGCACTCTTATCAAGATAAGATGGTCAACATGACCTAGGTCAAAACTCAATCTCTGTGAAATATGTTTTTAAATTGGAGATAGCAACCTCAATGGAGGCTGCAATATTATAGTTTTAAGGTCTTTGCAACCACATTGAATGTATTTACCCACAATTCCCTGCAACATTGCTAATAAAAACACAACTACACTGCAACCTCAACCACAAGTGTGAATTAACATCAATTCCCAAGGATGCTCAAACCCCCATAATTTTGATAGTTGCTCACTATGTTGATTAGCTAGGAAGCACAGACATGACACAAACACATATAGGATTCTTGACATTGCAAAAAATTGTGGATAAATGTGGTTGATGCAGCTGCAATCATAGTTGTGAGGCAATTTACAAAAGTCTTTATACTACTGCCACAATTTTAGTTGCGGACTATTTTTAGAACCTTGAAGTAAACAAACAAGCAAAACGAATCTTCAAAATCGAGACAAAACATAGCAAGGGTATATAACATACAAAAATAATATATTATTATACAAAATTAAATCCTAAATTAAAATACAGAGAATAATGTTTCAAAAGTCATCATTTTAATCACTGTAGAAACAATAAAATATCATCTGTTCGGTTATCACCTCACTGTACCATTCAAGTTGATATAAAAATCCACAGAATAGATTAGTAAAGTTTAAAAATGATAGGAAACAAGAAGAAGTATATGCAGTGTCCAAACTCAGTTCTTCTAAAACCATTATGAAGTTTGTGTGAATCATTGACGATTACTCATTGCCACAGTTAGAAAAATATCATTGATGTTAACCTTGAGTTTGAGAAATTGGCAAATATTGTTCAATGGACGACAAAAGAACTGCTCAATGACATTTACCAATCAGAAAACACTGAAATTACAAATCCAAACCCCATGAAAGTAATCAAAGAAATGTTTCAACTATAAGATCCAATACGGAGCCAATCAAACCATCACTGTTAACATAACAATCAGAACAAAACAGTGATCCAGTGACAATCCAAAACCAACGTGAAAAAACAATTTAACAAACAAGAACAATTCAGTACCCTATGGAGCTGATTATAGCTAACAGCGTCTGAATCCTTAGACCAGAATCCATTGACAGAAACAGGACACGCGGACGTGCCATTAGTGAGTTGTTCATTCCTTTGCACTATTCCGGGCATTTTCAAAACTCCACGAGATTCATTCACCAATGCTCTCACCGTTCATGTCAATTTTAATAGATTCTGAAATTCACATCAATCAGATGCAAAACAAAATAAACCTAAATTAATAAAAAAAAAAAAAAAAACGAAGCAGCAACAGCCACAGCCGTATAGATCGAAATGGATATGGTTATATCGAGTAGAAACAAACCAAATAGAGGATTGGCCAAATGAAGACGCAATCACAATCAAAGAGGCGCGAGAATTGAGAGAGTGTGTGAGAGAGAAGAGAGAAACGAGGGTTTTTGATCGAAGAAGATTGAGTCGAGCGATGAGATTTGGAAGAGGTGTGAGGGAGACTGCGTGTGTGAATGAATGAATATATTTTGTGGAGAAAAAGAAAAAATGAGGATTTAGTATTTGGTAAATGGAAATGCCCCCTTTATAAGGCTCTGTTAAAACTCAAGAGCAACACCAAAGCCCATTGTTATTTGTTACTTATACATATCACCAAGAATTTAGCCCTAACAAAATAAAATATATAAAGATAATAAATTATGCAGTGATATATCAAATAAATATGATTAGTTAATAGTTAGGTGATGTAGTTTATAACTTTTTTCAAGAAGTAACTCATAAAATTGATGATGGTGAAAAAAATAATTCAGTGTTTAAAATATGATGATTTTCACTGAGTAAATAAGAAATATATGGTTAGTTAAATTCATTTCTTCGTTATTGTTCATCGACATAATTTTTTACTTATTCAACATGGATGTAATATATTGATGAATTTAATGGTTAGGGTGTATTTATTTTTGAACATTGTGATATATTTTTTTTAGAATAATATACAAGAATGGTCAATTTTACAGCTTATTTGCACGTAAATGAATAATAAGAATTATTGTTCAAAACATATATCTAGATATAAAATCATTTTCAAGAGAAATTGATATACCCATCAATAGTCAAAAAATCTTTTATAGAATTATATAATTTAACATCATAATAATAAATTTATTGATTTTTATAGTAACTATTTTAAAAGTTATTTAAATAATAATATTTTATTGACAGGTAGTGTAGGTTCACAAAATCAAATTTGTTTTTGAAAACAGAAACAATCATAAATAATATATACACTTATTTAATAATTTTAAAATTCAAAGTCAAACTAATGAAACGTTGAATTTGATAATTTTTTCTTAAAAAAATATTTAATAAATAACTAAACTAAGAAATAATCAATTATAAAATGTAAAGAAAAATAAATAAAAACATAAAGATAGAAAAATAATATTTATAAAATATAAAAAAAGATAAATATATATATATATATATAAAAGACGTGAATAAAGAGAAATAATATATATTTTATAAGTGAGTTACGTATTTTAATTAAGTAAAAAGTAAAGATGATTTTTTATTGTAAAACCTAACAACAAATTAAGATTAAATATCTAATTCAATTGTTATATCAATCCTTGTTATACAAATTTGAAATATATTTTTTAAATAACAACAATTTTTATAGTAATTTTTAATTTAATTCTTTGAAGTGCACTTTAATTTTAATTTGACTTAAGTACTAGTTAAACAAATATTTTATTCTACCATTTCAAAATACTTTTTTTTCATTTATTTTTTTATTGCTAGTCTATTTTAATCTTCGTTTTCATTTTTACTTTTAAAATCAACTTTAATTTTTTCAAAAATAAATATCTTTTGTTGATTATTAATTTTTTTATTAAAGAAGTTCAAATTCATGATACTTTCTTTATTTTTATTTCTCTTTGACACTTAATCATTCCTTAATCTAATAACTCCTAAATATAATACCACATGAAAATTATTTATTTTATTTCAAAATATTATTTATATATCTTAAAATATTTATTTTTATGAATTTTAAATATAATGTTAAAACAATAATATTTAAAAGTCAAAGGACAACAAACCCAAAGCAGATGATGACCTAACAAAAAATACTTTGATGCTCTAAGTTAATATTCTAATTATAAATTATAAGAGATGAATAACAAAATATAGGATTTACCTAAAGGTTCAAATACCTTATACTATAGTAAAATGAAAAAAAAAAAAAACAAAAAAAAAATCTTTAGTAGTTAGTGCAAGTTATAGAGTACATGGTTATACCCAAAATGAGTGCAAATAAAATTATATAATCACATTAATAAATGACAGGATCAATCTATGTAACACATGTTGAATATATGTATAAAGTCAATTAATAGTAACAATTTTCATAATTATAACAATCAATGCAACAATAAATTTAGTTTAGCAAAGTTGTATAAGCCATAACAACTACCGTTATTTTATCATAATAAACAATGGTAATCACTGATATTAGTCTATTCATTTATTTTTACTTGTTATTATTTTATTTATATATATCTTTTGAATATTTTAATAAAAATTGTTATTTTTAAATATTATAATTTCTTATTTGATGTAAATTTTGCATACCAATCTAACAGGTGTGAATTATATTTTTTTAATTGTTAAAATAATCTCATCTCATATATTATATTATATATCTTTTATGAGAGATTTATCCCTAAATCTCTAACATGTAATATTGACATTTGTGTTAATCTCAAATGATGATTCACGTCAATTCTTTTAATAGTGTTGAACCAAGGGAACATTAAATTTCTAATTGGATTTCTAATGAGATACCTTTTTCTAGGTTTGGTCTGACAATAATATTAGATTAGCGAGCCAATAGGCTAAATACGAGCTTAATAAAAAGTGAGATCATCTGTACAATTCTTTTTTAAATAATATTTATTTTGTAACTTTCAAGCATTCAATTAAGCTAAAATATTATATTAGGCTAACTCTCTCGCTAATATTTTTAATATTTTGTTTTATATTACTAATTTATAATTATAATAATATATTTATTTATTCATATATTACAAAATAGATTGGTGTAAAGTGCTTCAGGTTGAGCCGACCTGAAACCTCTTAGTTCATCAAGATAAATTAGTTGGGGCAAAAGTCTTATTTCAACTTAAGCCAACATTTTTTAGACTAACTTGACCACACAATGTTAAGCTTAGCCCAATCCATTAGAACAAGATAAAATTTATAGTTTTAATTATCATTCATTTTTTTTATTACATGACTATTGTGATAGAAGCTTCGTGTCACAAAAAATTTCAATTTCAAGCTCATAAAATTTAAAGGATTACATTGGAGTAGAGCCCAACATGAGTTCAGGAAAGGTAAAGTTACTGTTGCATAAGTTATTTGGAAAAATGTGTTATAGTCTTGCCTTAGTATAAAGGGTTATGGTATGATCCTTTGATGATATATATATATATATATATATATATATATATATATATATATATATATATATATATATATATATATATATATATATATATATATATTACAGAGTGTCTACCAACCAACGTGGTCTACTTTAAAGTTCATCTTTTTATTTTTATTAATATTCATAATTTTATTTATTTAAATATATATTATTTTCTATATTTCAACTCAATATGATTTATTTTCATGTATTTGAAATTTAAGTTAGACATTATTTAAAAATTACAAAATAAAGTTCACATTTAATGATAAGTGGAGGGTTAGTAAAAATATTATTGTTAGATACATTGTTAAAAGGAATTTATCATTTTCCTTAGCTAGGTAGGTTTGTTATAAGAAGACGAAATGGGATGGTCTAACGAGAATAATAATGTAATGATGAATGTGTAAAATTAAATGTAATGAATGTATTGATAAATAAGTAATTTTAAAAAATATAGATAGAGTATCGTTTCAAAAACATGATCGAGTGTCATGTACTAATTTTTTACGGTAGCCAATCAAATCAAAGATTAAATTACATGATTAGTGGTTAGTTGTCAAATTTAAATATAGTTCAAATAAACTTGAATGATAGTACAAAAGACTAAAACCACAAACTAGACAACAAACAAAAGTATATCACAACTTCTTATTTCTAGCTTAGGATCCTGCTTGCTTGAAATCTCAATCTTGCATCATGGTTCAACATTTAAATACTTTAAAAATATAATGTTTCAATTAGCTGGAACTAATCCTCAATGGTCAGATAAGAATTCTAATTATCTAACAACGTACAGACTTCTTCATTCCTACTTCCTAGAGAACTTAAACAAATTATGTGTTTTAAATCTCAATTGAGCTTAAGATTTCTTCTCGAATATAATCTCAAGCTAAGTAAGTTATAATATTTTATTTTCATCATATTAATAACATTAAGAAAAGAAAAGTGGAATTGAATAACAAACCATGGAGATAAAAGTTAATAAACACCATATTGAAAATATAACATGACAAGAATAAAATAAGAAAGTAACACAAAATTAATGGAGAAATTGAAGTTATGTAAATATTGCATTGAAGCTCCACAATTCACTTTTAGAGTACGAGTTTATTGAAGATATTAAAGAACTCTTAACTTCAACCATCTCACACTAACAAATATAAGAAAGAAGAAATTAGAAAATTTGGCAAATGTTATGCAAAAGTCCATGAAAATAGGTTTATAATACATATTCAAACATTACTATAGAAATCACCATCTAACAATGTTATTGCAATTAGGTATCAATTACTTGTTGGACGTAAACATTATATTGGATGCTTCATGTTAGGTGATGGGACTATTATACTAGTGTCTTTTGTGTAACTTTTTTTTTTTACCGTTTCACATATACTTTTGTGTGTATTTACTTACAGGGAAAAAAAACGCACACACAAAGTTCTAACTCAACTTCTAGAACATACAAAATTATGTTAAATATTTTTACTATATATATGAGATTTCTTATTACGTTTTTGTATATAACTCACTAAATTCGTTCAATGAATTATTATCAATTAAAAAATCTTTATAACACCTGAGTTAACTTGTTCTGATCACGCAAAAGAAAATAAAATAAATGATAAAGCAATTTCAGGAATCAAAATTCCTCTCTCAACATGTTGAATTCAATGTCAAAATTGAACATTTTCTAAAAAATAAAATAGCGAAGCTTTAATCATCATCTCATTAACGAAATCATGATAAAATAACAATCTTGTGATGACCATTCTTTCTTTCTTTACCTCATTAATATTTATAATTTTCTCTATTCTTAGAGTTCATTTATGACTCAATCATTATTAGTGTGCATTCTCTTAATAATGTTAAATCATGAAAATGAATTATATATACATCTTAGGAATCATAATCCAAAAAATGGCTAAAATCTATGTAAATAATCATAAAAAAAATTTGGAACAAAATATTCTTACATTTTAATTTTAATATAATTTTTTCTCATAACTTTAATTATTTATCACATCCAATAGCGTAATAAAAGTAATAAATGATGCAACATTTTTATATTAGTAAAAAATCATTTTTATTCCAAAACAAAATAAGATTTTCACCTGCTTATGCAATAAGCTCAAGTGATGTCATGTTTATGCAATAAACTCAAAGAAGAATCGTCACGTGGATTGTACCATGATAAGACCGAAGGATCAATGAAGAAACCTAGAAGAGAATCATCTTTTTCAAGCAAAATGTTTATCTCATTAATTGACTCAAAAGTGAATACAAATCTGAATTTTCTAGAATATATACTAAGGTTAGGTAATGCCCAAATGAAGCAAATCAGATTGCCTAAGGATCCTTGGATGGTAATTGGATCAAACGTATGGTAAGTCTTTAGGCACATCACACGGATCACAATGGCATCCTAAGGATCAAGATACAATCAATCAAAAGCTGGAAAAACTGAAAAACTCAAGTGGTAATCGATTACTAGTCGAGGTAATCGATTATTGGGGTCTTTGGATGTCCAAAAATGAGAGTGAGTACTGTGGTAATCGATTACCTCAGTCAATTTCTCAAAAACTCACACTCTCTCACAAATTTAAACTAGAAAATATTCCTAAGATTATTACACTTAGGCCATGCCATATATTTGTCTACACAAGGCCCAAAATAAAGTTCAATTCCTATTTACAAATGCTCATAAAATGCTAAGACTATTACAAAGCTTGTTGATCAAGAAAAGGTCTTCAAGGGTTAACTGTTGACTTTGATTTAGGGTCAACATTTTCTCTTCCTCTTCTTGAATTCTTCTAAGCATTGACCTTGTAATTCTTTTAGCATTGTTGAATTCTTTTAGCCATATCCTAAACACTTAAAGCATTTGATGTTAGATGGTTCAGAAATAGGTTTAGCAACATCCTTACCCTTGTAGTCTTCTCGGCCAAACTTGGAAGTAAACTTGGATAAACCCTCCTTTTGCCTCTCCTTCCAACTAGAAGATCTACTAGTATAGGACTTCTTCATGGTGGATTTCCTCTTGAGTTAAGCTTCTATCTTTTCGGCCTTATGGATGGCATCCTCCAAGGTTTTATAACTTTGAAGTTCCAATACATCTTGAATTTCTCTATTCAAGCCATGAGTAAACCTTGCAACGATTGCCTCTTTTTCCTTTTGATAATTTGCCCTCAACATAGTAAGCTCAAACTCTTTATAATACTCTTGTACACTTCTTCCTCCTTGTGTCAATCTTTGAAACTTGATGTGCAAATCCCTCACATATGAATTTGGAACAAACCTCCATCTTAGTGCATCCTTCAATTGAGTCCAAGATGTAATGAAGGTCTCCTCCTCTTCTCAACATCAATGAGGACTTGGTTCCACCAAACCAAGGCATATCCCTCAAACTCCAAAATAGCAAGATTTAGTCTCTTCTCTTCACTCAAGGTAGGATGACAAGAGAATACTTGATCAACTTTCATGACCCATTCAAAATAGTTTTTTGCACCTCCATCTCCTAAGAACTTTGGAAGTTTAATTTTAAGATTTACTTCCCAAGCTCTTGGCTCATCACCTCCAAAGTATCTCCTAAGATTCAATGGCTGCCTCTAACGAGTGTCTCAGCTAGCACCCCTTCTATGCCTCCTTTCCTCTTCATAGTCTCTATAGGCTATATAGGCATCACTATCATCATGGTTACTCCCCTCATCACTTTCTCTAGGTGAGTAGTAGTGTCCCCATTGGCTACCTCTCTCACTTCTACTTCTTCCGCTCACTCTTCTTCCTCCCTCATGCCCTTCTCTCTCCTTTCTCTCACGATCTTCCCTTAGTCTCCTCTCAAGTTCCTCCCTCTTACTTTCTCCTTCCCTAAACCGTCTATCATTATCACCTCTTAACTCATTCATCTCATGTTGCGTATGGTTGAACTTTTCAGTCATAAACTCCATGAGCTTCTTGGTTTTAGGTGACATATCATTTCCCACACTAGGTGAGCTTTCCATAGCTACAAGCAAACGGTTAGTACACAAAGAAAATAATAAGTAAGAATCTCACCACTCCTAAGTGTTTCACTCAAGTTTACACTCGTGTATAACACTCTTTTGTGGCTCTTTCTCTAGTGTTCTCTCTTGCCTTTTACCACTCAAATCTCTTATTTATCTTCTTATAAGAACCTCTACTCAAGTACAAATATGGTTGCATTCCACGTGAAAGAAGAACAATTCTCCAATCAAGCTTAAGAAAATCCAAGGAAAGGCACAACTCTAGATAAAACCAAAGGATTCCAAATAGACAAGCAATAAAAACACAAATGAAGGAATTAAGCTACTCAAATCAATGAATGAAGTAATGTGACAAAGGCACAATCAATGGAAGCAAACTATGATGTAGTTATGGAAAGAAATGAGACAAATTGAAAGAAAATTTTGACAAAAACAGAGTGGTAATCGATTACTTAGGTTTGGTATTCGATTAAACCAAAGGATTGGATGTCCATAACACAAATTGAATATGTGGTAATCGATTACCAAATCGTGGTAATCGATTAAACCAGGGGCTATGTTTGTTCTTCACCTTGTTATCAAACTGGGTAATCGATTACCTGATTTTGGTAATCTATTACTTCAATTAAATACCAACTGGACAAATTTCAGCACAAAATGCAATTCACACAACTTCCAAACACAATGCACACCTTAAGTTCAAGAATAAAAATTATTAGCACTTTAAACTCAACTCTAGTGATGAATGCTTAGTCCTAGGTGTTTCTATTGTCCAAAGGTACTTGTGACACAACTTTGGGAATGTTTTCACTCCACCCCAACTCATGGTACTGCACTCCATCTTTCACACAAATTCTCTTGATTCTATTTTTCACTTTTTCTATACTTTTTTTTCTTTTGAATTTTCTTTTCTTCTATCATTTGTTCTTTCTTTTCTTTTCTTTGAACTTTTGTTTCTTTTCTCTTTTGATTTTCTTAACTGGGACCGCAATTTAATGAAACTAGTACTAATGCACTCTAGTATAAAATTGCTAATAACAAAGATAAGCAAGATGATAGTTACTTGAACTCAAAAATGCACAAAGTACTTGACACTTAACATGTGAACAACAATTTCTCAAGAATCAAAACAGAATTCACGGATCAACAAAAACAGAGGATAACACTTTTTTTACCGGATTTTGGCACAAAGGATTGTATATAACAAAACACCTAAATCAAAGAAATGACAAAAACAACTAGACAACTCCAGGGATCTAAAATTACTCAAGAAAACAAATCAAGAAATTAGAAAATTCAAAGAAAACTCAAGAACACCAAAAAACAGGGACTCATGGATGTGAAGCTCTCTTGAAGAAGGAACAAGCTCTGATACCACTTGATGTAAGTCTCCCATAGAAGGCTTACTAATTTGCTCAATCTTCACTTTTCAAGATCCAAGCTCCACAGAATTGAATAATGGGTTGCGGAATTAAGAACTCAATTAAGAAATAAAATCAGGAAATGGAGAAGAATAGGAATGGAAGGAGCGTCATGCTTATACAATAAGCTCAAGGAAGAATCGCCACATGGATTGCACCATGATAAGAACCAAGAAGGTTCAATGAAGAAATCTAGAAGAGAATTATCTCTTTCAAGCAAAATGTTTATCTCATTAATTGACTCAAAAGTGAATACAAATCTGAACTTTCTAGAATATATATACTAATGTTAGGTAATGCCCAAATGAAGCAAATCAGATTGCCTAAGGATCCTTGGATGGTAATTGGATCAAACGTGTATGATAAGCTTTTAGGCACATCACACGGATCACAATTGCATCCTAAGGATCAAGATACAATCAATCAAAAGTTGGAAAAACTGAAAAACCCAAGTGGTAATCGATTATTAGTCGAGGTAATCGATTACTAGGGTCTTTGGATTTCCAAAAATGAGAATGAGTATTGTGGTAATCGATTACCGAAAGTTGGTAATCGATTACCTGATTCTGGTAATCTATTACCTCAGTCAATTTCCCAAAAACTCACACTCTCTCACAAATTTAAACTAGAAAATATTCTTAAGATTATTACACTTAGGTCATGACATATATTTGTCTAAACAAGGCCCAAAATAAAGTTCAGTTCCTATTTACAAATGCTCATAAAATGTTAAGACTATTACAAGGTTTGTTGATCAAAAAAAGGTCTTAAAAGGTTGATTGTTGACTTTCATTTCGGGTCAACTTTTTCTCTTCCTCTTCATGAATTCCTTATAATTCTTTTAGTATTGTTGACTTCTTGTGTTAGTAGATGAATCTCCATCACGTAAACCTCAAACTTAAGTTTGAAGATAAATTTGAAAGTATTTTTAAAAATTTCATCCAACTAATTTTGAGAATATTTTAAAAACTCCATTTTCAATTAGGAGGAAAATTTGGTTTTACACTAACTAGTGATAAATATGACTTTTATACTTTCAAAAATAGAACTTATTTAAACTCAAGAAGTACAAGACCAATTATACATATGCAATGTATTTATAGGAACATCTTGTAAAAAATAAAACACAAGAAGAGGGGTTGAATTGTGTTATTAAAAAAATTTTCTCCTATCGTCTGTTGATTTCAAACTGGTTCAGACGATGTGAAATTTATCTTGAAGGATTAACTTTAACAAATGAAATTATACTTTAATTATCCCCGTTAGTCACAAGATTAAATAACGTAAGCACAGTTGTTTTTATACTGGTTCGACTATCCAAGACTACGTTTAGTTAGCTAGCAAAACACTGAGTTTTCACTATCAACCGTGAAAAGGTTACAAGTATTGTTTGAACCCAGCCACTTCTGGCTAATACAGGATAGTCTTTAAACAAAGCCTTCCCAGGTTAACCAACCAAGTATTCTTTGAAACACAGTCTCTTCAGGCTAAAGAAAAGTATTCTTTGCACACACAACCTCCTTAGGCTAAAATACCACACAAGTGGATTTATAAAGAGTTTAAGAAAACTTTAAGATTCTTCTACGCAGAGAGGGTTTTTACAATGAAGAATGAATTTCTTTGATTCAAGAGCGAAGATAAGAATAAGCTTATCAGCGTTTTCGCCAACTTGAATATGAGGAGAGAAGACCTTTATATAGGCAACAATCTTAGAAAGATTTGTTAGACTCAAATCTTGATCGTTGTCCTTTTCTTGAAGCTTTCACATCAGTGACAGAGATCAATCAAAATAATTAAATGCTTGAGCAGCGGAGTCAGCGCATATTCAGTACTTTTTTTCTGACTTGATCAGTTTGGATAACAAAAGCGTGATTTGCTTTTCGTGTTGTAGAGGTTTTGCACAGTGTCCAACCACTTTTGGAAACTTCCACGAGTAACGACTAGATTTGAAATGTACACAAGTTACATCGTCTGTCTTCAACTCCCTTTAGTAGACGATGGGTCTTGAAAAAGACAGAGTCTTCAAAACGATATTCTGTAAGAGAAGTCTGAAGATAATGTCGTCTACCATCTTTCTTGTATCGTCTGATCTTTAAGACATAACCCTTATAAGATGAAAGATGTAATAAAGAATTAAACATTGAGGGGTCATCTTTCGTCTGAGGTGTCATCTATCATCTGAGCTCACTTCGTCTATAAGTATCATCTATCTTGTAATTATCAAAATAAAGAGTGTTAATCATCTTGATCTAACACATCTCCTTAAGTCACTTGTGGCTACATCAAATTCTCACTATTTGAGTGAATCCAACAACTCTAAACAAATATATCAAACAATCCTTTTAGTATTGATTATCAACATTATTATTCTGTCTGATTTTAACTGTACTATATTAACTAGAGTCTAGAATATTCTTTCTTTATATATTTAATGAAACTATCTTTGTACTTTCATAAATAGTTATTAATTAAGAAATTAAAGTGGAAAATATTTCATTATTCAACAATTTTTACCATTTTTTATTTGAATAGCATAATAACTACATTAATAATAACTTAACTAAATCTATAAATTGAATCACATTATATAAAATTATCAATATAAATAACAATAGTGCTAAATATTATCAATTGTCTTTTATGAATCATACATGAATAGTGATAATGAGAATATTTTTTTTTTCAATCCTGCCACATAAATTTCATATGAAATTGAATTGGTACTTTTTTTTATTCATATAGGAATTGAATACTAGTATTAGAGAATTTATCATAATTCTTACCTTTTTCTTGTTCAATTAAAATAGATTCCTTATAAAAACACATTAATACTAAATAAGTATTTAAGATATAATTATTCAAAAATAATATAAAATCAAAAAGTACTAAATTAGGAGTAAATGAAACGCCCCGCCGTATTTCATTGCTAAAATATTTTTATTTATTATTATTATTTGAAATTGTTTCCCTTCATTTAGATTTCTTTAAATAAAATCTTAAAATAATTTTTCATTGCTAACAAAACGTCACCAAAATAAAACACATCACATAAATCACATCACAATCATACATCAAAGGTTATTTACAAAATGTCACATAGGTACGTAATATTGTGACAATTATAATATATACATTATTCTATTACATCCTCGTGTTAGCTAACATTCCTTGACATCTCCACACGTGATTACTGAATCTACTGTCAATCTGCTCCTCCGAATAAAATTGGGATCATCACAGTGTCAAACCACGAGACACAAACACGCAAGGGTGAGCTTTCCATTAATAGCATATAAAATATTAATATGATATATTTCAAAATCAAATAAATAAATAATGAATTATGACTTAAATGAAATTTCTATATGATGCATGCTCCAACCTCAACTCCAAAAATATGCAATGTGGTACCATAATAGATAATACGATGTAATCATCGAATAACTTTACCGACCAGTTGGAATTTCCCAGTGTTGCACAGAATCTCATAAACAATCATGTGATCATCATGAATTAAATGAATTCTCACCATAAAAATCCCCCAAGTCTGGCATCCCACCAAGACGCACGGCTTAAGTTTATTATCTGTCCCTCTAACCGAGGCCACCTCTTTTGAGGCATGTATGCATGAATGAAAATTTTACCTCCCTTTCTAGAATATTATTTAAAATCATTCATATTTCAAAATACCAAAAACAATCAATAACCACCAATAAAAAAATCAAATCAAGAAACACCCATAAACAGTATCGTATACTTGAACAGTACCGTATACGTGAATAGTCCCGTATACGTGAATAGTACCGTATACGTGAATAGTACCGTATAAGTGACCGTAGTCCGTGAATAGTACACCAGGTAAGTTCCCAGGAAAGAGTGGTGAAATCACAAATGGATTCCCTTAATAACCAGGTCTTTCCTTAGCCAGAACTTTCCTAGACATGCACTTCCACACTACCACCCTTTTCCTAACAACAAGAATAGTTCTTTTCTGATGTGGAAGATCGGACAAAACCGCAACCACAGAGCATACTAAGAATATTCTTAACACTTTAGCATAACAACAATAATAATTCTGTTCTGATGTGGAAGATCGGACAAAACCGCAACCACAGAGCATACTAAGAATACATGAATAGTACCATATACATGAATAGTAAAATACGGTATACATGAATAGTAAAATAAGATATACATAAATAGTAAAGTAAGATAAGGACAAACTCCCCTTACCAATTTCTCCTAGCTTCCTATCTTCCTCTACCTACTTACTTCTCTCTTGAAGAGATTTCTTCCTAAGAGATTTTGAGAGAATGAAAGAATGTTCTTGAATTTGTGATTATAATTGAAATTCTAGGCCCTATTTATAGAATTTCAAAAGTTACTTTGCACAGTAATTTTTACTATTTGCACAGTAATTTGAATATAAAAAAAACTCGTGTAACCCGTTAATTAATATTTTATTTTTTACTATTTGCACAGTAATTTACTATTTGCACAGTATTTTACTATTTGCACAGTATTTTACTATTTGCACAATAGTTTACTATTTGCACAATAGTTACTATTTGCACAGTAAATTACTATTTACACAGTAATTTACTATTTACTACAGTAATTTCAAAAATTCATAATTTTTAATTATTTTTATATTTCTCTCTGTTATAAAAACCTCTCTTAAACTATATTTAAATTTTTGGGATGTTACAGTAAACAATACAATGCAATTTAAAATAAATGTTTCGGTGGCTTTTATTGTGCACAAATATGTCACATTATCCTGCTGGGACAATAAAAAATATTGAACAGTATCAAATATTTTGTCATTCGAATTAATGATGTATAATGTCACAAAGTATTTATATATTCACTGCACCTTGTAATTACTCAAATTGAAACAAAATGAAATGACCTCACGTGTGTTTTAGTTTGATTGTTTTCATGTATGTTTGCATGTTATATATATATATATATATATATATATATATATATATATATATATATATATATATATATATATATATATATATATATATAATGTTTTAAGTATTATTGTTCAGTGATCATAGTATATTCATTGGTATATATAATGCATACAATTTTATCTTTCTCTTTATTTTTATGATTAATCTAATAAATTTAATTTTCTTTAAAAAAAATCCAATAAGTTAAGATATCAATTAAAACATTTTTGTAAAAATATATATCATTTAGTATATCCCTATTTGTGTAGAGGTTGATTTTTATTTTCAAGTTAGACAAGACTTTGAAAATCCACACCCTTAGTGGTAGCTTGGCCTGAAGAGGTTGAGACCAAAGAATATTTAACGTAGACTGAGTTCAAAGAATATTTGAGTAATTTTAACCCGAAGAGATTGTGACCAAAGAATACTTAGATTAATTAGGAGTGACCAAAGTCAAATAATACTTGTAATCAGCCTGAGTTAGTGAAATATTAATTGTTGCTAAGAAACTTGACATAATCTTGATAAGACGAATCGGTATAAAAATTTCTTCTATTCTCTTGTTAAGAACAAAACAAGAAGAAGTATATGGAAGAGAAAAAAGAGACTTGAGGAGATTTAACGTGGTTCGGAAATTGCATACGTCCACGGGCACACAATATATATTGCCTTTGTTGTGCACTGTGCTGCACTTAGAAGCTTTACAAGGAGTTGTTTATATAGACACATAAGAGCAATCCCCCTCATCGTTTACTCGATGTGGGACTATATAATTATGTATTGACTAAAATCAAACTACATTTCTAACAATTTCCCACTTGGAGTTTGATTTACATCATCACCTAGTGTAATGTCTTCCACTCCACTACCCAGTCCACGACGGGTCTTCTGCCCTGTCCACCGACACGGGTCTTCTGCCCTGTCCACAAGTCGAACCATCGACTTTGATACCACTTATTGGGGGTAACCACGGGAAGACTTCGCACACTTCTCTTCCAATGTCATTGTTCTTGCTGCTTTCTTAAGAAAGCTCTCACGGAAAGCGCTCCAACTGCTTCTCTACCCTGAGGATCTCTACCCTGAGGATAAACCAAATCTCTCTACCCTGAGGATAAACCAAATCTTTTCTGATGTGGATAAACCAAATCAGCGCTCCCACTGCTTCTCTACCCTGAGGATAAACCAAATCTTTTCTGATGTGGATAAACCAAATCTTTTCTGATGTGGAAGATCGGACAAAGCCGCAACCACAGAACATACTAAGAAATTGGCTCTGATACCAATTGCTAAGAACAAAATAATAATACAAGAAGAGTACAAGGAAGAGAGAAAAAGAGAACAAGAGAACTCAAGAATTTAACGTGGTTCGGCAAATTGCCTATGTCCACGGGCACACAATATATATTTCCTTTGTGCATTGTGCTGCACTTAGAAGCTTTACAAGGAGTTGTTTATATAGACACATAAGAGTAATCCCCTTCATCGTTTACTCGATGTGGGACTATACAATTATGTATTGACTAAAATCAAACTACATTTCTAACATCTCTTTATTTCTTGACTATTAAATTAGCTAATAGGACTGTGTTGCGAAGCTTATCTTTATTAGAATAAAAATTATATTCATCTATTTAAAATCTACGTCTGAAATTTATCAAACTTATATTTAAATAAAAAAGAAAAAGGTTGCAAAAAAATATTTTTAAAACACAGTTCAACCATCTTCTTATGTTTTAATCTTTATAGCATGCATGGAAAAGAAATAGAATCTTAAACATAAAATAGAAATAGTAATTGACATTTGATAATGAATCGCACTATAACCATAACATTTTAAACATAAAATATTATGATAAATCATCATAAGAATATCCTAATTAAAGTTATTTAAAAGCACTACAAATATCTAAAAGAATCAAAATATAAATGACTTTTTGTCCACCATCGTCGTCAAGTTATACCAAGCTTTTTCCATCAATACCTTACATATGGACCTACAAAATATAAGTAAAAAATGTAAGATCTATCCTGTAAGGATTTTATAATGATTACTTAAGTAAAAGATACAAGAAATTACTGAACAAGTACACTATATTGTCTTTTTTTTAGAAATTTAATTAATAGTGATCATATTCTCCACACCATTTTCGAGATCTTATTTTAATGAATGTTTTGTCCATTGATAATTGAAGACCACTTTTATACCATTCTCGGGAGATTTTTTCAAAATCCTTCCATTTCCTACCATTTGTTTGTGATTGATACATATGGATCTTGATTTTGAAATTTGAAAGTGATTGATACATATGGATCTAGATTTTGAAATTTGAAACATTCTTGGATGTGTACACATGAATTCTTGCTAGTTGAAATCTGCAAAACTTCATTTGCACTTGACAAATTTATCCTTATTTTAGCAACTCTGTTATATATACAATCAAATTCTACTTCATAAAATTGTATGCTTTTGTTTATCTTCTAGCCAATCCAGGAAGTTTGTCCAAATTTTGTTGAATATCAAACCTCTCACAACACTAGAATCATGTCTCTAAGTATCCATACTATGAACCTTTATAAACTTATTTTCCTATTTAGTTCGATGCAAGAAGATATACTTGCTAGGTATTTCCATCACATTTTTAGCTTGAAAAATGACCAAAATATATTTGCATAATATTCCCATAAACTCAAAAGGTTGACAATCACAACTAGCATCCTTTGATTCTATATCTGCATCAACTTCAAATGTATCATGAGCATCAAAACAATTAGACACTTGATACTTACACTACAAACCATCATCAACAACCTTATGAATTTTAAATTGGTTAACATGTGTAAGCTCATTGTGAACCTTTTCAAATATATTTTGTTAATTTTGAAATGATTAAAGATAAAATGACCCTTAATTTTGATAATTACAATTTATCTTGTAAATATTTTATAAATGATCATTTTTATATGCATTAGATGAAGTTTAATCTATTAGACAAACAAATGCTAAGAATCACATGCATTAGATAGAAGAACAATTTGTGGAATAGATGAAAGCATAATAAAACTTAACGAAAGATAATTATCTCTCCTTATAATTACTTCTAAGCGTTAATTTACTTATTAAAGTGTTCGTCTTGTAGAGGTTGACTTGTCTTGCTAAAATCAAATACAAGGTATTCATCTACTCCTCATATAAAAAGGCGAGTTAAATCAAAACAAAGGGAACTTCTCTTACATGAAGACCTGCTATAGAAAAGATGTTGCACTTTTTCAGCAATCTTCATTTTTCAAAGAATAAAGTTAACCAATTTTGATGACAAAGTCCATGTAGGGGCATTTAATGCTCATGGACGTGTTACACGTTTCCAACGGATGAATGAAGATTTAAAGTTGTTGAGTCTAATTGCTACCTTAAGTTCATCATCTATCTTAAGGCTAGAGATTGAAGTTTTAATGTTAAAGATTACTTTGATCAAGCTAAAACTCTTAAAATTTAGTTTCTCCAACTCTTTGTAACAAGTCTTTTTGTCCTGATTGTAAAATCTCTTTCTACATAGAGGTTTATTTAAAGTTAGACATAAACCTTTTTCAAATCCTCAAAACTTAGTTGTTAGGTGTTAGCCTGAAGAAGTTAGGTTACAAATAATACTTGTTGTAATTAGCCTGAAAAGACTAAGTTTAAAGAATATTTGTTTAGTCTGAAAAGACTATAGTCAAAGAATACTTACATCCTTGAGTCATATAGTGAAACCTTAGTGATTTCTAAGAAACTAAACGTAGTCTTGAATTAAGATGACCAATATAAATATTTATGTGCCCTCTCTGCTTTCCTTTCTATTTATACTAACAAAAGGGTGAAAGAGCATAAAGACACAAGAAGGAAAGGATTGAAATATGTCTTTTTTTTCAAAAAAAAAAAAAAAAAATTTTGAAAATGACCTTCAAAATTGGATGACATAGATATAAATTGATTTGTGAAACAATTCGTCTAGAGAAAACCAATTCAATGGTTTTTCATCCAACAAATAAAACAAAGCAAGATGAGAGAAAAAAGAAACACATGGAGATTTATATTGGTTTGCTTCAATTGAGTTACGTCTAGTACCTTTAAGACTCTTAAAATATTTCCATTAACCAAACTAGTTACAAGTATTCTTCTTATCAAGTCATTCCTAGCTTACAATCCGATAATTTTAAACTTTAAGCTTACTAAAGTACTCTTTGTCACTCAGCCACTCTTGGTTTTCACAAGTAGAAGATTGTTTGAACATACAAATATCTTTCAAAGAGAAAGAGAAGATATACAATTAAATCACAAAGTGATGACTTTGCTAAGTAAAAGATACAATGTTAAGAACACTCAAATGAAATAAAGTGTTTCAATTTTACAAAGAGTTTTTCTTTCTTTAACTTTCCTTTTTGTGATTCACTTGTAGAGCTTTTTACATGAGTTTCTATGTTCATTGGTCTCATTCTCTAAGATGATAAATTGATTATAAATGAGATGTTATTTAAGTTTCTGTTGAGAGAGAGTTGTACGTGAGTAAGGTGAGCTCAAACGGAAGTCTTTGACAAGTGACATCAAATTTTCCTTTTAATTCCCTTTGTGTTTTTCCCATTCTAAATCCTCAGTATTGACAGTGTTATGTCATTGCTTTGACTGTTACTTGGGATAAAGTCTAAGCATTTTTTAATATTAACATTGGATGTACAATTGTGATAAGTCAATATTTTGATTACTTTCTCTACATTATTTATATCCTAAAATAGCATTATTAGTGGTCAATTAGTATGATTTAATGTATTTATGAGTTTAGACTCATTTTGGCTTTAAATGATAAATTTGGTCTAATTCGTTATTTTTATCCAGATTTGACAAGGTTTACGAAACTGAGCATAACTTTCACCACAGACCTCTGATTGAGCTGAATTTTATGTCAAATTAAAGAGGACTCAAAGATCTACAACTTCTATGAAGACATAAAATTCCCAGTTGGAGTGCATCTAATGTGAAAATGTCTTTGAATGCAGCACACGAACTGTTCAGGAATTTCCAGCATTTAAGGATTTGACTAGTCTCGGTAAAACAGGCATATCTTCCTCCACAGATGTCCAATTGATGAGTGATTAATTTCCTCTTAAAGAAGAGAGATAGATCTACAAAAGTCATGAAGACATGAAGATCTAATTCGGATTGCATCTAGGGTGAATTTAGCCTTGAACGTAAACCGTGGTTCCAAAGAATGTAAAATTCAATGAAATTGACCGAATTTAGATGCATTTAATTGATCACTTTGTAATGTTTTGCTTAGGAATTGAGCCCTGGACCTTACACTCAATTTTGACATGTGAAAGAGGGCTGACAAAGTGAAGAGAAAGTGGGAGGCTGAGTGGAGCATATTGAATTCCCATTCACAAACACTTTGCATAATAGTAGGGTCATTTTAGCACCATGTTGCAGATTTTCTGGATCTATTATTCCCCACTTAGCTTATTTTATTTGGTGATCCAGAAAAGAGGCAATTAAATTGGTGAGGGGGACACATTTTCTGGACACACTTGCATTTTTACGTTTTGGTTAAGTTTTAGTTTTAGGTTAGGTTAGGTTTTTCTGCTTTTTCTTTTTCTTCGCAATTGGATTCACTTTCGCATTTATTTTTCAGACTTGCTTTTAAATCAATACAATTACATTTCGGTTTGATTTCTTTATCTCTTCTACTGCAATTTCATCTTACTGTACTTCCAATTTCATTGCACTTTTAATTTTACTGCACTGCAATTTCGAATTCAAGTTGTGAAAGTCCAGTTCTGCCATTAATTTCTTCAATTCGTTGTTGATATTTAAGTATACTGCAATTTAGTTTCTATGCACTTTCAATTCAATTAGTTTGTTGTAATTAAATTTAAATGGAAGGCTAATTTGTAGGATTAATCTCTTGAATAAGGTTGCAATGATACTTTGAGATTATGTTCATGATTGCTTGTTCAATTTGCTATAGACTCTTCATCATTCATTCTAGCTCTTAATGACTATGTGTTTGCTTAATTCACATAAGGAGAACCAAGATTGATTTTCGCTTAGTCAATTAATCTTGCTATCAACAATATCAACTTATATATTGTTCTCATGCTTAATGGAATGAAATATAACTTGCTGGAATTGGAATGAATGATGTATGTGTTTGCTTAATTCACATAAGGAAAACCAAGATTAATTATCGCTTAGTTAATTGATTGAAGTTGGATTGAGAGTTGAGTAAATTGAACATTTGGTGTGATTGATTTTCGCTTAGTTAATTAATCCGGTTATCAAGGATAAGTGAGTTGCAATCTAATCAAGAGGTTAATCTATTTTAGTTTATCATTTCATCTTGTTTAGTAATTCTGTTTTTACAATTCTGTTTTCAAAAATCAAATAAACACCCCCCTTTTTGTGTATTGTGTTTGTGTCTTGTGTCTTGTGGCTTGTGTTTGATAGAAACTTGAGTGATGGTCCTTGAGAGAGACGATCTAGGAGTCACTTCCTAGTACTACATATTAATTGTATTAATTTGTGCGAGTGCGACCTCGTACCAAATTTTGGCGCCGTTGCCGGGGATCATCGGTTTCTATCAAGTTCTTGTGAAGTATGTTTGTGCTTTGCTGTTAATTTGTTTAATTTTCGTTTTCTGTGGTTGTTGTTCATGTAGCAGGAGTAGCAAGTGAAGTGGAGCACTGGAAACTCAATTTAGAGCACTAGAATGGTAACTCCAATTACAGGACTAACATAAGTGAGAGTTCGCCCTGGCGCAATTGGAGAAGAAGCAGCATCAGGATTTTACGCCCTGGCCTATTGCCTGGCATACTTTTGCGCCAGCCTTTGCGCCCTGGCATACTTTTGCGCCAGCCTTTGCGCCCTGGCGTACTTTTCCAGGGAGTTGGCATGTTTTGCGCCAGCCTTTGCGCCCTGGCGTACTTTACGCCACTCGAAGCTCGAAATGCGCCTGGCCTACTTTTTTTTGTAGTTGCTCACTTTGAATCTGCATTTGTTAGGACCATCCGTGCCGCATAGGTCTTTGTTTTAAGTGTTGTTCGCATCAACCGCATCCGTCATGTTAGTTGTCATGTTAGTTTAGGTTTGCTGCATCATAATTTGCAGTCATATTGTTGTTATGCATTGATGTTGTTGCCTGTTTTTGCATCATATTGTTGAGTTGCTGCATCATATTAAGTTGCCTCTTTTCTTCAGTTTTCTCAATAACTTACTGTCATGTTATTTACTGCATTTTAATTGCTGTCAATTTGTGCATGTTGTAGTGCATCTGTCATGCATGCTCTTTGCCGTAATTTGGTGTCTTGCTGCATTTTGGTGATAATAGATAGTTTAGCATTCTTTTAGGTGCGATTCTTTATCATTCTTTTAGCAATCATTTTTGTCATTAGCCTTTTTGGATATTAATTTTCTGCACTTTGTTTGTGCAATTTTGCCAATGAATCAGTCAAGTGATGTAACGATTGTTGCTGTCATGAATTTCACTGCATAGCAATTGATTCATTGCACTGCATTTTGCTAGTTGCTGCATATCAATTGTTGTTTTTCGTTGCATTCTATTGCCTCATTGCATCTCGCATAATAAGTTGCATAACAAAGTTCTTTTTTATGTGCATTTGCCGCCATCCGTCTACGCATTTTGTTCTTTGTCATGTGCTATGAAAAGAGCATGGGCCAACATGAACAAGATCTGCAGGGGTAAATAGTAATTAGTAAATAGTAAATAGTAAATAGTGAATAGTAAAAAAAAAAAAAAAAAAAAAAAAATCTTCTTTGTGTGCTCGTTCTATTGTTGGTGCATCTTTGGTGTATTTTCATTGTGGCAGTACATTTTGGTTAGGCTAACATGGATAATAGGAATATTTGGGAGTATTGGCGAAGAGGAATGTTTCAAAGATCCTGGGGCATGCCTCAGCAGCAATACGATCCTTATCTTAATTCCTATAATCCTGGATGGGAAGATCAAAGCTATCAGCATTCACATGACTATTCCCATCCGACACAAGATTGGCAGCAACAGTTCAACCATTATATACCACCATCGTTTCAGCATGTTGCACCACCACCACCACTAGCCCAACCGCAACCTTCTTTGGAAGACTTGATTAAGCAGATGGCCATCAACAACTTGCAATTTCAGCAAGAAACTAAGGCCGTATTCAGCAACTAAGGCCGGTCTTCGAGTCTCCAAACTAATATGGGCGGTTATCGATGCAATTCAGACTTTCCAAACATCCATCAGTTTATCCTCTCAAGTAGACTCTGCTCATAATGTTAATGGTAAGAATGTGACTGATGATGCTACTTTGGGGTCTGGTAAGCAATTGGTAGAATCTGGAAATACAAATACCAAGGAGGTTGTAGTTATAGAGAAAGAGTTGCAAGAACAAGAGTTGAAAAAGCAAGACATAGAACAAAGAAGAGTCTTGGTACCTAGTGGAGATTTGTCCATAGAAATTCCCTGGAGCACACACGGTGGTAAGATTGAAGCATCCAGGAAACAACCACTAGGGAAGATTTCTTTATCACTTGATTCTCTTTCTCACTACAAATTGAACAATAATTGTTTCACTTTAAATTCTTATGGAATTAAGCCTTGGATTATCATTGAGTTTGCTAATTTGAACCTCTTAGTTGTTCCTAATGACTTTCGCTCTTATGATGTTACATTTTCTTGTATGTCTTTAGAGAAGTCAACAATGGAGGACCAAATGCAAGCTTCTACACTTGTGGGCGAACCAATGTCTACACACAATATAAATGGAGTAGAGAATAAGCATGCCACCTTGAAACATTCTAATTCTTCTCTCTCTCTTTTAAATTGTGTTGTTGATGTTCAATATTCCATGTGCTTTGATTTGTTTATAAGTGAAACATTTGAATTGTTCAAATTAAATGTCAACATGAACAAATGTAAGATTATAATTATGGCATTTAACTTATTCCTACCACCACCACCATGCATTACATGCCTGCATCCTAAATCATCTGCACAAATAAATAATGACTTACATATAGTTGTAGATGATTGGATGATATTTGATCCTGGTGGATGTTTATTTTGGTAGGTACCAAGGCAGATTCATGGTGAATGGGCAAACTAGTGCAATATCATGAAAGCACCATTGAGCAGTAGTAGAGCAAGAGTTGGTACCACTTGCACCCACTGGCCGCTTTTGAGCGGCCGAGGGAGTCTTTCTTTTCTCCCTCCACTCTTTTCCGTTTTATTTATCCATCTCCTATCTATCCACCTTCTGTAATTAGGAAGTAATAATAAGTAATCAAGATTTTCTGTCTTGTTTACACATGTTTAATACTTGGAGATTTTGTGATTCTGGTCTGACTATTAGTATATATGCATTATATGAATCTGAACTGAAATCAGAGCTGAGTTAATTTTTAGATTATTTTGTGGTATTGATATATTCCTCTGATAACATTGTGGATTAGTCTGTATGGATTGGTTTTGTATTGTCTCTCGATAAGTACTTGGCAATTTGAACCGTGAGTTATTTGAGCTTTGTTTTGAATGGATTCATCTTTATGCCATTCTCTTTCTTTCAGTGTGATATATGCCATTAGTGAATGTTGTTTTTCAGAACTTGCTTTTATTCTTTTCAAAGCTGCATTTTATCATATAATGCATGATTATGATTGAGGCATTCATTTCTATTTTTCCCACTTGACCAGATAGCCTACCTTGCAATTGTATCCCTTGCTAGCCCCTTTGAGCCTGAAACCTTTTCTTTGATGATGATCTGCATTACAAACCTAAGGAGTAAAACAATATTGTCCTAATTTTACAGATATCGATTGAATTGTTTATTTTTTTTGGTGTTGTGAAACAGATAAGTGTGGGGGTGTCTGCTCGGGACTTGCAGAAAATTAAGTGTGGGGGAGTGAAGTGAATACTTGAATTATATGATTTGGGTCTGAGTTGTGAAGATGATATAATGTGGTTAATCTAAAAAAAAAAAAAAAAAAAAAAAAAAAAAAAAAAAAAAAACAAACTTTTAACAAAAATAAGTGGGGATAATAAGTTGAATACTTGAGCAGTGGTTGAATTGGAGACTTTACAGGTTTATTATGTAATTGTGATATCTTTTGTAATCTGTTGATGCTCTTTTCAATATCTGTGAAATAGTAGTCACTGAACCATATTTATCAAAACCTCATCCTTAGCCCCACTACAACCTTTGCAAGTCCTCTTGAATCATGCATGATTATGATTATTAGTGGTAGAGAGTTAGAATAATTGCAAGCATATGGTTAAATGATGTTCACTTTTATGGTTTGAGAGTAAACACTTACCTTAGACACTTGAGAAATTGAGTGATACACTTCTGGTGGTGAAGCCATTACTTATGATTGACTTGCTTAACTGATTCAATATTTGATTGATCCTATCTGAAGCAGGAATTGTTCAACACTATGATATGTAATCTCTAGATTAATTATGCTTTGATTGTTGTGTTCAATTCTGAGATATTCATGGTTGTTTGGAAATATAAAATAGCTTAGACCAGATGATCTTTTGTATCCAAGTTCATGTTTTCTTAGGATTTAGTTTTGCCCAGGAGTGCAAAAGAATAAGTGTGGGGGAATTTGATAAGTCAATATTTTGATTACTTTCTCTACATTATTTATATCCTAAAATAGCATTATTAGTGGTCAATTAGTATGATTTAATGTATTTATGAGTTTAGACTCATTTTGGCTTTAAATGATAAATTTGGTCTAATTCGTTATTTTTATCCAGATTTGACAAGGTTTTTAAACTGAGCATAACTTTCACCACAGACCTCTGATTGAGCTGAATTTTATGTCAAATTAAAGAGGACTCAAAGATCTACAACTTCTATGAAGACATAAAATTCCCAGTTGGAGTGCATCTAATGTGAAAATGTCTTTGAATGCAGCACACGAACTGTTCAGGAATTTCCAGCATTTAAGGATTTGACTAGTCTCGGTAAAACAGGCATATCTTCCTCCACAGATGTCCAATTGATGAGTGATTAATTTCCTCTTAAAGAAGAGAGATAGATCTACAAAAGTCATGAAGACATGAAGATCTAATTCGGATTGCATCTAGGGTGAATTTAGCCTTGAACGTAAACCGTGGTTCCGAAGCAATTCGGCATGAAATTGGACCTGAATTTAGATGCATTTAATTGATCACTTTGTAATGTTTTGCTTAGGAATTGAGCCCTGGACCTTACACTCAATTTTGACATGTGAAAGAGGGCTGACAAAGTGAAGAGAAAGTGGGAGGCTGAGTGGAGCATATTGAATTCCCATTCACAAACACTTTGCATAATAGTAGGGTCATTTTAGCACCATGTTGCAGATTTTCTGGATCTATTATTCCCCACTTAGCTTATTTTATTTGGTGATCCAGAAAAGAGGCAATTAAATTGGTGAGGGGGACACATTTTCTGGACACACTTGCATTTTTACGTTTTGGTTAAGTTTTAGTTTTAGGTTAGGTTAGGTTTTCTCTGTTTTTCTTTTTCTTCTGCAATTGGATTCCAGCTTCTGCATTTATTTTTCAGACTTGCTTTTAAATCAATACAATTACATTTCGGTTTGATTTCTTTATCTCTTCTACTGCAATTTCATCTTCTTTGTACTTCCAATTTCATTGCACTTTTAATTTTACTTTTGCAATTTCGAATTCAAGTTGTGAAAGTCCGATTCTGCCATTAATTTCTTCAATTCGTTCTTGATATTTAAGTATATCTTTGCAATTTAGTTTCTATGCACTTTCAATTCAATTAGTTTGTTGTAATTAAATTTAAATGGAAGGCTAATTTGTAGGATTAATCTCTTGAATAAGGTTGCAATGATACTTTGAGATTATGTTCATGATTGCTTGTTCAATTTGCTATAGACTCTTCATCATTCATTCTAGCTCTTAATGACTATGTGTTTGCTTAATTCACATAAGGAGAACCAAGATTGATTTTCGCTTAGTCAATTAATCTTGCTATCAACAATATCAACTTATATATTGTTCTCATGCTTAATGGAATGAAATATAACTTGCTGGAATTGGAATGAATGATGTATGTGTTTGCTTAATTCACATAAGGAAAACCAAGATTAATTATCGCTTAGTTAATTGATTGAAGTTGGATTGAGAGTTGAGTAAATTGAACATTTGGTGTGATTGATTTTCGCTTAGTTAATTAATCCGGTTATCAAGGATAAGTGAGTTGCAATCTAATCAAGAGGTTAATCTATTTTAGTTTATCATTTCATCTTGTTTAGTAATTCTGTTTTTACAATTCTGTTTTCAAAAATCAAATAAACACCCCCCTTTTTGTGTATTGTGTTTGTGTCTTGTGTCTTGTGGCTTGTGTTTGATAGAAACTTGAGTGATGGTCCTTGAGAGAGACGATCTAGGAGTCACTTCCTAGTACTACATATTAATTGTATTAATTTGTGCGAGTGCGACCTCGTACCAAATTGTAATAAATGTGTTAACTTATAAAGGCAAAAAAACAAATCTCAAAGTAGTTACCAAAGAATGATAGTGTATAAGAGCACAAAAAAATTGAGATTAAAGTTTACTTTCTCGCTTAGACATTGGGTCAAAGTAAATACACTTGAAGTGGTTGGACGAACTTTAACTTAAAGAAAACATGTACCAGTTTTACCTTTGGAGAAGTATGTTTACTTTTACCTTAGACGATGTAAGTACATTTTTCCTTACTAGATATTAATTCATTACTTATTGTGCTTGCATTGAACATATTATTTGAACAATGTGTTTACGGAACGAAAGCCTATATTTCGATTCATTCAAAGCAACATATCCAATCATGTTAGATCAAATGATTTAAAGTCTCAAGTTTTGATTAAATTACAGAACCTACAGAACAAACGAAACAATTGTAGACTGAAGCATTACAAGTCAAAGTCAGACGAAAGATGACTCTTCAAAGTTGCATCTTATGAAGTCATCGTCTGATAGATAAGCATGCCTCAAGACGAAAAATCTCAAAACGAAGAGTTAAAGACAGACAAAGTCTTTACACCTTTTTGAAGCCAAGTGAAATCTAAGCCTTCAGACGGAGTAACGTACGCCAATTTCAAATCTAGTTGTTACTCAGAAGAAGTTTCTAAAGACAGAAAAAAGATCAGTTCAGTACTCAAGCTCTACAACACGAAAAGCAAATAAGCTTTTTGGTGATATTTTTGATCAAGTCAAAAAAGGCTCTGAACATGCGCTGACTCTGCTGTAAAATATTAATTGTTCTGATTGATTCATGTCACATCAAAAGGACTTCAAGGAAAATAGGACAACGATCTCAAGAATGAGTCTAGCGGATCTCTCAAGACTTTGCCTATATAAAGGCTTCAAGTTGCTAGTTACAAGTTGGCGAACACGCTGCAAAAAGCTATCACATTGAATTATCGCTCTTGTGTATTCTAGCCCTGAATTTTATTGCAAACCCCTCTCTGCGTAGAAGATTTCTTTTGTATCTCAGATACACCCCTTGTAAAAATCCACGTTTATGGTGCCCTTTAGCCTTGAGGAGCTGTGATTCAAAGAATACCCTTGTATTAGCCTGAGGAGGTTGCGTCCCAAAGAATACCTAGTTATTTAGCCTGAGAAGGCTGGGATTAAAAAATATTTGTATAGCCAGAAGTGGTTGAGTTCAAAGAGTACTTGTAACCTTTTCACGGTTGGTAGTGAAAACTTAGCGAGTTATTAAGTAACTGGACGTAGTCTGGATCAGACGAACCAATATAAAAATATCTATGTTTATCTTTCTGTATCTTTGTGACTAACTAGGGAATAATTAAACTTGAACACTTTAAAAAAGATAAAATCCACTTTATAAGACAGACGAAGTTGCATCTTAACCTTGAAATCAACAGATATAACGAGACAAAATTTTTTTTAATAACACAATTCAATTCTCATTCTTGTGTTTTATCTTTTACAAATCATTATTCATCTCTTTTATTATCATCAACATTTCTTAATTTTTTTAAGGATTGAGGGGTAAGATATAACGTCTTAGGTTCTAATAGTAGAGATTACTATGCACAAACAGAAGTTTTTATAGTTTGATTTCTCTAAATCTCTGTAAAATCTTTATGTGTACATAATTGTAAATCTTTCTCTATGTAAAGGTTTATTCGAGGTTAGACTCAACTCTTTTTTAAATCTTTAGCCTTAGTGGTCAGATATTAGCCTAAATAGGCTAACTTTCAAATAATGCTTATTGTAATTAGCTTAAAAAAGTTAAGTTCAAAGAATATTTGTTTATTCTAAGAAGGTTGGAGTCATAGAATACTTGTATCCTTAAGTAATACAGTAAAATTATAGTTATTGTTAAAGAACTAGATGTAATCTTAAAATAAACTAATATAAAAATATTTAAATTTTCAAATTTTTACTATGTTTCAAGTGCATACTAACCTATTTGTTTTAAAATGAAATATTTTATAGAAATCTTTTATAAATTACTTTCTAAAAATTAAATTTGATCAATTAGACACAACATTCATTTACTTCAAATTAACACAATTCAATTTACTTCTTATTCAACAGTATTTATTAATTATAAATTTTAATTACACAAGTCAAATAGTTATTCTCTACAATACATAAATTAAGAAGTAAATAGTCGCATAGATTCTTAAAAAAAAAATTAAAATATGTTAGCTCTGTTATGAATGTTTATATACAACCGGGTTAGTTTAGTGTAATTTGATATATATAGAGGTTCCTTCTTAATATTAATACATTAACAAGTAATTTGAAATAAAGGAAAAAATTAATTAAAAGATGACAAAAACGTCTTAAATAAATTATAAATGAAATTAAGTGAACACTTAACAATGAATACATATCACCGTTTTACAGTTGATAGAGACAAAAACAAAATTGAATAAAAAACTGAAGATAAAAAATATTTATGTATAATAATAATAATAATAATAATAATAATAATAATAATAATAATAATGACAACACCAATCACCGGTCATAACAATAATTGGGAAGATAGTATGAAATATAGGAATAATAATGATAATAAAATATGTTAATTTAATAATAAAATAAAAAATATTTAAGATTTATTTTTAAATTAAAAGAGAAAATATTTTTAGTTTTAACTTTCAATAATAGGCAATAATCATAAATAAAAAATTATATATTCTTTAAACTGTGTAATTACTAGTTATTTTATCACGGAGATTTTTATTTTAAATTATTTAAAAAGTAACATAATGTAAAGAGAAAAAAGGTTATATAATAAATTTAAATATTGCATTGATAATAATAGATGATTAGACGGAATTTTTTATACTGTATCACCGATAAATTCTTATATGAAATAAAATAAATGTTTAAAGTAAAGTATTTTAATTTACAGTAAAATCATAAATGTTACATAAAATTATTATTTTAATTGAATTATATCAGTATTAAATTTAGAAAATAATATCTTATATTTATGGAATAGAAATTATTCATTAAATTCTGTTTAAATATGTTATTTTCAGTTTAATTCAAAATATTTAAAATGACATATAAATTAAAAACATAGGACAGATAAAAAATAATGCATTGAAAATTTAAATAAATTAAATAAAAATAATAAGAGTTGATGCCTAATATAATAATTTTATTTCTCGTTTCATATTTTTTTATTTACTCGAGTAATAGTTTCTCTTTTATTTATGTGTTTGATTTTTATTCACCTTTTTATATATTTTCTTGGTTAATGATAATATATATATATATATATATATATATATATATATATATATATCATATTATTTAATTTATCATCAGGTTTAGATTTAATTGGAAAAAACAATCATACAATACAACTAAGATACGATGAGATTATTGTTAGAAAAATATCATATATATTAAATGATTGAAATTATATTCCTTTTGTCCTTAATTTTAAAATATAGGAAAAATTAACATGATGAAAAATAAAATAAAATTTTAAAATAAAATATTTTAAATGAAAATGAAGTTGATATTTTAAAGGAAATGATAATATGATATAAAATCATCTAATTTTTAATTTACATAATAATATTTTAAATATGTATCAGTTAATGTATTCTTTAGTTTATTTATTTTAAATTTATCAATCCAAAAAATAATTTATATGCAAGCATATTATATATTTTTTCTTCTTTAGTTAATACAAACATTTACTTTTATAATATATATTAAAATATTTTTATGTGAATAAACATAATATATTTAAAACTGCAATCTCATTTTTACTATATTAAATAAAATATTTTTAATTAATTTCTACATATACTTTATAATTATCTGTCATATATAATATAAAAAATTGAACCATAAACAAAGTATAAAAGCACTCACATGAGACTATTATATATTAAAGGGTATAAATAAAATAAATAATTTTATAGGATTATATAAGTTATAAATAAGCTGCGGGCACGAGTATAAATGTTTCATTGCAATATTAAGCGTTGATTAAAAACATTAAGGTTTTTGAATTTTGTTTTTCTTACCTTTTAATTCCCATAGGCCAAATTTTGGTCTCGATCATTCATTATGTGTACAAACAACATACGTTTCCAACTAAACAGGAGTGCAGGCAAACCAAATCAACTTTGGCTAAGTATTATACAATCTCTACGACAATGAAACCAAATCAAGTTCATCGTTGTGTTACAAATTGCACAAAATTCTAATAATCCTCCTCGTGATGAAATGAGGTCACAATATCAAGCATTAGAGTCAGGACCAGCCGGTTTTGCATTGAGAAGTGGCTGGAGAGCTTTGACAACAATGGTCATGTTTGGTCTGAAGTCAGCTTCATACTGAACACAAAGTGCTGCCACAGCTGCCAACTACATATATCCACCACAAATTATCAGTCACTAGTCTTAAAGTATAGTGGATACTTTATAGTTTATAGTTCAACTTTAGTCAAAAGAATAAAGGAACATACCTTAGCAATAGCCTTTGGTGGATAGTCATTGTTTAGCTTAGGATCCACACATTGTTTCACTTTGTCCTCACTAAGCCTTGGAGTTGCCTGATATAGTTAAAGAAAAAAAAATTAGCAAAATAGTAGACTATAATGGAAAAGTAAAGTAATTAAGATCATCAAACACATACCCAAGTTACAAGACTTTGTTGCCCTTTGGGCATTGTGTGATCTACTGGTTTTCTTCCTGTCAATAGTTCTAAAAGCACAACCCCAAAACTGTAAACATCACTTTTCTGGGTTATCTGCCCAGTCATGGCATACCTAAAGATGAAAGTAATCATTTTAGAAACAAAATTAAAACTTATATTAGCATAAAATTATTTCTAATGCATAAAGGAGAGTGTTTATATAGGATTTGAACTGTCTATTTCTAACTTGCAATTATTTCTAATACCTAAAGATACACTTATTTATGTTATATCTACATACAAATATTTTTCAATTTGAATATAAGGTTATGGCTATGATTAGTTATATGACAATTATTAAGCCTGCTCCATGTTAATGAAAAAAAAAATATAAGCTATAAATTATATATCAATTGATTCAACTCAGTCAAGCACATACAAAACTATGAGTAAGGTTTCATTAAGTGCATACTCTGGAGCATGATAGCCAAATGTTCCTAAGACTCTTGTTGAATGTAGCCTAGCAGCTGTGTCAGATGACTGATTTGTTAAGCTGAAATCAGCTATCTTGGCCTCATAGTCATTGAACAGCAAGACATTGCTGGATCTAACATCTCGATGAACAATAGAAGGTTGAACCTTTTCGTGAAGAAACTCAAGTCCTTTTGCCGCACCAAATGCAATTTTTGCTCTCTGATTCCAACTTAAAACCGGACCAGGTTCAGCCCCTTGCACACCCTTCCTTCCTGGTAATAGCAAAAGTCTAGTGTTTAGACAAAGAACCAAAACTACTTCCTTAACTGAATAGTTGTATTGTTTGTCCTTACCATGTAACACGTCATGCAAAGAACCAAGACTTGCATATTGATAAACCAAAATTCTGCTATCTGCCTCCAGACAATATGCAATTAACTCCACAAAATTGTCATGCTTCAGTCTTGAAACAACTGATATCTGTAAGATCCACAGTGACATATGTGACAATACAATACCATGAAACAAAACATTGCTTCAAGGGATTCACAATCTCAAATCAAAATCTTACCTGAGCCCCAAAATCGTTGTCAGGTTCTGGTGAGGAACTGGTATCCAACTTCTTAATTGCGGCATCAGTACCATCGCTCAATTTTGCAAAATAAACTCGTCCATAGGAACCTTCTCCAATAAAAGCCTTTGTACCAAAGTTTCCTGTTAACCTATTTAACTCATCCAATGGCATAGAAGGTATCTCAATTGGCAATACTTTCTGCGTCGCACCACTCTTTGCAACATTGCCCCTAGGCTCTCCTCTATCATTGCCTATATTCATATATAATTGTTGCAAATTATTACTCATGACCTTTCAGAAGAAAGGTATTATGGTGTATATAGTTAGAAGAAGAAATGAAAAGTTTATGCCAATGATTGATTCCAATTCACTAGTTTAAAATATAATGTATGACATGAAAATGAGAGTAGCATAAACAATGAAATTTTCATAATAGCTTTTGTTATAATGGTATTTGAGGCACAATATTGTGTTTAGAATCCTACAATCATATACTCATTCTCTTTATTTAACAACAAACTGATTTCGGTCAGATATTTTACAACAAAATACAATTAGAGTTTAAAGGTTATCTATTGATGGTGTATAATAATTTTATACAGTCATTTAATCATAAATAAGATTTTGTATGATTTTTAGATATTTTATTATCAAAAGTAAGTGTTTGCACATGAAGTTTTTTCTTGTGCAATTATTATACTTATGATTTCAACTGTTCTGTGAATAGTAGTATCCAAGAGCATGAAAAACTTGTGGCAATAGACACAAAAACTGTAGATACAAAAACCTATGAATATTGAAGGAAAATGCAAAGAAAAGAAAACATATATAACAATGAATGTTACCTCCTCCTGCACCATATGTGTTACCCCCTCTAGGTGGTGCAGATTGATATTGGTTTGCAGGGGGACCGCTACTTTCCTCCTCTGCACCTCCACAGCACAACATACTTCAACTTGTCCTAGCAGCACTCTCAATAAGCCATTCACCGTAAACGATATCGAGTCGAATCAATCACCTGAAAGTATTTCAAGCCTCAAATATTTTCCACCACATATCTTATCACAAAAGTTTTGGTAACAGTGAAGCTACCCTTTAACATTCAATCTGACCTCCCCCCCCTTCTTCTTTTAAGCTGGCTTACAAGACATTGTGAAAATAAGTCAAAGTTCAATCACACAGAATCAAAATTCACAAAGCACCTCAATTGTAAAATTGTAGAATAATAATATCTATGGCTTCAAATACAAGATTGAAAAAAAATCACGGGGTGGACTCCTTTGGTTATGTGTATCAACTAGCAAACCTTAGAAACTTGTTTCATATATTCTATGTAATTTTGGATAGAACAATAGAGCATGGAAGCAATAAACATAATCAGTAAAAAGTTAACCGGTTGTTTCTATCGGATCAACTTGCAAATATGCATATACATTAAGATTTGAAATTTGCAGGATTTTGAATGTATTTTGGCATTGTTGACAGACAAAATCAACCATAAGAAAATTTTCACACGGAACGGGATATACATTAAAAATCTACCCTCCAAGAATATCAAATTCAAAATTTACAAGTAAAAAAAAAAAAACACAAATAAAAGACATTATCTCTCTGTATCTCGTTACCTTTAGGAAACTCGATGAGACAATAAGCGATGAATTATTATGTTCTATAATGGTAGAGAGGATATAAAAGGACCACAAAGAAGGATATTAGGAAGAGAAAATAAAAAACAATGAGTGAGAGAATGGGAAATGCAGAAGAAGGAGGCAAATTTGAGTATGTTTTTCTTTTATTAATTTTTTAATTCCAAAGTGGGGTGTAATGAAAGTTGGTTTAGGAAGAACGGCACATGTTATTGTGTTTGCCGAGAATGTCGGTTTTGTGATGATGAAGAACTTAACCGAAAAAACAGAAGCTAAACGATGGAGTGCGAAGGTTGTGTTATATATACGTGCCTCCACGATGCACGTCCTTCATTCGTTATCTACTATTTTAGTGCTATCTTTATTATAGTCAATATGTGTTGTTATTCTTATTCTCATTGACAGCAAAACACAACGTGCAAATCATATGCTAGCAACTACGTAAGCAACAACGTGCAAATTTCGTTTTCATGCAAGGGTTGGACCTTGCAAATACCTATAATAACTAGTATTTTTAATGTTTCTCAAAACTTTTTAGGATTTTTTTTTTATTTTGCAAATACTTTTATAGTTAGTTTTTAAGATATTTAAATTTTGTGAAGATTATTTTTCAAAATATTTCCTGTGTATGAAATTTTATAATTTGACTTTTAGGTTAACTGAATACAATTTTGAGACCAACGTTATTTTAAATACATTTATTTTTTATGATTATTGTCATTTTACATAATTAGTGTATATATATTCTTTTGGATCTAATTAAGATTATCCATTATTTGTCTCTTCCAAGCCTACAAGTACAAGCTGTGCGATGGAGGCTGGGTGTCCTCAATGTTTTCTTCTAGTCAAAAACAGGATATTTGCAAGAATTTCGATGTTCTAAGGTAACAAGAACTAAAGTGAAATGGTGGTTAGGATTAAAATCGTGTTTGGAATGTGTTATGAAGCACTTTGATTAATTGACCTAATTGAAGTATTTTTAAAAACTAAATATCAAAATAAGATTGTTTTAAACATATTATTGATGAGTTTGTTTTGACCTTTGACCAGGTCAATTTGTTAGTTTGGCTATTTAATTTGATTTTGATTGCCTGTATAGAAAGGAATGTGTTAGTTTGAATAGTGCATTCCATGACATATAATGGTAAACCTTTCATATCATATTTTTTTGGCACATATCATAGCAAATTTACTATTAATATTAATTTGTGTTATGCAACATGCTAATTTGATTGACATGGTTTATTTCAAGTGATAATTAATCTCATGGGATTTGACTTTTATGAAATAAGGGAGCGCGTTTTAAAAGATAAAGTAATTAATATTTTCAAAAGATAAAGTATATTTCCAATTGATTTAGAAATTAATAATTAATATTAGCATTAATTTTAGATTTTATTACATATGTATCTAATTTTATTATAAATCTGATTTTCAAATTAATAAACAAGAATACACTTTATTTTCTAAAATATATTTACTCGTGGAACTAATTCTTAAAAAATAAATAATATATATAAATAAATAAATAGAATTCATTTATACCGATAAATTAAATAATCACGTGACATGAAATGTCGATTAGACTAACTAATTTTTATTTCATGTAAGCAATCAAAATCAAATTCTTTAAAGTTAGAGATTTGATTTTGAGTGTTTATAAGACATGGAATTAGCTAATCAAACTTGACTCTAATAATAATAAACAAAGATCTATATTAATAATATCTATTGAAATAATTTTATTTTAATATTTAATTTCGAAAGTGCTCCCATTAACTTTTTTACGAGACTATCTACTTGTTCTTGTGTTGATAAAATAAAATGACATTTATTTCGCCTATTTATACGGAAGTTATTCTTAAGCAAGATGATCAAGGGTTTTAAATTATCCTCAAAATGTTAGTGCTCCACGATTTTGATTTTTTTTTTTTTTGCCCTATATTAATTATTTTTAGCTTCTATCAAAATTTTAACTTATCGGACCGAATTGAACCTTGATTTGGTCAAGTTTAAAATGATATCAAATTATGTTTCATTCATTTGATCTTATGTAATTTATTTATTTAATTTTTCAATAATATATGATATAATATTTTTAATTATTATCTTATCATTAATTGTCATGTATAATAAACTTATTTACTTTCATAATAATTATTTAAAAAATTATTTCATGGATTCAACTGATTAACGATAAAAAAAAAATACACAAAAAATACACATCTATTAATTTCATTTAATATAAATGAACCGATATAAAAAAGTTATGTTATAATAAATTTATAAATCTGTTTGACACTAAGTAATTAGTTATTGTGATGTTCATACCGTGGAAACTAACTTCTTAATTAAAAGAAAAACTACAAATGTAGAAAAAAAAAAAATACACATATCTCTATTAATCTTATTTAATACATGTGGACCAAATAAAAAGTCATATTCATTAGGTTCGACTATAATAAATTTATAAATCTGTCTGATTGACCTTTAGGCAAATCCTTCATTTTTTTTCCTATAAGATTGACCTATATCATCTTTATAGAGAATACCTTTATTTAGTGCACCAAAGTTAAAAATTAAATAAATTAATAAAAACTTACCTGTGTAAGTTTGATTTCCAATATTCGGAAGCACATAATTTTGTCCAAAAAAGAAAGAAGGAAAGAAAGTTGAGCAGGAATGAAAGTAACCCAAAATACTAAGACACAAGCTTTGTGGAGATAAGAGTGAGTCTATGGAGAGATAAGCAGACATAGTGCTTCATTCTTTGCCAGAGAGCAAAATCTTAAAACAAAGGTTACATCTCTAATAACATTATATTTACATCTCTCATTCTTCTCTCCATATACGACCAGTGATTCTCAACTTCAACTCCTGTTTTTCTCCACCAGAAAAATAAAGGGCTAGGTTCCTCTGAATTATAAGTCCATCTTGACTATCTCGAACTTTTCTATGACTATCTCGAATGCTCCTTGGAATTCCTTGCCATATAAGTTTGCGACCATTTGCACCAACTTCCAAGCTATAGCTGAATTTCTTTGCTTCATTTTCATCACCCATAAAACGTAAAAAGGCCATGTACACAGGAGCTGTACCGAGCTGGAATGCCTCAAAGTGCAAGCAGAAGTGCCTTCCAAAACTGTTAAAAACCTGCATGCAAAAGCGTCTTCAACATGTCAAGTGAGGTTGATTATATTAGGCATGAGCTAGAAATCAATATCATGAGGTCACAATAAAATATCTGATGACATGTATTCCAAAAGAGTAAACTGCCAAATTGTTCTTTGACTTTGTAAGGTACTGTCACATTATTCTTAACATTCAAAAAGTAGTAAATAAGTCTCTCACTTTCATTTTAGTCTCTTTCTAGATGATGACAGGACCAAAAGAACTAAGAATAACAGGAACTATGTGACAGCGTCCTACAAAGTCGAGGACTAAATTAATGGATCCATAAAGAGATGTTCAAAAGCAAATCAAAGAGGAAAAGATGAAACTAAATTCCATGTGTTCAAATTATTCATTGAAATTCTAAAAAACACTATGCTTACATATATGTCATGTGAACATTACTCACAAAGAATTAAAAATAGTCAAGAAGTAGATCTTTCTTAAAAAGTAAACAAGTATGGCCATGTGCACGCATAAAATTAAATGTTACATAGATAAGATATCAGACTTCAATGATTAAATAACAAAAATAACATGTGAAAAATGTCAATCCACCAGAAATAGTACATCAAATCATCAAACTGTCCAGCTATTATAACTCATTAAATAACTTACAGTTAGCATCCATGTGGCATTTTCTACTTCATGTGGATTTGCTTTGACATATCGATGATTGAAGGTGCATCCATCATGCATGTCAACCTTGTGATCATCCTTGAGATGAGCAACAAGAGTTGGTATGTCACCCATCACAGAGCACTCAGATCCAGCATAGGGGCAGTTGTATGGACGAAATGTACAATTTTGCTCATGCTTGAGCTTAGTATAGTATGGGAATATATCATGACAACCTAGACTCTGATATCTGCAAGGAAGCTCCAATGATTCTGCCACTTTCTCCAAAGCCAAACACCTTATATTCCCAAGATCGTGATGACAGGATGGGCAGATATTATGGACTTGAATTTTACAATTGGAGCATAATGTGTGGCCATTTGGGCACTGAAACACAAAATGAGGCCATGTGCGAAATATTAGAATTTAAAAGAAAATTACAAGACAAGCTAAATTCACAGTAAGCATGTGAAGTGAAGATAATGATTTAAAGAATTTGACACATTCAACAGGTTTTGATAATCATCTACAATAATCTAACAGTCCTCTCAGTAGAATAGACAGCAGAGTATATGAGGATTGAACATACATAGCCTTCAGCGAAAAGCTCCAATGACAACAAAAGTAAATTAGCAATACCTAAAAGTCAATATACAATTGTCTTCTTACTTCTCCCTAAATCTCAATTCAAATCTACTGTCCTTAGCATAAGTCATCCAACCGTTATATTTTTAAATATAGGCTTAGAATCAACAAGTCTCATTCTTGACCTTCCTTTTGCAGTGAAAGATAAGAACACGGGTGATATTATCATCAAATGCAATCATCTTATAGGAACTGCAGAGATAAAATCACAGTGCCACTATATTGAATGCCTATACCTATTTCATGTGTGCATCATGCATCAAAAGAAAAAAATATTAAATAACATAGATCTCCAAAATAAGAAATTGCAAGCACTGCACCTGGTGAATTGGGGGATACATTAAATTCTTGCAAACAGGGCATCCAAGTAATTCGTACACACCATTATTTGAGCTAATTCCATTCTTTCCATTTGACCCAACACTAGATTTTGTAGGTGTACTGTTACTCTTGGCCTCAGATTTAGCCTTGCCTGTTTCATAATCTGAAGTCATCAAGTGAGATTCAAGAACTTCTTTGAAAACACTGCCTCCAGGAGCCATTGTTAACCCGGATCTACAGGATTTCTTTCCAAATGACAAGGAACCAGAGCTCTTACTTTTATGGCATGCTACATCTGTTAAACAGTTAAATGGTCAATGCATACGAACTTGCACAGTATCAAATTTTCATATTCTTTAGTCCAAAATTTGGGGGGAGGGGAAGAAAGAAACATGCAAGAACAATTAAGATGTGGTTTTTCAGTCAGAATAATGACCTTATAGAATTTCAGTAGGACAATTTAAGAAAACTAAGCTTTACCATTTCTGGAAAACACCATGTAAATAACTTTCTTTAAGCAGTGAGGACCATGATTTATAGAATCAAGAAATGAACATCATGTTACATGGTTACCCCAAATCAGTAAACCAGACCTTTACGTTCATCGCATGTTATTATGGAAAATTTCTTAATAAATGACTATTCACAGCAACAATGCTTTATTTCACTAGTTGAGGAATAAATGACAACTTCCCCATATTACAGAAATTGAAAGAAGTCAGTGTTTATAGTCATTAATGTGTAGCAGACATGCAATTTTCTTTTGCAAATAATATGCCAGTCTATATGCTAAGTCACTGTGTTTTCATACGAATACAAGAACATAAACTTGTTAGTTGTTACCAAACAATGTCATTCCAAGTGCTAAACTAACATGAAAATGTTAAATTGATGTTCAAAGTTTCAAACCGCTTGAACTTGAGGAAGGCGAACAGAGCAAATAACAACGACAAACTGAAAATCTCAAATGTAATCTATAATTTCTTCCCACACCCCCAAGCAAGATTCATTTTACTTCATATCTGGGAAAATCCATACCCAAATAAACTTTCAGACATGTTCCTGAATCAGACATCTATCTCTATTCGCTAACATTGACCATAATTTAACTATTTGTTTCCTAATGCAATGACGTTAAGGCAAACAAGTTCTATTGTTTAATGGCATCTTGCAGTTCCTGAGCCTAAAATTCAACACAGAACCTAGTCACGGTAGAGATCACCAACCCTTACCTCTTCTCTCATTCAAATTATCCATCAAACACATCAAAACCAGACAAAAATTCACAGATATAAAAAAGAACCCTCAGAACTTCAATTCACCAGCATAAGTAGTCAAGTTCCCTATGCCAAAATACAACTTTTCCCTATAAAATCCAACAGAACAAACAGAAAAAATAATAATAATAATAATCAAGAGCAATACCCAAAGCAACAACCATATACCAATTTATTATATGCATCAACCAATCCGATACATAGAACCACAGAGAAACAAAAATCAAGCACATGACAGGCAAATGAAGACGAATCTGAACACATACGTTCAAAACCATCATCACCAATCAAAGGGAAGAAACAAAAAACCACAAAGTTGTGAAATTTTCAAACCACACAAATAAACAAACTAAAAAAACAAAAAAAAAAAAAAAAAAACAAAGACCCAGTTGAGAATTCCAAGCCTTATTTGCGTGTGTGTCACAAACAAAACAATTGGGGCAAAAAAAAAAAAAAAAAAAAAAAAAAAAAAAAAAAAAAAAAAAAGATAATGCAGATGAAAGTAGCGACGAGAAAGCGCATCGAAGAAAGAGTTCCGGGAGTTACGGAATTTACCACCCGCTACGGAGATTGAACAAAAAGCGCGTCTTGTTGGTATGCATAATAATAATAATTATGGATATTGCTGAAGAATAGATACCAACAACGTTTTTTGTTCTTGTCCTTCTTCCGCTTCGAAATCGCAGGATTCAGAATTTCCTTGTATTCTGCTCTCTCCCTTTCTTTCTTTCTTTCTTTTAATTTAATGATTTCTATATTATTAATATTTTATTTTTTATATTTGATTTTTGAGATTTGGTAAATAAAATAAAAAAATATATATATTTTTCGTCTCTGTTGTCTGGTCTCGTTCCTAACGATACGTTGCCAAGACAACAAGGTGGTCCAGTGACCCTTCCCGCACGCGACGTTTAAAAGTTATTTAAAAAAAAAAAAAAACAACTTTTTTCATTTTTGGGTGTTTTTTTATTTTCTTAATTTTGTTTGTGGATTTGTCCGTTGACGTCGTTTTTCTTGCACCGTAATAACTGTTTCCCGTAACTGAAAGGGTAAGTTATCGTGATGTTTTTTTTTTTTTTTTTTCTTTCTATTGAATTTTCCTTGCTTTGTAGTAAGTGAAAGGGTAAATTGGTGAGACTAGAAGGTGCAGACAAAAAATAATTTGGGGAGATAAATGAGGTTATAATTTTTGCCTTAGCAATAATAAAGGATAAAAAAAAAAAAGGGCAGGTTTACACTTTTCTTAAAGTGCCTTTGTTTTTAATTTTTTTATGCACTTAAAGTTTTTCATATTACTAACCTCTGACTTCCTTCTCACATGTTGTATTTGACTATTTTTTTAACTTTCGCATTTAATATATAATAAGAGGAAATACTATAAAATATTTTGTTTCATTTTTACTTAAAAAATAAAAATGCACGGCAGTACTGTAATTCCACTCTCTCTTTTTTGTTAAAATGTGTAAAAATATAACCCTGTGTTTGGATGAGGTAATTGATTGGAGCAATTCATTTGTCCTGAGGAATTGAATTACTGTCAATTCAATTGACTTGTTTGGATAAAACATTTTGAAGAATTTAAAATGATGTCATTTTGAGAAGGAATTTCAAATGAGTAAATTTAGGGAATTTCAAATTCCATGTAAAAGTGAGGCATTTCAATTCTTTTTGAATCATTTCATGATCTCTCTCTCAACTCTTCAGCTCCTCACACATTTTTTAATAATTTAAAATTATTTCACGATTATCAAGTTATGTAATTATTTATTTCTAATAATTTTTAAAATTATTACAAGACTACGCAATTCAAAATTTTTAATTAAGTTACATTTAATTATTTATTATGTTTTTAATTATTCAATATTAAAAAATTAATTATTGAATATTTTGAAACACTAAAATTCATCATGTAACATTAAAATTATTTTGAATATTTAAGTATTTAAAAATGGTTAATATTTGTTTTTATTCAGTATTAAAATTTAATTTTTAAATAAATATTTAAAAATGAAAATTTGAATTTCTTGAAAATTAAATTACTTTATCCAAACAAAGAAATTAAAATGCAAGAAATTAAATTGATTCATCCAAACAAGATAAATACAAAATGAAAGGAATTTAAATCAAGACAATTGAAATGCTGGGTATTTAAATTTCTTGAAGATTTTGAAATTCCCCGTCCAAACACAGCCTAAGAGAAAAACTTGTTTTCTTCTTATTGTTATGTATCTAAATAGCAAACATTTTTATTTTATTTTTTTGACATTTTTTATCTTTCTTTTACCTTCTTATTTTTTCATATTATCTCATAGTTCACCTAAATAGAGCATGTGAACGTGTGTGTCGTTCTTTATTACTTTTTTGTCACTAGTTAGACAAAGTCTTTCTCCCAATGAAGACCCAATAAGTGAGTTAGGTCGCTGCAAGCGCGTGTTCATTTGAAAAAAATTAGGAAAATAAATAAATTTGTTACTCAAACAATGATAGAAACAAACGATTTGGATCAACAACTTCATTTTTTTATTATTGTAAGAAATCAACAACTTCGTGTTGTTTGAGGGTGTTTAACTTGTCCCAAGGTTGTTGTCAAAAAAAGAAAAAAAAATTGACTCAAGGTAAAACAAAGATTAAATAAACTAATCACAGTGGAGTAGTATAATTAGGATAGTTGTACTAATACTTTAGCGTACCCATTTGTTTCATTTCAGTAACATGAACGACCCTCAATTGCAAAATTGATGATTATTTGTTGGTAAATAACTGTAAAGTTAGTTCAAATTTGAAAACTTAGTAAAAAGTTGAAAAATAAGTTAATGATTGTACATTATATAGTTAATTTTATATTATGTTATAAAATATTTTTAATTAGTTTAAAATTCACATACACTTAAATAACTACTAGCATACTTTTATTGTGCTGACTGAAGTAATGATTAAAATATTTCAAAGTATAATGTTAAATTAATAAAATGTATATTACAAATATTATAAGGGTTAAATAGCTTAATATTAAAAATCATTATAAACATTTAAATCTAATCAAAATAAACAATTTTTTTAAAATGAAATAAACCAAATGTATGCACACATTATCAAAATTGAGAAAATAAATTAAGTCAATACAATATGTTTGGTTACATGAAGAGTGATAATAATATAATTTGTCACATTTGATTCTTCTCAAGATTTTATCATTATTAGATAAAATTTATTGAAAATTATAAAAATATGAGAAAAAAAAATTAAACAAAACATGAGTCCAGTCAAATTTGTGTTTTTTAACAAATTTTAACTAATGTAAGAAAAGGCATATATTACTAACATTTCTCTTAGTTGCATTTGTCACTTAACAAGTTGAACAATTTTTATAATGGAATAGCCCTAGATTCGTTATCAAAAGAAGTTAAAATATTCAATGGTGATTTAATTCTAAAAGTCCTTACGGCCTTACCATGTAACCACCATTGCTCTCACCAATGGCAAGATCAAGATGCATTTCTTCATACATTCATACTCCATGCATTTCACGATGTAGCTAACGTACAAACAATTTTTTTTGTTTAATTATATTTTTTATCACTTAACTATTGCAACTATGCAATTGTAATCTTGTATTTTTTAATTGGCTGAACATTGGGTTATTTTCAAAACTCTTAATATTGCATGAGGGAGAAGCTATAGAAATATCATGTTTGTTACACAAGTGTAGCCAATGAAATACAATAGAGGCAATTAAAGTGCATCTTTTTCATGTATCTAATTGATTTTATTGTTACGATCACATTATAGAACTTATATAATTCTTTTTCACTTCTTTAACTATGTAAAAAGTGAAATAAAAAAAATATATAAAATTTCTTAAAATGTAATATAAATGAGATTAATTTTATTACTGTGTAACTAATGACATATTATTTTTATTATTTTTCATTCATAATAAGACAAATTATATATAAAGAAGCAAATGGAGCTACCTATAATCCATTTTCTTCATTGTTAGCTACTACTAAACAGAGGAACACTCGAATTTCTTAAGCCTTTCCTTCTTTCATGAATCAATCCATCTAAAATCATGCAAAACAAACGAACTCGAATGAATTATATATAATGCATGCTTTAGCAAAGCATAGTCTCTCAACTATGAAGTTACTTCTAGGATTCATGATGTTGCTACTAGTTTTTATTCTTCCTTTCTCACAAAATGCTTTCACATTTTTCCCTTGTGGAATTTAGTTTGTATGTTGTAACTCTCAATATCTCAACAGAGAAAAAAAAATTAAGTTGTTGGTGATAATGTGACAAGCTAATGCTAACATAACAGAGTGTGAAGTTTAAACTCATCAATTTGTTCTTTTAGTACTAATATATAAGTTTTTGACTCACTTGTCTTATACTCACAAGATGTGGTACAAGTGGCTAATAGAAATAACCCTATAGACATATAGTAATTGTTTAGTTTTTGGCTACGCCAGTAGAGTAGAATCTATAGATAGAGAATTATCTCTTAACTTAAGCTTTACTTTCTCAATAGAATAGTCCCATGACTTCTGTTTGTGGTGATCGATACCCTGGGTTTAGCAAAAATAAAGAATAAATCATTTGACTTATTTGATATAAGTATAAAAAATATACAATGTATATTATTAATATACGGGAACAAAGTAAATATGTTATAATCAGTACTGAGTATGGCAAAAGAAAAATCTTCATGAAAATCCATTAGGGATAGATAATTGATATGTGTTCTTACTGGGTTTTTGGGGTGTCCGAGCTCTGCTCGGCCCTTAGTATTTTGAGTGACGGAGGGATGGGTTCCCTCGTTGTAGGAGTATGTTGTGTGCAGGATTGAATATTAGAGTATTTTCTGTTGGTTCAATGTCCTCTTTTATAAGCATTATGGGGGAAAATCTTATGATTACGTTAGGTCCGTAAATCCCGGTGATCATACTGTCTTACGCATAAATCCCAGAATATCAGGGAATGAGTATTGCTGATGGGATAGGTAGGTTGAGTCATGTCAGTTGTCCCATCCTGACCGGGGTTAGTGGAATGAGCCCGGCATTTACTGGGATGAGCTCGGCAACTCACCCCAGCCCGGCACCTCTTCATGCCAGCCCGGTACATCAGCCCCCCCGAGCTCATGTCCAAGTTATTGGTCATGAGTTGTATTTGGTGGGTCGAGGTTCATGAGTAGGAGTCCCGTGACGGTTGATATTCTTTATTTAAAGTTTATTTAAATTTTTCGTTTTAATTTTTCATTAAATGCAATGGATGGGCCTCGAGTTTAGGTAATGGGCCGTTGCAGTGATGGGCCTAACTGTTATTCTTCCGGTAACGGCTCTTTTCTTCCTTTTTTTAAGCGTTTTGCCCCTTCGTTTCTCACTTCTTTCTCTCTTTCGCGTTTCTCCTTCACTCTCGGTGTTTTCCCTTGCTGCCATTTTCGTTTTCTTCAGAGCTCTTCCTTCATTCTTCATCCTCGTAGTTTCGCGTTCCTCTCTCCTTACCACTAGGTATGTCTTCCTCTTCTCATTCTTCGGCTACTCATAGTATTGAGAGCCAACTTCTTCCTGCTGTCACGGGTTCTGAACCCGAATCAATGGGGACTTCCTCCATTGAAGTATCCACGGAGGTGACCGATCTCAGATCGGGGCCTCCTTCCGCTACCGAGGCTCCCTTTGATGGAGCCGAGGTACAATCTGCCCCTACCGCTGAAATCTCCCCTGTTGAGATTGAGGTGCGAGAGGTCGAAGTCGCTACAGAGGTAGTCGACGTGGGGAGCTCCCTTCCCGGCGGTGCCGAGGAGGGGGTAGCGAGACCGACCAGGGGGGTCGATCTCGTCGTTCCCATTCCTGATAAAGAGCCCGACTTTTCGTGGCTTTCAGCAGAAGTGTCTAATCGAGCTTCCTGCCTCACCACTAGGGAGAGTGTTCTAGCCCTCGTCGAGAGATATAACATTGTAGGAGAGGATTTCGAGGACGGGGTTATGTGTAGGGTATGTAAGTCTGACCAAAGGGTTCATAGTAGGTTCCTTGTCGGAGGTCGGTATGCCATCTCGGTATACGAGTATATGTTTAAAGAATACGATATAGCTTTTCCCTTAAATCGTTGTGAGACCGAGGTGCTTTCTTTTCTAAACGTAGCCCCTAGTCAACTCCACCCCAACAGTTGGGGTTTTCTTCGTGCCTTCCAAGTCTTGTGCAAGCTGCTCGGCCTTAGGCCGAGCTCTCGCGCTTTTCTCTATTATTATCAGTTGAGGTGCGGCCCCAAGGTAGGCTGGGCTTCTCTGAGAAGTGCCCGTACTAGAGGGCTACTCATTCCCTACACCGAGTCATACAAGAACTTTAAGGATAGGTTCTTTAAACTGTCTCCCATCAACAACCACGTCGTCAAAGCCCTTTTCCTGAAGGAAGATCTGTCACCAAGGTACCCACTGTACTGGTGTAAACCTCATAAATACACCAAATTTCCCGAGGAGAGGTTGTCCTCGGCTGACAAAAATATAATCCAAGTTCTAGACAGCCTTCCCTTGCCCCTGAGCAGCCGAGCTCTGATTCACTCGGCTCGGCATGAGAATCCTTACCAGCACTTTTTAGGTAATAACCCTTAACAAATCTTTGATCTTATTTTTTGATTGGCATTTTTAACATGGTGTGTCTCTTGTTTGTTTACAGGACTGATGGCTGATAATACCGACCTCATCGGCGCACTTCAAGCCCATCGTGCGAGCTCGGGTCCCAGGACTCGGGGCGGTCCTACTTCTGGTTCAAAGCCAAAGGGAGCTCTCAAGTTGGCTCCTCTGCCCGAGGAGGTCAATCCGGCCCCCCAGTCTCCTCTGCACCTACCCCGGCCAAGAGATCAAGAGAAGAGGGCCCCTCTGCAACCACAAAAAGGGGAAGGGTTGAGGTGACCGAGAACACCTCAACGCTCGTCGTCATTCCCTGCACGGAGGACACATTAGCCTCTCCAACGTCAACCATCCCGGCTTCTCAACCGGAACCCATGCCTTCCACTACAATCACTCTGGCTCCTATGGCTATCTCGGCCGTAGCAGAGGAAGAGGCCTCACTTCCTTCCTTACTTGCCCTAGCTCCATCCGTGAAGACTTCCGCCAAACTCCCTCTCGGCGCTTCATGGTGCAGCAAGGAGGGAACCGAGCCGCGCATCGAGCAGATAATGGCCGATGTCCTTCCCGGGCAGTCACTGTGGGACTCGTCCATCCGGGGAGATAATGTAAAACTTGAAGATCCCTTCCCAAGCTCCTATGACAATTCCTTGTTAGACGCAGTGGGGGTCAGGGAAAATCTGGATGGGGCCGAGGTCCTCTTAGCTCGGTTGCTGGCCATCACTCGTCATGCGAAGAAGTGGGCTGATCGCGCGGCCGAGCTTCAAGGCCGGGTGGAGGAGTTGGAGAATGCCTCTGCTTTGCGTGAATCTGAGTTCGCAACCCGGTTAGTCACTTGGGGAGTAGAGGCCAACAAATTGAGGTCAGAGAAGGAGAGGGCCGAGAAGGAAAGGGAGCAGGCCGAGCAAAATCTTCTTTGCGCCCTAAATTAAAGACGAACTGGTACAGGAGCTCATTACCACTAAGGCTATCCAAGAAGAGCTTGAAGGTAAGGTGTCTTCGGCCGGAGACCGGGCTACCTCCGCGGAATTAAAGGTCG